>OV702280.1:257960644-259315499 GCA_916181665.1 Avena sativa
CAATATCGTAAAATAATCGGTTAAAATTGTTGCTAAAGATTCCGTGTATTATTATTGTCTAAAGTTGTGGCAGAAGGAAACAATAATATTATTTACAGTTAGAAAAACGATAGAGGGTACAATTAGTATGAAAGAATATAAAATTATAATAAAATTAATTCAGTGCTTGTTCACTATAGCTAAAAAATTATTCACACTTGGAGAAGTACCGAATGGTAATTACTTGTGTGAAAATTACGGATGCGAAAGTGCAGAAGAAAAATACTGCTAAAGAATTTAAAATAACCTTAAAGTAACACCTCCACTGAAGAATATGAAATCACCCTAAAATAAAATATCGCTTGCAAACTAAGGTTATACAATTATATACCGGCGAGATGTTACCATGGATTAACTAAGGAGGAGAAATTATGGGCAGAAAGTTATTTCAGAAAAGTACCTTCGAATAATAAAAAAATAGAACCAAAAATATTGTCATAGACATATAATAACTACAACTGTAAAAATGAAGCCGAGACCTCCGTTTAAGAATATAAAATAACCCTAAAATAAAATACTGCTTGGAAACTAAGGTTATACAATTATACATGGAGAGATGTTACCATGGATTAACTAAGAACAAAAAATTATGGGCAGAAAGTTATTTCAAAAAAGTACCTTTAAATAATAAAAAAAGGAACCAAGAAATATTGTCATAGACATAGAATAACTACATCTGTAAAAATGAAACCGAAAAGTTGTGTCTGGAAATCAGGTAGAAAAGTTACCGTTGGAAAAGGTGTGCTAGAAAATTTAAGCCGAATAATTAGAAAAGTATTAGTTAGGTCATGAAAATTTTAGCCTGAAAATTATGTTGTGTCTATATGACGTGACACGCGATTAGAAAAAATTATATGATGAATAATACACCACGGATGCAGGACGCCGGATTGAATGGTCGGAAAAGATGGGACAGAAAATTTAAGTCAAATAGTTAGAGAAGATAAACAATAAAAAAATCTGTTATACCAAGAAAATTTTAGATGTAAAGTTGTGTTGTATCTACGTAACGTGGCACATGTTTGTTAAAATTAGACTATGACTTAGCATACGTTTAGACAAAATTAGACAGTGAATAATACATATTCTAACACGGACCACCGGATAAAAACGATAAAAAATGAATGGTCGGATGAACAGCACATACTGTACATGCGTGTGTTGAACAGTTCGCAGGCACTGAGCTCGGCAAAGCAACTCGGTTTAAACTATAGTTACTATGAATTAATTAATCGATCAAAATTGTTGCTCAAGATTATTATTGTGTGAAGTTTCGGCAGAAGATAATGGTAACACTATTTGTAGATAAAAGAGACGGCGAATGGTGCAATTAGTGTTGACAAAAAAAGTATAAAAATTGAATTTCCAATTATAAATTACACCAAAAAATTACTCACCCATGGAAAATTACCGAATGGTTATCATGTGAAAATCACAGATGAAAAAGTGTGACGGAATGAAATAATTCTAAAAAGTTACCGTTATCGAAATAAGATTAAATAATAACACACCGTCGTAAAGTTACCGTCAGCTAATTAGAATAATCAAGAAATAGAGCCAAAAAGTATTATTTAGCCATAGGATAAGTACCACTATAAAAATAAACCCGAGACATTGTGTCCGTTAAGTAGAAAATTTCTGGTCGGAAAAAGTGGAGCAAAAAATCTAATCCGAATAGTTGGAGAAGATGAACGTCAAAAATATGTGCTATGGCACGCTATTGAAGAAAATTAGACGATAAATAGTACACGCGTACAATGGGCTAACGGACGAAAAAGGTGAGTCAGAAAATTTAAGCAGAATAGTTAGAAAAGATAAATGTAAAAAAACCGGTTAGGACGAAAATTTTTAGCCAAAAGTTGTATTGCATCTACGTAACGTGGCACACGAGGCAAAATTAAACTGTGAATAGCACAGCCACAAACGCGGGCCAGCTGATCAAAGATGGACGTGATTAGGCAAAATTAGCCGATATATAGTACACACGGACGCGAGCCACCGGATCAAACGTGAAAGGTGGGAAAACATAAAATATATCGGTTAGGGCAAAGTTGTGTTGCGTCTACGCGACGTGGCACACGAGTGGATAAAATTAGACGGCAAATAGTATACGTGTGGACGCGTGTTGTCGGATAAATGGACGGAAAAGATGGGTTATAAAATTTAAGTCGACTAGTTAGATCTGTTAAGAAAAGAAAATTTTAGCTAAAAAGTTATGTTGGGTCAACATACTGATTGAAAATAAAGATTGGGCAAATTAAACGATAAATAGTACACGTGCGCGTGAACACGGACCATCGGATTGAACGACCGGTAAAGGTTGCAAAAAAAAATTAAGACAAATAGTTAAAAAAATAAAGGTGCACACGGATGCAGACCGTCGGATCGAACGTCCGGTAAAGGTTGAAAAAAAATTAACACGAATAGTTAGAAAAGATAAAGGTTAAAAAATATAGACTGGGCAAAAAAAAATTAACAAAAAAATTATATTGCGTCTATGTGACGTGGCACGTAATTGAACAAAATTTAACTAAAATAGTACACGGACGGACGCAGACCCATCTGATCAAAAATAGATCGCCGAAAATAACCCATTCACTGTTCATCCACGCGCACGGTTATATGAACAGTGGCCGGAGTGCTCCACGCACCTTAATATATAGATATATTATTATTATTATTACTATTATATTATATTTGTTTGGAGTACTCTCTTCCTTATTGCATTGATGGGTTCGCTGCATGGAAAATAAAAAAAATCTATGAAATAGCAAGAAAAAACCCCGCAAGACAGGGGCAGATCTGCCCCTGGTGCTACAGGTGCTGTAGCACCGGTCTAGTAGCTGAACCATAACCAATATATACTATTTTTTAAGACTAAAATTAAGAAAATTAGGAAAAGCCTATGTAATTAGCACCACTAAGGAAGCATTAGCACGGGACTTGGGCGCCTTCCAGCTCCGCCCCTGCCGCAAGATCTAATCTACTAGATGCAAGTAACAAGTAGAGTAGATCTAATCTACTTACCCTCGATGAACACGAACGTTAACAATCTAGAGATCATGGGTAATGTAGTCGATCGCTTGTGATAGTTCAAATTGTACTCGATCTTGACCTTCAAGATCCGTGTACCGACCCAATGGCACCTCCATGGTATCCACACGTTCGGCTCCGGTGTCATCTCCTCCTTGATCCCACAAGATATATTGGAGATCTTCGTGATAATCGGTTAGCGCAACGGCATCACTACTATGGTGATGGAGAATTTCACTAGGGCTTCGTCGTACTTTTCTGTGAGTAGGGGGGACGTATCTGGGAGGAAGATGCAGGGGTTCAGAGCAGAAAAAAAAAATCCTAGCTAGCGCAACACCGATGCCAAAATCTATCTATGAGTTAATGTAGTAACGGGAAGGAGATTCCGGCGTCATACCCTTGTAGACCGAAAGCCTTTACGTTCGTGGGAACATTGACGATGCAGTTGTACTCGTAGCCAACCTTAAGGTCGTGTTTCTCCTTGCACGTCACTTCATGGTCCTTGCACGCCAACTTTGGTGCCACAACTGGCGGCACCTCCGTGGTCTCGCACACGTCCGGTGTCCAACGATGACTCTCGTTCTCTCTGATCTAGCCGGCATACGGAAGTAGACCTTCTGAAACCGAGATCCAGTAGCGCGACGCGTGTCGAGGTGGTTTCGTCTCTCACGCGTGCAGTTCTTCTTAAAACCACACCCACGAGATTCAATAGAGAGAGAAAGGAATATTGTCTTGGAAATTTTCCAATTTATTGTGAGTATTTTTTTCTCTCTCTGGATCCCTCTTTATATAAGAGAAGGGGAGGAACCCCACATTGCCAGCTGGCAATATGGGATTAAAGGAGGAGGAGGGGTGGAGGCGTGCGCCAAGGGAGGAGGGGCCGACCGGGTGGGCCCCACCTACCATGGGCCTTTTCCCTCTAGGAATTGGCCCAATAGGATATCGAGCCATATCTCGATCCCATATAATTCCATCCACCACAAATAGGAAGTAGGGTTTTTAATGGATACTGTTCACCTAGGGTCTAAACCTGTATAAATCGTTGTTTCAATGTGCTATCATCCCGATCTTCGAGCGTGACCCCTCCGAACATAAATCTATCGTCGTAAAATACCTCGACACAAATGTGCAATCATGTACAAAGCATGTCAACCCCAAGTTTTTTTATACACATGAACAATAAACGATGAACCCCAAGTTCATTAAATCATTATCAACATCTTCCTTATAGAGTTACGTATGTGGAATCGATACGATGAGACTTAGAGAGACGCAAGGTTTATAGAGAGAATCTTATCAGACACACTATAAATCTCGATCATTTCGATCGAATACTCAACCCAGTGTTGAGAGGATTGTACTATTTTCTTTTTGTGTGAGTTTTTTTATGTTTATCGCAACAACAAAAAATTAGGAGTGGATCCATGTAAAATAATATGTGTATACTATACGCTCTTTCTAAATAATTTTCTGGCAGTTCTCCCAAATTTTGTAGGCATTAACAATGTTGTGATGATGGCCAAAGGGGGCGTCAGGAAATCTTGGCCCCCTTTCTCGGGTGAGGACCCACCAGTTCTTATGGCGAAATATTCCCTCTCGATTGCCAAAGCTACGGGTAAGCGAAGGACTGCGAGCCCTCGAGCGCTTGTCTAAGAGCGACTCTAGACTTGAGCTTCGCCAAGGGCTATTATCAAAGCTGGACATGGAGACGATTTATTTTGGCAAGCTAAATAAGCAGCTAGACGGTCATGCGTTCGACAGGATGGATTACGCCATGGTGGTTCATGCGGTTCGAGGACATGGACTCGTGTCCGTCGAGGCAACTCTAGAACTAACTAACACCATGCTGCATATTATTTTTTTACTAGTAGAACGCCCGTGCGTTGTCACGGTATTAAAAAATCTTGTTCCGCACTTTCTTAAAAACTCATGTATAAAAAGTAGTCGTATAACATAAAAAACACATTGTTCCAATTATTGTGCTGAATGGAGGCACACAACCACCACAAGGAGACTCGTATGCTGGTCACCCGTACCCGGTATGTGTACTTTGCAAACCAGAAATCATTGCTTATCCAAAAAGTTTCACAGTTCCAATTACCAATTTTATACGGCCGGCGAAGAATAAGCTCCTGGTTAGGAACTAAATTGATCGATGCCACAAGAAAATATACTAACTTTTGTTTTCTAAATTCAATACTAAGATCAGTTCGATAAATAGACTTTGGCTTCCAGATTTAGTTCTAGCAAGATGACAACGCCGTCCCCGCAAGCATGCCCAAAGGCAACATTATACGTATAAAAACCTTAATTAAACAATTACTCAATCTTGTGAAATCGTTTCTAGTGTATTTCTTTTTCTCCTTCCATCCTGCTCTCCCGTGAAAGCTAATATATCCAATCGACTCAAAGAGAAGCAAAATATAAAGAAACTAATGTCATTTCCAAAAGTTCAGTAGTCCTTCTCCTTTGCCAATAACAAGCTGAATGTCTAGTACTCCCTCAGTTTGAAAATATAAGATGTTTTAGCTTTGTGAAGCAAATGTATCTGGACTTTTAGCTTTGTGAAGCAAATGTATCTAGACTACAAAGTTAAAACATCTTATATTTTAAAATGGAGAAGTAAGTATATTAGCAATCTTGCATTCTAGTACCACCATCAAGCTGTTTTTTAGAAGGGAGAGCTCCTTTCCCTTTCGAAAACAAAACTGAATAAAACTGATTGTAGACTACGTACCTCTGATGCATTCAAACTTGCCAATCTTTTAATTCCCAACAAATACCTTGGATTTTCTTCTCTTATATCCTTTATACTCTCGTAACCTCTCTTTCACCTGAAGCATGTACACAACAACATTGCTGGTGATTTTGTTATTCGACCCGTGTCTATGCACAGGCTTACTACCTCACATCTCTTCTCGTTTCCGCTACTTGTTTATTTTCTTCATGTCTCCTCATTTCTCTTTCTTTCCTGGCTGCATGTAGCAAAAAGAATAGCTGTATGCAGACAAACACGTCGGTATCTGCTTACATGCAGGTCAAGAGCCTTCCAACATATGTGGAACGGGGCGTTCTTCTCCAGCGTCTTGGACTTGTTTGTTGAGGTGGAGGAGGTCGTTGGCGCCTCTGGTCAATGTTTTGACAACCACTGGGACGACGGCGGCCAGGGCTGAGCGACCGCTCCATGCAGAGACGTGTTCTCATCTACTCCCTCCGTTTTTAAAATATAAGATGTTTTAGCTTTATAAAGCAAATGTATCTAGACTACTTTTAGTACGTAGGTTCATTCATGTTTAAGGTAAATCTACACACTAAAAGATGTCTAGATTCATTTTCTTTACAAATCTAAAACATCTTATATTTTAAAAGGAGTGAGTAGTAGTGACTAGGAATCGATCGCAAACATGGGCAGGAGTTGGCTTACGGAAGAGACGTTCCGTTCTGTTCCGTTTCCAACTTCTTCTCCGCAGGCCAAGGCGAGCATGGCAGGTTTTACGGGGAAGACACGGTAGGGCCCCGCAGCAGGACGCCGGGAGAGGTGCGTCTGTACAGGCTATGCAACAGCAAAACCTCCTAGAGGGTGCCATGCAACAGTCAGCATCAACAGATCGTGCAGAGCTGCAGATGATGGTGCATGGTCTTGCCACTCGTCATGGCGTTCTTGCGACTCAGCTGTGCCGGCGTCGGCGTCGTAAGACGGCGGCGGAAACGATGAGGGCGGACCCCTCTGCCTGAGGCCACACCCTCAGTGAGGATCCCCGGGCCGCCGCTCTTCGTCCACGGCGGAAACAACCGCGGCCACGTCTCGGCTCGCGTCGTTGCTGCACCATGACGGCCAAACCATGTCCGTCCGCGTGAGGAACAGCTCCGGCTCCGGCCGCTCCTACGGCCACCAAAGCGAGGAAGAGCGGCAAGAGCTACTGGACGCGCTACGGCAACCGGCACCGGCCATTCACCGTCCACGCGCACTATGACGGCGACCCACGCGTTCCGCGATGGAGAGGAAGAGCTACGGCGAACACGAGCACCTCTGCTTCTATGACATCATGGAGGCCTAGGACGGCGGCGGCGTGTTCTGCCTCATCAAGCGCGTGCTGCGAATTCTGCGGTGATCGTGCCTTGTGCGCGCGCTCCGGTTTCAAACCGTACAACCCGGCCAAACCAAACCGTCTAAACCATAGACTTCGGTTTCCTTTTATATCGCGTTAGTGTTGATTGCCGGTTTGATTGGGAATCGGTTTACGGACCAAACCAGAGAGCACAAGGATGGCGTACGCCGACGGACGAAAATTTGGGTATGACGAAAACCACCGCAAGGTAAATTGTATAGTAGAGATATGACCAGGCTGCACTTTTTGTTGCTCAAGCAATCATACGGTCCAAACTGTTAGAAAAGGAACCGGACAAGGCTCATCTTGAAGCACACGAACAAGGCATCGAGTTCTAGTCGGTTACATATTGTTGAGATCTTTTAATTGTATATATATATGTATATTGATATATAAATAGATACCAAGACGAGTCGAGCGACACACACAATCCGCTCCTTTGCAAATCTTCATGGTATTAGAGCACGAGCGGATCCCTCTCCTATTGCCGACCTCCCTCCTTTGAAACAAAACCCTAACCCTAATATCGCCGCCCCTCTTCCCTATCTCCCTCCTATAACCATCACCCTAACACCCGACGAGCTCAAGAATCTTGAAGACAAACTGAAGCAATGTGAGTCCCTCCTCAAATCGCGCCAAGAGGAAATTGATCGCCGTGCCACTGAGATGGGCAAGGCAGCTAACACCTCTCCATCATCCTAGAACCCCAGTCCCGCTCATTATCCCTCCACCTATGTTACCTCCATCAAAACCCGCGTGCCCATCACCCTCGATCTGCAAGACTCCAACTACGCCAAGTGGCATGAGTTGTTCCTCGTCACCCTCGATCACTATGGCTTCAGCTCTCATGTGATCGATGACGCCACCCTCTCCAACACCGATCCCACCTCCGACTAGGCTTGAGACGACTACACTGTACTCTCCTGGATCTATGACTCGATCTCCTCCGAGCTCTTCAGCATCATCATGGCTCTAGGCTCTACTAAGCAGTAGATATGGAAATCCATCAACATCTTCCACAACAAAAAAAAGATTCGCGCCATCGCCCTCGACATGGAGTTCCACAACACGCCTCAAGGCGACATGACCATCCATGACTACTGCGCCAATCTCAAGTCTCTCGTTGATGCCTTCAGTGATGAGGGCAAAACAGTTTCAGATGATATGCTCGCCCTCATGGTGCTTCACAACCTCAACGAGCAGTTCTCTCACGTACACTCATTCCTCCTCTTTTAGTCATTGTTCCCTACCTTTTTGCAGACTCGCTCATATCTTGTGCTCGAGAAAGCATAGAACAATATCGACGCAAAAAAACACACTGCTAGCATGGCGCTCTAGGCCAGCGGGAATAACATCCTTCCGAATGCTAGGGGCAAGCATAATCCTCATGGCAACGGTAGCACCAGCAACGGCGACACGCGCCCCCTCTTTCTCAACCTATGGGGCACTACTACAACTCTGGACGCGGTGGTGGCACTGGCAAACGTCACGGTCGTGGCACCAGCCATGACCACCCTGGTGCGAAAACCCCTGGATGTTCAATCCAGGGACAGGACAGCCGACACGGGCCTCACAACAGTAGCAGCATCAGACTTCGACCTCTCCATGGCAGCTATGTTGGCATGCTCCTAATGCTAGCGTCCTTGGTCCTCGTCCTAGCTTACAGCCCTCTCAAGCGTACACTTCCTAAGGTCACCAGCTTCCCCCCAACAATGGTGTCATGACGGCCCCACAACAACAACAGCAACAACTAGACCCGACTCTTCTTATGGCTCTCTAGAACATGCAGCTCCCCGGCAACCAAGAGTGGTACATGGACTCCGGCGCCTCGTCTGACATGGCATCCGGTTATGGTATACCCCCCTCTCTACCTCTTCTTCTTCTCATAAAAACATTGTTGGTAATGGTGCTTGTCTCCCCATCGCATATATTGGTTCTCATACTCTGCCTCTCTCTCCCAAACCACTTCATCTTAGCAGCATACTTAGTGTCCCTCATATCATCAAAAACTTATCTTTGTTCGGCAATTCACTCATGATAATCTTTGTTCTATTGAGTTTGACGCCTTCAGTTTTTGTGCGAAGGATCTTCTTTCCAATAACATGATTCTTCGGTGCAATAGCTCTGGCCTGCTCTACTCCCTATGTCGCCCATCATACGCCCAAACTCTCCTTGCCACCACTACCTTCGATACATGCCACCATTATCTTGGACACCTGGCAACCACACCATCCATAGCCTTCAATATCTCCGACAACTATTGCCCAATAAACCGTCATCGTCTTTATGTCATGTTTGTCAATCAGGTCGCCATGTTCGCATCCCATTTTATCAATCATAATCTTTTAGTATTAAACCTTTTCGATTGTGGCATTGTGATATTTGGACATCTCCTAGACCTAGTACTTCTGGTTTTTGTTGTTATATCATTATTGCAGATGATTATACACACTATTTATGGACTTCCCCTCTTCATAAAAAATCTGATGTGTATGCCATCTTTCTTGCTTTGCATGCCTACGTTCGCACCCAATTCAGTTTACCTATACTCGCCATACAATGTGATAACGATCGTGAATTTGATAACACCGGGGTTCACTCCTACTTCACCGACCATGGTACCTTCTTATGTTTCTCTTGCCCTCACACGTACCAACAAAATTACAAAGCTAAGCGGGCTATTCACACCACCAATAATATCATATGCACCCTCCTTTTTCAAGCACCCATGCCTCCCTCCCTATGAGCCGAAGCTCTTCACACTTCCACGTTTTTCATCAGCATTTGTCTTACCAATGACAAATCTCTTACCACCCCTTATGAGCTTCTTGGTCGTACACCAGCATATGATACACTTTGCGCTTTTGGTTGCCTTTGGTATCCCAATACCGCTTCCACCTATAAAAAAAACTTTCTCCCTGCTCTACTCGTTGTGTCTTTCTTGGCTACCCCACATGACACAAAGCCTATCGTTGACTATATCTTTCCACTCGACGCGTCATCATCTCTCGTCACGATACTGAAAGTACAAAGGAAGTCGCCTAGAGGGGGGTGAATAGGCTTTTAAAATTATTACGGTTTAGGCTCAAGTAAATACGGAATAAAACTAACGTTTAATTTATTGAGCACAAAACCTAGCCACTAAGTTCACCTAGGTGCACCAACAACCTATGCTAAGCAATACAAGCAACAAGGTGATAGCAAGGTATAAATACTTCAAGCACGATGGCTATCACAATGTAAAGTGCATAAGTAAAGGGTTCGGTTGAGAGATAACCGATGGACGCGGAGACGAAGATTTGTTTCCCGAAGTTCACTTCCAAAGAAGCTACGTCTCCGTTGGAGAGGTGCGATGGCGCAATGCTCTCTGAACGCCACAAATGGCTCACCTCGAGGTGTGGTGGCTCGATGCTCACCCAACGCCACACAAGGCCTCACCCCGGATGTGGAAGCACGCAACTCACCGACGCCACAAAAGGCTCACCCTATTCTCCCAAGTGCGCACCACAAAAGGCGGGCACTTGCTCCACTATGGGACGCTTGAGGGTGGTCACCGAACCCGTACAAGATTGGGGCTAACTCCACAACTCAATTGGAGGCTCCCAACAACAAAGCCACAAAAGGCCAACAATGCCACAAAAGGCCAACAACGTCACAAAAGGCTACAAGACCACAAAAGGTCAACAAGACCACAAAAGGTCAACAACCCAACCACACAACCGTCTAGGGTTCCAAGGAACCCAAGAGAAACAAGCTCACAAGCTTGAACTCGCCGAATCTCCGAGGAGAACTCAAACCTATGCACCAAATCCAAGGGCAAGTCCTTCTCCCCCAAATTCCAACAAAGCCACAAAAGCTATTGGGGGAATAAAGGAGGAAGAACACAAGAGTAGAACTCAAACCTATGCACCAAATGCAAGGGCAAGTACTTCTCTCCCAAATTCCAACAAAGCTACAAAAGCTATTGGGGGAATAAGGGAGGAAGAACACAAGAGGAGAACACAAAACTCTCCAAGATCTAGATCCCAATGATTCCTTCACAAAGAAGGGATTTGACTTGGGGGGATTGTAGATCTAGATCTCCTCTCTCAAATCCCTCAAAAAGATGCAAGAATCATAGGAGGGGAAAGAGAGAGAGGGAAAGCTTCTTCAAGGTTGACAATGGAGGAGAGAGAGAAAGCCAAGAACCAAGAAGAAAAGCTAGTGCCCACGAAGGGGAAGAGGAGCCCCTTTTAAAGGGATCCCAGATCTGCCCGTTATGGGCATTCGCGGCTCCTGGCCGGAACTTCCGGTGGGAGGCCGGAAGTTCCGGTGGCACACAGCCAACGGTCAAAAACTGCGGAGCGAGAAACTTAAAAAGCGAATCCTGGTCGGAACTTCCACCGGTTCACCGGAACTTCCGGTGGGAGCGAAACTTCCGGTGGAAGTTCCGACAGAAGTTCCGGCAAATAGACATATTCAAAACAGAAGGTTACTGAAAGTGAGCGGAAGAAGACCCGGAACTTCCACCGGAACTTTCGGCGGCAAATATGCCCTAGCGGAACTTCCGGTGGGAAGCCGGAACTTCCGGTCAGGGAAATTCCAGAAACCAGAAAACCAGAAACGCAATAACTTTTGCATCCGAACTCCAAACCGGATGAAACCAATTTTGTTGGAAATATTGGGTATCACCTTGGGAGAAAATATCATGAATATATACGTGAACTATCCCCCAAGGTGTGGAGCTGGAAAACTCGCAGGATCAAAAACCGCAATAAGATATGCAAGTGAAATCCTTAGATGATGAGCTAGAGCTTGTTATGATGGTGACCACAAGCTCTAGATCCTCTCATGGACAAGAACCAAATAACAACCAAGAAAGATGATGCTATGAATGCAAAGGTTTGAGCTCTCTCCGAACGATGTAGACGAGACACCCGCTTGAGAGCACCTCTTGATAGCACAGCTATCTATCCTAAACCCGGTCTCCCAACTAACAATACGAGACCGGCAAAAGAAAATACCTAACAAGAACATACCTTTGCCTTGAGCATCCCACTTGAACTTGATGTAGACCGTCTTGTTCTTCTATAGTGGGAACACCTTTCTTGGATGCTCTTGCTTGATGAAGATGAAGACTTGCAAATTGCTCCCCCATACTCCATGGGGAAACCTCTTCTTTGAACTTGTCTTCATCATTCCATGAGCACGAGGATGGCAAGCTTCAAGCATGAGATCTTCTAGAGATGGCGCATCTTGAGCTCGCCCTTCTTCATCCCTACTTGAGGTTGATCCATCTTGATGCAACTCTTTGGACATTCCTTGATCGACCTTCAAGCTCCTTCTTTCTTCATGATTCCAATGGGAACAAAGCCCTTGGACATTTCTTCATCTTCCAACCTTGAGACCAACACATGGCCCAAGCGATGCCAATGGACAAACCTACAAGTGAAACTCAATTTACACATTAGTCCATAGAGATTGTCATTAATTACCAAAACCACACATGGAGGCATACATGCCCTTTCAGATACATTTTATGAAAACACCTTTCCCTATGCATAGGCTTTATCCCCTATGTACTCCACCCACCTGGACAGATATTTTTGATCCGCTACCCATTCATTGTCTTGCCACGACAGAGAAATTGCCTATCATGGGCTCACGTCAGCCTACATGCCTCATTACCCTGCCGCAGCAGAGCCGCACCTATCCCCGCCTCCCTTTCATGTTGCATGATTGCCTGCAAGAGCACAGGTTCGTCAGAGCATGTTTTCGTGGAAGTATTTTCCAGTTTTTATACCAATTTCAACAAGAAGCATAGGAAAGTGTTTATCAAAGGAGTTTTTCTCGCACCCAAGGTGTCACTTGTATTGAGTGAATTGACTACAAGAATTGAGAGTTGAGAATTATGTATTGAGCAGTAGTAAAAGTAAAGAACATAAAAGTAAATAAAACTGAAAATGGTTTTAGTTTCCTACAAATCAAAGATTAGGCACGGAGAGTAATAAATGAGATAAGTGATAATAATACTTTTTATCAATATGCAAGTAGGCAAGCAACCCCATAATATAGTCAAGACTCATGTTGGTATATTCATTTGTCTTTAATGATCCATTTTCTTGTTACCACAGTCATGATCAGCACAGAAATTAAGTTCATGAGACCAGATCAAGGCTTTAAAATCATTGGTTCCTTGTTCATTCTCAAGTTATATTAGATCCAGTTTGATATCGATCATGTCACTCGGGGTCGCCAATTCTCTAGCAAACAAGTTCATGTCTATGAGATCTCAGGATCATGTTGTCTGGACCCTTAAATTAGACAACAAGAATTAGTTGCACAAAGAAAATCTTTCTTACACAGAATAATCATAACACCGGTCACAAATAGATGGAAATAAAATAGGCACATCACATCTCACCAATTCCCTACATCTCCAACGCCTAAGGGGATTTATTCGCACATGAGAGGAGAATAGCACAATAATATGATCATAATGTAAATATATTTCATCTTGATATTACTGTAGCAAGCCACAATAAAGGGAAAATAAAATCCAATACAATGAAAAGTATGAATAGAGTCTCAAACCCTAATATGACAAGTGTGAATGTCTCTCTCTCTATATAGTGCAAGGTGGATTATGGAGGAGTGATGATATAGAGGCTAGAGATCTTGGAGAGGATCGATTGAATTCTTCTTCTCCTTTAGATCTCTTCTTACCGTGTTCTGGAATAAATGGTGCTGGTTGTGTCTATTTTTCTTGTGGCTTCCTTCATGAAAAGTGTTTATATTGATCTGGGGGATGCAAACTATGTGGTACAGGCGGGCCGTATGGCCAAGATCTGCCCGTACATGTGATTGTTAACACATCTAGAGCGTTGAATCAGGAAGCCTTAAATTCGAGATTTGTTTGTTTTGTTCCAATCTGCTCATAAAATGGCCTTGGATCCTTCCAAAAGTGTCTAGGATCTGAAATGCACATAAAAACTACAATGTTTTGCTAACTAGCTATATTAGCGGTAGTTGAAAGATAAAAATCAACGAAACCATGTGAAAACCAATATAAAATCCTTGGTAAATGGTGTCATAATTTGGATCTATCACTATGCCTAGTCCACCACCCTCTGAGCCTGACTCGTCTAACCCTAGCTCACCGTCCTCATCGTCTGCATCACCAAACCCTTCTCCTTCACCTATTCCCGACCCACCCATCCATCGCACATATTCAATCACCGTCCGCCTCTTGGGTCCTCGTCCCCTCATAACCCTCTTTATCGTCGTCTCCTCACCACTTCCTCATAATTATCTCACCCCCTCCGTGATCCTAATTGGTGCCATGACATGCAAGAGGAGTTTGATGCTCCCACTCTCAATCACACGTGGACTCTTGTTACTCCACCTCCTGGCGCCAATATTGTGAGCGATAAATGGATATTCCATCACAAATTTAACTCTAATGGCTCTCTTGATAGTCACAAAGCTTGCTAGGTTGTTCTTGGTTTATCTTAGCGGCCTGGTATTGATTATGATGAGACCCTCAGTTCGATGGTTAAATCGGCCACCATTCTTGTCATGCTTTCTCTATCCTTGTCCCAAATTTGTCCTATTGTAACATCTCAAAAATATTAATGAGGATATCAATTTATAATCAACCAAAATTAGGGTTAACAAAAGCTTTTAATAATAAACACTATCTTAATGCATGTGTGTTATGAATGTGTATGAATGTTTGCAATGTCATGTTTGTTTGTTATAAATGATGAGAATTGGTTTAAAGATCAAAACCATATCATCTAGGTCAAATCCAAACCAGATAAAAACAAAATAAAATCAATATATGAAGCATATGACCTAATGGTCATTCTTGCAAAAGTTAACACCTAGATCACTTTGAGCATCTCTAGCAAATGATTTGAAACAGAAACAATTCCATTTATTTTCTCCCCTTGCTAGACCAAGTAACATTGAACACAATGGAGCTTTCAAATCTTGCAGAAACAGTTTCAAATCCATTTGAGAGGCAATTCAAAATTGAATTTATCTTATGCATCAAGATAGTCATTTTTGGAAAACCACTAAAACCTTCACCACTTAGCAAACCCTTGCACCCATATACTACCAAGCCTATGACCAGCACACCCACCAAAAAGATTTAGAAAATTCAAAGGTTTAGTTCTTGTGGCCATTTAATCAAACACTTGGTGATCACAGTACAAACTTACCAACTATTCATTGTTTTGATCAACCTTGTGATAATCTTTGTGACCTCACCGAGCCTCCACTACTCGCCATTAACTCTCCCAGTACCAGCCCGTGCAATTGAGCTCATCTCACTCGTAATTGTGACCAATGGAAATCGTACCCGAGCTCACCCATGTCACCCCGACGCTGACACGCTGCTACACGCCGCACCGCCCTCGCCTATGATGTCTAGGAGGTAGTCATGACCTCACCGCCACTGCCTGTGCAAGCATCGACCAACGACCACCCGCGGAGATGCCAGCGTAGCTGGGCCCATTTAACACTCGACCATGCCGATCGCCGCGCCAGAGCGCAGATCAATCCCACGTGACCACGCCACTCCTCGCTCTCCCCTTGCGGAAATAAGTTTGCTGCGACGCTAGCAATCTCCCAGACATGATCGTTTGACCCCGCGCACTCCGTGACCACCATACGCTGTGACGAACGCCGATGGTACCAAAGCAGAGCACGGACGTTCTAGAACGATGTAGACCGCTCCTCGTCGTGCCAATGTGCGCATGACGACCTCCCTGAAGCCCTACGTCAACCTACGCCCTCCGCCATGTCGATAGCTTCCTGTAACAATGGCGCCGACGAGCCCAAGCCATGCCATCATGCCCCCATTGCCGTAGTATAAATAGACCCCTCCTCCTGCCTCAAAACACACACCATTCCACTCCCTTCTCACCCAGCAATATCTTTGACCCATTCCTAGAGCAAGGTGAGCACCACACCGCCGGAATTTCACCGCAGCTCGCCGCTGCGGTGAAGAAGAGGAACTAGCACTATGAGCCGCCCCAGGAGCTGCCGCGACCACCAGTCGAACCGCTGTCGCTGACTCGCTCGTTATCACACCTCGCCGGACCTAGCTGGAGCCCTGGTAAGCCCCTGACGACCCCCGCCATAGTTCTAGGGTTAGCATCTAGCGTGCCCCGTGCGACGGAGACGACGACGTGGAGCCGTCGATCGTGCTCTAATCATGCGTTCTAGATTGAAGGATACATCTTAGCATTAGATGATACACTAACGCATGGGACCAACCCCAGTGTCGCTCGCTACGTGCGCACTGCGTAGTTGGCCCGGCCCGTTACCATTCCCGCACGAGCCCATAGATTCAAACTTAGATTTTCCATTTTAATTCAGCTAAATTTGGAATTCAACTCAGGAAGATTCACTTAACCAAATTGAATGAAACAAATTTTGTTATAAAGTAGATGAAAATCTCTAAACACCCCTGTTGGATTCAAACAGTTTAAAATTATAGATCACCCTCAGTAAAAATAACAAGACAGTATCTTTTACCACTTCAAACATTTTTCTAAAATCAACTATAAATGATTTTGAGTTGATTCCAACTCTCAAAAATCACTTTGGCCATGACCTACCTAAATATGTAAAAATATATAATTTTGCATATAGAAGTCCTAGACTAAAAATAAAGAATGACTTTATAGTCATTTCTAGTCACACAAATATTATTAAATGGCATTGTTAAACTTTGCAATTTAGTCCAACCACTTTAAATCACATTCCCAAGTATTGGAATATGTGGTGATGACATGTGTCAATATGATCCCATATTTTAATTGGAGAATATTAAATCTTAAGTACTTTTTAATGAGTAGAAATTACTTTTCTAAATTAAGATAAATCAAATCTTGTCACTCTTTTCTTGTAAGGATAGAGATGATGCTAGATCATCTAGTGTGGATCCTTGTGTGCTAAATAGAAGTAGTTAAGTATTATTTGGTGATTGTGTACCTCGTATTTATTTAAAGACGCCAGTATCAATCCGGGCTACAAGGAGGAAGAATTCTTTGAAGAAGTGGAAGAGAACTACGACCACTATACCAACCAAGGCAAGATACTCTATGCAAGCAATCTAAGATATACCATGCAAGCCTTACTATGCATACTATTATGATACCACCTTGATTTTACCCATCCCAAGTTTTGCTTGCAAGCTTTATCTTTTCTCCCATTTATCAAAGTTACTCAAGTAGTTAATTAATTGGTGATTAGTGGAAAATTAGGAAAGATGCCATCAAGAGCATAGAACTAGGTATTGATAGTTACACTTTATTAGTGACACCCTCATTGATAGATGCTAGTGCTAAATTAATCTTGATCACTATATATGGGAACACTTTGAGAAAATTATTATGAAAACCTTGGAATGATGAGTCATTCTATTGAAATGTTTTGACATGTGTTATGGAACACAATGAATTGAAGATGATACTGAATGAAGTATGTGCCCTGACTTTGATAAAAACTGATGGTTGGGTTCGATTGCGATACCATTCCAATTTTATCGTACACCCACAATAACCGAGTTTGGGTAGGGCTTAACTGGAAGTTTATGTGTCTTAGTATGGGTTCCCTCGTGGAACAAGGTGAGCTGAGGCTACCTTGTGAATATGAATGTCCACCTATGCAGTTCCAAGGATGACAGATGGTCATGGCTGGGAGGCCAAACTCATAGGGTAGGTTCCTATACTAGGGTGTGTAATTGAAAGGTTAGGATTGATTATCCGCATACCAAGTATGATGATTCAGGGTTATCCCTGACGGATGTATCGAATGTTGTGGTGAAAGTGTACCACCTCTACAGAGTGTCAAACTATTCGAATAGCCGCATTCACGGTCATGGACAGTTGGCTGGCCATACTGTTCCGTTGTCAGATGTTTTCAAAATGACTCGTGACTTGAATTATGACTTTGACTTAACTCCACAAGCATGTGGACATGAAACTAGGTTCCCACTTGAGTAATCTAGACAACTAAAGTTAGGTCTTTTCTATTAAGTACTTATGAAATAAAATTGGCTTATTGCAAACAAACCTAGAGCTTAGGATTCCTACTAGAATGGTATTACTGCTTTAGTGATAGTTTGCGAGTACTTTAAAAGTACTCATGGCTTTGTCCCTGGATATTCCCATGGCCAGACTATGGAGGGGAGTACGATGAGGATGGACAGCAGGACGCCTACGATAACTAGGATCATCTCCCATCATCAGCATTTCCTGTGACCCTAAAGATGGAGCCTCTACTATGCTATTATTCTGTTGCTATGATTTGTATTCAGACTTGATCTTACGATCAACTATTTGTAAGACTATTATGGTTTGTAATGTATGATGTATTATGCTACCAATTCTGTTATGTCTCGCAAAAATGGTAATCCTGAGATTGCAATGTACGGCATAACAGGCATCTGGGATTAAAAATCTGGGTGTTGACAAGTTGGTATCAGAGCTATCCTGACCATAGGAGACCCTAGTTAGAATGGTCGTCTAAAAAACTTAGTTTCAAAACAAATAAAGTGAGTATTTATGAAAACCTATTCTCACTCTTGTCCTTGAAATTCTTTCCAAAAAAGAGTCATATGTTCCTCGAAAATTTTGCAATCCTACATAAAATTTGGCACACTTGATCACCTCTCTAACTTACACATCTTAAATGGAAGTCAAGTATAGTAAGTTTTACCAGTTGGGCAACGGAGGAGACCTCATCTTCGAGAGGGACCTGAGTCAGCTTGCAGACTTTCTTGAGCGCACGCACCCGGAGTTCTATGGAGCTCACCTCAACGATCAACCTGGAGGGGAACTGCAGTGGCTTATAGTTGTTGATCTGAGAGGAAATATGGAGGCACCCACATAGGAGAAGATCCAGTTCGGCCTAATGGAGAACAACTGGCTGGATGGACTAGCAGCAATGCAGGAAGCACTTGTCGGTCTGTGTGGTCAGAACGTCAATCAGCTCGCTGGCACCCACTTCGCTCACTATGCTAGACGTGACTCCCAGGGACAGCCCCTATCCATGCTAGGACACCCAGAGTTGAGGCACCATGTGGATCATCTCGAATTCATGCTGCACGAGAACCAGAAAGAGCTGGACAACACCCGTGAAGATGCCAATCCGAAGCATAGTGTTGTAGTGAAGAAGGACCAGACCCTCACCATCCTTGCTAAGGAGCGCAAGTCACTTCGCCGCCTGCGTGACAAGAAGGACCGCATCATTGCTCGCCTCCATCACAAATTGTCAGCCCTGGAAGAAGCCATCCATGATGGGGACATGCAGCTTGAGGAGAGGGAGAATGAAGGGGAAGATATCCGTGGAGATCCCTACTCGTACCTCAGTGATGATGACGACTACTTGGAGGACTGTTGGAGATATGCCCAAGAGGCAATAATAAAGTGGTTATTATCATATCTTCACACTTATGATAAATGTTTACATACCATGCTATAATTGTATTAACCGGAAACATTAATACTTGTGTGATTTGTAAACTAAAATAAGAGTCCCTAGTAAAGCCTCTTGTTAAACTAGCTTGTTGGTTAATATATGATCATGGTTTCCTGATCATGAACATAGAGATGTTATTAACAACAAGGTCATATCATTAGGAGAATGATGTGATGGACATACTCCTATAGATAAGCGTAGCATAAAGATCAAGTCATTTAAATAGTTCAATTGCTATATGCTTTCTGATACATAGTAACCTAATTCCTTCGACCATGAGATCATGCATATCACCTTTACCGGATGGATGCTTTGATGACATCAAACACCACACCGTAACTGGGTGGCTATAAAGGTGGCATTGAGTGTTCAGAAAGTATTGGTTGAAACACATGGATCAAGAGTGGGATTTGTCCATCCATATGACGGATAGATATACTCTGGGCCCTCTCGGTGAAATGTCATCCAATTAGCTTGCAAGCATGTGACTGGCTCACAAGGGATCACATATCACGGGAACGAGAAAAGAGTACTTGTCAGTAACGAGGTTGAACTAGGTATGCAGAGATACCGACGATCATAACCACGGATAAGTAAACTATCGTGAGACAAAGGGAAATTGGTATCGTATGTAAGTGGTTCATTCGATCGCAAAGTAATCGTAGAAATATGTGGGAGCCATATGAATTTCCAGATTCCTCTATTGGTTATTGTTCGGAGAAGTGTCTCGATCATGTCCGCATAATTCACGAACCGTAGGGAGACACACTTAAGGATTCGACGTTGTTTGAGTAGTTATGGTATTATGAGAAAGAGACCGAATGTTGTTCGGAGTCTCGGATGGGATCCGGGATATCACGAGGTGATCCGGAATGGTCCGGAGAATAAGATTCATATAAGGAAAGTCCCGTTTCGGAGTTCGGGAATGATTCCGGTGTTTTCATCGGGAATGTTCTAGAAGGGTCCAGATTGTCCGGCACTCCGGGGGGGGGGGGAGGGTACATGAATGTGTCATTACATATTGAATTATTGCATCATGTACTAAGTGTTCTTGCTGTTCCAAATAAAGGATTAAATTGAATCCTAAAACAGAAAAGTCAAATGTCCAGTTTGAAAGTCAAACGGCTAAAACAAGAAACTGTGGGAAACAAGCAAGAGGAGTTTGAAACCAACTTGGAGGAGGAGTTCCTCTCCTCCAAGCCGGCGCCCAGCCCTAGGCCGAGTTGGGGAGGGACTCCCCTCCCTCCCTGGCGCGCCTAGCCCCTCCACCTATAAAAGGAGGGGCAGGGCCTCCTCCTTGAGACACACAAGTTTCTACCTCTAATCTCCGGTTTAGAGCCGTTTTGGTTTAGAGCTTCTAATTGCTTTAGCCTGCGGTTTAGAGCCTTCTAATTGGTGTGTCTAATCTCTAGACCACTAATAGCCCTCTCTCATAATCCACCATACTCGCTCCGGCTTAAGGCGAAGCCCTGCGAGATCTCCCCTCTACTTCCGGTACCACGCCGTTGTGCTGCCGGAATCGCGAGGAGAGTGCTACAACCTCCGCTACCTGCTGGAACAAGGGATAGGAAGGTCTTCGTCGAGTACCAAACGTGTGACCGACTGCGGGAGCGCTGCGGGAACGTGGCGCCGGAAGGATCGTCTACGCGATCTTGAGATCCGAAAGAGTACGACTACATCACCCACGAGAATCTGCTCTCGTTAACCGCTTTGGAATCTTCGAGGGTAAGTTATTCCATCGACTCGTTGCTACAATCTAGTAGATAGATCTTGGCTTTTTTGTTTGTATGCGATAGAAAAATTTTGTTTTCCATGCTACGAACCCCTACAGTGGTATCAGAGCCGTGTCTATATGTAGATCTGTTGCACGAGTAGAACACAATGGTCATTGTGGGCGTTGATGCTTTTATTGTTGATTGCTTCTTGTGTACTTTGTATCTTGCGGTATGTTGGGATGAAGCGGCCCGGGCTAACCTTACATGACATCGTTCATGAGACTTGCTCCACGCTTGACATGCAACTTGTATTGCATAAGTGGCTTTGCGGGTGCCTGTTTCTCCTAGCATAGTTAAGATCCAATTTACAACGGGTGATTAACAATACTAGTATCAATGTTGTGGTTCTTGTTCGTAAGTTAGAACGACACTTAATGAAATCCCCAAACCACGTAAAATATGCAAAGAAAGTAGAGGCGTCTAACTTTGTTTTGCAGGGGTGTGCAGTGATGTGATATGGCCATGATTGTGATTATATATGATGTATGCAATGTTCTTTATTGTAAGTCGGCAACCGGCAGGAGCCATATGGTTGTCTTTAATTTCTGTTAAGACCCGCGTGTCTATTCAAAGTAGTTGTAATAGTTGAAGCCGGTGGACGACAACCATGGAGAAGCATCATTGACCTTGATGCAATGTCGGTGATGATGGAGATCATGTTCGTGCTAGAAGATGGAGATCGGAAGCACAAAGAAGAAAGGCCATATCATATCACATATTATGAATTGCATGTGATGTTAATCCTTTATGCATCTTGTATTGCTTAGTAGACGACGGTAGCATTATAAGATGATCCCTCATGCACATGAATTTCAAGTCATAAAGTGTTCACCCTTAGTTAGCACCGTTGCTAAAGCTTGTTGTTTCGAAGCACCACGTGATGATCGGGTGTGTTAGATTCTGCAAGTGTATACAACGTGAGTAAGCCAGATTTGCTCATGCGGAAACTAAGGTTTGATCTTGACGAGCCTAGCATGTACAGACATAGCCTCAGGAACACGGATTACCGAAAGGTAGAGCATGAGTCATATAGTAGATATGATGAACATGTTGATTGTTCGCCATTGAAGCTATATCAACTCTCGTGATGATCGGTTTTGATATGGTGGATTTGGTTCGTGTGATCACTAAAACAATGAGAGGGATATTGTTTTGAGTGGGAGTTCACCTAGATTAATTTAATTATTAATTAGAACTCAATTTATCATAAACTAAATCAAAGTGAATTTGCATAGTTGTTGTAGTCATTGGCATCCGTTTACCACCTTGCGCTTAGTTATAATTGAGATGATAGAACTATATAATTCTGGTTAGTTACTTTACGAACTGGTATCGTATTGTTTTGAAGTGTTAATATAAAGTTTAAAAGTCCTATTGCAAACTTTCAGTAAGTTCCGGTTACTCCATGAAGTTTAATAATTAGTATTAAATCAAGAGTAACAATTCCAAGTGTTAGTATATAAGTATCATGTTTGTCTCCATGATTCTTGATATTCAAAGGATTCTCTTAATATCAAGGTTATCTAGGATCTGAAAGAGTTGTTTCAGAAACCATGATGTGTGGAAGATATTGTGATATCTGAAACGAAGTTTTGGTTGCAACATGATAGAGTATAATATGGCAAAGTTCATGTTCTCATATTTTGATGAGAATTTGCAAAGGGTTGTAGACACTTGTTGTCCTAATCCTCCAAAAGGTTTTGGATAGCAACATTATACTCGTAATTCATCGTTATAAGCTAAAGGTAGTTTGATCATGGACGATTCCATGATAAGGATGAATATTTGATGTAGGTAAAATGTTTACTACACCAAGAGATTACTAAATAAAGGAATTTGAAAGAACACCAAACATTTGATGATGGTGATCTACTTCAAAGTGCAAGTCCAAAGACATTGGTATTTAACTATACATGTTTTGGACTATGTGTCATATGTATGACTCCACTATTGATGTTGATAGATTCTTTCAAACAGAAAAGGAAATACTGAAAGAGAATCTCATAAGTATATGGCAGAAAAGAAAAGACTAGAATTGTTCAGTTTAAGTATATAGATGATATACATGTTATGGCTATATTCTTTGCTTATTAAACAATGTGGTTATTAAGTATTTGATACTGAATTTGTTGGTGTGAATTGTCATACGAAACAACACAATTCATGAACTACAATGGCCTAAGTAACTAGCAAAAGAATATGTGATGATGTTCATCGAGAACAAATAAAGGGTTATTGTGTTGCTCGTTAAACATCAAAGCTTACCTTCAAGATTTTTTTTATCAGGTATTATGAGAACAAAAGGGTTGTTCAAATAATTGCCGTAATCCATAAAAGATGGATGATTCGCAAATCTCGTTGGAAACATCACATCCATAAAACTAGTGCTAAAGATGTCGAAAGACAAATTGATTGAAAGATCACTTAGGAAGTGACATCGCCGTTTAAATTATATTGGAAAGAAAACATGAAGAAACTCCATGTGGATGGAATTTTGGAGTTTTTTGATTTTTGATCAAATGACGCTTGTGAAACTTTCCTAGAGATAATTAAAACTTCGTTCATAGGCCAAAAGGGAACGAATGACTAGCTTATTGGAACTTGTACATATTGTTGTACGAAATCCATTATGTGTAGTCAAGAGCGATGGATTTCAACTTCATATGCTTTCTCCGAAAATTTGAGTGAATATATGAATATTTACTTAAAAAGGATGAAGTATGAAACATTTGAAAAGTTCAAAGACTTTCAAGATGAAGTGCAAAATCATTGTAACAAGAATATAAAATGTTTATGATAAAGATCATAAAGGAAGATATTTGAGTTACAGAGTTTAGCATAATACCTAAGATTTAAGGAATCGTTCCGTGTATTTGCATTTTTCCGAAAACACCATAAGAGTATGGAGCGTTCGAGATATGCAATTAAACCTTGTTTGACATGGTTAGATCAAAGGTATAATTCATAAAACTGCCATTATATTTTAAAGATTAAAAGCTTTAGAGATTACCGTTTTTCCACTGAAAAGAGCTCCATCATAATCCGTTGAAATGACACCATATGTTATGGTTTGGGATAAAACCCAAGTTGTCCTTTCTTAAACGTTGGTATGCTATGCATAAGAAAGATGTTTGCAACCAAAGTCGGATGAACCTGTCTTTGTTAAGTATTCCTCCATAACACCGGAGACAAAAGTGTTTGTCACTTAGAACGTCAAGTTTCTTTTAGAAGGAATTTTTCGTGAAAAGTAAAGTGGGAGGACAATAGAACTTTGATAAGGTTAAAAGAACCTTAGCTATATGTGCAAAGTTGCGCAGCACCGAAAAGTGTTCCGGAGGCAGCAACAATGCTCATGGCTCACGTGCCTCAAAGGTTGTGGTTACGGAGATCTAAGTTCCTATTGAAACAAGTAGATCGGGTAAACAATCAAATACCAAGATTTGAGGGTTGAATCATTATTTGAGAATAATGAACCGACTACATACAAAGAAGCAATGATGGGCCCTGACTCCGTCAAATGGCTTGAAGCCATAAAATCCGTGATAGTTCCATACACGAGAAATCAAGTTTTGAACTTGAAGGACCCTCGAGAAAGGTGTAAGACCTTACAGTTGTGTCTGGATCTATAAAGAAATAGACATGGATGTTTTACATCTATGAAATAGTCGACATGTTGGGAAAGAGTTCACAAAATGTTCAAAGGTTGACTATGACAAGATTTGATCTTTCATAGTGATATTTAGTCTAGACGGATTAATGTAGCTGTTGGGGCACGCAGAGATAAAACAAAACTTTTTCCTCTAACGTGGTGATCCCAAGATCTAGCTGAGGTAGAAGTCCACGAGGTTTACCACTAGACGCGCAGTTGCGGATTACTGATGAAGCGCGTCAGTTGATGCAGTGCAGTCCTCACGATCCGATCGTCCTGGTACTGATCGCACAGCACCTCTGCTGGTATCCACACGTACAAGGAGGAGCGCCGGCGGCGAACTGCTAGGTTCGTTACGGCGGCTGGACTGCTGTGGAGCTAGGGTTTCCAACACATGGAATGACCTAACCGAACAACGATTAACCTTTCTGGGTTACAGTGCTCCACTATATATAGGGAATGAACGTGGGATCGGCTCTCGCGGCCCATTCACTAAATCCCATATAACACTAGTCACCGTGAGTCCAACTCACTAACTCAGTCCTAATCTGGTTTAGGTCCAACCCAACCAGATTACAGATTCGGATCCAATCCGAACTTGCTCCCGCTCTTAAGTGTGTGACCCCGCAGGCTCATGGTTACTTGGACACGATTAGAGTCCGACTCACAATCGATCAATCGGCATCGGCTCCTAGCAGAACATGCCGATTCCCAAGTACCAAAGAGTCATGACGACTTGCCTTTCCAATGCGACTTTCGTCTGAGTCCCTTTTGCCTCACGATATACCTTGTCAGACTATAGGCGAAAATATGTCATCCCTTAAATAGTCCGACTCTCTTCTCGATCCGAGATAAGTGATTCACCCGACTAACTCTTAGCCGATCGCCTCGGTTAACACTTAACCGAGTCGTGCATGGCCATGCTTTCCGAATCATATCTCACGAGAGGGCCCAGAGAATATCTCTCCGAGTGGAGGGGCAAAATCCCATCTTGGTTATCCACATCACGCAGCTTGATTCTCAGTCGAACCGAACCCTGCCTTTATAACTGCCTAGTTACGGATCAGCGTTTGACAGAACCTAAGTCGGTGATCCTCAACTCGGACTATGCAACAACCTCAGGTCTAAGGATTACATTGATTGAGATATACAAATGACAACTAGTTCGTTGTACCTCAATATGGGTCAATCCGACTCGCTAAACTCTTTAGCCGAATCTGTGTAAGTTGGAATAGCATCTCCATGCCCATGACAAGTGGAACCGAGTCATCAAGCCAACTTTCACATTGGTCTAAGTTGTGTGTCCAGCACAACCTCAATGACCAAGGATATTTAGTACAAACAACATGAATGCATAGTTCCACAACCGAATCACATATTCAATGATACACATCAGATGTTCATACAAGGACTACTTAATAACTTTATGAATACAATGGGAAATATCATCATTCATGATTGCCTCTAGGGCATATTCCCAACAGTAGCAACCACTACATATAATTTGTTATATGGTAGTTGAATAAACAAAACAAGTTCTTCTAATAGAATCGTTACCTAGGACATGTGCATAACACGGTCCATAGGGTTTTGTTAATTCAAAAGGATGCTAAAAGTATATGCAGACTTCAATGGTTAAAGTGAGCATCGCGGAGTTGGAATCTTCACTGTGATGAAACTGTTAAAGGAGTTTAAAAGTTCATCAGAGACGATGGAGATGCTTGCATTTGCAAGAAATTAAGTGGGAACGCTAAGACATGTTTCTAATACGTTATGTGGAAGACATATTGTTGATTGGAAATAATGTATCTTTTATTAACACATATTAAGAATTTCATCCCGATGAAAGACTTAGGCAAAACCTAAATATTTGGCATCAATAGACGCTAATATGGTTGTGCCAGAAGTACATAGACGAGATATTGAATGAGTTCAATATAGAAACTACAAGAAAGGTTCTTGTCGCACAGAAAGGATTGAAAGAGTTCAATGTTGATGATATATTCAAGTGTATTGACATTTGGTAAAGTGAAACAAATAATCAAGTATAGATTGATACTTGATGTATGAAATCATAAAGAGTATTTATATCAATCATACTGTGATATGTACAAATCCAGATATGTCCTATGCTCTAAATGTTGTGAGCATATACCAGAATGATTCGTAAGATGATCATTGGACAATAGTAAGGATATTCTTATGATCTTTTGGAAGAACTAAGAGTATAATATTTGTAGAAGTGACAAATAGATGGTTAGTTCATTGTAAAAGTACTACATTGATACTAGCTTTGTCACAAAGTACAAATTAAGTTTATCTCAATCTAAACTAAGGGTGGCACAATATAATGGAAAGTGAGTTCCATAATGGATTTGGATGAGTTCCAAAGTTAAGACATTGTGACAGATACTACAACAAAAGGCTAAGTATATGACTGCTATTTTAGCATCAAAAGAGGGCATTTGTGTCAAGTAGTTTGTTATCAAACTAGGTGTAGTTCACAGAGGGATAATACTATGAAGATATATTGTGCGACAATATTATCAACATGTTTTAACCCCAAAGAGCTAAAGGTCACACCGAAAGACCAAATTTATACAAAGCCATCTCATTAGAGAATGAGTGATGCGTAGAGATGCAAAGACATGCAATTACACACGGACCTAGAAGTGTCAGATCCGGAGATCAGTTGACCACTAGCAATCGTGTACATACAACACCGGAAAGCCATAGGTGTTGAATACACAAAGGTTTGAAACTAGATTATTGACTCTAGTGCAAGTGGGAGACTGTTGGAGATATGCCCAAGAGGCAATAATAAAGTGGTTATTATCATATCTTCACACTTATGATAAATGTTTACATACCATGCTATAATTGTATTAACCGGAAACATTAATACTTGTGTGATTTGTAAACTAAAATAAGAGTCCCTAGTAAAGCCTCTTGTTAAACTAGCTTGTTGGTTAATATATGATCATGGTTTCCTGATCATGAACATAGAGATGTTATTAACAACAAGGTCATATCATTAGGAGAATGATGTGATGGACATACTCCTATAGATAAGCGTAGCATAAAGATCAAGTCATTTAAATAGTTCAATTGCTATATGCTTTCTGATACATAGTAACCTAATTCCTTCGACCATGAGATCATGCATATCACCTTTACCGGATGGATGCTCTGATGACATCAAACACCACACCATAACTGGGTGGCTATAAAGGTGGCATTGAGTGTTCAGAAAGTATTGGTTGAAACACATGGATCAAGAGTGGGATTTGTCCATCCATATGACGGATAGATATACTCTGGGCCCTCTCGGTGAAATGTCATCCAATTAGCTTGCAAGCATGTGACTGGATCACAAGGGATCACATATCACGGGAACGAGAAAAGAGTACTTGTCAGTAACGAGGTTGAACTAGGTATGCAGAGATACCGACGATCATAACCACGGATAAGTAAACTATCGTGAGACAAAGGGAAATTGGTATCGTATGTAAGTGGTTCATTCGATCGCAAAGTAATCGTAGAAATATGTGGGAGCCATATGAATTTCCAGATTCCTCTATTGGTTATTGTTCGGAGAAGTGTCTCGATCATGTCCGCATAATTCACGAACCGTAGGGAGACACACTTAAGGATTCGACGTTGTTTGAGTAGTTATGGTATTATGAGAAAGAGACCGAATGTTGTTCGGAGTCTCGTATGGGATCCGGGATATCACGAGGTGATCTGGAATGGTCCGGAGAATAAGATTCATATAAGGAAAGTCCCGTTTCGGAGTTCGGGAATGATTCCGGTGTTTTCATCGGGAATGTTCTAGAAGGGTCCGGATTGTCCGGCACTCCGGGGGGGGGGGGGGGAGGGTACATGAATGTGTCATTACATATTGAATGATTGCATCATGTACTAAGTGTTCTTGCTGTTCCAAATAAAGGATTAAATTGAATCCTAAAACAGAAAAGTCAAATGTCCAGTTTGAAAGTCAAACGGCTAAAACAAGAAACTGTGGGAAACAAGCAAGAGGAGTTTGAAACCAACTTGGAGGAGGAGTTACTCTCCTCCAAGCCGGCGCCCAGCCCTAGGCCGAGTTGGGGAGGGACTCCCCTCCCTCCCTGGCGCGCCTAGCCCCTCCATCTATAAAAGGAGGGGCAGGGCCTCCTCCTTGAGACACACAAGTTTCTACCTCTAATCTCCGGTTTAGAGCCGTTTTGGTTTAGAGCTTCTAATTGCTTTAGCCTGCGGTTTAGAGCCTTCTAATTGGTGTGTCTAATCTCTAGACCACTAATATCCCTCTCTCATAATCCACCATACTCGCTCCGGCTTAAGGCGAAGCCCTGCGAGATCTCCCCTCTATTTCCGGTACCACGCCGTTGTGCTGCCGGAATCGCGAGGAGAGTGCTACAACCTCCGCTGCCTGCTGGAACAAGGGAGAGGAAGGTCTTCGTCGAGTACCGAACGTGTGACCGACTGCGGGAGCGCTGCCGGAACGTGGCGCCGGAAGGATCGTCTACGCGATCTTGAGATCGGAAAGAGTACGACTACATCACCCACGAGAATCTGCTCTCGTTAACCGCTTTGGAATCTTCGAGGGTAAGTTATTCCATCGACTCGTTGCTACAATCTAGTAGATAGATCTTGGCTTGTTTGTTTGTATGCGATAGAAAATTTTTGTTTTCCATGCTACGAACCCCTACAAGGACATCAACCAGGAGCTCCACACTGATGATGAAGACCGTGACTTCATTGATGACGAATTGGCCACTGGTTCTGATGAGGAGTAGTGTCACTAGATCACTGTCGTAGGTGTGAGTTGTATCCGGTCCCACTGTATCGTAGCTTGCCAGAATGGTTCTTAAAACTATCTGCTTTGTTGTTGTGATGTGTTTGGAATGTGTGGTTTGTATGTGTGCTTGGAATGAATGAAAAGGAGTTGTGTAACATCCCAAAAATAGTAAACTTGGATCATCAAACTCTAATCATCAAAATTAGGGTTAACAAAAACTTTTCTAAATAAAATTATGGAAGCATGCATGTGAGTATGCATTTCCTTTTGAATTCTTTTGAACCACCTTGTTTTTGTGTTCCATTGCTTGTAAATGGATGATTAGATGAAATAAACATCATCTAAACATTTCACACACTTTTCCCAAAGACAAGTAAATCAAAACAAATAAAATAAGGGAATGGTCATTTTGACCAATTTAACTCCCATGCCTACTTTGGCTATCTCAAACTTTCAGAACCTAACATAAACTTTTCTGGATCTTTGCATCCCTTGATTGTACTCATAACAAAGTATCAAGGCCCACTTTGTGATCATCCAGAAACTTTCAAATGCATAGTTTAAATGACAATTCAAAATTGAATCTTTATCATATGGGAAGATCCCACTTTTTCAAAAACCACTCAAACAAGCTCAACTTTCAAAACCCGAGCATCTGCAGACTCACCAGCACCAACCTAGCACACCCACCAAAAATCTTTTCAAAATTCAAAACTTGAGTTCTTGCGGCCATTTCGTCAAACACTTGGCAGACACAAATCAAACAAAATCCAAACACTATTCTGAGCAGTGATTGAAGCCTAACTTGTTCCCTCTCTGTACAGCTAGGTTTTAGTAGATCATCTAGCTCAATTGCACACCCTTAGCATCACTGTAAGCTTGCCATTGCCATCAATGGTGAGCAGGCCGAATGCACCCTTGTCACCCCCATGTCGACAGCAAGCTAGGAAGATAAACAAGCCTAGCCAGCATGTCTGGGAGCAAGCCAACACCCCACCGCCACTCCCTGTCCAGCGCTCGAACGTTGCCAGCCACTGGACCACACGCACGAACCATGCCAACCTCACCAGCAACCATGCCGAGAGCACGCCCTGTGCGCCACGCTCGACCAACGCCCACAGACCGCGCGCCGCCCTTGCCGCCTGCATACGTGATCACCACTGTCCCAGCAACCCCGCAGACACGCTTGTTCGCCGCCGCACGGACCACGCGCGCTGTGCGCCATAAATTCTCCGTCGGGCACGCGCAGAGCACCGTCGCGTTCCGACCAAGCCGCACCGCCCCACTTCTCGCCACCATGTCGTTGAGCATCGCCAGGGAGCACTGCACCGCCCCCTACCGTCGCCCACGCCGATAGCCCTCTGTACCGTCGACCACGACGAGCTCACCTTGCGCCCCGTCGGTCCCCTCTCGCCACTATAAATAGAGGCCACCCCCAGCCGATCTCACTCCCCTCTTCTCACTGATCATTCCACCCCGTTCCCGGAGCAAGGCGAGCAGCACTTCACCGGAATTTCATCGGAGCCCGCCGCTGCTGGAGAAGAAGGGAGCCAGCGATTGGAGCTGCCCAGGAGAAGCTGCCGGTACCAGGAGGTTCGCCGTCGTCGACTTCGTCGTTCATCCGCCTCGCCGACCCTCACCTGAACCCCGGTGAGCCCCCAACGACCCCCACTGGCCGCGCTAGGTTTCTGTCTCGTCGGCGTTGCCCAACGTCGACGATGACCCTCAGCCGTTGGATTAGAACCAGATCGAACACACCACATCGCCCCATACTGCTTCGCATCCCCTGTCTCACTGGCGCGTGGGACAACAACTTAAACAGCCCGCGGAAGCGCTGTGCTTAGCAGGCCGGCCCAGTATCGCTTCCCGCGCAGCCCAATTATTTGAATTTAATCTTTTCCATTTTATTTCAAACACACTTCTGCACCCAGTTTCAAAAATCATCCCAGGTCAATTCAGTGCACCAAATTGAATGAAACCAATTTTGTTAGAAAGGTCTGGGAATGATGAATCCAAGCCCGTTGGATTCAAGTCATTTGGATCTGTAGATCACCCTAGGTAAAAATAACAAGGCAGAAGCTTTTCTGCATTCAAACATTTTTCAAACTAAAACAATAATAGCTTTTGAGTTGATTCCAACTCTCAAAAATCACATTTAACCATACCTTTCAGAATATATAAAAATCTATAGGTTTACATACAGAAATAATGACCAACTAATAAAAGAATGCCACATAGGCATTTCTAGACACATTATTTAATTAAAATAAAAGGGTAAAACCTTATTAAATTGTGACACCACTTTAAATCACATTCCCATGAACTAAAGCATGTGGTGATGACATGTGTCAACATGATCCCATGTTTGGTTTGGAGAATATTAAATCTTAAGTAGTTTTTCAATGAGTAGAAATTACTTTTCTAAAAATAAAAGGAATTAAACCAAGCTTTAATCTTGTAATGTTAGTGATCATGCTAGATCATCCATAGGACCCTTTTTGTGTGATGATTGCAAGTAGTTAAGTATTGTTTGGTGATTGTGTACATCGTATTTATTTAAAGACGCTAGTACCGACCAAGGATACGAGGAGGAAGGAGGATACTACGAAGAAGAAGCCGAGGAGAACTTCAACCACTACTCTGCACAAGGCAAGACTAATACTACTAGTGAATGTGCAAGCTAACACTTGCAAGATATTCTACTGATGCAAACAAACCCTTACTTGTTACCATGCCAATCCTATGCCTTAAGCATATGTGATGATATCCACTTGTTACCCCCTCCTAGTTTTATTTGCAAGCCTTCTATTTGATTTCCTTATCAAAGCTACTTCCTTAGAGAGTACTCAAGTGACTTGTAGATTCTAGAAATATATATTTGAAGGTTGCATAAAGAGCATAAAATTTGTCCTAAGTTAGAAACCTTGATATCATCCTAAGATATAAGGTTGTACTTAGTTGAAACTCCACTAGTTTACCACCCCTCATTAGTACCTATCCCCACTTGTAGATGCTAGTGCTAAGCATAAAACTTGATCAACTTTAGATGGGAATACTTGGTGAAAATGGTTATGAAAACCTTAGAATGATGGATCATTCTACTGAGATGTTTTGACATGTGTTTCCGAACACCAGATGATTATGGTGATGAAAATGTTGAGGCATGAGCCTTAGCCCTTTATAAAACTGATGGTTGTCTGGATGCGATACCATTCCAATTTTATCGTACAACCACAATACCCAAAGATTGGGTAGGGATTGACCGGAAACTTATATACCTTAGTATTAGCTCCCTCACGGCCAAGGTATGAGCTGAGGCTACCTTGTGAAGATTGTCCACCTGTGCAGTACCCAAGATGATAGTTGGTCATGGTTGGGAGGCCAAACTCACAGGAGAGGTGCTTATACTAGGGCGTGTAATTGAAAGGTTAGGATTGATTATCTGCATACTGAGTATGGTGAATTCAGGATTTGTTCCTGACGGATGTATTGAATGTTGTGGTGAAAGTGTACAATCTCTGCAGAGTGTCAAACTATTCGAATAGCCGCGTCCGCGGTTATGGACAGTTGGAGTGGCCATACTGTTCCCCCGTCAGCTGTTTTCAAAATGACTTGTGAAATGAATTGAGACTTTGACTTGACCACAACAGGGTGGTGCTATGAAATACAAGTTCCCACTTAGGTGTTAGAAACTTCAACTAGCTCTCTTGCTTCTAAACTTAGTAGAGATAAATATGGCCTTTGCAAAATAACCCTAGAGCCTAGTGTCCTATTATCCAAAAACCCTTTTACTTGTTAGTATTAGTTTGCGAGTACTTAAAGAGTACTCATGGCTTTGTCCCTGGCTATTCCCGTGGCCATACTATGAAGAGGAGTACCTAGAGGATGGACCCTAGGAAGGTTACGACAACTAGGATCATCTCCCATCGTCAGCATTGCCTGTGACCCCGAAGATGGAGCTTTGCCTATGCTACCGTTATTATTACGTATTCCGCTGATTGAAGTTGTATTAAGAACTAGATCATGAGATCCCTATTTGTGTAAAACCTTATGTAAGGTTTGTAATGGATGATGTACTATGGTATCCAATTCTGTTATGTCTCGAAAAAATGGTAATCCTGGGATTGCGATGTATGGCATAACAGGCATCTGGGATTAAAAATCCGGGTGTTGACAAGTTGGTATCAGAGCCATCCTGACCATAGGAGACCCTAGTTAGACTGGACGTTTGAATCAAAAACTTAGTTTCAAAACCAAATGAAGCAAATATTTACAAAAACTTATTCTCATTCTTATCCCTTTGATTCTTTCATGAAAATACATGTTCCTCAAAAATTCTTGCAAAATACATAAAATTTGACACACTTGATCACTCTACTAACTTACTCATCCTATATTCTTATAGATGGACGTGAAGTACAACAAGTTTTATCAGTTGGGGAATGGAGGAGACCTTATCTTTGAGAGGGATTTGGACCAGCTTTCGGAACTTCTGGAGCGTCCGCACACCGAGTTCTTCGGAGCTCAGCTCAATGATCAAGGAGGAGAAGATCTGTAGGGGCTAATTGTTGCAAGTCTCCGAGGAAAGATTGAACCTCCCACTGCTGAGGGAATTCAGTTTACCTTGAGAGAGAACAACTGGCTCGATGGACTTGCCAGGGCCATGCAGGAAGCTCTTTCCCGTCTGTGTGGGCAGAGTATCAACCAGATCAAGGGAACTCGCTTTGAGTTTTGCCCGAGGAGTGATGCAAGTGGACAACCACTGGAAGCACCATACCACCCCGAGCTGAAGACTCAATTGGACCACCTTAGCTTCATGATGTACGATCATGAGCAGGAGTTGGATAACTGCCGTGACTACTCCAACCACAAGTCTGCCATCATCAAGACGAAGGATCAAACCATCGCCATGCGAACAAAGGATCACAAGTCTCGCCGTCGTCAGCTCGACAAGAAGGAGCGCATTATTGTCCGTCTTCGCCACTGCATCTCATCTTTGGAGGAGACCATCCACGGGAGAGACGTGCAGTAGGAGGAAAGGGAGAATGCCGGAGAGGATCTTCGTGGAGACCCCTACTCCTATCTCAGCGATGATGATGATTTTCTAGAGGATCAGGCTATGGATTTCTTCACCGATGAGGATGATTTCGCCTTCATCGATGATGATGAAGATGAAAAAGCCACCGATTCCGAGGAGTAGTAGCACTTGAGCACTAGCGTAGTGAGTAGTATTCGGTCCCACTGTATCGTAGATTCCAGAATGGTTCTTAAAACCATCTGTTTTTCTTGTTTTATGGTGTGTGTTGTATCGTGTGCTATGATTGAATGAATGAAAAGCAAGTTGCTAGAAAACTCTGAGTCAAACTTTAAAAACTTTTCAAAGTCCCCGAAACCTTAGAAATTTCCCTCTTTTCTCATGATCTATCTCAATCTTCAGATGCCACGCGGAGGAAGTGGTTCATCCCCGGACCCGATGTTGCAGATCCTGCAAATGTTGACTTCTGACCGCGAAGCTGAAAGAGCGGAACGTGAAGCCAACCTAGCCACCCTGCAACAGATAGCTCAGCTTTCCCACAACAACCAAGGCCACGGAAATCAGGACAACCATGGATCTAAGCTCAAGAATTTCCAGAATACCAACCCACTTGTTTTCACTAAGTCAGAAGAGCCCCTAGACGCTGATGATTGGTTGCAAACCATGGAAAATAACCTAGAAGTCGCCGGAGTGGAAGCCAACGAGAAAGTTCTGTTCGCCACCCACTATCTAGCTGGAGATGCCAGGGCATGGTGGAACAGTGTTCGCGCAATGACCGGAGGCCAAATGATGACCTGGGAGGAATTCAAGGTGAAGTTCAGCAGAACCCATGTGCCACCGGGTTTGATCAAGAGGATGAGAGACAAATTTAGAGAGCTGAAGCAAGGAAGGATGACTGTAGTGGAATACCGTGACAAATTTTTGTCATTAGCTAGGTATGCCCCGGATGAGATTGACACTGAAGCCAAGAAGAAAGAAAGATTCTTGAATGGTCTGCATGATGAGATGCAGACAGTGCTAGTCAATATCCCCTTTGCCGATATTGAAGCCCTTCTAGACTCTGCTATCCAGATGGAAGGAAAGATCAACCAAGACAATGAGAACCGCAAGCATCGCATGATGCATCAGCCAGGAACCCATCAGACCCCAAAGTATCGCCCTAACCCATCTCCAGGATTTGCCCCAAGAACCCACAGACCCCCGATGAACCGTTCGACCTATCCAACCGTGGAAACCCTAGACCAGGAGGAAGTCACAATAACCCCGGCAACTCTAGCAATTATACGCGTGCCCCACCCAAGTTCAACAACAACAATGCTGCCACCAACACCAACACTGCCCCGAGGACTGGAAGCAATGTTGTGCCTGTCGCAGCAAAGGACAAGTCGCAAGTGACTTGTTATGACTGTGGAAATAAGGGTCACTACTCCAACGAGTGCCCCAACAAGAAGAATGCTGCAGCCCCCAATACCAATGCCCCAGCTCAGTAGCAGCGTCGTGTTCAGCCCGGAAGAAGATTTGCCCTAGGGAATTCACTCAACCGCAATGGCCGTCTTTTTCTCATGCATGCTGAAGAAGCTCAGGAAGCGCCAGACGTCGTGCTGGGTATGTTTTCTGTTAATTCAATACTTGCAAGAGTGTTGTTTGATTATGGTGCATCGCATTCATTTGTCACCAAAGAATTTGCATGCACTAGTAAAATTCAACCAACCAAATTGAAGCATGTGATGATTGTTCAAATTCCCGGATCAACCACCAAGGCTAGGGAAATTTGCAAAGCCGTCCCTATCCGAATCCATGGCATAGATTTTTATGCTAACTTGATAGTACTCGGAACTAAAGGTTTGGAAGTAGTACTAGGAATGGATTGTATGTCAAAACATAAGGGATTGATTGACTGTGCCAAGAAAGTCATAACCATGACCAGTACAGCCGGAATATCAGTCAAGCATAAATCTGAAACCTTACCTCGTCAATTCAAATGCAACAAGAGTATAGAAAAACCTACCATTGACCAAGTCCGGATAGTCTGTGAATACCCCGATGTATTTCCAGATGTTTTGCCCGGTCAGCCCCCAGATCGGGATATCGAGTTTATCATCGAACTAATCCCCGGAACTGGACCCATAGCCCAGAGACCCTATAGTATGAACCCGTCGGGGCTAGCAGAACTGAAGAAGCAACTGGATGCCATGCTATAAATTGGATTGATTCAACCAAGTGCGTCACCATGGAGATCCCCTGACTTGTTTGTGGACAAGAAAGATGGAAGTAACCATTTGTGTACGGATTATCGAAGTTGAATGATGTCACCATCAAGAATAAGTACCCCTTGCCCAAGATAGAAGATTTGTTTGATCAGTTGACCGGTGCCAAAGTGTTTTCTAAGATTGAACTTAGGACTGGTTATCATCAACTCAAGAATCGTGCAGAGGATATTCCAAAGACTGCGTTTACCACCAGATATGGTTGTACGAGTATACATTCATGTCTTTCGGACTAACCAATGCCCCCGCTTATTTCATGAATCTCATGAATAAGATTTTTATGGACTTCCTGGATAAGTTTGTCGTTGTTTTCATCGATGACATTCTGATTTATTCCAAATCAGAAGAAGAACATGAGCTACACCTAAGGACCATTCTTGGAACCCTTAGAGAGCATCAGTTGTATGCCAAGTTTAGCAGATGTGAATTCTGGTTACAGGAGGTAGGATTCCTCGGTCACATTGTATCAGCCGGAGGAATTGCCGTTGACCCTGCCAAAGTAAAAGATGTAGAAGATTGGCAAGCCCCAACCACTCAAACCCAAGTTCGTGCATTTCTCGGATTGGCGGGATATTACCGCAAGTTCATAGAAGGATTCTCGAGTATCGCCAGACCTATGACCCAATTGCTAAAGAAGGACAAGAAGTTTGAATGGACCGACAAGTGTGAAGCGAGTTTTCAAGAACTCAAGAGGAGATTTATTTCAGCCCCAATCTTGATCATGCCGGATATCACGAAGCCCTTCGATGTGTATTGTGACGCATCCAAGATCGGTCTCGGATGTGTGCTAATGCAAGAAGGCAAAGTTATATCTTATCTATCTCGACAATTGAAGCAACATGAGCAAAATTACCCAACCCATGACCTCAAACTCGCAGCCGTAGTTCTAGCCCTGAAGACATGGAGACATTACCTGATGGGTAATCGTTGTGAGATTTATTTGGATCACAAGAGTCTGAAGTATATATTCACTCAGAAGGAGCTGATATGAGACAGAGAAGATGGATTGAGCTAAACAAGGATTACGATCTGGACATTCACGATCACCCTGGTAAAGCCAATGTGGTAGCAGATGCCCTTAGCAGATTGCCGTGCCGCTTGAACTCCATGATCTTGAAGGAGCAACCAAGTTTGCACAAAGAGATGGAAGATTTTCGAATAGAATTAGTGAGTGAAGGATTTTTGGCTAGCATAGAGCTTCAGCCCACTTTGATCAGCCAGATCAAAGAGGTGCAGAAAGGAAATGCTAGTATCGACGGAATCAAGCGTCGTATCGGTACAGGCAAGGTACCCGGATTCACCAAAGACGAAGAAGGAGTTATGTGGTACAAAGGACGCCTTTGTGTACCAGCAGATTCTTAGTTGAAAGGAGTTATTTTGAAGGAGGCTCATGATACTCTTTATTCTATCCATCCCGGAGGAACTAATATGTATCAAGATTTGAAAGAGCAATTTTGGTGGCATAAGATGAAGAGAGAAATCGGAAGCTATATCGCCAAGTGTGACATATGTCAGCGAGTCAAGGCAGGACATCAAAGACCCGCTGGATTGTTGCAACCATTGCAGATTCCGGAATGGAAATGGGATTCTGTTGGAATGGACTTTATCACTGGACTACCTACTTCTAGTAGGGGAAATGACTCTATCTGGGTCATAGTGGACAGATTGTCCAAAGTCGCCCATTTCTTGCCCGTCAAGACCACATATCAGAGTTCGAAGCTAGCAGAGTTATACATCGCTAGAATAGTTAGTTTGCATGGAGTCCCCAAGAAAATCGTATCGGATCGAGGAAGTCAGTTTACCTCGAGATTCTGGAAGAAAGTCCAAGAAGGCTTAGGAACCCGCCTAGATTTCAGTACCGCGTATCACCCTCAGACAGATGGACAAACGGAGCGAGTAAACCAAATACTCGAAGATATGCTGAGAGCATGTGTGTTAGAATATGGATCCAAGTGGGAAGACTGTCTGCCGTTTGCAGAATTTTCATACAACAATAGTTACCAAGCCAGTTTGCAAATGGCCCCATTTGAATTCATGTACGGAAGAAAGTGTCGCACCCCTTTGAACTGGTCGGAAGTAGGAGAGAGTCAGATCTTCGGACCGGACATCCTACGAGAAGCAGAAGAGAAGGTTCACAAGATTCGTGAGCACCTCAAGACTGCCCAATCCAGACAGAAGAGTTACGCCGACAAGAGACGCCGAGACCTCGCCTTCAACATAGGAGATTTTGTTTATCTGAAAGTGTCGCCATTGAAGGGAATGCAGCGTTTCCAACTCAAAGGAAAGTTAGCCCCCAGATATATCGTACCTTTCAAGATTTTGAACCGTCGAGGAGAAGTACTCCCTTCGTTTTTTATTACTTCGCGTTTTAGGGTTGTTTAGAGTCAAACTTTGTCAACTTTGACCAAGAATATAGAAAAATATATCAACATTTATTATTCCAAATGCATATATTATAAAAATATTACTCACAAAGATTCTATCACTATAAGTTTTACATGGTAGATATTTTTATTTTTTGCTGAATATTTGGTCAAACTCTAAAAAGATTGACTTTGACTAAACCCAGAATGCGATCTAATTGTGAACGGAGGGAGTATCGTATCAATTGGAACTACCCGAAGAGATGACCGTAGTACACAATGTGTTCCATATCTCGTTACTTCGCAAGTGTCTCGAAGCTCCAGAGAAGACCGAAGTGTTCAAGAATATCGATCACCGGAGCATAGAGATCAACGATGACCTAACCTATCCCCGAAGTACCCATCCGTATTTTGGAAGAAGCTTTCAGAACTACCCGAACCCGAAGCATCAAGTTTCTCAAGATTCAGTGGAGCAACCACACAGAAGAGGAAGCTACCTGGGAGCGCGAAGATCACATCAGGACGGAGTTTCCAGATCTCTTCAAATCCTAGGTAATCTTTTTCGTCCTTTTTCAAATATCGGGACGAGATTTTGTTTAAGGGGGGAAGGTTTGTAACATCCCAAAAATACTAAACTTGGATCATCAAACTCTAATCATCAAAATTAGGGTTAACAAAAACTTTTCTAAATAAAATTATGGAAGCATGCATGTGAGTATGCATTTCCTTTTGAATTCTTTTGAACCACCTTTTTTGTGTGTTCCATTGCTTGTAAATGGATGCTTAGGTGAAATAAACATCATCTAAACATTTCCCACACTTTTCCCAAAGACAAGTAAATCAAAACAAATAAAATAAGGGAATGGTCATTTTGACCAATTTAACTCCCATGCCTACTTTGGCTGTCTCAAACTTTCAGAACCTAACAGAAACTTTTCTGGATCTTTGCACCCCTTGATTGTACTCATAACAAAGTATCAAGGCCCACTTTGTGATCATCCAAAAACTTTCAAATGCATAGTTTAAATGACAATTCAAAATTCAATCTTTATCATATGGGAAGATCCCACTTTTTCAAAAACCACTCAAACAAGCTCAATTTTCAAAACCCAAGCATCTGCAGACTCACCAGCACCAACCTAGCACACCCACCAAAAATCTTTTCAAAATTCAAAACTTGAGTTCTTGCGGCCATTTCGTCAAACACTTGGCAGACACAAATCAAACAAAATCCAAACACTATTATGAGCAGTGATTGAAGCCTAACTTGTTCCCTCTCTGGTTACAACTAGGTTTTAGTATATCATCTAGCTCAATTTCACACCCTTAGCATCACTGTAAGCTTGGCATTGCCATCAATGGTGAGCAGGCCGAATGAACCCTTGTCACCCCCATGTCGACAGCAAGCTAGGAGGAGAAAAAAGCCTAGCCAGCATGTCTGGGAGCAAGCCAACACCCCACCGCCACTCCCTGTCCAGCGCTCGAACGTTGCCAGCCACTGGACCACACGCATGAACCATGCTAACCTCGCCAGCAACCATGCCAAGAGCACGCCCCATGCGCCACGCTCGACCGACACCCACAGACCGCGCGCCGCCCTCGCTGCATGCATACATGATCACCATCGTCCTAGCAACCCCGTAGACACGCTCTTTCGCCGCCGCGCGGACCACGTGCGTTGTGCGCCATTAAATTCTCCGTCGGGCACGCGCAGAGCACCGTCGCGTTCTGACCAAGCCGCACCGCCCCACGTCTCGCCACCGTGTTTTGAGCATCGCCAGGGAGCACCGCACCGCCCCCTACCGTCGCCCACGATGATAGCCCTCTGTACCGTCGACCACGACGAGCTCACCTTGCGCCCCGTCGGTCCCCTCTCGCCACTATAAATAGAGGCCACCCCAGCCGAATTGAGTACACCATCTCACTCCCCTCTTCTCACTGATCATTCCACCCCGTTCCCGGAGCAAGGCGAGCAACACTTCGCCAGAATTTCACCGGAGCCCGCCGCTGCTGGAGAAGAAGGGAGCCAGCGATTGGATCCGCCCCAGGAGAAGCTGCCAGTACCAGGAGGTTCGCCGTCATCGACTTCGTCGTTCGCCCGCCTCACTGACCCTCGCCTGAACCCCGGTGAGCCCCCAACGACCCCCACTGGCCGCGCTAGGTTTCTGTCTCGCCGGCGTTGCCCAACATCGACGATGACCCTCATCCATTGAATTAGAACCAGATCGAACGCACCACATCGCCCCATACCGCTCTGCACCCCTGTCTCACTGACGCGTGGGGACAACAACTTAAACAGCCCGCGGAAGCGCTGTGCTTAGTAGGCCGGCCCAGTATCGCTTCCCGCGCAGCCCAGTTATTTGAATTTAATCTTTTCCATTTTATTTCAAACACACTTCAGCACCCAGTTTCAAAAATCAACCCAGGTCGATTCATTGCACCAAATTGAATGAAACCAATTTTGTTAGAAAGTTATGGGAATGCTGAATCCAAGCCCGTTGGATTCAAGTCATTTGGATCTGTAGATCACCCTTGGTACAAATAACAAGGCAGAAGATTTTCTGCATTCAAACATTTTTCAAATTAAAACCATAATAGCTTTTGAGTTGATTCCAACTCTCAAAAATCACATTTAACCATACCTTTCAGAATATATAAAAATATATAGGTTTACTTACAGAAATAATGACCAAGTAATAAAAGAATGCCACATAGGCATTTCTAGACACATTATTTAATTAAAATAAAAGGGTAAAACCTTATTAAATTGTGACACCACTTTAAATCACATTCCCATGAACTGAAGCATGTGGTGATGACATGTGTCAACATGATCCCATGTTTGGTTTGGAGAATATTAAATCTTAAGTACTTTTTCAATGAGTAGAAATTACTTTTCTAAAAATAAAAGGAATTAAACCAAGCTTTAATCTTTTAATGTTAGTGATGATGCTAGATCATCCATAGGACCCTTTTTGTGTGATGATTTCAAGTAGTTAAGTATTGTTTGGTGATTGTGTACATCATATTTATTCATAGACGCTACTACCGACCAAGGATACGAGGAGGAAGGAGGATACTACGAAGAAGAAGCCGAGGAGAACTTCAACCACTGCTCTGCACAAGGCAAGCCTAATACTACTAGTGAATGTGCAAGCTAACACTTGCAAGATATTCTACTGATGCAAACAAACCCTTACTTGTTACCATGCCAATCCTATGCCTTAAGCATATGTGATGATATCCACTTGTTACCTCCTCCTCGTTTTATTTGCAAGCCTTATATTTTATTTCCTTATCAAAGCTACTTCCTTAGAGAGTACTCAAGTGACTTGTAGATTCTAGAAAGATATATTTGAAGGTTGCATAAAGAGCATAAAATTTGGCCTAAGTTAGAAACCTTGATATCATCCTAAGATATAAGGTTGTACTTAGTTGAAACTCCACTAGTTTACCACCCCTCATTAGTACCTATCCCCACTTGTAGATGCTAGTGCTAAGCATAAAACTTGATCAACTTTAGATGGGAATACTTGGTGAAAATGGTTATGAAAACCTTAGAATGATGGATCATTCTACTGAGATGTTTTGACATGTGTTTCCGAACACCAGATGATTATGGTGATGAAAATGTTGAGGCATGAGCCTTAGCCCTTTATAAAACTGATGGTTGTCTGGATGCGATACCATTCCAATTTTATCATACAACCACAATACCCGAAGATTGGGTAGGGCTTGACTAGAAACTTATATACCTTAGTATTAGCTCCCTCACGGCCAAGGTGTGAGCTGAGGCTACCTTGTGAAGATTGTCCACCTGTGCAGTACCCAAGATGACAGTTGGTCATGGTTGGGAGGCCAAACTCACAGGAGAGGTGCTTATACTAGGGCGTGTAATTGAAAGGTTAGGATTGATTATCCGCATACTGAGTATGGTGAATTCAGGATTTGTTCCTGACGGATGTATCGAATGTTGTGTGAAAGTGTACAATCTCTGCAGAGTGTCAAACTATTCGAATAGCCGCGTCCGCGGTTATGGACAGTTGGAGTGGCCATACTGTTCCCCCGTCAGCTGTTTTCAAAATGACTTGTGAAATGAATTGAGACTTTGACTTGACCACAACAGGGTTGTGCTATGAAATACAAGTTTCCACTTAGGTGTTATAAACTTCAACTAGCTCTCTTGCTTCTAAACTTAGTAGAGATAAATCTGGCCTTTTCAAAACAACCCTAGAGCCTAGTGTCCTATTATCCAAAAACCCTTTTACTTGTTAGTATTAGTTTGCGAGTACTTAAAGAGTACTCATGGCTTTGTCCCTGGCTATTCCCGTGTCCATACTATGAAGAGGAGTACCTGGAGGATGGACCTCGGGAAGGTTACGACAACTAGGATCATCTCCTATCGTCAGCATTGCCTGTGACCCCGAAGATGGAGCTTCACCTACGCTACCATTATTATTACGTATTCCGCTGCTTGAAGTTGTATTAAGAACTAGATCATGAGATTCCTATTTGTTTAAAACCTTATGTACGGTTTGTAATGGATGATGTACTATGGTATCCAATTCTGTTATGTCTCGCAAAAATGGTAATCCTGGGATTGCGATGTATGGCATAACAGGCATATGGGATTAAAAATTCGGGTGTTGACAAGTTGCTGGCTTTCAAAACCTAGCCTTACTCAAATGTTAAAAGCTTTAAAACCAAACCCATAAACCTTAGAAAAAATCCCTCTTGTCTTATGATCTATCTCAATCTTCAGATGACTCGCGGTGGAAGCAGCTCATCCCAGGACCCGATGGTCCAAATTCTGTAAATGCTAGTAGCCGATCAAGAAGCCGGTAGAACCGAGTGTCAAGCCAATCTCGCCACTCTTCAACAGATCGCCCAACTGGTGCATGACAACCAAGGCCATGGAAATCAGGATCACCATGGATATAAGCTCAAGAACTTCCAGAACACCAATCCCCCTATCTTTCGCAAATCTGAAGAGCCCTTAGATGTTGATGACTGGCTACAAACATTGGAGAACAACTTAGAAGTTGCAGGACTGGATGCTGCAGAGAAAGTACTGTTTGCCACCCATTATCTGGCAGGTTCTGCAAGAGCATGGTGGAATAGCATTCATACAATGAACGGAGGACAGATGATTACTTGGGAGGAATTCAAACTCAAGTTTAGTCAGACTCATGTGCCTCTAGGTTTGATTCTAAGGATTTGGGATGAATTCAAGGAATTGAAGCAGGGAAGAATGACTATGGTGGAATAACATGACAAATTTCTATCTCTGTCTAGCTATGCCCCTGATGAGATTGGTACTGAAGCCAATAAGAAGGAAAGGTTCATGACTAGTCTGCACGATGATATGCAGATGGTGCTAGTCAATATTCCTTTTGCCGATCTAGAATCTCTAGTGGATTCCGCTATCTAGATGGAAGGAAAGATCAATCAAGCCACTAAGAACCGTAAGCATCGTATGATGCACCAGCCTGGACCCCACCATACCCCAAAGTATCGCCCCAGTTCGTCTGCAGGATTTGCACCAAGGAACAACAGGCCACCTATGCCCCGTCCGAACTTTCCCAATCATAGCGGAGGAAACCCGAGGCCTGGAGGCAACAACAACTACAACACCGGCAACCCCAATAACTTCAACCGTGCACCGCCAAGGCCCGCCAACAACAACCATACCACCCCAAGGACTGGAAGAAATGTTGTGCCTATTGCTGGGAAGGACAAATGCATGATCACCTTCTTTGAATGTGGAATCATGGGTCACTACTCCAATGAGTGCCCCAAGAAGCTTGCTGCAGCACCCAATGCCACTGCACCTACCTAGCAGCAGCGTTGTGTTCAGCCTGGAAAGAGATTTTCCCCAAGCAACCAGCACAACCGTACTGGTCGTCTGTTCCACATGAATGTTGAAGAAGCCCAGGAAGCGCCAGATGTCGTGCTGGGTATGTTTTCTGTTAACTCAGTACTTTCAAGAGTGTTTTTTGATTCTGGAGCATCACACTCGTTTGTTATAGAATAATCTGCATGCACTAGTAAGATTCAACCAACCAATTTGAAGCATGTTATGATAGTTCAAATACCTGGGTCGACTACCAAAGCTAGAAAAATTTGCAAGGCCGTACCTATCAGAATACATGGAATAGATTTCTATGCCAACCTAATAGTACTTGGAACAAAAGGTTTGGAAGTAGTACTAGGAATAGATTGATGTCGAAACATCAAGGATTAATAGACTGTGTCAATAAAGCCATAACCATGACCAGTAGCACCGGAGTATCAGTAGAGCATGTGTCTGAGACGCTGCCTCGTCAATTCAAGTGCAACAAGAGTTTAGTACAACCAACCCTAGACCAAGTCAGAGTAGTCTGTGAATACCCCGATGTGTTCCCAGATGAATTACCCGATATGCCCCCAAATCGGGATATCGAGTTTATCATTGAACTAATTCCTAGAACTAGACCCATAGCTCAGAGACCCTATATTATGAACCCAGCGGAGTTAGTGGAGCTCAATAAGCAACGTGACATGTTGAGCAAAAATCTGATTCAACCAAGTGCATCGCCATGGAGATCACCTATTTTGTTTGTGGATAAGAAAGATGGTGCCACCCATTTATGTATGGATTACTGAAACCTAAACGATGTCACCATCAAGAACAAGTACCCACTTCCAAAGATAGAAGATTTGTTTGACCAGTTGACTGGTGCCAGGGTGTTTTCTAAGATTGATCTTAGAACTGGTTATCATCAACTAAAAATCCGTGCAACGGATATCCCAAAGACTGCTTTCACACCAGATATGCATTGTATGAGTACAATGTCATGTCATTTGGATTAACCAATGCCCCTGCTTATTTCATGAATCTCATGAATAAGATTTTTATGGACTTCTTGGATAAGGTTTTCGTTGTTTTTATCGATGACATTCTGATCTATTCCAAGTCATAAGAAGAACATGAACAGCATCTAAGGACCATCTTTGGAACCCTTAGAGAGCATCAGTTATATGCCAAGTTCAGCAAATGTGAATTCTAGTTGAAGGAAGTAGGATTCCTATGACATATCTTGTCGGTCGGAGGGGTTGTCGTCGACCCCGCCAAGATTAAGGATGTTGAAGAATGGAAAGCCCCAACCACTCAAACCGAAGTTCATACATTCCTTGGATTAGCGGGATATTACCACAAGTTTGTTGAAGGATTTTCAAGCATCGCAAGGATAATGACTCAGCTATTGAAGAAATACAAGAAGTTTGAATGGACGGACAAATGTGAAGCAAGTTTTAAAGAACTCATGAAGAGATTGATTTCATCCCCAATCTTGATCATGCCGGATATGACAAAGCCCTTTGACGTATATTGTGATGCATAAAAAATTGGTCTCGGTTGTGTGTTGATGCAAAAAAGGCAAAGTGATATCATATTTGTCCAGACAACTGAAGCAACATGAGCAGAATTACCCAACCCATGACCTATAATTGGCAGCCGTAGTTTTAGCCTTGAAGACATGGCGTCATTACCTCATGGGTAACCGCTGTGAGATTTATTCAGATCACAAGAGTTTGAAGTATAGTTTCACCCAAAAGGAGCTGAATATGAGACAAAGGAGATGGACAGAGTTAATTAAGGATTATGACCATGACATTCACTACCACCCCGGCAAGGCCAATGTGGTAGCGGATGCTCTTAGTGGACTGTTGTGTAGATTAAACACCATGATTATGAAAGAGCAGCCAAGATTGCATAAGGAGTTGGAGAATTTCATAATGGAGCTAGTTAGAGAAGGATTCCTAGCCAGTACTGAACTTCAACCCACTTTGATTGGTCAGATAAAGTAAGCTCAGAAAGGAAATGCCAGTATCGACGGAATTAAGCATCGTTTCGGTACACGGAAGGTACCCGGATTCACGGTATATGAAGAAGGAGTTCTATGGTATAAGGGACGCATCTGTGTGCCAGCAAATTCAGAGTTGAAGCAAGTCATTTTGCAAGAAGCCCATGATACTCTTTATTCTATTCATCTGGGAGGAACGAAGATGTATCAGGATTTGAAAGAGCAATTTTGGTGGCACAAGATGAACAGAGAAGTCGGAATCTATATCGCCAAGTGTGATATCTGTTAGAGAGTCAAAGTGAAACACCAGCGACCCGCAGGACTTTTGCAACCTTTGCGAATTCCAGAATGGAAATGGGATTCAGTTGGAATGGATTTCATCACTGGTTTGCCTACATCTAGTAGGGGAAATGATTCTATTTGGGTCATAGTGGATTAACTTTCCAAATTAGCTCATTTCAAACCAGTCAAGACCACTTACCATAGATCAAAGCTAGCAGAGTTATATATTTCTAGAATAGTCAGTCTGCACGAAACCCCTAAGACAATTGTGTCAGATCGAGGAACCCAGTTTACCTCAAGGTTCTGGAAGAAATTCCAAGAAGGATTAGGGACCAAACTGAACTTCAGCACAGCTTATCACCCGCAGACAAATGGATAAAAGGAAAGAGTAAATCAGATACTAGAAGATATGCTGAGAGCTTGTGTATTGGAATATGGATCTAAATGGGAAGACTGCATGCCTTTCGTAGAAATTCTCATACAACAATAGTTATCAAGCCAGTTTGCAAATGGCCCCATTTGAGTTTTTGTATGGAAGGAAGTGTCGTACCCCCCTGAATTGGTCGCAAGTAGGAGAGAGTCAGATATTCGGACCAGACATCCTACAAGAAGCCGAAGAGAAGGTTCACAAGATCCATGAACACCTCAAAACCGCTCAATCCCGACAGAAGAGTTATGCTGACAAGAGACGTCGATACCTAGCCTTCAATATCAGAGACTTTGTTTATCTCAAGGTATCACCCTTGAAAGGAATGCAACGTTTCCAACTCAAAGGAAAGCTTGCACCCAGATATATTGGACCCTTCAAGATTTTAAGTCGCCGAGGAGAAGTACCGTATCAGATAGAATTTTTGGAAGAGATGTCAGCCGTTCATGATGTGTTTCATATCTTGTTACTTAGGAAATGCTTAGAAGTTCTGGACAATATAGAAGTTTTCAAGAACATCGATCATAGAGCCATGGAAATCAACCCAGATTTAACTTATCGTGAAGTACCCGTTCGTATTTTGGGAGAAGCTTTCAGAACCACCCAGAACAGGAGTATCAAGTTTCTCAAAATTCAGTGGAGCAACCATACTGAAGAAGAAGTCACCTAGGAATGAGAAGATTACATGAGGACTGAGTTTCCCAATCTCTTTAGTTCCTAGTTTTTCCTGAATCTCGGGATGAGATTCTTTTTAAGAGGGGAAGGTTTGTAACATCTCAAAAATATTAATGAGGATATCAATTTATAATCAACCAAAATTAGGGTTAACAAAAGCTTTTAATACTAAACACTATCTTAATGCATGTGTGTTATGAATGTGTATGAATGTTTGCAATGCCATGTTTGTTTGTTATAAATGATGAGAATTGGTTTAAAGATCAAAACCATATCATCTAGGTCAAATCCAAACTAGATCAAAACAAAAGAAAATCAATATATGAAGCATATGACCTAATGGTCATTCTTGCAAAAGTTAACACCTAGCTCACTTTGAGCATCTCTAGCAAATGATTTGAAACAGAAACGATTCCATTTCTTTTCTCCCCTTGCTAGATTAAGTAACACTGAACACAATGGAGCTTTCAAATCTTGCAGAAACAGTTTCAAATCCATTTGAGAGGCAATTCAAAATTGAATCTATCTTATGCATCAAGATAGTCATTTTTGGAAAACCACTAAAACCTTCACCACTTAGCAAACCTTTGCACCCAGATACTACCAAGACTATGACCAGCGCACCCACCAAAAAGATTTGGAAAATTCAAAGGTTTAGTTCTTGTGGCCATTTAATCAAACACTTAGTGATCACAGTACAACCTTACCAACTATTCATTGTTTTGATCAACCTTGTGATAATCTTTGTGACCTCACCGAGCCTCCACTACTTGCCCTTAACTCTCTGTTGCCTGCCAAAACCCACCGGCGAGCAGCGACGAGCAGCACGAAGAGCCGGGAGGCTCCCAGAACTGCTGGTGGGCCCTGGTCCCTCGGGCAACGGCCCGCAAAACTCCGGCACACGTCCTGGCTGGTGCAAGGGCGTGCCACCTGACCTATACCTGGTCAGGAAGGTGATGGATTGCTTCGATTGGTTTCCTGCATGGCAAACAAACATACGTAAAATTCGAGCCGCGACCGGCTCCTAGGTTTCCCTGTGAATCGACTCCTGGAGCCGATTATCCCATGGTTCTGCATTAGATCTACGATAACATGGGGTTTTGCTTCATCAATACAAGTTAAATCGATCTACGACAGTTTAATGTTTTCACCACATAATTGGAACATCCTACACGTAATTGAGCCTGGTAGATACCAAAGATGATAGAAAACTAACCCTAGAGAAGGCCTAACAACCGACGTAAAGTCAATTCCCGGAACAACTCCTCTCGAATTGGCAAACCATATCCTCACATACTACTGGATCGTTCAACCCGTTTGCAAGGCCTGACCATGTGGATATCAAACTAAACCTTGGAAAACAAGGCATAACCATAACAGATCAAATCAACTAGGTAAAGATCAAGCAAGATGCTGCCCTTACACTCGGGAAAAGGTGCAGAGGCAGCGAAACAACTAAAGGCAGCATAAATAAGCAATCATAACAAAAAGGTACTGATGCTAGCCCAAACAAATCTATGATAACAGTATTACTCGCCATCAATAAGGCTTCAGTACGAGTAACACCAAATAACGCATAAGCAGATACTGCCTAGACCGCAAGATGCGATCTAGGCAGCATGATACTTACTCGAAAGAAACCCTAGAAACAAGGGGTGGCGATGCGCCGAGATTGTGTTTGTTGTGAACGTGATCGTCCTCCTTTCTCAATAACCTTAGGTACATATTTATAGTCCGGAGACTTTCTATCTTTGGAATAACCCTAACAACTCTATCTCTTACTTAAACCGAATCGTAACCTAACATAATATACAGATACACGGGCAATTTAGCCCAAATCCACGTACAAGGCTGATCCAGCAATACGTTGCATATATGTATCCTCCAAGCCCATCTTGATTACGGCCCATCTCCTCCTTTGGCCAAAATGTGGCGATAACACATGCCCCCCTGGTTTTGGCAATAATAATTCCAAAACCACTCTGTTTTTTCTCCTTCTCCGCAGTGCATGATTTGACAATTTTGGCACCACATTCTGGGAAACCGCTATGGCATTGAACCACCTCCCACTATTCCCCTTATTTAAATTCATCTGAGCAGTTTGTACTCCCATCCTCTTCCATTAGCCAAAAAACCCTCTTTCTCTGCCATGGCCTCCTCTTCTTCCTCCAAATCATCCGGCCTTTCCTTCCAATCCTCCAACACAATGAGCGACCGGGAGCCGACGCCGGAGCACCCGCCAATGGCGGCGTACGATGCTCTCGCCCCACAATGGTGGGACGAGAGGGACTGGGACTTCGCCGCCTGGTCAGAGGACGACGAGTCCCTGACCGACGGCGAGGAAGGCCTCCAATTCCTCGTCGACGGGGAACTGGAGGCAGAGAGCGCCGACGACGACGTGTCCTGGGGCGAGGACATCAAATCCTCCGACGAGGAGGAGGAATCGGAGGAGGACACCTCCTCCGATGAATACCCGCCAGTGAAGCGCTTCCGCGCCGGGTCCAGCGAGGACACCGACGACGACGACGAGGACGAGGAGGCCCCCGCTGCCAACTTCAGCAGCAGCGGCGAGGACTACGCCGGCAGCAGCGCCGATGACAGCGAATACGACGACGGCGAAGATAGCGGCGACGACACCGGCTTTTAGATTAGGAACTAGTAGTAGTAATACTAGTAGTAGATTTCCATTTGTAAGCAATCGGCTTCATTGTAAATAACCGTCTTTTGAATCAACAAAGATTGCTTTCCCAATTTGATTTTGCCGATAGTCAAAATAGGTCAACGTTCCAGAAGCCGATAGTAATGTATCGGCTTTCACCGTACTACGCTCATATGGTCAACCAAATCAAAGCTCAAAGAGCCGATGGTAACACATCGACTTTCCCCACAAACGTTGACAAGGTCAAATCTGGTCGCATATTTAGATAAATCTGAGCGGCCACTTTCCCATTTCAAACGGTAACCTGCGACCTTCTTCAAAAAGGCTAACCCAGATCTCCAATTGCCTCACCGAACAGATCGAGCTTACAGCGACAAGAACCCTCGATCCCCCATCGCATAGATCCATCTCCGCCGGCAAACTAGATGGCGGAATCGTCCAATACCAACACGGCAGTCTCTGGTCTGAAGGTACGCCTGCTCCTCGCAGTCTGAACACGGTGCTAGAATTAATAGCAAACACCTGAATTAATGCTTTATTCCACCATTAATTTTAGGTTTCAGACATCCTGCTGCCACATCCTTCTCTCCCAAATTCTCTCTGTCTTGGCCCCCGTACCGAATCTAGTCCTGCCCATCTGATCTCTTGCGAGGCAAACAGAATCCCCTTCGTAAGCCAAAACCTAGATTTGAATTCTTGGGCCGACTGCTTGCGAGCCTGGCCTAATCCTCCTGAACATTGGGTCTCTTGGTACAGCAGGGTAGCCAAAACTTACCAATCTCAATGGGAAACCACGGGAATAGCTGATGCCTTGTATTTGTCATTGTCTCCCCTGGAGAAACATGAAAATCTTCTAAAAACCATCGGCTATTTCTGGTCCGATGCTCTGAACTGCTTCATGTTTGGTCATGGCCCCATGACACCAACTCTGTTAGACGTGGTGATGATTACTGGTCTGGACGTTACATCACCCAGCCCCTCTGCTTTTAAGCTGACAAAGGTCCCCTACAAGCTTTCTTCCAAAACAGACTGCACGAACTGGGGTGCCTATCTTCAAAAACACATGAAAACTAAAGGCCCTGTCACAGAGAAAGAACACACGGCTTTCCTCAACTTCTGGCTGGAACATTTCATATTCTGTGGCCCTTCCCTGGCTCCAACCAAAAATTATCTCTCCTTGGCCTACGAGCTTGCCAAAGGCACTCAACTTGGCATCGGCAAACTGTTCCTTGGAGAAGTCTATCGATATCTCCAGTTGATGTCTGTCAAATTATTCTCCGGCCTAGCAGTCAAAACAGGAGGTCCTTGGTGGTTCATTCAGCTATGGTCTCAGCTGTATTTCCAAAACCATGTCCCAAACTTCCCCCTTTTGGCGAGTTGCACTTTTCCAGATGCCAAAGGGAAGCAGATCCGATGCACCAGCTACGGCCAAGCTCTGTATAGATTGCCAGGTAGTAAACTGATCCCTCAGGAAGCATCCAAGTGGTTCAGCATTTTCTTCCAAGGCCTGGACAATCCTATCTTCTTTCCTTACACGGAAGAATCAGAACATTTTGAAAATCCAATCTCCTTCAGGCTAGACAACTTTGCCGATGACACCAGCACTCGGCAGCTATTTTCCACTGTGATCCGTCCCTGCTTCCTTCCAGTTGGCATGAGTACATCCAACAGAATAATCAAGCCTGGATACGAATTCTACCAGCCGGTCGTAGTGGCTCGGAAATTTGGCCTTGGACAAGTACTTCCCCATTTCTTTCTCCACCATCTTACAGAGAGCAGAGCTGACCTGCCCGATCCTCTCACCAGTCAAAGGTGTTATTCCTTCTTTGACGCTCTGACCATCCCAATTCCTAGCAACCTCACCTTCGCTTCATCAACCGATGGTTTTGAGAACTGGTGGTCGATGTGGAAGACTCATGCCTTCAGGAGAGCTCTGGGACCGTTGCTGGAACAGCTCGATGCTGAATATGATATCCCCGTAGAACAGGTACCACTACTTGTAAATTTTCTTGATGCAGCTCACCAATGATTCTTCTAATAACCCGCTCTGTCTCCTTGCAGCAACAAGATGGTCCTGAACCTACACACGGTGATGGCTCCCCCTTCGAATTCTTCCCACCAGCTCCTGTGGTCCTTTTCTGCAAAAACTCGCCACCTTTGAAAAAGTTCGTGATGCAGAATCAGCCGATATCACCACAATCGGCTTCCAAGAGCCAAGCAACTTCGGGGTCAGCCGCCTCTCGAGTTCCAACTAAAACAAGAACGGTGGTGAGGAAGGTAGCTACCAGGAAGACTTTGAGGCGCCGGAGCCCTTCTCCAGAAAGTTCGCATGTACGCTGATCCATGCCTTGGTTGATCTCTTTCATCCTTGCAATCATGCTTGTGCTTACTAGCTCTCCTTTTCTTACAGGTTCCCACCGAAGACACCTCCAGCGGGGACACACAATCCGATCGAGGAGAATCGGGCCCCACAGACTCTGAGAGGACCACCACACCGAGCCAGCCAGATTTGCCACCATCGGCTCCTCAGAAAAGGCCGGTCCCTGAACCTACTGCCCCCCGAGCATCAGTCGAGGCGGGGCCAGCTGTGAGCCCCAAGAGGGCTCGCAAGGGACTGCAAACTTCTTCGTCGAGCCAGGAGGTTTCGAAAGTCATCACCCTCGATGCTCTTACCAATTGTTTCTTTTATCTGCCGATTCATCACTATTTATATTGGCTAAACACTATCCATGCAGGCGACTGACACTTCTAGTGGGAAAGCCGGGGAAGTGCCGATGCCTTTCGTAAGGCTGGACCTAGTAATCCCTGAAGGTGTAGATGAAACGGTGACCACTTTGGCCAAGCCCCCAGCAACAACACACGAGCCGATTGTCTCGTCATCTGCTATCCCCTTGATCTTAGGAGAGGTACGTTCGCTTCACTCAGCTCATCCTTCCATGTTGGACGCATACTGACGCCATTTCGGCCTGCCAGGGTTGTGATATCTCAGGCCTGTTGACGTTCGACCCTGAATCCATCGAACCAACTCTCTCTGTCGCCAACGATGAACCACGAGCAAGGGCTGTTCTACCTCAATTCCAGCGTCTCAAAGCCTTGCTGTCCTCCCCGATCGAGAAGTTGATCGAGGGTTCTGAAGAGGTGAAGAGTGTTCTTGCCGAAATCAAGGACCAACTCCCAGTAGCACTGCAGGTGAAGCTTTGGCCAGTTGTAACTCTGTCTTTCTACGGGTCAAGGGTGAAGTTGGCTCGTGAGAGGATTAACCTACGCCGCGCCCAACTCCCACTGAAAGCCAATATTGCAGACAAATGTCAGCAGCTCAACGAGAAAAAGGCGTCTCTAGATGCCAAAACTGACACCTCTGTCAGCACCGCCGAGCTTGCATCCTTAAAAAAGGAATTGGGAGATCTTGAAGAGAAGGTCCAGGCGACTAAACAGCTCATTCGTGACAAGGAAGCATTCATCGCCCGCTCCCAAGTCGAAGCAGAAGGCCTCAAAGCTCAACTGAAGACTGATCTGGCGGAAATACGTGCCCTGAACAAGCAGCTAGTGATGGGCAAGGACGAAGATGACGAAGCCGAGATCGCTGAGGTGGATCGTGTCCGTGCTGACGCCCTCCACGCCTTCGAGGCATTCCTTCAGTAGCTTATTCATGTAAACTGACAACTGCTCGTAACAGTTTGAACCTCTAGAGTCGATGGCTGTGCATCGGCTATATTTTTGTTTTTTTTATTGGCCGATTTCATGTATCGGCCCCCATATTTTACTGTCCATCATCCCACATGCTTGGGAAATACTTCTTGAGATGCTGACCGTTGACAGCCACTGGGAATTTCACGCCGTCCAGCTCCTCAAGCATGTACGCGTTCCCCCTTAAAACTTGATCGACCCTGTATGGCCCGTGCCAATTTGGAGACCATTTACCATATGCTGCATCCTTAGTCCCCAATGGCAATACAGCTTCCCATACCAGGTCGCCAACGTGGAACTCCTTTGGTCTCACCTTCTTATTATATGCACGAGCTACCTTGGCCTTGTTCTCTTTGATTTTCTCAAGCGACCACAGCCTAAGCTCAGTTACATCCTCAACACTGTCACTCATCAGGGCCGCATATTATTCAGTTGTTAGATCGTTCTAAAAAGTGACACGTCTCGATCCAGCCGTAATCTCCCAGGGCAATACGGCTTCTTGTCCATAGACTAGATGGTATGGCGAGGTTTTTATCGCTCCATGACATGACATGCGATAGGCCCATAAAGCCTCTGACAAAACCTCGTGCCAACGCCTAGGGTGCTCATCGATTTTCCTCTTGGTCAACTTGATAAGGCTCTGGTTGGACGCTTCAGCTTGCCCATTTGCTTGAGCATAGTAAGGAGATGATCGGATCAGCTTAATTCCCGTGTCCTCGCAGAACTCTCTAAACTCGTGAGAAGTGAAGACCGAACCTCCATCGGTCGTGATAGTTTGGGGAATCCCGAATCTATGAATGACATGTTCTTTCACAAAATTGATAACATCCTTCGAGGTCACTGATTTCATAGGGACGGCTTCCACCCATTTAGTGAAATAATCCGTAATGGCCAAAATCCACATGTGGCCTTTGCTTGATGGAGGATTGATCTTGCCAATCATATCCATGCCCCAACCTCGGAATGGCCAAGGTTTGATGATGGGGTTCATTGCTGACGCGGGTACCGTCTGAATGTTTCCAAATTTCTGACATGCTTGACACCCTTTGTAGTACTTAAAGCAGTCCTCAAGGATGGTGGGCCAATAAAACCCTGATCGCCTGATCAACCATTTCATCTTGTGAGCCGATTGGTGAGTTCCACAGGCGCCTTCGTGTACCTCGTGTAGGAGCCGATTGGCCTCGGTTGGCCCCAGACATTTGAGCAGTAATCCTTCCAGAGTCCTGTAGAACATGTCGTCCCCAATAAGCACATACTTCATGGCCTTGTACCTTATCCGTTTAGGTGCCCCCCGAGCCGAATCTTTCAAGTAATTGAAGATATCGGCTCTCCAGTCGTCCGCCTCCAGGAACTGTACCTGAACACCAGCTCCCTCTTCTACGTCCTTGTAGCCTGAAGCCGTTTGTGCGAGGTCATTTGCCTCGGTATTCTGCGATCGCGGGATCCAGTTAAAGTTTATGTACCGGAACTGTGCCATCAGCTCACGGCATTGCAACCATAATGGGAAGAGCGACTCGCTCTCACACTTGTAATCCTCCGTGAGTTGGGAAATCACCAATTTGGAGTCTCCAACAATTTCCACTGCTTCTGCTCTAGCTTCGATGAGCAACTCCATTCCCTTGCGTATCGCCTCATACTCAGTGACGTTGTTGGTGCAAGGGGTAGATAGCCTGATGGAGAAGGAATATGTTGCCCCCCGGGGCGACACGAGTAGAATGCCGATGCCGCAACCATCATCACAAACCGATCCATCGAAAAACATAGCCCACGCTCGTATAGACAGTGCTGCTATATCAGTGTTGATTCTTTCAGCAATAAGGTCGGCCAACGCCTAACCCTTAACCGCTTTCGCGGGTTGATACCGGATATCAAATTCCGATAATGCAAACATCCATTTGCCGAGTCGGCCTTTCAACATAGGAGCCGAGAGCATATGTTTTATGACATCTGATTTGCATATAATGATAATCTCCGCTGAGAGCAAGATGTGGCGCAGCTTGGTGCAGGTGAAAAACAGGCAGAGGCATAACTTATCGATCTCAGGGTACCTTGTCTCTGCGTCCAGCATCCTTCTGCTGATGTAAAACACAACTCGCTCCAGACCATCATAAACTTGTACCACCACCGAGGCGATGGACGTGTCAGCTACTGACAAGTAAATGTAGAACGGCCTATCCGGCTGGGGCGGAACCAACACTGGCGGCTTCGTCAGATATTCTTTGATTTCGTCGAAGGCTCGTTGTTGTTCTGTCCCCCAGCGGAACTCCTCATCAGTTTTAATTTTCACAAGTCCCATGAACGGCTCTATTCTTCCTGACAGATTGGAGATGAATCTTCTGACGAAGTTGATCTTGCCGATGAGAGACTGCAGTTCTTTCTTCGTGGTAGGTGGCTTCATTGTTCGCACTGCCTCCTGACTTTTCAGGCCGATCTCGATTCCGCGTTCATGGACCAAGAAACCCAAGAACTGACCGGCCGTCACACCGAAGGCACACTTCTTTGGATTCATCCATAGCCCGAATTTCCTTGTTCGGTCCAGGACGCGTCGCAGATCATCCAAGTGTCCTTGTACTGAAGCAGACTTGACCACCACGTCATCGATATAAATTTCCACCAGCTTGCGGATCAGATCATGGAAAATGTAATTCATGGCTCTTTGGTATGTGGCGCCGGCATTCTTCAGTCCAAACGTCATGACTACATATTCAAACAACCCCACCGAACCTGGGACTCTGAATGCAGTCTTGTGTATATCTTCCGGAGCCATAAAAATTTGGTTGTAACCGGCATTGCCATCCATGAAGCTCAAAACCTTATGACCAGCAGCTGCGTTGATTAATGTCTCTGCTACCGGCATCGGATACTCATCCTTTGGAGTGGCTCTATTGAGATCCCGAAAATCTATGGCAACACGCCAGCGGCCATCCTTTTTCTCTACAGGTACGATACTAGAGATCCACTCAGCATACCTACATGGCCTGATTAACCGAGCTGTCAACATTTTCTCGATCTCTTTCTTGACTTCTTTCAAAATTTCGGCCTTCATCTGTCGTGCTCGCTGCTGGAATGGCCGAAACCCTTTCTTAAGCGGGAGTCGATGCTCGATGATGCTCCTGTCTAACCCAGGCATCTCTGTATAGTCCCAGGCAAAGCAATCTGGATATTCTTTCAACAAAGCTATCATCGGACCCCGCAGATTCGGATCTAACTTCTTGCTGATAAATGTTGGTCGTGGCTTATCCCCAGGACCGATGTCAATATCCTCTAGCTCATCAGCGGAGGTAAACCCATACCCTAGCTTTCCGTCACCTGCTAAATCGATGCTAAACACGGGGCAAACAGTTGGTGAGGATAACAAAGATAATTTGGGCCGATTGCCGGAATCGGCCCCCTTTTTGATCGCATTAGTCAAGGAAGGTTTACAACTTATTTGTGCTCTACAATGGCAGGGAATCTCCCTACTACGACTGCATGACCTGTTTGTCGTAAGTTTACTGCTTTCCATTTTTTGTGGCCGATCGCAGGGATCGGCCATACCACGTACGATCGTGGACTTTGCTACTCTGTCAGGCCAGTGGATAAGACCAGCATCACCCCGTTTTTTGTAGCTTCAATGCGCTCACAGCCGTCTAGACTGATTCCAGAGATCGGCTCTTGGTCTTCTGCCTCCCAGATGTTCATGCCAGCTATGGAGATCTCGATCGAATCATCTGCATGAATGACTTCCACTTCATCTCCATCCCACTGTATTAGGCACTGGTGCATTGTGGATGGAATGCAGCAGTTAGCGTGAATCCAATCCCTCCCCAGCAAGACAGCGTAGGTGCTTTTGCTGTCAACGATGAAGAATGACGTAGGGATGGTTTTTCTGCCCACGGTCAGATCCACGTTCAGAACGCCTTGCGTTTCTGAAGTTTGGCCGTTGAAGTCGCTTAACATGACGTTGGTTTTGATCAGATCTGTAGTGGAGCGTCCCAAACACCGTAGCATGGAGTATGGCATTATATTGACTGCCGCTCCGGTGTCAACCAACATCTTGCGGACAGGCTGCCCATTGATATAACCTCGCAGGTACAGGGCTTTCAGATGTTTGTAGCCCTTCTCTCGTGGCTTTTCAAAGATAACCGGTCGTGGGCCGCAGTCAAACTGTGCCACTGGTAGTTCTTTGGTTCTTGGAGCGCAAAATTCTGACGGAAGTGTGAACACCATGTTTGTGCCAGCCGATGTCTTCGCATCGGCTTTTACTGGTTTGGGGCGCCACTCTTTCCTTTTCGGACGAGCCTCCGTTTCCAAGGTTTGCCGAACTTTCACGGCCAGATCGGGCCGTGCTTTCCTTAAAGCGTGGAGGTACTGCGCTTCGGCTTCCTCCAAGCTACACAGTCGCTGAACTCTACGCTTTTGGGTGTGTCTAAGTCCATCGGGACACCACCTTGGCTGGTGATATCTGTCTTCTTCTTCTTTACCCTTTGGCTCCTCGAGATCTTTTGCTCGAGATGACTCCTCTTGCCTGTTCTGAGGCGGGAGAGGCCCTAGACGCTTGAACACTGAAACTGGACCTGTGTCATCCTTCTGCTGTCCACATTTCGGGCAGTTGTCGATTGTAGGCAATCGGCTCATTCCCGCATCCCAGCAATACTTGAAGAAAGGACAATCCCAATGCTTATCCACGCCTTCCTTTCCCTTTGACTTTCCCCTAGCGAGGTGCTCATATCCTTCATCGTCTATATCGTGCCGGCGACGTCGGTCATACTGACGCTCATACTTGTTAAGGAGATGCGTGGAGTGTGGCTTCTGGTATCGCACGCTTCTCACTTGCTCCTCGGTTAAATACCGCCTGTCATCATAACGGGGCCGGTCACGTGGACTGGCCTCCTCTCTTTCTTTGCCCCGAGAGCGACCGCCTTCCTCCTTATATGTGCCATGGTGGTACACAGGCCCTGTCATATTAACATCGAACGAGAAATCTAACTGACGCCTCGTGGAGTGGCTGTGTTCTACCATGTTGACGCCGGGAAACGGGTTTGTGTCTACTTTCATGGCGAATTGCCCAAGGATCAGACGGCCCTGTTCTATCGCCGTTTGGATCTGGCGACGTAGCTCTTTGCAATCATTGGTGGTGTGGGTGAATGAGTGGTGCCACTTGCAATATGGTCTCCCGTTCATTTCTTGAGCCGTAGGGATTTTATGGCCTTCGGGTAACTTCAGCTGCTTTTCTTTTAGTAGTAAATCGAATATCTGCTCAGCTTTGCTCACATCGAAGTCGAACCCTTTTGCAGGCCCTTGCTGTTTTACCCATTTGCAGGACACAGGATCTGCCCCCCGAGCCCATTCAGCCACGGCCACCTCCTGGTCTTGTACGGGATCCTCTTCTTCTGTATCGACCAGGCCTATCGGACGTTTGAACTTGTCTTGGTACAACCCAGGGTGGCGCTGTTCATACATTGTCAGTTTCTGGGCCATGTGCGCCAATGAATTGTATTCTACTTGGAAAGCCAGATCCTTGATAGGTGCTGAGAGACCCAACACTGCCAGCTCGACTGCTTCTTTCTCAGTTAAACGAGCCGAATAACATCGGTTCTTGACAGTCCTGAAACGCTGAATGTACTCGGCTACCGTTTCTCCCCGCTTTTGCCGCACCTGCGCTAGATCTGCAATGCCAGCCTCGGTAGCTTCTGAATGATACTGAATGTGGAACTGCTCTTCCAGTTGCTTCCAGGTCTGGATCGAATCCGGTGGCAACGAGGTGTACCACCCAAAAGCTGGTCCTGTCAGAGATTGCGCAAAAAACCTCACGCGTAACTGATCTGATGCTGAAATCATGCCTAACTGTGCCAGGTATCGGCTCACATGCTCGATCGAGCTTGACCCTTCTGATCCGCTAAACCTTGAGAACTCAGGGAGCCGATACTTGGGTGGCAGCGGAATCAGATCAAACTCGTTGGGGTACGGCTTGGAGTAGCCGATTGTCCTTCTCTTCGGCACGAAGCCGAACTGGTCTCTCAGGATGGTACGGATTTGCTCCACCGTTTGAGCTGCAGGGGCTAAATTCTCATGACTCGTTCCGGTGGCATATTTGGCTAGCCATGCCTGTTTATCAGCGTCCATCCCAGACATCCCTGCTCCAGAAATACCTGCTCCCGAAGCCCCTGCTCCAGAAACTCCTGCCGCAGAAATCCCTGCGGTTGCAATCTGGTTCGTGCGCGTCAGGCTATTGCAGTCCGGCACGTAGGTGCACACATATCCATGCGGGATTTCTTTAGGTGGTTCAAACAGGAATTGGCAATCGCCAGGGTCACCTCCAACCTTGTAGACGACGTACGCCGGTGCCCCTGGTGGCTCCGGAGCTGCAAGCGTGAATGGCAGCTGTGGCCTGGTCTGGAGCAGTCTTTCTCCCTGGTGAGTCCCTAGAGTAGGCCCCGACGGAGAGTACTGATGTTTCATGATCTACTGAACTACGCGGACCGCGACGCGTTCGAAAGCATTCACTAGGCTCTCAGAATGGCGGTGAAGAGAATGAGCCACCATGTAATTGACTTCCTGTCGCAGAGCTCTGGTGCGCTCTTCTGAAGGAACTGACAGATCCACCTCATCAAGAGCACCTTCGGGTGAGAACCCTTTCCACCTGATGCCATGCTTATGGGTCCTTTCAAAAGAGCCGATGAGATCGGCTTCGAAGAGAGCTTTGATATCATCATACTTCGCCTTGTGCTCATCAGGCAGATCGTCGTACGTGACCAGTCTGTTCTCCATCGCAGCGTCGGATGTTGATGCAGACGTTGTTGACTGTCCCACCGGGCGTGCCAGAATGTGTTGCCTGCCAAAACCCACCGGCGAGCAGCGACGAGCAACACGAAGAGCCGGGAGGCTCCCAGAACTGCTGGTGGGCCCTGGTCCCTCGGGCAACGGCCCGCAAAACTCCGGCACACGTCCTGGCTGGTGCAAGGGCGTGCCACCTGACCTATACCTGGTCAGGAAGGTGATGGATTGCTTCGATTGGTTTCCTGCATGACAAACAAACATACGTAAAATTCGAGCCGCGACCGGCTCCCAGGTTTCCCTGTGAATCGACTCCTGGAGCCGATTATCCCATGGTTCTGCATTAGATCTACGATAACATGGGGTTTTGCTTCATCAATACAAGTTAAATCGATCTACGACAGTTTAATGTTTTCACCACATAATTGGAACATCCTACACGTAATTGAGCCTGGTAGATACCAAAGATGATAGAAAACTAACCCTAGAGAAGGCCTAACAACCGACGTAAAGTCAATTCCCGGAACAACTCCTCTCGAATTGGCAAACCATATCCTCACATACTACTGGATCGTTCAACCCGTTTGCAAGGCCTGACCATGTGGATATCAAACTAAACCTTGGAAAACAAGGCATAACCATAACAGATCAAATCAACTAGGTAAAGATCAAGCAAGATGCTGCCCTTACACTCGGGAAAAGGTGCAGAGGCAGCGAAACAACTAAAGGCAGCATAACTAAGCAATCATAACAAAAAGGTATCGATGCTAGCCCAAACAAATCTATGATAACAGTATTACTCGCCATCAATAAGGCTTCAGTACGAGTAACACCAAATAACGCATAAGCAGATACTGCCTAGACCGCAAGATGCGATCTAGGCAGCATGATACTTACCCGAAAGAAACCCTAGAAACAAGGGGTGGCGATGCGCCGAGATTGTGTTTGTTGTGAACGTGATCGTCCTCCTTTCTCAATAACCTTAGGTACATATTTATAGTCCGGAGACTTTCTATCTTTGGAATAACCCAAACAACTCTATCTCTTACTTAAACCGAATCGTAACCTAACATAATATACAGATACACGGGCAATTTAGCCCAAATCCACGTACAAGGCTGATCCAGCAATACGTTGCATATATGTATCCTCCAAGCCCATCTTGATTACGGCCCATCTCCTCCTTTGGCCAAAATGTGGCGATAACACTCTCCCAGTACTAGCCCGTGCAATTTAGCTCATCTCACTCGCCATTATGACTAGTGGAAATCGTACCCGAGCTCACCCATGTCACCCCGACGCGGACACGCTGCTACACGCCGCACCGCCCTCACCCACGATGTCTAGGAGGTAGACGTGACCTCACCACCATTGCCTGTGCACGCCTCGACCAACGACCGCCCGCAGAGACGCTAGCAGGGTTTAACACTCGACCATGCTGATCGCCACACCAGAGCACCGAGCAATCCCGCGCGACCATGTTGCGCCTCGCTCTCCCTTTGCACCTATAAGTTTGCCGCGATGCCAGCAATCTCCCAGACATGATCGTTTGACCCCGCGCGCTCCGTGACCACCGTACGCCGTGACGAACACCGACGGAACCGAAGCAGAGCACGGGCGTTCTAGAATGATGGAGAGTGCGCCTTGCCGTGCCACTGTGCGCATGACGACCGCCATGAAGCCATGCGTCTACCTACGCCCTCTGCCATGCCGATAGCTTCTTGTAACCACGTCACTGACGAGCCTAAGCCATGCCGCCATGCCCCCTTCGCCGTAATATAAATAGAGCCCTCCCCTGCCTCAAAACGCACACCATTCCACTCCCTTCTCACCCAGCAATCTCTCTGACCCGTCCCTGGAGCAAGGCGAGCACCACACCGCTGAAATTTCACAGGAGCTAACCGCAGCAGTGAAGAAGAGGAACCAGCACTAGGAGCTGCTCCAGGAGCTACCGCGACCACCAGTCGAACCGTCATCGTTGACTCGCTCGTTCGCCCACCTCGTCGGACCTAGCTGGAGCCTTGGTAAGCCCCTGACGACCCCCGCCATAGCACTAGGGTTAGAATCTCGTGTGCCCCGTGCGACGGAGACGACGACTCGAAGCCGTCGATCGTGCTCTAATCGTACGGTCTAGATTGAAGGATACCGCTTCGCGTTAGATGAGCCACTGACGTTTGGGACCAACCCCGGTGTCGCTCGTTGAGCGCGCACTGCGTAGCTAGGCCGGCCCGTTAGCATTCCCGCGCGAGCCTACAGATTCAAACTTATATTTTCCTTTTTAATTCAAAATCCTATACTATAGGTAACTTTGAAATTCAACTCAGGAAGATTCACTAAACCAAATTGAATGAAATCAATTTTGTTAGAAAGTAGATTGTCACATCCCGAAATTTTTCAAATTTTGGAATGTGAAATAAATAAAATAAGTTTGGTTGATTATCTGACTTTGTTGAAATTTATTAGTGAAAATAAACTTTTTAGAACTTGCTTAAAATTTTCTCAACCATCGTTTAAAGATATTATATATAAGTGGATTAACATGACTATCTAAATATAATTATTGGTTGGAAAAAAATTATACAAATCCAAGAAAGAATCGTCTTGTATTTTATTCACATTCATTTTGGTTTTGGACACTTGAATATTTTCCAAACACCTGTTTCATTTACAAGAGAGGAAACAATATGACGTTTCCAAATATAAGAAACATAGTGGAAAATATTCTAAGTGTTATTATTTCAATTGACATTTGGAGAATTATTTTTAGAGAATTTCCAATTCAAGAAAGTCAATAGAGAGAGCATAAGATGACATCCTCATGACATTGGATTGAAAATTTTCTATATAATATCCTGGAGTTCTAAAATAATTTGGATATATTAAAATCCTAATTTTATTTTGAGAAATCTTGATTCAAAATTATCTTCGAGGTGGAAATACATTTTCCTAGGCTCCATATACTTATTTTGATATCTTAATACTTCTTTTTTTTATTCTGGAAGTGGATTGACATAGTATAAAGTTATGTTTCAATTTCGGTGATCAAACGATAATGCAAAAAAAAGAGATAAAGGGATCGTACTTGTACTTGACCCACCGGCCAATTCGCGAGCTACAGTCTGCAAAGGACAAACTGGAGCAAGCCACGATCCACTTCTCTGCTTCCCCCTTTTCTTTTCTTTTCCTCTAACTTGGTTGGCCCACATGTCATCAACTAGCTCCTACAAGCTGTCCCAGTTCATCACGTTTATTCCAAAACAAAAATCCAGAAAAATCTCTCCCGATTCCGGTTGATTTGTTTGCCGCTTCTCCGGGCCAAACTCGTCCTTATAAACCCCCTCCTCCATCCTGTCCAATTTTTCCGGGATCCCTAGCCTACTAGACCACCAAATCGATCTCAAAATCTCGCCGGAGAACTCCATTACCAAAGCTCCAATTCGACGATTCCGACGCCAACAATGCTCTCTAAGCCCTCTTTCTTGCTCCAAACTTTGTATCTTGATTCTTCTCATCCCCTCACTCGTTTCTCCTTGCACAGGAGCTCCACATCAAGAAAAGAGAGGCCGCTGCAGCTTTTTTTTGCCAGAGCTGTTGCACGTTCGGAAGACCACCAACGGCCATAGGAATCATACCGGTACTCGCCGATGACGCTGAAAAGTTCGCAGCATCGAGAAGGAGCTATAGCCACAATCCATGGAGCAGGGGACTGAAGCCTCGCCATCGCTTCAAGACGAGCTTGTTCAATTTCTTCGTTTGGCAATGTCCACTATCGTGTGAGGTGCTGCTCTCTCTCATCCAGTAGAACGTAATTTAGTGGTTGTTTATATTTTGTATCAAGCGAACTCAGATCATGCCATAAAATTATTGTTTTAATCAAATTCATTTGCACCACACGTAAACACAAAAATCAAATCTGTCAGCATGTTTCGTCCACATCGTCCTAATTTTTCTACAAAACATTGATCTTCTAAAAGTAATATATATATAGATCTATAGCTCCAAATCAGATGATTCTTTTTGCACTGGATTAATAGTAAAATTATCTATCTAGTAGATATATAGTTTGCAACTTTCGGATATTTTTAATCTGCTCAAATTCAAATTATATTTTAAACCCCTTTTGAACATAACTTCATCTATGTAGATTCTTTTTAGGCGATTCAAATTCCTACTGGTTATAAATTGCATTACCTGTCCGGTAGCATTTAGTTCACAATTTAATATGACAGAAACATCAGTAGTTCAATTAAATTAAGATAAACCATATTAAATCGATATAACTTTAATAATAAATGCTTTAATGCATTAAATGACTTTCCTTGTGCATCATGTGATCTAATTATGTTCAGAACACTAAATGCAACCATTGTGACTCATTAAATCGTCATGCATGCATCTGTTCGTCATTGTTTTCTTATAATGTTGCACTGTTGTATGTTTGCAATGTTTTGAATGGTGTTTGTTGTGTTTGCTTCAAACGTTAGATTGCGAGAAGTGCAACTACTGTGATTGCAACTACTATGATTGCAAATATTGTGGTTATTACGAAAGAGGCCATTATAATTGTGAGGATTATCTAATTGACTACATCTACAACAAAGGCAAGTGGTGCTATCTTGGTCATAAATGTCCTACTGTTTTCCTATGCATCGTAGATGTTTTTGTAGAATTGCATATGTAGGAGTTGACGTGTATATGCTATGCTATGTCCCATACTATTCCCTAGCATTCCTTGTTTATGAGCCATCGTATTGGTAGATTGCTTAGCTATGCTATTTAGACGAGGAAGGGAATCACATCATAAAAAGTTATATGTTTTGAAAGGCTTATGTTTTGCTAAATGACAAACCAATATGTTTTAATGAACCACCTGGGCGGAATGGCATTGATTGGGTCATAGAGTGTATTTATGGTGGGGAATGCCGCCCAGGACACTGAGAAATGATTGGTTTCTTTGTTTGGAAGCTTTCGTGTGCAACCATGTGCCAATAATGAAATGGGCGGTTGATTGAACTCAGTAGGTTGTGGTAACTCGAACCCGCGTATCCAGAGATGTAGATAGTGTAGGTTGGACCGGTGCGCGTCGGGATTGGGGAGCTACTTCCCGAACGGTTCCTTCTTGGACTTCTCCCTATCATCGCCCAAAATGAGAGCGATGGTACGAGCTGGGCTGGCCAAGTCACATGGGTAAAGTGTACTAACCTCTGCAGGGTGTATAAACTAATCGATTAGCCGTGTCCCCGGTTATGGACAATTTGAGCGACCTGATACTGATGCTATGATATTTCTCACTCATCCTTATTTCTTAATTACTTAAAACTTATTGGGTGAACATAATTGGGTAGGAGCACCTGGGAGTGAACCAGAGTGTCCTATTTATCGTATTGGAAAACTACTTTGTTACAAATGTTAGGATAAAACTGTTGCTTTATGCAAATGAGCCTGAACTCCACTTGGCCAAATAAGCATGTAGTTGATAGATCTGTTGTTAACCACTTTAGCCTACTTGCCATACATTCAATGTATTGACCATTCGTGGCTGCAACGTTTCATGTTGCAGGTTATATCGCATATGAGTGATCGTTCATAGGTCGCGAGACTCCACTCAACAATTGTTCGCATGTGGCACATTTGAAGGATGGAGATCTACCTTGTATTCGTTTTCCGCTGTGTACTTGAATAAATAATGTAAATTCTGGATCATATTCGTTGTATTTATGATGCACAGTTATATTTGGTATCATTTTGTACTGTGTGTGCCAGTGAACCGATCCAGGGATTGGCATTATACACATGAACTCAGCCTTATCAGGCGAGGGTGTTACATAGATGAAAATGTCTAAACACTCCCGTTGGATTAAAACAGTTTAAAATTATAGATCACCCTCAGTAAAAATAACAAGACAATAGCTTTTACCACTTCAAACATTTTCTAAAATCAACCATAAATGATTTTGAGTTGATTCCACCTCTCAAAAATCACTTTGTCCATGACCTATATGAATATGTAAAAATATATAATTTTGCATATAGTAGTCCTGGGCCAAAAATAAAGAATGGCTTTATAGTCATTTCTAGTCACACAAATATTATTAAATGGCATTGTTAAACTTTGCAATTTAGGCCAACCACTTTAAATCACATTCCCAAGTATTGGAATATATGGTGATGACATGTGTCAATATGATCCTATATTTTAATTGGAGAATATTAAATCTTAAGTAGTTTTAAATGAGTAGAAATTACTTTTATAAATTAAGATAAATCAAATCTTGTCACTCTTTTCTTGTAAGGATAGAGATGATGCTAGATCATCTAGTGTGGATCCTTGTGTGCTAAATAGAAGTAGTTAAGTATTGTTTGGTGATTGTGTACCTCGTATTTATTTATAGACACAAGTATCAATCCGGGCTACGAGGAGGAAGAATTCTACGAAGAAGAGGAAGAGAACTACGACCACTGTACCAGTCAAGGCAAGCTACTCTATGCAAGCAAGCTAAGCTATACCATGCAAGCCTCACTATGCATACTATTATGATACCACCTTGATTTTACCCATCCCAAGTTTTACTTGCAAGCTTTATCTTTTCTCCCATTTATCAAAGTTACTCAAGTAGTTAATTAATTGGTGATTAGTGGAAAATTAGGAAATATGTCATCAAGAGCATAGAACTAGGTATTGATAGTTACACTTGATTAGTGGCACCCTCATTGATAGATGCTAGTGCTAAATTAATCTTGATTACTATAGATGGGAACACTTGGAGAAAATGATTATGACTACCTTGGAATGATGAGTCATTCTATTGAAATGTTTTGACATGTGTTATGGAACACAATGAATTGAAGATGATACTGAATGAAGTATGTGCCCTGACTTTGATAAAAACTAATGGTTGGGTTCGGATGCGATACCATTCCAATTTTACCGTACAACCACAATAACCGAGTTTGGGTAGGGCTTAACTGGAAGTTTATGTGTCTTAGTATGGGTTCCCTCGTGGAACAAGGTGAGGTGAGGCTACCTTGTGAATATGAATGTCCACCTATGCAGTTCCCAAGATGACAGATGGTCATGGCTGGGAGGCCAAACTCATAGGGTAGGTGCCTATACTAGGGTGTGTAATTGAAAGGTTAGGATTGATTACCCGCATACCAAGTATGATGATTCAGGGTTATCCCCGAAGGATGTATCGAATGTTGTGGTGAAAGTGTACCACCTCTGCAGAGTGTCAAACTATTCGTATAGCCGCGTCCACGGTCATGGACAGTTGGATGGCCATATTGTTCCATTGTCAGATGTTTTCAAAATGACTCGTGACTTGAATTATGACTTTGACTTGACTCCACAAGGATGTGGACATGAAACTAGGTTCCCACTTGAGTAATCTAGACAACTAAAGTGTAACATCCCAGCATTAGAGCCTAGAAATAAGCTGAACCCGGATGTGTGCATTGCATTCATGCATAGAAAATCCGAATAATTTTTGTGCTTTTAAACAAAACTTGTCAAAGTGATTGAAGCTTCTCTTAGCTTGATGGAATTGAAGTAGATCATCAAGTTGACTGTGATAAATTTCAATAAGACCTTTGTTAAAATCTCATTTTGGGTAAGAGAGAATTGGTATAAGGGTAGATCAAATGTACTATAAGTTAAACTTTAATACAATGTGAAATATATTTGATCATTAGGTGATCATATTATAGTATTCATTATAATCACTCATAAGTACCAAGTTAAGGATATAACACAAATAATAAGAATGTAGCAACTATATCTTAATCTCATCTGCATATACCATGAGTATCATGGTGATACCTAACCCTACTTCTTATGGAGTAGGAAAGGAACTAAGCTTAGATAATTCACCATATATCTTAAATTCCTTATCAACCCTTATCATCCCTATTGAGTTATATTTCAATATTTGTTGTTAATCAATGTTGAGAAATCAACTATTGATTCATCCATTCCCAACATATCAAGTATTTGATCATAACACAACTTACAAATAAGTGTCTACAAAGAAACAACTAAGAAGAGGTAAATAGTGATACTAGTTTTAGATGTCATTTATTTGATAAGAATGATTGAAAAGAATCCAATCAATAAGATAGTTGATGGAGCTAAATCCTTCCTTGATAGAAAGGAAGATTGCAAGGATGAAGTCTGGAGATAGTTACTAGGAGTAGTCCTATTGGAACAAGTAGGTACCGTTAATGAATTATATCTCTTAATCCAAAAGAGCTAAATAGAAGATAATTTCAATACAACTACAAGGTTGTATTGATAATGGCCATGCTTAGCCAACTAAGAACTTCAGTAATAAATGATTAGAGTATTATAATGGTAATGCTTTGGCCACCAATATTGAATGCTTATATTTAGTATAAGTAATACTGGTGGGTAGAACATGACTGGAACCTTAGTAGAGATAAGTGATACTAGAGTAGTCTTTGCAAACCACATAAATGTAATTCAGGGATTGAAGTGTAAGTCATAAGAATTAAGTAAATATAGGCTGATATTATTCAATTAAAGCTAGTATAGCATAGAGTTTATAAGTAGTGTTATTCATCTTAGAAGATAATCAACCTTAGAGAAAGATCAGTGATGGAATATTAAGGAAGATTGTGAGTGGAGTTTGAAGGAACTATTTGTTGGATGGAAGGCTATCAAGAACAAAATAGTAGGTGCAATCAAGCATGGATATGAAGAAGTTATGAAATCTTTTAGTATCAAACTCATTGGATTCATCCATGAGTTAAGAAGAGTGATATATGCATAAGAAGATTTAAATGAGTAAAGCTCATAATGTTAATCATGATGATGGATAGAAAGAAGTATTATATCTAGGAAAGGAATTCCTTAATTAGAGATCCAAGATTTTGAAATATAATTATATGTTATAAATCATCTTCCTGTTAAATCTTGGTAAGCAACCAAACTTAAATCTCAAATTAAACATAATATCCATCTCATACTATTGATCCATCATCTGATGTCTATAACACTTTATAGAAATATCTCCTATAGCAAATCATATCAGTACATCTCTGTTAATTTCAACCATCATAACTATATGTGCTTAAGTATATATTTATCAATTCTTTTCCATAAAACATTCTAGATATAACTTTCTAGTACTAGAGGTGAGGTTATCAAGTATCCCAAACAGAAAACAATATGTTTAGTCATTGAATCTTTAACCATATTCATAAAGGAGACTAAAGATATTAAAGACCCTAAACCTTAGTTATGCATAATACCAAACCTTAAACCTCTTTGTTTATTACAAAATAATATATACTTTGCCATGTTCCAACTCAATGGAGGTAGCAATGAATATATCAATGACTTTTATATTTCATGCATTAACTAATGATATAGGATCATTACACATATAAAAGTTTCTACTCCAAATATGAGCCAACTAAAGTTAAGTTGATAAGCAAATAAGAATATATCATTCAAGAAATCGAGAACTAAAGATGGAAAATAAAATAATAAGAAGAGCGTTTATAAAATATTAAAAGGGGTTCATATATTAAGAAAATAAAAGGAATATAATAAGATATATATAATAAAGAAATTCACAAATAATACTAACTATGTTTTAGTGTTATTGAAATAGTTCAGCAAAGAAATCTTGCAAAGAAAAGTTTAAATATATAAATCAAATTCAAATGTGAATAAGAAAACAGAAAATAGAAAAAGGATAAAACAAATAAAAACCAAACCTGGCCGCAGCCCAACAACCTACACTTATCTGACGCCTATTTGCAGCCCATAACAACCCAGTAACCATCCCAGTCCTTTTCCATCTATGACTGACAAGTGGGGTCAGGAGAGGACCGCGGGTTGAGCTAAAGAAATCGATAGGGGGTTATCCGCAAAACGGTCATCGTCGTCACCGTCACGCGCACAGGAAGCTCGCTGGAGGAGCTCGCCGCCGCCCGATGTCGTCATCGTCGTCGTTGCGCCAAGGTACTCGCCGTCGTCGCCAGGAGGGGATAAGAAGGCCACCGCAACGCCCTACCTCAATCCTTATCTCCAATTCCTCCTTATCCTCTCGGATACGAACGAGACCGAAACCCTAGCTCACCAGAGCCACTTCTTGCCGTCGAACCACGTCTCCCCACACCATTCTGAGCCGTCATGGAGAAGCGCCTTCCTCCGTAGATCCTTTGGGTAGAAGCTTGCATCAAGGGGAGCACTGGAGCGAGTGAATTTGGTTGTTTCCCTTCGCAGCAGTTTGTCGGAATCCTCATCAAGAAGCTCGTTTCCGACCGCATTTGTCCTCGCCGACCACTCAATCATCATCAGGGTGAGTTCCTGAACTTCCTAGTAACATCCAGTCGCCGGATCTCATTGTAAATCATCGTTTCATCATGCGTGACCGTCGGCCACCATCGGAGCTCGTCGGAGCTGAAGCTCCGATGACTATTTCCGAGCGGCGCTGCCACTATCAGGTTCACTAGGTTGCGCTGATTCGAACTAGATCTATTTCGCTTGCTGGGGTGCAGTAGATCGTCGCCGGCGACCAACCTCTGGCGGCGGTGATGATGCTGACGCCATCATTACGTCATGATCGCACCACGTCAGCTAGTTTGACTGGTCTTTGCTCACGTGGCTGATGACATGGCCTAGGGCCCATATGTCATTGATAGGGGGGTAAACACTGGGTCAGTAACAAATGTATTTCTTTAACCAGTGAGATGAGGTGGACCCTGGCCCACGGGTCAGTGACTGAGGCTAGCTCTAGGTGCGGTGTAAATAGGTATTTTCTGTTGTGAGTTAAATAAAATGTTATAATTCAATTAAAATATTCTAGAAATCTAATAAATGGTTAAATCTTGTTTAATTAATAACTTTTGATTTATAATTCAGAAAAATATGTGTAATATCTGAAAAATTTTAGAAAAATAAAATCTACAACTTAAAACTATTATCAAATATTATTATGATGATTATTTAAATAAATAATATTTAATAAAGGTTTTATAAGTAATAAGACTTTGATAATTCATATTTTTATAATGATAAATGATAATAATATAAATAAAATACCAAAAATCTTAGAAAAATAAGAATTTTAATTTAAAACTATAATCTTGTATTGTTATTTCACTTAATTAAATATTTATTATTTATTAAGTAATTATGAAGTAATAAGAATTATAAAAGTCATATCTTATTATTTATAAATCACAAAAATAAGTGTGATATACCAAGATGATCACAAAAATAATATCTAAATGTTAAAATCTAATATTCTGCTTTTGAGTTAAATAAAAATTCAAATATTTTAACAGCTCAAATTTAAACTTATTTATTTCATTAATAATTCATATAAAGATAAATAAAATTTATTAATAATCTTAAAATGAATAAATTAAGTTTAATAAATAGTATTAGCCTTAAATATTAATAAAATAAAGCTTAAATGATTTAAAACATTATGATTGTTTTATTAACTTGTCATTATCATTAAGTGAAGATTTTATTCTAAAAATATTCCCATCTATAATAAAACCTTCAAGAACAACTTATGAACACACCAAACCTTTTCTATCTATATTAACCATCAAATTAAGAAAACTACCACAACACTCTAGAAAGATGAAGAGTAATTAAGTAACAATCTACCATGGTTCATAAACTATACTCATTTAACTAGAAAAGATAATTGATATTACTCTATTATAGAATCAAGAAACCATTACACCAAGTAAAAGAATAACCATTCTTAAATAACTTAAAGAAAACATTTTAAATACACAAAGTACAAATGTATAAGTATTATACTTTCAAGACTAAATATATTCTTTAAAGTTAACTTTAGTCTCCAAGAATCTAAATACAATACAATAAACATTACTTTATATTTTATAGTTAACTTTAGTCTGAAGTAGTTAAGTTATAAAGCAACTCAAGCCAAACCATTTGAGCAAACTAATAACATCAACCACCACTAACTAACCACAAAGTTTGTTTCAACCTTAGAAGAGAAACCTTTTCTTCGAAGGTTATCCTTTTTGCCACTTTAAATAAGAACTCTTGTATAAGTAATACTAACTAGTATGTCATAAGTATGTATAATTTACTCCTACATATGTGTTGTTCACAACCACTCATAAACTCTAATAAAAGTACAACTATGGAACTTATCTAAAAGGACCACACATCCCAAAGTAACCACTTTCAGAATCCAAACCCTAGGACAACGTTATTCCCAGGATTTGCGCTTAGAACGTGCATCACATTAATTATGCATAAAAGCATATTGCTTCTTTAAACATTATTCCTTACCGGACCAATGATGCTGATTTCAGATTTTGGATCTTATGTAAAAGAGTGAGTTGTAACCTTTAAGCCATGTATTGGACCCGCTGTGTTTCTGTTGTGCCATTCTGAGGGATGTAATACTAGTGAACGGTGTTTCATTGGTGTTATGTCAACAACTATAGTATACTACATCATGCAGTGGTATGCTGGGTCACCGCATAAAGTTAGGTCTTTTCTATTAAGTACTTATGAAATAAAATTGGCTTATTGCAAACAAACCTAGAGCTTAGGATTCCTACTAGAATGGTATTACTGCTTTAGTGATAGTTTGTGAGTACTTTAAAAGTACTCATGGTTTTGTCCCTGGCTATTCCCATGGCCACACTATGGAGGGGAGTACGAGGAGGATGGACAATAGGACGCCTACGATAACTAGGATCATCTCCCATCATCAGCATTGCCTGTGACCCTGAAGATGTAGCCTCTACTACGCTATTACTCCGCTGCTATGATTTGTATTCAGACTTGATCTTATGATCAACCATTTGTAAGACGGTTATGGTTTGTAATGGATGATCTACCATGCTACCAATTCTGTTTCTCGCAAAAATGTTAATCCTGGGATTGCGATGTACGACATAACAGGCATATGGGATTAAAAATCCGGGTGTTGACACCTATTCACCAACTTGATGTCAAAAATTAATTCCTTCATAGCCATCTGGATGAAGTTGTCTACATCCAATAACCCTCTGATTTTATTGACTCTCAACACCCACTCATGTTTGTCGTCTTCTCAAATATCTCTATGGTCTTAAATAAGCACCACGCGCATGGTTTCAATGCTTCTCCTCCTTTGCTCATTCTATTGACTTTATTGAGTCCAAATCTGATGCTTCTTTTTTATCTTTCGCCTTGGTATTGATTTTGCCTGTCTTTTCCTTTATTTTGATGATATCATTCTCACAACCTCCACTTTTGCACTCCTAAACAAAATAACTACCACCCTCGGCCATGAGTTCTCCATGAAGAATCTCGGTCCTTTACATCATCTCCTACATATATCTTGTAGGGAAACGCGCAGATCCAGACCAAAAAAAAACCTTTATGCTCCGACGAGCCACCTCAAGATCTGGCCAAGGTCAGAGGCAATAGTTCGTACCTCTTGGCATGCAATTATGGAAGCTGAGGAAGCACTTCACGGTGGTGTAGTACGTCCCTCTTAGTCTCTTCCGGCTCCGGTGAACTACTCGATCCTGGGACCACCATGTCGCCGGCTCTGGTGCTCCTCCTTCTTCCACCTTCGATTCCACAACCCAACACCGACGAGCACCGCAGGTGCAGCGCATCTGCTGTCTCACACACGTATAAGGTGGAACAGCAGAAAATGAGGTGCTAGCCTCGGTCTTGCCACCGCGGGACAGGAAGGTGGGAATGTCCAAGTCTTAGCGAAACCCTCAGGTGGAAGTGATCAATCTCTGTTCCCCTCCATCCACCTTCCTTTATATAGGAGAGTAGGTGAGGGCACATAACACTTGTGTCCCTCGGCCCTAAACCCTAACCCTAGTCAAAGTGGGTCCAACCCATTCACATGTGTCCCTGTTTGGGCAAGTCCAACTTGCTGGCTCGTGATTGTCGGATCAGCATCCGCCCAGTTCCACTATCTTAAGTGTGTGATCATGCAGGCTTATGGTAAACTGGACACAGCTCAATAGTCTTATGGTCAAAGCCATAGCTCAGTGATCTTCTGACTTTAGAGATGATAATCGGTAGCGGCCTCTAGAAAAACTTGCCGACTCCCAGTACCCGCAAGTGCCCTCAATATGACTATCTGTTCGAATCCCTTTGCCTCACGATATTGGTGATAAACCATAGGGGAGATTCCGTCATCCCAGTGCTGGTTTAACTCTCTTCTCGTTGTAGTGATCACTGATTCCTTCCGACTTCACTAAGTTGGACTACCTCGATCAACACTTGATCGAGTAGTGCATCGTCATGCTTCCTAATCATGTCACACGAGAGGGCCCAGAGAATATCTCTTCGAGTTGGAGGAGAAAATTCCATCTTGGCTGATCCACGTCACATATCTTGCTTCCGAGTTAGACCAAAACCATCCTTATGACTTACAATTATGGTGAGTGAAAGATGGGATCAAAGTCGGATCTTTCACAACTCGGATCGTGTGATCCCCTTCGGTCTAAGGATTCCATTGTGTTAGTTGGAGCATACGATGGTGTGCTCACATCCTACTAACCTTTGGATTGGTCCTTCTATTGTACCTCTTCCGACCAGCCAATGCAAGGCGGATAGCATATCCATGCTCATGGCATGTGAAACATTGTCATCTTCCGACTTACAAATTAGTATTAGCAATGGGTTTACCTGAAGGGTTTCGCAGCATAGTAAATCAAAAATTTCTACGGATGCGAACAAAGGGAAAGCCAAGATCTAATCTAGGAGATGCAAACAACGAGAGAGATTGGATTATATCTTCATACCCTTGAAGATTCGCACAGCGGAACGTTCGTCGGAACGTGGGTGATGTAGTCGTACTCGCTTCTCCTCCTCGCGATCCGATCCGATCTAGCACCACAAGTGGCGGTGCCTCCGTGAGATGCACACGTGCAGCACCTCGACGTCTCCTCCTTCCTCGGACCAGCAAGTATGGTGGAGAGATGGATTGGATCTACAACACGACGGCGTGGTGTATATGGTGGAGAATTTCTGCAGCAGGGCTGCTAGGGTTGGAGGGGAAGGTGTGGGGGGTTGGTGCGCCCTCACCCCTCTTTATATAGAGGGGGGCGCAGCCCTAGCCCCTCCCCCAAGCCCAAACCGGCGGCCCCAAAGGATAAGGAGTGGGGGGCAAGGAAACCCCCCCTTCTAGAAGGTCTATCTCGAGTGTAAACCTCTCTTGGCCGGCTGGGCCCTATGGGGCCTTGTGCCCCTGGCCCAATGCGGCCAGGGCACTCCCTCATAGGCCCATGCCCCCTCCCGGAAGGTGGGTCCACGTTGGTCCCCTTCTGGAAGGTTCTAGAAGCTTCCGGTACAATACCGATTAATCCGGAACAATTCCGAACTCCAAAAACTGCACTGCCTTATATGAATCTTATTCTCCGGAACCTCTCGTGATGTACCGGATCCCATCTGAGACTCCAAACAAAAACTCATAAACCAATTATCCAATCTATCCTAGTGTCGAGACACGTTAAGTGTGTGACCCTGCGGGTTCGAGAATATGCAGACATGATCTTCTATCAATAATCAACAACGGGGTCTGGTAACCCATATTGACTCCCACACATTCATCGATGATCATATCGGATGAACCACGATGCCAGGATTCAATCAATCCCATATATATATTCCCTTCGTCTCGCGATATTTTACTTGCCCGAGATTCGATCGTCGGTACCGTCATACCTAGTTCAATCTCGTTCACAGCAAGTACTTTACTCGTTCCGTAATCCGATATCACTTTGTGATTAACTCCTTAACCACATGCTTGCAAGCGGTGTTGATATCGATTACCGAGTGGGCCCGAAGTATATCTCTACGACTTGGGAGGGACAAATCCCATCTCGATACATACAACCCAACAGATACTTTCCGATCACCTGAGAGACACCTTTATGATCACCCTCTCATAGGATGACGTTTGATGACCTCAAAGCTTTCTTCCGATACCAGGGAGTTGTATTATCTCATGGTCTAAGGAATACAATATTTGACATAAGAAAAGCTTCGCAAAGACGAACATGATGACACGATCTAATTGCTTCGCTTAGTTTGGGTCATTCCACCATATCATTCTCCCAATGATATGATCTCATTATTAATTGACAACTCATGTCCATGGTTAGGAAACCTTAACCATCATTAATCAATGAGCTAGTCCATAGAGGCACACTAGGGACACGGTGTTGTTCACAAACCACACAAGTATTAAAGTTTCCGCTTAATACAATTCTAGCATGGAATATAAACATTATCATGAACAAGAATTATAATAATAACATCTTTATTATTGCCTCTAGGGCATAATTCCAACAGTCTCCCACTTGCACTAGAGTCAATAATCTAGTTTACATTTGGCAACAATCTCACACCCATGGCACTGAGGTGTTGATCATGTTTTACACGTGGAAGAGGTTTAGTCAATGGATATGCGACATTCAGATCTGTATGTACTTTGATAATCTTCAGATCTCCATCTGCTATATAATCTCGGATTATATGAAACTTGCGGTTGATATGCTTGGTCTTAGGATGATATCTTGGTTCCTTAGCGAGTTCTATGGCTCCAGTGTTGTCACACAATATCTCCAGTGGTTCCAATGCACTTGGAACCACGCCAAGCTCAGTGATGAAGTTTCTGATCCAAACTCCTTCACTTGACGCTTCTGCAGCAGCCATGTATTCCGCTTCAACTGTAGATCCCGCGATCACGCTTTGCTTGCAGCTTCTCCAGCTCACAGCTCCTCCATTCAAAATATAAACGTATCCTGTCTGAGATTTAGAATCATCCTTGTCGGTGTCAAAACTAGCATCGACGTAACCTTTTACGACGAGCTGTTCATCACCCCCATAGACTAAGAACATTTATTTAGTCCTATTAAGGTACTTTAGGATGTTCTTCACGGCTGTCCAGTGTTCCACTCCTGGATCACTTTGATATCTGCTCGTCAAACTAAGAGCATTGGACACATCCGGTCTAGTACACAGCATGGCATACATGATAGAACCTATGGCCGAGGCATAAGGCACTTTGCTCATAGCTTCCCTATCATTTACCGTAGCTGGACACCGAGCCTTGCTCAATATCTTACCTGACAACATAGGCACCGAACCTTTCTTTGCCTTATCCATTCTGAACCTTTTCAGAACTTTGTCTAGGTATGTACTCTGGCTTAAAGCTATCAGGCGTCTTTGTCTATCTCTATAGATTTTGATGCCCAATATATAAGCAGCTTCACCTAGGTCTTTCATTGAAAAACACTTGTAGATGCAAGCTTCGTAGCAATTTGGAACAAATCCAAAGCTCTTGATCACTTGATCAAAACGAAGGTTCCAACTCCGAGATGCTTGCTTCAGTCCATAAATGGAACGCTGAAGTTTGCATACTTTATCAGCAACCTTAGGATCGACAAAACCTTCGGGTTGCATCATATACAACTCTTCATCAATGTTGCCATTGAGGAAAGCAGTCTTGACATCCATCTGCCATATTTCATAATCATGAAACGCAGCAATTGCTAATAAAATCCAAATGGACTTAAACATCGCTACGGGAGAGAAAGTCTCATCGTAGTCAACACCTTGAACTTGTTGAAAACCTTTCGCAACAAGCCGTGCTTTATAGACGGTAACATTAACATCCGCGTCCGTTTTCTTCTTGAAGATCCATTTGCACTCAACGGCCTTTCCGTCGCTAGGAGGGTCCACCAAAGTCCATACTTGGTTTTCGCTCATGGATCCCAATTCGGATTTCATGGCTTCTAGCCATTTCTCAGAGTCTGGGCTCATCATCGCTTCCTCATAGTTCGTAGATTCACTGTCTTCTACTAACAAGACAGTCAAGACAGGGTTGCTGTACCACTCAGGAGGGGCACGCGACCTTGTCGACCTGCGACGTTCAGTAGCAGCATCGTCCGAAACTTCATGATCCTTGTCATTAGCTTCCTCTATTGTTGGTGCAGGCGGCACTGGAACAATTTCAGGTGCTGCGCTACTCTCCAATTCAAGAGAAGGTTCAATAACCTCGTCTAGCTCTACTTTCCTCCCACTCAATTCTTTCGAGAGAAACTCGTTCTCAAGAAAGGAACCGTTCTTTGCGATAAACACTTTGCCTTTGGTTCTGTGATAGAAGGTATACCCAATAGTTTCCTTAGGGTATCCTATGAAGACGCATTTCTCCGCTTTGGGTTCGAGCTTGTCCGGCATCAACTTCTTGACGTAAGCTTCGCATCCCCAAACTTTAAGAAACGACAACTTAGGTTTAGCACCAAACCATAGTTCATACGGTGTCGTCTCAACGGATTTAGATGGAGCCCTATTTAAAGTGAATGCAGCGGTTTCTAATGCATAACCCCAAAATGATAACGGCAAATCAGTAAGAGACATCATTGATAGGACCATATCTAATAAGGTTCGATTCCGGCGTTCAGACACACCATTGCGCTGTGGTGTTCCGGGTGGTGTGAGTTGTGAAACAATTCCGCTTGTTTTAAGATGCGTGAGAAAATCATAACTCAAATATTCGCCCCCACGATCGGATCGTAGAAACTTAATCTTTATGTTACGATGGTTCTCCACTTCATTCTGAAATTCCTTGAACTTTTCAAATGTTTCAGATTTATGTTTCATTAAATAGATATACCCATATCTACTTAAGTCATCGGTAAAAGTGAGAAAATAGCGATATCCACCGCGCGTCGAAACACTCATCGGTCCGCATACATCGGTATGTATGATTTCCAACAAGTCCGTTGCTCGCTCCATCATACCGGAGAACGGGGTTTTGATCATCTTGCCCATGAGGCATGGTTCGCATGTGTCAAATGATTCAAAATCAAGAGACTCCAAAAGTCCATCAGAATGGAGTTTCTTCATGCGCTTTACACCAATATGACCTAGACGACAGTACCACAAATAAGTAGTATTATCACTATCTACTTTGCATCTCTTAGCCTCAATGTTATGGATGTGTGTTTCACCCCTTTCGAGATTTAGAAGAAATAAACCATTCACAATAGGTGCATGACCATAAAAGATGTTACTCATATAAATAGAACAACCATTATTCTCCGATTTAAATGAATAACCGTCTTGCAATAAAAAAGATCCAGAAATAATGTTCATGCTCAACGCAGGCACATAATAACATTTATTAAGGTTTAAAACTAATCCCGAAGGTAAAACTAAGGAGAGCGTGCCGACGGCCATCACATCAACTCTTGATCCGTTGCCAACGCGCATCGTCACCTCATCCCTCGCAAGCCGCCGTCTATTCCGTAGCTCCTGTTTCGAGTTACAAATATTAGCAACTGAACCGGTATCAAATACCCAGGCACTACAACGAGGGCTAGTAAGGAAAACATCAATAACATGCATATCAAATATACCTTTGATGGTGCCAGCATTCTTGTCCGCTAAGTACTTCGGACAGTTGCGCTTCCAGTGACCCTTGTCCTTGCAATAGAAGCACTCAGTGTCCGGCTTAGGACCAGACTTGAGCTTCTTCTCAGCAGGGGCAACGCGCTTGCCGCCGCCTTTCTTGAAGGGCTTCTTTGCACCCTTACCTTTCTTGAAGGTGGGATTGTTGACCATCAACACATGATTATCCTTTTTGATGTCCACTTCCGCGGCCTTCAGCTTTGCGAAGAGCTCGGTGATCGTATCAGTGGAACCAATCTGATTATGAGTCACTACAAAACTTTTGTAGCTGGGAGGGAGTGATTGCAGAACCCTGTCAATCTTGAGCTCCTCTGGAATCGTGCATTCCAGTTGCTCAAGGCGTTGAGTGTAGCCCGTCATCTTAATGGCGTGCTCACTAACGGAACTCCCTTCCTCCATCTTGCAGTTAAAGAACTTCTCAGAGATCTCATATCTCTCAGAACGGGCCTGAGTCTGAAACATGGTTTTTAGCTCTTCGAGAATATCAAAGGGCCCGGGATAGTCTTCAAAACGATTTTGAAGTTCCGGTTCCATAGCAAACAACATGGTGCTCTTAATCACACCATAATCATCTTTGTGCGTCTGATAGACAGCTTTCTCATCAGCCGGCGCAGTTGCAGCAGGGGGGTCACCTAACTCTTTCCCAAGGACATAGTCCTTTTGACCGCCAGAGAGAATGATTCTTAGATTGCGGAAACAATTGGTGAAGTTGGACCCATTGTTTCTAAGCTTTTCCTTCTCAGCGAAAACGTTGAAGTTGAAGTTGGATTTAGCCATTTGATCTACAATATTTGCAAGTACAAATTAGACTATGTTCATGATAACTAGTTCAACTTTTAATCAAATTACTAGATGAACTCCCACTAAATTCAACATCCCTCAAGTTGTTTAGTGAACACGATCCAAATTCACCACACCTAATCCGATCTTCACGAGAAGAGATGTGGTTTCAATGGTGGACAACAAAGTGTCGATCATATCATTCATATGGCTCATGCTTAACCTTTCGGTTCTTGTGTTCCGAGGCCATGTCTGTACATGCTAGGCTCTTCAAGTTAGACCCAAGTATTTCCGCGTGTGCAAAACTGGCTTGCACCCGTTGTATGTGAGCGTAGAGTCTATAGCACCCGATCATCACGTGATGCTTGGACACGACGAACTTTCGCAACGGTGCATACTTGGGGAGAACACAGTTTTTATCTTGATCTTTAAGTGAGGAATCATCTTATAATGCTACCGTCGCGATCTAAGCATAATAAGATACATAAAAGGATAAAGATCACATGCATATAACTTTATGTGACATGGTATAGCCAATCTTCGCGCGATGATCTCCATCTTGTGCATTCCGGCATGATCTCCATCACTCCACCATGATTGCCTCCACCACGAATAGCAACTACAATTATTGCTAACTACTTAGCGATAAAGTGAAACTATTACATGGCGCATAAGAAGTTGACACACAGGTCATACACAATTATAAAGACAACCATATGACTCCTGCCGGTTGTGTACTCATCGACATGCAAGTCGTGAAACATTACAAAACATGATCATCGCATACATTATACACATCACATCTTGGGCCATACCATATCACAGAAAACACTCCCTGCAAAAACAAGTTAGACGCCTCTACTTTGTTGTTGCATGTTTTACGTGGCTTATGGGAGTAGATGCTAAGAACGATTCTTACCTACGGAAAGCCACAACGGTGATATTATGGTTGCCAAACTCCGGTGTTAATCCCATGACAACTATAGTGAGAGAAACTGACATCCACCAGCCGCATGTGTGGAACAAGCCACACGTCAAGTGCGGAGCCGGTCTCGTGAATGACGTCGCGTAAGGTTGGCCTGGACCACTTCAATCTTACTATCCCGCGTCATAAGAAGAACACAAACAAGAGGCTTGCAACAGAAAACATCAACGCCCGCAACAACCATGTTGCGTTCTACTCGTGAAACACATCTACGCATAGATCTAGCTCTGATACCACTGAAGGGTTTCGCAGCATAGTAAATCAAAATTTTATACGGATGCGAACAAAGGGAAAGCCAAGATCTAATCTAGGAGATGCAAACAACAAGAGAGATTGGATTAGATCTTCATACCCTTGAAGATTCGCACCGCGGAACGTTCGTCGGAACGTGGGTGATGTAGTCGTACTCGCTTCTCCTCCTCGCGATCCGATCCGATCTAGCACCACAAGTGGCGGTGCCTCCGTGAGATGCACACGTGCAGCACCTCGACGTCTCCTCCTTCCTCGTACCAGCAAGTATGGTGGAGAGATGGATTGGATCTACAACACGACGGCGTGGTGTATATGGTGGAGAATTTCTGCAGCAGGGCTGCTAGGGTTGGAGGGGAAGGTGTGGCGGGTTGGTGCGCCCCCACCCCTCTTTATATAGAGGGGGGCGCAGCCCTAGCCCCTCCCCCAAGCCCAAACCGGCGGCCCCAAAGGATAAGGAGTGGGGGGCAAGGAAACCCCCCCTTCTAGAAGGTCTATCTCGAGTTTAAACCTCTCTTGGCCGGCTGGGCCCTATGGGGCCTTGTGCCCCTGGCCCAATGCGGCCAGGGCACTCCCTCATAGGCCCATGCCCCCTCCCGGAAGGTGGGGCCACGTTGGTCCCCTTCTGGAAGGTTCTAGAAGCTTCCGGTACAATACCGATTAATCCGGAACAATTCCGAACTCCAAAAACTGCACTGCCTTATATGAATCTTATTCTCCGGACCACTCCGGAACCTCTCGTGATGTCCCGGATCCCATCCGAGACTCCGAACAAAAACTCATAAACCAATTATCCAATCTATCCTAGCGTCGAGACACGTTAAGTGTGTGACCCTGCGGGTTCGAGAATATGCAGACATGATCTTCTATCAATAATCAACAGCGGGGTCTGGTAACCCATATTGACTCCCACACATTCATCGATGATCATATAGGATGAACCACGATGCCAGGATTCAATCAATCCCATATATATATTCCCTTCGTCTCGCGATATTTTACTTTCCCGAGATTCGATCGTCGGTACCGTCATACCTAGTTCAATCTCGTTCACAGCAAGTACTTTACTCGTTCCGTAATCCGATATCACTTTGTGATTAACTCCTTAACCACATGCTTGCAAGCGGTGTTGATATCGATTACCGAGTGGGCCCGAAGTATATCTCTCCGACTTGGGAGGGACAAATCCCATCTCGATACATACAACCCAACAGATACTTTTCGATCACCTGAGAGACACCTTTATGATCACCCTCTCATAGGATGATGTTTGATGACCTCAAAGCTTTCTTCCGATACCAGGGAGTTGTATTATCTAATGGTCTAAGGAATACAATAGTTGACATAAGAAAAGCTTCGCAAAGACGAACACGATGACACGATCTAATTGCTTCGCTTAGTTTGGGTCTGTCCACCATATCATTCTCCCAATGATATGATCTCATTATTAATTGACAACTCATGTCCATGGTTAGGAAACCTTAACCATCATTAATCAATGAGCTAGTCCATAGAGGCACACTAGGGACACGGTGTTGTTCACAAACTACACAAGTATTAAAGTTTCCGCTTAATACAATTCTAGCATGGAATATAAACATTATCATGAACAAGAATTATAATAATAACATCTTTATTATTGCCTCTAGGTCATAATTCCAACATTACCTCCCAACCTCAAATGACTAAGGACAAACTAGCTAGAGTTAGATACAAGTATATGGTTCCACACCTGCAAGAATTGCAGTGACATATAAAGGCAGGGTTCGGGTCGACTGAGAATCAAGCTGCGTGATGTGAATAACCAAGATGGGATTTTGCCCCTCCACTTGGAGAGATATTCTCTGGGCCCTCTTGTGAGATATGATTCAGAAAGCATGGCCATGCACGACTCGGTTAAGTGTTAACCGAGGCGATCGACTAAGAGTTAGTCGGGTGAATCACTTATCTCGGATCGAGAAGAGAGTTAGACTATTGAAGGGATGACATATATTCGCCTATAGTCTGACAAGGTATATCGTGAGGCAAAAGGGACTCGGACGCAAGTCGCATTGGAAAGGCAAGTCGTCATGACTCTTTGGTACTTGGGAGTCGGCACGTTCTTCTAGGAGCCGCTACCGACTGATCGATTGAGAGTCGGACTCCTATCGTGTCCAAGTAGCCATGAGCCTGCGGGGCCACACACTTAAGAGCGGGAGCAAGTTCGGATTGGATCTAAACATATAATCTGGTTGGGTTGGACCTAAACCTGATTAGGACTGAGTTAGTGAGTTGGACTCACGGTGACCAGTGTTATATGGGCCTTAGTGAATGGGTCGCGTGAGCGGAGCCCACGTTCACTCCCTATATATACTGGAGCACCTTAACCTAGAAAGGTTAATCGTTGTTCGGTTAGGTCATTCCATGTGTTGGAAACCCTAGCTCCACAGCAGTCCAGCCGCCGTTACGAACCTAGCAGTTCGCCGCCGGCGCTCCTCCTTGTACGTGTGGATACCAGCAGAGGTGTTGTGCGATCAGCACCAGGACGATCAGATCGTTAGGACTGCACTGCATCAACTGACGCGCTTCATCAGTAATCCGCAACCGCGCGTCTAGTGGTAAACCTCGTGGCCTTCTACCTCAGCTAGATCTTGGGATCACCACGTTAGAGAAAAAAGTTTTGTTTTATCTCTGCGTGGCCCAACAGTGGTATCAGAGCGATAGCTTCTGGTTTTAGGCTCGAGATCTCGCATATGTGATATGCGGTAGGCTGTAGATGAGATCTATGTGCTGTTTTGGTGGTCGATCTATGAGATAGATCGGTTTTATACGAATTGATTGGATCAACTGTACTCGGGGAATGGTTCCGTGATCATACTGCTAAGGTCGTGGAACGACATACCCCTACCGGTCGGCTTCCGCCATCGGGGTAGACTGTGACACGTTAATCCAGAAGTGGTGATCGAAGATCAAAGAGTTTGATCGAATCGGAATGATGGTCGGAATCCATGTTCGGATCGTAGATGAGATCTGCGTTTTCGGAAAAAAATTCGTCGGGCGCTGCCCCTTCGATCCCCGCCCGCTATCCGGCTAGCGGGACCGCCGGCTTCGCCCTGTCGTAGCGCCTTAGATGTCGTTGCGAGTTTCACAACACCGGTAGATATTGTATCTATGCATAACTTGTTTTTGCAGGAAGTTGTGAATGGTATGGTTCATATGTATGTGTGTAATCCATACGTGATCTGCGAATCACGGTTTATGTCAGCCGGCTGGAGCCTAGGTGCTGTCATTTTATTGTATAACGACCTGCGTGTCGGATTCTCTATGTTATTTACTTTACTAAGCTAGTGTAGCTGTTTGGAGAACCCGGAAGGCATGCAAGGCGTTGTACATGTCGGCGACATGGAGTAAGACGGCAAGTGACAAGAGTTGGCACGAGTCGGATTACAGGCTTTGTGGAGATGGAGATCGCCATGAAGAGAGCCATACCATTTCACATTATAATTGCTTTATTTTGTGTTATTTTTATGTCTCAGTTTTACCTCTATTAGATAGTCGGTAAAATTTAATCCCTCAAAGAAAGTCTAGTCGGTTTTCCCGCCAGTGTTTGCACCATCACAAGTCGGACATTTTTGGTAGTGGGCTCATAAAATTGAGGTGCTGCCAATTCTTTCCGACTAGGTGGGTTCGAGTCGGACTCTTACTGCAGAAACACTCGGTAAGCTAGATGGGTCTATCACAACGGTTGTGGGACTCGGGGAAAAGTCGGATGGGAGCCGGGGCATGTGATGCCACCCGTCCAACAGGAGTCGCATGAGATGCGATTGACAAGGAGTTGTCTACCTAGATCACTTGGCGGCTAGCGGTGATGCTAAAGCTCACTAGCCGACTTGCTTATTTAGGATCCTGAATCACTAAGCAACCATCGGAGGGGTGTTGGTTCTAGTGGGAGCATAAAATATTAAAATGTTTAATATGCTTGCTCTTTTATGAATACATGTCTTAAGTGTTTTGCATATTTTCTGTTGTATATCATGGCACCAAGTAGCAGTCACTCTCAGATATCCGGTTTTGCATTGAGAACTATCCTTGAGAAAGATAAACTGAACGACACTAATTTTACCAACTGGTATCGAAATCTGAGAATTGTTCTCAAACAAGAAAAGAAGGACCATGTCCTAGACAACCCACTTCCAGATGAGCCGAATGAGAATGCAACTGTCGCAGCCACCAATGCCTACCGTCGGGCTAAGGATGAGTCCACGGATATTAGCTGTCTTATGCTTGCTCACATGGAACCGGACTTGCAAAAGCAGTCCGAGCATGTTGAGGCCTACGATATGATCGAAAGCCTCAAAAGTATGTTCCAGGCTCAGGCGAAGACTGAGAGGTATCAAGTCTCTCAAGCTTTGCTGAGTTGCAAGCTTAAGGATGGTGATCCACTGAGTCCGCATGTGATCAAAATGGTTGGTTACGTGCAGTCTTTGGAGAGGCTTGGCTACCCCATTAGCGAAGAGTTCGCTACGGATATAATTCTGAACTCTCTTCCTAGTGCATATGGGAAGTTCATTTCGAACTACCACATGCATGGTATGGATAAGAAGCTCACTAAATTGCATGGGATGCTCAAGCAGGCAGAGGAGGATCTCAAGAAGGGCACCAGTCAAGTGTTGATGGTGCAGAATAAGGCTAAGTTCAAGAAGAGTTCTTGGACTAAGAAGAAGGCTAAGTCAGGAGGAAAGCAGGCTCCAGACCCGGTCCCAAGCGCTTCCTCAGGGACTAAGCCATCTCCTTCAGCCGGATCCACTTGCTTCTACTTCAAGGCGGATGGCCACTGGAAGAGGAACTGCAGCAAGTACTTGGCCGACAAAGCCAAGAGTGGAGGTATGACTTTCGACTCAGGTACACTTGTTTGCAATGTTATAGACATATATCTTGCTGATGCACCTAATAGTTCTTGGGTATATGATACCGGATCAGTTATTCACATCTACAACTCGTTGCAGGGACTGGCAAGAACTAGGAGCGTAGCAAGAGGCGAGGTTGATATTCGAGTCGGCAACAAAGCAACAGTTGCTGCGTTGGAAGTCGGCACGATGCAACTTCATTTACCTTCTGGATTCATTATGGAACTAAATAATTGTTATTATGTTCCAGTGCTCAGTCGAAACATTATTTCTGCTTCATGTTTGATGAGGCAAGGCTATGAGTCGAATATCAAGAATAATGGTTGTTCTTTGTATTTGAATGATATGTTTCACGGCTTTGCACCCGTCCAGGACGGGTTATTTATTTTGAATCTTGATGGTGAGTCGGTTTATAACATAAATGTTAAAAGGTTGAAACCAAATGATCTGAATATGACTTACTTTTGGCACTGTCGGCTTGGTCATATAAGTTGGAAACGCATGAAGAAGCTCCATGATGATGGACTCCTAACTTCGTTCGACTTGGAGTCGTTCGAGACATGCGAATCTTGCCTACTCGGCAAAATGACCAAGACACCTTTTGCAAAGAGTTGCGAAAGGGCGTCCGACTTGTTGGGACTAGTACATAGTGATGTATGTGGACCAATGAGCACGACAGCCAGGGGTGGTTATGAGTACTTCATTACCTTCACTGATGATTTGAGTAGGTATGGATATATCTACTTGATGAAACATAAGTCGGAAGCCTTTGAAAAGTTCAAAGAATTCCAGAATGAAGCACAGAATCAACTCGGCAAGAAAAAAAAGTTTCTTCGATCGGACCGAGGAGGCGAGTACATGAGCCATGAGTTTGATGACCATCTGAAAAGTTGTGGAATATTTCCTCAACTTACTCCGCCAGGAACGCCGCAAAGGAACGGTGTTTCGGAAAGGCGGAATCAGACCTTGTTAGACATGGTACGATCAATGATGAGTCGGACAGATCTGCCTTTATCATTTTGGGGTTATTATCTAGAAACAGCGGCGTTCACACTAAACAGAGTACCATCAAAATCTGTAGAGAAGACACCGCATGAGATGTGGACAGGCAAAAAGCCGAGTTTGTCTTTTCTTAAGATTTGGGGTTGTGAAGCATTTGTCAAGCGACTTCAGTCGGACAAGCTTACGGCCAAGTCGGATAAATGTATTTTCATGGGGTATCCAAGGGAAACCTTGGGTTACTACTTCTACAACCGAGAAGAGGGCAAAGTGTTTGTCGCTCGGAACGGTGTCTTCCTTGAGAAAGAGTTTCTCAGTCGGGGAGTAAGTGGGAGCACGGTGAAACTCGAAGAAATTCGAGAGGAACCGGCTAGTAGCGAGTCGGCAAAAACCTTGGAGGTTGAGCCGGTCATGGCAGCTGAGCCGGCAGAAGCACCTGTACTACGAAGATCGGCAAGATTACGAAGAGTTCGTGATGTGTTACTGTTAGACAGTGATGAGCCGACAAATTATTCGGAAGCGATGGTGGGATCTGATTCCGAGTCATGGCTTGGAGCCATGAGATCCGAGATAAAGTCCATGGATGAAAATCAAGTTTGGAACTTGGTTGATCTGCCAGACGGTGCAAGACCCGTCGAGTGCAAATGGGTCTTTAAGAATAAAACTGATATGGATGGAAATGTTTCAATCTATAAAGCATACCTTGTCGCGAAGGGGTTCCGACAAGTTCAAGGAGTTGATTACGACGAGACTTTCTCGCCCGTAGCGATGCTTAAATCAGTTCGGATCATGTTAGCTATAGCGGCCTATTTCGACTACGAGATATGGCAGATGGATGTCAAAACGGCTTTCCTTAACGGAAATTTAACCGAGGACGTGTATATGATATAGCCCGAGGGTTTTGTCGATCCAGCTAATGCTGACAAGGTGTGCAAACTTCAGAAATCCATTTATGGGTTGAAGCAAGCATCTCGGAGTTGGAATATTCGCTTTGATGAGGTAGTCAAATCGTTTGGCTTCATCAAGAGTGATCATGATTCTTGTTTGTACAAGAAGTTTAGTGGGAACAAAGTAAATTTTCTAATCTTATATGTGGATGACATATTACTGATTGGAAATGATGTCCAGATGTTGCAAGAAACCAAGGAATCATTGGAAAGGAGTTTCTCAATGAAAGACTTGGGTGAGGCAACATACATCCTCGGAATCCGGATCTATAGAGATAGATCAAGGAGGCTCATTGGATTGAGTCAGAGTACTTATTTGGACAAAGTGTTGAAGAAGTTCAACATGGAATCGTCTAAGAAGGGGTTCTTACCGATGTCCCATGGTGTAGAACTTAGCAAGACTCAGTGTCCTTCGACAACTGATGAGCGAAGTCGGATGAGTGCGATTCCATATGCTTCTGTAGTCGGATCCATCATGTACGCCATGATTTGTACTAGGCCAGATGTTTCCTATGCTCTAAGTGTTGTGAGCAGATACCAGGCTGATCCTGGAGAGATCCACTGGACAGCGGCTAAAAATATCCTAAAGTACTTGAGAAGGACTAAGGATATGTTCTTGGTTTATGGTGGTGAAGATGAACTCAGTGTAAAGGGTTACACGGATGCGAGTTATCTTACCGACTCTGATGATTCTCGTTCGCAATCCGGATACGTGTTTATTTTAAACGGAGGTGCTGTGAGCTGGATGAGTTCCAAGCAAGAGACTGTGTTAGCGTCTACAACAGAGGCTGAGTATATTGCCGCCTCGGAGGCAGCAAAGGAAGCTGTTTGGATGAGGAATTTCCTCATGGATCTTGGTGTGGTTCAGGACTCGTCCAATCCGTTGGACGTGTATTGTGACAACAATGGTGCTATTGCACAAGCCAAGGAACCTAGACGGCACTAGAAGAACAAGCACATACTCATGCGGTACCACCTGATTCGCCAGTTCGTGATCAGGGTGATATCAAGTTATGCAAGGTACACACGGATGCAAATATTGCGGATCCGTTGACAAAGCCGTTACCCCAGCCGAAGCATGAGGCGCACCTGAGAGCCATGGGCATTAGATGCTTAGACATGTGATGTCGAAAGATTGACTCTAGTGCAAGTGGGAGACTGTTGGGAATATGCCCTAGAGGCAATCATGTATGATGAGTTTTCCCATTGTATTCATAAGGATATTAAGTAGTCCTTGTATAAACATTTGATGTGTATCATTGAATATGTGATTCGGTTGTGGAACTATGCATTCATGTTGTTTGTACTAAATATCCTTGGTCATTGAGGTTGTGCTGGACACACAACTTAGACCAATGTGAAAGTTGGCTTGATGACTCGGTTCCACTTGTCATGGGCATGGAGATGCTATTCGAACTTACACAGATTCAACTAAAGAGTTTAGCGAGTCGGATTGACCCATATTGAGGTACAACGAACAAGTTGTAATTTGTATATCTCAATCAATGTAATCCTTAGACCTGAGGTTGTTGCATAGTCCGAGTTGAGGATCACCGACTTAGGTTCTATCAAACGCTGATCCGTAACTGGGCAGTTATAAAGGCAGGGTTCGGGTCGACTGAGAATCAAGATGCGTGATGTGAATAACCAAGATGGGATTTTACCCCTCCTTTTGGAGAGATATTCTCTGGGCCCTCTTGTGAGATATGATTCGGAAAGCATGGCCATGCACGACTCGGTTAAGTGTTAACCGAGGCGATCGACTAAGAGTTAGTCGGGTGAATCACTTATCTCGGATCGAGATGAGAGTCGGACTATTTAAGGGATGACATATATTCGCCTATAGTCTGACAAGGTATATCGTGAGGCAAAAGGGACTCGGACGCAAGTTGCATTGGAAAGGCAAGTCGTCATGACTCTTTGGTACTTGGGAGTCGGCACGTTCTGCTAGGAGCCGCTACCGACTGATCGATTGAGATTCGGACTCCTATCGTGTCCAAGTAGCCATGAGCCTGCGGGGCCACACACTTAAGAGCGGGAGCAAGTTCGGATTGGATCTGAACATATAATCTGGTTGGGTTGGACCTAAACCTGATTAGGACTGAGTTAGTGAGTTGGACTCACGGTGACTAGTGTTATATGGGCCTTAGTGAATGGGTCGCGCGAGCGGAGCCCACGTTCACTCCCTATATATAGTGGAGCACCTTAACCCAGAAAGGTTAATCGTTGTTCGGTTAGGTCATTCCATGTGTTGGAAACCCTAGCTCCACAGCAGTCCAGCCGTCGTTACGAACCTAGCAGTTCGCCGACGGCGCTCCTCCTTGTACGTGTGGATACCAGCAGAGGTGATGTGCGATCAGCAACAGGATGATCGGGTCGTTAGGACTGCACTGCATCAACTGACGCGCTTCATCAGTAATCCGCAACCGCGCGTCTAGTGGTAAACCTCGTGGCCTTCTACCTCAGCTAGATCTTGGGATCACCACGTTAGAGGAAAAAGTTTTGTTTTATCTCTGCGTGGCCCAACAGTCTCAATAAGTTTTGGTGTTCGTTAACAACTTGTAGATCATTTACAGTGTGTTATTGTCTACAGGATGAAATAATGAAAAGTGAAAAGGCCTTTGCCTTGTGAAAATTGTTCCTACAAGAATCTACACATTTTAGGGTTTCCAGACCGGAATCTCCAGTCTAACTGGACCGAAGTCTCCGGTGTGGTCTGGAGTTTCCCCAAGAATCTCTAGAGGGGCCTCCAGAAATCTTCCCAGGACGTACTGCATGGGGGTTCGGAGATCAATCGAAGACGGACCGGAGTCTCCGGTGCAAGCACTCAGACCGGAGTATCCGATGTGGCCAGACCGGAGTCTCCGGTGTACAGGGGTACGGAGTCTTTGAAGATTTTTCGAAGGAGGTTTTCCTAGGACTGCCAGGACATACAGTATGGGTGTCCAGATACGGACCGGAGATTGGCCGGAGTCTCCGGTGTATACTGGAGTCTCTAGTCTACAGTTCGGAGTCTCCGGTCTGACTATTTGACCAACGGTTAGAAAACGGTTCAGTGAGTGTGGGCCTATAAATAGGGGACCTCATCCCCTTCCTCCAGCAGCTCGACCCACTCATGAACTCCAACACCATTTGAGCAACCAAATCACCAAGATTTCTTCATCCAACCATCCAAAGTCATTGATCTTTGGAGAATGGAAGGAGGAGGCCTTGATATATAGCTTCACCAAGAGAGATCTTAATTTCCCCTCATTCACTTGAGGGCCCCTTTCTCTAGTGTTTCTTTGGAAACTCTAGCTCTTGATTTGATTCTTACAAGCTTGTCTTTGATTGTTTGACATATTGCTTGTATTCGGGATCCTCCAATTCAGTTGTGGATGTGTGCCTCGAACTTGTTATAAAGGTGTCGGTTCCACCTTGAAGGTTGTCGTTGATCGAAGTTGAACATTCCTATGGAACTCCCCTTCAGACGACTTCTCTGCGCTTGCCCAGCACCTTTCGTTTTATGAATCGAACCCGTTGGGGTGAGGTTCATCGGAGAACAAGGGAGGCCTCCCGTGGCGTTGGTGGTTTGAAACCACCCCCTATCGAAACGCAGACGTATTTCCCCTCAAAAGGAAGGAACTGCGGGAAACAAATCCTTGTGTCTCCGCGTGCTCCACTTTGGTGACTTCTATACTTACCGCACTTTACTTATTTTGTTCTTACTTAGTGTTGTGCTAGGTCGACATATAGGTAAATTCACCTTAGTTGCATAATCTAGAGAATTTACCTTTTGTGTCAAACCCTAACTTGGAAAAGAGTAAAATTTGAAATAACACCTATTCACCACCCCCCCCCCCCCCGCCGCCCTCTAGATGCCCATACAATCCTTTCAATTGGTATCAGAGCCTCGGCTCTTTATTCGGGCTTTACCGCCAATGAGTAAATGGGTAGCAAAGGGGATGAGGTAAGGGATGAGGCAAGGACCATAGTGTCCATGATGGACCTCAAGAATTTGGAAACAAGCTTGAGCTCCACCTTGGGCAAAAAAATCAAACATGTCGAGCAACTTGTTAAAGATAAACTTGCCTCACCTCCTCCCTCTCCTCAAGAGGGACTGCCACCACCTCCAAAGTTGAATGCCTCGTCATCACCTGCGGGTGTGGTGGTGGGGGGAAATGAAAACGATAATCCCTCCACCAAAAAGGATGGTGGGAAGGGAGAGCACCATGAGGATCAAGGATGGTACTCTCCCGACCCTCCAATTCATCACCCTCATATAAATAATAGGGGAGATCCACCTAAGCTTGTTGCATCTTCTTTTGCTCAATGGCAATCATTAATGAAATCTCATGTGCGCAACTCTTGTATTGAGTTGTGGAATATCATTGAAGAAGGACTCCGTATTGTGGATCCAACCAACTTGACAAGAAGAGAAGTTGTCAATAGTCAACTCAATGCCACTGCTTTGCACATGATTCAACAAGGATTGGGTACAAAAGATTACCCTAAAACAGAACACCTCAACACCGCCAAAGAAGATTGGGATGCTCTCACGGAGTTATATGTTGGAAATGAGAGCATGAGAAGGAACCGGTATGATGCACTAAGCAATGAAACTGAAGGATTCTATATGAAGGATGGTGAAGATCATGAATACATGTATCAAAGTCTCAAGTCTACTATCACCGCCTTTAGGAATGTGGGTGCCTCACATGTGGATGATGCTTGGATAAAAAGGAAATATGTGAGTGCACTCATGCCCTTTGAGCCCACTGACTTGAAGAGTCTACAAGGAAGACACAACTACCATCTCATGACCTCCAATGAAGTTATGCAAGAGATGGCCTATTTCAAGGTTGCCGCCAAGAATGCCAAAGATGCTTGTGCTTGCGCCCTTGGAATGAGCAATGATGTCAACCTTGCCTTAAAAGCCAAAGTTGTGGAGTATGTGGATGAAGATGAAAGTGATGAAGGCTTATCTATGGGCCACCTCGATGATGTCAAGGTTGCTCATGGTGAATATATGTCCTTCTATGCAAGAAACTTTTGGAAAGACCCCGCCAAGGCCACTGGAGAAGCAACCCTAATGGGAGAAGAGACAATGGCTCTAAATTGAGAACTTGCTTCAATTGTGGTGACTGCTATCACTTTGTTGCCGGTTATCCCTATGAGAAAAGAGAAGATCACGGGGGTAAACTTGTGTTGAAGAAAAACTCCAAAGCTCCCTTCAAGAAACCCTTCATTAAGAAGAATCCCACCAACAAGAAGTTGGGTGAAATTGTCTTGATAACACATGAAGAATTCTCCTGCGACAATGAAGACGATGAACATGATGAAGAGGAAACATCAAGTGGTGTGGATGCTCTTGCCACTACTTCTACACCCACATTCTCCCTCTTCGACTCTCCAAATGAGAATATCCCCAACAAGAACGTCACTTGCCTTATGGAAAGAGGAACGAAGGTATTATCATCGTCACACCCCTCCTCCTTGGTTGATGATGAGATACCTCTTGAGGTAAAAAAGGAATTAGTTGCTTTTGATGTGTTCATGACTAACTTGCAAGGGGAGAACAAGAGACATTTTGTGGACCTCTTAAATCAACTTTCTCACACACAAGAGCTTCTTGACGAGAGATGTAAACTAGGGAGAGAGCACTTGATTGAGGTAGAAGCTCTAAATAATGCTCTAGAATAAGAACAAGAGACTAGGATGTCTCTTGAAATAAAACATGGGCTTGATGAGGCAAATGAACTAATTATTAATAAACTCATCAAGGAACATGACCATGCTATTGCTAAATATAAAAAGGATAAAAAGTACAAGATTGAGTTTGGTGTTGTTCATGAAAAACTTGCCGAGGACTTTTGGATGCTTGACAAGGCTCACAAGGACTTGTAGAGTGAACTATTGTTACTCACAAAGTCTCGTGAAAAGCTTCAAACTCAATTGACCAATATTTCTTCACCTAGTACTTTCATTCCTTCTAGTTGTACAAATATACTTGAAGAAAATGCTAGGTTGAAGGGGGGCTAGCTAAGGCCACTTTTCCCAAAGTAAACAAGTTCATTGATGACCTCTTGAGTAAGCAGAGGCCAAATGGTGAGAAAGGGGGCATAGGCTTTGTATCCAAATCCAAGAAGAAGGCCAAGCCTACACAAGAAAAAGGCAAGGCCATTGTGGGTAGCAAGACCACAAGTGGCAAAACTATGTCTCATGATGACTTTGCGGGAAGTGCTAACCCTCACTATGTTTTAATGCATGATTATTATGGTGGTGTGTATGCACAATATGTTGGCCCATTTGATGGTTATATTGCTTGGTCTATTTAGGTTCCCAAGACCCTTGTTTCTAACAAAAGAGGATCCATTGAAAAATGAGTACCTAAAAAATAGTTTGATCTTTTGTAGACCTATGCTTCTGGAGGGTCAAAGTGGGTGCTTGATAGTGGTTGCACAAGTCATATGACCGGAAGCACATATATTGTCAAGGAGTTGAGACCAAATGATGATCAAATATCTATAACATATGCTGACAAGTTAAAGTCTAAGGTAATGGGTTTCGGCAAGGTTGTGGTTGCCCACGATATTACATCGTGGACGTCATGCTTGTTGAGACCCTTGGCTATAATTTACTTTCAGTTCGTGCTCTTAGAAAGATGGTCTTTGCCGTCTTTATTGATAATGATATTGTGGTCCTCATGTGGAGCAAGTCTCTAAAGGTCACTTTCGTTGGGTACGTCGAAAATGACTTGTATGTGGTGGACTTTTCGAAGAAAACCACTACAAGTGTGATGTGCTTATTCGGAAAGGTCGATGTGGGTTGGTTATGGCATCACCGTTTAGCCCATGTCAACATGAGAACTTTGCAAAGTCTCCACAAGGATGGCCATATTATTGGACTAAAATAAAATGTTTGTTTTGCCAAGATTGTGTATGCAGGGCTTGTGTTGAACGAAAGATGCATGATTCTCCCCACAAGCCGAAGAACTACATCAAGTCCAAGAGGATCTTAGAGCTCCTTCATGTGGATCTCTTTGGTACTCCATCTCATCCAAGTCTTGGTGGGAAGAAATATTGTTTGGTGATTGTAGATGACTTCTCAAGATATACATGGGTATATTTCTTCAAGCTAAAAAGTGAGACCCAAGAAAACTTCATAGACTTTATCAACATGGCACAACGTCAACACAATGTTCATGTGTTGATAATAAGGAGTGACAATGGCACTGAGTTCAAGAACTACACCTTGAATGGATTTCTTATTTATGAGGGGATAAAAACACCAATATTCCGCTGCATATACCCCTCAACAAAATGATGTAGCTGAGAGGAAGAACCAGACTCTTATTGATATGGAAAGGACCATGTTGGCGGAGTTTAAATCTCCATACAATTTTTGGGCTGAAGCAATCTCCACCGCATGCCATGCATCAAACTGGTTCTACCTTCGCAAAGAATTGATCAAGACTCCATATGAAATTCTTACCGGTAACAAGCCCAACGTTTCATACTTATGGGTGTTCGGTTGTAAGTGTTTCTATCGCATAAAGGGTGTTCGTTTGTCCAAATTTGATTCCAAAGCATTAGAGGGTATTTTTGTTGGTTATGGTCTCGAATCCCACACTTATAGAATCTATGACAAGCTCTCTGGAACTGTCATAGAATCTTGTAGTGTGGTTTTTGAAGAATATGATGGTCCCCAACGAGGGCGTCTTGATTTTTGTGATGTAGATGATGAAATGCCTCAGGATGCCATAGGAAGAATGGGTGCGGGATTCATCTGCCCCGTTGAGGAACCCCTTGTGGCGTATCGAGAAGAAATATGGTCTACTCAAGTGGAGCCCTCATCTTCACAACATCAACAAGCTCCTACTGTTGAGGAGCACAATGACCCAAGCCAAAGACAAGCTATGGACCCTCAACAAGTTGATCAGGGAAAAAACTCTAGCCAGGAGGAGCATGAGTCTCCATTTTCCAGATTGTCCACCGCTGCTCAGTCTATTGCACAAGGAAGATCAGTACAATCAGCCATAAGATCTGCTCAACGCCTGTCTAGAAGTGTGCATGATCAATACTAAGGTTAATCTTTGTCTCTTGATGAAAAGAATGATTCTGATGATGATCAAGGTCAAGTTAATGGTCAAGACGAGGACCAAAATGATGAAGAGATCCCCACAAGAAACAACAAGGAGATCAAAATCCGTCACCAAGCTAGAGTGGATAGAATGTTGGAATTAAGAGACCACACTCTAGAGAATGTGGTTGGGGTTCTAAGAAGAGGGATGTCCACTAGAGCTCAATTGAAGAGTTTTTGTGAACACCAAGCACACATTTCCATGGTGGAACCAAAGAAAGTATGGGAATCTCTTGAAGATTTGGATTGGTTGGAAGCAATGCATAAATAGCTCAACAACTTTGAGAGAAACAAAGTATGGAAGTTAGTTGAAAAGGAAAAATATTGCCGCAATGTTATAGGCACCAAATGGATATTCAAGAACAAGCAAGATGAACATGGAATTGTTGTGAGGAATAAGGCAAGATTGGTTGCACAAGGGTTCTCTCAAATTGTAAGCATTGATTATGGAGAGACATATTCACCTGTGGCTCGCCTTGAGTCCATCCATATCCTTCATGCTTATGTGGAACATCATAACTTTAAATTACAACAAATGGATGTAGAAAGTGAATTTCTAAATGGTCCATTAAATGAATTGGTATATGTTAAGCAACCCCCGGGATTTGAGGATCCCAACTTCCCAAACCATGTCTACAAACTTGATAAGGCGCTCTATGGGCTCAAACAAGCCCCGTGCACGTGGTATGAGCACCTTAGATGTGGCATCCCGCAAAACCACTACTAGAAAATCGCGTTGTTTTTGTGCATTGCATCATCATAACCGCATGCTCATGACATCATGCCACATTGCATTTGAGCATCGTCATCATCTTGCAACTGCTTGCATTAAACTATTTGCAGAAAAACCTATTTTTGTTTTCTAAACGCCCCGACTTTGTTCAAACACAAAACCCCGGGTGCTGCCGGATACTTTGTTTGTCTAAAACCTATTTGCAAAAGTTCATTGCAAATTAAATAAAAGTTTGAATTATTTTTAGTGGGGCAGTCAAACGGGCCGAAATGACCCGAACGACCACCCCAGGAAAATAAAACGGCCCACCCTATTAATCCTACAGCTACCAACTAACCTACCCAGCCCTCCCCTCCACCTCACCCCAACCAGTAGCAGCTCGCCACCTCAGCTTCCCTCTCTCCCCAACCAACCAGAATCTGCCACATCACCCCCCAACCCATGCACTCAACACCACACAGCAAACCCACCCTCTCCCCGGCCCCACCCCGCAGCAACTCCTCTCTCTCTCCCCACTCACCCCAGAAAACCACTCACGCACACACCGACCCACACGCCTGCCACCGTCCCTGGCCCACCCCGGCCCCACCACGCGCCCACCCCGACCTGTCTGTCTCTTCCTCCCCACCTTATTCCTCCTCTATCCCACCCCGACGCGTGCGCCCCGCCTCCTCTCTCCCCCGTCGCATCCTCCTCCCCCTCTCTGTGTCGCCGACGCGAGCCTGCTCCGCCCTCGTCGTCGGTCGCCCACCGCGCCTCGCCGCCACGCTCGCTCCGCCGGCGCCCCCGCCCTCTACGCCATCACCGACGGCTCGCCAAGGCCCCCTCGCCTCGCCCGCAGCCCTCTCCTCCGGCAGCAACCGCCCTCCGGCCGCCGTCCTCGGCCCCGAGCCTCCCCCCTCCTGCGTGTCACCGCCACCGGACCGCCTCAGAGCGCCGCCGCCCGCCTCTCCCCGCGTCTCCCCGACGCGCGCGACCGCCCGCAACCTCCCCGCCTCCGCCGCTCGCCCCCAGGACCCCCTCGCCGGCCTCCTGCCTCCGCAGCCGCCGCGTCCTCCTTCCCCCTTCCCCCGCTGTTCACCACCAGGCCCCCTCCCCGCGGCCCGTCCGGCCTCCTCCGCGCGGCCCCCTCCGGCCCCGCTCCGCCCCATCGCGAGAACCGCCCCAGGCACGCCTCCCCGACCTCTGCCTCTCGCCAGAAATCAACCGCCGCCGCCTGCGTCCCGCGGGTCTCTCGCCAGTCCCGCCTCCCTGCCTCCGTCCTGGCCGCGTTCGGCCCGGCCGCCGCGCACCGGCTCCGTCCGCCCCGCCTCTGGCCGTGCTCCGCCCTGTCCCGCCGTCTTCGTCTGCGCATGTTGAAGCGGTGAAAGCAGCAGAACCTGTGGCGAATATGTTGAATACTCGCGCATCCGCAGAGCCAAGTGAAGATGACGTCGATGCAGGAAGATGAACCCGAGGGACACCAAGACGATACTTGATGACTATGTGGCGACTATCCAAGACCATCATCGACAACCGAAGCCAAAACCCGAGGCCCGACAAGATCTACATCACGGATGCCAAGGTCCCCTTCATGGACGCCAAGGCCCGGATCCAAGCCCCGATCCTGTCGAAAAGAACAGCAACATGGAAGTATGTCGCCAAGTACTCTTTTCCCGGATGCGAAGTCGAGAACCCGAACGCCAAGATCGACGATGCGAATACGCCAAGTTCATCTTCCCCGGACCCGTGCGACAAAATCTGCTTCCCGGATTCGACGCTCCGAGACCATCACGAGGAGGCGAAACACCAAGGCCTTCGACACGGAACACTGAACCCCGACGAACCCCCCCGGACGCCAAGACCGACTCGATGGCGCGGACCCGACAAGACCCTCGCAACGGCAAGACCGACCCCGTGGGACCCGACAAGACCTTCGCGACGACAAGAACGGCATCGACCCGGAAGAATCCGACGCGCCCCGACACCGACCCAAGTCCTGCCCGGATGCGAGAACGATCCCGCCGAGCCATCGAACCCCGAACCCCAGATCTGGACCCTGAGACCGACCCCGAACCCCGGAACCCCAAGTTCGTCGAGACCCCCCTAAAGTGTGAACCCCTTCCCGAAACCCTATTTTATAACATAATACAATTGTTGCATATTAAATCATTCATCTCGCATGCACATCATATGGTTTGGGGGCCTTATGCCGATTAACCTAATAATTAAATATGGGGCCCATATGCGGGCAAATCTAGTCTCATATCGGCCTCATTTAAATCTGTGTAGCGAACCGGTGCTATCTTTTGCCATGTTAAGACAACATCTTAATTGCGGGGTAGATAAATAACTTGAACCATCTAACTAATTGTCGGGACCCCGGTTCCGCTTAATATGACCTGATTGCACCGCACCTTTGCCATGCCATACATCATATATGCATCATGCCGATCTTCTACCGTTGTATTAAATATTGCATCCGGTGTTTATTCTAGTGTTTTGCTTCTTCGCGGATAAGGCCGTTGAGTTGATGTGAGCTTCCCCCCGATCTTCGGATGAACCTTCGACAATGTTTTCAGGCGAGCATCTCCCCCTTTCTACCTATCTTACTTTTATAGTATTTATTCCCTCCTGTTGATCTTTTGCTATCTGTGTTTGCGATGCTCTAGTTCCCGTACCTGTGATATCCCGTGCAGCCCTATATTGCCTTGGACACATCCTATTACCTGTGGTTTGGTAGATAGTTGGACTTGCGCGTCGTAGTCGCTTGCTCAAGTGCTGTTGCGTGTCGTCCAGTACCACAGTTGTTGGAGTGTTGCCGCATGTTGTTGTTGGAGATGATCATGGCTTTACTTATCGTTCACTTTAATTACTGTTTAACAACTAAAATTGAAGTAAGTAAGCAGAGGCATCGGTGGGTGATAGATAATATTTGGTTTCCGACCGCCCACTTGTGTCCCGTAGGACCCCGAGTACTTGATACCTGTTCCTTGATTTATCGCGCTATCCACATACGGGGAGTATGGGCCCCCCATAGCCAGAGCTTGATTCAGTCTTATTTCTTGGGGCCACAAACTAGTTTGAGGTTTTATTTACGATCCTGTACTTATGCCATGCTTTACTGCTTTATTTACGATTGTGCGATGGATAGCACACTGTACTGTTTAGGTAAGCGGAATGTTTTCGCGGTATCGACAAGCCCCGTTTGGGGTTCCCAGTCGTTTACAGCCATTGACGCAAACCTTGAGTCCGTCTCGGAGCTAGCTTACTTCGTTGCGGTTCTACTCAATGGGGTGGCCCCCTGAAATATTTCTGAATCCTGTGATTGCTTTGTCGTGAAAGCCTCGTTGGGTTTTGATTTGGTTTTTCCGAGGTTGATCGTGTGTGTGTTGCTATTTGTGCACCCCGGCCGGGTTAAAACTTTCTGAAAGCCGTGTCCGCGGTTATGGACGACTTGGAGCACAGTATCTCGATCATAGACAACTATAACTAAAGTAGTGCTATAAATTTGACTTTATAATGACTAGTAATCAGCTTCACTATAATGGAATGGCTAATTAATACTGCCCACAATTGCTTGTTCGAAGTGTCGCTTGCGACCATTGTACCTGACTAGTAATTATGGCAACTACAACGGAATGGCTGAATAAAAGTACCAACAACTGCTGGGTTTTGGGTTATCTCATGCTAAATGTATCTGATTAGTAAATCTTGCAACTACAACGGAATGATTAACTAAAAGTGCCCACTGCTTATTTTATCAGGATGATTATCTATACCTGACTAGTAATTGCTGCAACGATAACTGAATAAATAAAACTACCAACTGTGTGAGTTCCTCGGTTGACTTCCTCGTTTGGTCTCGAGGGGGAAACGCCAGGATGGGTTTGTATGTTGGTAGTATCAGGTTGGGTCCGAATAGGTCCTTCTTACCCCTCTCTGATTGCCGCCAGTTGTATCGAGTCTCTATAGGTTGTTTAGTGCATGCTGCCGCTGCCGCTTCAGTCCACCATACCTATGTAGGCGAGGACCGCCGAATTCTAGTCTTGCCGTGTACTGGCCTCAGTACTGACGCTCCTCTTTTTTCCTCTGCCCTTTGTTGGCACCCCTTTTGTTAAGCAGGTTTTGAGATCGACGCCGTTAGCAGGGTTACCCTTCCGGCTTGGCCTGGGCAGGGTTATGGACGCCATTGGTTATTCTTCAGGGCTCTTAGTCCCATTTGCCTCTTGTCCGTAGTCGGACGCTCTATCGTTTTCAAGGTGATTTGGATCTTTGTATATTATATCTGTATTCTTGACTCATTCGAGTCGCTGTTATATATATCTGTTCTGTGGGTCCCATCGAGGACTGTTGTGTAATGTTATTACTTCGTTTTCCACCCGCACGAAAGTGCCTGGTGGGCACCTTTGAATCGTTTCTATGCGGGTTTGGCGGGTTTCGCAAAAACTTGCATAGGGTCGATTCTGAGGGTGTTACAGAGTGGTATCAGAGCTCAGCAGTTGCGATACCCCACAAGTCCAGCCTGTAGGATAACCTAGCTAACGGCCGAAGTAGAGTGTCAAAACTATTTTAAAAAAAAAATCGGTTGGATAGTTCTGATTAGGTCTGATTTTACTCCTTACCCCTCTGCTATTCTCCTCTTACCTCTGCGTGTTTTGAATCTACCCTCTTACCTTTTCTTCGAGTCCAGGATTTCTCGTGGTTGGGTTCCGTCGTACCTTCAGGGTTTCGCTTCCTCCTTTGGTAACGGTGTTGCTACATCTGGTTTTCATGCTATCCGAGGGATCCTTCATCTGCGGTACCATTCTTTGTTCCTTGTCTGTGCCTTTCGGTGTTTTCCGACGCGACGACATCATCTACGCCAGATCCGATGCAGAGTCTGCATCACTCCTTTGTTCCGAACCTCGCTTGTCGAGATCTTCAGTCTGACTCCGTGAATGGTTGCACGCTTTTCCACTGATTGTGCGGAGTAATAGTTTGGGTGCGTGATGGATTGGCCCCCATGCCGACTACCCCTTCTATTCGCTTTTGTACATTGAAGTGGCAGAGAATGCATCGGTTCTCTCTTTCCATCGAAGCTAGAGGTGGCTTTATTTGTTGATACCTCTACCTTCGACCTTTTGTCCCCGGAGTGTTCCCTCGACGATCACGGACAACGACCTCTTGTTAGTGGTGTCGTGAGGATCTACACGAAGCGAGAAGACGCAGTTCGCCGACCTTCCTTCCGGTACCATGAGGCGGATCTCGAGGGCGAGATCCATTGTTAGTGGTGTCGAATTGTGGCATCCCGCAAAACCACTACTAGAAAATCGCGTTGTTTTTGTGCATTGCATCATCATAACCGCATGCTCATGTCATCATGCCACATTGCATTTGAGCATCGTCATCATCTTGCAACTGCTTGCATTAAACTATTTGCAGAAAAACCTATTTTTGTTTTCTAAACGCCCCGACTTTGTTCAAACACAAAACCCCGGGTGCTGCAGGATACTTTGTTTGTCTAAAAACTATTTGCAAAAGTTCATTGCAAATTAAATAAAAGTTTGAATTATTTTTAGTGGGGCAGTCGAACGGGCCGAAATGACCCGAACGACCACCCCAGGAAAATAAAACGGCCCACCCTATTAATCCTACAGCTACCAACTAACCTACCCAGCCCTCCCCTCCACCTCACCCCAACCAGTAGAAGCTCGCCACCTCAGCTTCCCTCTCTCCCCAACCAACCAGAATCTGCCACATCACCCCCCAACCCATGCACTCAACACCACACAGCAAACCCACCCTCTCCCCGGCCCCACCCCGCAGCCACTCCTCTCTCTCTCTCCCCACTCACCCCAGAAAACCACTCACGCACACACCGACCCACACGCCTGCCACCGTCCCTGGCCCACCCCGGCCCCACCACGCGCCCACCCCGACCCGTCTGTCTCTTCCTCCCCACCTTATTCCTCCTCTAGCCCACCCCGACGTGTGCGCCCCGCCTCCTCTCTCCCCCGTCGCATCCTCCTCCCCCTCTCTGCGTCGCCGACGCGAGCCTGCTCCGCCCTCGTCGTCGGTCGCCCACCGCGCCCCGCCGCCACGCTCGCTCCACCGGCGCCCCCGCCCTCTACGCCATCACCGCCGGCTCGCCAAGGCCCCCTCGCCTCGCCCGCAGCCCTCTCCTCCGGCAGCAACCGCCCTCCGGCCGCCGTCCTCGGCCCCGAGCCTCCCCCCCTCCTGCGTGTCACCGCCACCGGACCGCCTCAGAGCGCCGCCGCCCGCCTCTCCCCGCGTCTCCCCGACGCGCGCGACCGCCCACAACCTCCCCGCCTCCGCCGCTCGCCCCCAGGACCCCCTCGCCGGCCTCCTGCCTCCGCAGCCGCCGCGTCCTCCTTCCCCCTCCCCCCGCCGTTCACCACCAGGCCCCCTCCCCGCGGCCCGTCCGGCCTCCTCCGCGCGGCCCCCTCCGGCCCCGCTCCGCCCCATCGCGAGAACCGCCCCAGGCACGCCTCCCCGACCTCTGCCTCTCGCCAGAAATCAACCGCCGCCGCCTGCGTCCCGCGGGTCTCTCGCCAGTCCCGCCTCCCTGCCTCCGTCCTGGCCGCGTTCGGCCCGGCCGCCGCGCACCGGCTCCGTCCGCCCCGCCTCTGGCCGTGCTCCGCCCTGTCCCGCCGTCTTCGTCTGCGCATGTTGAAGCGGTGAAAGCAGCAGAACCTGTGGCGAATATGTTGAATACTCGCGCATCCGCAGAGCCAAGTGAAGATGACGTCGATGCAGGAAGATGAACCCGAGGGACACCAAGACGATACTTGACGACTATGTGGCGACTATCCAAGACCATCATCGACAACCGAAGCCAAAACCTGAGGCCCGACAAGATCTACATCACGGATGCCAAGGTCCCCTTCATGGACGCCAAGGCCCGGATCCAAGCCCCGATCCTGTCGAAAAGAACAGCAACATGGAAGTATGTCGCCAAGTACTCTTTTCCCGGATGCGAAGTCGAGAACCCGAACGCCAAGATCGACGATGCGAATACGCCAAGTTCATCTTCCCCGGACCCGTGCGACAAAATCTGCTTCCCGGATTCGACGCTCCGAGACCATCACGAGGAGGCGAAACACCAAGGCCTTCGACACGGAACACTGAACCCCGACGAACCCCCCCGGACGCCAAGACCGACTCGATGGCGCGGACCCGACAAGACCCTCGCAACGGCAAGACCGACCCCGTGGGACCCGACAAGACCTTCGCGACGACAAGAACGGCATCGACCCGGAAGAATCCGACGCGCCCCGACACCGACCCAAGTCCTGCCCGGATGCGAGAACGATCCCGCCGAGCCATCGAACCCCGAACCCCAGATCTGGACCCTGAGACCGACCGCGAACCCCGGAACCCCAAGTTCGTCGAGACCCCCCTAAAGTGTGAACCCCTTCCCGAAACCCTATTTTATAACATAATACAATTGTTGCATATTAAATCATTCATCTCGCATGCACATCATATGGTTTGGGGGCCTTACGCCGATTAACCTAATAATTAAATATGGGGCCCATATGCGGGCAAATCTAGTCTCATATCGGCCTCATTTAAATCTGTGTAGCGAACCGGTGCTATCTTTTGCCATGTTAAGACAACATCTAAATTGCGGGGTAGATAAATAACTTGAACCATCTAACTAATTGTCGGGACCCCGGTTCCGCTTAATATGACCTGATTGCACCGCACCTTTGCCATGCCATACATCATACATGCATCATGCCAATCTTCTACCGTTGTATTAAATATTGCATCCGGTGTTTATTCTAGTGTTTTGCTTCTTCACGGATAAGGCCGTTGAGTTGATGTGAGCTTCGCCCCGATCTTCGGATGAACCTTTGACAATGTTTTCAGGCGAGCATCTCCCCCTTTCTACCTATCTTACTTTTATAGTATTTATTCCCTCATGTTGATCTTTTGCTATCTGTGTTTGCGATGCTCTAGTTCCCGTACCTGTGATATCCCGTGCAGCCCTATATTGCCTTGGACACATCCTATTACCTGTGGTTTGGTAGATAGTTGGACTTGCGCGTCGTAGTCGCTTGCTCAAGTGCTGTTGCGTGTCGTCCAGTACCACAGTTGTTGGAGTGTTGCCGCATGTTGTTGTTAGAGATGATCATGGCTTTACTTATCGTTCACTTTAATTACTGTTTAACAACTAAAATTGAAGTAAGTAAGCAGAGGCATCGGTGGGTGATAGATAATATTTGGTTTCCGACCGCCCACTTGTGTCCCGTAGGACCCCGAGTACTTGATACCTGTTCCTTGATTTATCGCGCTATCCACATACGGGGAGTATGGGCCCCCCTTAGCCAGAGCTTGATTCAGTCTTATTTCTTGGGGCCACAAACTAGTTTGAGGTTTTATTTACGATCCTGTACTTATGCCATGCTTTACTGCTTTATTTACGATTGTGCGATGGATAGCACACTGTACTGTTTAGGTAAGCGGAATGTTTTCGCGGTATCGACAAGCCCCGTTTGGGGTTCCCAGTCGTTTACAGCCATTGACGCAAACCTTGAGTCCGTCTCGGAGCTAGCTTACTTCGTTGCGGTTCTACTCAATGGGGTGGCCCCCTGAAATATTTCTGAATCCTGTGATTGCTTTGTCGTGAAAGCCTCGTTGGGTTTTGATTTGGTTTTTCCGAGGTTGATCGTGTGTGTGTTGCTATTTGTGCACCCCGGCCGGGTTAAAACTTTCTGAAAGCCGTGTCCGCGGTTATGGACGACTTGGAGCACAGTATCTCGATCATAGACAACTATAACTAAAGTAGTGCTATAAATTTGACTTTATAATGACTAGTAATCGCTTCACTATAATGGAATGGCTAATTAATACTGCCCACAATTGCTTGTTCGAAGTGTCGCTTGCGACCATTGTACCTGACTAGTAATTATGGCAACTACAACGGAATGGCTGAATAAAAGTACCAACAACTGCTGGGTTTTGGGTTATCTCATGCTAAATGTATCTGATTAGTAAATCTTGCAACTACAACGGAATGATTAACTAAAAGTGCCCACTGCTTATTTTATCAGGATGATTATCTATACCTGACTAGTAATTGCTGCAACGATAACTGAATAAATAAAACTACCAACTGTGTGAGTTCCTCGGTTGACTTCCTCGTTTGGTCTCGAGGGGGAAACGCCAGGATGGGTTTGTATGTTGGTAGTATCAGGTTGGGTCCGAATAGGTCCTTCTTACCCCTCTCTGATTGCCGCCAGTTGTATCGAGTCTCTATAGGTTGTTTAGTGCATGATGCCGCTGCCGCTTCAGTCCACCATACCTATGTAGGCGAGGACCGCCGAATTCTAGTCTTGCCGTGTACTGGCCTCAGTACTGACGCTCCTCTTTTTTCCTCTGCCCTTTGTTGGCACCCCTTTTGTTAAGCAGGTTTTGAGATCGACGCCGTTAGCAGGGTTACCCTTCCGGCTTGGCCTGGGCAGGGTTATGGACGCCATTGGTTATTCTTCAGGGCTCTTAGTCCCATTTGCCTCTTGTCCGTAGTCGGACGCTCTATCGTTTTCAAGGTGATTTGGATCTTTGTATATTATATCTGTATTCTTGACTCATTCGAGTCGCTGTTATATATATCTGTTCTGTGGGTCCCATCGAGGACTGTTGTGTAATGTTATTACTTCGTTTTCCACCCGCACGAAAGTGCCTGGTGGGCACCTTTGAATCGTTTCTATGCGGGTTTGGCGGGTTTCGCTAAAACTTGCATAGGGTCGATTCTGAGGGTGTTACATTAGAGAGTTGTTGTTAGATCGTGGGTTTAAAGTTGGGAAAAACGATCCCACTATTTTTACTAAGAAGGTTAATGAGGAGCTTTTTGTATGTCAAATATATGTTGATGATATTATCTTTGGCTCATCTAACAAATCTTTTAATTATGAATTCTCAAAGCTTATGACTAATAGGTTTCGGATGTCTATGATGGGGGAATTGAGAGTATTTCTTTGTTTTGAGATCAAGCAAGTAAGAGGAGGAACATTCTTAAACCAAGCCAAGTATACTCAAGATATGCTCAAGAGATTCAACATGAAAGATCTAAATAGAGCTCCTACTCCCATGCCAACAAAGACTCATCTTGAACTAAGCCCAAATGGTAAAGATGTGGATCAAAAGGTATATCGTTCTATGATTGGTTCTTTGCGTTATCTTTGTGCATCTAGACCCGATATTGTGTTGAGTGTAGGAGTGTGTGCAAGATATCAAGTGGCTCCTAAAGAAATCCATTTGATGGCGGTCAAGAGAATCTTTCGATATTTGGTTCATACCCCAAACTATGGTATTTGGTATCCTAGGGGCTCAACTTTCTCTCTTTGCGGATACAAGGATTCGGATTGGGCTGGTGATAAGGATGATAGAAAATCAACCTTCGGGGCTTGCCAATTCCTTGGTAGGTACTTGGTGTGTTGGTCTTCTAAGAACCAAAATTGTATATCTCTCTCCACCGCTGAAGCCGAGTATGTGGCAGCTGCCAGTGCTTGTACTCAATTTCTATGGATGAGGCAAACTTTAAAGGAATACGGTGTCCATTGTGACAAAGTGCCTCTTCTATGTGACAATGAAAGTTCTATCAAGATTGCCTACAACCCGGTGGATCATACAAGGAAAAAGCATATTGAGATTCGTCATCACTTCATTAGAGACCATGTTGCTCGAGGTGATATTGAGCTATCTTATGTGTCAACCAAAGACTAACTTTCCGAAATTTTCACGAAGCCACTTGATGAAGCAAGGTTTTGTTACTTGAGGAATGAACTAGATATCATAGATTCAAGGATCTTGACTTGATCACCTTGCATACTCACCTATGTCTTGTCTCGTATTTGGTTTAGGTGAAGGCATGGAGATAGTGGGAGTGCGGTCCTAATCCATTGGGCTATCCCTCCCCCCATGATGCCAACATTAAGAAATTCAATTCTCTTAATATCATTTTGTGATATGTGAGCTTCATTGATGAGTAGTGGCTATGAACCCAAGGATAATTCTTCACGGTGTCATGCCACAAACTCTTACATGGTGCCTCGGCTACTGCCCTCTTCTTATTGAAGAGTTGGTTCTTGGTTCGTGTTTATTTGGAGCACTATTGAACATTTTAGTGGATTTCTATGGTTTTTCTTGATTCTTCACAGTTTGACATCTTAACCCAAGCCTATCCCTTGTCATAAACCCTCTATCTCTCATATATGTTCCCAAACAATCAAACCTGGTGTTTTTGGTCGAGGAGAACCGGAGTCTCCGGTGTGCCCACACCAGAGTCTCCGGTCTGGACGGTATTCGGGTTTCACTTAAGAGAGGCCGTGGTGAACTAAAACAAATAGTTTCATTCTTCCACACCCGACCTCTCCTCTCACACCTGTCACCTCCCCTTCCAAATTGCCGCCTCGGACATCACGAAGCCGTTGGGATCCACCGTGCCGCCGGCCAACCTCTTCCCCTCCACCCTTAGGCCCTTCCCACCTCCTCCTATTTTTGCACTTATGGTTCATCCCTTTGGTATATTTTGAGGATTTGTACTGATTTTTTCCACTGGAATCACTTGTTTGCGTGCACACTATCACATTAGCCTCGTTTCATTGCCTGATCTGTTAGATTCCCTGTCCCGGAAGCCTCCATGTGCATGCCCTACTCTCCCGACCGGAGACTCTGGACCTCCAGGCTGGAGACTCTGGTCCTACGAACCGGAGACTCCGGTGTGGACTGACGCTGACACATCCAGCAAAGACTCGAGGGTCTTGTTTTGCATTTCCGGGACATATATGCTTACCTCCGTGCTATTTCCCTCATTTCTTTTCAGAGGTGGATCTGGTTCTCGTCGTCCCCTCGCACCAAGGCCAAGTCAAGGAGGGAAGATCCGTAATATGATGAGACAGAGGGTCGGTTTATTGTGCCCCTGTCCAACCGGAGGCAGCAGGCCCGTGATGTAGCATACATGAGGAGGGAGCATGACCATATTGAGGAAGAGACTTTGATACGTCCAATTTGCATCACCATTCTATATCATACTTTTCCTCTATTCATTGATATATTTCATATTAAGAGGTGTTACTTATGTCTTTTCATCTGTTTTTGCATGTTGGATGATTCTTGGAGGATGAATTGTCGGAGTCAGGATTTTGATGGAAAAAAAGGTGTTTCGATGCAATTTCACGAAGATCAGAAAAATTACGAAAAATCATATTTTCCCAGAAGACGAAGGAAGCCAGAAGGGGAAGCGGAGATGGGCCACAAGGGGGCCACATCCCCCCAGGCGCGGGTTACCCCTACCCCGCGCCTATAGGGGGTGTGGCCCACCTAGCCCACCTCTGGCTCCGCCCTCTCGCCTATAACTTCTTCTCGAAACCCTAAAACACGAGGAGAGACCATAGAAAGATTCCGCCGCCTCTACGGGGCGGAAAACACCAAGAGAGAAAGAGCTCTCCGGCAGACAGATTTCTGCCGGGGAAATTCCTTCCCGGAGAGGGGAGATCGTCGCCATCAACACCATCATCAAGCTAGACTTCATCGGGATCATCATCATCCACACCATCATCTCCACCAGCACCATCATCACCACTCCATCCCGCTGTAACAATTGTGTTGAATACTTGCATAGTTCTTAGGGGGAACTTTCCCGGTGTTGATTACTATTGTAGTTGATTCTTGTGAGAGGAACCATTGGATTATTGTTTATGTTCAGATTTTTAGTCATCACCATATCATCTTTGATTTGATTCATATGATGTATTGTGAGTAGTTCGTTTAGTTCTCATGACATAGGAGAAGTCATGTTGTTAGTAGTGGATTTGTGTTGAGATATTATTCAATGGTTTAGTATTTAAGTTGTGGTGCTATTCTTCTAGTGGTGTCATGTGAACATCGACTACATGATACTTCACCATTTATGGGCCTAGGGGAATGCATTGTGTATTGGCTACTAATTGTGGGGTTGCCGGAGTGACAGAAACCTGAACCCCCATTAGGACACCATTGCATAAAGGAGTGTAGGATCTCAGAGTTTAAGGCTATGGTTAGGTTTATATCTTAATTGCTTTCCTGTAGTTGTGGATGCTTGCAGGGGATTTAATCACAAGTATGTATTAGTACAAGTAAGGTCGGTACATTAGCACAGGTTCACCCACACAACACTTACAACACCAAAGAAGGGTACTCAGCTATCTAAAGTGAAAGCACTTGACATAATTCCCATGTGTCCACGAGAACGTTTGGTCCTTATAAGTATTTCCACCGGCTTGTCCTTTGCTAAGAAAGGATTGGGCCACTTGCTGCAATTGTTCATTGTCTCTATTACTTGCACTTTGTTTCTTTGCTTTATTTGAAAACCCCTAAAAATCCGTTTGCTAAGTATTTACAGAGATTTCCTGCTCCATACCACTAGTCAACACCTTCTGCTCCTCGTTGGGATCGACACTCCTATTTATCGAAAGTACTACGATACACCCCCTATACTTGTGGGTCATCAAGACTATTTTCTGGCGTCGTTTCCAGGGAGTGAAGCGCTATTGAAGAGTGGAACTGGTAAAGGAAACTTCTATTGTGAGTATTGCTTTTTATTTCTGTTTGTTACTTTTGAAAGAACATGTTGGGCCCCCATGTGTGGTTTTGGTAATTATAGACAATCTTTATGGACTAATGTGTGTATTAAGTTATACTTGTAGGATTTGTCCATTGGCATCGCTTGGAGCATGTGTTGTCTTCAAGGTCGATGAAATGCAAAGAAGATATGTTGGGCAAGCTCAATATGTGAGGTCGATGATGAGGAATTAAGAAAGGCGTTCCATCTTGAGAAGGGCAAGATCATCTACATCGAGCTCAAGTGGAATGCTAAAGGCAAAGGTATAATCTTGATAGGTTTTCCCTTTTGCCAGTCTCACGGTGTGTGTGTGAGACCGGGTTTAGGATAGATAACCGCACTATCAAGAGGGGCTCTCGTATGAGTAATTTCGTCACATCGTTCGGAGAGAGCTCAAACCTTTGCATACTTGCATCATCGTATTTGGTTGTTATTTGGTCTTATCCATGTGAGGATATAGAGCTTGTGGTAATCTCCATAACAAGCTCTTGTTCATCAAAATCGGATCTCCCATATGTATCTTCTTGCGATTTTGATTGATGCGGCTTTTCGGTTTCTCACCAAGTGAGGTATATCACATTATTCTACTTGATACTTTCTCACTTGGTGATAATCAATACTTTTTATTGGGAAGCCCTTGTCGTCCTCTATCCAACGCAATTTGAATCGGGTCAATCGGAGCTTCCAGTCAAAAGTTATTGCAGTTTGAATATTTGCCTGTCAGTCTGTTTACCGCTCGGCCCAGGGCCGGTACTACGCCCGGGCCTGAAAACGGCCCGTTTTCTTTATGCCTCGCTAGGTACCTATTTGCGGTAGTACCGGCCGGCCCGGTAGTACCGCCCGGGTGGGCCGGTACTACCGGCCGACCCAGTTTTTCTTTTCCAGATTCGCCCAGATCCAGATCTGAGCCGTAGCCGCCCTGACCCGCTCACGCGCGCGCGTCTGCCCGCGATTCCTGCCGCCTCGCTGCGTGCAGGGGCCCGCCCCGCCGCTCGCTGCGCTGGGCCCGCACTGTGGCGTGTGCGTTGACCCGCGTCGCTGACGCTGCACGCGTGCGCGCGCGTCCGCTCACCCCTGCGCTAGCCCCACGCTGGCGCATGCTGCCCTGCTGCTGCTGCGCCGCGCTGCGCGCATGCCGCTGGGCCCCGCGCGCTCTGCCTCGCGCGCTGCACTGCATCGCTGCTGCTGCATCGATTGACCCGCGAGCGCGCAACCGCTGTCCCGCTGCATGCTGCTGCCGCGCACACTGGCTGGCCCCACCTCGTGAGGCAGCATCGCGTGCGCTGCTGCATGCGCGCCCGCGCGCTGCTACTTTGTTTTTCTGGCATTTGCAGTTTTGATCCGGTAGTACCGGACCAAACCGGTACTACCGGACCGTCCATAAAAAATGCCCCAACGGGCAGATTTTGCCCGTCCCTTTAAATAGACTTTGTTCATTATTGTTTAGGGCTGCTTCTTTCCCTTCTTTCTTCAAGCTTTGCCCTATTACTTTTGACATATCTCTTGCTTGATTTCTTCCTCCCCATCCAATGATTCTTGCACACATTTGAGAGGAAGATTGAGGGGATCTAGATCTACAATTTGACCAATCCATATCATCTCTTTGTGAGTGTATCTTTGGGGATCTAGACTTTGGGGGATTTTGTGTCTCTCTTTGATTCCTCCTCTCTTGTTCCCCCAATAGCTTTAGTAGCTTTGTTGGAACTTGAGTGAGGGATTTGAGCATCTTTGTGGTGTTCTTGCCATTTGCATTTGGTGCATCGGTTTGAGTTCTCTTTGGAGGATTTGGTTTAAATTGCTCATTCGAGCTTGTCCCTCTTGGGTTCTTGGAACCCTAGACGGTTTTGTGGCCTTGGTGGCACTGTGGCCTTTTGTGGCATTTGTTGGGAGCCTCCAATTAAGTTGTGGAGTTGTGCCCCAACCTTGTGAGAGGTTCCGGTTGCCACCGACAAGTGCACCGATAGTGGAAGCGTGGATCGATCCCGTTGGGGTGAGATTCACCGGAGAATAAGGGAGGCCTTTTGTGGCGTTGGTGGTTTGATACCACCCCCTCTCCAAACGAGACGTACTCCATGTTGGTAGGAACTCGGTAAAATATCGGTGTCCCTGCGTGCCTCGGTTATCTCTATACCCGAGCTCTTTACTTATGCACTTTACATTGTGATAGCCTTCGTGCTTGAAGTAATATATATCTTGCTATCACTTTGTTGCTTGTATTGCTTAGCATAAGTTGTTGGTGCACATAGGTAAACCTTAGTTGTTTCTAGGTTGTGCTTTACAAAGTAAACACTATTTTTATTCCGCCTTTGTTGAGCCACTCTAGGAAAAGTTTTAATCGCCTATTCACCCCACCCCCCTCTAGGCGACATCCGTATCCTTTCAACTTTGTTTCCAATATGGATAACCCACTTGGTTTTCTGTTTGGGAAAAATACTACCACTGTTAGGGTAGTAGATGAACCACCACCTGTTGAGATAGATCCTTTTAACATACCTACAAGTATTTTTGATCATGTTATGGATAATTATTATTTAGGGGATGGAACTGTCCACCCTGGTGATCATTTGCTTTTTATCCATGAATTATGTGGGTTGTTTAAGTGTGTAGGTATCACAACTGAATAGGTGAAGAAAAAGTTACTCTCTATATCCTTGAAAGGGAGAGTTAAAGAATGGTATAAGATGCTGAAGAATGGGCAATCCATGGAATGGGAGGAAATAGAACCTCTCTTTTATTCTAGATTTTATCCTCCCAGTGAGATTCATAAGGATAGAAATCTGATATATAACTTTTGGCCTCGTGATGGAGAGAGTACAGCTCAAGCTTGGGGGAGATTGAAGTTACTAATGCTTAAATTCCCTATTCATTAACTCCCTAAGAATATTATTATCAATAACTTTTATGCTAGGATTTCTCTTCATGATAAAGATTTACTAGATGCTTCTTGTGCTGGATCATTCACACGTATGAAGGAAGAAGCTAAATGGGATCTCCTAGACCTTATTCAAGAGAACACTGAAGCTTGGGAGAATGACAAAGGAAGAAAGTCAGGTATAAATCATGATTATGAATGCATAAAATCTTTTATGGGAACTGATGACTTCCGTGATATTAGTACTGAGTATGGTCTTGATTCTCAAAGTATTGCCAATTGTTTTAAAGCCTTTGCCTCTTACATAGAAATTCCCAAAAAGAAGTGGAATAAGTACCATGCACCTTAGAAGAACTGGAGTTTGTACTACTAATCATATTTTGCCTGAACCTTATGTTGAGAAACTACCTTTCCTAGCTAAGGTAAGGGGGTATTCTATGATGATTAGTGCAAATAACAAATATACAAAGAAAACTATGGAACCAGATGAGCAAATGAATACTGAACCTGTGGTAGCTATTGTGGAAGATCTTATCACTAAAAATATAGAGGATGAGCATATTGTCTTCTGTGAAGACGCTTCTAATATTATCTCTCATCCTAGTAAAGCTAGAAAAGCTAGTGTCCCTATGCTTTCAGTTAAAATTGGTGATCATTGCTATTATGGTTTATGTGATATTGGTGCTAGTTCTAGTGCTATTCCTTATGAGCTTTAAAGGGAAATTATGCATGAAATTGGTCCTTGTGAGCTTGAGGACATTGATGTGGTTATTCACCTTGCTAATAAGGAAACCATTTGCCTTATTGGTATTGTAAGATGTAACATCCCAAAAATATTGAACTTGGATCATCAAACTCTAATCATCAAAATTAGGGTTAATAAAAACTTTTCTAAATAAAATTATGAAAGCATGCATATGAGTATGCATTGAATTTAAAATTCCTTTGAACCACCTTGTTTGTGTGTTTCCTTGATTGTAAAATGTTTCTTAGGTGAAATAAAAATCATCTAAAACATTTCCCACACTTTTCCCAAAGACAAATAAAGCAAAACAAATAAAATAAAGGAATGGTCATTTTGACCAATTTAACTCCCATGCCTACTTTGGTTGTCTCAAACTTTCAGAAACTAACAGAAACTTTTCTGGATCTTTGCACCCCTTGATTGTACTCATAACAAAGTATCAAGGCCCACTTTGTGATCATCCAGAATTTCAAATGCATAGTTTAAATGACAATTCAAAATTGAATCTTTATCATATGGGAAGATCCCACTTTTTCAAAAACCACTCAAACAAGCTCAACTTTCAAAACCCAAGCATCTGCAGACTCACCAGCACCAATCTAGCACACCCACCAAAAATCTTTTCAAAATTCAAAACTTGAATTCATGCGGCCATTTCATCAAACACTTGGCAGACACAAATCAAACAAAATCAAAACACTATAGTGTGTAGTGTTTTGAGCCTAACTGGTTCCCTATCTAGCTCACAACCATCTCAGTAGATCATCTAGCAAGATTAACCAAGCACTAGCACCACTGTGAGCTTGCCAATGTCATCAATGGTGAACAGCCGAGTGCATCCTTGCCACCCCAGTGTAGACAGCAAGCTAGGAAGGAAACTAGCCATGCCAACCTTGTCTGGGAGATCACCCATGCCTCACCGCCCCCTCTCGACCAGCCCTGCCTCAAAGACACCGACCAGAGAACCCAGGAACGCCGCGCCCGTGTCTCTGCCAACCGTGCCGAGCATGCGCCAGAGCGCCACCCTCGACCGAAGCCCACAGACCGCGCGCCGCCATCGCCACGTGCATACACGATCGCCACCGACCCAGGAGACCGCCAGACATCCCCGTTAGCCGCCCCATGCCGCACAGCCACCGCTCACCGTCGAAGACGCCGCCTCTGTCGTGCAGAGCGTCGCGTGTTCCAGACCAACCCGCACCGCCCCACGTCTCGCCACCGTATCGCTGAGCATCGCCAGGGAACACCGCACCGTCCCCTACCTTCGCCCAAGCCAATAGCCGTCTGTACCATCGCCCCCGACGAGCTCACCGTGTGCCCCGTCGGTCCCCTCGCTCGACTATAAATAGAGGCCACCCCCAGCCGAATTGAGCACGCCATTCTACTCCCATCTCCTCACTGATCGTGCCACACCGTTCCCGGAGCAAGGCGAGCAACACCTCGTCGGAATTTCACCGGAGCCCGCCGCCTCTAGAGAAGAAGGGAGCCAGCGATTGGAGCCGCCCCAGGAGGAGCCACCGGTACCAGGAGATTCGCCATCGTCGACTTCGTCGTTCGCCCGCCTCGCCGACCCTCGCCTGCACCCCGGTGAGCACCCAGCAACCCCCACTGGCCGCGCTAGGTTTCTGTCTCGCCGGCGTTGCCCAACGTCGACGATGACTCCCAGCCGTTGGATTAGAACTAGATCGAACGTCCAACATCGCCCCCATACCGCTTCGCACCCCCCCTGTCTCACTGACGAGTGGGGACAGCCACTTAAACAGCCCGCGGAAGCGCTACGCTTAGCAGGCCGGTCCGTTAACCTTTCCCGCGCAGCCCAGTTATTTGAATTAAAGCCTTTTCCATTTAATTTCAAACACACTTCTGCACCCAGTATCAAAAATCAACCCAGGTCGATTCAGTGCATCAAATTTAATGAAACCAATTTTATTAGAAAGGTATGGGAATGCTGAATACAAGCCCGTTGGATTCAAGTCATTTGGATCTGTAGATCACCCATGGTAAAAATAACAAGGCATAAGCTTTTCTGCATTCAAACATTTTTCAAATTTAAAACATAATAGCTTTTGAGTTGATTCCAACTCTCAAAATTCACATTTAACCATACCTTTCAGAATATATAAAAATATAGGTTTACTTGCAGAAATAATGTTCAAGTAATAAAAGAATGCTACATAGGTATTTCTAGTCACTTTATTTAATTAAAATAAAAGGGTAAAACCTTATTAAATTGTGGCACCACTTTAAATCATATTCCCATGGACTAAAATATGTGGTGATGACATGTGTCAACATGATCCCATGTTTGGTTTGGAGAATATTAAATCTTAAGTAGTTTTTCAATGAGTAGAAATTACTTTTCTAAAAAAATAAAAGGAATTAAACCAAGCCTTAATCTTGTAATGTTAGAGATGATGTTAGATCATATATAGGACCCTTGTGTGTGATGATTGAAAGTAGTTAAGTATTGTTTGGTGATTGTGTACCTCGTATTTATTTATAGACGCTAGTACCGACCAAGGATACGAGGAGGAAGGAGGATTCTACGAAGAAGAAGCCGAGGAGAACTTCAACCACTGCTCTGCACAAGGAAAGCTTATATTGACACTAATGCAAGCCTAATACTACCAGTTGAATGTGCAAGCTAACACTTGCAAGATACTCTACTGATGCAAACAAACCCCTACTTGATACTATGACCACTATATGCCTTAAGCATCTATGATCATCTCCACTTGATAACCCAATCCTAGTTTTACTTGCAAGATTCTTACTTTATTTCTTTATCAAAGCTCTTACCTAGATTTTACCTAAGTGAATGGTAGATACTAGAAAGATATGTGAAGGTTGCATAAAGAGCATAACATTTGGCCTAAGCTAGATAATCTTGATGTCATCCTAAGGCATGAGATTGAACTTAGTTAAAACTCCACTAGTTTATCACCCCACATCAGTGCTTACCCCCACCTGTAGATGCTAGTGCTAAGCATAAAACTTGATCAACTTTAGATGGGAATACTTGGTGGAAAAATGGTTATGAAAACCTTGGAATGATGGATCATTCTATTGAAATGTTTTGGACATGTGTTTCCGAATACCTGATGATTTTGGTGATGAAAATGTTGAGGCATGAGCCTTAGCCCTTTATAAAACTGATGGTTGTCTGGATACGATACCATTCCAATTTTATCGTACAACCACAATACCCGAAGATTGGGTAGGGCTTAACTAGAAACTTATATACCTTAGTATTAGCTCCCTCACAGCCAAGGTATGAGCTGAGGCTACCTTGTGAAGATTGTCCACCTGTGCAGTACCCAAGATGACAGTTGGTCATGGTTGGGAGGCCAAACTCACAGGAGAGGTGCTTATACTAGGGCGTGTAATTGAAAGGTTAGGATTGATTGTCCGCATACTGAGTATGGTGAATTCAGGATTTTTTCCTGACGGATGTATCGAATGTTGTGGTGAAAGTGTACAATCTCTGCAGAGTGTCAAACTATTCGAATAGCCGCGTCCGCGGTTATGGACAGTTGGAGTGGCCATACTGTTCCCCCGTCAGCTGTTTTCAAAATGACTTGTGAAATGAATTGAGACTTTGACTTGACCACAACAGGGTTGTGCTATGAAATACAAGTTTCCACTTAGGTGTTATAAACTTCAACTAGCTCTCTTGCTTCTAAACTTAGTAGAGATAAATCTGGCCTTTGCAAAACAACCCTAGAGCCTAGTGTCCTATTATCCAAAAACCCTTTTACTTGTTAGTATTAGTTTGCGAGTACTTAAAGAGTACTCATGGCTTTGTCCCTGGCTATTCCCGTGGCCATACTATGAAGAGGAGTACCTGGAGGATGGACCCCAGGAAGGTTACGACAACTAGGATCATCTCCCATCGTCAGCATTGCCTGTGACCCCGAAGATGGAGCTTCGCCTACGCTACCATTATTATTACGTATTCCGCTGCTTGAAGTTGTATTAAGAACTGGATCATGAGATTCCTATTTGTGTAAAACCTTATGTACGGTTTGAAATGGATGATGTACTATGGTATCCAATGCTGTTATATCTCGCAAAAATGGTAATCCTGGGATTGCGATGTATGGCATAACAGGCATCTGGGATTAAAAACCCGGGTGTTGACACAAGATATGTGGAGGTTCTCTATGGTAAGATTAAGTATCCTGCTGATTTTCTAGTGCTTAATTCAGCAGCTAGCAAAACTTTTCCTATCATTTTTGGTAGACCTTTCTTGAACACTTGTGGAGCTATTATAGATTGTAAGAAGGAGAAAGTTTTAACTAAGTTTGATGGAGATTCTTATGAGTTTAACTTTTCCAAATTTGCTAAAGCTCCTTATGAAAATGAACTGCCTAATGAAGATTTCAGGATGGAACAACTTGCTTCTATTGATCCGGTTTATGACCTTAGTCCTCTTTTTGATGACTGTAAGTATGCTAATTCTAATGATAAAGTTGTTGACATTGACAGTTATATTGTCAATTTAATTCAAAGTGCTACTGAAAGTTATTATGAGAGAGGGAAACATGGTTTTATGCATCTCAATAATGTTAAGTTTCCCCGTTTTATGTTGAAAGCTTTGAAGTTGCATTTGTTTTGTATTCCTATGCTAGTGGCTTTTTGTTTCAACAATTTGTTTTCTCATGGTACCCACATGCATAGGAAGTGGGTTAGACTCAAATGTGTTAAATTTTTGCTTCTTGATGCTCTCTTTCACTTCAGATATTTATCTCCTATGTTAGCATCTTTGAAACTTTCAAGCCTAACTTAAAGGCATTAAAGAAAAGTATTTCTTGGAAGATAACCCAATAGTTTTGTTGAGTCTTGGAAGTTATTACCTCAGTAATAACCGCTCCTTATCCTTTTTGTTTTGGTTTTTGTGTCAAGATCAACTACTTTTGAGAAGTAGAGGAGTTGTGAAAAGTGGTTGTCCTAGGACGGACTTTTGTGTTGCATTGTAAAAATTCGTGAAGGAGCTCAGTACTTCGGATGGAGCTGTATTTTTTTGTTATTGTTCTCTAAGTTGTTACCCAACTTTCATTAGTTTTGCACTTTTTGATTTGAGCAGCAGAAGGTTTCGAAAAAATCAATCTTTACATGATGGTCTGTTTTGACAAATTTCTTCCATCATTTGCATTTGCCTCTTTTATTGATTCCCTTCCAGACTCTTTTGGGTTTTTGGAAAGGAGTTGCTACAATAGCTTTTGTTTTGACGGATTTCAGTTCAAGTGTGAACCTAAAGGTTTATTGTTTTTGCTTACACTAATGTTTCCATTGAGGTTTGTGTAATGCCTTGTGAGAAAAGGAATTTTCTAGGAGAAGGAGAAAAGGAATCTGCCGAGTCCGTCTTTGAATAGGTAAAAGTGGTGAAAACATAAGGTTTGTGAAAACCCTATCTTTTTATATTTTTGATGTTTTTATTACATACGAAAGGTTACGAAACGAAATATAGGAGGAAACGGAGGCCAAGGTGGCCACACCCACCCTAGGCGCGGGCCCCAGCTGGCCGCGCCTGGAGGGGGTGTGAGCCCCCTGAGCTCCTTCTCCGCCTCGATTTTGCATCAGTACCTTCCTTATGCATTGAAACTTCGTAATATATAACCCCCCGGGTCCCCCAAGGTTCGTGTATCATGTTCTCGTCGTGTTTTTGTTTCGATCTGTTTCTGTCAGAAAATCTTCTCAAGTTTAGAGCACCATGGTCTCCACCAATGACAAAGGCAAGAATCCCGAGGAAAATGATCCTCAAAACCCCAAGGAGTAGGAGATTTTGGTTGGGGATGAAGAAGACATGGAGGAAGGTGAGCATCCGGACACCCGCGCTACCGTCGCAAGCATTGGAGTGGTGAATCCTACCAAGCTTAAGAGGACAGCACGGATGTCTACAGGAGGTAAACCTCCACGTCTTGTATTTGTTCCACGGTCACCTCCTCCACGTACCAATAATCCCTTCCATACTCTTATACATGAGAAACAATACCAACATGTGCCCAAAGGGAATTTGCCATCGGTTTGGGATCTGCCTTGTTCTAACCATGCAGGGAAGGAACACACTAAGAAGGAAGAGTGGGGAAAGAATAGCAAAGACTGAGACTCTCGGTCCGATATGATCATGAACCGCATTGAGCAAAATTCGGAGTTGATTCGTACTCTAACCTTCGAGATTGAGGATTTGAGGAAACTGATTGAAGAGCTTATCAAGAGAACACCACCACCATCGAAGGAGTAATTCGTCATCAGGTTTGACATCCCCTTGGCTTGTTCCAAGCTTGGGGAGTGCTGCAGTATCACATCATTATATTTTATCTTTTATCTTTTTAGTAGAGTTATATCTTTGGTAGAGAAGTTATCTTATAGGTTGGTTTGCATTGTGGAAGTATCTCTCCTTTAGTTTCTATGTATCCCTTGGTGTGAGTGCCTTTATGAAATATTAATGAGAAGTTTCATCTTTTACTTTTTGCACTTCTTATTATTAGTTTGCAATCTCTATTATATGATTGATCTTGTTGATCAGTATTGGTATCACTTTCGGAGCATCAAGTAGATCTAAATTGGTTTTGGCAAACCAAGCTCTGGTCAGTAGCAACACTTTTTTAGGTTTGAAAGGAAAAGAGAAAAAGCTTACAGGTATTTTGTATCATTTATTTTCTTTCTTGATTGGCTCATAAGCTTAGTATTCTTTATTTAAGATATTTTGTGTCTTCAAGGAAGATTGCATGTTTGGCTTTATCACTTGTAGGTTTGGTTGTTTCCTTCAACTCATTTTCTTGCTACCCAGCCTTGCTAGCCAAAAACCTGTTTTGAGAAGGCATACTTCTCATGCTTCCAAACTCCAATGCTTATGATAGGGGCAATGAGGGCTCAAAGCATATACTCCATCTTTGTTCACTTTAACCTTAATCATTTGAAGATGCTTATGATGGGGGCAATGAGGGCTCAAAGCTAGTAAGTACCATAATCTTTTGGAAGCTCTTTATAAACTTGAAATACCTGCTTCATTCTATGAAGGGCCTTTCTCCTATTTTCTAAGTTGAGTCAGTAAGCCTATTTCCTCTCTATCTCCAGCAAGCATTTGAGTTGTTGTGTTTCAAGCATTCATATGATGATTTATTCAATCATGTTCTTTATCGTCCTTGTTTGCACAAGACTCTTATCTATTGAGTATTACTTTGAAAGCCTTCATTGTGAAAAATCTTTTATGTTTGAGAAAAGAGTACTCTTATTGTGAAAACTTCTACAAAAAAAATTGTGAAACTATTTGTCAGTTGTTCTCTGACCAAGAACAAAATTTTGCCAATTCCAATTATGATTTATCTTTATGCATCTCTATTGTGACTCATGTACTTGTTGCAAGCTAAGTTATATAATGGTGAGTTGCTTTATTCTATGAGTTGTGTAATGGTAAGTGTGATGCTTCTTGTCCATATTATTTTATCGACACTTCACTCCATAAACCTGTGGACATGTTTACTGAGCTCAGTTTTCGCTTGGGGACAAGCGAAGGTCTAAGCTTGGGGGGAGTTGATATGTCCAATTTGCATCACCATTCTATATCATATTTTGCTTCTATTCATTGATATATTTCAAATTAAGAGGTGTTACTTATGTCTTTTCATCTGTTTTTGCATGTTGGATGATTCTTGGAGGATGAACTGCCGGAGTCAGGATTTTGATGGAAAAATAGGTGTTTCGATGCAATTTCGCGAAGATCGGAAAAATACCAGAAAAATTACAGAAAATCATATTTTCCCAGAAGACGAAGGAAGCCAGAAGGGGAGGCGGAGATGGGCCACCCCTACCCCTCACCTACAGGGGGTGTGGCCCACCTGGCCCACCTCTGGATCCGCCCTCTCGCCTATATCTTGTCCTTAAAACCTTAAAACGTGATGAGGGACCACAGAAAGATTCCGCCGCCTCTGCGGGGCGGAAAACACCGAGAGAGAAAGAGCTCTTCGGCAGACAGATTTCTATCAGGGAAATTCCTTCCCGGAGAGGGGAGATCGTCGCCATCAACACCATCATGAAGCTAGACTTCATCGGGATCATCATCATCCACACCATCATCTCCACCAGCACCATCATCACCACTCCATCCCGTTGTAACAATTGTGTTGAATACTTGCATAGTTCTTAGGGGAAACTTTCTCGGTGTTGATTACTATTGTAGGTGATTCCTGTGAGTAGAACCATTGGATTATTTTTTATGTTTAGATTGTTATTCATCACCATATCATCTTTGATATTGATCCCTATTATGTCTTGTGAGTAGTTCGTTTAGTTCTTGAGGACATGGGAGAAGTCATGTTGCTAGTAGTGGATTTGTGTTGAGATATTATTCAATGGTTTAGTATTTAAGTTGTGGTGCTATTCTTCTAGTGGTGTCATGTGAACGTCGACTACATGATACTTCACCATTTATGGGCCTATGGGAATGCATTGTGTATTTGGCTACTAATTGTGGGGTTGCCGGAGTGCCAAAAACCTGAACCCCCATTAGGACACCATTCCGTAAGGGATTGTAGGATCTTAGAGTTTAAGGTTGCGGTTAGGTTTATATCTTAATTGCTTTCCTATAGTTGCGGATTCTTGCAGGGGGTTTAATCACAAGTATGTATTAGTACAAGTAAGGTCGGTACATTAGCACAGGTTCACCCACACAACACTTATAACACCAAATAAGGGTACTCAGCTATCTAAAGCAAAAGCACTTGACAGAATTCCCATGTGTCCTCGAGAACGTTTTGTCCTTATAAGTATTTCCACCGGCTTGTCCTTTGCTAAGAAAGGATTGGGCCACTTGATGCAATTGTTCGTTGTCTTTATTTTACTTGCACTTTGTTTCTTTGCTTTATTAGAAAACCCTTAAAAATCCGTTTGCTAAGTATTTACAGAGATTTCCTGCTCCATACCACTAGTCAACACCTTCTGCTCCTCGTTGGGATCGACACTCCTATTTATCGAAAGTACTACGATACACCCCCTATACTTGTGGGTCATCAGACTTGAGCCAAGAGGGAAAAATACAACAATCTACAATTTTTGGCCTGCATGTCGAAGGAGTTCCGTGAGCTACGCAAGACACGGTTCTATGACTTGCCAGACCAGTGAGGACCCATGTTATTGGAGGAAGGAGCAAGCAGTGTTCATGAAATACATTTACAGCAAGCTCACCAAGTCATCAGTTTGTCCCCAAAAGTACATGAGTATTGAGAATATGTGGAACATCATGTACTTCACTCATGCACTGTGAATTTCTGACAAGCTAGGGTGGCACGGACTGATGGAGTTCCGCCAGGATTACAACATCACTCTTGTGCAGCAGTTCTATGCCACAGTGGTATTTGGATTGGACCAAGCAAGTACAATGACTTGGATGACAGGAGATCACCGTTACACTGCGACCTTCCATGACTTTGCGGATGCTATTCACGAGACTTTTCAGGGTGTGTCCACTCATGTTGGGCACCGTATGCACTCTGCAACACTTGGGGAGAACAAGAACAAACTTGCACCTCTGTTTGACAGCACATGAGTTGTGGGTGGGTCCAAGGGACCCAAGACCCTCTACAATCTGATGTTGAGGATTTTCCGCCAGACCATTTCCCCAGTGCTAGAAATGATGATGCCATCAGATGTGGGTTGGTCAATTACTATACCATACCCACAAGGTTCACCTTGCTGTCCCAGAGGCAGAGAAGGCTCCTATTGACATCATGGAATTCATTTTTTAGGAGATGTATTGTAACATCCCAAAAATATGAAACAATGATTATCAAACTCTAATCACTAAAATTAGGGTTAACAAAAACTTTGATTAAATAAAAACAAAATGAATGCATGTGTGTATGTGATGATTGTATGAATGCATGAATGGACTTGTGTGATTAACCTAAATAGCAAGAAATGGTTTAAAGATGAATATAATATCATCTAAAACATTTCCAAGCAAAAACAAATCAAGAGAAAATCAAAAACAATTCAAATAAGGCAAATGGTCATTTTTGTCAATCTTGCTCACTAGGTCACTTTGAGTGTTTCTAGTCCAAGATTTCAAACAGAAAATTTTCCAATTCTTTTCACCCCTTGCTAGACCAAGTAAAAGTGAATCAAAGCCCACCTTTCAAACTTGCAGAAACATTTAGCAACCCCATTCAAATGACAATTCAAAATTGAATCTTTAACATATGTGAAGATCACACATTTTCAAAACCCAACCAAACCAGTGCCCCTTGACTAATCCAACCAACCAGAGTCTCCCTAGTATGTGCCTAGCAAACCCACCAAGTTTGAATCCAAAATTCAAATTTGAATTTCTTGCGGCAATTTCATCAAACACTTGGAGACAGAAAATCAAACTGGCAAAACTTCACTGTTTTGAGCAGTAATTTGGCTAAGCATTGTTCACCATTGATCACACTTGTCTCCCCCAGTGCCAACCAGTGCCTTGACCACCCCTAGACCCTACCCATTGCACCATGCCATGCCAACCCGAAGGCACCCTTGCCAGCCGACCATGGCTAGCTAGCCAGAGCAAGCACGAAGCCTAGCCACCATGTCTGGGACGCACGCCACCGTCCACCGCCACTCACTGTCCAAGCCCCGAGCGCAGCCAGCCACTGGACCACCCGCCAAGCACGCGCCCAGTCTCTCTGCGTGCGAGCCGAGAGCGCGCTAGTGCGCCGTCAGCGACACCAGCCCACAGACCACGCGCCGCCCTCGCCGCTCGCGTACGTGATCACCACCGCCCCAACACCCCGCCAGACAACCTCGTTCGCCGTCGTGCGACCTGTACCACCTGTGCGCCATTAAAACTTCCATCGGACCCGCCTAGAGCGATGCAACATTCCGACCGATCAGCACCGCCCCATGCCTCGCCACCACGCCGTTGAGCTTCGCCAGGGAGCACAGCACCGCCCCCTATCGTTTCCCATGCCATTAGCCCTTTGTGTCGTCTACCATGACGAGCTCAGCCCGCGCCATTCGGTCCCCTTCTAGCACTATAAATAGAGGCCTCCCCCGTTCGAATTCAGCACACCGGTTCACTCCCCACCTCTCACATATCACATCCACTCACTCCCGGAGCAAGGCGAGCACCAGGTGCCGGAATTTCACCGGATTTCGCTGCTGTAGAGGAGGAGAGGCGCCGTCGATTGGAGCCGCCCCAGGAGAAGCTGCTGGTACCAGGAGAATCGCCGTCGTCGACTTCGTCGTTCACCCCCATCGCCGATCATCGCCGGAGGCCCAGTGAGCCGCCACTGACCCCCACTGACTGCACTAGGGTTCGTGCTCGTCGTGTCCTGTTCAGGCGTGGCTGATGAACCAGAGCCGTTCGATTAGAGTTAGATCCTACAGTCCCAATCGACCCATATCGCTTCGCCACTCGTTGTCTCACTGACGAGTGGGGTCACTCACTTAACCATCACGCGCGCGCTGTGCATAGTGGGCCGGCCCAGTTAAACATCCCGCGCAACCCACTAATTCAAATTTAGTTTTATTCATTTAATTTCAAACCCAGTTTTGTACCTAGATTCAAAAATCAACCCAGCTCGATTCACTAAACCAAAATGCATGAAACAAATTTTGTTAGAAATTTATTGGAATTCTTAATCCAAGCTCGTTGGATTCAAACCATTTAGATTTGTAGATCACCCATGGTAAAAATAACGAGGTAGAAGCTTTTCTGCATTCAAACATTTTTCAAAATTCAACCAGAAGAGCTTTTTAGTTGATTCGAACTCTCAAAAATCACATTTAACCATAACTTTCAGAATATATAAAAATATATAGGTTTACTTGCAGAAATAATGATCAAGTAATAAAAGAATGCCTCATAGGCATTTCTAGTCACTTTAATTAATTAAAATAAAAAGGTTAAACCTTATTAAATTGTGACACCACTTTAAATTACATTCCCATGTACTGAAATATGTGGTGATGACATGTGTCAACATGATCCCATGTTTGAGTTGGAGAATATTAAATCTTAAGTAGTTTTTCAATGAGTAGAAATTACTTTTCTCAAAAAAAATGAGACAAGTGCTTTAATCTTGTAACGTTAGTGATGATGCTAGATCATCTAGTGTGAACCTTTGTATGATGTTTAGAAATAGTTAAGTATTGTTTGGTGATTGTGTACCTCGTATTTATTTACAGACGCTAGTACCGACCAAGGATACAAGGAGGAAGGAGGATACTATGAGGAAGAAGCCGAGGAGAACTTCAACCACTGCTCTGCACAAGGCAAGCTAACACTTGCAAGATACCCTACTTATGTCAGCTACTACTTGCTTATTACTATGCCAACTATATGCCTTAAGCATATGTGATTATACCCACTTGACACACCATCCTAGTTTTACTTGCAAGCTTAGTATTTTATTTTCTTTATTAAAAGCTTTCTATCAAAAGTTTACTTAGTGACTTGTAGATGCTAGGAAGATAATTGAAGGTAGCATAAAGAGCATAAAATTTGGCCTAAGTTAGATAATCTTGATGTCATCATAAGGCATGAGATTGAACTTAGCTAAATCCCACTGGTTTAGTACCCATCATTAGTATTTACCCCCACTTGTAGATGCTAGTGCTAAGCATAAAACTTGATCAACTTTAGATGGGAATACTTCGTGAAAATGGTTATGAAAACCTTAGAATGATAAGTCATTCTACTGAATTTTTTTGACATGTGTTTCCGAACACCACATGATTTTGATGATGAAAATGTTAAGGCATGAGCCTTAGCCCTTTATAAAACTGATGGTGGTCTGGATGCGATACCATTCCAATTTTACCGTATAACCACAATACCCAAAAATTGGGTAGGGCTTGACTGGAAATTTATATACCTTAGTATGGGTTCCCTTGCGGCCAAGGTCTGAGATGAGGCTACCTTGTGAAGATTGTCCACCTGTGCAGTACCCAAGATGACAGTTGGTCATGGTTGGGAGACCAAACTCACAGGAGAGGTGCCTATACTAGGGCGTGTAATTGAAAGGTTAGGATTGATTATCCGCATACTGAGTATGGTGAATTCAGGATTTGTTTCTGACGGATGTATTGAATGTTGTGGTGAAAGTGTACAATCTCTATAGAGTGTCAAACTATTCGAATAGCCACGTCCGCGGTTATGGACAGTTGGAGTGGCCATACTATTCTATCGTCATATGTTTTCAAAATGATTTATGACTTTGACTTGACCACAACAGAGTTGTGATCTGAAATTTAAGTTCCCACTTAGGTGTTATAAAACTTTCAACTAGCTTTATTTGCTTCTGAACTTAGTAGAGGTAAATCTGGCTCTTTGCAAAACAACCCTAGAGCTTAGCATATCCTACTCAAAACCACTTCACTTGTTAGTATTAGTTTGTGACTACTTAAAGAGTACTCATGGCTTTGTCCCTGGCTATTCCCGTGGCGAGACTATGAAGAGGAGTATCAGGAAGATGGCCAGCAGGATGATTACGACAACTAGGATCATCTCCCATCGTCAGCATTGCCTGTGACCATGAAGATGGAGCCTCACCTACGCTATCGTTATTATTATGTTATTCCGCTACTTGAATTTTATTAAGAACTGGATCATGAGATCCTTATTTGTGTAAGACCTTATGTATGGTTTGTAATGGATGATGTACTGTGATATACAATCTGTTATGTCTCGCAAAAATGGTAATCCTGGGATTGCGATGTATGGCATAACAGGCATCTGTGATTAAAAATCCGGGTGTTGGCATGTATCATGCCATTCTGTACAATAAGTCCCCTCCATATGCACCACTTGTCATGAGGCTCATCAACACCCAGGCTCACGGTTCACCTCTTGCTATGCCTCCCAATCTTATGGTGCATTCACTTGTGTCTCTCCAACAGAAAGGACACATGGGGCCTACTCCTAGACGTTCATATGTTGATGAGGAGGACGATATTGCTGAGACCGAGAGGGCTTCCTCTCCTCCTAGGACTGGGAGGAAGAATGCCTCCAATGCACCCATGCCTGCCATGACTCGCGAGTATGTACAGGACAAGATCAAGAAGGCCTCATTCTGGGAGAGGACTCTTTGTTGCATGAACGTGGATATTTGCAAGCAACAACATGCCTCCTACAAGAGAAACCGTCGCATGGAGAAACTTCTCAAGGAGATCAAGGATCGGGGAGAATAGGAAGATGAGGAAGGAGGTGATGAGTACACAGATGAGCATGGCGCTCAACCATCCACTGAGTCAGATTACACACTCTCATTTGGGGCACGGAATGCCCAACAGTAAATCTTAGTTGATTGGAAGACATTCTCTGAGGTCACTTATGGTTTTGGGTCACAGGGAACATCATCTTCTCGCCCTCACGGCAAAGGGCCTGTAGCTACAGATGGTGATGATGACTATGAGGAGGAGGATGACGAGGATGAGGACATGGATGAGGATGATGATGACGATGACTCCGAGTGATCCTTTGGGGTGCTAGCTTAGGTATTTTCCCTTTTTGGCATTTCGATGCCAAAGGGGGAGAATACATTGTCGTCGGGATTTGCATGGGCTTGGATTTGGCTTCTTATATGCTTGTTTGAATTTTGAACTTTTATTTGCTTTGCTTTTCCTTGGTTTGCGAGATACTATTTGTGTGAGGACATGTTTGCTCCTATGTTATTGTAACTTGTGTGAGAACTATGTTTAGTATCTATTACCTACCGTGCATGATTCACTTGTTTATCTTTGTGCACATAGCCCGGGGGAGCATTTTTATACATTGTTATATCTCATTGCAAATATTTCCATGCAAAATCACTTGTTGTCATCGAACACCAAAAAGGGGGAGATTGAAAGGAAATTTACTGTCTTAATCAGTTTTGGTGTTAGTTAACAAATTGTAGATCATTTTACAGTGTGATATTGTCTACAGGATGAAATAATGAAAAGTGAAAAGGCCTTTGTCCTGTGAAAATTGTTCCTACAAGAATCTACACATTTTAGGGTTTCCAGATCAGAGTCTCTGGTCTGACTAGACCGGAATCTCCGGTGTGGTCCGGAGTTTCCCCAAGAATCTCCGAAGGGGCCTCCAGAAATCTGCCCAGGACATACTGCATGGGGGTCCGGAGATCAACCGGAGACGGACCAGAGTCTCTGGTGTGGCTAGACCGGAGTCTCCGGTGTACAGGGGTCCGGAGTCTTTGAAGAGTTTCCGGAGGAGGTTTTCCCAGGACTACCAGGACATACAGTATGGGGGTCCGGAGACGAACCGGAGATTGGCCAAAGTCTTCGGTGTAGACCGGAGTCTCCAGTCTATAGTCCGGAGCCTCTGGTCTGACTATTTGACCAACGGTCAGAAAACGGTTTAGTGAGTGTCAGCGTATAAATAGGGGACCTCATCCCCTTCCTCCAGCAGCTCGACCCACTCATAAACTCCAACACCATTTGAGCCACCAAATCACCAAGATCTCTTCATCCAACCATCCAAAGTCATTGATCTTTGGAGAATCGAAGGAGGACGCCTTGATCTATAGCTTCACCGAGAGAGATCTTCATTCCCCCTCATTCACTTGAGGGCCCCTTGCTCTAGAGTTTCTTTGGAAACCCTAGCTCTTGATTTGGTTCTTACAAGCTTGTCTTTGATTTTTTTTGAAAGCTTGCTTGTATTCGGGAGCCTCCAATTCAGTTGTGAATGTGTGCCTTGAACTTGTTGTAAAGGTGTCGGCTTCCACCTCAAAGTTTGCCGATATAGTGGAAGAGGTGAATCGAACCTGAGAACAAGGGAGGCCTCTCGTGGCGTTGTTGGTTTGAAACCACCCCCTCTCCAAACACAACGTACTTCCCCTCAAAAGGAAGGAATTGCGGGAAACTAATCCTTGTGTCTTCGCGTGATCCACTTTGGTGACTTCTATTCTTACCATACTTTACTTATCTTGTTCTTGCTTAGTGTTGTGCTAGGTCGACATATAGGTAAATTCATCTTAGTTGCATAATCTAGAGAATTTACCTTTTGTGTCAAACCCTAACTTGAAAAAGAGTAAAATTTGAATTTGCACCTATTACCCCCCTCCCCTAGGTTCCCATAAGATCCTTTCACGACCGTTTCATTTTTAGGTTTGCATGATATAACCGTCTGTTTATAGACGAGAAGAGGCATCGATCGATCTCTCGATCTCTGCAAGAACAAGTCTGGCCGAGTAGTATGGAGAAGAGTTAAATCCATCAATAGTCACCAAACTTGTCGAGCAAAATCAGTTCGATCATTGTATATTGGGAATACGATTTTATGGTCACCGAATACGAGCTAGAGGTTCATCTCCGGTCACTAGTGCCTGTACAACGTCGTATTTGCTGATGTAGCAATCTAAGGACCCATTGTCTGGTCTCTAGTTATGTTTCATTTAGCAAAAACGTCCACGGGTCATGATCTACAATCACACAAAGGTCATCCTCACATAATCAAAAAAACAAAAAAGGAAAAGAAATTGTCATGTTGTCCACTTCCTGTAAAACTAGGACATGCAGATGGTGTCGCTTCGTCAGATCCCGGCGGTGGCCAGCACCACTAGGTCGACCAATCTGGAAGTGCGCTCCTATAGCCCCTTCCGAGGCGGGTCCACCCATTCGTCCATGGGGAAGGAGTCGACGGCGAACGCGACGAGCACCACGCTGGAGGAGAGGAGGAAGATAGAGCCACCTCCGCCACGCGTCGGTGGCTAGTAGGCACATGTAGATGCAGAAAAACAGGGGCAGGCACAGGCGCTCGAATCGCTTTGGCCACCATGAATCCGACGATGTAGTCCCGCCCTATCATGTTCTACATTCTCTTCAGCATCCCCACGCTCTCCAACTCGAGACTGACCCCCGGTGACGACTTTGACATCGAGAAGCTGCACGTGCAGCCACTGGCGGACCTTCTCGAGGGCCAACCTGGGCTATCGCCCCCCTCCCCCCCCCAGCAAAATGAGAAACTTCCTATTACCCACATGTGTTTTCAGTCAAAAAGCCTTACTATATTGGTCTGATAGCATCGCGCATCGGTCATTCACTTGCCTGAGTAGTATGTGACTTGAAACAGTATACCACTACAATGTGCTTGTGAGTAGTCGGCTAGTGGCTTCTTGTGAGGGCCTCACGTCAGTCATGGTTGGCATGTTGCGCAGTATGGTCTCTGAAATTGACTACCACGTTGCACACCGGCGGTGCAGCAGGCAACAAGTGCAATTTCGTCAGTGTTCCCTGCAGCGCTCATTCGTTCCTATTTTCTCAGCTCCTCAATCCCCTTCAACCATTTACTTGCAACTTAACTAAGAAAGTTTTGCATGAATAGTTTTTGCATACAGATTTCTATGTTGCTATGTGGGTTAGCGTCAATTGTTAAGGGAAAACCAGTCTTGTTTTAAAGAAAAGGTGAATGTGAAGCTAATTAACAAATTATTGGATACCTTTTTACAAGTTAGTGATTAATCTAGTGCTCCTTCATGACTAACTCCATAGCTATGTTATATTTTGATACAAATCTTTTCTATTTTAGAGTAAATTATACATATTTATTCAAGGAAAACATGTATTTTATAAGCTTCTCTAAGTGCTACAAATTCTAATTTATTTTAGCTGTATGATTAGTGACTCCAATATTTTGCATCTTGTCTGCTAATTTGGCCCCCCTAAGATTTCCTTCAAGGTCTGCCACTGCGTGCAGCGTCGTCCACATCTCCGCCGCCCGCTCCATGCTCCAAGAGCTCGGCCCGCGCCCGACCACAAGATCTACGCCCCAGGACCTCGAGGCTAGTCGCACGGTCATGAAGCTCGATGAGACCCAGAACGTGTATGAGGCGTTACTCGCAACTCGAGCTCTCCCGTTCTCCATGGCCACAACGCCCACATAAGACGCCTTGCTTGCAACTTTGCAGTGGCCGGAGGAATCGTAGTGGGCGGAGGTCGGGAGGAAATGCAGGAGGGAAGTAGGAGAGGAGTGGTGGGGGTGGGAGTGGCCGCCTCGAGCAGACCTTGCTTGCCAAGGCGACGGCGCCAGCTAGGGGCTTGCCGGCGAGATCGGACAGGAGAAAGGGTGGAGGCGGAAGGGATGACAAGTTGACAACCTTATCTCTTTCCCCTTTCATCTATTTATCCCTCTTGTTTTTTATTTTTCCAAAATAGTCCATGTGGACGGTTTGTGTCCGACGGGTGGAGTCCATACAACTCCACATCAGGAAATATGACGTTGTACAAATGCCAGTGGCCGGAGATGAACCTCTAGCTCGTATGTAGTGATCGTAAACTCGTATTTCCAATATACAATGACGAAACTTATTTTGTTTGACAAGTTCAATACTATTGATGGATTTAACTCTATGGAGAAATAAGTTAGGTAAGACCGATCACAATGTACAATAGTATCATGTATAGATACTATATCTACAATGCATTGTATTGTGTATTAGTATTACTAGCACAATGCCCGCGCGTTGCTGCGGAAGAGCAGGTTTGTTAACCAAATTAAAAAGAATAGCTTAAATACCCATGAGTTGGTATGGTTTTATTTTAATTACCTTTTAGGTCATGGGTGACACAAAGAGTTTTTAGGAAACACATCCATCGTCAATAATCATGATAGCTTATTTGTCTGGCCGTGCAACCATCAGGAATGGCAAGTCTTTCTTGATAGATTTTGTGACCGTCAAGAAATGTTGCTTTTTTCCTTGATGGTTGTGTGTCGGCTGTCCAAGTTAAGAAAGGCCTACTCCATACTTGTCGTCGTCATTAAAAGATCAATTTAAAATAATAATAAAACATATAAGACCTCCAAAAAGGACAGAAAGAAGATAGCCATGATGCGGATTTTGTATTCGGGATGTCTATGTCTTGCACACTAAAAATTAATTTTGTACCATTTGTTTCAGTACATCAGTTCATATCTTCTATACAAGATAAATTTAGTGTGGAAGCAATGAAGATTAACATGTAAGTGTCTTCTAATCCAAGGATTAGTGGATATTAATATATAAAAGTGTTAGTATTTATCCTTTTTGAGTGAAACCACCCAGTCGACTGCATCTTGCAGACTTGCATAATGAATTTTTCGGAATGAAAGCATCCAGCTGCCAGCACACTATTTTCTGTCATGACAACAAACAAGCATTCACGAAGAATACGTAAACCTCAAATATTCAATTCTATCACTGCTTCAGGGTAAATGCAGAGCTGTTAAGTCTCCTATTTTTCCAACACACTTTGCACAAAGCTAGTCCATCTAATGCATTCTACCAAAATATCATTACTGGAAAAAATCCATTATATTCATCGAGTCTTTTGTACAGATATAAAATCCGTCGTACCCTGTTCCATCATAAAGACTTACCAACAGCTATGGACTGCCACGGACGATGAAAGGCCACTTCCATGATTTTCTCGCCATCAGAACATTAGCTATTTTCCTTATGTGTCAAAGCGCTGTGCAGACATCCCCAGGAAGGTGGGCAGTAACATATGGCAGCTTGCCAATTTTCCTAAACACTAATTACTACTACTATGGAGGCGACGAACCAAAACTGAGTCCCTGGAATTGAATTAATTGAACTGAACCCCAGTTTTTTTGGACAAAATTAGCATCAGGTCCATCACCTAGCTATCATCAGTGCAAGGCACACCTTTTTTCTTGTAGGGAGGCGTAGGTCACACCTCGCATAGCAGCATTAAGCAGCACGGATAAAATCAGAAAGGAAGACAGAGCGAGCACTAACCCTCTTGGCCTCTTCCACATGTGCATGATCACCTGCAGCACGACACTCTAGTCTAGACTCCTGCTGGACTGCCCATGACGGCTTCGACGGTTTTTCCAGTGCTGGCCTCACCTTTGTTGCAGATCATGGTGGCAGCACCATCCCAGATACAGATCAAGATGGGGATTAGATCAGATCGCGGTGGGAACACATCAGATCGAAACGGGGAGCCTGCGCTCAAAGGCGACGCGCGCGACCTGGAGTTGCCGTGCGTGAGGCAAGCTCATCTCCCCTCCCTTGCTGGCCAATCTCGCCGTCCTCCCTCACCTCCCAACCAGCGGAAGGTCAATGGCGACCATGAATCAGGCGGCCGACGGGGAGCGGTCTGAGCGTCAAGTCTACCGGCGTCGGTGGCGCTCTGTCACGGGAGAACGGGAGGATCACGAGCGGCGTGGGGAGATGCCCATACGGCTTGCGCAGGACGAAGGCTGTCTCCCCCGCTGCTACCTCCTGTCTCGAGCGGTTCTTCGACGGCGGCGGACTGGCGGAGGCAGGGTTCGGCGGCTGCCTTTATGTTGCGATCGGAGATTGGACTGGTGAATTTGGAGACTCCGTTGTTCTTCGAGGCGGCGGACTGGCGGAGGCAGGGTTCGGCGGCTGCCCTTTAGGTTGCGATCGGAGATTGGACTGCGAATTTGGAGACTCCGTTGCGGAGGCGTGTGCTGACTCGTGGGGGATTGTTTGGCTTGTTGCTGCCATATATAGCTTCTAGCTAGAGTTGGAGTCTAACACGATTTCCAGCCCACGATTTGTTTGCAGCCCGTTTTGTACTGATGATAAATTAGGTAGGAAGAAAACGGGCGAAGCAAGACAGACTAACCACGGTATGATGGCACGATCGGGTATTATGGCAAGTTTATGTATTTAGTTTTTTAGTGGGAGGGTAAATCGGTCCAAAAAAGTGTTGGACCGGGAGAAACACTTCATGCTTTATTATTACTAGGATAGGATAGGACTAGGACTAGGACTAGGACTAGGACTAGGAAACAAGCCCGTGCGTTGCAACGGCAGCTAGCGAGCGTGATTGTCCTCCGATCCTACCAGAGAGAGCCAAGAATTAGATCAAAATAATATCCTCATAACCCTGGTCCATCTCAAGCCCATCTATCATATGTATATTCTGCATGAACAATCACATTAAAGAGAACACCTTACAATTATGAAATGATAATATACTACCGAAATAAAATGGAACTAATAACCTTAGATTGCACCAAATTTAATACAACCTTTGAAATCACCAAAATGCTCCACATATCTCAAACCGCTTAGAGTGGTTCTCATTGCTTATAAACCTAAATGTGCAGTCTTCAGCCAGGAAAAAACTGATATGTGGCCGGATCTGGACTCACATGACCACCATACATGGCTCGTACTCTCGGGTAGTCACCCGCTAAATTGGAACAACAATGCCTAATAGCATTCATTTTTTTGGCAAAAAATTAATAGCATTTATTTGAAGTAGCATTCATTGGGAATTCGTAATGTATGGCTTGAGAGCATTTAGTTTGCTAGTCACATTTACTTAAAAAATATATTGATTTCAATGAAATTCAGAGAATGACTGAACTGAACATCAGATTTTTCCTAAATCTGAAAAAGTATCTCGAATCCTGGACTAAAACCAGTTAGTCGTACCCATATCTCTGCATAAATCAATTGCTCTGTTTAGAACCGCGGCTGAAACCGGTCACTCTGATTCATACGTGAAACCTCTCGCTTATCGCTTAAACCTGAAATTGCACTATTGCAGTGTACTTCGGCCAAGAGAGGCCCAAGACAGCATTAAATCAATTGCATAAATCAATTGCTCTGTTTAGAACCGTGTTTAGAACCGCAGCACTTGCTAGTTTTGTTCATGAACATGCAAGTTTATTTTAGTCAGGCTAGGTGCTAGCTTTGTTCATGAGCATGCAAGTTTGTTTTAGTCAGGTGCTTCTGCTACCGCATGCACCATTGGTGAGCTGATGTTGTGTCGCCCGGTGGTGGAAAGTAATGTGGGCAAGCGAGCGACCACACGGGGAGGAGCACTGGAGTTTTAGAGGAGGAATAGGGTCGTACACGTGCCGTCGTCGAGCTCCACTTTGCTGCCGCGCATAACTGCTTTGCGCCATCACCGCCGCAGCACCGAGGTGCGCCACAAACTGCAGCCATGAGACACCGCCTCCATGACCTGAACCGCGCCCAGATCAGAGAACAAGCAGCACGCTGTAGAACCTGAGGAATACCATGGACGCTCCAGCGCCACGAGGAAGCCAAGCCGCATCGATTCGCAACCGTATCACCGGGAGCCTTGGACTCAATCGAAATTGAGTCCTTGTACTACACGCGGAACATATGTATAGGAGTCGGCGTGCGAGAATTTTGTATATGAGAATATAGAGGAACAACTCGATCGAGTCCTTGTACTGCACGGCCAACATTAGTTGAGTTTGCGTGCAAGACTTCATACACGGTTCCGAGAAAATCAAACACGATGGAAATTAATTTTTTTACTTACCGGTAGCATTGTTTAACTTACAAATGGCATTGTGGGTATTTTAGATTTCGATGGGAGGGTAAAACAGTCTAAAAAAGTGTTAGACCGGAAGAAACACTTCGTCCTTTATTATTAGGTATAGATATAGATTATTATTAGGTATAGACTAGCAAAGTGCTCGTGCGTTGTTACAGCTTTTAATTTTTTATTATTACACGTCTCACGTGTTAATATATAATATCTCACATGTTAATATAAAACATAAAAATATTCATGTGTATTAATCTTTTTCAACCGCTTGGTTGTCAAACTATTTCATCGAGCATTAACATGATTATCAACTACTCAGTTCCTCCTCGAAACAGAGGGCTTTCGTTCCGCTTTGTTAATAAAGCCAAACACCTCTTACTCAATGTCTATCCTAAAATATTTGAATTGTTTGCCATGCCATCATAGCTAATGTTCACACAAGAGTTCTCGCCCAACATTGCCTCAGGATTTCTTTCCTTCGCACGTCAACACATGTCGATGGTCTCGAGGATGAGCCGTCCGACCAGGAGGAGTCTCTGTGGAAGCCGACACCGAGGCTAATCTTCTACAACAGCGCTAGAAGATTAGCCTCGACGGCAGCATGGATGGCTTTGATTTGATGAGGGAGCCTGGAAGTACTTCGAGTTCAATGAACAGACTGGGGAGGAGGACACGCGACCACTCCCAACAATGTCGACATAGAGTTCGTCTCCGTCCTGGTTTGGATGTCCTCCGCAGGTAACGACGATGGATCTCATCTCCAGCTTTAGAACTTCTGGTCATGTCGTTTATTTTTCTTTTGTTACGATAATGGAGAACAAGCCATGGGGGTCGATATCGTAATCGGCGCCGACCCGCCTCCAACTATTCCTTGTGGATCGACTACGACCGTGTCGGGCGGCTGTCGGTGTACGTGGATGTGGAGGGCAAGCCCAAACCTGTCATCGCCATGGCCCAGACGCCATTCAACATCAGCAGGGTCGTCTCCCCGATGTCCCCGTTCGTCTATTGATGTTGCTTGGCTTGTTAAAAGACCATCTGTGAAAGTATATAAACCGGTAAAATTTATTGTGAGAGCGCAAGGTGGTACTATTCGTCTCGGCAGGAGCCTCACACGAGGAATTGAGGGGCTATGATATTTACGGGTTTCGTTAGGATTGAGTTTGTATAGATCTCGATCTGGTGAGATTAGATAGATGGGCCGAGTGACTTTGTTTAGATGGGCCACTTCGGTGCTACTTCTGGAAAAAAATCGGCGCTACCGAGTGACTTGGTTTTTTTTACAATACCGAGCAACTTCGTTTGATCCTACGTTTGTATTTGTGACAATACTAAGCGACTTGGTTTGATCCTACGTAGATGGAGGGAGGAATAAATGAAGGCGTTTTATTTTACTTGGACTTTGGAGGTGTATTGACTTACGGGTGGCATATGTGAGTAATTATACCAGAATAGATAGGGGTAAATTTATCTAAAAAAGTATTGGACACTTGGTTTGATCCTGCGTAGATGGAGGGAGGAATAAATGAAGGCGTTTTATTTTACTTGGACTTTGGAGGTGTATTGACTTATGGGTGACATATGTGGGTAATTATACCAGAATAGATAGGGATAAATTTGTCTAAAAAAGTGTTGGACCGGAAGAAACACTTCGTACTTTATTATTAGGTATAGATATAGATAGTCTTACTATATTTATTGTTTTGTAGAGTCTCAATCCAAAATTGTGTACAAGATTTTTTTTACACTAATTCTTAGATTTATATGCTATGATACAGTATCTTCCTATCTTCCTATGATAGTATTTCTGGATCCTCAAGTTCCATTGATCCCTTTATTTAAAAATATAAATATCATTGTTACAAGTTAAAATAAATGTAAAAAAATGAAGAGTAAAATGCATAATCGGTCCTAGAACTTATTGCCTATGTCAAGACGGTTCTGAAACATAGAAAATGTCTAAAAACAGTCCTTGAAATTTTCATGTACGTCCATATATTATCATCTTCGACAATGATTGCTACTCTGGTTTTGGTGCGATATGGACCCTATCGGTAAGAGTATGATAGAGTTCTAAAAAATAGTGGGAACATAAGAAATAAATAAGTATGATATATTTCTATTAAATAATAAAAAATAAGAAAGTAACAAGTATGATATAGTTCTATAAAATAGTAGTACTAGAAGAAACAAGAAAGTAAGAAGTATGAGAAAATAAGAAAGCTATAAGTATAATATAGTTCTAAAATTAGTGGGAAAATAAGAAAGTTAGAATGGGCACATTTATTGATAGTGGCAATTGTGGGGTACAAATTGATTATTCTCATATCAAAATACAATATCAGCCCGCCTAATTAAGCATATAATATCGTGCTTATAATCATGCATCAATCCGCACAGCCGATTCACCAAAAGAACACTATAGAGCAAATTCACTCTCAAGCCAAAACAAATTTAGAGCAATATTGTTGCAAAGAGATGTCACATCATTAAATTCAAACATAAAAAATCAAAGGCAGAGCTAGTTATCAAATTCTCAGCCCACGAGCATCCATATTGTACAGTGTACACTCATTAAACCAAAAGATAAAGAGCGTACATATTAATATACTAAGAACTGCTTTATCCTAGTCATAAGAGTTGTAGGGGGGGGGGGGGGGGGGGGTAGCAATTTTGCCATGCGATGTAAGGAGGCGCGGCCGTCGCGGGCCACCATGGTGCGCCATCACGGGTCCATAATCAATGCCCGCAATATGTACATCCATGACAAGTTCCACGATGGTGAATAGACTTGAGAAAAGAGGATGACAAAATTATGGTCTTTGCAAGCTTTGCAACCAAGAGTAAGATTCGGCGGCCCACCTACTTTTCAAATGCTAGTTTACCGTTAGAGTTTGGTCTACCCTAAAAGAGTGGCTTGGCCTAAATGACACGCGACCTAGACACAACGTCAGAGAATGGTGGGTTGAGACTATTAATAAGGACCTTTTAAGAAGGCCATGGTCTCATTGTCATGTTGGTGTCTTGGGAGATTTGGAAAGAAAGAAATGCTCGAGTTTTTCGCAATAACTTCTCCACCTCGGCCATGCTCGTCACGAAGATTAAAGATGAGGCGAGACTTTGGTGCCTCGTCGGTGCTAAGTTGTTGGGTAATGTAATATCATGAGTAGGGTTTTTTTGTTGTTTGTTTGCTCTCTTCGGCTAAGAAGTGGTTTGTAAGACCTCTAATTCCCTTCTCTATCAATGGAAATGACAAAAAAATTGCCTTGTTTCAAAAAAAAAGAAGTTCCAGGACTGTTCTGAGGCGTTTTATGTGTTCCATGATCGTTTTCTTTGTTCCAGGACCGTTTTTTGACATACCCAATGAGTTCCAGGACTGCTGGTGCATTTCACTCAAAATGAATGTATTCAATAATGGAGCCAAGGAGAGTTTTGCTTTCTTTCTATCTTTTTCCATTGAATCAGAGAGCGGAGCACAACCTGTTTAGAGTTTTGCGAAAGCCCAGCAAAATTACAAAGAAAATGAAATGGGCACAGCAAGAAAGGAGTGTGCTCCAAATTAATGGTACCTAAATAGGTAAATCTATTTTCCTTCCCTTTCTGCTTCTATGTACTACTAGTACTACCACTGGTAATGATATGAGCCCTAAGCAACGACCTAAGTCTCCTGGCAGTCACCTATAAACTTTCCTACAATGTACAGAGCGCCAATCAGTACCAGTCATACTTGGACCCTTTGCCTCGTTACTCGGCCACCTGTCACTGCCTGAGCGCCAAACTCTAGCACCCTCGGCCCACCAGTCCAGTCATCATCGTCAGTGTCGTCATCATCGTCACCACCACGACCACGACCACCACGGCCTCTTCTAGCAGCCACAGGCGCCACCGGCCTCCTAATTTTTGACGCACTTCTTGGAGTTGGACGCTTCTTCTGGACCATCTCCGCCGTGTACATTACATAGTCCATGGAATCCTCTCGCAGCAATGTCTTGAAATCCTGTGAGTAACAATTCCAGTCAGATGTTAAGAGTTGTAGGTCATCAATCCATGCCATAGAGCATGCCAGATGCAGCTATTTTCAGAAATGCTACCTGGTATACACGTGCTACATCCTGGAGGGAGCTCGGCAAACTGGTGTTGGTGTTAATGTTAAGTGGGATATTCTGTTTGGAGATTACATCACCAGATTTTGGTTGATCCTTCAGAGAAAATGCCTGTATTTAAATTGTAAACAGATCTTGTGTCATGTAAAGTCTCTTTGGAGCACTAATCCCAAAATTTAGGCAAGTGCATACCTGACAGCGAGCATCAGTTAAACTGTAGACAATTTTCAAATGTCTCTTCAGTTTGAGAAGAAGCTGGAGAGCTATCGCATCATGGCAATCTTCCTGAAAATAAAGAGCAATTTAGTGGAAAATGATGAGAAACATACAAGAATGGCTGTGCAGCAGTCAATTCTATCAATATCCTTTGACCAAAAGCTTATGAAACCCACCTGAAGTTTGGCCATGTCCACACCTGACGTGCTGCACGAATTGTTAAGCATCGTTTGAGGGATATCTGCCAGATTATGGTCAGGATATCCCACAGGCTCATGGACAACGTCACCAGTGTCCCCAGGCTCATGCACAACATCACCAGTGTCCCCAGGCTCATGCACAACATCCCCAGTGTATCTCGGGATACCCACCATATCTTGTTGTTGATCTATGGTAGTCCAGTTCTTCAAATTAGACTCGATTGCTCCAGCTCTAATTTGAATAAATCGATTTATATCATAGACCAAGTAAAGCGGTTCATCAGGGGATGTGAACGGGAGGGACGCAAGAACTTCAACACAGTAGCTGCAATATTTACTAATCAGATACCAAATAATATAACAGAAGTTCAACAGGCACAAACTTACTTAAAAGAACTTACACAAGAAAGCCAATTGTGGGGCAACTCCGGTTGTCCGAAACAAATTTGCGCACTATTGAGTGTACAAATTTGTTTCTAGAATTTCTATTTGCACGGATAAGACGGTATATTCTAGATATGCCAGGTTTAACAAATGCAATCGAATTTGCTTTCATGTTGGTTGCCACCATGTTATGGTTGCTGACTATGGTCTCGAAAAATCTAAATGACATCTGCAGGCCATCACCTAAGCGACTTTCAAAAAATGAAGGATACCTGCAAATAACACCAATAGGTCAGACCATTTTATTCCATGAAGAAATAAAAACATGAGAAGTTGGATCATCATACTTTTCATTCATATTCATCAGCAGATGATGAGCTAACTTTGAGTTCCCCTCCACCGGGTCAGTTTCAAGTGCTATAAGGTGTGGAACACAAGTAATGGGGTGAACTAAACCCTGGCGAAGAACAATTTCAACAATCTACAAGAAAAACAACAATAATTGTTTTTTATTCTAAAATATAAAAAACTAAGTGTGGAAATCTGTCAAGTAACTCACCTTTAGTGCAGCATGTCGAACTTGATCGTTCGTATCCAAGGACCTTTCAAGAATAGAATTCCAATACAGCTGGATAATACCACCGCATATGTTGGTGTCTCCAGCACCAGCAGCAACAGGCACTTCACTTCCACCATTAGTTGCATAGGGGACAGTAGGCTTGCCAGTACTGTCAGCTGTGAGTTGGCTTTCCGCATCACGGAGATATTCATATAGGTTTTGCAATCCTTGAATCTGGACAAGTAGGTTCGATCATATATACAAAAGGCTATTCAGAATAAAATGCATTATAGGAAGAATGTCTATACCTTCAACCTATAATCGACATCAGAAGATAATGATGCCTCTATTAGATTCAGAATATCCTTCTGTAGCATAAAATCGGGCTTTGCAATAAGTATGTATCCCAAAGCCTGCATGCACACATTAAAATTGTCAACTAATAAGTGAAAACTTCATATAAAATTCATTTAAGGACAACAGTTATAAAACAACACAAAGTCAAATAGAAGGTGGCTTCATATCCTTTCCTGTATGCATGTTAAGTGACTTCAGGCATTCCATGTTCCTGGTTACCAGTGTCACTAAGTTGAATATTAAGTGCATTAATGCTGGGCACACATACCTGCAAAGCTCGAACCTTTAAGCTGAACTCTTCCTTGTGAAGATATCTTCTCTTAAGCAAATCAAGAATCTTTGGGAAATCAAGTTGGTTATCCGATGCTGCCATCAGTTTATAACCATATCTAAGGAGCAGCCCAAGACAAAACAATGATCGACCCAGCACCTGAGTTTCAATAAGGCAAACGGTAAGATAATCATAAAGCTCCATGGTAATTCTAAGAAACAACTAACGTAAATGATATATATTAAAGTAAAAGAAAGTAGGTGAAAACAAACAATGATGGATGACTGCACAAATAAAATGTACTCACTATCACATGTTTCAGCAAATTATATGCCTTGCAATACCATGCAACTATGCCAACTGGCCCAAAATACTTACCAAAAAATCAGAAACTATGCTTGAATTAAATATCTTATGCAATCTCACCATCAACAATGGAAATTACAGAAAGTGCAGTTCACATTCAAAGAAGTTTATACAGTGTCATGCTGTGGAGTGAATCTGATTGACTTCTGAGATATACAGGGTCACTAGATAGGACGTAAATGAAGAGAAGAAAATAAGATTCTTAGGTCCCATATTTACATACATTTCAGATTGCTATTCACCCAATCAATTAAGTAGTAGTGCAATACCTGACTATCAGAATTAGAACTAGACAGATGCTTGTAGAAAATGTTAACAAGGTACTCCAACAACCTTGGGCCTCTGCCTGCTGCGTTGCTAAGGGCAGAAAGACACCTGTTCATGAAATGAGCATATAGGGATAAATAAAACAATAAGATTTCAAAACAAAATGATCCACAAAACCACGACAACTCAATAACTCATGCAAGAATCAAATGAGATTTGAAGTACTGCATCCAATGTTAGATTTGGACAGATAATACCCAAGATGCAAACAGTGGTGATACATGCATGAAAAATGTGTGGATTACTACCCTTCTATATATTATGAGTGGGGTTGTCCGTGCATGAAAAAGGTTATCTATAATGCACTTCTAAATAGTGCTTAACCATGACAAGAGAGATAGGTATATGTTATTAACCTATGTAGATTCACAACAGGATAACTTGAGTAGGTTAAGGGTCTCTGAAGCCTGAGGATAGGGCATGGGCCTAGCAAGTCTAAGGCTCAGTTAACTTACAAATTATCATTGCTTGATCATTGAATTACACACAGATCCTTATATTTAGGACAACTGACTTGCTCCACGAGACTTGAGCTCTATCTCTAATTTCCTAATGAAGGCTTTTTCTTTTCTTTAAACTAAACAAATTCTCTCCAACTGGACAGCATTCTATCTTCATTTGATTTGTTCCTTATCTAATCACCATATTATACTTACTGCCAGGCCTCAGGCCCAGCTCCACGTCGATAATAATCTATTTTTTATTGTGAAATATTTATGTTCAGAACTTGATCTGCATCTTTATTTGCTGAACCTAAATTTATACAAGTTTAGCTAACCTCATCTAATTTTCCCATGGCTATAAAAAATATTACACAGTTTGTTTTAAAGTGGGACCTAGCTAGGGTTTTACAATGATCGGCATGGCACAGGTCTATTTCTGTCCCATTTAGATAAAAGTGATGAATTTTATGACTAGTGATGAAAGTTCAAAGTTGCCAGACGAAAATAGAAAGGAGGCATTGTGAAAGTTGCTACAGAGAAGGCCATTCAAAAATCAGAACACTAAAAGCAAGGGGAAAGAACTAAGATTACTTGATACAGGCATGCACAACCGTCAAAAAAGAATGGCGAACTATCATCTGCTTCAGGTCCTGCTCAAGTTCTTCTACTACAGTTTGTGGTGGCTTTCGAATGAGTGGAATAACAGAATCAATCACAAAAATTATACTTTCAAGTAACTGGGCAGTTGATTTACTGTCAGCCTGCAGATACAGAAGATCAGAAGTAAGTGCCAAATATAGCAGTAATGAAAATAGAGGAAGACTAATTTATTAACATAGCAACAAACACCCTTGCATTCACTTCCAAAAAAGACATAGCTCGGTAATTTTGTCACAGGAAAATGAAAATAAAATAAAATGTTCTTGATTCTTTTTTATGTTTAACCAAAACCAGGATCTGACATTTTCTGTACAATTCTGTGCTTATTACATGTGACATTACATTTTGCTAACATAGGCATATGCTCAACTGCTCGTTGCTCATGTCGGCAGCACAACTAGCATGGGAGCGTGAAACAACAGTATGATAAGGAAGGTATGTGCACTCGTGCAGCAACATATCACATGTCATAGGTATGCGTCAACACAGCATGGGTGAACTCTGGCCAGCAGAAAGAAAGAGCAGGAATTTCCCACGAATGACAATAGCACGTGAGGGGCTTAATTATAGAGCATGGAGATGCCAACATTTCAGCAAACACAAGAGCCAAAATTTTGGTCATGGACAAGAAATTGGTGGCTTGGTTTTGATCATCAACCAGATATACCATAATCATCGCCCACCAGGAATATGCCTTACTAAATGGTATATAGTATATAACGAATTAATGTAACGATGAGTTAGTGACATGGTTTTCAGGTCAGAAGCTATGGCTTTAGATATAGAACCTCAAAGAGCAAATAGTAGGAAGATAAGAGAGAATCAGCAAAATATAAATCATAAACCTCATGGTGCAAGACAGGGCAGCAAGTAGTTTGGTCGTGGTACACTGGTACTTACAAGCTACCCGGTTGTTTATATTAGGTTTCTTCCTTCTTCTTAGACATAAGTTGTAAGAGGCTAAACCTCTATAATAAAATAGGAGCCGCAAACTACCAGTGGTATTAAGAAAAAAACAACTGATTAGTCTTTCTTCCATCTAGATTTCAATATCCAAGTCTATAATCCTATCTTTCCAATGAGAACCCATCCCCCTTCACCAGTCACCACTTGGCTCTCCTCTGTGCAGAATATAAGAAATGCTAACTATGGGTTCTTCCTAATACTATGTAAACGCTCATTATCGTTGCTCCTATAATGATTATTGATTACTACAAAAGAAGTTCATGTGATAAGCATAAGTTATTTTTACAAGAAATGGCACAAAGTTCAACAGAAGGAAACCTGTGTTTACCTGATTCTTAAGGTATGGCTGAAGTGTCACAACAAACTGAGAAGGGTCCGTTACTGGAGTGCAGAGAGTAGGATCCACGATACAAAATGCTTGCAAGACAAGAACATAAGGAAGCGTGCGGATTTTGGTCTCATTATCAGCTCCCTCCTCAACCTTAACATCAAACATGATTAAGAACCAATCAAAATTATGAAAAATGTAGCTTCTGTCTAAATTTCAGAAATTACCTGCAATATCCTTTCTAATAACCGTTTGCATATCAATTCACAACGCTTACGAAGTGATGCCATCATGGATGAGCTAATGCCCGTGGCCTTACTTGACTGTGGGAGGAAATCGAGAGTCAAACTGCGTTTTATAATAGTAATGAGGGGTTGATGATTGGGCATCTTCCTCAACATGTCAACAATTTGCTCAGTCTTTTTTGCGATCTCCATAGGAACTGAACTACCATCAGCAACCAAGTGTTTATCACTCCCAGAAGGTTCGTCGAACCATAGCTCATAAAATGTTTTGCATACAAGATCCTACAAAAAAAATGAATATAGGTTCAAAATTAACTAACATGGATAATCAAAAAGAATCTAAAACCTTCCATCCAAAGATGTTGCATAGCTCTTGCTTTTGTAATATCCTTAGCCTCTATTTTGGAAAGCATCATTAAGAAAACAAAAATATGCAAGACAAAAGGGGGATATTTAATGTGTGACGAATTTCACATTTTCAAGCATTTACTTCTGTACTATATACTCCCTCTATTCTCATATTTATTTTGAAAGGCATCATTAAGAACACAACAAAAATATGCAAGAAAAAAGGGAGATATTTAATGTGTGATGAATTTCACATTTTCAAGTATTTACTTCTGTAATATATACTCCCTCTGTCCTGAATTACTTGTCGCAAATCTGCGACATCTAATTCGGGACAGAGGGAGTACAATTTTCGTGTCAAGGATGATTTTGATTTTGCAAAATGCAAGGCAACTTCACGTGTAAGATGGACTAATTAACTGTCAGTACCGATTGCTGAAGCTCATATACCAACAACTATGTTACTTAAGTAACAAAACAACAGAAGGAAACGAAACACTCTAGCACAATACCAAGTCTGAGTCCACTATCATAAATGTAAAGCCATGCCTCATGAGCACCGGTCAATGGTTTTTTCTATAAACTCACCTGTACACTTGATTCCTCATCATTAACACGCGAAATAATCTCCACAAAGGCATTAGTTGTATCCGCGTTGGGATTTGAAGCACAAAGATCACGGATAATTTTGATTGCACGTTTGCGAACACTTACTCCAGTGTCCTTTATCCGTTCAGCGACTTTTTCAATATACTGTTACGGAAAGATGTAAAGTTATTCACATAAACACAACAGCACCCAAGAAACTGTTCATAACTCATTGATAACTGGATATGTATACCAACCTTCAGGCCCACATCAGGGTGTGAAGCAATATGCCTTCCAACAAGCTCAAGTGCAGCTTCACGAACAGAAATAGCCGAGTCACAAAACCTTCCTTCAACAGCTGATTGGACACGTTTGTCACCCAATACCTCAGGATCAGCTTCAACAATACTGCTGACCTATAGAGGAATTAAGGGTAAGCAGTGATGGCTAGTGTCCAAATGAGAATGTTACACATCATATATATATAGCTCTAAAAATTAACGTGTGCTCACCGCTCGTAAGGCCTTTGCTCTTATTACTGGAGAATTTTCTCTCAAGCTAGCCTGATAAAACAGTTGATATTAACTCGGCAACATCTAATTAAAATGGAATATCAGGAAGCAATCACATACCAAAAGGAGGGAAAGAATTTTATCAAATCCCCGAGAAAATGAGTTCTTCTGGCCAAGTGCCAAGCAAATTTTCTTGGCCCAGTCTCGAGATAATACCGAACCAGTGCCAGAATCTCGCAGAATCTCCTTAGATTTCAATCTGGAAAGATAGTAGATAATCTTCTCCTGAGAATGTTGGTCTTCTTTGTACCACATGCAGAGATAGAACCTGCGGTCAAAATGGTAATCAGTCTCCAATGACATTTGGACAACAAAAACGAAGGTATTACCATACCATCGAGAAAATAGGTTCCCATCATCTTGTGGCCCAGCTTCCTGGAGATAATTCAGAAGCATTTGTTGAACAGTATCCACTGCTGTCACCTCATCAGGTGTAGCAGATTTTTTCTTATGTGAGGTAGATGTTCTTTTGTTTTTTTCTTTATTTTGCAGCTCATAGTACGACTGTAACACACTGAGCTGTTGCTTGCAAAAGCACAAGAGGCAAACAGAATCGGCCTGTAAGTTTTCCTGACTACCAGCCCCCATACAATCTGAATGGAAACATCGTCCACATGTGTCACATGCCATATTTATACCTCTTCCACCAAGACAAACACAACATTTATTTTTCAGAATTTTTGAGCTATCATCATCTGCATCAGTAAGTTCTTGCAATATCCAAAGCTTCTCCTTGCTACAGATAACAGCATCACGCTTCAATCTTGATGCAATACCACCAAGAAGATCAATAGCAAAGCAGCGAGCAGGTGTGTCCTTTGATTTCAATCCAGCATTTTGAAGCAGCAATACACAGAGAACCTAACCATAAGAAAAGAGTACTTGAGGGTATTACGAAATTGACTACAAGAAACGGATATTTCAACTGTGAGTAATGATCATGTACTATCCAATTTTAGCAGTAGCCACGTAGTACTGTTGAGTGATACTTACCTCGAGTATAGGGGCAGCAGCTGGATACTCAGGCAAGTTTAGTACTGTTAGCAAGTCCTGCACAAGATTTTCTATAATCCCTTTGGCCTCTGATATATCTTGAGTTTTAGCAGCAGTGAAACGTTGAAGCACATTGGTCCAGAAAAGGCAACAAGCCTCCATTGCTGCTTCATGGCAGCTAATTGGATAGCTAGCATCAACCGAAGAATCAATGATTGTGCTCCAATTTACAGATCCCTTTAAGCTATCAGGAACATTTGCACTGAACTGAACCAAGTGAACTAGCAGGGCTGTTATCATCTGGATTTGCTTTTGTTCTTCGTCAGCTAGATGGTAAGTCCTAACAGCATTTTTCGAAAACTGTAACTTACGGACCAGTTGAAGTGTTTCATCAACCAGGTAACTCCTGTGTTGCGTATATGATGAAAAAACCTGGAGAAGAGTTGAAAGGTAAGAAAGGAAATTGTTTGGAGAACTGAAAAGGTAGAAAATTGTTGAGCCAATAAGCAAAGAGCTACCGTGCAAATAACACCGATCGCCTTCAACTGTAACAGCTGCATATTGTCCACCAAGAATGTAGTAAAGCAGGTTTTTACTAACTGCAGGATGCAACTATCGGATAACCGAACTGTTATAAGTAGTTCTTTAAGAAAGCCCAATATCAAGCATAGTTTCTGCACAGCAGATTTTATAGACGGAGAAACTCTGATAAAGAAAGGGAAAAGTGAACTGGATTAGTTACCCACAAAAACTGAAGAGGAAAACAAATTAAGCATAAATTAATCATGTACTTGTTTGCAGAAGATTTCCTCGCACTTAAATTAGAGGCAGTACGCCTCTTTTTGCTAGCAGGTCCATTTTCCATGTCTTCTTCATCTTCATCTCCTAGATTTGACCAATTGAAAATTATACAAATGCCAATCTGTTATGTACAGAATTTAATAATGATACTCCCTCCGGTTCATATTAATGGCCTCAACTTTGTCTAGATACGGATGCATCTAGTCTAAATATTTAACTAGATACATATAAATATAGATAGAGTAGAGGGCATTAATATGGAGCGGAAGGAGTAACTAAGTTTAGTAATCGCCAAATAGTCATCGTGGCTAAAGCACTAAATTAGTGCAGAGGTAAGCTGAGAATTGTCACATAATACTATCTTGTTGTGAAGGAAATGGCATAGTACCATATGTCCCAAGCCCACAAAGAACACAAAGGTCTATATCCAATGCAGAAGGAGAAATCAGAAATGTGACTCCACAACCATGAAATGCTAATGATAGAAATAACAGTGTAGAAATGTTTATTTCACAAGGTTCAAAAGATGGTATTTCGAGACTACCATGATTGGTGACATTTCCAGCTGGCTTGTAGAGAGCTCGGAAAGTTGGGTTACTTGCTGCCATACAATCCATTATCTGATGTCTTGAGAAATCAATAATCCGTTCAATAAGCTGATACAACCAAAGTTTCTTTTAGTCAGAAACCTCAAAAATATGATTCATAACAAGGAAGGACTTCAGAAAGTGCATACCTCTTCTCGATAAAGCTGCTTTGGCATATCACTGTTGGTCATGATTGCTAACGCAGCATGAATTGACTCAAGAGCAGAGAAAACCGAGTGTTCAGCATCTATAGCATCAGCCTGAAGTTACCCAAGCACTAGTCAGACTACAATATGCAGAATCTTTTATTGAATTTTTTAAAAAAAATACCATAACTCACATTTTCTTTCACGTCTATTGATAATCCTTGAGAACACCGGATCTGACGGTCTATCACGTGCAATAGACTCATAAGTGTATCCATAGGAATATCATGCAACATCTGCTTCGATCGAACATATGTAATTTCATTTACAAGATCCTTAACATCCTTCAGCGGAACTGATAACCAATCATCGCCATCTGCATTATCAGGGATTTCTGCTTTCCCACAGAAGTCCTCCACCAGCTCACGGAAGTTGGCAATGACTTCTAGAATACATAATCCAAACAGAAATCAGCAGACTGTTTTGAAGTAAAAGCAAGGAAGATGGGACATGTACGGATTTAAAATAAAATAAAAACCTTGACTTATAGGAACGCTGGGGCCAGAACTTGAAGCAGAATTATCGATTTCTTTCTTCCTTACTTTTGGTTTCCTTGAAGCAACTGAATCAGGTGTTAATTCATTCTGAAACAGATAGCATGTTAGCACGAACACAAAAAGGTCACAAGGAACTGAACATTAGTAAGAAGCAAAACCACAGGTATTTAACATACACGAAGATCCTCTCGTTGTGAGTTGATGTCATCTGGAGGAAATGCATGATCCTTCCGTGCTTTCTTCAGGTTAGGTGCAAGATGCTCAAAATGCTTCTGGCGTTCTCGATTTAGATATTCCTGACCATCAAGGGGACCTGAAAAACTTGACCAATGTAACAAAGAATTAGATAGTGGGAGAAGAAATCTTAATCAATATGCAAAGCAATCGAAACCCCATACAATATGCAACCTGAGTTATTTTACGGAGAATAAAATGTGATCTCCAATCTTTAAAGACAAACACATAGGATAAAACAAGCATATAGATTATACGGGTGTGTTTGGTTTGTGCCCAAGATTGCCCCACCAAATATTTGGCTAGCCAAAATTTTGGTTGAGCCTTTGCTTGCCCACAAGTTGGCCAACATTGGCTAAAAAATTGAACTAGAGTTGGTAGTGGAGCATTGGCATGCCAAAAAATTGGCAACAATCCAAACAAGAGCCAACCTTTTGGTCATGACCAAAATATTGGTAAGGTACACTTTGGCCACAATCCAAACATACCCTACATCTGCGCCGTGCGAAAATATTTTCAAGTTAACATGACGAAACTGAGAGCCGAACTAGTAAATTAGCAATGGTATTGCCAGGATAAAAGAGAAAAAATATAGAAGATAGAAATTTGAACTTCATAGTTCACATATGATACATCAGGAAGAGTTCAAATACAAGTGCCTAAACCAAACCAAGGTTACAACAGCAGCACATCATCCAATCTATCACCTTCTACAGGGCCATGTAACATTGATGTTTTTAAAAAATACCATTTTAAAATATGAAAAAGAATCAACCATTTACTTTAAAGAGTTTTTCACCCCAACTGCTCGGGATCGAACCTGTTTCAGGAGCTACACCCTATTGTACTCCTACCACCGCAATTCTTAGGTTCAACTCTGGGTAATGATTAGCTTACATTTTATTCTTTCCTATAAAATTGAGGATCTATATTAATTAGATTGTATTTCCGTGTTTCCCGAAGAAAGGATCACCCTGGAGGATTTGCTGAAATAGAAGGTAAGTATAGCTGGAGTTAAAAATGGCAATTTTACAAAAGGATTTGGATACTGACCGGTAGGGTACAGGTATGATTATTCGCACATGGTAATCCGATTAGTTCATGAATCGGGTATGGGTATAAATTCATGCCCATGGGTCACTTGATTAATATGTAAACTATGAAAATAATAATTTAATTGCATATGACATGTGGGCTGTCGGAGATGAAGCATAATTGTAAACCCTAACTCTCCAAATGTACTGTGTTGCAGTTGTTGTATAAATAATTTGTTGAGTTTAATTGCTATTTCATGGAATATAATTTGACATGATGAGTGGACCCGATGAGCATGGATACCAATCAAGTATGCGAATCGGCATGATTTTCTAGCCATGGATATCTTTATGGGCGGCAAGGATTACGAGTCGCAAGTCGATGAGTCGATCTGGGGTGGCGACTCATAGACTAGTCGTGACTAGTCAACATGAGTCCAGCAGTAGGTACTGTAAAATACCATAGTATATAATTACTGATAGTCTAATACTAGTATGTAAAATTGTAAATATGTAATACAATAGAAGGCTGGGGACAGGGGAGTGGGGCAAAACCTTGGCAATTCCATACAATGGCCAAGGCCTTCCTCTTCTCAATAAACCAGCAGCCGACAGAGAAGAGCAACAACAGCCGTGAGCCCCGGAGCAGCAGCAGTCGGCGGAGGAGAGGGCTGGGTCGGCAGGAATTAGGATACGTTTTCGATTTCATGGGGTGGGGAACTGGGCAGCTCAATCTAGGTTTTTTAGAACTGGACAGGCCAATATTGAAAAAAATGTGACAAGTGGGCTCATTTTTTAGTTTCTCGACTCAAAAGGCTGGACTTGTCGAGGTTAGTCATGACTAGTCAAATGAGTTGCTGGACTCATCCAATTAGTCGAGTCTAACACATTGAGTCGACCTCAGAGTTGCGACTCATAGACTAGTCGACGACTAGTCACATGACTCGAAATCCTTGGTGGGCGGGCGAAGGGCATCCTCGTGGGTATGCGTATGGGTTTGGTATTGCTTGATCCGTGCAAAGCCTGACCCATTGCCATTTTTAGTTGGAGCATGAAGTATTTTTTTAGCAGTGCATAAATATAGACATTTGCAATGACAACCTACTAGACTGTAACTAGTTGGTTACATATAGACATCCTGCTGCTACACGTGGAGTTTACCGTGCCCAAGCATTTTGGGCATTTAACCGACGCATTGTAGCAAACGCTCAATCTCCAGAGGCACGTAAGAACTTAGAATCTAGATGTTCCTTGGCATGGTATCTCTTTACACACGTTGGTGCAGAAATAGAAGGACTGTAATTTTTTTAAGATAAAATTAAACCATACATGGCACATTAAATCCTAAAGGTTCATGGTCAGTACTTGATTGTAACTTGAGCGGTTGAGGACGTCCCTCTATTTGCAAATATTTCCTATTTGGGATCCAGTTGACAGGACGTTAACATGGCATGTCAAAATGCGGATGGCACATTCCCAATTTGAGCAACAAAACAAGCATGTCAATAGATAAAAAGGATTCAGACATTACCAATTAATCTATAAAAGAAGGCAGTTCTTTATGTGCCTATTATCTATCAAAGGGGAGCAGAAACTGACCAAGCAGAGAATAGAGCATGGAACTTCGTGGTGGTGTCATGGTGGGATGACATAAACCAGGAAGTGTGATGCTTGTGCAGAAATTTTTGAGGAAGACGAGAGTGAAGTGGGCACTGGGCAGTACATGGTTGGGAATGTCTTTCCGACATAATCCTTGGGCTGAAATTGACCTTTCCGCTTGTGCTACCTCAGTCTATCGAGCCCTAATCTGGGGACTCAAAGTTTTATCCAAGCCATGAAAAGATAACATGGAAGTCCTAAAGAGCCCCGTATTGGAAGCAAGGGACTAACTTTGGCTATTTTGTAATGGATGAAAAAATGCTGAACAATCTTCGACAAAACTAGAGTGACCAAATGTGCCATCCATTAATTAAATATTTATATTTCATTTAAAACATAGGGAAAAAAAGCGATCCTCCATTTCTGTTAGATATATGCATCAAAGCAATTAAATAATAAAGGTTCTAAGCATGCACTAAATAACAGAAATGAACTAGGAAGCATGTGGTTGGTTCTGTTTCAGGATTACTGAATAACACCAACACAAGAATGCATACAGGCAGGTGAGTGCAGCAATGGAGTGATGGTCAACTAGGAAGCATGCGATCAGTTGTGTTTCAGGTATGCTGAATAATGGTAACACAAGAGCACAAAGAGGCAGTTGAGTGCAACAATGGAATGATGGGCCTATTGATAACACTTAAGTTAGGACTTAAGCAGCTTGATTTATAGCAACAAAAATATTTATATTAGATGGGCCACTGGATAGTATTTCTTTGAGCTCTGCAAGTTAGACACCGGAGTCCGTATCTGATTCGAGTATCCCTGACATAATCAGGCAATATTTGGTCAAAGCCCTGTCTAGTGTCTACCATACCCGTTCATGGAACTGGAAGTATTTGAGGTACTACTACACATACACGTCCCAAACCGAAAGGCGCGAAAGCAACAATTCCTGTACTGTATGTCTGTACGCATCGCCATATTAACAGACATGCATCATCGATAGGCTAAACACAAGCACAATGACAGCCAAAAATCCCATCCAGAAGGCAAACTGCTTTGATGGAGACATTTCAAACTGCTAATGTTACACAGAATGTGTCGAGAATAAATTCCATGCAGTACGGCATTGAAAGCAAAGGCGCATATCCGTAGCTGCTTTACATAACAAAAACAAAATGGCACACCACACTCAGTCTACGAAACGATGGAGCGGCATGGGCATAGAAGTTTTTTTCCAACCGAATTACATGGCACAAAACCGAGTGTGTTCAAAGCAATTTGACCTCTATCAGAGAAGCAACTCCAACATGAGCAAATGCTACGCTACCTACCATGGAAAGTTACACCAACACACAGGCAGCATGATAAAGATATAGCAGCATATAGGTTCATACAGGTATTTGAGAGTTGAAGCTAGTAGGGTAGCTATGAAGTCAACCATATAAGCTAGTAATCTGAAGAGTCCAGACAGGTACCCAGTCCAATTCAATGGGCGAGAACATAACATGCATTCTGTTACATGCTGGTAGCAAGCTGGCTGGAGCGGCCTAAGGAAGGCTCAATTTCCAGAGCGTTTACCTTGCGAAGGAGGAGGCTGGGGAGTGCGGGGCTTGAACTTGAAGGCGTCGGGGTTGTGCTTGAGCACCTCCCTCCAGAGCAAGGAGCACTCGCTGGGATCCACCTCGACGTGATCCGCATCCGTGAAGCCCCTGCGTTGCTCAAAGGAAAATGGAAATCAGCGGGGCGAAATTCTTCGCGGGAGCAGCGAGCGAGAAGGGAGGGGAAGGGAAGGGTGACCGACAGGCGGGAGATGTCGGTGGTGGCGAGTATGCGGGCGATGGCAGCGGCCTGCATGATCATGTCGGGGCGGTCGGCCTCTGCGAGGGGCTCGTCGCGGTCATCGAAGCCCGCGCCGAGTGTGGCTGGGAGAGTGGGGAGCCGCAGCGCGCCGGCGATTTCGGAGTGGACGGTGTTGGGCAGGCGGCAGGCGCGCTCGAAGCCGGCCCTACCGGGCTCCCTCCCGTCGCCGGCGCCGGCCGGAGGGTCCATGGCCGGCGGGGCGAGCGGGCGGGCGAAACCCTAGATCGATTTCGAACTGGAGAGACGCTCAGCGAGCAAGGACTTGGAGGGCGCGTCGCTTAGTCGGACGGAACCGGGATTTGTGAAGTTTGCTTAGCTAAACATTTAGTAGTCGGGCGGTGGTGCAAATTAGGAAGCTGAGGTGGTGGCCGGAGGAGAGAGACCCGCGCGCCTGCTCCGACGACCAAGCTTGTGGGGGAAGGAAGCACCCAGCCATTCACAACTACAAGTGGGTGGCCTTGATGGACACAGTAAAGAAAGAACGCTTTGGTTGGATCGGATTTGGGTTCGGTGGGTGGGCTCAGCCGAAATTCAAAAAAAAACTCCCGTCTTGGATTTTGAGTACGTGTATAGGGCATCAAAATTCCACTTCTAATATTTTCGACAAAATCTAGTATAAAATTGACACTATAAGTATGTACTCTTTAATGCTTACGGGCTGAGCCGGACCGCAGGTCTAGTCACTACCGTAAAATCCTAAGGTCATCTTCATCGTACCGACTCAACTCATCGACTCAAATATATCGCTTCTGTTCGTTTAGGTCGAGTCACGGTCGTTTTTAGGCAGGAGTCTGGCATATACGGCTGACCGCGTCCAGCGACGCGATCAATTTGTTCGTGGCCAGAATTTTTATATGTTTATAGATTTTATGATAAAATATATTTTAACAATCAAATAAACTAGATTAGATAATTCTAAATTAAATAGAGTACTTACATAATTCACGTTCACAGGGTTCAGGGTTCGATAGAAAACAATCAAATATCATTCAAATTATAAGAAATAATTAAGGGGTTAACCGTTTCCCGCACGAGCCCATATATGCTCAATCAAATTTACTTGAAGCCGATCATAGGGTTTGCCTGTGACGCAAATTTTTGTGCACTCGTATGAAATCTTTCCATGATGCTATATCTGGCTCTAGATCAACCAACTGACCCTGAAAGTCCTAGCCTTTGCTTAAGATATCGTGCGTCACGCTCGTCCTCAATAATCATGTTGTGCATGATCACACAAGCAGTCATCATATCCCACATCCTCTCTATGCTTGAGATTCTAGCGGGGTATCGAACAACGGTCCACCTTGACTGAAGCACACCAAATGCTCGCTCCACATCCTTTCTAGCAGCTTCTTGCTCTTTGGCAAACCTCTTGCAGTTCTCGTCTGCAGGGTTGCGGATTGTCTTCACAAAGATGGCCTAGGAGGGATAGATACCGTCAACTAAATAGTATTCCATATCATATGGATTGCCATTGATCTCATAGGATACTTGTGGGACATTGCCTTCTGCCAGCCTAGCAAACACCGGAGACCACTGCAGCATATTGATGTTATTGTTTGATCCAGTCATGCCAAAAAAATGAGTGCCAAATCCAGAGATCTTGTGATGCAACAGCCTCTAGTATGACGATGCACTCATATGCATGCCCTTTGAACTGCTCTTGTCAACCAAAGGGACAGTTCTTCCACTGCCAATGCATGCAGTCGATGCTGTCAAGTATCCCAGAAAACCCCCTTCTCTCGTTGATGGACAAAAGACAGGTAGTGTCTTCGGTGTTTGGCTCTCTCAAGTAAACTTTGCCAAACATCGCAATAACTGCGCTGCAAAATTGGTACATTGCCTCATGGCATGTGGAGTCACTCATGCGCATATAGTCATCAAGGAGATCATCGTGCACTCTATATGCAAGCTGCGGAATGGCAGCAGAACATTTCTGGTAAGAGAAGAAGCCAATCTTACTGGTACAATCATACTTGGCCTCGAATTTGTCATCGTAGTCCCTCACCCCATTGAGAATGTCCAAGAACAGGTTCCTGGACATCCTATAGCGTGACGGAATGCCTTCTCTTTGAAGACCGGATTAGTTGAGTGGAGGTAGTCCTTGTAAAGGCGCATGTGGCCTTCTTCTCGGTCGCGCTCATGGTTGGCTTCGCGCCGCTTGGCCGAGCCACCTCTGTATGGTGACTGGAGGTAGTGGTCGTGTACCATCTGTGCAGCTGCCAACAGAATCTCGGTCTCACCGTCGGACTCCTTCTCGGACGATGACTCCACGAAATTCTTGTAGAAGAACTCCATTGCCCTTCGAGTACTATCCATTTGTAAAGTATATGGCCGTCAATGGCGATGCAACCCCCGTAGTGGGTCAGATAACCTGGAAAGGACCAGCGAACGTACCTCAACCGCGGTCAGGCAAACGACCGAGCAGGTTGTGCGGCACACAGAGGTTGTCGCGCGTCTAGTCGATAGATGAAGGTCGGGGCGGCGGGATTGCCTGCGGCGCGTCCAGACAACTCCGGCAACATGTGTGGCCTGTGGTGTCGCTCGAATTCGCGTGGGCGTCGTCGGTAGAAGGTAGTGGAGGAGCAACGGATGCGCCTCCTCTGGTCGCGGGATATGGAGGGCGAGGGTTTGGGGGAGTAGAGTGTCTGTTGTGCCACCAGCGAGAGGACCCGGGCAAACTGGTGGGAGGATGCGCGAGGACTAGCGCGTTGTCTGGGTTGACCCAACCGTTGCCCAGATTTGTTGCACGGATGGGTCGAGCCGGACCCGTCCGTCCGGATGAGTCATGCCGTTGGGGCGCCGCGCATGTTCCGCGCGAACACGTTTGGACGCGCTCGGACGGGTTGGGTCGACCCGGGGATGCCCTAAGGGCACCTTCACCGGCACAATCCAATCCAACCCATCTGAATGTGTCTGTGCGGACGTGCGTGCCCTCTCCAGCGGCATGACCCATTTGGACCGACGCGTCTGCCTCAACCCATCGGTCCATTAAATTTGCATTGCCGATGTGTCGGGCGTGGACGGACCGAGGGCGTGTCCTCTCACGCGTGCCACTGGCCCACCGGTCAGCGACCACTTAACATAGCATCGATTCAAAGGCGTGGGAGGCAGCATGACCAGAGGCAACCTTCGTTATCAATACCGATGGGACGGCACCCTGACTAACGGGACGCGTCGAGTTCTAGCCGTGGGAGGTCTACGACGTCCCCACCTTCAACCCCGATGATGAGCTCGGCATTGACAACACGACATCATCGTCAAGGCGGAGGAGGTGGACGTTGTCATAACCATCGTCGCGCACCTGCCCCCGGAGTACTAGTAGCTCCTAGCGCGGGGCAACGACGAGGACGCCTTCACCGAGCAGGTCATTGAGGCCAGCGCATAGGACGAGGCTGCCTTGTGGGGCGTGATGCGGCTCAGATCACTGTAGAGATTCGTTGGGAGACCCCAGGAGGAAGGTATGATGAGTACAGCAACAAGTTTTTCCCTATGTAAGAAACCAAGGTTATCGAACCAGTAGGAGGAAGGAAATGACTCAAAGGTGTTGCTAGCAACTAGAAACCTGCACAACACAAACTCAAGACTTTGCCCCAACGAACGGTGAGGTTGTCAATCTCACCGGTTTACTGAAAACAGAGGATTAACCGTATGGTGTGGAAGGTAATGATAGTTTGTAGAAAGTAAATAGTAACAATGGAAGATATATCAATGGTAAAGATTGGACCGGGGTCCATAGTTCACTAGAGGTGTTCTCCTTAAGATAAACAACATGGCATGTTGGGTAAACAAATTACAGTAGGGAAATTGACAGGATAGAGCAAGGCATAACAATGCAATACTAGACATTCATGATCCTATGAGATTTGATTGGGCAATACAACAATATACATAGACCGTCATCCAACTGCATCTATCACTAGTAATCCACCTTCAGGTTATCATCCAAACCCCCTCCAGTATTAAGTTACAAGCAACGGATAACTGCTTTAAGCTAGCAAAGTGTGTAAGGTAAACAATCCACTTGTTGCATGAACAAGAGACCTTAGAGATTTATGTCACTTCCCCTAGATTAAATAGAGGCATGAACCCATTATCGAGCATAAATACTCCCTCTTGGAGTCACTAGTATCTACTTGGCCAAGATAGCTACTAGAAATGGAGAGCATGCAAGATCACAAACAACACAGACATGATAGAATTAATAAGATAGAATAATTAACCAACTGACATAGTAATCTCAATATCCATCGGATCCCCGCAAACACAACATGCATGATTACAAATAGATGATCTTGATCATGAACGGAGCTCACAAGATCTAAACATGGTAGCACAAATGAGGAGAAACAACCATCTAGCTACTACATGGACCCGTAGTCCACGGTGGAACTACTCACGCATCATACCAGAGGCTAACATGGTGATGAAGAAGGCCTCCGGGATGATCTCCCCTCCGGCAGGGTGCCGGGAAGAACTTCAGATCCCCCGATCTAGGGACGATGGTGGCGGCGGCTACGGACCGTTTCGTGGAAGATTGATCGGATACTTAGGGCTTAGGTATCGGGGGCTTCTTATAGGTGGCAGGGGGCACCCGGGGTGTCCGCACCCCCTCCCCAGGCACGGGCTAGGCCTGGCCGTGCGGCCAGGGGTGTGCCCCCTGGTGGCTCCCCTCCGTCTCGTATTCTGGATCCGTGTTCCCCACGGTAAAATATTGACTTTGGCTTTTCTCCCGTCCAATTCCGAGAATATTGATTTTCTGCCTTTTCTGGAACCAAAACCAGAAGAAAACAGGCAACTGGCACTATGACATCTGATACGTCGGAAACGTATCTATAATTTTTGATGTTACATGCTTGTTTAGTATCTACTTTGCTTTGCTTTGTCTACACTTTGAGGTGTTTTTATATGTTTTTTTGGACTAACCTATTAACAAGATGCCACAGTGTCAGTTGCCTATTTTCTTCTATTTTTGGTTCCAGAAAAGGCAGAAAATCAATATTCTCTGAATTGGACGGGACAAAAGCCAAAGTCAATATTTTACGTGGGGAACACGGAACCAGAGTACGAGACGGAGGGGAGCCACCAGGGGGCCACACCACCTGGCCGCGCGGCTGGACCCAGCCCACGCCTGGGGGGTGCGGCTGCCCTGGCTGCCCCCCTGCCTCGCCTCTTCGCCTATAAAGACCCCCCGATGCCAAAACCCTAAGTACCGAGGCAAAGTCTTGAGTTTGTGTTGTGCAGGTTTCCAAGTTGCTAGCAACACCTTTGAGTCGTTTCATTCCTCCTACTGGTTCGATAACCTTGGTTTCTTACATAGGGAAAAACTTGTTGCTGTACTCATCATACCTTCCTCCTGGGGTCTCCCAACGAAGCTTCCATGCACCATCAAGATTTTCTGGCGTTGTTGCCGGGGAGGCTAAGGACGGCTTCACAAGGGGAGTCTTTCACAACCTTTCTTTTTACTTTGTTTTTGTTTTGCTTAGTTTATTTTGCTTGGTTTGTTTGCCTCTTTTTATCAAAAAATCTAAAAAAATAGTTTAGTTTGGTTTGCTTTCTCTTATCAAAAACACACAAAAAATTAGGTCCTGCTCTAGTTGCTGCTACTGTTGGCTTGCTCCACTTTTGCCAAAATGAACTCTGCTGAGAACACCAAGTTGTGTGACTTCACTAGCACAAACAATAATGATTTCCTAAGTTCTCTTATTGCTCCACCTGCTCTTGATTCTACCTTTTGTGAAATTAAGCCTTCTTTGTTGAATCTTGTGATGAGAGAGCAATTTTCTGGTGCTAGTTCTGATGCTGCTGCTGCCCATCTCAATAACTTTATTGAACTTTGTGAGATGCAAAAATATAAGGATGTAGATGGAGATATTATTAAGCTTAAGTTGTTTCCTTTCTCCTTGAGAGGAAAAGATAAACAATGGTTGCTATCCTTGCCTAGAAATAGTATTGATTCTTGGATTAAGTGCAAAGATGCTTTTATTGGAAAATACTATCCTTCTGCTAAGATTATATCTATGAGAAGTGAAATAATGAAATTTAAACAACTTGATAATGAACATGTTGCTTAAGCTTGGGAAAGAATGAAATCTTTGGTTAAGAATTATCCCACTTATGGACTTACTGCTTGGATGATTTTCCGGACTTTTTATGCAGGTTTGAACTTCTCTTCAAGAAACCTGTTGGATTCAGCTGCTGGAGGTACCTTTATGACCATTAACTTGGGTGCTGCAACAAAGCTCCTTGACAATATGATGGTTAATTATTCTGAATGGCACACTAAGAGAGCTCCACATGGTAAGAAGGTAAATTCTGTTAAAGAAACCTTCTCTTTGAGTGATAAGATTAATGTTATCATGGCTATGCTTGTTAATGGAAAAGCTCATATAGATCCAAATAATGTTCCCTTAGCCTCTTTGGTTGCTCAAGAAGATCAAGTTGATGTGAACTTCATTAGAAACAACAATTTCAACAACAATGCCTATAGGAACAATTTTGGTAGTAACAATAATTATAGGCCTTATCCTCCTAACAGTGGCAATACCTATGGAAACTCCTACAACAATGCTAGAAGTACTCCTTCTGAACTAGAAGTCATGCTTAAATACTTTATTAGTAAACAAACCACTTTCAACAAAACTGTAGAGGAAAAGCTTTTGAATGTTGAGAAAAATATTTCATCTTTGTCTGAAGCATAGTCCTCTTTGATTAATAAAATGGCTGCTAAACCTAAAACCTTGGAAAGTACCTTTGCTGCTACTCATGCCATACAAGTTACTATTAATGAAAATGTTAGACTGTTAGCCCAACTTCATGCTAAGTGGGAAGGAGAAGCTGAAATTGCTAGAAACAATAGTGTGTGGACTATCACCACCACCAATATGGACGCCACTAAACCACAAGAAGTCTCTATTCCTCCTACCACAATGCATAAACCCAATGAGCCTACTACTAGTGATGCTAAGTTTGATTTTGATCTTGATGGTTGCAATATTTCTGAAGTGATTATGTTCCTACAAAAGTTTGCTAGAAGTCCTGATGCTAGTGATATGAATGTGGCTTTCACCAAACACATTACAGATGCTCTTGTTAAAATTAAGGAAGAAAAGTTGAAACACAAAGCCTCTATTCCTAGGATAGTAGAAGATAGTTGGGAACCCATTATTAATATGCAAGTGAATGACTTTGATCTCAAAGCTTCATGTGACCTTGGTTCTAGTGTCTCTATTATGCCTAGAAAGATTTATGAAATGCTTGATTTGCCACCTTTGGAAGATTGCTTTTTGGATGTCCCACTTAATGATAATGATAAAAATAAACTCATGAGGAGTGTTAATTATGTCCTTATTATGGTTAAAAATGCTTATGTACCTGTTGATTTCTATGTTTTGGATGTTGAATACAATGCTTCTTGTCCTATTACTTTGGGAAGACCTTTCCTTAGAACTGTTGGTGCCATCATTGATATGAAAGAAGGCACCATTAAATATCAATTTTCATTCAAGAAAGGTATTGAACACTTCCCTATGAGGAGAGATAAGTTGCTTTTTGCTCCTCCTTTGAAAGCAAGGTTTGATGTTAATGCTTCTTCATTTGAAAATACTTGATTCTTGCTTCTTGTGCCTAACTTAAAGGCGTTAAAGAAAAGTACTTATTGGAAGATAACCCAAAAGTTTTCTTGAGTCTTGGAAGTTATTACCTCAGTAATGACCTCTCCTTATTCTTTTTATTTGCTTTTTGTGCCAAGAATAACCTCTAATGAGAGGGAATTAAGATTTGGGGAGTTGCTGTCCTGAAACAGATTTTTGTGTTGCACCATAAAATTTCGTGTAAAATCTCTGTAAGTCATATTGAGCTGATATTTTCTGAATAAATCTCCCATTATGTTAGATAACTTTCGTTAGTTCAACACTTTTTTATTTGATCAACAGAAGGTCTTCGAAAAAATCGGTTTCTACCTGCTGGTCTATTTTGATAGATTTCTGTCATTATTTGTATTTGCTTCTTATTGATTCCTTTTTGGAAAATTGAGCTTTTTTAGGGAATTGCTACAGTATCGTGTGCCTTTAGTGAAAGTTTTGTTATTCTAAAGCTAAACCCAAAGGTCTATTATCTTTTGAATACACTAATGTTGCTAATGAAGATTGTGTGAAGTTTTGTATGAAGGAAAATTTTCAGGTGTAGATAAAGAATGATGTAATGAGATGAACAATGGACAAAATCTCAAGCTTGGGGATGCCACCCTGTGTCACCCCAAGAAATATTCAAGTGGTACAAGCGTCAAAGCTTGAGGATGTCCAAGGCATCCCCTTCTTCATAAAAAAAATCTCAGGTCTTTCTAGACTCTTTGTTTTTATTGTTTCATGCACTGTTGTGTTGTTCTTGAGCGTCTTAGTTTTTGTTTTGTTTTCTTAGTTTTCTCTAATAAAGTAGTTTGGACGCCCGTTCTCGCTGTGTTGTAGCAAATAAGTTTATTGGTGTTGGAGAGGAGTAGAAAGTGCTTGCTTGAATAGTGCACGAGGAGCTTGCTTTGACTGTGACTTAGACTTTAGCATGTCATGCTAGATGTTATTTTGACCTTATGCTTAGTGATTATTTCTGTAGCATGACTTGTTCCAAACAATTGGGATTGCTTAATGTGCCTTGAAGGAATCATGCGTTGTTTTAGCATACAAAAGCATAGTATTGTAGTATTCTCCTTTGATGCTTTGTTTGGGTTGACTTGGCACATGCTCACACCATGTTATGACTATGACAAGTCACCATAGCCTCTATGATCATTTAGTCCTTGACTTGTAGTACCACTTTATGCTTTGATTAGTAATGTTTTGTCGCTTTGCATGATTATGGCCATTATTGCTCTCTTAGTTGGTCGCTCCCAGTCTTTTGCTAGCCTCCACTTGTATGAGTAAGCTATCCTCATGCATACAACTCCCAAGAAACGAAGTTTTTCCAAACTGTTCACTATAAAATCCTATGCATGGTGTGTTACACCATTTCAAGTATATTCTTATTTTCATCTATCTTCCAATTAAAAAGTCTCTTTGTTATGTGAAAACTTAGTGATTAAAGCTCTCACTAACTTGATGGCACACTTTATTTTTATTGCCCCTAATAAACTTGAACCATTGTGTCATCTATGTTGTATATGCTTGCACTTATACGTTGGAATTAGCAGAACCGTGCTGTCATGGGGAATGCTTTCAACATTGCACTTGTACTTTGTACATAGTTGATACCATGCTCTTTTGTCTATGGATGTCCTCGGTGTGAAATGAAAGGGGAGGTTGTAAGTCCATGGAGTTATGTATGTGTGTTAGAGAAATGCCTGGGCCGCTAGTCTAAGCCATGCCTAATCATGTTGGAAACTTGCAGCATTGCCATAATGACATCTATGAAGCACTCTTCTTATAAAAAAAGAGGAGATTGAGAAAAAAATATGAGAAAAGAGGAAAGAGAGAAAAAAGCAGCATATTACCATGGTAAATAAGAAGATTGCTGAGATGCTCATTGTCTGCTTGCCTTGTAATTTTGATTATGGGATACCTCCTGTATCATGCGCAAGGGGTACCCCGTTGGCGGTTCTCTATGAAACACATGTACTTACTATGACAAGAACTTGCAAGTAACTAAACTTGAGTAGGATGAGGAGCGGCCCTCGTATTCAAGGGACATGAGATTGCCAACTTATACTTTGTCAAGCATATACTCCATAGTTTGTTCACTTTAACCTTAATCACTTCAAGATGCTTATGATAGGGGCAATGAGAGCTGAAAGCTAACAAGCACCATAATTTTTGGAAGCTCTTTTTGAGACTTGAAATCCCTGCTTCCCTTTATGAAGGGCCTTTCTTCCATTATTATATTAAGTCCTCACCTTCTATCTTTAGGCACCAATTAAGAGAGCATAGTTTCCATTCTTAGTTCTATGTGCATTGTCCCAAAACTTATTGATTGATGCATATTGTTGCTAATGCTTGTTCTTGTGCTATTTATATCTAGTCACTCTTATGAACTTTGAAGGTGTCCTATGCATCTATTTGCTACTCCATGAGGGACAAGCTGAATGCCACTATGCTATGTTTTCTGTATGTGAAATAAACAAACGTTTTTCAATGCATGTTATTCATGATCTTTGTTTGTAACCTTTCATGTTGCATGCATAGTTACTTTGTCTTACTGTTAGAACTCCATCTTTCATGCTCATGTTTAGAGTTCTTTGATCCCATCTTCTAATGCTTGCAAATGGTTTGATCTTGATTTTGATGGTGCATGTCACCTCAAAATTATTATTTTTATCACTTACCTACTAGAGGACGAGTAGGAGTTAAGCTTGGGGATGCTTGATACGTCGAAAACGTATCTATAATTTTTTATGTTCCATGCTTGTTTAGTATCTACTTTGCTTAGATTTGTATACACTTTGAGGTGTTTTTATATGTTTTTCTGGACTAACCTATTAACAAGATGCCACAGTGCCAGTTGCCTATTTTCTTATGTTTTTGGTTCCAGAAAAGGTAGAAAATCAATATTCTCGGAATTGGACGGGACAAAAGCCAAAGTCAATATGTTACCGTGGGGAACACGGAGCCAGAGTACGAGACGGAGGGGAGCCACGAAGGGGCCACACCCCCTGGCTGCGCGGCTGGGCCCAGCCCACGCCCGGGGTGTGTGGCTGCCCCATGCCTCGCCTCTTCGCCTATAAAGACCCCCCCCCGATGTCAAAACCCTAAGTACCCGATCAATATTCCTCAAAACCGTCTGTAGCCGCCGCCACCATCGTCCCTAGATCGGGGGATCTGAAGCTCTTCTCGGCACCCTGCCGGAGGGGAGATCATCTCGGAGGCATTCTTCTTCATCATGCCAGCCTCCGGTATGAAGTGTGAGTAGTTCCACCTTGGACTACGGTTCCATGTAGTAGCTAGATGGTTGTATCTCCTCCTTTGTGCTACCATGTTTAGATCTTGTGATCTCCGTTCTTGATCAAGATCATCTATTTGTAATCATGCATGTTGTGTTTGCAGGGATCCGATGGATATTGAGATTACTATGTCAGATTGATTAATGGTTTTTCTTATTGATTCTATCATGTATGTGTTGTTTGAGATCTTGCATGCTCTCCGTTTCTAGTAGCTATCTTGGCCAAGGAGATTCTAGTGACTCCAAGAGGGGGTATTTATGCTCGATAGTGGGTTCATGCCTCTATTTAATCTAAGGGAAGTGACATAAATATCTAAGGTTGTAGATGTGTTGTTGCCACTAGGGAGAAAACAATGGTATCTTGTTCATGGAACAAGTGGATTGTTTACCTTACACACGTTGCTTAAAGCAGTTATCCGTTGCTTGCAACTTAATAATGGAGGGGGTTTGAATGATAATCTGAAGGTGGATTACTATTCATAGATGCAGTTGGATGGCGGTCTATGTACTTGTTGTATTGCCCAATCAAATCTCATAGGATCATGAATGTCTAGTATTGCATTGTTATGCCTTACTCAGTCCTGTCAATTGCCCTGCTGTAATTTGTTTACCTAGCATGCCATGTTTGTTTATCTTAAGGAGAACACCTCTAGTGAACTATGGACCCCGGTCCAATCTTTACCATTGATACATCTTCCACTGTTACTGTGTACTTTCTGCAAACCACTATTACCTTCCACACCATACAGTTAACCCTTTGTTTTCAGCAAACCGGTGAGATTGACAACCTCACTGTTCGTTGGGGAAAAGTCTTGAGTTTGTGTTGTGCAGGTTTCCAAGTTGCTAGCAACAGCTTTGAGTCGTTTCCTTCCTCCTACTGGTTCGATAACCTTGGTTTCTTACCGAGGGAAAACTTGCTACTGTGCTCATCACACCTTCCTCTTGGGGTCTCCCAATGAAGCTTCCATGCACCATCAGCATCTTGTTAATAGGTTAGTTCCAGAAAACATATAAAAATACCTCATAGTATAGACAAAGCAAAGCAATGTAGATACTAAACAAGCATGGAACATCAAAAATTATATATACGTTTTCGACGTATCAGGGCGGCTTCCAAGAGGTCTGATACGTCGGAAACGTATCTATATTTTTTGATGATCCATGCTTGTTTACTATCTACTTTGCTTTGCTTTGTCCACACTTTGAGGTGTTTTTATATGTTTGGTACTAAACTATTAACAAGTTGCCACAGTGCCAGTTGCCTGTTTTCTTCTGTTTTTGGTTCCAGAAAGGCAGAAAATCAATATTCTCGGAATTGGACGGGACAAAAGCCAAAGTCAATATTTTACCGTGGGGAATACGAAGCCGGAGTACAAGATAGAGGAGACCCACCACGGGGCCACACCCCTTGGCCGTGCGGGTGGGCGCACCCCGCGCCTGGGGGGGTGCAGCCGCCCTGGTGGCCCCCTGCCTCGCTTCTTCGCCTATAAGAAGCGCCCGATGCAGAAACCCTAGGCACCCGATCAATATTCCACGAAACCGTCTATAGCCTCCGTGACCATCGTCCCTAGATCGGGAGGGTCTGAAGCTGTTCCCGGCACCCTGATGGACGGGAGATCATCCTGGAGGCCTTCTTCTTCATCATGCCAGCCTCCGGTATGAAGCGTGAGTAGTTCCACCTTGGACTACGGGTCCATGTACTAGCTAGATGGTTGTATCTCCTCCTTGTGCTTTCATGTCTAGATATTGTGAGCTCCGTTCATGATCAAGATCTAATCTATTTGTAATCATGCATGTTGTGTTTGCGGGGATCCGATGGATATTGAGATTACTATGTCAGATTGATAAATGGTTTTGTATATTTGATTCTATCATGTCTGTGTTGTTTGTGATCTTGCATGCTCTCCGTTGTTAGTAGCTATCTTGGCCAAATAGTTGCTAGTGACTCCAAGAGGGGGTATTTATGCTCGATAGTGGGTTCATGCCTCTACTTAATTAAGGGAAGTGACAGAAATCTCTACGGTTGTAGATGTGCTGTTGCCACTAGGGAGAAAACAACGGTCTCTTGTTCATGGAACAAGTGGACTGTTTACCTTACACACTTTGCTTAAAGCAGTTGTCTATTGCTTGCAACTTAATACTGGAGGGGGTTAGGATGATAACCTGAAGGTGGACTTCTAGTCATAGATGCAGTTGGATGGCGGTCTATGTATATTGTTGTATTGCCCAATCGAATCTCATAGGATGTTTTTGTCTAGTATTGCATTGTTATGCCTTGCTCAGTCCTGTCAATTGCCCTGTTGTAATGTGTTTACCAAGCATGCCATGTTTATTTATCTAAGAATAACACCTCTAGTGAACTATGGACCCCGGTCCAATCTTTACCATTGATACATCTTCCTCTGTTACTGTTTACTTGTTGCAAACCATCATCACCTTTCACACCATATAGTTAATCCTTTGTTACAACAACCGGTGAGATTGACAACCTCACTGTTCGTTGGGGCAAAGTCTTGAGTTTGTGTTGTACAGGTTTCCATGTTGCTTGCAACACCTTTGCGACGTTTCCTTCCTCCTACTGGTTCGATAACCTTGGTTTCTTACTGAGGGAAGACTTGCTGATGTGCTGCATCACACCTTGCTCTTGGGGTTTCCTGACGAAGTGCTCCACGTCAACAAGGATTCATCAACAAGTTTTTTGGCGCTGTTGCCGGGGAGGCTAAGGACGTCTTCACAAGGGGAGTCCTCCTAAACCTTTCCCTTTGCTTTGTTTTTAGTTTGCTTGGTTTTGTTTGCCTCTTTTTTATCAAAAACTCCAAAAAAAATTAGTCTAGTTTGGTTTGCTTTCTCTTATAAAAACACAAAAAATTAGTTCCTACCCTAGTTGCCACCTTGCTCTAGCTCACCATGTTGTTCCCCAAGTTCACCCCGAAGGACCTTTCGATAGGCAGTGGCTCTATAATTGGGAAAGAAAATATTGAATAATTCTTTAAGAATGTTAGCAAGCACGAGGATATTGAGGATAGATCTATAGCATAACTTGCTCCTAATTATGAAATTGCTACGGCTTCTTTAGTTCATATGTCAGAGTCTAGGTTTGTTAGCCTTAACCCCATGATGCAAATCTTGTTCCTAAAACTAAAAGAAGAAAAGAATGCTGAAAAGAGAGAATTTATTCTTGAAACTTTACTCTAAGAGTTCCATGATGTTGATAAAGAAGCCAAGAAGGTTTTTGAGCTTTTCAATATGCTAGGCTCATGTGCAGATGTTGTGGGTACTTTGGATAAAACCAAGCCTAGAGAGGAATTTAAGATACCCATATCCTCCGGTATGAAGCCTTTAAAAAGAATTTTGATTGGATTGTTCCTGAAAATCCTTTTGATGAAAGTAGTAAACCAAAGAGAGATAAGAAGGGATCCTCCAAAACTCATTTGGATGAGATACCTTTCATAGTTGAATACTTTGCAAGTATTGATCTTAATGCTTCTTCATTTGAAAATACTTGATTCTTGCTTCTTATAAGTAACTTAAAGGCATTAAAGAAAAGTACTTGTTGGGAGATAACCCAAGAGTTTCATTGAGTCTTCAAAGTTATTACTTCAGTAAAGACCTCTCCCTATCCTTGTTGTTTTCTTTTTGTGCCAAGAATGATCTCTAATGTGAGGGAAGTAAGATTTGGGGAGTTACTGTCCCGAAACAGATTTCTATCATCCACCATAAAATTCGTGAGGAGTCTCTGTAAGTCGGATTGAGCTAACAATTTATGAATAAATCCCCCAGTATGTTAGATAACTTTAGATAGTTCAACACTTTTTGATTTGAGCAACAAAAGATTTTTGAAAAAATCGGTTTCTACCTGATGGTCTGTTTTGACAGATTTCAGCCATTATTTGCACTTGCATCTTGTTGATTCCTTTTTGGGTTCTTTTTGGGGAAATTGAGCTTTTTTAAGGAGTTTCTACAGTAGCTTGTGTTTTTAGTGAAAAGTTTTGCTGTTCTAAAGCTAAACCCAAATGTCTATTATCTTTTGAATACACTAATGTTGCTAATGAAGATCGTGTGAAGTTTTGTATGAAGGAAAATTTCAGGTGTAGAGAGAGAATGATGTAATGAGGTGAAGAATAGACAAAAGCTCAAGCTTGGGGATGCCACCCCAGTGTCACCCCAAGAAATATCCAAGAGGTACAAGCGTCAAAGCTTGGGGATGCCCAAGGCATCCCCTTCTTCATCAATAAAAAGCTCAGGTCTTTCTAGACACTTCGTTTTTATTGTTTCATGCATTGTTGTGTTGTTCTTGGAGCGTCTTAGTTTTCGTTTGCTTTGCTTATTTTATTTAGTTTGCTTGAATAAAGTAGTTTGGACCCCCGTTCTCGCTGTGTTGTTTCAAATAAGTCGATTGGTGTTGGAAAGGAGTAGAAAGTTCTTGCTTGAAAGTGCAAGAGGAGCTTGCATTGACTGTGACTTAGACTTTAGCATGACATGTTAGGTGTTGTTTTGACCTTATACTTAGTGATTATTGTTTTAGCATGACTTGTTCCAAATAATTGGGATTGCTTAGTTTGTTTTAGCATACAAAAGCATAGTATTGTGGTATTCTCCTTTGATACTTTGTTTGGGTTGACTTGGCACATGCTCACACCATGTTATGAATATGAACAAGTCACCATAGCCTCTATGATCATTTAGTCATTGACTTGTAGTACCACTCTATGCTTTGATTATTAATGTTTTGTCGCTCTGCATGATTATGGCCATTATTGCTCTCTTACTTGGTTGCTCCCAGTCTTTTGCTAGCTTCCACTTGTATGAGTAAGATCTACTCATGCTTACAACTCTCAACAAACCAAGTTATTCTAAAGTGTCCACTATAAATTCCTATGCATGGTGTGTTACACCATTCCTAGTATATTCTTGTTTTCAGCTATCTTCCAAGTAAAAAGTATTTTGTTATGTGAAAACTTAGTGATTAAAGCCCTCACAAACTTGATGGAACACTTTATATTCCTTGCCCATAATAAACTTGAACCATTGTGTCATATATGTTGTATATGCTTGCACTTATACGTTGGAATTAGCAGAACCATGTTGTCATTGGGAACGTTTTCAACATAGCACTTGTACTTTGTACACAGTTGATATCATGCTCTTTTGTCTATGGATGTCGCCGGTGTGAAATAAAGAGGGAGCTTGTAAGTGCATGGAGTTATGTATTTTGTGTTTGAGAAACGCCTGGGCCGCTAGCCTAATCCATGCCTAATCATGGTGGAAACTTGCAGCATCACCATAATGAGCAATCTGTGAAGCATCCTAAATAAAAATCTATGCAAATAGTAAATAAAAAGATCACTGAGATGCTCATTGTCTGCTTGCCTTGTCATTCTGGTTATGGAATAACTCTTGTACCATGTGCAAGGGGTACCCCGTTGGTGGTTCTCTATGATACACATGTACTTACTATGACAAGAAATTACAGGTGACCAAAGTTGAGTAGCATGCGGTGCGACTCTCGTATTAAAGGGATATGAGATTGCCAACTTATACTTTGTCAAGCATATACTCCATCTTTGTTCACTTTAACCTTAATCACTTCAAGATGCTTATGATAGGGGCAATGAGGACTGAAAGCTAACAAGTACCATAGTTTTCGGAAGCTCTTTTTGAAACTTGAAATTCCTGCTTCCCTTTATGAAGGGCCTTTCTTCCACTATTATTTTGAGTCTCCACCTTCTACCTTTAGGCACCAGTTAAGAGAGCATAGTTGCCATTCTTAGTTCTATGTGTAGTGTCCCAAAACTTATTGATTGATGCATGTTGTTGATACTGCTTGTTCTTGTGACATTTGTATCTAGTCACTCTTATGAACTTTGAAGGTGTCCTATGCATCTATTTGCTACTCTATGAGGGACAAGATGAATGCCACTATGCCATGGTTTCTGTATGTGAAACAAACAAACGTTTTTCAATGCATGTTATTCATGATCTTTGTTTGTAGCCTTTCATGTTGCATGCATAGTTACTTTGTCTTATTGATAGAACTCCATCTTTCATGCACATGTTTATAATTCTTTGTTCCTAGATTTCAATGCTCGCAAATGGTTTGATCTTGGTTTTGATGGTGCATGTCACCTCAAAAATTATTATTTTATCACTTACCTACTCGAGGACGAGCAGGAGTTAAGCTTGGGGATGCTTGATACGTCGGAAATGTATCTAGAATTTTTGATGCTCCATGCTTGTTTACTATCTACTTTGCTTTGCTTTGTCCACACTTTGAGGTGTTTTTATATGCTTTATAGTACTAACCTATTAACAAGTTGCCACAGTCCCAGTTGCTTGTTTTCTTCTGTTTTTGGTTCTAGAAAGGCAGAAAATCAATATTCTCGGAATTGGACGGGACAAAAGCCAAAGTCAATATTTTACCGTGGGGAACCCGAAGCCGGAGTACGAGACAAAGGAGACCCACCATGGGGACACAACCCCTGGCCGCGCGGGTGGGCCCACCCCGCGCCTAGGGGGGTGCAGCCGCCCTGGTGGCCCCCTGCCTCGCCTCTTCACCTATAAGAAGACCCCGATGCAGAAACCCTAGGCACCCGATCAATATTCCACGAAACCGTCTGTAGACGCTGCCACCATGTGGCATCCCGCAAAACCACTACTAGAAAATCGCGTTGAATTCGTGCATTGCATCGTCATCATCATATGTTGTTTGTCAAAAACTATTTTTCGCAAAGCCTGTTTTGTTTTCTAAAAACGCCCCGTCTTTTACTCAAACGCCAAACACCGGGTCTCCTGAATTATTTTGTTGTCGGCTATCGGGTTGCGAAAGCCGTGTTTCAAAATAAATAAAATTTAAATTATTTTAGTGGGGGCAGTCGAACGGGCCGACCGACCCGAACGACCACCCCCAGAAACTAAATCGGTCCACCTCTAATCTTATTCCTACCAAACTACCTACCCAGCCCAACCCTCCACCTCACCCCACCCAGTAGCAGCCCGCCACCTCAGCTCCCCTCTCTTCCCCCCCAATTAAAATCTGCCACGTCACCCCCTGATCAAACCCACACACACCCTGCCCCCCTCTCTCTCCTCTCTCTCCCCACACAAGCACGCACGCACGCGCACACCACACGCCTGCCCGCGCCTGGGTCCCACACGCCTTGGCCCACCTGCCCGCGTGTCCTCTTCCTCCCCAGAACGCCGAGCCGCACCCCGTCTCCCCGCACCTTCTTCCCCGCGAGCGCCCTGCAACCTCCAGCTGCCGCCGCCGCTCCCTCCTCTCCCCTCTCCGGCCCGAGCCGCCGCGCTCCCCACCTGCCCCGCAACCCCCCTCCGCGGCTCGCCCCCGTCCCTCGCTCGCTCCCTCTCTCTCTCCTACGCGCGCGCCCGACCCGCCCGTCGCCGGCGACCGCTCCGCCCCGCCTCCGCCGGCGTCTGCTCCCCGCGTCGCCGCGCCTCCGCGAGCTCCGCCGCCGCTCTGCCCCGAGCCCGCGCCCGCATCGCCGACCCCGCCTCCATCTGCGACCATCGCAGCCCGCGCCGCCCGCGGCTCCCGCCTTCCGCGCCCCGTCGCCGCCGGCCAGCGCCCCGCCGCCGCCTCCGCACCGCCCTCCCCGCGCCTCGCCCCGTCTGCGGCCGCCTCCAACCTCCTCCGCGAGCAGCCCGCCTCGTCGCCGGTTCCCCCTCCTCAGGTCGCGCCGCCCTGGACCGTGCTCGCCGGCCAAGTCCGCGCCTGCAGCGCCCCCCGTCGTCCGCCTCCGCGGGTGCTCCTCCGCTGCCGGCCCTGCTCCCGCCGTCGCCCCAGGCGCGTCAACATCCGCCCCGCCGCTGCTCGTCGCCTCTGCGCCGTGGTCGCCCTGCCTCCCCTTCGCGAGCCAGCTCCGGCCCCAGCTCACAGGAGCAACCCCGCGGACCTCTCTCCGGCCAGGTCGCAGGCCCCAGTGAAGGCATTGCCCTCTCTCTATGTGCGTTGGACTCCGGGTCCTCGGCGAGTGTGCCTCCTCACGGGTACAGGACTTTTGGTCTCGGCCATGTGGGCATGCTACCGACAAGTGCCGGAACACCCGAAGCCGTTCAAGTTCGCCACCGATCTGGGAGTCGTTACCTCAAGTACGTCGTCTCGGAAAACCCCAAGAACACCGACAAGAAACCCCGGGCGCGAAGGTCCGCTTCATGGATCCGAGACCGATCCGGAACGTCAAGATTTACTTCCCGGATTCGACGTCCCGAGACCACCACGAGGAGGCGAAACGCCAAGGCCTTCGACACGGAACACTGAACCCCGACGACCCCCCCCGGACGCCAAGAACGACTCGACGGCGCGGACCCGACAAGAGCTTCACCACGACAAGAGCGACAACAACCAGGGCGAGTCCGAAGCCCCGACGCCAGACCAAGTACTTCCTCGCGGAACCACAAGAGCTTCTCCTAGATAACCGCCAAGGTCGTCATTGGAACCACAAGGCCGTTGCAGTGAACTCGACAAGATCTACCCCAGTAACCCGAGAACGACCCCGGAGTCCGAGAACGCATCCGTCGAACCCCGAGCCCCGAGGCCGAACCCCGAACCCCGGAACACCAAGTTCGTCGAACCCTAATGTGTGAACCCCTTTCCGAGAACCCTATTTTATAATATAACAACTTGTCGCATATTGAATTGTCATACTCGCATGCATATTGTGTGGTTTGGGGGCCTTATGCCGATTCACCTAATAATTAAATATGGGGCCCATATGCGGGCAAATCTAGCCTTATATTGGCCTCATTTAAATTTGGGTAGCGAACCGGTGCTATCTTTTGCCATGCTAAAACCACATTTTAATTGCGGGGGTTCTAAACAACTTGAACCATCTAATTAATTGTCGGGACCCCGGTTCCGCTTAATACTGACCTAATTGCATCGCATCTTTGCCATACCATACATCATACATGCATCATGCCCGACCTTTTGCCGATCTTAAATATTGCATCCGGTGTTTATTCTAGTGTTTTGCTTCTTCGCGGATACGGCCGTTGAGTTGATGTGAGCTTCGCCCGATCTTCGGATGAACCCTTCGGCAATGTTTTCAGGCGAGCATCTCCCCTTTCTACCTATCTTACTTTTATAGTCTTTATTCCCTCCTGTTGATCTATTGCTATCTGTGTTGCGATGCTTTAGTTTCCGTACCTGTGATATACCGTGCAGCCCTATATTGCCTTGGACACATCCTATTACCTGATGTTTGGTAGATAGTTGGACTTGCGCGTCATAGTCGCTTGCTCAAATGTTGTTGCGTGCCGTCAAGTACCACAGTTGTTGGAGAAATGCCGCATGTTGATGTTGGAGATGATCATGGTTTTACTTATCGTTCACTTTAATTCCTGTTTAACAACTAAAATTGAGGTAAGCAGAGGCATCGGTGGGTGATAGAAAATATTTGGTTTCCGAACGCCCACTTGTGTCCCGTAGGACCCCGAGTACTTGATACCTGTTCCTTGATTTATCGCGCTATCCACATCCGGGAGGTATATGGGACCCCCCTTAGCCAGAGCTTGATTCAGTCTTATTTCTTGGGGCCACAAACTAGTTTGAGGTTTTATTTACGATCATGTACTTATGCCATGCTTTACTGCTTTATTTACGATTGTGCGATGTATAGCACACTGTACTGTTTTGGAGCGGGACACGATTCCGCGGTGTCGACAAGCCCAGTTTTGGGTTCCCAGTCGTTCACAGCCGTCTACCCAAACCTTGAGTCCGTCTCGGAGCTTGCTTACTTCGTTGCGGGTCTACTCCAAGGGGTGGCCCCCTGAAATATTTCTGAATCCTATGATTGCTTTGTCGTGAAGGCCTCGTTGGGTTTTGATTTGGTTTTTCCGAGGTTGATCGAGTGTGTGTTGCTATTGGTGCACCCCGGCCGGGTAAAACTTTCTGAAAGCCGTGTCCGCGGTTATGGACGACTTGGAGCACAGTATCTCGACCATAGACAAGCATAACTAAAGTTTATTGCTATAAATTTGACTTTATAATGACTAGTAATCAGCTTCACTATAATGGAATGGCTAATTAATACTGCCCCCAATTGCTTGTTTGGAGTGTCGCTTGCGACCATTGTACCTGGCTAGTAAGTATGACAACTACAACGGAATGGCTGAATAAAAGTACCAACAACTGCTGGGTTTTGGGGTCATCTCATGCTAATTGTATCTGACTAGTAAGTGATGCCACTATAACGGAATGATTAACTAAAAGTGCCCACTGCTTACTTTATCAGGATGATTATCTAAACCTGACTAGTAAAGTGCCGCAACTATAACTGAATGAGTAAAACTGCCAACAGTGTGAGTTCCTCGGTTGACTTCCTCGTTTGGTCTCGAGGGGGAAACGCCAGGATGGGTTTGATTGATGGTAGTATCAGGTTGGTTCCGAATAGGTCTTTCTCACCCCTCTCCGATAGCCGCTAGTTGTATCGAGTCTCTATAGGGTGTTTAGTGCATGCTGCCGCTGCCGCTTTAGTCCACCATACCTTTGTAGGCGAGGACCGCCGAATTCTAGTCTCGCCGTGTACTGGCCTCAGTACTGACGCTCTCTCTTTTTTCCTTTGCCCTTTGTCGGCACCCCTTTTGTTTAAGCAGGTTTTGAGATCGACGTCGTTAGCAGGGTTACCCTTCCGGCTTGGCCTGGGCAGGGTTATGGACGTCGTTGGTTATTCTTCAGGGCTCTTAGCCCCATTTGCATCTTGTCCGTAGCTGGACGCACTATCGTTTTCAAGGTGATTTGGATCTTTGTATATTATATCTGTATTCTTGACTCATTGAGTCGCCGCTGTATATATATATCTATTCTGTGGGTCCCTTCGAGGACTGTTGTGTAATGTTATTACTTCGTTTTCCACCCGCACGAAAGTGCCTGGTGGGCACCTTTGAATCGTTTCTATGCGGGTTTGGCGGGTTTCGCTAAAACTTGCATAGGTCCGATTCTGAGGGTGTTACACACCATCGTCCCTAGATCGGGGGGATCTGAAGCTCTTCCCGGCACCCTACCGGAGGGGATATCATTTCCGGAGGCCTTCTTCTTCATCATGCCAGCCTCCGGTATGAAGCGTGAGTAGTTCCACCTTGGACTACGGGTCCATGTAGTAGCTAGATGGTTGTATCTCCTCCTTGTGCTTTCATGTCTAGATATTGTGAGCTCCGTTCATGATCAAGATCTAATCTATTTGTAATCATGCATGTTGTGTTTGCGGGGATCCAATGGATATTGAGATTACTATGTCAGATTGATAAATGGTTTTGTCTATTTGATTCTATCATGTCTGTGTTGTTTGTGATCTTGCATGCTCTCTGTTGTTAGTAGCTATCTTGGCCAAATAGTTGCTAGTGACTCCAAGAGGGGGTATTTATGCTCGATAGTGGGTTCATGCCTCTACTTAATTAAGGGAAGTGATAGAAATCTCTACGGTTGTAGATGTGTTGTTGCCACTAGGGAGAAAACAACGGTCTCTTATTCATGGAACAAGTGGACTGTTTACCTTACACACTTTGCTTAAAGCAGTTGTCTATTGCTTGCAACTTAATACTGGAGGGGGTTCGGATGATAACCTGAAGGTGGACTTCTAGTCATAGATGCAGTTGGATGGCGGTCTATGTATATTGTTGTATTGCCCAATCGAATCTCATAGGATCTTTTTGTCTAGTATTGCATTGTTATGCCTTGCTCAGTCCTGTCAATTGCCCTGCTGTAATTTGTTTACCCAACATGCCATGTTTGTTTATCTAAGGAGAACACCTCTAGTGAACTATGGACCCCGGTCCAATCTTTACCATTGATACATCTTCCACTGTTACTATTTACTTGCTGCAAACCATCATCACCTTCCACACCATATAGTTACAGCAACCGATGATATTGAGAACCTCACTGTTCATTAGGGCAAAGTCTTGAGTTTGTGTTGTACAGGTTTCCACGTTGCTTGCAACACCTTTGAGACGTTTCCTTCCTCCAACTGGTTCGATAACCTTGGTTTCTAACTGAGGGAAGACTTGCTGCTGTGCTGCATCACACCTTGATCTTGGGGTTTCCCGACGAAGTGTTCCATGTCAACAAGGAGTCATCAAGGTCGTCCATCTCACTGGCCTGGTGGCGCAAGCAAACGTGGAGCTACCTCCAGCTCTGCCGCTGGCGGGGTGGGCACCACCGATAGCGTCAGAGGAGGGGATGGAGTTGGTGCCTCCAGCTCCGCATGGCACCGTTGGCAGCGTGGCCTAGGCAGGTGATCGACCCGTCCGCGCCCGCGCCTGCTCCGTCCATGCCACCGGCCAACCACTGAATGCCGCCGAAGTACATTGATACGTCGGAAACGTATCTATAATTTTTGATGCTCCATGCTTGTTTAGTATATACTTTTCTTTGCTTTGTCTACACTTTGAGGTGTTTTTATATCTTTTCTGGAACTAACCTATTAACAAGTTGCCACAGTGCCAGTTGCCTGTTTTCTTCTGTTTTTGGTTCGAGAAAGGTAGAAAATCAATATTCTCGGAATTAGACGGGACAAAAGCCAAAGTCAATATTTTACCGTGGGCGTCACGAAGTCCAAAGGAGATACGGAGAGGCGAGCCAGGGCCACCACACCCCCTAGGCGCGGGTGGGACCACCCCGTGCCTGGGTAGGATGTGGGCCCTCCGGCCGCCTCCCAGCCTTGCCTCTTCGCCTATAAGAAGCCCCCGATGCAGAAACCCTAGGCACCCGATCAAAACTCCACGAAACCTTCTGTAGCGGCCACCAACATCGTCCCTAGATCGAGGGGATCTGAAGTTCTTCCCGGCACCCTGCCGGAGGGGATATCATCCTGGAGGCCTTCTTCTCCGGTATGAAGCGTGAGTAGTTCCACCTTGGACTACGGGTCCATGTAGTAGCTAGATGGTTGTATCTCCTCCTTGTGCTTTCATGTATAGATCTTGTGAGCTCCGTTCATGATCAAGATCTAATCTATTTGTAATCATGCATGTTGTGTTTGCGGGGATCCGATGGATATTGAGATTACTATGTCAGATTGATTAATGGTTTTGTCTTATTGATTCTATCATGTCTGTGTTGTTTGTGATCTTGCATGCTCCCCGTTGTTAGTATCTATCTTGGCCAAGTAGTTTCTAGTGACTCCAATAGGGGGTATTTATGCTCTATAGTGGGTTCATGCCTCTAATTTCCAAGGGAAGTGACAGAAATCTCTTCGGTTGTAGATGTGTTGTTGCTACTAGGGAGAAAACAACGGTCTCTTGTTCATAGAACAAGTGGATTGTTTACCTTACACACTTTGCTTAAAGCAGTTGTCTGTTGCTTGCAACTTAATACTGGAGGGGGTTCGGATGATAACCTGAAGGTGGACTTCTAGTCATAGATGTTGTTGGATGGCGGTCTATGTGTATTGTTGTATTGCCCAATCGAATCTCATTGGAACTTTTTGTCTGGTATTGCATTGTTATGCCTTGCTCAGTTTCTGTCAATTGCCATGTTGTAATTTTTTTACCCTCCATGCCATGTTGTTTTTCTAAGGAGAGCACCTCTAGTGAAATATGGACCCCGGTCCAATCTTTACCATTGATACATCCTCCACTATTACCTGTTTACTAGCTGCAAACCATTACCTTCCAAACCATACGTTTAATCCTTTGTTACAGCAACCGGTGAGATTGACACCTCACTGTTAGTTGGGGCAAAGTCTTGAGTTTGTGTTGTGCAGGTTTCCACGTTGCTTGCAACACCTGTGTGATGTTTCCTTCCTCCTACTGGTTCGATAATCTCGGTTTCTTACTGAGGAAAGACTTGCTGCTGTGCTGCTTCACACCTTGCTCTTGGGGTTCCCAACAGGCTCCACATCAACTGAGCCATCAACAAGTTTTCTAGCACCATTGTCGGGGAGGCTAAGGACGTATTCACAAGGGGAGTCCTCCTCAACCTTTCTCTTTACTTTGTTTTTAGTTTGCTTAGTTTCTTTTGCTTGGTTTTGTTTGCCTCTGTTTACCAAAAACTCAAAAAAAATAGTTTAGTTTGGTTTACTTTCTTTATTCAAAAACACAAAAAATTAGTTCCTACTCTAGTAGCTACCATGTTTGGTTTTGGTCCTATCTCTCTGACACCTATGGAAGAGATCTTTGCTTTCAAGCAAAAATGTGAAGAGAGTATTAAAGAAGCTTGGTCTAGAATCTCTGCTTTACAAAGGGAAACTGAGCCTAAGATGAGTCTTAGCTTGGTTATTAATAGTTTCTACCGCGGTATTGCTCTTTGTTATAGATATGATTTAGATGCTGTGGTTGGGAAAGATATGTTTCAATGTACTGAGGATGAAGCTTTTGATGCCATAAAGAAATTGATTATAATTTATAATACACCTGGCAAGTCTGATTCCTCTTTCATAAATATTTTTGCTAGGTTGAACACGCTTGAGTCCAGTACTGTTGCTTTGAATAGTTGCTATCACACACTTAGGGAGTACCATGATTATGTTCCAATGAATTCTGAGCCTTCAAAGTGGTTTCCCACAATCAAAGTCACTATAAATAGTGCAACTTTTGATTCTCGTTGTGATATCATGTCTGAATTTGCCTCATGCCTAAAGATATTTATGAGTCTTTGAGTCTTTGGGGGATTTCTAAAGGAGGAGAGGAGATCTCTCTTACTAATAATGTCACTTTATTACCCATTGGAATAGCTGAAGGTGTGTTTACAAAAATCTCAGGGAAAATGGTGTCTACGGATTATCTTGTTATTGAATGTGTAGGCAAAGGACAGATCACACTTGGAAGATCCCTACTTAAACACTTTGGAGCAATAATAGATGTGGGAAAAGGCATTATGCATTTTGCTCCTCCAGTAAGCAAACATATTTTTCCTAAGAAGAAGAATAAGGGTAAGAAAGGAAAGAACAAGAGAGTTGCTTCTTCATTTGAAAATACTTGATTTCTTGCTTCTTGTGCCTAATTTAAAGGCGTTAAAGAAAAGTATTTGTTTGGAGATAACCCAAGAGTTTCCTTGAGTCTTGGAAGTTATTACTTCAGTAATGACCTCTCCTTATCCTTTTTGTTTGCTTTTTGTGCCAAGAATGACCTCTAATGAGAGGGAAGTAAGATTTGTGGAGTTGCTGTCCCGAAACAGATTTCTGTCCTCCACCATAAAAATGCATGAGGCGTCTCTGTAAGTCGGATTGAGCTGACAATTTACTAATAAATCCCCCAGTATGTTAGCTAACTTTCATTAGTTCAACACTTTTTGATTTGAGCAATAGAAGATTTTCGAAAAAATCGGTTTATACCTGCTAGTCTGTTTTGACAGATTTCTGCCATTATTTGCATTTGCTTCTTATTGATTCCTTTTTTAGTTCTCTTTTGGTAATTGAACTTTTTGAAGGAGTTGCTACAGTAGCATGTGTTTTTAGTGAAAAAAATTGCTGTTCCAAAGCTAAATCCAAAGGTCTATTATCTTTTGAATACACTAATGTTGCTAATGAAGATTGTGTGAAGTTTTGTATGAAGGAAAAAATTTAGGTGTAGAGAGAGAATGATGTAATGAGATGAAGAATGGAAAAAATCTCAAGCTTGGGGATGCCACCCCGGTGTCACCCCAAGAAATATCCAAGAGGTACAAGCGTCAAAGCTTGGGGATGCCCAAGGCATCCCCTTCTTCATCAATAAAAAGCTCAGGTTTGTCTAGACACTTCGTTTTTATTGTTTCATGCACTGTTGTGTTGTTCTTGGAGCGTCTTAGTTTTAGTTTGGTTTGCTTAGTTTGTTTAGTTTGCTTGAATAAAGTAGTTTGGACGCCCATTCTCACTATGTTGTTTTCAAATAAGTTGCTTGGTGTTGGAAAGGAGTAGGAAGTTCCTACTTGAAAGTGCAAGAGGAGCTTGCATTGACTGTGACTTAGACTTTGGCATGACATGCTAGGTGTTGTTTTGACCTTATGCTTAGTGATTATTGCTGTAGAATTTCTTGTTCCAAACAATTGGGATTGCTTAGTGTGCCTTGAAATAATTATGCGTTGTTTTAGCATGCAAAAGCATAGTATTGTGGTATTCTCCTTTGATGTTTTGTTTGGGTTGACTTGGCACATGCTCACACCATGTTATGAATGTGAACAAGTCACCGTAGCCTCTATGATCATTTAGTCATTGACTTGTAGTACCACTCTATGCTTTGATTAGTAATGTTTTGTTGCTCTGCATGATTATGGCCATTATTGCTCTCTTAGTTGGTTGCTCCCAGTCTTTTGCTAGCCTCTACTTGTATGAGTAAGCTCTACTCATGCTTCCAACTCCCAAGAAACCAAGTTATTCCAAAGTGTCCACTATAAACTCCTATGCATGGTGTGTTACACCATTCCAAGTATATTCTTGTTTTCAACTATCTTCCAATTAAAAGTATTTTGTTATGTGAAAACTTAGTGATTAAAGCCCTCACGAACTTGATAGCACACTTTATATTCTTTGCCCCTAATAAACTTGAACCATTGTGTTTTCTATGTTGTATATGCTTGCACTTATATGTTGGAATTAGCAGAACCGTGCTGTCACGGGGAACGTTTTCAACATTGCACTTGTACTTTGTACACAATTGATATCATGTTGTTTTGTCTATGGATGTCACCGGTGTGAAATAAAGAGGGAACTTGTAAGTCCATGGAGTTATGTATTTTGTGTTAGAGAAACGTCGGGGCCGCTAGCCTAAGCCATGCCTAATCATGGTGGAAACTTGCAGCATCACCATAATGAGCTATTTATGAAGCATCCTCAATAAAAAGCTATGCACATAGTAAATAAAAAGATCGCTAAGATGTTCATTGTCTGGTTGCCTTGTCATTTTGGTTATGGGATACCTCATGTACCATGTGCAAGGGGTACCCCATTGGCGATTCTCTATGATACGCATGTACTTACTATGACAAGAACTTATAGGTGACCGAAGATGAGTAGCATGAGGTGTGGCCCTCGTATTCAAGGGACTTGAGATTGCCAACTTATACTTTGTCAAGCATATACTCCATAGTTTGTTCATTTTAACCTTAATCACTTGAATATGCTTTATGATAGGGGCAATGAGGGCTGAAAGCTAACAAGTACCATAATTTTTGGAAGCTCTGTTTGAAACTTGAAATCCCTGTTTCCTTTATGAAAGGCCTTTCTTCCACCATTATTTGATTCTCCACCTTCTACCTTTAGGCACCATGAAGAGAGCATAGTTGCCATTCTGTGTGCAGTGTCCCAAAACTTATTGATTGATGCATATTGTGATATTACTTGTTCTTGTGCAATTTGTATCTAGTCACTCTTATGAACTTTGAAGGTGTCCTATGCATCTATTTGCTACTCTATGAGGGACAAGCTGAATGCCACTATGCCATGTTTTCTGTATGTGAAACAAACAAACATTTTTCAATGCATGTTATTCATGATCTTTGTTTGTAGCCTTTCATGTTGCATGGATAATTACTTTGTCTTATTGTTAGAACTCCATCTTTCATGCACATGTTTAGAGTTCTTTGACCCCAACTTTCAATGCTTGCAAATGGTTTGATCTTGGTTTTGACGGTGTATGTCACCTAAAAAATCATTCTTTTATCACTTACCTACTCGAGGACGAGCAAGAGTTAAGCTTGGGGATGCTTGATACGTCGGAAATGTATCTATAATTTTTGATGCTCCATTCTTGTTTAGTATCTACTTTGCTTTGCTTTGTCTACACTTTGAGGTGTTTTTATATCTTTTCTGGAACTAACCTATTAACAAGTTGCCACAGTGCCAGTTGCCTGTTTTCTTCTAATTTTGGTTCTAGAAAGGCAGAAAATCAATATTCTCGGAATTGGACGGGACAAAAGCCAAAGTCAATATTTTACCGTGGGCGTCACGAAGTCTAGAGGAGAGACGGAGAGGCGAGCCAGTGCCACCACACCCCCCTAGGCATGGGTGAGCCCACCTCGCGCCTGGGTAGGGTGTGGTCCCTCCACCGCCTCCCAGCCTCGCCTCTTCGCCTATAAGAAGCTCCCAATGCAGAAACCCTAGGCACCCGATCAAAACTCCACGAAACCTTCTGTAGCCGCCACCACCATCGTCCCTAGATCAGGGTGATCTGAAGTTCTTCCCGGCACCCTGCCGGAGAGGAGATCATCACAGAGGACTTCTTCTCCAGTATGAAGTGTGAGTAGTTCCACCTTGGACTATTGGTCCATGTAGTAGCTAGATGGTTGTATCTCCTCCTTGTGCTTTCATGTATAGATCTTGTGAGCTCCGTTCATGATAAAGATCTAATCTATTTGTAATCGTGCATGTTGTGTTTGCGGGGATCCGATGGATATTGAGATTACTATGTCAGATTGATTAATGTTTTTGTCTTATTGATTCTATCATGTCTGATTTGTTTGTGATCTTGCATGCTCTCCGTTGTTAGTAGCTATCTTGGCCAAGTAGTTGCTAGTGACTCCAAGAGGGGATATTTATGCTCGATAGTGGGTTCATGCCTCTAGTTTCCAAGGGAAGTGTCAGAAATCTCTTCGGCTGTAGATGTGCTATTGCTACTAGGGAGAAAACAATAGTTCTAGTTCATAGAACAAGTGGATTGTTTTGCTTAAAGCAGTTGTCTGTTGCTTGCAACTTAATACTAGAGGGGTTCAGATGATAACCTAAAGGTGGACTTCTAGTCATAGATGCAGTTGGATGGCGGTCTATGTATATTGTTGTATTGCCCAATCGAATCTCATAGGATATTTTTGTCTGGTATTGCATTGTTATGCCTTGCTCATTTCCTGTCAATTTCCCTGCTGTAATTTGTTTACCCTTCATGCCATGTTGTTTATCTAAGGAGAGCACCTCTAGTGAACTATGGACCCCAGTCCAATCTTTACCATTGATACATCCTCCACTATTACCTGTTTACTTGCTGCAAACCATTACCTTCCACACCATACGCTTAATCCTTTGTTACAGCAACCAGTGAGATTAACAACCTCACTGTTAGTTGGGGCAAAGTCTTGAGTTTGTGTTGTGCAGGTTTCCACGTTGCTTGCAACACCTGTGTGACGTTTCCTTCCTCCTACTGGTTCGATAACCTCGGTTTCTTACTGAGGGAAGACTTGCTGCTGTGCTGCTTCACACCTTGCTCTCGGGGTTCCCAACAGGCTCCAGATCAACTAAGCCATCATACATCGACCTCGACCCCTAGATGGACGCGATGGCATCGACGGTGTAAATCAGTAGCTAGGGCTAGTTTAAAATTCATCTTTTATATTTTGAATGTAAATTACATATGAATATGTATAAACTTTGCTAGTTTAACGTGTTATTGTCTCGGATTGAATTTCAAAAAGAATCACCATCGTCCTATTGGCAGGATGATGACTACAAGTGCACAGATCATTTGTAGCTAGTTTCGAAATAAAGATATGGATCCCACAGGGAGCAGGAGTCCGAAGTCTAATAACTCTTAAATTAATTATTAAAATATAAATTCTAAAATAAAGTTCTAAGTAACAAGATAAAATGCGAGTATTGTGTAAAAAGGTGTTTTGGGGGTTCTTGGTATAAGAGAACAACGAGTAAACTAAAGTAAACCAAATACAGAAAATAAGTATCGCGTGTGTAAAAGAGATTTGAAACTGCAATGGGAAAAAGCGTTCTTAGGGAGTAGCGGATACACCTTTAGCATTTATAAAAGGCTAATGTAAAGATTGTTATCATGAACATTCTCAACTATGTATGTGTGGGAGAAACTCTGTATTTGGACAAATAGAAAGCAACCACTGTTCACATCATCCTTTGCGGTGACCCAGCATACCACTGCATGTGTAGTACACTATTGTCGTTGACATGACATCCATAGAACACCGTTCTGTAAATATCACATCCCTTAGAGTGGTACAACAGAAACATTGCGGATCCATATTACAAACATTCACATATTATTATTATTACAATACCAGAAGTTCAAGACTTCAAAAAGATTCTACTTACAAACCAAAATATAAAGTGTTTCAACGGAATTTAAAAGTAGCAACTCCAACTAGGAGTTGAGCTCAGCAGCTTATTCTATAGAGTTCATGCTTCTCGGCTCCGTTGGTTACTACTAACTAGGATACTTAGTTGGACTCGTTATCATCAACACCATAGCGGATTTCGTAATCCACTCCTTCAACACCTCCTGACAGGTCAGACTCTTCATAGAAGACATCTTCTTGACATTCAGCTGCATACATTGACACGTCTTCGGGATCCTCAGAGTCTAAGCAAGGGATCAAAGGAAAGGATGAGTAACAGCATTACCCAACAAGTTCATTATATGGAAGGTGGGAAGTTTGATGCTCTAACTACTACCTCGGATTATAAATCCTTGGCACTATGCAGTTTTTGTAAATCTTTCTTCAAAGATTGATTTTATTATGAAAATCTATGACCATCAGCCTTCACAAGTTGACCAGAACTTTCATGGAGTTCCTTTCCTGCCGAGGTCGTAGCTCCTTCCCGGAACAGGGAGTAACAAGTTACAATTCTTATACTCTGCAGAGGTGCGTTACTTTGCCCATGAGAGATCAACTCCTTGTTGCACAACTGGGCGTACTTTCCCGTCCACAATTCCATGATGTGGGGCCCAGTAGTTGGTCCAAGCCAATCACTGCCCCCTTCGCGACCTCGCATGCCTCCTTGGTGTACACCATGCCCACATATTGAATTACGACAATGGTTTGTACAAACCGTTAGATGCCAGAACTATCGTGGGACGATGAGGGTTCCCACCCATATGCTGCATATCCTCTACGAATTACCAATTAATATGCACGCTACAAGGATAACAGCCACAACCTGCACATCCGGCTTCATGCGAGAGGAAGAAGATACAACTGACTTCTCTGTCCCATTCCAAATCTCATGGCTAACGCGTAATATACGGCGCTAGAATCACTGATGTCAGGGGTTATTAAGTCCCTAATTGATCATCATTGTTGCGAATAGAACCCTAATTTCTATTGCTCCATTATATCATCACTTAGGATGATATCTATGATTTCTTTATTTGTGAAAATATTATTTTCTTTCTTTGGAGTATATATGATAACACACAATTTGCAAATACTTTGATAAAGACTCTTCAAAGGATATGAGCAAGTGATGAACTTGCCTTGTGATGGCAAGGTAGTGAAGTCTGATGCTTGCACTGGACCTTGAGCTTCTATGTCTACAAAAACATCATTATTGCCTGGTAAGGACAATATTTAAAGAAGCAAAATGATTATGCAAAGTAATGTAATGCATCATTTAGCTTTATATGTATTCTCCCCCATTTATTTAAATTATAAAAATTCTTTTAATTGTAAAGAATTTATAAATATTATTTTTTCAATATTTATTGAATATTGTATTCTTTTATTTTATTTTAATTTATTTGTATTTTATTTAATTAATAATTCCTTTAAGAATTATCATTAAATACCAAAAATTAATATTAAATATTTGTTTAGTATTTTTCTAAAATACTGCAATATTAATGTATAATGAAAGTGTTTTTTATTTATTTTTATCATCTTTCAAGAATTTTGAAAAATTCCATAAGGAATATATATATTACAAAATTCTTAATAAAATTTATATAACTAAAATTTTATCTCTTAATTTATTTGGATAGTTTGGATTATTGTGAATCCAAAAATGTTTTATTTATAATTTTGGGACTTTTATTTTATTTTCTAGAATTTATTTAAGTTCAGGGGCATTTTGGTCTTTTTCCAATTATTGAAATAGGCTCTAAAAGATTTGGGCTGATTGTTTGGGTTTACTGGGCCCTTGTGACCCAATAGGGCAAAGTCAAAACAATACCCTGAAGGGGTATTGGCCCAACCCAGCCCAACACTCTCTGTCTCTCTCTCGAGCTCACCTCTCTCCTTCTCCTCCCCCGACCCTGTGGTCAACGGTGTCACCGCCGGCGATTCACGCCATCGTGGACCTCCCTGGCTACCGCCATGGTGCAGGATGAGGTTGTCGGCCCCGCTCTTCCCTCCCGTCCAATTGGATTTGGACCTGGAGCCCTCCTGTGACCAGATCGATGTCGTCCCGAACCCTAGGGTTTGGGGTTAGCGTTGGTGCTGACGCCGCCGCTGTTGTCGTGTGCCGTGGGGATGCTACTCGCCCCCAGGCATGGCTATGGTCGCCGCCGTGGCGTTGTGTGGGTCGTAGCGTTCCCTTGGGGGTGCTACCTGTGCCGTCGTGGTTATCGGCCCCCTCTGCTTTCTCTTCTAATCTATAGCGAGGACCTTCGGTAAGTTGTTCCTCTCCCTCTCGTGCTAAGCCATCCCATGCTAGATGTTGGTAATGGCCTCCCCTGGTTAGTATTCTGTCCTGATTGAGATGGTTTGTTCTGCCTAGGGTTCATACCCTGCTGTGGATTAGATAACTGATGAATGGGGATCAAGTTTTGATGGTCCCTAAGCATGCTAAATGATTGTTAGCTGTGGCTTGCTGCTTATGATTAGCTATGGTGATGCTAGTGGTTTACCAGATGGTTCTTTGGATTAATTTTTATATGATTCAGATGGTAAAATTGCTCTAAAAGCAATACTTGGGAAATCTAGTGGTTTTATTAGCTCACCACTGTCATTACTTGGTTAATGACAGTGAGTGTTGTGTGATGAATTCATTGTATTAGTACCGTTGGCTTAAGAATTCATATATAGATTGAGATCAAAATGATCTCCTACAGTGAAGATATGTATATGATTTTCCTGAGTATGATTCGTGTGATGTCAGGAAAATGATTTTTATAGTTAGCTGTGGTGTAACTGTGAAGATTGAATGCTTAACCTGCTTAGTTTAGAACTATTCTTGTGACACCGTCCTTGTATGGCACACAAGGTTAGATTCAATTACTTGGTTTGGTCTTATTCAAGCTTTAACATTAGCTTGGCATTATAGATAAGTGGAATTCTCTTTCCTTGCATCCCTAGAACCAATGATGTTGGTCTGAGGTTAGGGATTAGATCTTTGTCTTGTTGTTTCTCAAGGATTAGTTCTGGTAGTGGTACCAACTACCGTTTCTTGAATCAAAGTTGGGGAAAAATGATTGTAGGCTTGATCACTTATATAGATCCATAAGATTAAATTCTAAGGTGCTACTCTAATTGAAGAGATGTGCCTAGAAGTTTAAATCTTGGCTATATTCATTCTTGAATTGAAATATAGCTCAATAGCTTAGATCAATGATGTTGTCCTGAGATCTTAGTTGGTTCCTTATACTTTTTTGATGGCTTTTAATGTTTAAAAACTTCATCGATGGATTCACCCCACTTGGGTGCTTTCTGAGAATTTGAGTAAGAGACAGATCATGTATGCTTGTCTAATCTTAGACAGATAGATCATGTGATGGTCTATTTTACTCACCACACTTATTTGATGTTGGGGTTGCTAGTGATTGATCTTGTGGTAGCTTGATGTGGTGCTCTCCTGGTATTTCCAGCTCCTGACTTGTCCTTGATCTAGCCCTTCACCTCCTGGTCCTGGTGGCTTGATCTTGGTCTTGCTATCCACTTGTTCTACCCCCTCCTTATGTCACCATTTTGGTGATGTGATCCAGGGTTTTGATTGGTGTGATCTTGTTTGGCCTTGATTTGGTTTAGCTGGGCTGCTGTTCTTGGTGTGTATGATCAAGAAAGTGATGTGGGGTTGGCTTCCCATGGCTGTGTTGATGGTTTTGTTTGATTGTGCTGTTCTTGTGGTGCTGACAGCACACACCATGCAGTTTGGTGTGTGTGTTGCTTGGGTGTCTGCTGCACAGCTTGTGGATATGCTCTGGTTGTGAAGTTACCTTTATCTGGTTACTCTTACTTGGCTGGTGAAACTTGCCCCTTCTTGCTGTTTGGAGTTATTTGACTTCTAGTTTAATTTATGAAAGATTCAGTTCTTTCATATTGGTGAATCTTGCCCCTTAAATACTCAATGATGAAAAAAAATGAACAGTGCACTTCACTGTCAAATCTGAGAGTAAAATAATTCTAATCCTAACTTTCTTTCTTTTTTAAGTTTCTGTTTATTTTGCAGGTACCAGAGTTGAGGATCAAGACTTTAGTTTAGGTTTTTCTTTTTCTTTATAGAATAGTCACTTGTAATATCTTTATTATTTTGTAATTTTTATTTTTATCCTTTTGTAATAAAGATTGTATTATGATTCAATAAATAAAGATTATTCTTTTATTTCTTTACTATTGTAAAGTTTGTTGCTTCTGAACATAAGTTACATTTGTGTAACTTATTTATTGAATGAAGTTTTGGAATATTCATTTTATTGATTATCTTCTTTTATTTAAAGTTTGAGTTATTATTAGTTAACTCTAAATTAAATCAAATACTCAAACATCATTCAAAATCCTTTTGAATTATAATTCAAACACTTAAGTTTTAAATTCAAATTTCATTTCCCAAAACACTCTAATCCACAAAGATCATATCAAAGTCTGTTGAGATGTACCTGAATAGTTCTGGATAGGCTTTTCTTAAATCCTCTTCTTTCTCCCAAGTGGATTCCCTTTCAGGGTGATGTTCCCACTGTACCTTGCAATATTTGATTGCTCTATTCCTCAACCTTTTCCAGTTTTTTTCCAAAATTTTACATGGCTTTTCAAGATAGGTTAAGTCTGCTTGTAGTTCTATCTCTTGATGTGTGATTGCATCATCTGGAACTTTCAAACATTTACGAAGTTGTGACACATGGAAAACATTATGCACTTGATCCAATCTTGATGGTAACTCTAAAGCATAAGCTATAGTTCTGTTCTGACTCAGTATCTTGAATGATCCAATGTATCTTGGACTCAATTTTCCTTTAAATCCGAACCTTTTCACCCCTTTCATTGGACTTACTTTCAAATATACCATGTCTCCCACTTATGGATGCCATGATCTTCGACTTTGATCAGCATAACTTTTCTGCCTACTTTGAGCTATTTTCAGTCTATCCCTAATCTTATCAATGATATCTTGTCTTTCCTTGATATAGTCTGGTGCAAAATCCTTGCTGCTTCCAGGCTCATACCAACATATTGGTGATCTACACTTCCTTCCATACAGAACCTGATATGGAGCTGCCTTCAGACTACTCTGATAGCTATTATTGTAGGAAAATTCTGCCAATGGTAGATGATCTTCCCATGTACCTCCAAAATCTAATGCACAAGCTCTTAACATGTCTTCTAATATTTGATTTGTTCTTTCTGTTTGACCTCCTGTCTCAGGATGATAGGCTATGCTGAAATCTAACTTTGAACCAAGTGCTTCATGCAATTGCTTCCAAAATGCTGAAGGTAACACTGATCCCCTATCAGTTACGATCTTTTTGGGCATTCCATGCTTACTTACTATCTCTTTGATGTAAACTTCTACTAACTTCTCGGCATTATCTTTCTGATTTACCGGAATAAAATGTGCACTTTTAGTGAGTCTGTCCACAATTACCCATATCATATCCTTCCGTTTAGGTGTCATGGGCAATCCTGTGATGAAGTCCATACCTATTTCCTCCCACTTCCATTCGGGAATTTCCAAAGGTTGTAATGGTCCTGCTAGACTTTGATGTTCAGCCTTAACCCTTTGGCAAGTATGGCATTCTGATACATATTTAACAATGTCCCTTTTCATGTTATTCCACCAGAATAGTTCTTGCAAATCCATATACATCTTAGTACTTCCTAGATGTATAAAATATGGTGTTTCATGTGCTTCTCTGAGTATGACATCTCTAATCTCAGTCACATCTGGAACACAAAGACGGTCTTGAAACCATAAAGACTCATAATCTCCAAGACGAAAAACTGATTTTGCCCTTGAGATATCCTCTGAATTTCTTCAGCAATGAAAGGATCTTCTGCTTGATGTCTAAAAATTTCGTGCTTAAGATCACTGTCCTGCTCTGCAACTACCTGCATAGTAGCTAATCCTCCAAGAAACTTTGTTCTAATGAATTGCAGCTCTAATCTTTCCAAGTCCATTTGTAACTCTTTTGGTAGCTCCCGATTGTTAGGCTGAATGTCTGCACTCTTTCTGCTTAAAGCATCTGCCACAACATTTGCTTTCCCTGGAGTATAGTTGATTATTAAACCATAATCTTTGATTAGTTCCAACCAATGCTTCTGTCTCATATTCAACTCCTTTCGAGTAAAGAAATATTTGAGACTTTTATGGTTAGTGTATAACTCACATCTGGCTCCGTAAAGAAAATGCCTCCATCCTTTCAACACAAAGACTACTGCTTCTAACTCTAAATCATGAGTTGGATAATTGACTTCATGTGGTTTCAGTTGTCTTGAACCATAAGCAATCACCTTCCGATCTTGCATTAACACACAACCCAAACCTTCTTTAGATGCATCACAGTATACTGTAAAGTCTTTCCCTGTTTCAGGAACTGCTAAGATTGGAGCTGTGGTTAACCTGGTCTTCAACTCCTGAAAACTTGCTTTACACTTCTCATCCCAATTGAATGGTGTATTCTTTCTTAGCAATTTGGTCATTGGTCCAGCTATTTTGGAGAAACCTTCAATGAATCTCTGATAATAACCAGCGATTCCTAAGAAACCTCGAATTTGCTTCACATTGGTTGGTGCAGTCCACTCTAGTACTGTCTGAACTTTAGATGGATTTACAACAATTCCATCCTTACTGATCACATGGCCGAGGAATTCTACCTCATCTAGCCAAAATTCACACTTACTGAACTTAGCATAAAGTTTATGTTCCCTTAGTGTCTGCAATGCTATTCTCAAATGATCAGCATGCTCTTCCTTATCCTTGGAATATATCAGAATATCATCAATAAAGAATATGACAAACTTATCCAGATATGGCATGAAGATTTTGTTCATCAGATTCATGAATATTGTTGGTGCATTGGTCAAACCAAATGGTACTACCAGATATTCATGGTGTCCATATCTTGAGACAAATGCTGTCTTTGGAACATCTCTAGGTTTGATTTTTATTTGATGGTATCCAGATCTTAAGCCGATCTTTGAAAATACTCCGGCTCCTTTCACTTGATCAAACAAATCTTGAATTCTTGGTAAAGGATACTTATTCTTGATAGTAACGTTGTTTAGATTTCTATAATCTCCACACATCCTCCTTCCACCATCCCTTTTATCCACAAAGATTACTGGTGTTCCCCATGGAGATACACTTTCCTGGATAAACCCTTTTCTGGCTAACTCATCAATTTGCTCTTTGAGTTCTTTTAATTCTTTTGGTCCCATCTTATATGGTGCTTGATCTATTGGTGTTGTACCAGGAATTAGATCAATAGTGAACTCTATCTCCTGATGTGGTGGCATTCCTAGTAGCTCTGCTGGAAAAACATCTTGAAATTCATTTACTATAGGAATATCTTCCAATTTGACCTCTTTCATCGAGTTCAACTGCAGATCCACCATGATATGACTATGCTTATCTGCTTGGTAAACTATCCTTGCTCCACTTGGAGTTTTGATTGAGACAGTTTTCTCCTCACAATTTATCTGAGCCCCGTGTTCCATCATCCAGTCCATCCCCAGCACTACTGCAATTCCCTTCAAAGGAATCACATAAAGGTCTGCAAAGTATGTACAACCACAGATCAAGATAACCTGATCTTGTTTAATGTGGCGTACAATCACATTTCCCCCTGCCGTAACTACGGTCATAGGGTTTTCTAACATTGCCCTTCTAATCCCGAACTTATCATAGAATTCTTCAGAAATGAATGAAGTAGTTGCACCAGTATCAAATAGAACTTTGCCGGGATTGGTAAGGATATTGAGTGTACCTATCACTGCATGCTCCGAATTATCCACCTCCTCTAGGGTTGCGCAATTCAGCTTCTCGGTAGGTCTGTTCCTCTTGCCATTGTTGTTCTTGACATTATTTCCTCCTCGATTGGGCTGTCCATTTCCTCCACTGGTTTGTCCTGCTCCCTTGGTAGGCCAACCTCCTAGTGGTTTGCTCGGACAATCGGGCTTGATATGCCCCTTCTGACCACAACCGTAACAGATCACTACAGGTGTCAACACCCGGATTTTTAATCCCAGATGCCTGTTATGCCATACATCGCAATCCCAGGATTACCATTTTTGCGAGACATAACAGATTTGGATACCATAGTACATCATCCATTACAAACTATACATAAGGTCTTACACAAATAAGGATCTCATGATCCAGTTCTTAATACAACCCAGGCAGCGGAAATACGTAATAATAAAGGTAGCGTAGGCGAAGCTTCATCTTCGGGGTCACAGGTAATGCTGATGATGGGAGATGATCCTAGTTGTCGTAACCTTCCTGGGCTCCATCATCCTGGTACTCTTCTTCATAGTCTGGCCACGGGAATAGCCAGGGACAAAGCCATGAGTACTCTTTAAGTACTCGCAAACTAATACTAACAAGTGAAGGGGTTTTTTGTAATAGGACACTAAGCTCTATGGTTGTTTTGCAAAAGGCCAGATTTACCTCTACTAAGTTCAGAAGCAAGAAAAGCTAGTTGAAGTTTTATAACACCTAAGAGGGAACTTGTATTTCATATCACAACTCTGTTGTGGTCAAGTCAAAATCTCAATCCATTTCACAAGTCATTTTAAAAACATCTGACAGGGGAACAGTATGGCCACTCCAACTGTCCATAACCGCGGACACGGCTATTCGAATAGTTTGACACTCTGCAGAGATTGTACACTTTCACCACAACATTCGATACATCCGTCAGGAACAAATCCTGAATTCAGCATACTCAGTATGCGGATAATCAATCCTAACCTTTCAATTACACGCCCTAGTATAGGCACCTCTCCTGTGAGTTTGGCCTCCCAACCATGACGAACTGTCATCTTGGGTACTGCACAGGTGGACAATCTTCACAAGGTAGCCTCAGCTCAAACCTTGGCCGTGAGGGAACCCATACTAAAGTATATAAGTTTCCAGTCAATCCCTACCCAGTTTTCGGGTATTGTGGTTGTACGATAAAATTGGAATGGTATCGCATCCAGACAACCGTCAGTTTTATAAAGGTCTAAGGCTCATGCCTCAACATTTTCATCATCAAAATCATCTGGTGTTCGGAAACACGTGTCAAAACATCTCAGTAGAATGACTCATCATTCTAAGGTTTTCATAACCATTTTTCCACCAAGTATTCCCATCTAAAGTTGATCAATTTTTATGCTTAGCACTAGCATCTACAAGTGGGGGTGAGTACTAATGAGGGGTGGTAAATAAGTGGAGTTTAACTAAGTTCAATCTCATGCCTTAGTATGACATCAAGATTATCTATCTTAGGCCAAATTTAATGCTCTTTATGCAACCTTCAATTATCTTCCTAGATTCTACAAGTCACTTAAGTAAACTCTAAGAAATAGCTTTGATAAAGAAATAAAGTAGAAAGCTTGCAAGTAAAACTAGGAGGGGGTATCATCAAATATGTCTAACCAAGCATGCTTAGTGCATTGCATAGGTTATATAACTTTCATAATTGCAAGTGTTAGCTTGCCTTGTGCAGAGCAGTGGTTGAAGTTCTCCTCGGCTTCTTCTTCATAGTATCCTCCTTCCTCCTCGTATCCTTGGTCGGTACTAGCGTCTATGAATAAATACGAGGTACATAATCACCAAACAATACTTAACTACTTTCAATCATCACACAAAGGGGTTCTATAGATGATCTAGCATCATCACTAACATTACAAGATTAAAGCACTTGTCTTATTTATTTTACTTTTAGAAAAGTAATTTCTACTCATTGAAAAACTACTTAAGATTTAATATTCTCCAACTCAAACATGGGATCATGTTGACACATGTCATCACCACATATTTCAGTACATGAGAATGTGATTTAAAGTGGTGTCACAATTTAATAGGGTTTACCCTTTTTATTTTAAATAAAATAAGTGACTAGAAATGCCTATGTGGCATTCTTTTATTACTTGAACATTATTTCTGTAAGTAAACCCATATATTTTTATATATTCTGAAAGGTATGATCAAATATGATTTTTGAGAGTTGGAATCAACTCAAAAGCTAATATGGTTTAAATTTGAAAATGTTTTAATGTAGAAAAGCTTCTGCCTTGTTATTTTTACCAAGGTTGATCTATAGATCCAAATTATTTGAATCCAATGGTCTTGGATTAAGCATTTCAATATTTTTCTAACAAAATTGATTTCATGCAATTTGGTTTACTGAATCGAGCTGGGTTGATTTTTGAAACTAGCTATAGAATTGAGTTTGAATAAAATAGAAAAAGCTAAATTCAAACGAGTGGGCTACGCGGGAAGGGTTATTGGGCCGGCCCAGTGTCACTCCGCATCGCGGGGCGCAACTGACAGGGGTCTACTGTTCAGTGGCTCATTAAATGCAAAGCGGTACGGGGCAATGTGGTGCGTTGGATTAGAATGAAGATCGATGGCCGAGGGCCGTCGTCGATGATGAACAGGTCACCGGCGAGCTCGAACCCTAGCGGCTCAATGGGGGTGCATAGGGGGTATACCGGGGCTCCAGTGACGACGGCGAGGTGGGCAAACGACAAAGTCGACAACGGCGAACTCAGGGGTGGTCGCGGCAGCTCCAGGGGGGGACGAAATCAACGGCTCCCTTCTTCTCCAGAGGCGGCCTGCTTCGGCGCAATTCCGGCGAGCTGCTGCTCCTCGTGCTCCGGCTAAGGTATGGAATGATCAGTGAGGTGAGGGGAGTGAGATGGTGTGAAGAAATCGAGCGGGGGTCGTCTCCTTTTATAGGCTCGACGGCGAGACCGAGAGGGATGGGCAGGCGACGGTGGCGACACGTCTACGGGCGACTAGAGGCATGGCTGGGGTTGGCGATCATCGGGTGGTCTCCTGGCGATGCTCTAAAGCTTAAATGCGCGTGTAGGGGCGGTGGAAAATAGTCGGGAACGCGCGGTGCTCTGTGAGGCAGAGGCGGCGAACTCTGCAGCGAGCGGTGGCTAAGGGGTACGGGCGGTGAAACGAACATGTCTGGTGGTCTCCTGGGACGGTGGGGTGCATGCTGGTGGGCAGCGAGGGATCGAGGTGGTCGGGTTGCGTGGGAACGGTGTGTGCTCTGCGGTGCGCGTCGGCATGGTCGACAGCGGCACGGGCGCGGTGTTCCTGGCGGTTCTGGTCGTTGTCTTCGAGCTAGGGCTGGCCGAGAGGGGGCGGTGAGGCATGGGCTGCATGCTAGACAAGGTTGGTACGGCTAGTTCTTCTCCTAGCTTGCTATCCACACTGGGGTGACATGGGTGCTCTCGTCCTTTTCACCATTGATGACATTGGCAAGCTTACAGTGGTGCTAGAGTTTAGTTAAGGTTGCTAGATGATCTACTAAGGCTAGTGTAACCAGAGAGGGAACAAGGTTGGCCCAAAACACTGCTCAACATAGTGTTTGTGATTTTGTTGATTTGAATCTACAACCTGTTTGATGAAATGGCCGCATGAACTTAAGTTTTGAATTTTGAAAAGATTTTTGGTGGGTTTGCTAGGCATGTGTTGAGGATTCTGTGGATGCTTGGGTTTTGAAAATTGAGCTTGTTTGAGTGTGAAAGTACAAAGGAAGTCGCCTAGAGGGGGGGGGGGTGAATAGGATTTTAAAAATATTACGGTTTAGGCTCAAGTAAATGCGGAATAAAACTAACGTTTAATTTATTGAGCACAAAACCTAGCCACTAAGTTCACCTAGGTGCACCAACAACCTATGCTAAGCAATACAAGCAACAAGGTGATTGTAAGGTATAAATACTTCAAGCACGATGGCTATCACAATGAAAAGTGCATAAGTAAAGGGTTCGGTTGAGAGATAACCGATGGACGCGGAGACGAAGATTTGTTTCCCGAAGTTCACTTCCAAAGAAGCTACGTCTCCGTTGGAGAGGTGCGATGGCGCAGTGCTCTCCGAACGCCACAAATGGCTCACCTCGAGGTGTGGTGGCTCGATGCTCACCCAACGCCACACAAGGCCTCACCCCGGATGCGGAAGCACGCAACTCACCGACGCCACAAAAGGCTCACCCTATTCTCCCAAGTGCGCACCACAAAAGGCGGGCACTTGCTCCACTATGGGACGCTTGAGGGCAGTCACCGAACCCGTACAAGATTGGGGCTAACTCCACAACTCAATTGGAGGCTCCCAACAACAAAGCCACAACAGGCCAACAATGCCATAAAAGGCCAACAACACCACAAAAGGCTACAAGACCACAAAAGGTCAACAAGACCACAAAAGGTCAACAATCCAACCACACAACCGTCTAGGGTTCCAAGGAACCCAAGAGAAACAAGCTCACAAGCTTGAACTCGCCGAATCTCCGAGGAGAACTCAAACCTATGCACCAAATGCAAGGGCAAGTCCTTCTCCCCCAAATTCCAACAAAGCTACAAAAGCTATTGGGGGAATAAGGGAGGAAGAACACAAGAGTAGAACTCAAACCTATGCACCAAATGCAAGGGCAAGTCCTTCTCTCCCAAATTCCAACAAAGCTACAAAATCTATTGGGGGAATAAGGGAGGAAGAACACAAGAGGAGAACACAAAACTCTCCAAGATCTAGATCCCAATGATTCCTTCACAAAGAAGGGATTTGACTTGGGGGGATTGTAGATCTAGATCTCCTCTCTCAAATCCCTCAAAAAGATGCAAGAATCATAGGAGGGGAAAGGGAGAGGGAAAGCTTCTTCAAGGTTGACAATGGAGGAGAGAGAGAAAGCCAAGAACCAAGAAGAAAAGCTAGTGCCCACGAAGGGGAAGAGGAGCCCCTTTTAAAGGGCTCCCAGATCTGCCCGTTATGGGCATTCACGACAGCTGGCCGGAACTTCCGGTGGGAGGCCGGAAGTTCCGGTGGCACCCAGCCAACGGACGAAAACTGAAGAGCGAGAAACTGAAAAAACGAATCATGGCCGGAACTTCCGGCCCTGGGGCGGAAGTTCCGCCTAGCCTGGCTCCAACGGTCATCAGACCGTTGACGCCTGCTCCAGAAGCGCAACCGGAAGTTCCGGTCAAAACAGACCGGAAGTTCCGGTGAACTTCCGAGCAAGTTCCGACAAAGTTCCGGCAAATAGAACGCTTCAAAACAGAAGGTTACTGAGCCTTCACCGGAACTTGGGGCGGAACAAGGGGCGGAACTTATGAGTCGCAAAGCGAGTCTAACCGGAAGTTCCGGCCTTCAGGCGGAAGTTCCGCTCAAGAACTTTTGCCAGGACAAGTTCTGATGCAAGTTCCGGCCAAGTTCCGGCAAATAGCACACTTCAAAACAGAAGGTTACTGAACCGCCACCGGAACTTGGGCGGAACTAGCGTCGGAACAAACTGTAGAACAGCCCGCAGAAAGAAGTTTGAGCGGAACTTCCGGTGGGAAGCCGGAACTTCCGGTCAGGGAAACTCCAGAAACCAGAAAACCAGAAACACAATAACTTTTGCATCCGAACTCCAAATGGGATGAAACCAATTTTGTTGGAAAGATAACGACGAATAGAATCCAACAAAATATTGGGTATCACCTTGGGAGAAAATATCATAAATATATATGTGAAGTATCCCCCAAGGTGTGGAGCCGGAAAACTCGCAAGATCAAAAACCGCAATAAGATATGCAAGTGAAATCCTTAGATGATGAACTAGAGCTTGTTATGATGATTACCACAAGCTATAGATCCTCTCATGGACAAGAACCAAATAACAACCAAGAAAGATGATGCTATGAATGCAAAGGTTTGAGCTCTCTCCGAACGATGCAAACGAGACACCCGCTTGAGAGCCCCTCTTGATAGTACGGCTATCTATCCTAAACCCGGTCTCCCAACTAACAACACGAGACCGGCAAAAGAGAAGCCCTATAAACATACCTTTGCCTTGAGCGTCCCACTTGAACTTGATGTAGACCGTCTTGTTCTTCTATAGTGGGAACACCTTTCTTGTTTGCTCTTGCTCGCTCTTGCTTGATGAAGACTTGCAAAATGCTCCCCCATACTCCATGGGGAAACCTCTTCTTTGAACTTGTCTTCATCATTCCATGAGCACGAGGATGGCAAGCTTCAAGCATGAGATCTTCTAGAGATGGCGCATCTTGAGCTCTTCCTTCTTCATCCTTACTTGAGGTTGATCCATCTTGATGCAACTCTTTACACATGCCTTGATCGACCTTCAAGCTCCTTCTTTCTTCATGATTCCAATGGGCACAAAGCCCTTGGACATTTCTTCATCTTCCAACCTTGAGACCAACACATGGCCCAAGCGATGCCAATGGACAAACCTACAAGTGAAACTCAATTTACACATTAGTCCATAGAGATTGTCATTAATTACCAAAACCACACATAGGGGCATACATGCCCATTCAGAGTGGTTTTTGAAATAGTGGGATCTTCCCATATGAAATAGATTCAATTTTAAACTGTCATTTAAACTAAGCATTTAAATGTTTTTGCATGATCACAAAGTGGGACTTGGTACCTTATTATGCGTACTATCAAGGGGTGCAAAGATCCATACATGTTTCTGTTAAGTTCTGAAAGTTAGAGATAGCCAAAGTAGGCATGGGAGTTAATTTGGCCAAAGTGACCATTCACTTAATTTGTTTGTTTTGATTTGTTTGTCTTTGGGAAAAGTTTGGGGATTGTTTAGATGATGTTTATTTCACCTAAAAATCATTTTACAAGAAAATAAACACAGAACCAAGGCAATTCCAAAGAATCCAAATTTTAATACACACACATATGAATGCTTTCATATTTTTAATTGGAAAAGTTTTTGTTAACCCTAATTTTGATGATTAGAGTTTGATGATTCAAGTTAATATTTTTGGGATGTTATAAACCTTCCCCACTTAAACAAAATCTCGTCCCGAGATTTGAAAAAGGACGAAAAAGATTACCTAGGATTTGAAGAGATCTGGAAACTCCGTCCTGATGTGATCTTCGCGCTCCCAGGTAGGTTCTTCTTCCGTGTTGTTGCTCTACTGAATCTTGAGAAACTTGATGCTTCGGGTTCTGGTAGTTCTGAAGGCTTCTTCCAAAATACGGATGGGTACTTCGGGATAGGTCAGGTCATCGTTGATTTCTATGGTCCGGTGATCAATATTCTTGAACACTTCAGTCTTCTCCGGAACTTCGAGGCACTTGCGAAGTAATGAGATATGGAACACATTGTGTACGGCTGACATCTCTTCGGGTAGTTCCAATTGATATGACACTTCTCCTCGACGGTTCAGAATCTTGAAGGGTCCGATATATCTGGGGGCTAACTTTCCTTTTAGTTGGAAACGCTGCATTCCCTTCAATGGCGACACTTTCAGATACACAAAATCTCCTATGTTGAAGGCGAGGTCTCGATGTATCTTGTCGGCGTAACTCTTCTGTCTGGACTGGACTGTCTTGAGGTGCTCACGAATCTTGTGAACCTTCTCCTCTGCTTCTCGTAGGATGTCGGGGCCAAAAATCTGACTCTCTCCTACTTCCGACCAGTTCAAAGGGGTACGACACTTCCTTCCATACATGAATTCAAATGGGGCCATTTGCAGACTAGCTTGATAACTGTTGTTGCATGAAAATTCTGCAAACGGCAGACAATCTTCCCGCTTTGATCCATATTCTAACACACATGCTCTCAGCATATCTTCGAGTATTTGATTTACTCGCTCCGTTTGTCCATCGGTCTGAGTGTGATAAGTTGTGCTGAAATCTAGTCGGGTTCCTAAACCTTCTTGGACTTTCTTCCAGAATCTCGAGGTAAACTGAGTTCCTCGATCTGATATGATGTTCTTGGGGACTCCGTGCAAACTGACGATTCTAGCGTTGTATAACTCCTCTAGCTTCGAACTCTGATATGTGGTCTTGATGGGTAAGAAATGGGCGACTTTGGACAATCTGTTGTAACACCCTCAGAATCGGCCCTATGCAAGTTTCAGCGCTTCCCGCCAAACCCGCATAGAAACGATTCAAAGGTGCCCACCAGGCACTTGCGTGCGGGTGGAAAACGAAGTGATAACATTACACAACAGTCCTCGATGGGACCCACAGAACAGATATATATATACAACACGACTCCATGAGTCAAGAATACAGATATACAATACAAAGATCCAAATCACCTTTAAAACGATATAGCGTCCGAGTACGGACAAGATGCAAATTGAGCTAAGAGCCCTAAAGAATAACCAATGGCGTCCATAACCCTACCCAGGCCAAGCCGGAAGGGTAACCCTGCTAACGACGTCGATCTCAAAACCTGCTTAAACAAAAGGGGTGCCGACAAAGGGCAAAGGAAAAAGAGGAGCGTCAGTACTGAGGCCAGTACACGGCGAGGCTAGGATTTGGCGGTCCTCGCCTACATAGGTATGGTGGACTGAAGCGGCAGCGCAGCATGCACTAAACAACCTATAGAGACTCGATATAACTGTCGGCTACCAGAGAGGGATAAGAAAGACCTATCCGAATCCAACCTGATACTACCACCAAACATACCCATCCTGGTATTTCCCCCTCGAGACCAAACGAGGAAGTCAACCGAGGAACTCACACAGTTGGCAGTTTTATTTATACAGTTATCGTTGCAGCAATTACTAGTCAGGTATAGATAGTCATCCTGATACAATAAGCAGTGGGCAATTTTAGTTAACCATTTCGTTGTAGTTGCAACACTTACTAGTCAGATACAATAAGCATGAGATATCCCAAAACTCAGCAGTTGTTGGTACTTTTATTTAGCCATTCCGTTATAGTTGCAATACTTACTAGTCAGATACAATAGTAGCAAGCGACAACCCAATCAAGCAATTGTTGGCAGTTTTATCTAGCCATTCCATTATAGTGAAGCTGATTACTAGTCATTATAAAGTCAAATTTATAGCACTACTTTAGTTATAGTTGTCTATGATCGAGATACTGTGCTCCAAGTCGTCCATAACCGCGGACACGGCTTTCAGAAAGTTTTACCCTGCAGGGGTGCACAAATAGCAACACACACTCGATCAACCTCGGAAAACCCAAATCAAAACCCAACGAGGCCTTCACGACAAAGCAATCACAAGATTCAGAAATATTTTAGGGGGCCACCCCATTGAGTACACCCGCAACGAAGTTAGCTGACTCCGAGACGGACTCAAGGTTTGCGTCAATGGCTGTAAACGACTGGGAAACCGAAAATGTGACTGGGCTTGTCGATACCGCGAAAACACTCCGCTTACCTAAACAGTACAGGTGCTCCTCGCACAATCGTAAATAAAGCAGTAAAGCATGGCATAAGTACATGATAGTAAATAAAACCTCAAACTAGTTTGTGGCCCCAAGAAATAAGAATGAATCAAGCTCTGGCTCAGGGGGGTCCCATAATCCTCCCGGATGTGGATAGCGCGAATATTCAAGGAACAGGTATCAAGTACTCGGGGTCCTACGGGACACAAGTGGACGGTTAACAACCAAATAACATCTATTGCCCACCTGTGCCTCTGCATTTACCTACTTCAATTTTAGTTATTAAACAATAATTAAAGTTATGATCATCTCCACATTAAACATGCGGCAATACTCCAACAACTGTGGCACTTGACGACACGCAACGGCACTTGAGCAAGCGACTACGACGCGCGGTCCAACTATCTACCAGACAACAGGTAATAGGATGTGTCCAAGGTAATATACGGCTGCAAGGGATATCACGGGTACGAAAACTAGAGCAACGCAACACAGGTAGCAATAGATCAACAGGAGGGAAATAAATACTATAAAAGTAAGATAGGTAGAAAGGGGGAGATGCTCGCCTGAAAACATTGCCGAAGGTTCATCCAAAGATCGGGTCGATACTCGCATCAACTCATCGGCCTAGTCCGTGAAGAAGCAAAGCACTAGAGGAAACACCGGATACACTATTTAATACTACGGTAGAAAATTGGGCATGATGCATGTATGATGTATGACAGGGAAAAGGTGCGATGCAATTAGATCATATTAAGCGGAACCGGGGTCCCGACAATTAAGTATATGGTTATAGTTGTTTAGCTACCCCGCAATTTAGTTGTTGTCTTAACATGGCAAAAGATAGCATCGGTTCGCTACACAAATTTAAATGGGACCAATATACGACTAGATTTGCCCGCATATAGATCCCACATTTAATTTAGGTGAATCGGCATAAGGCCCCCAAACCACATGACAATATGTATGCAAGCATGGCAATTTTATATGCAACAAGTAATATATCATTTAATAAAATAAGGGCTCGGGTTTGGGTTCACACATCTCGGACCGAAGATCTTGGGGGTTCGGGGTTCCGGGGTCGGTCTTCGGATCTTCGGGATCGGGCTTCGGGGTTTGGATCCGGAAGGCGACCTTCGGTTCCGTGAAGATCTTGGAATTCAGCTCCCCTGGTCGATGGCAAACTTGTTCAACACCAGGAGCATCGGAAGATCTTGTCGTCAGGGCAAGCTTGGCAGCATTCTCGACGTCCGACATCATACTGTCTCAAAATCACCTCGGTGAACTCACCACACAACACCATAACACAGGAAAACCATAACTTGACCAGGGGTGCATCGGGACAACATGTTTTCTGCGGACGGCGACACGCGCACACGACGGACGGAGACGGCGACGAGCGACGCATCAGACCGCTGAGGGAAAAACAGGCAAAGGAGGACACATCAGCCCAAGGACGCCTGCGAGGGGTGGCTAGACGGGAACCGCATGACATGGGCAGGGCACTGCACGTCAGCAGACGCGGCGGCGGAACGGGCGGCTCCGCAGCGAGGCAGCGAGGGTAGGCCCGCCGGAGGTGGACGAGGTCGGGGAGGCGGCTTGCGGCGTGGCCAGAGGGCGGCTCGGGTCGGCGAGCTCGATCGGGCGGAGGCGCGCGACCGCGGGTGGTCGCAGAGGAAGCACGCGCGACGGGGCCGGTGCCAGGAGGCGTCACTGCGACGTGGCTCGCGGGTGAGGAGAGGAGAGGGTGGACTGCGAGGCGGCTCGCCCTGGCGGTGGCCGACAAGAGGGGAGGAGAGGGCAGCGGCGGTTGATTGCAGTGGGTTGGGGAGGCGATTGGCGGCGGCGTCGGCGGGATTGAGGGAGGAAGGTGGGGTTCGCTTGGGGAGGGCGGGCTCGAGCGAGGCAGGCGAGGCCGGCCGGAGCCGAGCATGGCGGCGGGCGACGCGGGATGGACAGAGGAGGCGGCGCTCGGAGGAGGGTGACGAGGAGGAAAGGGCTGGCAGTGGAGATGCAGAGGAGGCCCAGGGTAGGGCGGCGCCAGGACCGGAGAGGAGCACCGGCGGCGAGGTCGGGCTCGTGCGGCGGCGGGGTTTGCGGGAGGAGCCAGACGAGGAGAGGCGAGAGGTGGGGAATCGAACGGGGTGGGGTCCGATCGTGGGGTTGGTGGGTCCAGGGGTTGTCGGGCTGGGGCAGGGAGACGGCAGGTGGGGTGGGGCCCAGGCTGGCGGTGAGAGAGGGAGTAGGGATTAGGTGGGAATATGGGGTGAGGGAGGTGGTGTGTGTGTGGTGGCGTTGGGGATTTGGGGTGGGGTTGGTGAGGTGGCGGCATAGGATAGGATAGGGGGAAGAGAGTGGCGAGGTGGCGGCAGGCTATTGGGTGGGGTGAGGTGGAGGCAGAGTGGGTAGAATAGGATTGGGTAGGAAAAGGATTTAGGTAGGCTGGGTTTTGTACTGGGGGTGGCCGACTGGGTCGGATCGGCCCGGTACGGCTGCCCCCTAAAATAATTAAACAATTTATTTATTTTAAACGGGCCTTTTGCAAACCGTGGTTAGTCAAAACAAAATATTCCGGAGACCCGGGTTTTAATTTGAAATCAAGACGGGGCGTTTAGAAAACAAAATCAGGCTTTTCGAAAATAGTTTTATGCAAACAAATGCAAGATGACATGACGATGCTCAAATGCAATGTGGCATGATGACATGAGCATGCGGTCATGATGATGCAATGCACCAAAATAACGCGATTTTCTAGTAGTGGTTTTGCGGGATGCCACAATTCGACACCACTAACAATGGATCTCGCCCTCGAGATCCGCCTCATGGTACCGGGAAGAAGGGCGGCGATCTGAATCTTCTCGCATCGTGTAGATCCTCGCGACACCACTAACAAGATTCTTGCTCCATCTTGAAATTGGCGGCACCACCAACAAGAGGTCGTTGCTCACGTTCGTCGAGGGAGCACTCCGGACTAACAATAGAGGAGTTAAAGGTAAGGCCACCTCTAACTTACATGGGAGGAGTAAGGATTGCATCGATACACCAATCAATGTACAAAAGCGAATGATAAGAGTAGTGGTATGGTCGCGACTCCATCCCGCACTCAAAGCATTACTATGTACATGAACAGACGGATTATGCAACCAACTTTCGGAATTTAGACTGAAGATCTTGTCAATCGAGATTCAGAAACAAAAGGCGTGATGCATACTCTGCATCGGATCTAGCGTAGATGATGTCGTCGCGTCGGAAACACCGGAAGGCACGAGAAGGAACAAAGAGAAGTCCACCAGACGAAGGGTTCCTCGGATAGCATGAAGACCAGATGTAGACACACCGTTACCAAAAGAGGAAGCAAAACCCTGAAGGTACGACGGAACCCAACCACGAGAAATCCTGGACTCGAAGAGAGAGAAGAGAGCGGATTCAAAACACGCAGAAGTGAGAGGAGAGCAGCAGAGGGGTAAGGAGTAAAATCAGACCTAATCAGAACTATCCAACCGATTTTGCAAAATAGTTTTGACACTCTACTTCGGCCGTTAGCTAGGTTATCCTACAGGCTGGACTTGTGGGGTATGGCAATTGCTGAGCTCTGATACCACTCTGTAACACCCTCAGAATCGGCCCTATGCAAGTTTCAGCGCTTCCCGCCAAACCCGCATAGAAACGATTCAAAGGTGCCCACCAGGCACTTGCGTGCGGGTGGAAAACGAAGTGATAAAATTGTCGTGGTATTGCACGGCAGATGCTACTAGGGGTAGCTTACGTAGAGGGAGCAAGGCGACGTAGGAGAATCCGGGAGCGAGATTGGCACACGATGTACCCAGGTTCACGTCCCCTCGGTGGAGGATCGCTACGTCCTGCTGTCAATCCAGTATATGATCATAGATTGGTTTACAATGGAGTCGCCGGAGGCGGTGGGGGAGACTAGATCTAATATATTGTGGGAGAGGATACCCCGTGGGGGTGCCCCTGGTGGCTTTATATATGCAGCCACCTAGGGTTTACAAGTGCACTAATGGGCTTTGTATTGGAGTCGCCGTCTTGGGCCTCCAGTCGGCGCCACTCGCCTAGGTCCAGTATGCGCCAGTCGCCGTATTTGGCGAGTCGACCCGCTCTGGGCTTGGCTTCAGTCGGCTCGATCCAGCTAGCGACTCCGCTTCGTGGGTATACCCCGATTGGTATTCCCCCATCAGTAGTCCCCGAGCGCGTTGTCGATTCGACGCGGGCTTGAGGCAGGGCGCGGAGAGTCTTGACGATGGGTCGTGGCGAATCGGCGACGAGCTCCTGAATTGATAAAAGAACCGTGAAGCGGGAGGCGGTCGGCGGTCGAGGTGAGCCAGTCGGTGATGGCTAGTTGGTGAAACATGCAGGGAGTCGGTGAAGCCGCCAGTTGGGGCGGGTCCCCGAACACGGAGCGTGCCGAGTCCCCGAGCGCGGCGAGTGGCAAGGTCGAGCGACCTGTGAGTGGTGCTGTCTGTAGCACGCCGAGTCCCCGAGCGCGTTGAGTACGCGAGGGCGAGTCCGCGGTGGAGAGTTCCCGAGCATGTTGAGTACGCGAGGGCAAGTCCGCGGTGGAAAGTCGACGAGCGTGTTGAGTACGCGAGGGCGAGTGTCCACGGTGGCGAGTCCCCGAGCGCGTTGAGTACGCGAGGGCAAGCCCGCGGTGGAAAGTCGACGAGCGCGTTGAGTACGCGAGGGCGAGTGTCCGCGGTGGCGAGTCCCCGAGCGCGTTGAGTACGCGAGGGCGAGTCCGCGGTAGAGAGTCCCCGAGCGTGTTGAGTACACGAGTGGAGAGTCCGCGGTGGCAAGTTGACGAGGGCGAGCCACGGTCACGGAACCACGCATACACGCAGCATGCCTAGGAGTAGTCCCCGAGGCTCGAGTTGGCTTGTAGAGGCGACTTGAGGCTCATATTTTGAAAATAGTAGTGGTTGTTGCCGAGCGTGGCGAGTGGAGAGGTCGAGCGACCGGCGGGCGCCGAGTCCCCGAGCGCGGCGAGTGACGAGGCCGAGCGACCGACGGGCGTCGAGGCCGAGCGACCGACGAGCGCCGAGTCCCTGAGCGCGGAGAGTGACGAGTCCCCGAGCGCGGCGAGCAGCGAGGCCGAGCGACCGGCGAGTGCCGAGTCCCCGAGCGCGGCGATCGGCGAGGCCGAGCGATCGACGGGCGCCGAATCCCCGAGCGCGGAGAGTGACGAGTCCCAGAGCGCGGCGAGCGGCGAGGCCGAGCGACCGACGGGTGACGAGTCCCCGAGCGCGGAGAGCGGCGAGGCCGAGCGACCGACGGGCGCCGAGTCCCCGAGCGCGGCGATCGGCGAGGCCGAGCGACCGACGGGCGCCGAATCCCCGAGCGTGTAGAGTGACGAGTCCCAGAGCGCGGCGAGCAGCGAGGCCGAGCGACCGGAGAGTGCCGAGTCCCCGAGCGCGGCGAGCGGCGAGGCCGAGCGACCGACGGGCGCCGAGTCCCCGAGCGCGGCGAGCGGCGAGGCCGAGCGACCGACGGGCGCCGACTCCCCGAGCGCGGCGAGCGGTGAGGCCGAGCGACCGGCGAGTGCCGAGTTCCCGATAGGCGGTCCGCGAGTGTGGCGAGTTGCGGTCATCAAGCTCAAATGCACAGACTCGATTCAGATTGTGCGATGCATATATTGCAAAAACAATTGTACAAAGAATTAGATTCAACTAAAATAACAAATCGACTGAATAATTAACAAGAGAAGTTCTTTAGAAATCAAATCAATCCAACGCTGATGTGAAGTGCCAATCTGTGAAAGCATCACGTAGCCGTGCCAGTTGATCTCATGCGAATTTCTTCAGCATACCACATAAGGTGTGGCTCATGCGGCCATGGACACGGATCGTATCAGGGAAGAGATACGTTCCGGCTCGACTTCCCATCCAGGACCCAATTCTCCAAACAATTGATACATGTTGCACATAGGATAGTAGATTAGTTCCAAATAAAATAATTGATTGGCAAAGTGATTTATAAGAGAGAGTAATCAATGCAAAAGGTAACTGAATATAAAATTCAGCAGCCGTACACATCGGATCGTGTACATGGGAAGTAGAAAACCGCCCTTGCGATCGACCTGGTACTGATTGAATCAACTAATAGAGAAAGCACGCACTTTACCGATTGAAATTGCTCACTGTCCCATACGCGCACGACTATATCGCTTTTTACCTGGGATGCGTGTGGACCATGGCCGCGTTCCGCAGACTTGGCTGTCTGCCTTGATGTTGAAGGCGGCAACGCAGATGAACTTGTTGATGGAGATCCTGCCGATGTTGATGAAGGATCTCGCCCGGATTATCACCCTCCAAGCATCGCTAGCCCCACGGTGGGCGCCAACTGTCGTGGTATTGCACGGCAGATGCTACTGGGGGTAGCTTACGTAGAGGGAGCAAGGCGACGTAGGAGAATCCGGGAGCGAGATTGGCACACGATGTACCCAGGTTCACGTCCCCTCGGTGGAGGATCGCTACGTCCTGCTGTCAATCCAGTATATGATCATAGATTGGTTTACAATGGAGTCGCCGGAGGCGGCGGGGAGACTAGATCTAATATATTGTGGGAGAGGATACCCCGTGGGGGTGCCCCTGGTGGCTTTATATATGCAGCCACCTAGGGTTTACAAGTGCACTAATGGGCTTTGTATTGGAGTCGCCGTCTTGGGCCTCCAGTCGGCGCCACTCGCCTAGGTCTAGTATGCGCCAGTCGCCGTATTCGGCGAGTCGACCCGCTCTGGGCTTGGCTTCAGTCGGCTCGATCCAGCTAGCGACTCCGCTTCGTGGGTATACCCCGATTGGTATTCCCCCATCAAAAATTACACAACATGCCTCGATGGGACCCACAGAACAGATATATATACAACACGACTCCATGAGTCAAGAATACAGATATACAATACAAAGATCCAAATCACCTATAAAACGATATAGCGTCCGAGTACGAACAAGATGCAAATTGAGCTAAGAGCCCTGAAGAATAACCAATGGCGTCCATAACCCTGCCCAGGCCAAGCCGGAAGGGTAACCCTGCTAACGACGTCGATCTCAAAACCTGCTTAAACAAAAGGGGTGCCGACAAAGGGCAAAGGAAAAAGAGGAGCGTCAGTACTGAGGCCAGTACACGGCGAGGCTAGGATTCGGCGGTCCTCGCCTACATAGGTATGGTGGACTGAAGCGGCAGCGCAGCATGCACTAAACAACCTATAGAGACTCGATATAACTGTCGGCTACCAGAGAGGGATAAGAAAGACCTATCCGAATCCAACCTGATACTACCACCAAACATACCCATCCTGGTATTTCCCCCTCGAGACCAAACGAGGAAGTCAACCGAGGAACTCACACAGTTGGCAGTTTTATTTATACAGTTATCGTTGCAGCAATTACTAGTCAGGTATAGATAGTCATCCTGATACAATAAGCAGTGGGCAATTTTAGTTAACCATTCCGTTGTAGTTGCAACACTTACTAGTCAGATACAATAAGCATGAGATATCCCAAAACCCAGCAGTTGTTGGTACTTTTATTTAGCCATTCCGTTATAGTTGTAATACTTACTAGTCAGATACAATAGTAGCAAGCGACAACCCAATCAAGCAATTGTTGGCAGTTTTATTTAGCCATTCCATTATAGTGAAGCTGATTACTAGTCATTATAAAGTCAAATTTATAGCACTACTTTAGTTATAGTTGTCTATGATCGAGATACTGTGCTCAAAGTCGTCCATAACCGCGGACACGGCTTTCAGAAAGTTTTACCCTGCAGGGGTGCACAAATAGCAACACACACTCGATCAACCTCGGAAAAACCAAATCAAAACCCAACGAGGCCTTCACGACAAAGCAATCACAAGATTCAGAAATATTTCAGGGGGCCACCCCATTGAGTACACCCGCAACGAAGTTAGCTGACTCCGAGACGGACTCAAGGTTTGCGTCAATGGCTGTAAACGACCGGGAACCCGAAAATGTGACTGGGCTTGTCGATACCGCGAAAACACTCCGCTTACCTAAACAGTACAGGTGCTCCTCGCACAATCGTAAATAAAGCAGTAAAGCATGGCATAAGTACAGGATAGTAAATAAAACCTCAAACTAGTTTGTGGCCCTAAGAAATAAGAATGAATCAAGCTCTGGCTCAGGGGGGTCCCATAATCCTCCCGGATGTGGATAGCGCGAATATTCAAGGAACAGGTATCAAGTACTCGGGGTCCTACGGGACACAAGTGGACGGTTAACAACCAAATAACATCTATTGCCCACCTGTGCCTCTGCATTTACCTACTTCAATTTTAGTTATTAAACAATAATTAAAGTTATGATCATCTCCACATTAAACATGCGGCAATACTCCAACAACTGTGGCACTTGACGACACGCAACGGCACTTGAGCAAGCGACTACGACGCGCGGTCCAACTATCTACCAAACAACAGGTAATAGGATGTGTCCAAGGTAATATACGGCTGCAAGGGATATCACGGGTACGAAAACTAGAGCAACGCAACACAGGTAGCAATAGATCAACAGGAGGGAAATAAATACTATAAAAGTAAGATAGGTAGAAAGGGGGAGATGCTCGCCTGAAAACATTGCCGAAGGTTCATCCAAAGATCGGGTCGATACTCGCATCAACTCATCGGCCTAGTCCGTGAAGAAGCAAAGCACTAGAGGAAACACCGGATACACTATTTAATACTACGGTAGAAAATCGGGCATGATGCATGTATGATGTATGACAGGGCAAAGGTGCGATGCAATTAGATCATATTAAGCGGAACCGGGGTCCCGACAATTAAGTATATGGTTATAGTTGTTTAGCTACCCCGCAATTTAATTGTTGTCTTAACATGGCAAAAGATAGCATCGGTTCGCTACACAAATTTAAATGGGACCAATATACGACTAGATTTGCCCGCATATGGATCCCACATTTAATTTAAGTGAATCGGCATAAGGCCCCCAAACCACATGACAATATGTATGCAAGCATGGCAATTTTATATGCAACAAGTAATATATCATTTAATAAAATAAGGGCTCGGGTTTGGGTTCACACATCTCGGACCGAAGATCTTGGGGGTTCGGGGTTCCGGGGTCGGTCTTCGGATCTTCGGGATCGGGCTTCGGGGTTTGGATCCGGAAGGCGACCTTCGGTTCCATGAAGATCTTGGAATTCAGCTCCCCTGGTCGATGGCAAACTTGTTCAACACCAGGAGCATCGGAAGATCTTGTCGTCAGGGCAAGCTTGGCAGCATTCTCGACGTCCGACATCATACTGTCTCAAAATCACCTCGGTGAACTCACCACACAACACCATAACACAGGAAAACCATAACTTGACCAGGGGGTGCATCGGGACAACATGTTTTCTGCGGACGGCGACACGCGCACACGACGGACGGAGACGGCGACGAGCGACGCATCAGACCGCTGAGGGAAAAACAGGCAAAGGAGGACACAACGGCCCAAGGACGCCTGCGAGGGGTGGCTAGACGGGAACCGCATGACATGGGCAGGGCACTGCACGTCAGCAGACGCGGCGGCGGAACGGGCGACTCCACAGCGAGGCAGCGAGGGCAGGCCAGCCGGAGGTGGACGAGGTCGGGGAGGCGGCTTGCGGCGTGGCCAGAGGGCGGCTCGGGTCGGCGAGCTCGATCGGGCGGAGGCGCGCGACCGCGGGTGGTCGCAGAGGAAGCACGGGCGACGGGGCCGGCGCCAGGAGGCGTCACTGCGACGTGGCTCGCGGGTGAGGAGAGGAGAGGGTGGACTGCGAGGCGGCTCGCCCTGGCGGTGGCCGGCAAGAGGGGAGGAGAGGGCAGCGGCGGTTGATTGTAGTGGGTTGGGGAGGCGATTGGCGGCGGCGTCGGCGGGATTGAGGGAGGAAGGTGGGGTTCGCTTGCGGAGGGTGGGCTCGAGCGAGGCAGGCGAGGCCGGCCGGAGCCGAGCACGGCGGCGGGCGACGCGGGGTGGACAGAGGAGGCGGCGCTCGGAGGAGGGTGACAAGGAGGAAAGGGCCGGCGGTGGAGACGCAGAGGAGGCCCAAGGTAGGGCGGCGCCAGGACCGGAGAGGAGCACCGGCGGCGAGGTCGGGCTCGTGCGGCGGCGGGGTTTGCGGGAGGAGCCAGACGAGGAGAGGCGAGAGGTGGGGAATCGAACGGGGTGGGGTCCGATCGTGGGGTTGGTGGGTCCAGGGGTTGTCGAGCTGGGGCAGGGAGACGGCAGGTGGGGTGGGGCCCAGGCTGGCGGTGAGAGAGGGAGTAGGGATTAGGTGGGAATATGGGGTGAGGGAGGTGGTGTGTGTGTGTGTGGTGGCGTTGGGGATTTGGGGTGGGGTTGGTGAGGTGGCGGCATAGGATAGGATAGGGGGAAGAGAGTGGCGAGGTGGCGGCAGGCTATTGGGTGGGGTGAGGTGGAGGCAGAGTGGGTAGAATAGGATTGGGTAGGAAAAGGGTTTAGGTAGGCTGGGTTTTGTACTGGGGGTGGCCGACTGGGTCGGATCGGCCCGGTACGGCTGCCCCCTAAAATAATTAAACAATTTATTTATTTTAAACGGGCCTTTTGCAAACCGTGGTTAGTCAAAACAAAATATTCCGGAGACCCGGGTTTTAATTTGAAATCAAGACGGGGCGTTTAGAAAACAAAATCAGGCTTTTCGAAAATAGTTTTATGCAAACAAATGCAAGATGACATGACGATGCTCAAATGCAATGTGGCATGATGACATGAGCATGCGGTCATGATGATGCAATGCACAAAAATAACGCGATTTTCTAGTAGTGGTTTTGCGGGATGCCACATCTGTCCACTATGACCTAGATAGAGTAATTTCCCCTACTAGAAGTAGGCAATCCGGTGATAAAGTCCATTCCAACAGAATCCCATTTCCATTCCGGAATTTGCAATGGTTGCAACAATCCAGCGGGTCTTTGATGTCCTGCCTTGAATCGCTGACATATATCAGACTTGGCGATATAGCTTCCGATTTCTCTCTTCATCTTATGCCACCAAAATTGTTCTTTCAAATCTTGATACATCTTCGTTCCTCCGGGGTGGATAGAATAAAGAGTATCATGAGCTTCCTTCAGAATAACTTCTTTCAACTCAGAATCTGCTGGTACACAAAGGCGTCCTTTGTACCACAGAACTCCTTCTTCGTCTTCGGTGAATCCGGGTACTTTGCCTGTACCGATATGACGCTTGATTCCGTCGATACTTGCATTTCCTTTCTGCGCCTCCTTGATCTGGCTGATCAAAGTGGGTTGAAGTTCTATGCTAGCCAAAAATCCTTCACTCACTAATTCCATTCGAAAATATTCCATCTCTTTGTGCAAGCTTGGTTGCTCCTTCAAAATCATGGAGTTCAAGCGGCACGACAATCTGCTAAGGGCATCTGCTACCACATTGGCTTTACCAGGGTGATAGTGAATATCCAGGTCGTAATCCTTGATTAGCTCAATCCATCTTCTCTGTCTCATATTCAGCTCCTTCTGAGTGAATATATACTTCAGACTCTTGTGATCCGAATAGATCTCACAACGGTTTCCCATCATGTAATGCCTCCATGTCTTCAGGGCTAGAACTACGGCTGCGAGTTCGAGGTCATGGGTTGGGTAATTCTTCTCATGTTGTTTCAGTTGTCGAGATAGATAAGATATAACTTTGCCTTCTTGCATTAGCACACATCCGAGACCGATCTTGGATGCATCACAATACACGTCGAAGGGCTTCGTGATATCCGGCATGATTAAGATTGGGGCTGAAATCATTCTCCTCTTGAGTTCTTGAAAACTCGCTTCACATTTGTCCATCCATTCAAACTTCTTGTCCTTCTTCAGCAATTGGGTCATGGGTCTGGCGATACTCGAGAATCCTTCTACGAACTTGCGGTAGTATCCCGCCAATCCGAGAAATGCACGAACTTGGGTTTGAGTGGTTGGGGCTTGCCAATCTTCAACATCTTTCACTTTTGCAGGGTCAACGGCAATTCCTCCGGCTGATACAATGTGGCCAAGAAATCCTACCTCCTGTAACCAGAATTCACATTTGCTAAACTTGGCATACAACTGATGCTCTCTACGGGTTCCAAGAATGGTCCTTAGGTGTAGCTCATGTTCTTCTTCTGATTTGGAATAAATCAGAATGTCATCGATGAAAACAACGACAAACTTATCCAGGAAGTCCATAAAAATATTATTCACGACATTCATGAAATAAGCGGGGGCATTGGTTAATCCAAAAGACATGACAGTATACTCGTATAATCCATATCTGGTGGTAAAGGCAGTCTTGGGAATATCCTCTGCGCGAATCTTGAGTTGATGATAGCCAGTTCTAAGATCAATCTTAGAAAAAACTTTGGCACCGGTTAACTGATCAAACAAATCTTCTATCTTGGGAAATGGGTACTTGTTCTTGATGGTGACATCATTCAACTTCCTGTAATCCGTACACAAACGGTTTCCTCCATCTTTCTTGTCCACGAACAAGACAGGTGATCTCCATGGTGACGCACTTGGTTGAATCAATCCAATTTCCAGCATGGCATCTAGTTGCTTCTTTAGTTCTTATAGTTCATACGGGTTCATACTATAGGGTCTCTGAGCTATGGGTCCTGTTCCGGGGATTAATTCAATGATAAACTCGATATCCCGATCTGGGGGCATACCGGGCAAAACATCTGGAAATACATCGGGGTATTCATAGACTATCCACACTTGGTCAGTCTTGGAAGTTATTACCTCTATAATAACCGCTCCTTATCCTTTTTGTTTTGGTTTTTGTGTCAAGTTGAACTACTTTTGTGAAGTAGAGGAGTTGTGAAAAGTGGCTGTCCTGGGACAGATTTTTGTGCTGCATTGTAAAAATTCATGAGGGAGCTCAGTACGTCGGATGGAGATGTATTTTTCTTAGATTGTTCTCTAAGTTGTTACCCAACTTTCATTAGTTTTGCACTTTTTGATTTGAGCAACAAAAGGTTTTCGAAAAAATTAATCTTTACCTGCTGGTCTATTTTGATAGATTTCTGTTATCATTTGCATTTGCCTCTTATAGAAGCCTTTGTTTTTAAAGATTTCAGCTGAAGTGTGAACCTAAATTTTGTTGTTTTGCTTGCACTAATTTTGCCATTGAAGTTTGTGAATTGCCTTGTGAGGAAAGGAAACTTCCAGGAGAAGGAGAAAAGGAGTCTGCACAGTTCGTGCTTGACTAGGTAAAAGTGGTGAAAACAGAAGGTTTGTGAAACCCCAAATCTTTTTATATTTTTGATGTTCTTAATACATAAGGTAAGCTACGAGACGGAACCGAAGAGGAAACAGAGTCCGGGGTGGACATACCCACCCCAGGCACGGGCCCAGCCTGGCCGCGCCTGGAGGGGGTGTGCCACCCCTGAACTCCGACTCCTCCTTGTTTTCGTGTCAAAACCTTCCTTATACTTTGAAACTTTGTAATATATAACCCCCGGATACCTCGAGGTTCGTGCATCATGTTCTCGTCGTGTTTTCGTTCCGATCTGTTTCTCTCAGGAAAAGTTCTCAAGTTTAGAGTACCATGGTCTCCGCCAATGACAAAGGCAAGAAGCCCGAGGAAGACGATCCTCACAAACCTAAGGATGAGGATATTTTGGTAGGTTATGAAGGAGACATGGAGGAGGACAAGCAACCGGACACCCACGCTACCGTCGCAAGCATTGGATTGGTGGCAAAACCTACCAAGCTTAAGAGGACAACACAGATGTCCACAAGAGGGAAATCTCCACGTCATATCCTCTCTCCACGGACACTTCCTCCTTGTACCACTCATTCTAACCTTGCAGGGAAGGAACACTCTAAGAAGGAAGAGTGTAGGAAGAATAATAAGGACTAGGATTGTAACATCCCTAAAATCATGTTTCAAAACTCATGCATATCATCCATGCATCCATGATCATTTAGGGTTCCTTTTCAAAATCATTTCAAAAAAACAGGACCATCTGATGCTCATTATTTTATGTAAGTATGCTATAGCCTTGTTGCTACCTTGTATGAGAAAGGTACTTATTTTAATCAGAAATGTTTTGAGTTCAAACTTAGGTGTTGTTTCTAAAGTTTGGTCAAGGTTTCAAAACAAATTATGATTTATAAACCAATCTTTTACTATTTATAATTACTTAACTAGAGCTTGTTTTTTTCTTTTTCAAAACTCAGGTTGATTTTAAAGGGTGAACAGTTGTGTTACACATTCTAGGAGTCAAGAATCAACAAACTTTAGTGTGGGGAAAGTTTCATTTAAAATAGTTTTGATTTGATATTTCAAATTCAAACCAGAAAATTCGAATCAGAAAAAGATAAAGTGAAAGGTAGGAAAAAAATAAAGCAAATAGCCAATCTAGCCCTACCCAGCCCAGCAAACCATTCTGTCCCAGCAAGAGCTCACCCGGGAACCCCTCTGCCTCTGTTCTTTTTCACCCACGCGCTCACCCACAGAGTCATTGACGCAAGGACCCCACCTCCTCTCTTTTTCTCTCGCTGACAACGGAGGCCCACACGTCAGTCATCGTCTCCACCCCCAGCGACCAATTCTTCCCTAAATTCCTCCGGCCGTTTCCTGTTTAATTCCGTGGCTTCAATTCCGTTGAATGCTTGAGTAATTCACGCCCACGTCCTCGCCTACTTAAGCACCATGCCTCCCTTCCCCTTTTCCCCCAAACCCCACCCCACCGGAGCCACCAGGCTGCTCGGAATTCTCTCAGAACCTCCCTCTGCTCCGACGCCTTCCGGCGACGATTCCGGCCAAACCCCGTCGCCCCTCGCCTCCTCGACCACACGAGAACACTCCCCATCACCAGGCGCATCTCTCAGTACCTCCCTCTCGCCCGCGCATGCTCTGCATCATCGGCAGCGACATCGACTGAGCTTCGCCACCGTCTGCTCAAACTCCGGCGACAATTCCCCGTAAGCCCTAGCTTCCCCTCTTCCTCTGTTTGATGCGAGTGTGATCCCCAACATCCTGCGCACCTAATGCAACCCTTTTATCGTCTTAGTGTGGCCCAGAACGTCGTCTCAGTCGCCAACCGATAACAACCGTCGCCAGGAACTTCTTCGACGAGCAATCCACGACGACCCCGAGCGCCCCTTCGTCAACTGAGGCATCATTGAGCATCAGCACGTCGCGACGACCTCGGTGAGCCTTGACTCTACCCTTTTTGCTTCCTGTATCGCCGGCTCCACCGCTGACTGACCACGCCGCCGCCAGTCGCCGCCGCCAGCGCCGCCCGTTTAGAGTTAGCTGCTTAGGGCCGTTAGATCTTAATCCACTGGACGCGATAGATTCAATCACCGAAGCGGTATGGATGCATCTGCACCGTAAGATCTAAATGATATCCTGTGGTATGTGTTAGCCGATCCAACCGAAACGGTATGGACCAATAGAAAGCAGCCACGTGGCCTGTCTGTTTAATAAAAACCAGAAATTAGATCTATTAGATGTTTAAACTTGAATAATTCATAACTTTTGATTCCCACGTCCAAATTTGACAAATTTTATATCAATGGAATCAGGAGAGAAAATCCTTTCCATTTAAGCAATGTGTTTAATGATTTGCTTCTGTTAAAATGATTGTTTTCACAGAAACATTTGTAGGCATAATTTGGGTATAGTAATTATTTGAAAAATGTTCTATTGTTCAAATAAAGTTTATTTGGCAAGTTTTGAACTTGTTTAAGATTCAGTAATGTGCACTTGTCTTGTTTGGTGTAGAAAATCATCACATGGCATTATGCATGCATCCATATATTTTGCTTGTATTTATTTTGTGTGTGATTTTGGTGCTATTATTTTATGTGTAGATTTTGGTGCAAATAGTGATTGTGATTGTGAGGATTGTTGCTACTATCCAAACTACCAAGGAAAGTGGTGCTTCATGATTTATTCCTATGTTTTTCAACTATGCATTAGAAATATTTTGCTAGTCTTGCATTGATATTTTTGATCTATATGCTATACTTGGGAAATCCTAGTAGTTGTAGAATTGCTAGAAATATTTCTAAGTCTTATCAATGCCATGCTTAGCTTATCTAGTAGCAACCAAGGTGGTTATATATTATATTCATGCTATGAGAAAATATTTCTAAGTCTTTGGACTTGTGTTTTGTTTAATAAAACAACTAAGTGAATGAAACACCTGGGTGGAATGGAAGGAATGGTATTTGTTGAGTGGTTATACAAGGCCCATTTCTATGGTTTACCTTGTGTACCTCACTTGTGTAAAGCCACCCAGGAACAAAGGGATTTGAGATGCCATATGTTAAGAAGCTTCTAGTGCAGCCACTTGGCAATATGGGCTCTGCCTGGATCATATAGGTTGCAATAACTTAGCCATTTGGACAATTGGTGGTAGTGGGATGATAGGTTGGAGCGCGTCCATTTGTTCTAAGGGAAGGCTTCTGAAAGGTCCTGTCTTGGTGAAAATCAAGTCTTGTGGGGAAAGTGCACAACCTCTGCAGATGGAAGAATCTAAGTACTTAGCCATGTCCATGGTATTGGACAACTTGAGCATCAAGACATGGAAGCTATCAAGAATCTCCTCATCCCAATTTCTAAGTAAAAACTTGTGGTTGAACAAGGGTGAAGGTTCACCAATTTCTATTGGTGTTTCCTTGGGAAAGTTTTGTCAAAGAAAAACTTAGTGTTTTCAACTAATAGGTAAAACCTATTTTGAGCAAAGCAAGCCTAAGCTACACTTAGCCAAAATGCATATAGAATCTAGTCTACCAATATTCTACTAAGGTATCACTTGCCAATACTATTCCAATGTATTGACCCACTATGGCTGTAACTTGTGATGTTACAGGTTACTCTGATGGTGATTAGGGGTTATGAGTCTACACTCAACATGCTTGCCTGTGGCACATGAAGATGAAGACTTATTTATCTTATTATATATTTGAACTGTTGTATTAGGCCTGTGGCCATGGAGTTTGTAAAAGACTATGTTTGTCTCTGGAATGATATGTAATAATGACCTTTGTTTCTTTGTACTTCATCTTAAACTGTGGATGCTAGCATTGATCCAGGGACTAGCATTGCAATCACATGGATCCTTACCTTTATAAAGGGAGGGATCTTACAAATGGTATCAGAGCACTGTGTTGCCTGTAGGATTATGACCCTAGGATTGGAAACCACTAAGGAAAAATTTCAACAACTTCCACACTTGTCTTTTCTTCTCGTAAACTTTTCTAATCTTGTTTCTCATCTCTATTTGTAGATGAACTCCATCAACGAAGCCGTGAAGAAGGGACCACTCATGACTATGACTTTGGAATGTGAGACAGAATTTCCCAAGGCTCTCAAGGACCTCATGGTTGCCATGGGAATACATGGTGCAGCTGTGTACAAATGTTTTCCTGTGATGGATGAAGGAGTTGAGTACTAGTGGGTGCAACTTCACTTGTATAAAAACAAGGAAGACAACCATAAGGACTTAGGATTCTGCGTGGTCACCAACTCAGTGATGCACACCACATTCTTTGATTCAGCAAGGGATGCATCTTGGAAGGCCATCAAAGAACTTGGTGATAGAATCAAGTGCAGAATGCTCAACACCCAGAATGACCTTAGGGAAGGAAAGAAGCATACCCAAGAGTTAGAGGCTACCAACCAAAGTTTAAGTAAGGACATCATAGACTTAGCAATGGAGTCATGTGATCTGGATAGACAGATTGCCTCTAGGGATGCCCTATTAGCCAACTTGGCAAGTGAGATGGGATTGTAACGTACTTCGTTAGTTGGACCACCACACTTATCATTTTATTTCCCAAATGTTGTTTAAAATAAGTTGAACCTTGGTTGTTTGTAATGGATCCATGTATGCCATGACTTGTGTGTTTTGATTTCCAAAGATGTGCATGTGACGCCTTGTCATGTGATTTATCTTAAATTGTGTTGATTCTAACATTTTCTATCTTATTAAATAGATGCCTAATGTTACTATCAGCACGACTGAAGAGTTCAAGGGAACTCGTTTTGGCACTCGTATTATTGAGCTCACTAGTTTGCTCAATCTCCCACTTCCTACCATCATGATGCTTCCCCTCACCAAGTTTGAGAGGAAATACCTTTGGGGCTTCAAGGTTAATCAGCCAGGACGCTAGACTGAGCCTACCACGGAGGCAATCATCTTCAAGCTCATGCATGATGACAAGGAGAGAGGCCTAGAGGTAGTCATGCAGGATTTGCTTGGACGTTTACTAGGGAGACACTCTCGAGAGATTAGAGGTACTCACTTCCACGCCTTCGGTAGACGTGATAATGATGGTGAGGCCATTGACTTCGAGGATGCTTCGAGAGAGACGGAAGAGCCGATTCATCTATACCTCCAGGACTTAGAGGTTCTTCTTAGGCACCTAGATACTGATAGGACCAACGTCATGCTCAGCAATGACGAACTCTAGGTGCATCTTCGTGAGAAGGACACGCTCTTCGCGGAGCAAGATGAGAAAGTCAAAGAAATGGAGGCCAAGTTTGAGAGTCAGGATAGAAAGTTCAAGAGTCAAGAGAAGAGAGTCCAAGATAGGAACAAGAGGATTCGGGACATGACTGCAGAACTAGAGGCCAAGGAATTCGAGCTCGAGCATCAGCAAGGTGTGATTGAGAGGCTTCGTGCACAGAAGAGGGCTCTCAAAGACAAAGTGGAGACCTTGACCACCAATGTCGAGGAATACAAGACCGCTATGGAGAATGTAGGTCTTACACTTGTTGATGAGGAGGTTGATGCAGAGGAGTAGTGATGACTACTCATTTACCTTTATTTATCATGCCTTTGATTATTGAGTCGCAATGACCATCCAACATGTGGATGGCTTGCTATTGGTGTGTTTACTTTTCAGAACTTGTTGTCTATGTTGTTGAACTTTTATTGTTATGATGCATGTTTGGTGATTGTTTATGTGATGTATTGTGCATGTTAGCATCTATGGGTATCTCATTCTTATCTCCATTGAACAACCACAGATGCCTCCCCGACGTTCCAATCCCAACCCCAACAACAACAACATCACCCCTGAGATGCAGCAGATGATGACATCTCAGACTCAGTTGATGCAAATGATGACCACATTCATCCAGAATCAGAACAACAACAACAACAACAATAACAACAACAATCAGAACAACCCACCGGGTTTTGACATGCTTACCAGGTTCTTAAGACTAAGGCCAGCAAAGTTCTCAGGAACTACTGATCCTATGGTGGCCAATGATTGGCTACGCTCTGTGAACAAGGACTTGGTAACTGTTGGCTGTACTGATGAAGAGAAAGTCAGATTTGCAGCACACTTGTTGGAAGGACCAGCAGCCACTTGGTGGGATAACTTCCAGATCACCACCCCCATTGCGGATGTGACATGGGCTATCTTCGAAGATGGTTTCCGTACCGCTCACATCTCATCCGGAGTGATGAGTTTGAAGAAGAAAGAGTTCCATAACTTGAAGCAGCGCCACCGCAGCGTGGCTGAATATATTGAGGAGTTCAACAATCTGGCACGATATGCACCGGATGAAGTTGACACTGATGCTAAGAGGAAGGAAAAGTTACTTGAAGGGTTGAATGATGAATTGAACCTGCAGTTAGCCGTGGCCTATGTTCCCACATACCAGTCTCTTTGTGACAAGGCTGCTATTTTGGAGAGCAAGATGAAACAAGTTGAAAGCAGGAAGAGAAAGCACTCTGATAAGCACAACTCGGGATCGTGTCACAAGCGTTCCCATTATGATGACAGTGGGAGTTCTGGATCCCACAAGCATGGGAAGTTCAACAAGCACCACCGTAGTCATGACAACGATAAGTACAAGAATCACAAGGGTGGATATAAGAGCCAACACAATGGAAGTGGAAGTGGAAGTGGAAGTGGAAGCTAGCCTATCAAGAAGGATCTTAGTCAGGTTGAATGTTTCAAGTGCAAGAAGATGGGGCATTATGCAAATGAATGCCCAGAAAAGAAAGTTGAAGGACCCAATAAGCCCAACCCTTTTCAAAAGGGACAAGTGAACCACATTAATGTGGAGGAGATCTATGAGGAATCTGATGCTGTTGCTGGTAAGTTCAAACTCAATTCTATTCCAGCACTTGTTCTTTTTGATACTGGTGCATCACATTCATTCATATCAAAAGCATTTGTTGATAGAAATGGGTTTCCAACTGAAAACATTAGGTGTCCAATAAACTAAGTTCTCCTGGTGGAGATATGATAGTAAGTCTTGGATGCCGGGATCTAGTGATAGAGTTTGGAAAACATAAGTTTCCAGCGAGTCTGATAATCCTAGATTCCCAAGGACTGGATGTAATTTTGGGAATGGATTGGATGACCAAGTATGAAGGAATACTAGATTGTGCCAATCGTACTGTTGCACTCACAATCCCGGAAAAGAAACGGATTAGATTCAAGTCTAACTTTGAATCAAAAGGGAGTAAGCTAAATTCTCTTAAGGGGGCTAGCATAAATAGTGTGCCAATTGTGAGTGAATATCCGGATGTGTTTCCGGAAGAATTGCCAGGAATGCCACCAGATAGAGATGTGGAATTTCTTATTGATTTGCTACCAGGATCTGGACCAATAGCAAAGAGACCATACAAGATGTCAGTGGATGAGTTGAAAGAACTCAAGAAGAAACTTGGAGAACAGTTGCAGAAAGGTTTTATCCAACCAAGTTCTTCATCTTGGGGAGCACCAGTGTTGTTCGTGGAAAATAAAGATAGAAGTCAAAGGTTATGCATAGATTACCGTTCACTCAATGAGGTGACTATCAAGAACAAATACCCTTTGCCAAGAATCAATGACTTGTTTGATCAGTTAGAAGGAGCTTGTGTGTTCTCAAAGATTGATCTCCGGTCAGGTTATTTCCAACTCAAGATAAGAGAACAAGACATACCTAAGACAACTTTCACCACTAGGTATGGATTGTATGAGTACACCGTGATGCCCTTTGGTTTGACCAATGCACCAGCATACTTCATGAATATGATGAACAAGGTGTTCATGGAGTTCCTTGATAAGTTCGTTGTCGTTTTCATCGATGACATTTTGATCTACTCCAAGAGCAAAGAAGAGCATGAAGGACATCTACGTTTGATACTTGAAAATCTTAGAGAGCATAAGCTGTATGCCAGATTCAGCAAGTGTGAATTTTGGTTAAATGAAGTTGGTTTTCTTGGACACATTGTGTCAGGAGATGGTGTAGCAGTTGATCCTGCTAAAGTTTCAGCTGTAACTGAATGGGAATCTCCTAAGTCAGTGAAATAGGTTCGTAGTTTCCTTGGCTTGGCAGGATACTACAGAAGATTTATCTAGAATTTTTCCAAGGTAGCTAAGCTTATGACAGTGTTGCTAAAGAAAGACAAGAAATTTGCTTGGTCTGAAGGCTGTGAACTTAGTTTCCAAGAATTGAAGAAGAGACTAGTGACAACACCAGTCTTATGTCTGCCAGATTGGGAGAAAGATTTCCAAGTGTATTGTGATGCATCTCATCATGGATTAGGTGCAGTACTTATGCAAGAAGGGAAAGTTGTGGCTTATGCCTCGAGACAACTCAAAACTCATGAAGTAAACTACCCTACTCATGATTTAGAGTTAGCCTCTGTTGTCCATGCACTCAAAACATGGAGACACTATCTTTTGGGAAAGCGATGTGAAGTGTTCACAGATCACAAGAGTTTGAAGTATATCTTCACCCAGAAAGAAATTAACATGAGACAAAGAAGATGGCTAGAACTCATCAAAGACTATGACTTGAGTTTGCAATACCACCCCGGTAAAGCAAATGTTGTAGCGGATGCTCTAAGCCGTAAAGTTTTTGTGAATGGCCTTACTATGGGAGAATTGCCAGATGATCTGTGTGCCCAATTTAGAGACCTCAGATTGGAGATTGCGTCTGAAGGACATCTCATGTCATTAGATGTTCAACCCACCTTGTTGGACAAAATCAAAGAAGCCCAAAAGACGGATAAGGAAATTGAAGAGATTAAATAAAAGGTTGGCAAGGGAAAAGCCAAAGGATTCCATGAAGACGAACAGGGTACTTTATGACATGGAAAACGAATCTGTGTTCCACAAGATCCGGAACTTCGGAAACTGATTTTACAAGAAGCCCACAACTCACCATATTCCATTCATCCGTGTAACACCAAAATGTACATGGATATGAAAGAAAGATTTTGGTGGAATAATCTCAAGAAGGACATCGCCGAACATATTGCTTTGTGTGATGTATGTAGTAGAGTAAAAGTGGAGCACCAGAAACCAGCAGGATTGTTACAACCACTACCTATTCCTGATTGGAAGTGGGACAAGATTGGTATGGATTTCATTACCGGATTGCCAAGGACCCGGTCAGGATATGATTCTATTTGGGTAGTAGTGGATCGCTTGACTAAAGTGGCTCATTTCATACCCGTGAAGACAACTTACACAAGTGCTAAGTTAGCCAAGATCTATATGAGTAGAATTGTATGTCTACATGGAGTACCCAAGAGTATTGTGTCTGATAGGGGAACTCAATTCACTTCTCATTTTTGGAGGCAATTACATGAGTCATTGGGAACGAGGTTGGAATTCAGCACTGCTTTTCATCCTCAAACTGATGGACAAACAGAAAGGATCAATCAGATTCTTGAAGATATGTTGAGAGCATGTGCTCTAGACTATGGAGCCAGTTGGGATGAAAGTCTGCCTTATGCAGAATTCTCTTACAATAACAGCTATCAAGCCAGTATTGAGATGGCACCATTTGAGTTTCTCTATGGGAGAAAGTGTACCACCCCATTGTTATGGAATGGTGTGGGAGAAAGAAGTTTGTTCGGACTAGAACTAATCAAAGAGGATGAAGAGAAAGTCAAACTAGTTAAGGACAGATTGAAGATAGCACGGTCCCGACAAAAGAGCTACGCAGATCCTAAGCGTAGAGAAGTCACCTATGAAGTAGGTGATAGAGCTTATCTTAGAGTGTCACCACTTCGTGGAGTGAATAGGCTTGGTGTCAAAGGTAAATTGGCCCCAAGATATGTTGGACCATTCAAGATTCTGAGTCGTAAAGGAGAAGTAGCTTATGAGATTGAATTTCCAGAATCATTGTCTGCCGTTCACAATGTGTTTCATGTGAGTCAGCTTAAGAAATGCCATCCAGAAATGGAAGAGACTTCTTTGAAGGATACTATTCCTTTGGAAGAGGTTCAATTGGAAAGTGATCTCACTTACGAAGAGAAACCTATCAAGATTCTTGAGACTGCAGAAAGAGTTACTCGGACTAAGACTATAAAATTCTGCAAAGTTCAATGGAACCATCATTCCGAAGAAGAAGCAACGTGGGAAAGAGAAGATGATCTTCGGAAAGACCGCCCTCACCTATTTGCTAGCCAACCCGAATCTCGAGGGCGAGATTCACCTTAAGGGGGTTAGATTTGTAACATCCCTAAAATCATGTTTCAAAACTCATGCATATCATCCATGCATCCATGATCATTTAGGGTTCCTTTTCAAAATCATTTCAAAAAAAACAGGAGCATCTGATGCTCATTATTTTATGTAAGTATGCTATAGCCTTGTTGCTACCTTCTATGAGAAAGGTACTTATTTTAATCAGAAATGTTTTGAGTTCAAACTTAGGTGTTGTTTCTAAAGTTTGGTCAAGGTTTCAAAACAAATTATGATTTATAAACCAATCTTTTACTATTTATAATTACTTAACTAGAGCTTGTTTTTTTTTCTTTTTCAAAACTCAGGTTGATTTTAAAGGGTGAACAGTTGTGTTACACATTCTAGGAGTCAAGAATCAACAAACTTTAGTGTGGGGAAAGTTTCATTTAAAACAGTTTTGATTTGATCTTTCAAATTCAAACCAGAAGATTTGAATCAGAAAAAGATAAAGTGAAAGGTAGGAAAAAAAATAAAGCAAACAGCCAATCTAGCCCTACCCAGCCCAGCAAACCATTCTGGCCCAGCAAGAGCCCACCCGGGAACCCCTCTGCCTCTGTTATTTTTCACCCACGCGCTCACCCACAGAGTCATTGACACAGGGACCCCACCTCCTCTCTTTTTCTCTCGCTGACAACGGAGGCCCAACGTCAGTCATCGTCTCCACCCCCAGCGACCAGTTCTTCCCTAAATTCCTCCGGCCGTTTCCTGTTTAATTCCGCGGCTTTAATTCCGTTGAATGCTCGAGTAATTCACGCCCACGTCCTCGCCTACTTAAGCACCATGCCTCCCTTCCCCTTTTCCCCCAAACCCCACCCCACCGGAGCCACCAGGCTGCTAGGAATTCTCTCAGAACCTCCCTCTGCTCCGACGCCTTCCGGCGACGATTCCGGCCAAACCCCGTCGCCCCTCGCCTCCTCGACCACACGAGAACACTCCCCATCACCAGGCGCATCTCTCAGTACCTCCCTCTCGCCCGTGCATGCTCTGCATCATCGGCAACGACATCGACTGAGATTCGCCACCGTCTGCTCGAACTCTGGCGACAATTCCCCGTAAGCCCCAGCTTCCCCTCTTCCTCTGTTTGATGCGAGTGTGATCCCCAGCATCCTGCGCACCTAACGCAACCCTTTTCTCGTCTTAGTGTGGCAGAACATCGTCTCCGTCGCCAACCGAGAACAACTGTCGCCAGGAACTTCTCCGACGAGCAATCCACGACGACCCCGAGCGCCCCTTCGTCAACTGAGGCATCGTTGAGCATCAGCACGTCGCGACGACCTCGGTGAGCCTTGACTCTACCCTTTTTGCTTCCTGTATCGCTGGCTCCGCCGCTGACTGACCACGCCGCCGCCAGTTGCCACCGCCAGCGCCGCCCGTTTAGAGTTAGCTGCTTAGGGCCGTTAGATCTTAATCCACTGGACGCGATAGATTCAATCACCGAAGCGGTATGGATGCATCTGCACCGTAAGATCTAAATGATATCCTGTGGTCTGTGTTAGCCGATCCAACCGAAACGGTATGGACCAATAGAAAGCAGCCACGTGGCCTGTCTGTTTAATAAAAACCAGAAATTAGATCTATTAGATGTTTAAACTTGAATAATTCATAACTTTTGATTCCCACGTCCAAATTTGAAAATTTTTATATCAATGGAATCAGGAGAGAAAATCCTTTCCATTTATGCAACGTGTTTAATGATTTGCTTCTGTTAAAATGATTGTTTTCACAGAAACATTTGTAGGCATAATTTGGGTATAGTAATTATTTGAAAAATGTTCTATTGTTCAAATAAAGTTTATTTGGCAAGTTTTGAACTTGTTTAAGATTCACTAATGTGCACTTGTCTTGTTTGGTGTAGAAAATCATCACATGGCATTATGCATGCATCCATATATTTTGCTTGTATTTATTTTGTGTGTGATTTTGGTGCTATTATTTTATGTGTAGATTTTGGTGCAAATAGTGATTATGATTGTGAGGATTGTTGCTACTCTCCAAACTACCAAGGAAAGTGGTGCTTCATTAATTATTCCTATGTTTTTCAACTATGCATTAGAATTATTTTGCTAGTCTTGCATGGATATTTTTTATCTATATGCTATACATGGGAAATCCTAGTAGTTGTAGAATTGCTAGAAATATTTCTAAGTATTATCAATGCCATGCTTAGCTTAGCTAGTAGCAACCAAGGGTGGTTATATATTATATTCATGCTATGAGAAAATATTTCTAAGTCTTTGGACTTGTGTTTTGTTTAATAAAACAACTAAGTGAATGAAACACCTGGGTGGAATGGAAGGAATGGTATTTGTTGAGTGGTTACACAAGGACTATTTCTATGGTTTACCTTGTATATCTCACTTGTGTAAAGCCACCCAGGAACAAAGGGATTTGAGATGCGATATGTTAAGAAGCTTCTAGTGCAGCCACTTGGCAATATGGGCTCTGCCTGGATCATATAGGTTGCAATAACTTAGCCATTTGGATAGTTGGTGGTAGTGGGATGATAGGTTGGAGCGCGTCCATTTTGTCTAAGGGAAGGCTTCTGAAAGGTCCTGTCTTGGTGAAAATCAAGTCTTGTGGGGAAAGTGCACAACCTCTGCAGATGGAAGAATCTAAGTACTTAGCCATGTCCCTGGTATTGGACAACTTGAGCATCAAGACATGGAAGCTATCAAGAATCTCCTCATCCCAATTTCTAAGTAAAAACTTGTGGTTGAACAAGGGTGAAGGTTCACCAATTTCTATTGGTGTTTCCTTGGGAAAGTTTTGTCAAAGAAAAACTTAGTGTTTTCAACTAATAGGTAAAACCTATTTTGAGCAAAGCAATCCTAAGCTACACTTAGCCAAAATGCATATAGAATCTAGTCTACCAATATTCTACTAAGGTATCACTTGCCAATACTATTCCAATGTATTGACCCACTATGGCTGTAACTTGTGATGTTGCAGGTTACTCTGATGGTGATTAGGGGTTATGAGTCTACACTCAACATGCTTGCTTGTGGCACATGAATATGAAGACTTATTTATCTTATTATATATTTGAACTCTTGTATTAGGCCTGTGGCCATGGAGTCTGTAAAAGACTATGTTTGTCTCTAGAATGATATGTAATAATGACCTTTGTTTCTGTGTACTTCATCTTAAACTATGGATGCTAGCATGATCCAGGGACTAGCATTGCAATCACAGGGATCCTTACCTTTATAAAGGGAGGGATCTTATAGAGATCCTCAGTCCGAATTGATCATGAGCTGCATTGAGCATCATTCAGATTTGATTCGTACTCTAGCCTTCGATATTGAGTATTTGAAGAAACTTATTGAGGAGCTTATCAAGAGAACACCACCACCACCGAAGGAGTAATTCATCATCAGGTTTGGCATCCCCTTGGCTTGTTCCAAGCTTGGGGGAGTGCCATGGTATCACCACCATTATCTCTTATCTTTTACCTTTTTAGTGGATTCATATATTTGGTAGAGAGGTTATCTTATAGTTTGGTTTGTATGTGGAAGTATCTCTCCTTTAGTTGATTATCTATGTATCCCTTGGTGTGAGTGCCTTTATTGGAATATTAATGAGAAGCTTCATCTTTTACGTTTTGCACTTCTTATGTTTAGTTTGCAATCTCTATTATATGATGGATCTTGTTGATCAGTATTGGCATCACTTTGGGATCATCAAGTGGATCTAAATTGGTTTTGGCAAACCGAGTTCTGGTCAGTAGCAATACTTTTTGAGGTTTGAAAGGAAAAGAGAAAAATCTTATAGGTATTTTGTATCATTTACTTTCTTTCTTGTTGGATCATAAGCTTTTCTTTATTTAAGATCTTTGTGTCTTCAAGGAAGATTGCATGTTTGGCTTTATTACTTATATGTTTGCTTGTTTCTTTCAACTCTCTTGCTTGCTACCCAACCTTGCTAGCCAAAAACCTGTTTTGAGAAGGCATACTTCTCATGTTTCTAATCCCTTTGAACCAAAACCTTTGCCACTTGTGTCCACCATATCTACCTAGTATCATTATTGCTATTCCAAGCAAATTCTCAAGCTTCATCTACCTTTCGAAATAAAAAGTATTTTGTTATGTGAAAACTAGTTAGTAAAGCTCTCACGAACTTGATGGCACACCTTATTTTCTTGCCCCTAATAGACTTGAAACATTGTGCCATCAAAGTTGTATATGCTTGCATCTATACGTTGGAATTAGCAGAACCGTGCTGTCACGGGGAACGTTTTTAACATTGCACCTGTACTTTGTACTCAGTTGATATCATGCTCTTTTGTCTATGGATGTCAACGGTGTGAAATAAAGAGGGAACTTGTAAGTCCATGGAGTTTATATTTTGTGTTAGAGAAACGCCTGGGCCACTAGCCTAAGCCATGCCTAATCATGGTGGAAACTTGCAGCATCACCATAGTGAGCTATCTATGAAGCATCCTCAATAAAAAGCTATGCATATGGTAAATAAAAAGATCACTGAGATGCTCACTGTCTGCTTGCCTTGTAATTTTGGTTATGGGATAGCTCCTGTACCATGTGCAAGGGGTACCCCGTTGGCGGTTCTCTATGATATGCAAATACTTACAATGACAAGAACTTACCGGTGACCAAAGTTGAGTAGCATGAGGAGTGGCCCTCATATTCAAGGGACATGAGATTGCCAACTTATATTTCGTCAAGCATATACTCCATCTTTGTGCACTTTAACCTTAATCATCTCAAGATGCCTATGATAGGGGCAATGAGGGCTCAAAGCTAGTAAGTACCATAATATTTTGGAAGATCTTTATGACTTGTAATACCTGCTATCCTCTATAAAGGGACCCTTCTCATATTTTCAAGTTGAGTCAGTAAACCTACTTCCTCTCTATCTCTAGCAAGCATTTGAGTTGTTGTGTTTCAATCATTCATATGGTGATTTATTCAATCATGTTCTCTATCTTTCTTGTTTGCACAAGAATCTTATCTATTGAGTATTACTATGAAAGCCTTCACTCGTGGAAAACCTTTTGAGCAAAGAGTGCTCCTGTTTTAAAACTTCTACAAAAAGCTTTTTGAGAAACTGTGCCAGGTGTTCTCTGACCAAGAACAAGTTTGCCAATTCCAATTATGTATGCATCTCTATTGTGACTGCTATACTTGGTTGCAAGCTAAGTTTTATAATGGTGAGTTGCTTTCTTCTATGAGTTGTGCAATGGTAAGTGTGATGCTTTTTGTTCATATTCTTTTATCGACACTTCACTCCATAAACCTGTGGACATGTTTATCGAGATCAGTTTTTGCTTGGGTACAAGCGAAGGTATAAGCTTGGGGGAGTTGATACGCCCAATTTGCATCACCTTTCTATATCATAATTTACCTCTATTCATTGATATATGTCTTATTATGAGGTATTACTTATGTATTTTCCACTGTTTATGCATGTTGGATGATTCTTGGAGGATGGACTGCCGGAGTCTGGATTCTGATGGAAAAGAGGGCGTTTTGATGCAATTTCGTGAAGATCGGAAAAATACGAAAAAATATGGGGAAATATTATTTTTCTAGAAGATTGAGGAAGCTAGAAGGAGGGATGAAGAAGGGCCGCAGGGGGCCCACCTGCCCGGCTCCCGACTCCTCCCCTTCGCCTATATCTTCCCTACGGAAGCCTAAGGCTCGGGGGGCGACCATAGATAGATTTCCGCCGCCTCTGGGGGCGGAAAACACCGAGAGAGAATGATCTCTCTGGCAGACAGATTTCTGCCGGGGGAATTCCTTCCCGGTGAGGGGAGATCGTCACCATCAACACCATAGTCAAGCTAGGCTTCATCGGGATCATCATCATCATCATCCACACCATCATCTCCACCAGCACCATCATCACCACTCCGTCCCGCTGTAACAATTATGTTGGATATTGCTTTAGTTCTTAGGGGAAACTTTCCTAGTGTTAATTACTATTATAGTTGATGCTTGTGAGTGGAACCATTGGATTATTGTTTATGTTCAGATTGTTATTCATCACCATATCATCTTTTATCTTGATCCATATGATGTCTTGTGAGTAGTTCGTTTAGTTCTTGAGGACATGGGAGAAGTCATGTTGTTATTAGTGGATTTGTGTTGAGTTATTATTCAATGGTTTAGTATTTAAGTTGTGGTGCTATTCTTCTAGTGGTGTCATGTGAACATCGACTACATGATACTTCACCATTTATGGGCCTAGGGGAATGCATTGTGTATTTGGCTACTAATTGTGGGGTTGCCGGAGTGATAGAAACCTGAACCCCCGTTAGGACACCTTTGTACAAGGGAGCGTAGGATCTCAGAGTTTAAGGCTATGGTTAGATTGAAATCTTAATTACTTTCCTGTAGTTACGGATGTTTGCTGGGGGTTTAATCACAAGTATGTATTAGTCCAAGTAAGGTCGGTACATTAGCACTGGTTCACCCACACAACACTTACAACACCAAAGAAGAGTACTCAGCTATTTGAAGCAAAAGCACTTGACAGAATTCCCATGTGTCCTCGAGAACGTTTGGTCCTTATAAGTATTTTCACCGGCTTGTCCTTTGATAAGAAAGGATTGGGCCACTTGCTGCGTTTGTTCTTTATTACTTGCACTTCTTTTTGTTGCCTTATCAGAAAACCACTAAAAATCTGGTTGCTAAGTATTTGCAGAGAGTTCCTGCTCCATACCACTGTTCACCACCTTCTGCTCCTCGTTGGGATCGACACTCCTATTTATTGAAAGTACTATGATACACCCCCTATACTTGTGGGTCATCACGCCCCAGGAACCGCCCAAACATGCCCATTCGTCGCCGCGCGACCAGGACAACCCGTGCGCCATTAAAACTTCCGTCGGACCCGCCCAGAGCGTCGAAGTATTCCGACCAATTCGCACCGCCCCACGCCTCGCCACCATGCCATTGAGCTTCGCCAGGAGGCAGTGCACCGTCCCCTACCCCCATCCATGTTTTTAGCTCGCTGTGCAGCCGACCCCGACGAGCTCTGCCCATCTCGCACTGCCCTCTTGCCGGTGTATAAATAGAGGCCACCCAACACGAATTCTACACCGTGTCACACTCCCCTCTCTCTCAGAACCACCATACCTCATCCCCGGAGCAAGGCGCGCACTAGGTGGCCGGAATTTCGCCGGAGCTTGCCGCTGCTGGAGGAGAAGGGCGCCTTTGATTGGAGCTGCCCCAGGAGGAGCCACCAGTACCAGAAGGATCGCCGTCGTCGACTTTGTCATTTGCCCCCATCGCCGACCATTGCCAGAGCCCCGGTGAGCCCCCGCCGACCCCCACTGGCCGCGCTAGGGTTCGACCTCACCGTGTTCTGTTCAGACATGGACAATGAACCTCAGTCGTCGATCGAACTTCTAATCCTACGACCCTAATCACCCTGTTCCCCTTCGCACCCCCTGTCTCGCTGACTGGTGGGGACATCCACTTAACTCGCGCGCACGCGCTGTGCGCAGTGGGTCGGCCCAGTTAGCATTCCCGCGTGACCCAGTAATTCAAATTTAGGTTTATCTATTTAAACTCAAACTTAGTTCTAGAAGTAACTTTATAAAAATCAATCCAGAGAGATTCACTGAACCAAATTGCATGAAACTAACTTTGCTAGAAAGGTATTGAAATTCTTAATCCAAGCCCGTTGGATTCAAACCATTTAGAGTTGTAGATCACCAATAGTAAAAATAACAAGACATAGACTTTTATGCATTCAAACATTTTTCAAAATTCAACCATAACAGCTTTTGAGTTGATTCCAACTCTCAAAAATCAGATTTGATAAAACCTTTCTGAATATATAAAAATATCTAGGTTTACTTGCAGAAATAATGGACAAGCAATAAAATAATGCCCCATAGGCATTTCTAGTCACTTTATTTAATTAAAATAAAAATGTTAAACCTTATTAAATTGTGACACCACTTTAAATCACATTCCCAAGTACTGAAATATGTGGTGATGACATGTGTCAACATGATCCCATGTTTTAGTTGGAGAATATTAAATCTTAAGTAGTTTTTCAATTAGTAGAATTAATTTTCTAAAATAAAATAAATAGAACTATTGACTTAATCTTTGTAATAATAGTGATGATGCTACATCACCTAGTGTGAACCTTTGTGTGCTAAATAGAGTAGCTAAGAATTGTTTGGTGATCGTGTACCTTGTATTTATTTATAGACGCTAGTACCGAACAAGGATATGAGAAGGAAGGAGGATACTACGAGGAAGAAACAGAGGAGAACTTCAACCACTGCTCTGCACAAGGCAAGATACCACTTGCATGTACCTATGCAAGCTAACACTTGCAACTGTGAAAACTATATGATCTATGCAATGCATTAGGCATGCCTTGATTATACCAATTGATGATACCCAATCCTAGTTTTACTTGCAATCTTAGTTATTTTATTTCTTTATCAAAGCTTCCTATTTGTGTTTACTTAGTGAATTGTAGATTTTAGAGGTAGCATAAAACTTGGCCTAAGTTAGATAAATATTGATGCCATCCTTAGGCATGGGATTGAACTTAGGTAAGTCACACTTGATTATCACCCATAATTAGTGTTTACTCCCAACTTTAGTGGCTAGTGCTAAGCATAAAACTTGATCATTTTAGATGGGGATACTTGGTGAAAATGATTATGAAAACCTTAGAATGATGAGTCATTCTAATGAAATGTTTTGACATGTATTCTTGAACACCAGATGATTTGATGATGAAAATGTTGAGGCATGAGCCTTAGCCCTTTATAAAACTGATGGTTGTATGGATGCGATACCATTCCAATTTAACCGTACAACCACAATACCCTAAATTGGGTAGGGCTTGACTAGAAGTTTATATACCATAATATGGGTTCCCTTGCAGCCAAGGTTTGAGCCGAGGCTACCTTGTGAAGATTGTCCACCTATAGGTGTTATGAAAACTAACTTTTTTGCCTCGGTCACAGGCAATGACTTTGACTTGACCACAACAAGGTTGTGATATGAAAACTAAGTTCCCACTTAGGTGTTATACATTTAAGTCAACTAGCTTTCTTTGCTTCTGAACTCAGTTAAGGTAAATCTGGCTTTTTACAAAAACAACCTAGAGCCTAGTATTTCCTACTCAAAACCCCTGCACTTGTTAGTCTTAGTTTGCGAGTACTTAAAGAGTACTCATGGCTTTGTCCCTGGCTATTCCCGTGGCTAGACTATGAAGAGGACTATCTGGAGGATGGACCGCAGGAAGGTTATGACAACTAGGATCATCTCCCATCGTCAGCATTGCATGTGACCATGAAGATGGAGTCTTGCCGATGCTACCATTTACTATTATGTTATTCCACTGTTTGAATGTACTAATACTTGATCATGTGATCCTTTATTTGTTGTAAGACCTTATGTATGGTTTGTAATGGATGATGTACTGCGATATCCAATCTGTTATGTCTCGCAGAAATGGTAATCCTGGGATTGCGATGTATGGCATAACAGGCATCTGTGGTTAAAAATCCGGGTGTTGACAGTCTAAGATCCAAGCCAATCCTTGTCCTTCTTCGCGACCCATATACGGAGCAATTGTTGTATGCCCAGACTGAAGGCAGACTTTTCCCCATATAAAACGGCTATACCTTAGTCTGATGCACACAACAACCATTAACACTAGAAATCTGTCTTTTGTAATCCCATATCCACGATAGACTTTTCCTCGTATAAAACGGCTATACCCACGATATGAAACTTACAAAACACCAAGAACTGTGTCCGAGGCATGCGAAAGGGAGCCATCCAGCTGACTTCCCTAGTGCCCATATAGGTCTCATGGTTAACGCATAATATACGGCGCAAGAATCACTGGCGACATTGGTTGTTAAGTCCTAGGTATTATGTTCCTTTACCACCATAACTTCCATAGTAGTTATTACCACTTTGGTAAATAACCCATAATCATATTATTATGAAAATAGTGTTTTCTAACCTTTTTGAAATGCAGGTGAAGACAACACTGGATTTGCAACTACTTATAGAAAATAATCAAAGGACATGAGAAGTGTGAACTTGCCTTTTGTGATTGCAAGATTATGCACTCATGGTCTTCGAGACAATAGAAGATCCAATATCTAAAAACAATATCATTGGTCCGGTAAGGACTAATGTTTAAAGAAGCAATATGCTATTATGCATAAGTAATGCTATGCATTTTGTAAAACCCCCAGAGTGGATCCCCGATAGTCTAAGTGAGTTGAACTTAGGTGATTTCCTTAAGAGTTGGTTTATCATCAATTTTTACTTCACAAACAAATGCATTTATAAGGAACTTAAGTGTTCATAAACTAGAAATATAAAAATAGAGTACAAGTTAATCTATAACTGAGGTTAATTACCATTTGTTAGCTAGGATGAAAGTCCATGTGATAAGTTGTTAAGGGTTGAAAGAACTATCATAAAGTTGTTGTTTGAGGTGGCAAAAAGAATAACCTTCGAAGAAAAGGTTTCTTTTCTAATGTTTAAACAAGTTTTATGGTTAATAGAATGTAGTCGATGTCTCTTAGTGTTTACTTGATCCGTTTGGTCTTGAGATGCTTTAGGTCTTAATTGAAACAGACCAAAGTGAACTATAAAATACATAATGAAGGCTTTAACATGGTGTTTACAATCTTGTAGACTAAAGTTAACTTTAAGGACATAAATGGACTTAAGGTGGATTGCTTATGATATTTGTATTTTGTTAGAGTTTAAAGTTATGTGAGATATGATTAAAAGATAAAGATCATATATCTATAATAGGATTAAATGATGTATAAGGTTAGCTTAATTGTTGTTGGTTTAAATTTGATTTAAGGTTTCAAAAGGGTTTATAAAATTCTTACTTTATATTTAAGTTTTATTATGAATCCTAATTATGGTTTTAGACTTTAGTATTTAGTCTTAAAGGATTTAATATTTATAAAGAAATGTGATTATTTCTTACTTAGGAAATAATTTTAAAGAGTTAACAAATAATTATCTCATTTTCATAAGATAGAATAGTTAGAATTTATTTCCTAAGAATCTAAAGATGTTTTGGAATAATATATTTAGTATTTTTCTGGTAAATATATTTATTTAAGATTTTAAAGATGATTTTATTTATTTTTAAGTATTATTCTTAAGTTTATAAAATTCCATAAAGGATTAAATATCTTTGAATACTTACTCCAAATGTTATTTATAAAATAATTAAGTTAATATTTTATAAATAGTAGATTTATTTTTTATACACAAAAATGGTTTTTATTAATTTTTAGGATATTTTCTTATAAAATTATAATTTATTAAGAACTCTAGGGACTTTAATATTTAGTGGTGTTTTATTTAACTCAAACAAGTGGTTTTATATTTTCTTAGATAGATTTCATTTTTGTGATTATTTAGATATATTATATATATTTATGATTTTTCTATATTTTTTCTAGAGTTTGAAATATCACAAGGGTATTTTGGTAATTCGATAATTGTTTTATTTTATTTTCATTCTTATTCTACTAGTGGTATGGGTTGGGCTGGCTCGGGGTCACCTTGGCCCCGACCCACTCCCACACACACCTCACCCACACTCACGTTCTCCTTCGCTCCTCTCCTGACTCGGCTTGACGCCATCGTTCTCCTGCTCGCATCCGACTTTGGTTTCGGTGAACTCCGGCCACTCCATCCGGTGCTGTGGGTCCTAATAGACACGCCCCGTCAAGATCCACCTGCCTACCCAATTTGTTGTGATCCTCCTACGCCATCTCGCTCACCATCACCAACAAATTGGCTCTAGGGTTTCGTGCTCATGACTTTGTCGCTTGCCTGTGAATTAATGGTAGTTCTTGGTGGAGCGGTACATGGGGAGGATGCTTGTGATGAAGTGCTACGGTGTGGCCCGGCGCGGGTCGAGCGCTGTTGTGCTCCTTGTGCCGCCATGCTTGATGTCATCGGTTTCCACTGACTCCCTCGACTCTACAACTGCTTCTACTTCGACGAGATGCAACTCGTCCCCAGGTAGATGCTTCCCTCATATCCTGTTTTTCTCTATGTCTCATCTCTTCTATAGATATATTCCTGAATTAGGATTACTCCTGGTCTAGGATTAATTTCTAGTGATGTTGTTCTACTGGTTTTACTCCAAATTATTCCCTACTTGTTCTTGTGCAATACTGGTGACATCTATCATAATTCATGCCTTGTGATAATTAAACTAGAACGGGGTCCTATTTTTAGAAATTTTATCATATTTATGCTTCTGTGAGATATGTTGATCTTGTCCAAGCTAATAACATGCGTCATGGTTGTTGGACATTGTGTTTATATGGTTTATTGCTTAACAACGAGTAGATTTAAGATGTATTCTAAAAATATCAGTAAGAATAGAATTCTTATCTGAGCAGATGGTTTAGCAACATAGTTTGCTAATATGTACTTGTCTTTGGTATATGATAGGAATCTACATATAGATGATTCCTAGTTAATGATATCTAGGTAGATGTTCGATTAAATTTGGATTCTATTCTTATGCATGAATGCAATGCACACACATGTGGCCTCATTATTTCTAGATGATAATCCTGGGATATTACAGACTCGCCCCCTTAAACTCAACTTCGTCCCCGAAGTTTGCACTCTCTTACGTTTCAGAAGGTAGAGCTGACCTCTTTAGACCATAGTGGCTCTTTAATCCGTGATAAAGATAATTGGGGTATCTTCATTGAAACTTTTCCTTAAGTCCGCTTCTATCTTAATAATGGTTAACCATCAATACCATTGATTACTTTGAATTCGACATTCATGTCCTGATCATGTGCCTTTAAGTGTCTTCGGATTAGGACATCTATTTGAGAAGGATCTATGTTTTGAGAAAGTCTCCCTATGGTAAGATTTTGGTTTGGACTATACCCGATGATAGCCTTGACTCTAATATTACCTATTTCTGGTACACTTCATCCCGATGGCTTATTTACTAAGAATGTTTTGGACTCATTTAGTCCAAATCACTCATGGTTTCATATTCCTTGTAATAGGCCTGTTTTGATACTCTATACCAAACTAAGAATAATTAGATTCTTGATTACTTACTATTTGGATTTTTTAATGTTAAAATACCTTATCTTTTTCAAGCTTTTAATCTTATAATTATTTAGTAGGTTTTCTTAACAACTTCTATATTACTACTCCAACTTCCTTATTACTAAGCTGAAGATATTCCTTTTACTATCTTGAGGTATAAGTCTGAACTTCCACATTGCTATGTTTCCAAAGGTTCAATAATCCTTATGAAGATAAATATAGATAAATCATGATTTAAGATCTCTCCTCACTTTCCTCCAGATATCGAAACATTATACTACCTTACTGTTAGCTCCTCCCCTTGGGGTTTTCTAATATTATCTGACTCCTTATCATACCTCCGCATTGTTTACATGGTTAGGATGTTGGTCAATTTGCAAGCCTGCTTTGCGAAGCATCTTGGAAAATGATTGCTATAATTTCATACTTCTTCATATTTACTTAACTTAGGCCAAGTTTTATGCTCTTTAAGTTGTACAAAGATGATTCGGCTAACTAAACTAACCAAATACCAACTATGGTCATGTGTACTTCTAATGCTACTCTTTTAGAAGCTTTAGGATTTTTTAATGGTCTTACAAAGAAACATACGGTAGATCCACACATTTGTGGCTATCATGTAACATCCCAAAAATCATGAATTACAAAAGCTTTCATATCATGCATGCATTCATAGCATCCTTGACTTGCACACAAATTTTCAAAACAAAATTCCAAATAAAACCATCTTTATGCCTATTATCTATATACCAATAAGGCATGGTTTTATTTTATTTTTCAAAGTGTCAAAGTGCATTTGACTAAATAGTAGTGTTTTATACACAAATAAGTACAAGGTTGACACTACAAAGATCTAGAGGTGGGTTGAATTCAAACTTATTTGAAATAGGGTTTGAATTTGATTCCTGAAAATCAAAATAGAAAAAAAAGAGAAAGGAAAAAAGAAAAGGGCCAGCGCCACCATTTCGGCCCAGTGCCAGACCCAGCCCATCAAGCCCACCCGGCTGATTTCCCCTTCCCTCTGTTTCTCACCGCACCCGCGCCACACCCACTCGCTGACAGGCACGGCCCACTGCCACATCAGCTCATCGTCCCCAATTCCTCGCGCGATGACCCGCTCCGCCGTTTCTTCCCTGCAGTGACGCCGTGATTGATTTCACTTAAATTCCGTTGATTCCTCGCGTGAATGCCGCCCCTGCTCTGGATACTTAAGCACCACCGCACCACGGTCATTTCCCCTCACCGAACCCCCTCTTAACGCCCCCAGGTTGCTCGCAATCAAGCTCGCACCGCCACTGCCCGACGCGCTCCGGCGAGCCATTCCGGTGAGTCTAGTGTGCCCCTTCGCCTCTCATTCACACGAGATTGCTTGTCAGACCCTTGTGCATCTTCTCACATCTTTGGTTTGCTCTGAATCGCCCCAGGACACCGTCTCCGTTAACCTCCGCGAACGACCGAAGCGCCGCTCAACTCCGGTGAAGAATCACGGTAAAGCCAGACCGCCCTTGACCCCTAACCCATACGACTATGTTCGCCGTGCCTTTGTGCATCTCCTAATGCCTTTCGTTTGTCCTATTGCGCCTTAGAACATCGACTTCATCTCCGGCAGTGAACACCCGACGCGGGTACGAACTCCGACGAGGTCTCCCGGCCACCACAGCACGCCCCCGGCCACGCCAGCGACACGTTGAGCTTCCTCGCAACCTTGCGATGCTGGTAAGCCAACCCATATCCCCTAGCCCCCTCTGTAGCCGCCGGAACATCACTGGTAGAGCGCCTCCGCCGCGCAGCCGTCGCCATCGCCGCCAGTCTATGGTTGCTTGTGCTAGCACCGTCAGATATAAATCGTAGGGATGCGATTAGATCCTAGCGCGAAACGGTATCGTTAGATCTGGGCCACTAGATCTAACTTAGATCCAACGCTCCATGTTAGCCGATCCGCGCGAAGCGGTATCGACCAATCAGACACAGCCATGTGGCTAGGGTTTCGATTTAAAATCTGTTTTTATATCTATTAGAGATTCAAACTTGTAAAATTCATAACTTGAGTTCTTTTTATCCAAAAATGCAAATAATATATCAATGGAATCAGAAAAATAAGTCCTACACTACTATGGACTTGATTTTGTATTTTGCTTCTGTAAAATTGGGTTTATTTGCAGAATAAAATATAGGCTTATTTTGACTTTATAAATTATATAGAAAATGTTTTTAAAGCAAATTTAAGTTTATTTAGACTATAAATAGTTAGTTTTGTGTTCAGTACTGTTTGATTTGATTGGTTTGGTGTAGAAATTCATTTCATTGCATTTGCATGCATTCATATATTTTTGCTTGATTATTTTGAATGTAAATTTGGTGCTATCATTTTATGTGTAGATTTTGGTGCTAGTGGTGATTGTGATTGTGAGGATTGTTGATACTCTCCCAACTACCAAGGCAAGTGGTGCTTCATGTATTTATCCTATTATTTTTACTATGCACTAGTGATATTTTGTATAGGGCTTGCATGAAAATTTTGCTAAGTATCTATATGCTATGCCATGGGAAATCCTAGTAGTTGTAGTCTTGGTAGAATTCCTCTAAGTTAAAAATACTTGTTGATATCATGCTTAGCCTAGCTAGTAGCAAACATGGGTGGATTATTTACATGCTATGGAAATTTTGTTAAGTCTTTGACTTATGTTTTTGTTTAATAAAACAACTAAGTGAATGAATCACCTGGGTGGAATGGAAAGAATTGTTTGTGTTGAGTGGTTACTCAGGGTCCATTCTATGGCCTCCCTGGTGTATCTCACTTGTGGAAAGCCACCCAGAAACAAAGGGATTTGAGATACTTAGTGTTTAGAAGCTTCTAGTGCAACCACATGGCATATGGGCTCTGCCTTGATCATATAGGTTGCAATAACTTAGCCAGATGGACAGATGGTGGTAGGGTGATAGGTTGGAACGCGTCCATTTGGTCTAAGGGAAGGCTTATGAAAGATCTCGTCTCGATGCATGTCGAGTCTTGTGGGGAAAGTGCACCACCTCTAGAGAAGGAAAAACCCAAGTACTTAGCCGTGTCCCCGGCAACGGACAATTTGAGCATCAAGACATTGAAGCTATCAAGATCTCCTCATCCCAATTTCTAAGTTAAAAACTTGTGGTTGAACAAGGGTTAAGGTTCACCAATGTCGATTGGTGGTTCCTTGGGTGTTCTTGTCAAACAAAAACTTAGTGTTTTCAACAGATAGGAAAAACCTATTTTGAGCAAAGCAAGCCTAAGGTACACTTAGCCAAATTCATATAGATGTTAGATACTACTATTCTACTATGGTATCACTTGCCAATACAATTCCAAATGTATTGACCCACTGTGGCTGTAACTTGTGATGTTGCAGGATACTCTGATGAGGATTATGGTTATGAGTCTACACTCAACATGTTTGCCTGTGGCACATGAAGATGAAGACCTTACTTTATTTACTTATGTTATGAACTCTTGTACTAGCCTTTGGATATGGAGTTGTAAAATACTATGTTTATCTCTGGAATGACAGTGTAATAAAGACCTTTGTATTTGTGTACTTCATCTTAAACTGTGGATGCTAGCATTTGATCTAGGGACTAGCATTGCAATCATAGGGACCTTTACCTTATAAAGGTGGGGTCTTACAGATGGTATCAGAGCACTGTGTTTCCTGTAGGATTATGACCCTAGGTTGGATTAGACTAATAAAACCACTAAGGAAAAATGCAGCTCTTTGCAAAATTCCGCACTTGTCGTTTTCTTCTCGTAACCCTTTCTAATCTTCTTTCCCATATCAATTTTTATATGGCCACCATCAATGAAGCCGTCAAGAAGGGACCACTCATGACCATGACTTTAGAATGTGAGACAGTGTTTCCCAAAGCACTCAAAACCCTTATGGTTAGCTTGGGAATACATGGTGAGGCCGTATACAAAGGATTTCCAGTTATGGATGAAGGATAAGAATATTGGTGGGTGCAACTTCACTTGTATAAAAACAAGGGAGACAACCATAAAGAGTCAAGATTCTACATGGGCACCAACTCAGAAATGTATACAACATTCTTTGAATCTGCAAGAAATGCAGCTTGGAATGCTATCAAGGAGCTTGGTGAAAGACTCAAGTGTAGAATGATCAACACTAAAAATGACCTTGAAGAGGAGAAGAAGCATACCCAAGACTTAGAGACCACCATACAACGTCTAAGGGACACTACTGGAAAAACCATCTTCGGTTCGACGGGAACAAGGCCAGCAGTCCCGGCCTGGCACAAGCCGTGACTAGTGGGAGCACTAGTCCCGGGCCGTGAGGCCTCTAACGGCTAGAAACGACCGTAGTCACTAGTCCCGGGCCGGACCACGTCATTAGTCCCGGTCCGTAATACGGCCCGGGACTAATAACCTGGAGCAGGCCAGCTGGTCCTTTCGTGGACTATTAGTCCCGTGTCGTATCACGGCCCGGGATTAGTTGTCCACCACTATATATTCTGCTTCTTGTCCTGCTGCCCTAAAGCATATGGTGGCCATTTTTCTCAAAGAAGTAAGAGAGTTCATGCCATTTTTTTCTCAAGATTTGTCAAGATTTAGTTTGCAACACCTAAATCCAAAGCTTTAAAAGGTTAGAACTTCATTCTTTCATCTCTTATTGCTACTTTAGCTCTATAATGCTCTAGAAGTATAGAGATATGGATCAATGCATGCATGCTCTAGAAGTAGCTAGAAGGATTTTGATATATATGTGTAACAAATTTTGATTAGGCACATAGTTACTGAAAATTGAAATGTGTAATTTTAGAGTTTAAGAGCTTAGAATGGAATGAGGTTTTCACTGATAGAACAATAATAAAAAACTCCACATTTATCATGTTGGTTGTTTTCTCCAATTAACAAATTGGTGCATGTAAATTTTTCAAAATTCAAAATTAATGCTCTAGAAGCTCTCAATATAACTTGTAATAATTTTATCATGTTATGTAATGGTTTTTGATATACTTTTACTATAATGAAGATGGTCCGAGAATGGATGTACGGTACTGACCGACGCTTTGGCGAGTTCATTAATGGCGTGCATGAATTCATCCGTGTTGCTGATGCAAACAAGCGCAATGGTTTTGTATTCTGTCCATGTAATGGATGTAGGAATCAGAAGGATTACTCTGACTAAAAAACTCTTCACAGCCACCTGTTGAAGTCCGGCATCATGCCCAGTTATAATTGTTGGACCAAGCACGGAGAGAGAGGGGTTATAATGGAAGACAATGAAGAAGAGGAGGAGGATGACAACTATCATGGTTTCCCTGAGTATGGAGATACTTCCATGGGAGATGCTGAAGGGGAGGATGAAGAAGAGACACATGATGAACCCGCTGATGATCTTGGTCGGACCATTGCCGATGCACGAAGAGATTGTGAAACTGAAAAGGATAGGGAGAAGTTCAATCACATGTTAGAGGATCACAAAAAGTTGTTGTACCCAAATTGCAAAAATGGTCTGAAAAAGCTGGGCAGCACACTGGAATTGCTGCGATGGAAGGCTGAGTGTGCTATACCTGACTCCTCATTTGAAAAGTTGCTAAAAATGATGAAGAATATGCTTCCAAAAGATAACGTATTGCCCGCCAGTATGTACGAAGCAAAGAAGGTTGTCTGCCCTCTAGGTTTAGAGGTTCAGAAGATACATGCATGCCCTAATGACTGCATCCTCTACCGCGGTGAGGAGTATGAGAATTTGTATGCATGCCCGGTATGCACTTCACTTCGGTATAATATTAGACGAGATGACCCTGGTGACGTTGAGGGCGAGACCCCCGGAAGAGAGTTCCTGCCAAGGTGATGTGGTATGCTCCTATAATACCACGGTTGAAACGCTTATTCAGAAACAAAGAGCACGCCAAGTTGTTGTGATGGCATAAAGAGGAACGTAAGTCAGACGGGATGTTGAGACACCCCGCTGATGGGTCGCAATGGAGAAAAATCGATAGAAAGTACCCGGACTTTGTAGATGACGCAAGGAGTTTAAGGTTTGGTCTAAGTACAAATGGCATGAATCCCTTTGGGGAGCAGAGCTCCAGTCACAGCACCTGGCCCATGACTCTATGCATCTATAACCTTCCTCCTTGGTCGTGCATGAAGCGGAAGTTCATTATGATGCCAGTGTTGATCCAAGGTCCGAAGCAACCCGCCAACGACATTGATGTGTACCTAAGGCCATTAGTGGAAGAACTTTTACAGTTGTGGCATGAACCCGGGATACGCGTGTGGGATGAGCACACGCAGGAAGAATTTAACCTTCGAGCATTGCTTTTCGTAACAATCAATGATTGGCCTGCTCTTAGTAACCTTTCAGGACAGTCAAACAAGGGATACAATGCATGCACACACTGTTTAGATGAGACTGAAAGTATATATTTGGAACATTGTAAGAAGAATGTATACAATGAGCATCGTCCGTTTCTTTTGGCCAAGCATCCCTTAAGAAAGAAAGGCAAGCATTTCAACGGTCTGGCATGTCACCAGACGAAGCCTAGGGAGCGTACTTGAGCTGATATATTTGATATGGTCAAAGATTTGGATCAAATGGTAACCTTTGGAAAGGGTCCTGGAGGAAAATCTGTTCCGAAGGACGCTGAAGGACACGCACCCATGTGGAAGAAGAAATCTATATTTTGGGATCTACCATATTGGAAATTCTTAGAGGTCCGCTCTGTAATCGATGTGATGCATGTGACGAAGAATCTTTGCGTGAACCTGCTAGGCTTCTTGGGCATGTATGGGAAGACAAAAGATACACCGGAAGCACGAAAGGACCATCAACGTATGAAAGATACAGATGGCCTGCATCCAGAATGGTTTCAAGGTCATGCCAGCTACGCTCTTACCATACAAGAGAAGGAAATATTTTTTGAATGCCTAAGCAGTATTAAGGTCCCGTCTGGCTTCTCGTCGAATATAAAGGGAATAATAAATATGGCATAAAAAAGTTTCAAAACCTAAAGTATCATGACTGCCACGTGATTATGACGCAAATGCTTCCGATTGCATTGAGGGGGCTTCTACCAGATAATGTTGGAGTACCCATTGTGAAGCTATGTGCATTTCTCAATGCAATCTCTCAGAAGATAATCAATCCTGAAGATCTACCATGATTACAGAATGATGTGGTCCAATGTCTTATCAGTTTTGAGTAGGTGTTCCCACCATCCTTCTTCAATATTATGACGCACCTGCTGGTTCACCTAGTCGAAGAGATTTCCATTCTCGGTCCTGTATTTCTACACAATATGTTTCCCTTTGAGAGGTTCATGGGAATCTTAAATAAATATGTTCGTAACCGTGCTAGGACAGAAGGAAGCATCTCCAAGGGCTATGGAACAGAGGAGGTCATTGAATTTTGTGTTGACTTTGTTCCTGACCTTAGGCCAATTGGTCTTCCTCAATCGCGGTATGAGGGGAGACTGGGTGGAAAGGGTACATTTTACATGATAGCCCAAGATAAAAAGAGCACCAACCAAAACAGTGGTGTCCGCTTTGATGCAACAGACAATAATGGGTCAAAGACCACATATTATGGTTACATAGAGAAGATATGGGAACTTGACTATGGACCTACTTTTAAGGTCCCCTTGTTTCGGTGCAAATGGGTCAAGCTGACAGGAGGAGGGGTTGAGGTAGACAAGTAATACGGAATGACATCCTTGGATCTCAACAATCTTGGGTACTTAGACGAACCATTCGTCCTAGCCAATGATATGGCTTAGGTTTTCTATGTGAAGGACATGTCTACCAAACCTAGAAAAAGAAAAAAATAAGAAAAAGAATACATCAGACGATGAGCCAAAGCGCCACATAGTTCTTTCAGGAAAAAGAAACATCGTGGGAGTGGAGGACAAGACATACATGTCAGAAGATTGTGATAAGTTTCATGAAACTCCGCCCTTCGCGGTGAAGGATGACCCAAGCATCATGTTAATGAATGAAGATGCTCCATGGATACGACGGGATCAGAAAGGAACACACGCGAAGAAATGATATGTAATAATTGTAACATTTTATGAGTGAAGATGCTCCATGTGTCCATTTTTATAGTGTTGTCTGCAAACAATCTTGAGTGTGTTAGTCCCGTTTTGTGGCTGGACCGGGACTAAAGGAGGGCCTTTAGTCCCGATTCATACTTACCATTAAGATCTGATCTCCAAACGCACGGGGTCACATATTAGGGAGTGCCTCTATGACCAGTTTCTTGGAGATGCCGGAGGACTGGGCTCCGATGACATCTCCCTGAAACTGGCCGTAGTGGTGTCCCTGCTCTTGAAAACCATCTTGCAGCTTGTAACTTCTCTAACTAGATCAATACGCCTGGGAGCTAACTAATTTCACATATTAGGGAGTGCCTCTATGACCAGTTTCTTGGATATGCCAGAGGAATGGGCTCCGGTGGCATCTCCCTGAAAATGGCCGTAGTGGTATCCCTACTCTCGAAAACCATCTTGCAGCTTGTAACTTCTCTAACTAGATCAATACGCCTGGGAGCTAACTAATTTCACATATTAGGGAGTGCCTCTATGACCAGTTTCTTGGAGATGCTGGAGGACTGGGCTCCGGCGGCATCTCCCTGAAACTTGCTGTAGTGGTTTCCTGCTCTCGAAAACCATCTTGGAGATGCCTCAAACTGGCTGGAGGACTGGACTCACAAGGATGCCTATTTATAGTACAAGCAGCTTGGCATAATATTGACACTCACGAAATAATGTCGACACCCACCCATATTATTAGTGCTGACTCATGTTTTGTCCCGGTTGGTGTCTCCAACCTGGACTAAAGGTTCATCTTTAGTCCCGGTTGGTGACACCATCCGGGACAAGGTACAAGCAGCACGACATAATGTCGACACTCACCCCTATTATTAGTGTTGCCTGGCCCAGTCTGCCGCAATCCCTTCAGTTGCGGTTGGTTTCTCCAACCGGGACTAAAGATGAACCCTCTCTTTATAGGCATTTCCCTCTATTTATAGGTTGCTCGATCCAGCCTACTCTATTTATAGGCCTTTTCCTCTAAATACAATATCTTCATATTTAGGTAACACTCAAGACATTTATTAATATTAAAAACCAGGACAAACCGGGACTAACTAACACTTAGGAATAAAGCCCCCCCCCTTTAGTCATAATCATGCTTAGTCCTATAGTACGTAGCTTCAGGATCTTCTTTGTCATCATCATCATCATCATCATCATCATCATCATCATCATCATCATCATCATCGTCATCGTCACCTGCCACTCCAGGGATCCTGAGCCCAGCCATGGCATATACCAGGGGCCATTCCAGCCTCGAATTCACGGCGGGCGGGGGAGGGGTCTCCTGGAAGACGATGCCGCTACCATCGGGCCGGTGTGGGGCCTTTTTGTGGCTCTATGGCGGGTGGACTTGTGGGCACCGCAGGCGAGGATGGTCTCCCCCGGCGATGTAGCGCATCACTCTGATGATAGTACGGTTCACCCACCACAGACGACGGCCGGCTTCGTTGTGGTTCACCGGGGGAGGGCCATCACCCTATTACCTGGCGAGCTCCCTTTCTCGCCTATTAGCGAAGAAGGCATTCCAGGTGTCATAGTTGTCGGGATCCCACTGGGGATCCATCCGCTGCTCCAGCGTGAGCTCGTGGTAGAAGTGGTTCGTGATGGCCGCCTGGCGTGCGGAACCTTGAGGGACAGGAGGGACATGAACTCCTCCAGCGCTCAGCATCCAGCCGGCGGGCGGCCAGTAGCTCGGCGGACAAGGGTAGTTGGAGGCACACAACACCTCGGTCTCCTCGAGGGTCAGAATGGCCCAGTAGGCGTTGTCCATTGTTCTAAGAGAGGAAGGTGTGGATGTGTGGATAGCCATGGCGCGATCACCCTAGATATAGAGGGAAAGGGCGGTAAAACTTGGCGTGAAGCTTTGGTAAATGGCGGGAAATATCTTTAGTCCCGGTTAGTGACTACATCCGGGACTAAAAGCTCTCGTAGAAAAGAAAGGGCGGGAAAACTTGGTGGGAAGCGGAGGGAAATGGCGGGAAATATCTTTCGCCCCGGTTTGTGACTACAACCGGGACTAAATGGATATTATATTAAGATTATTTATATTTTTCTGATAATAATAGACATATTATTTGTTTTATTTGGGATTTTACAATAAAAGATATGATTTTACAAAGTTTTATATTTGTTTTGAATTAAAAAAAGAAATTTACAAATGAAATAATTTATAAATGATGCAAACAGATAAATGGATATTATATTAAGATTATTTATATTTTTCTAATAATAATAGACATATTATTTGTTTTATTTATATTTTTACAATAAAAGATATGATTTTCCAAAGTTTTATATTTGATTTGAATAAAAAAAGAAATTTACAAATGAAATAATTTATAAATGATGCAAACAGATAAATGGATATTATATTAAGATTCTTTATATTTTTCTAATAATAATAGACATATTATTTGTTTTATTTAGATTTTTTCAATAAAAGATATGATTTTCCAAAGTTTTATATTTGATTTGAATTAAAAAAAGAAATTTACAGATGAAATAATTTATAAATGATACAAACATATAAATGGATATTTTATTAAGATTCTTTATATTTTTCTGATAATAAGAGACAGATTATTTGTTTTATTTGGATTTTTACAATAAAAGATATGATTTTTCAAAGTTTTATATTTGATTTGAATTAAAAAAAGAAATTTACAAATGAAATAATTTATAAATGATGCAAACAGATAAATGGATATTATATTAAGATTCTTTATATTTTTCTGATAATAATAGACATATTATTTGTTTTATTTGGATTATTACAATAAAAGATATGATTTTCCAAAGTTTTATATTTGATTTGAATTAAAAAAAGAAAATTTACAAATGAAATAATTTATAAATGATGCAAACAGATAAATGGATATTATATTAAGATTCTTTATATTTTTATGATAATAATAGACATATTATTTGTTTTATTTGGATTATTACAATAAAATATATGATTTTCCAAAGTTTTATATTTGATTTGAATTAAAAAAAGAAAATTTATAAAAAAACAATTAGTCGCGGGTCGTGGCTGGACCCGGGACTAAAGGGTGCCTGGGTGCGCGAAAACAAAGGAGCCAAAAAACCCATTAGTCCCAGGCCGTGGCTTAACCCGCGACTAAAGGGGGGGGGGTCTTTAGTCGCGGGTTAAGCCACAACCCGGGACTAAAGACCCTTTAGTTGCGGGCGGTGGCTTAGCCCAGGACTAAATGTCCGTCTATATATATTCCGCGCACCAGGGCTGCCCAACACTTAGCATTTCTCGACGAAGCAGACGAAGACGAAGTATCGAACGCAGGGGAGGTGCTGTCCGGCCGCCGATTCCACCGCCCTGCCGCCCTCGTCTCCGGTCGTGCGTGCTCTGCCGCTCCGCCGTGCCGCGCTTCGCCGTTCGTATACGTGCTGCCACGTGCGCGCCCGTGCCGCGCGCCGCCGCTCCGCGCCGTGCCACCATTTCGCTGCCTCGCCGTGCCGCCGTCACGTGCTGTCGCGCGCCGGTGTCGGTGAGCGCTCGATCGAGGCCGGGGTGGTTTTTTTTATTTTAGTTGGGATTAGGATTATTATTGTTTTAGTTATTATGATTAGTATTAGGATTATTGTTTTATTTAAAATATTAGAATTAGGATTACGATTAGGATTATTGTTTTAGTTATTTTTTGTTTTATTTATTAGAATTATATTGTTTTAGTTTTTTTTGTTATTAGGATTATAATTATTGTTTTAGTTATTAGGATTAGTATTAGGATTATATTGTTTTAGTTATTAGGATTAGAATTATTGTTTTAGTTATTAGGATTAGTATTAGGATTATTGTTTTAATTAAAATATTAGAATTAGGATTATTGTTTTAGTTATTTTTTTGTTTTATTTATTAGGATTATATTGTTTTAGTTATTTTTTTGTTTTACCACAAATAATATTAGGATTATTTTTTTATTAGGGTTATTTTTTGCTTTAGTTATTATGATTATTGTTTTAGCACAAATAATATTAGGATTATTATAATTAGGATTATATTGTTTTAGTTATTAGGATTATTGTTTTTTCTAACCTGTTTAACTCTCTTTTTGTTATAGATAATTAAGTCATGGATCCATCCGAAGATCCTGGTCGTCGGTGAAGGTTTTCTTCAGGGCATGATAAGAGGTGAAATTCCTCTTAATATTACTACTGGCGAAGATATTTTGCTTGAGGAAGAGATATCCTCATATATGAATCCATCCGGTGATGGACTAGAGGAAAACCTAATGTACCAAGGGGAATACCAGATGGACGAAGGGCAAACAAATAAAAACAAAAATGATGGCCCCTCGACAGGATCCGGCGAGGTACATACATATATATATATAAAGTCTTGTGTTAGCTATATTCATTAACTGATCTAGATATATATTAATCACTCTCTCTTCTTTTAGCCCACCGAATCAAAGCAATCGACAACTCGAGCGAAATGAGGGCCGGACAAAAAGTTGGATGGTAATCAGAGGTTCACCATCGAAGAAATAGATGATGATGGTGAAATGATTGCTCCAGAGAAGCACCGGAGGATGTTTATAAATCAATGCGGGGTGCTTGTTAGGGACAAACTACCGATCACCATCCAAGAATGGAATCAATCAAAGAAATCCAGTGAAGAATCTAGCTATGTCACCGATGATGCCAAAGATGACCTTTGGCAGAATCTCATAGCGCATTTCATACTACCTCCAGAGTATGAAGAATTTGAGGTAGATGGTATTACCCCAAGGCCGGGTGGGCTTGAAAATAGAGCGAAAGTGAAGGAGTGGGCTCTGAGCAAGATGGATAAACTGTATCGGAACCACAAGAAAAGTTTATACGCGAAATATGTCGCGAAAAAGAAAACTCCAGACTTCAAAGGAGTAAACGAGAAGTTGAGAGAACAGTGGCCCGATTTTGTACAATACAAGCAATTTGATAAAGCAAAGGCAAAGTCGGCAAAGAACGCGTTAAATGCTGCCAACAAGAAATACCATCATAAAATGGGGACAGGTGGCTACAAGAGTGCCGTCCCTAAGTGGGAAACTATGGAGAAGAACATGAGGGCTAGAGGCGTCACTCCTGGTATAGATGGATGGCTCGAGAGGTCAAAGAACTGATGGTACGAGCACGGGGGATCCTTGGACCCAAAACAGGGAAGACATTATTTCATGATAAAATTCTAAAACCCTCCCAAGATCTTATTCAAGCAATGAACGATGCTCAATTGGGATTGTTCCGTCCCGAGAGAGAGAACGACAAGCTGACACGCGCCCTAGGGAATCCTAAAAAGGGAGGACGAACACGAGGCAAAGGCGCCGGTGTCTTGTGGAAGAAAGGGTTTCCTCAGTATGATGCCAGTTACAGAAGCCGTGAGAGAAAGAAGGACCGGGAGGCAGACCGGATCTCTAGGGTAGAGCGGGACCTAGCTGATCTGAAGAACCTCATGCATGAAATTAGCCAAAGGCTGCCGTCGTCAACTCACCCGCGGTCTGATGATCCTGCATTGGATCTTAGCTAGCGGAGAAGCAGCGTGGCTTCCACGGAGATCCGGGCTGATGATCAAGCACTGCTGGATGATGCACAGGCTCCTCACTACCCCGTGGATGATGTCAGAGAGATGGCACAATGTGAGCTACATCAGCCAATGAACAACCTGTCCTTCAAGGTGGCGATCGGCACTGCTTTACCTTGTCTACTTGGAGCACTCCACCATTCACTTCCGATTCCACCAGGCTATGCTCGTGTCCCGGTGGATGACATAGTGGAGGATTTTGCGGACCTAGAGATTGAAATCGCTACGCCTGAAGGCCTTACGAAACTAGGAGATGTCAAGCGTAACATCATTCTATGGAATAAGAAGTACATCAAGTTTCCAGGCTCGGCGCCAAGGCCACCGACTCCAAGGAATCAAAGTCCACCCGCATCGAATATCGTAAACCTCCAAGTCCACCCCAACCCGATTATCGCCAACCTCCAAGTCCACCCCGCCCTGCTGACGATCGCCGCAGCAGGAGTACATCAACTCGATCTCCGCCTCCGCGCAATACTCGATCTCTGCCTCCGCCTCCGTGCAATACTACTACCTCGTCGAAGAAACGGAAGTTCGACGGTCCCCCGCGCCCCACATCAAAGAAAGGTCAAACAGCGAAGATAGTCGACATCCGGCCGGCTCTTCCAAAGAGACCTTATGACAAGACCGATGAGGAAACTAACGCAGATGTGGCTGCCCAAGTTAAGGCGCATTTTGCACCCAAAAAGCCTGAGCCAAAGCCGGTACATAATGAAAAAACCAAAAAGTGGGCTAAGTCCTTTCTTGAGCAACCATACCAGATATCGATGAATCTGGAATCAGACTATGACTGGGAGATTATTAAGCAATCACATAAGAAAAAAATCACAAGTGCAAAAAGCAGGAAGAAAGTTGCCCAACTCGGAGCACAGAAGAATCAATCGGTCGCCCCGCTCAAAGTCATTTCAGAGCTCGACAAGGCCTTTAGAGCTGAAATGGATATGGACATGCAAATAATGGACCCCAGAGCCCGTAATAATGCTGCACTTATGGGAATCACTGTATCGCAGGCCAAAGCACTTGCTAACGAAGCAAATATGTCTCTTGGTCAATATTTAGGCTATGAAGATATGCCAGTGGGTCAGATAGTACGGCAGTATGTCCAAGGGGAGCCTCTAGCCAGTAATGAGGAGCTCACGCGTCTATCCACACATATGCGAAATCTGCACGAATGGTACATGTCGCAAGCAGAAAAAAAGCATCAGAAAGATTGGTTTCCGGTGGACGTTAGAAAAGAGCATCACTTCAAACCATACTCGATACAGGTTCAAATGACCGAACTGTTTCAGTTATACAACCAGCGCACCCTCGACAAATCTATCATTGGTTGCTACTGTCTGTAAGTGACTTATTTCTATCATTAAGTTTGTAGCTCAGCTCGTTCATTGCATTTAATATATTATCCTAACTATATATCCTTTTGTATGATGATATTTTATCCTGCAGAATGAAGATGCTTGAATGCAAAAGAGCTAGAAGATACGACATTGGGTTCATTGACCCATATATCGTTAATGAATATACGTTAAAGAATCACCCCAAGGACATGGAGGAAGACCTGTGCAGGTTCTTAACCGAGAATAATTTTGTTAAGGAAATACTATTTCCTTACAACTTCAAGTGAGTGTTTATATCTTGTACAGATTTTATTTTTGCTTACTGGATGAGCTATGCATGTATGCTTATGTAAACGTCCGCAGATTCCACTGGATCTTGCTAAACATTCAAGTTGATAACTCGCTAGTTGAAGTCCACGACTCATTAAGTTGGGACCAAGAGCAGTGGAGCGACATGAAAGCAATGCTCCATAAGTAATTTCAATCTTTATCACATTATATCGTCCTCTTTCATTCATTTCCTGATATCAAGTAACTAATAACTCATTTTCTTTGCCGAGCAGGTGTTAGACACGGTTCAGACAGAAAATACCAGGTCCATTCAAAGAGGAGTTAACTTATAAAATGATGAAGAGTTTACAGCAGCCACCGGGAACTCATTTATGTGGATACTACGTCTGCGAGTACATCCGCGAGTTGACCAGTGAGCGGAAAGTTGACTCACATTATATTTATGATTTGCGGGAGAAACTAGAGCTAGACCAGCGCATAAGAGCAATTCAAGAGGAGCTGGCGGGATTTATGATGAAGGAAGTCCTTGATGTACATGGAGAGCATTATGCGGATGACGTGGAACTCGATTTGCCTTAGTCATCTTCATGTAGCTGATATGATATATATATTCATCAATGACCATGTAATTTCAAAACATTTCTTCCTTTTGATATGATTGATTATATGTATGCTTGCAAGGGATCGATTAATTATATAAATGCATCAACGTGTAGTGTGTATGTAGTAGCGTATAATATGTATACTGAAATATATGTTTGAATTATAGTGAAACACAAAACGAAAAAGGAACGAAATGGCAAAAAAAGGAAATACACAATCTCTACCGCGGCAGAGAAACACACAATTCTCTACCGCGGCAGGAAACCTTTTAGTCCCGGGTGATGTTACGGCCCGGGACTAGAGGGTTTCCGCCCCCTGCGGCGCTGAAACAGCCGCGCGGCTGTTATTAGTCGCGGGCCGTAGCGAGCCGGGACTAGGGGGGGGGGGGGCTCTAGTCCTGTTTTCGCAGTCCCGAGCCCAAAACCGGTACTAAAGCCAGTTGCGGCCCGGGACTGTAAGCCCTTTTTCCACCAGTGGGAGGATATCATAGACTTAGTATATGAGTGAGAATTGTAATGTACTCCGCTAGTTGTACCACCACACTTATCGTATTTTCACAAAAAAATGTCTAAGTTATGTTAAACCTTAGTGTTTGTGGTAGATTTTGTATACCATGACTTGTATGATTTATGGATGATGTATGCTTTTGCTTTCATTTTACTGTCTCGTTTTTCTCTTGTGTTGTTCTAATACTTCTCTATCTTACATTAGATGCCTAGCTTTGTGATCAGCACTACCGAGGAGTCCAATGGAACTCGTTTTGGTTCACGCATCATGCAGTTTACTAGTGTGCTCAACCTTCCACTTCCTTGTATCAAGGCATTTTAGCTCACCAAGTTTGAGAGGAAGGACCTTTGGGGCTTTAGAGTCTCACAGCCGGGACGACAAACGGAGCCACTCACGGAGGAGATTTCCTTCAAGCTGATGCACGATGACAAGGATAAGGGTCTAGATGTAGTCATGCTGGAGCTACTCGGACGCCTCTGCGGATGCCACTCCACTGAGCTTAGAGGCCTCTACTTACACCCATTCGGGAGACTTGACGAGGAGGGAGAGGCATTAGTGTATGAGGGTGCTACTAGAGAGACGATTGAGCCAGTTTGTCTGTATCTCCAGGACCTCGAGGGCCTTATTAGACACCTTGACACCGATAGGACCAACGTCATGCTTAGAAATGACGAGCTCCAGGTTCAGTTGAGGGAGAAGGACAAGATCTTCGTGGAGCAAGACGAGATCGTCAAGGAGATGGAGGCCAGATTCGAGAGCCAGGACAGGAAGTTCAAGAATCAGGAGAAAAGAGTCTAAGACAGAAACAAGAAGATCAAGGACATGAAGGCTAAGATAGAGGCCAAGGACTTTGAGATCGAGACCCAGCATGGAGTGATTGAGAGGCTACGCTCACAAAAGAGAGATCTCCGTGTGAAGGTCGAGGCCTTGACCACTAGTGTCGAGGAGTACAAGACATCCATGGAGACAGCCGGACTTACACTTGTTGACGTGGAGGTTGACATGGAGGTGTAGTGTAGACTACTCGACTATCTTTTATCTATCGTACCTTGATTATTGAGTCGCAATGACCATCTAACATGTGGATGGATTGCTATGGTGTGTTTATATTTTCCAAAAACTTGTTGTTTACTTTGTTCAAACTCTATGTTATTTTGAGCTTGGTTATTGTGATGGTTGTTTTGTGATGTATTGTGCATGTTAAGCATCTATGGGTTATATCATTCCTTATCCTTATTGAAACCACAGATGCCTCCCCGTCGGGCCAACCCCAACCCAAACAACAACAATAACGTCACCCCCGAGATGCAGCAGTTGATGACAGCTCAAGCTCAACCGATGCAGATGATGACTCAGTTCATCCAGAACCAAAATCAGAATTAGAACAACAACGACAACAAATCCCAACAATCCACCAACATTTGACATGCTGACCAGATTTTTCAGGTTGAGGCCAGCCAAGTTCTCAGGAACAACCGATCCGATGATAGCCAATGATTGGTTACATTCCATGAACAAGGACTTAGTCACTGTGGGCTGCACAGATGAAGAAAAGGTCAGATTTGCAGCACATCTGCTCGAAGGACCAGCAACTACCTGTTGGGATAACTTTCAGATCACCACTCCTCTTGAGGATGTGACATGGGCTATCTTTGAAGATGGTTTCCGTACTGCCCACATCTCATCCGGGGTGATGAACTTGAAGAAGAAAGAGTTCCACAATCTGAAACAGCGTCACCGCAGTGTGGCTGAGTACATTGAGGACTTCAACAATCTGGCACGCTATGCACCGGAAGAGGTTAATACAGATCCCAAAAGAAAGGATAAGTTCCTTGAGGGACTTAATGATGAGTTGAACCTGCAGCTATCTTTTGCCTATGTACCAACATATCAATCACTTTGTGACAAGGCCACCATCTTGGAAAACAAGATGAAGCAGGTTGAGGGCGGGAAGAGGAAGCATAACTTTGATAAGCACATCTCAGGATCATCTCACAAGCGTTCCCATAATGATGATAGTGGAAGTTGTGGATTCCACAAGCATGGGAAGTACAACAGCCACCACAACCACAACCATCACCATGACAAAAAGCATCATCGCAGTCATGACAATGACAAGTATAAGAACCACAAGAGTGGACACAAGAGCCACCACAGTGGAAGTGGTAATGGGAGTCAGCCTGTAAAGAAAGATCTCAGTAAGGTTGAGTGTTTCAAGTGTAAGAAGATGGGGCATTATGCAAATGAATGCCCAGAAAAGAAAGTTGAAGGAGCCAACAAGCCCCACCCTTACCAGAAGGGACAAGTGAACCACATTAATGTGGAAGAAATATATGAAGAGTCTGATGTTGTGGCTGGTAAGTTCAATCTCAATTCTTTTCCAGCACTTGTTCTTTTTGATACTGACGCATCGCATTCATTCATATCAAGAGCATTTGTTGATAAAAATGGACTTCCAACTGAAACTATTGGGTGTCCTATAAAAGTAAGCTCTCCTGGTGGAGAGATGATAGTGAACTTTGGATGTCATGATCTAGTGATAGAATTTGGGAAGTATAAGTTTCCAGTTAGTTTGATAATCCTAGATTCCCAAGGATTGGATGTTATTTTGGGAATGGATTGGATGACTAAGTATGAAGGAGTACTAGATTGTGCCAATCGTACTGTCACACTCACAACCCCGGATAAGAAACAAATTAGGTTCAAGTCTAACTTTGAATCTAAAGGGAGTAAGCTAAGTTCTCTTAAGGGGGTTAGCATAGACAGTGTGCTAATTATGAAAGAGTATCCGGATGTGTTTCCGGAGGAATTGCCTGGAATGCCACGAGATAGAGATGTAGAGTTTCTGATTGACTTACTGCCAGGATCAGGACAAATAGAAAAGAGACCCTACAAGATGTCAGTGGATGAGTTGAAAGAACTCAAGAAACAGCTTGGAGAACAATTGCAGAAAGGGTTTATTCAACCAAGTTCTTCATCTTGGGGTGCACCAGTTCTGTTTATTGAGAAGAAAGATAGAAGTCAAAGGTTATGCATAGATTACCGTTCACTCAACGAGGTGACTATCAAAAACAGATATCCTTTGCCTAGAATCAACGATCTGTTTGATCAAATAGAAGGAGACCGTGTGTTATCAAAGATTGATCAGCTTAAGATTAGAGAGAAAGACATACCTAAGACTGCTTTCACCACTAGGTATGGATTGTATGAGTACACTGTGATGCCATTTGGTTTGACAAATGCATCAGCCTATTTCATGAACATGATGAACAAGGTGTTCATGGAATTTCTTGACAAGTTTGTTGTTGTATTCATCGATGACATTTTGTTCTATTCCAAGAGCAAAGAAGAGCATGAAGAGCATTTGCGTTTGATACATGAGAAGCTCAGGGAGCACAAGTTGTATGCTAAGTTTAGTAAGTGTGAATTCTGGCTAAATGAAGTCGGATTTCTCTGACATATTGTGTCGGGAGATGGTATAGTTGTCGATCACGCAAAGGTGTCAGCTGTGACTGAGTGGGAATCTCATAAGTCAGTGAAAGAAGTATGTAGTTTCCTCAGCCTGGCAGGATACTATAGGATATTCATTGAGAATTTCTCAAAGGTAGCTAAGCCAATGACGGAGTTACTCAAGAAAGATAAGAAGTTTGATTGGACTGAAGGATGTGAACTCAGTTTCTAGGAATTGAAAAAGAGACTAGTGACAGCACCAGTCTTATGTCTGCCAGATTTGGAGAAGAATTTCCAAGTTTATTGTGATGCATCTCACCAAGGATTAGGTGGCGTTCTGATGCAAGAAGGGAAAGTTGTGGCTTATGCCTCGAGACAACTCAAAACTCATGAAGTGAATTACCCTACTCATGATTTAGAGTTAGCCTCTGTTGTCCATGCACTCAAAACATGGAGACATTATATTTTGGGAAAGCGTTGTGAAGTGTTCACAGATCACAAAAGTTTGAAGTATATTTTCACTCAGAAGGAAATCAATATGAGGCAAAGAAGATGGCTAGAGCTTATCAAGGACTATGACTTGAGTTTGCAATACCATATCAGTAAAGCAAATGTTGTAGCGGATGCTTTAAGCCGTAAGGTTTATGTGAATGTCCTTACTAAGGGAGAATTGCCAGATGATCTGTGTGCCCAATTTAAAGATCTCAGATTGGAGATAGTACCGGAAGGACATCTCATGTCATTGGATGTGCAACCCACGTTGTTGGACAAAATCAAAGAAGCCCAAAAGTTGGACAAAATCAAAGAAGCCCAAAAGTTGGACAAGGAAATTGAGGTGATTAAAGGAAAAATTAGCAAAGGGAAAGCTAAAGGTTTCCATGAGGACGAACAGGGTACTTTATGGTATGAGAAACGTATATGTATTCCGCAAGATCTAGATCTTCGGAAACTGATTCTGCAAGAAGCACACAACTCACCATATTCCATTCATCCAGGTAACACCAAAATGTATATGGACGTGAAGGAAAGATTTTGGTGGAACAACCTCAAGAAATACATTGCGGAGCATATTGCGTTGTGTGATGTGTGCAGTCGAGTGAAGGCGGAACATTAAAAACCGGCAGGGTTATTACAACCACTACCCATTCCTGATTGGAAGTGGGACAAGATTGGTATGGATTTCATCACCGGACTGCCAAGGACTAGATCTGGATATGATTCCATTTGGGTGATTGTAGATCGTCTAATGAAGGTGGCTCATTTCATACCTGTGAAGACAACCTATACAAGTGATAAGTTAGCCAAGATTTACATGAACAGGATTATGTGTCTGCATGGAGTACCCAAGAGTATTGTGTCTGATAGAGGAACTCAATTCACCTCACATTTTTGGTGACAACTACATGAGTCATTGGGAACGAGACTAGAGTTCAGTACAACTTTTCACCCCCAGAGTGATGGACAGACAGAAAGGACCAATCAGATTTTGGAGGATATGTTGAGGGCATGTGCCCTAGACTATGGTGCTAGTTGGGATGAAAGTCTGCCTTACGCAGAATTCTCTTACAATAACAGCTATCAAGCCAGTATTGAGATGGCACCGTTTGAATTTCTCTATGGAAGAAAGTGTACTACACCATTGCTATGGAGTGATGTGGGAGAAATAAATTTGTTCGGACCCGAACTAATCAAGGAAGCTGAAGAGAAAGTCAAATTGGTAAAGGACAGATTGAAGATAGCACAGTCCCGACAGAAAAGCTATGCAGATCCAAAGCGTAGAGAAGTCACCTATGAGGTAGGTCATAGAGATTATCTTTGTAGAGGTCCCATCTCTTTAATAAGATAGAGCCTCCTGTGTTTACAATGCTAGTCCCTGGATCAATAGCTAGCATCCACAGTTAAGATGTAATATCAAGAAACAGAGGTCATATTATAACTTTATAACCAGGAATAACATAATTTTATTACATCAAACATAGCTCATTTGGCTATTACATTACATTGCAGCGGAATAACTATAGTCATGGGTCCTTCATCTTCAAAGTGCCACAGGCAGATGTTGGTTGTAGACTTTGTAATCCTAATCAATCAATCTTCACTAAAAACAATCAAACCTGCAACATACAAGTTACAGCCACAAAGGTTCAATACTTTGGAATTGTATTGGCAAGTGATACTATGGTAATATAGTGGAGTCTATCATCTATATGCATTTGGCTAAGTGGAGTTGAGGCCTGCATTGCTCAAAATAGATTTTCCTTAACATTTGAAAATACTAAGTTTTTGCTTTGACAAGATCACTTTTCTCAATCAAAGATTGAATATCCTTTACAAGGCATCTCTCAATCAAGGATTGAAGATTTCAAACAACCCTTGTTCAAACCACAAGATTTTAACTTAGAAATTTGAATGATGATATTCTTGATTGCTTCCATGTCTTGATGCTCAAATTGTCCTTTACCAGGGACATGGCTAAGTACTTAGATTTTACACTCTGCAGAGGTGGTGCACTTTCCCCACAAGACTTGGTTTCCCAAGACAAAATCTTTCAGAAGCTTTCCCTTAGACCAAAATGGACGCGCTCCAACCTATCAAACACTACCACCCACTGTCCATATGGCTAAGTTCTTGCAACCTATATGATCATGGCAGAGCCCATATTGCCAAGTGGTTGCACTTGAAGCTTCTCAACATTTGACATCTCAAATCTCTTTGTTCCTGGGTGGCACACCACAAGTGAGATACACAAGCCAAGTCCATGGCCTTGTCAACCACTCAACCAAAAACCACCAAGCAAGCCCATTCCACCCAGGTGATTCATTAACTTAGTTGTTTTATTACACAAAAACATAAGTCCTCAGACTTAGAGATTTTTCCCATAGTGTGAATATATTTTCCACCCATGTTTTCTATTAGATAGGCTAAGCTTGATAGTAATAGGAATCTTAACTTAGGAAAATCCTACTAAGGATTCATCTACTAGGTTTTCTTATAGCAAGGTCTATACTTAGCAAAATCCATGCAAGTTTTACTTAGCAAAATCACTAATGCATAGAGAAAGTAATGGGACAAAAAGTATGAAGCATCACTTGACTTTTTGGTAGAGGGTATAGATTCACTCCTTGTTCTTGCTAGTCTCACACTTTGCTAATTTCACTACAATCAATCAAGCAAACTCTATATCAACTAGCATTCCAAATAATCAATCAAACAACATTTTACACACACATAAACTATGGGATCTAAAATCTAAGTCTTGCATGTAAGCATGTACAAGATGGTCCCAATTGCAAAGGTGGTCTCCACTAGGCTTCTAAACTTTGTAAAGTCCAAAATGGTCATTTACCAAAATGGCAAAGTCATTAGTTAGAGGGTTTTTCCCAAAAACTATTTTAAAATCCATTCAACATGTTTATATGGTGGAAAATGGTTTTATCAAATAAAAAATCTTTAATTTTCTCACCAAAAGTTTCTAACCCTCAAGACTTGGTGTTTTGGGTCAGTAGCTTTGAATCAAAATATTTTCTCAAAGTTTTTATTCCAAAATCCTTTTTCATAATAAAACCATTATCTTTACTTAGCTTGAAATAGACTAATTCAATTAATCCATTCTAAATTTTTCCAATTTAATTTTCAAAACCCTGGGTTGGTTCCTAGGGTCAGTAAGGTCACAACAAACCATTTTGCAAAGGTTTTACCCCAAAAATCATTTTTAAACAATTTTTCTACTCTAAACAAGCTCACAAAAGAATCTACAAAAACAAGCAAACTAACAGATACTATTGGCTAAACCAAAGGCATGGTTGGCTAGGGCTTGTTCCACTGATTCCAATGATACCAAATTTGCAATTTTTGGACGTGTGGTTTAAAAGTTACAGGGTTTTCAAAACTGCATCAAATTCTGATTTCAAAATCTGTTTTTAAACAGAAACTGGCCACGTGGCTGTTCCTGATTCGCTTATACCGGTTCAGTGTGGATAGCTGGTGTGGGTCACACGATTTACATAAAACGAACGGTGCAGATTCAACAAGGCTCGAGCTAGGCTGGAGGCTTGGCTCACGGCGCGTGGCTCGGCTAGGCTCGGCTAGATCTAATCGTGTCCGTCGAAGTAAGATCGAAGGGTAAGGAACAGAGGGTGCTGGCTCACCTGGTGGCTCTGGTCACCGGCGATGGTGAGGACGGTGGCGACGCTCGGGATGTGTAAGAAGGCGACGTTCTCGTGGTTCCCGAAGATGGTGGAGACAGAGACGATGCACAGAAGTTCTGGGCAAAGCCAGTGGCGTTGGAGCGGTGGAGGTTTGCTTCCTGGAATGGTTCCTAGGGGTGGCCGGAGTCGTGCTTGCGGCGTCGCTTGCAGATGTTGTCAAAGTCGAATGCCTGGGGATCAAGAAACCAAACCAAGGAGTCAGGAAGGTGCGTGAAATAATACTAGGGAGATTCAACAGAAAATGGAGGTGCGGGTGTGTTCCTTTCACCTGAATTTGGCACTGGAACTCGTCGGCGCCGGCGAGACGTTGAGCTCGAATTCGAGGTGCTCAATGGCTCATTTGCGGTGGTTGTTGAGGGGAAATGAGGAGGAGTCAGAGGGGATTAAGAGGGGCTTGATTGTTTTGGTGATTAAGATCGCATTAGAGCGAATTTAAACCGAGAATTACTCACTGGCAACGGGCGCTCGAGTTTGAAGACAATGCCAACGTGGCTGTGGGTCCTCTTTGTCAGTGAGATAGAGAGAGAGGGGATAAGGTCCACCAGTCAGTGAGGATGCGGGTTTCTTCTGTGGTGAAGAAAAACGGTTCGAGGGTGAGGTGGGCTAGGTGGGCTGTTGGGCTGGGGCAGCTGGGCCAGTCTGTTTCCATATTTTTTTTCTTCTGAATTCTTTTCCCTTTTCTATTTCTATTTTTCTGTTTTGAATTTGAATCAATTCTTCATTCACTCAAACCATTCAAACAATTCAAACTTATAATGAGTTTTTGGTTCTGTTTATCAACATAAACCAAATCCCAAAAATAAAATAATATTTTTATTCTTTTTAGGACCATTCATTAATTAAATAAAATGGTTCATTAGTTATTTAATAAAATAGGGTTTGATTTAATTAATAGAATCTCCATTTGAAATCCAAATGTTTTCAAAACCAAATCAGTAGGTTTTATTTGGAAATAAAGAATATTTGGAAAACTTGTTTAAAATAAAATAACCTTTTATTTTAGGGTCCATTAATAATTAAATACAATAGACCTTCATTATTAAATCAAATAGGATTTGTTTTATTAAACACTTTATTTTAAAATATAAATAAAACCAAAACACTTCAGTAGGTTTTATTTGAGAATATAAAATATTTGGAAAACTTATTTAAAATAAATAAATAAGTTTTAGTGTTTATTTAAAATGGGAAAAGCCTTTACTTAAATAAAATTTGGATATTAAATCCTTATTATTCTATTTTAATTAAACCTTTGCTATTCTTATCAAAACAAAATGTTTTATTTTCAAAAGTTTGTCCAAGGTTTAATTTGACTTTATAAAATAATCTTTATTTATAAAACTTCTATTTCTTTTGAAAACCAAATCTTTTTACTTAAAAGATTCCAAAATAGTATTTCCAAAATATTTTGTTTTCCTTTATTTAAAATGTTTATCTTTTTAAATCCCTTTAGGATTTTATTTAATTCAAATGGAAGTTCCAATTGAATTCAAAAGTTTCTTCTGGCCCTGAAAATCAACAAGGTTTTATTTTATTCATTTATTTTTCACATTACAAGATTTGGAAAATCTTGGGATGTGACAGGCTACCACCCTTAAAATAAATCTCGTACCGAGATTTGGGAAGGATAGGGTTACAAATAGGCTCAAAACAACTAGGGTACTACCACCCTTAAAAATTTTCAAACAAAAATTACATCTTGTCCTTCTTGGGATCCTGGTAAAACTTTCTATAAGCAACCTGTTGCATCTGTGTCCTTAGTTTCCATGCTTGACTCATGGACCAAGGTTGAGTTTCTCCATAGGCTTGTTCAACTTGTTCTTCATCTTCTCTGGACAATTGTTTGCATAGTGGCCTAGTTCCTTGCATTTGAAACACATCACTTGGCTGATATCTTTCTTTTCCTTTGGTATCATTGCCTCTTGTTTGTTTCTTTGGTTCTTCTTCTTTCCTGGGCATTCACTGGCATAGTGCCCCTTCTCTTTGCAATTGTAACATTGCAACTGGCTTATGTCTTTCTTCTTCTTTTTGGGTCTCTCCAAAGCTAGGAGTTCTTCTAGTTCATATTCTTCATAGGTGGGAGATCTTTCTCTCTTCTTGGGGCATTGATCTTCATGCTCCTTGGATGCATGGTCATTGTCTCTAAAAATATTGCTAGCTTGGGTTCCTTCTAAATTAGCATCTTTGTCATCCTTGTTGTCATTAGCTCTTTGGGAAAAGTTTTCTCCCATGTTGATCATTTGAGTAACCAATCCTTGCAACAATTGGGATTGAAGTTTCAAAATCCTTTGTATGGCTGGGTCTAGTCCATTGTTGTTGGCTAAAAGCTGAGTTGTCTCTTGGCTCAACTGGTTTTGGTTGGCTATGAGTTCTCTCATGTTGTCCTCTTGGTTGTGGTTGCCATCAACCTTGATGTTGGAGTTTCTTGGAGTAGTCATCTGTTTGGGTTGGGTAGGGATTAGAATAGGCAACAAAATTTCTAAGGGAATAATTCTATTCACACACATCACAATTCACACAAGCAATGTGCAAGCAATCACAAACAACTTTTCACTCAAACAACAAAGTTCAAGCACAAACTTAGGCAACAAAAATATTTTTGTTACACCACATAAGTTGGTGTGTTTTGACTTAACTAAAATATGGGGGTCCATCTATATGGTTCACTTGTGATCTTTCCATTCTTCTTGGTTGCTTCTTCTTACATGCGATCATGGTTCCTTGGGATAAAATCTTGGTTGCAATACTTCAAAGTTGTTGATGGCTCTTTCTTATTTTGCATTCCTTCAGTCTCTAAATCTTGAGTAAGATCTCCTTGTTTCACTTGTGGTCCTTAGTAGTTTCCAAATTGGAAGTCCTTGGTGATTATGCTGAAGATGTTGAAGTCATTAGAGTTGAAGAAGTTGAAGTCATTAGAGTTGAAAGTGTTGAAGAAGCCTTTGCACATGGTGTAGTCTTTGGTCATGGGTAGGTTTTTTCCATCAAGTTGTAATAGAAGAGATGTAGAGTTGAAACCAAATTGGTTGAGGAAAGAGTTTACAAGTGTTTTTGTAAATAAGTTTTTGGATCAAAATACAACTCCTATTTTTCTAAGGGTTTTTGTCCAATCCTAGGTTTACAAATCCTACAGGCAACACAATGCTCTGATACCATCTGTAGAGGTCCCATCTCTTTAATAAGATAGAGCCTCCTGTGTTTACAATGCTAGTCCCTGGGTCAATAGCTAGCATCCACAGTTAAGATGTAATATCAAGAAACAGAGGTCATATTATAACTTTATAACCAGGAATAACATAATTTTATTACATCAAACATAGCTCATTTGGCTATTACATTACATTGCAGCGGAATAACTATAGTCATGGGTCCTTCATCTTCAAAGTGCCACAGGCAGATGTTGGTTGTAGACTTTGTAATCCTAATCAATCAATCTTCACTAAAAACAATCAAACCTGCAACATACAAGTTACAGCCACAAAGGGTCAATACTTTGGAATTGTATTGGAAAGTGATACTATGGTAATATAGTGGAGTCTATCATCTATATGCATTTGGCTAAGTGGAGTTGAGGCCTGCATTGCTCAAAATAGATTTTCCTTAACATTTGAAAATACTAAGTTTTTGCTTTGACAAGATCACTTTTCTCAATCAAAGATTGAAGATCCTTTACAAGGCATCTCTCAATCAAGGATTGAAGATTTCAAACAACCCTTGTTCAAACCACAAGATTTTAACTTAGAAATTTGAATGATGATATTCTTGATTGCTTCCATGTCTTGATGCTCAAATTGTCCTTTACCAGGGACATGGCTAAGTACTTAGATTTTACACTCTGCAGAGGTGGTGCACTTTCCCCACAAGACTTGGTTTCCCAAGACAAAATCTTTCAGAAGCTTTCCCTTAGACCAAAATGGACGCGCTCCAACCTATCAAACACTACCAGCCACTGTCCATATGGCTAAGTTCTTGCAACCTATATGATCATGGCAGAGCCCATATTGCCAAGTGGTTGCACTTGAAGCTTCTCAACATTTGACATCTCAAATCTCTTTGTTCCTGCGTGGCATACCACAAGTGAGATACACAAGCCAAGTCCATGGCCTTGTGAACCACTCAACCAAAAACCACCAAGCAAGCCCATTCCACCCAGGTGATTCATTAACTTAGTTGTTTTATTACACAAAAACATAAGTCCTCAGACTTAGAGATTTTTCCCATAGTGTGAATATATTTTCCACCCATGTTTTCTATTAGCTAGGCTAAGCATGATAGTAATAGGAATCTTAACTTAGGAAAATCCTACTAAGGATTCATCTACTAGGTTTTCTTATAGCAAGGTCTATACTTAGCAAAATCCATGCAAGTTTTACTTAGCAAAATCACTAATGCATAGAGAAAGTAATGGGACAAAAAGTATGAAGCATCACTTGCCTTTTTGGTAGAGGGTATAGATTCACTCCTTGTTCTTGCTAGTCTCACACTTTGCTAATTTCACTACAATCAATCAAGCAAACTCTATATCAACTAGCATTCCAAATAATCAATCAAACAACATTTTACACACACATAAACTATGGGATCTAAAATCTAAGTCTTGCATGTAAGCATGTACAAGATGGTCCCAATTGCAAAGGTGGTCTCCACTAGGCTTCTAAACTTTGTAAAGTCCAAAATGGTCATTTACCAAAATGGCAAAGTCATTAGTTAGAGGGTTTTGCCCAAAAACTATTTTAAAATCCATTCAACATTTTTATATGGTGGAAAATGGTTTTATCAAATAAAAAATCTTTAATTTTCTCACCAAAAGTTTCTAACCCTCAAGACTTGGTGTTTTGTGTCAGTAGCTTTGAATCAAAATATTTTCTCAAAGTTTTTATTCCAAAATCCTTTTTCATAATAAAACCATTATCTTTACTTAGCTTGAAATAGACTAATTCAATTAATCCATTCTAAATTTTTCCAATTTCATTTTCAAAACCCTGGGTTGGTTCCTAGGGTCAGTAAGGTCACAACAAACCATTTTGCAAAGGTTTTACCCCAAAAATCATTTTTAAACAATTTTTCTACTCTAAACAAGCTCACAAAAGAATCTACAAAAACAAGCAAACTAACAGATACTATTGGCTAAAACAAAGGCATGGTTGGCTAGGGCTTGTTCCACTGATTCCAATGATACCAAATTTGCAATTTTTGGACGTGTGGTTTAAAAGTTACAGGGTTTTCAAAACTGCATCAAATTCTGATTTCAAAATCTGTTTTTAAACAGAAACTGGCCACGTGGCTGTTCCTGATTCGCTTATACCGGTTCAGTGTGGATAGCTGGTGTGGGTCGCACGATTTACATAAAACGAACGGTGCAGATTCAACAAGGCTCGAGCTAGGCTGGAGGCTTGGCTCACGGCGCGTGGCTTGGCTAGGCTCGGCTAGATTATCATGTCCGTCGAAGTAAGATCGAAGGGTAAGGAACAGAGGGTGCTGGCTCACCTGGTGGCTCTGGTCACCGGCGATGGTGAGGACGGCGGCGACGCTCGGGATGTGTAAGAAGGCGACGTTCTGGTGGTTCCCGAAGATGGTGGAGACGGAGACGATGCACAGAAGTTCTGGGCAAAGCCAGTGGCGTTGGAGCGGTGGAGGTTTGCTTCCTGGAATGGTTCCTAGGGGTGGCCGGAGTCGTGCTTGCGGCGTTGCTTGCAGATGTTGTCAAAGTCGAATGCCTGGGGATCAAGAAACCAAACCAAGGAGTCAGGAAGGTGCGTGTAAGAATACTAGGGAGATTCAACAGAAAATGGAGGTGCGGGTGTGTTCCTTTCACCGGAATTTGGCACTGGAACTCGTCGGCACCGGCGAGACGTTGAGCTCGAATTCGAGGTGCTCAATGGCTCATTTGCGGTGGTTGTTGAGGGGAAATGAGGAGGAGTCAGAGGGGATTAAGAGGGGCTTGATTGTTTTGGTGATTAAGATCGCATTAGACTCACTGGCAACGGGCGCTCGAGTTTGAAGACAATGCCAACGTGGCTGTGGGTCCTCTTTGTCAGTGAGATAGAGAGAGAGGGGATAAGGTCCACCAGTCAGTGAGGATGCGGGTTTCTTCTGTGGTGAAGAAAAACGGTTCGAGGGTGAGGTGGGCTAGGTGGGCTGTTGGGCTGGGGCAGCTGGGCCAGTCTGTTTCCATATTTTTTTTTCTTCTGAATTCTTTTCCCTTTTCTATTTCTATTTTTCTGTTTTGAATTTGAATCAATTCTTCATTCACTCAAACCATTCAAACAATTCAAACTTATAATGAGTTTTTGGTTCTGTTTATCAACATAAACCAAATCCCAAAAATAAAATAATATTTTTATTCTTTTTAGGACCATTCATTAATTAAATAAAATGGTTCATTAGTTATTTAATAAAATAGGGTTTGATTTAATTAATAGAATCTCCATTTGAAATCCAAATGTTTTCAAAACCAAATCAGTAGGTTTTATTTGGAAATAAAGAATATTTGGAAAACTTGTTTAAAATAAAATAACCTTTTATTTTAGGGTCCATTAATAATTAAATACAATAGACCTTCATTATTAAATCAAATAGGATTTGTTTTATTAAAAACTTTATTTTAAAATATAAATAAAACCAAAACACTTCAGTAGGTTTTATTTGAGAATATAAAATATTTGGAAAACTTATTTAAAATAAATAAATAAGTTTTAGTGTTTATTTAAAATGGGAAAAGCCTTTACTTAAATAAAATTTGGATATTAAATCCTTATTATTCTATTTTAATTAAACCTTTGCTATTCTTATCAAAACAAAATGTTTTATTTTCAAAAGTTTGTCCAAGGTTTAATTTGACTTTATAAAATAATCTTTATTTATAAAACTTCTATTTCTTTTGAAAACCAAATCTTTTTACTTAAAAGATTCCAAAATAGTATTTCCAAAATATTTTGTTTTCCTTTATTTAAAATGTTTATCTTTTTAAATCCCTTTAGGATTTTTTTAATTCAAATGGGTTTGAAGTTCCAATTGAATTCAAAAGTTTCTTCTGGCCCTGAAAATCAACAAGGTTTTATTTTATTCATTTATTTTTCACATTACAAGATTTGGAAAATCTTGGGATGTGACAATCTTAGAGTCTCACCACTTCGTGGTGTGAAGAGATTTGGAGTCAAAGGAAAGTTGGCACCAAGGTATGTTGGACCATTCAAGATTTTGAGTCGCAAAGGAGAAGTGGCTTATGAAATTGAATTGCCTGAATCATTGTCTGCATTCCACATTGTGTTTCACGTGAGTTAGTTGAAGAAATGCCATCCAGAGATGGAAGAAACTTCTTTGAAGGATACTATACCTTTGGAAGAGGTTCGGTTAGAGAGTGATCTCACCTATGAGGAGACACATATCAAGATTCTTGAGATTGCAGAAAGAGTTACTCGTACGAAAACTATCAAGTTTTGCAAAGTTCAGTGGAACCATCATTCCGAAGAGGAAGCAACTTGGGAAAGGGAAGATGATCTTCGGAAAGACCACCCACACCATTTGCTAGCCAATCCGAATCTCGAGGGTGAGATTCATCTTAAGGGGGTTAGATTTGTAACATCCCAAAAATCATGAATTACAAAAGCTTTCATATCATGCATGCATTCATAGCATCCTTTACTTGCTCAAAAATTTTCAAAATAAAATTCCAAATAAAACCATCTTTATGCCTATTATCTATATACCAATAAGGCATGGTTTTATTTTATTTTTCAAAGTGTCAAAGTGCATTTGACTAAACAGTAGTGCTTTATACACAAATAAGTACAAGGTTGACACTACAAAGATCTAGAGGTGGTTTGAATTCAAACTTATTTGAAATAGGGTTTGAATTTGATTCCTGAAAATCAAAATAGAAAAAGAAAAAGAGAAAGGAAAAAGAAAAGGGACAGCGCCACCATTTCGGCCTAGTGCCAGACCCAGCCCATCAAGCCCACCCGGCTGATTTCCCCTTCCCTCTGTTTCTCACCGTACCCGCGCCACACCCACTCACTGATAGGCACGGCCCACTGCCACATCAGCTCATCGTCCCCAATTCCTCGCACGACGACCCGCTCCGCCGTTTCTTCCCCGCAGTGACGCCGAGATTGATTTCACTTAAATTCTGTTGATTCCTCGCGTGAATGCCTCCCCTGCTCTGGCTACTTAAGCACGACCGCACCGCGGTCATTTCCCCTCACCAAACCCCCTCTTAACGCCCCCAGGCTGCTTGCAATCAAGCTCGCACTGCCGCTGCCCGACGCGCTCCGGCGAGCCATTCCGGTGAGTCTAGCGCACCCCTTCGCCTCTCATTCACACGAGCTTGCTTGTCAGACCCTTGCGCATCTTCTCACATCTTTGGTTTGCTCTGAATTGCCCCAGGACGTCGTCTCCGTCAACCTCCGTGAATGACCGAAGCACCGCTCAACTCCGATGAAGAATCACGGTAAAGCCAAACCGCCCCTTGACCCCTAACCCATACGACTATGTTCGCCGTTCCTTTGTGCATCTCCTAATGCCTTTTGTTTGTCCTATTGCACCATAAAACATCGACTTCATCTCCGGCAGTGAACACCCGACGCGGGTACGAACTCCGACGAGGTCTCCCGGCCACCACAGCACGCTCCCGTCCACGCCAGCGACATGTTGAGCTTCCTCGCAACCTTGCGACGCTGGTAAGCCAACCCATAGTCCCAGCCCCCTCTGTAGCCGTCGGAACATCACTGGCAGGGCGCCGCCGCCGCGCAGCCATCACCAGCGCCTCCAGTCTATGGTTTCTTGTGCTAGCGCCGTCAGATCTAAATCGTAGGGCTGAGATTAGATCCTAGCGCGAAACAGTATCTTTAGATCTAGGCCACTGGATCTAACTTAGATCCAACGCTCCATGTTAGCCGATCCGCACGAAGTGGTATCGACCAATCAGACACAACCATGTTGCTAGGATTTCGATTTAAAATCTGTTTTTATATCTATTAGAGATTCAAACTTGTAAAATTCATAACTTGAGTTCTGCTTATCCAAAAATGCAAATAAGATATCAATGGAATCAGAAAAATAAATCCTACACTACTGTGGACTTGATTTTGTATTTTGCTTCTATAAAATTGGGTCTATTTGCAGAATCAAATATAGGCTTATTTTGACTTCATAAATTATATAGAAAATGTTTTTAAAGCAAATTTAAGTTTACTTAGACTATAAATAGTTAGTTTTGTGTTCAGTACTGTTTGATTTGATTGGTTTGGTGTATAAATTCATTTCATTGCATTTGCATGCATTCATATATTTTTGCTTGATTATTTTGAATGTAAATTTGGTGCTATCATTTTATGTGTAGATTTTGGTGCTAGTGGTGATTGTGATTGTGAGGATTGTTTCTACTCCCCCAACTACCAAGGCAAGTGGTGCTTCATGTATTTATCCTATTATTTTTACTATGCACTAGTGATATTTTGTATAGGGCTTGCATGAAATTTTTGCTAAGTATCTATATGCTATGCCATGGGAAATCCTAGTAGTTGTAGTCTTGGTAGAATTCCTCTAAGTTAAAAATACTTGTTGATATCATGCTTAGCCTAGCTAGTAGCAAACAAGGGTGGATTATTTACATGCTATGGAAATTTTGTTAATTCTTTGACTTATGTTTTTGTTTAATAAAACAACTAAGTGAATGAATCACCTGGGTGGAATGGAAAGAATTGTTTGTGTTGAGTGGTTACTCAGGGTCCATTTCTATGGCCTCCCTGGTGTATCTCACTTGTGGAAAGCCACCCAGGAACAAAGGGATTTGAGATACTTAGTGTTTAGAAGTTTCTAGTGCAACCACATGGCATATGGGCTCTGCCTTGATCATATAGGTTACAATAACTTAGCCAGATGGACAGATGGTGGTAGGATGATAGGTTGGAATGCGTCCATTTGGTCTAAGGGAAGGCTTATGAAAGATCTCGTCTCGATGCATGTCGAGTCTTGTGGGGAAATTGCACCACCTCTCGAGAAGGAAAAACCTAAGTACTTAGCCATGTCCCCGGCAACGGATAATTTGAGCATCAAGACATTGAAGCTATCAAGGATCTCGTCATCCCAATTTCTAAGTTAAAAACTTGTGGTTGAACAAGGGTTAAGGTTCACCAACGTCTATTGGTGGTTCCTTGGGTGTTCTTGTCAAACAAAAACTTAGTATTGTCAACAGATAGGAAAAACCTATTTTGAGCAAAGCAAGCCTAAGCTACACTTAGCCAAATTCATATAGATGTTAGATACTACTATTCTACTATGGTATCACTTGCCAATACAATTCCAAATGTATTGACCCACTGTGGCTGTAACTTGTGATGTTGCAGGATACTCTAATGAGGATTAGGGTTATGAGTCTACACTCAACATGTTTGCCTGTGGCACATGAAGATGAAGACTTTACTTTATTTACTTATGTTATGAACTCTTCTACTAGCCTTTGGCTATGGAGTTGTAAAAGACTATGTTTATATCTGGAATGAAGATGTAATAAAGACCTTTGTATCTGTGTACTTCATCTTAAACTGTGGATGCTAGCATTTGATCCAGGAACTAGCATTGCAATCACAGAGACCTTTACCTTATAAAGGTGGGGTCTTACATATCAATATGTATTCTCTGACATCTTAAGTGCGTAAACTAGGCAACTTGTACGACTAATAATGCATTGACTTACCATTTTCCTTGTTATGGTTGACATTGTTGTTGACTTGATTTGTGGCTTCATACTTCTGTTTCCCAAAAGAATTCCCACCTGGGTTCTTAGAAGATGTGCCTTCCGCCATTTTCCCTTTTGACATTGATACTCCAATTGCTAAATCGCTTCCTTCATTGGATTCTAATATCAGACAATTACTCCTTATATGTCCTGGTTGTCCACATTCGTAACATACATTTTGCTTTTGACTACCAGTCTTCCTCTTCTTTCCACCCCTTAGTGGTGATTCACCACTCTCTACTAACGATTCACATATTGGTGGCCTATTTGGACAATAGGGTCTGATATGTCCTGCTTCCCCACACTTGTGACAAGTCGCTTGAGATTTATGACATTCACTAGTCTAATCTCCCTTGGTTCCATAGTTCCCACAAGTGTGTCTTTGGCGAATTGGTCTTGATAAATTGGTTCCTTTTTTGGCTTCCTTGTTTTTTTCTTCCGCTACACCCTTCTCCTCATCCTCTGGAATATGTGTACTATCCAATAATTCTTAGAACTCTTTTGCATGGACAATCCTAAGTTGCATCTTCATAACTGCCTGTAATCCTTTCGTGAATCTCTTTTGTCGTTTGGCCTCCTTATTGACTTCCTCACAAATGTAATGAGATAGCCGGTTAAACTCTCGCACATGCTTCAACACTGGAAGATTATTTTGCTCTAAATCTTCACTAAATTTCCCTTTTATGATGTTCCTGTGAACAAATGCCTCTCAGAATTTCTTCTTAAACTCTGTCCATGTACAAACACCTTCTCCAGAAAACGTGTACTTCGATTCCTCCCACCATAATGCTGTAGTTTCACACAATAGGTATATGGCATACCGTACCTTCTCTTCATCCTTACACCCCACACTGTGAAGCTTACGGGATGTGTCCATCAACCAATTTTCTGCCTCCATAGGATCTTCAGTCATAGAGAAACTCCAGGGTCTAGTTTGCAAGAATTCCACCAATTTATTTCTTGGTTTAAGTTCTTTAGATGACTTCTCATGCATTCTCTATGATATCTCACTATAAGATTTATTTTGTCGCTCTAACTCCATCCTACTTCCTTCCTCCATAACCCTCGTATACTAGTAAAACTCTCCATTGGTGGGTGAGTATGGTCTCAGATTTGATCTTTCCTTGAGAGTTGTGTAGATGGCCTCCTTTGGTTTGTCATCCATCATCATATGAGCCTTCATTTCTACTTTTTCTTGATGGTAACTCGTCTCTCCCTCACGCGACCCCATTTTCCCCTCTAGACATGTAACATTAAGTAAGAACTTCATGTAACATCATGCATATGCTCATCAAGTTCAAACTTCATGCACGGATCTAGCCACACAATAAAATCCAATAAAATCCAAGAAATCCAAATAGTATAACTAAAAAACATACATCAAAACCTGTAGAAGTAGTACTTTGAGTAAAACATCTCTCGTACTCCAGGTTTGATGTTACACACTTCAATCTTCATATGAATTAATGTATAGGTCTCTAGGGTTCTAAACAACTTATGTGGATCATACCACACCTTGCCTTAATATTTACCCACGCTGCTCAGTTGCAACTGGATAATTTTTGAACATAGTGGTATCAAATTGGTTTTGACTAACCTCTGACCTCCCCTTTGGACCTACAATTTACCGCCAATCTCCTATTTTGTGATAAATTATTCTTACATGGTCTCTTAAAACGACTAACCAAATTCTACATAAGACCTAAAAACAAAGATTATCGGAGATTTGTGACAATCATGACCTCTATCATGGTCCTATACTATGTCTTTCTTACTCTATTTCACTACTATTTACCAAATACTTAACATTCAATACATATATCATGGTTTCGAAGCTAATCTCACCATGATATTTTTATGATTTACCTATCCATTCCCTTTATACATGCCCTAATGTCCTCATTATGTTATCTATTGTTATCAACTAAAAATAAGATTCTGCTATCTTACATGGATTCTATCGATAGACTACACCATTTAAACTACTCCCCAAGATATCCTTACTACATCATAAGCTACTTCCTAATTGGAACTTACTTAAGACATCTTAATGGTGTTCTACCTTCTTTGAACTAGCACTATACCGAGAAAATATAAGTAACTACTCCTAAGTAGCATGATCAACGCATCTAGTGACAAAGTTATCCTCAAGTGGATACTCATCACAATTCATAAGAACATTTGGTGTAGATAAGATGGCTTCCTATAGTCACTATCCAACCTACAGATCTTCCAAAAATGGTTTTAATCCTAAGGTCAAAGCAAATGCTATATACCAGCTGCGGTGACCCAACATACCACTGCATGATGTAGTATACTATAGTCGTTGACATAACACCAATGAAACACCATTCACTAGTATTACATCCCTCAGAGTGGTACAACAGAAACACACCACCAAGACATGACTATAGATTACATATGACACATTACAAAAGATCCAGAGAACTTCCCCGAGACAGTGAGGAAGATATCATACAGAAGTATAATGAAAATAAAAACTTGAAGTCTATGCAAGAACATTGCTACTATATATCTATGGCTTGGCATTGCTACTAAAGCAATTCCCTCCAGAAGTAGGTTCTACTGTCTAGGGATTTATTTATATAGAACGGTCCATCTTGACTTTTAAAACTTCTGATGTAGTCGTTGACTTCTGTTGATCTCCACTGGATACCTTTAATTCTTTAGAAGAAATCCTCTTCTAGGTTCGTCATTGATTGTTCCAAAATATAGCAAGGGTTAAGAAGATACGTTGAGTACGAGCGTACTCAGCAAGTTCACTAAAAAGGAGTGTTTGATGCACTATCTACAACCACAGACCAAAGGTCATAGGCCATGCAGGTTTTCATAAACATTTCTTCAAAGGTTGCTTTTATTCAGAAAAGCTATGTCCGTCATCCTTCATAGGTTTACCAGAACTTTTGTGGAGTTCCTTTCGTGCAGCTGACGAGGTTTGATCTCGTCAATGCCCATTATTATGGACTTGGGTTTTGGAGAAGATGGCGATGCTGGAAGTCGCGGAACGGTTAACAGACAAGCAACACAGGGACACAAGATTTACCCAAGTTCAGGCCCCTAGAGGGAAAACCCTACTCCTGCTTGTCTTCTCTTGATTACAGCGGAACCGAAAGTTACAAGGGTGCGCAGATGTAATCTGGCATGAGGTGTGTATGCGGTGGTGGAAGAGATCCTTCTCGCCATACCCTCCTGGCCTTTATATAGATAGGCAGGTCCCGGGCTTAGGTTGAGTCGGTTACAAATTAGGGTTGGTACCCTTTAAAATTCTATCTAATCTAGACTTGTCCTCCAAGGAGTCGAAAACATCATGGGTTTGGGCCACCCGAAGTCTTCACATCCGCGTGTCTTGTCGTGGGCCTTCCTTGGACTGGACCAGGTATACCAATGTTATGTATCCGTGGGGTATATCCATGTTAGTAGTGTCAGGTATATGACCCTGGGTACCCCATAGTTGAGGTATAAATGAGCCTCCATAAAGAAATAAGGCGAAATAAAGAATTAACTAAAAGAAAAGGGAAACATAGACTGAAATATGCCTAATTCGGCCTAATACTAAAACCCTTGGACCGAATTTACTCCTCTTGGGATGAGTAAAGCTTATAGGGGCTGAACTAATTACCTAAAGGCCGAATTAACTAAACATACACAGAATAAGGGCCAAAGTCCTCCCCCGGGTGGGCCGACATAGCCTGATTCGGCCCACCACGGGCCTGCATCGCCTCACTCCTACCGTACCAAGCACGCTGCCAGCACACCCCGACGTCGAACTCCCTGACTCCCGCGCTATGTCGCTGCTCTACCTCGTCAATCCATCGCGTCGTCAACAGGAAACCTCGGGTGGTCTGGCTTGAGGGAATCTCGGCCCACCCTAGGCCTTCTCCTTCCAGAGCGCTTCTCCACCAGCATGACCCAGGTGGGCCGGCGCCAGCGCCACCCCGGCCCACCACGATTCTGCGCCCACCAGGCCGACTCAGCCATCCAGGCCGACTATGGGGATGATCCGGCTGGGACTTTGGGCCGCTAATCCGCCTGGGCCGAATAACATGACCCCAGGCCGAATCAGTGGCAGCCTAGCCGGGTCTCGCTTTAATATTCCCCCTAGGCCGAATCATCGCTTCACCCGGGCACCCCCTCAGTCATTTCCGGATGCTACGCCAACCTCCACTTCGACATACATTCAAGATGGGCCACTCCCCTAGCCTCGTGCCAGTCTTGGGACATCCAAGGCTCAGACTGGCACATGCTATCCTGGAATATGCCTTTGGCATCAAAGAAGATGCTGGGGAATATGCCTGGCATATCCAAAGATGCCAAGGCATATGCTGAGCATCTCTAGGAGATGCCAGGAATATGCTCTCTAGATGCCAATCGTAGGGAACAAGATTTGTCCCCTAGGCTCCCCTTTATAAGTAGCACCGGGGGGAGCGTTCTCAGGGAGACCCCCGAAGGGCTCCTCTCCACTATGATCTCTAGGAGCTCTCCTTCCTTCTTCCTCCATTCTCATAGAGAGTTCTTAGTTAGAAGGATAGGAGAAACAGCTCAAGGAGCACCATTGTAGCCACAAGTATGACAAGATATATGAGATTAGATGTAGGGAAAGAGGTGTTATCTCAACATGAGAGCCCCTAACCTAGATACATTGTATTTCTCTTTGTTCTTACGAGTGCGGTCTTCACTGCATCATCCCTCCCCGGATTCCTCCACGTCCATTGGCCCCAACTTTAGCCTACCCATGGCATATGTCGTGATACCACCATGACATTTGGCGCCCACCGTGGGGCCTTTTAGTGGTATTGGTTGGGTTTCCATCCGGACGGGAGCATCTTCATCAACTTCTGCTTCATAAAGATCCTTCAGCTCCTCCAAGCGAACAAAGAACAGAGAGGTAAGAATAGGGGCCTCAAGCCGAACTCAGCAAGTAAGACTCACCAAGCGTGACTCAAATTCTTATCCAAGCATATTGTGAGTATCATATATCTCAGTCACCAACACTCGATCGTTCACCCTAGGAAGAAAATGTCTCAACCCGGGGACTAGCCAACGTATCCATAGAATCACTTTTAGATGGAAAAATGTCACGATGATTCGGATTATAATTTGACTCAGTTTATTTATGATTCGGATTAGCCTTTGACTCAATTTGCCAGCTTATTTATGATTCGAATTAGAATTTGACTTAGTTTATTTATGATTCGGACTAGCCTTTGACTCATCTTACCAGCTTATTTATGATTCAGATTAGAATTTGACTCAGCTTATTTATGATTCAAATTAGTATTTGATTCAGCTTACGAGCTTACCTCTGATTTGGATTAGAATTTGACTCAGCTTACTAGCTTATCTTTGATTTGGACTAACATTTGACTCAGTGTGCTAGGGCATATTATAACTCGGATTTGTATTTTGACTCAGCTTACCAGTTTATCTCTTATTCGGATTAGAGTTTGATTCAGCTTACCAGCTTGCCAGGTTATGTTATGACTCGGATTGATATTTAACTTGTCTTGCCAGATTATCTTATATCTCGGATGGCTATCTGCCAGCATATCATATCTCAAATTTATATCTTGGATCTACATCTCGAATCACATCTCTTGGCGATTAGCCCTATTATCATATCCCAAAACTTTATCTCGGATCTATATCTTGGATCCATATCAAAGGCAATTTGCCATCATCTCATCAGATCAGATTATATCTCAGCAATCAGGTGACTCGGATTTGAGTCATATAACTCGAATTTTGAGTCAAATGACTCAGATTTGAGACATAAGTCAGATTTGAGTAAAATAACTCGGATTTGGAATCAGATGACTAGGATTTGAGTCATATAACTCGGATTTTGAGTCAGACGACTCAGATTTGAGACATAAGTCATATTTGAGTAATAACTCGGATTCGAAATCAGATAACTCGGATTTGAGTCATATACCTCGGATTTTGAGTCAGATGACTCAGATTTGAGACATAAGTCAGATTTGAGTAAAATAACTTGGATTCGGAATCAGATGACTCGGATTTGTGTCACATAACTCGGATTTTGAGTCAGATGACTTAGATTTGAGATATAAGTCAGATTTGAGTAAAATAACTCGGATTTGGAATCAGGTGACTCGGATTTGAGTCATATAACTCGGATTTTGAGTCAGATGACTCAGATTTGAGACATAAGTCAGATTTGAGTAAAATAACTCGGATTCGGAATCAAATGACTCGAATTTGAGTCATATAACTCGGATTTTGAGTCAGATGACTCAGATTTGAGACATAAGTCACATTTGAGTAAAATAACTCGGATTCGGAATCAGATGACTCGGATTTGATTCATATAACTCGGATTTTGAGTCAAATCTGAGTAAAATATGTCAAATGACTCGGATTTGGGACATAAGTCAGATTCGAGTAATATAACTCATGAATGATAAGTCAGATGGAAAGGGGTTAAAAGAGCAAAGCCCAAGAAGGCCAGAGCTCATAACTTTCCAAAAGGGGTTAAAAGAGCAGAGCCCAAAAAGGCCAGAACTCATAACTTTCCCAAAAGGGTTAAAAGAGCAGAGCCCAAAAAGGACAGAACCCATAACTTTTTGAAAGAGGTTAAAAGAGTAGAGCCCAAAAAGGCCAGAACTCACAACTTTCCCAAAAAGGTTAAAAGAGCAGATCCCAAAAAGGCAGAATTCATAACTTTCCCAAAAAGGTTAAATGAGCAGATCCCAAGAAGGCCAGAACTCATCGCTTACCCAAAAGGGTTAAAAGAGCAGAGCCCAAGAAGGCCAGAACTCCTCACTTACCCAAAAGAGTTAAAAGAGCAGAGCAGAGCCAAATAAGGCCAGAACTCGTAACTTTCCCAAAGGGGTTAGAAGAGCAGCGCCCATAGAGGAAAGATGTCGCGAACTTACCAAAAAGGGTTAAGTCACCTAGAGATATAAGACAAAGAGATTATAAGTCAGAAAACAACTATGGGAACATTAAAAAATAAAGCCTATGCACGACTCTATGAGTCCCACATAGACTCGGGGACTAAAATGTCGGGGATATGACCCTGGGTACCCCATAGTTGAGGTATAAATGAGCCTCCATAAAGAAATAAGGAGAAATAAAGAATTAACTAAAATAAAAGGGCAACACGGGCCAAATTATGCCTAATTCGGCCTAGTACTAAAACCCTTGGACCGAATTTACTCCTCTTGGGCCGAGTCAAAATTACAGGGGCCAAACTAATTACCTAAAGGCCGAATTAACTAAACATACACCGAATAAGGGCCAAAGTCCTCCCCCGGGTGGGCCGGCATAGCCTGATTCGGCCCACCATAGGCCCGCATCGCCTCACTCCCGCCGAACCAAGCACGCTGCCAGCACACCCCGACGCCGAACTCTCTGACTCCCGCGCTGTGTCGCCGCTCTACCTCGTCAATCCATCGCGTCGTCAATAGGAAACCCCGAGTGGGCCGGCTTGAGGGAATCTCGGCCCACCCCAGGCCTTCCCCTTCTAGAGCGCTTCGCCACCAGCATGACCTAGGTGGGCTGGCGCCAGCGCCACCCTGGCCCACCACGAGTCTGCGCCCACCAGGCCGACTCAGCTATCCAGGCCGACTATGGGGATGATCCGGCTAGGCCTTTGGGCCGCTATCCGCCTAGGCCGAATAACATGACCCAGGCTGAATCAATGGCAGCCTGGCCGGGTCTCCCTTTAATATTACCCCTGGGCCGAATCATCACTTCACCTGGGCACCCCCTCAGTCATTTCCGGACTCTATGTCAACCTCCACTTCGACATACGTTCAAGACGGGCCACTCCTTCAACCCCGTGCCAGTCTTGGGACATCCAAGGCTCAGACTGGCACATGCTATCTTGGAATATGCCTTTGGCATCAAAGAAGATGCCGGGGAATATTCCTGGCATCTCCAAAGATGCCAAGGCATATGCTGAGCATCTCTAGGAGATGCTAGGAATATGCTCTCTAGATGCCAATCATAGGGAACAAGATTTGTCCCCTAGGCTCCCCTTTATAAGTAGCACCAGGGGGGTCATTCTCAGGGAGACCCCCGAAGGGCTCCTCTCCACTATGATCGCTAGGATCTCTCCTTCTATCTTCCTCCATTATCATAGAGAGTTCTTAGATAGAAGGATAGGAGAAACAGCTCAAGGAGCACCATTGTAGCCACAAGTATGGCAAGATATATGAGAGTAGATGTAGGGAAAGAGGTGTTATCTCAACATGAGAGCCTCTAACCTAGATACATTGTATTTCTCTTTGTTCTTACGAGTGTGGTCTTCACTGCATCATCCCTCCCCGGATTCCTCCACGTCCATCGGCCCCAACTTTAGCCTACCCATGGTATATGTCGTGATACCACCACGACAGGTAGCCCCCGAGTGTTTAGTCGAACCGTAGATTCGGATGGAGACTCTTCAATATTTTGGGTGCTATGTAGTTGAACCTGCTTTGCAAGGAGAAATGTTTAGTTCAAAGGGATTGTTGATGCGTGTGCCTGGCTCACCCGACGGATCAGGGTCAGTTAACTGTCATTGGACAAAACTACACGATCTTCAACAAACGCGAGTCCCCGGACTCGAATTCGGAGCGATTGCTGGTGTGATTCGACTCAGACCGTTATGGTCTTACAGGAGTCGAATTGATGTACCCAACGCGTTCGTCAGGATTGTCATCGTGCCTGTTAACACAGAAGTTTACTGGAAGAGTGTAGTTAGGTGCGTTACCAGGCCATCAAATGATATCTGTAGGGCTTATCTTTGCATCGTAGACACATCATCCCAAGTTTTATCACTGCGGAGGTGTTTCGGGTGGCCAAGGAGAATGCTTCTCACTTAGCGTTGGTTTGGGCAAAGTTGCCAAAAATATTTTTGTCGTATTTGATCTGAAGGATCGCAATCAAAAAATTCATAGGGTGCGCGACCAGCACTCCCTATAGGAGTAGCCCCCGAGTGTCTGTTCGAGTGGTAGACTCGATCAGAGACTTTAGTTCAGCCGTTTTCAGCATAGGTTCGAAGGACACAATTTTTTCGGATGCTCAACCAACGCTCCCTATGGGAGTAGCCCCCGAGTCCATAGTGGAGTCACAGACTCGACGTAGGACTCGAAGATAGTTGCAAGGTGTAGTTACCTTAGTCATTTCTTAGGAGCGTGGCCAGCGCTCGTGATAGGAGTAGCTCCTGAGTAGTTTCTCAAATCGTAGATTCGAGTAAGTACTTGATTGATCTGCCGAAATCTTCGAGCCGTTGCTGGCTTTGTCTTGATGACGCCAGTGCTGACGATTGGTGATCTCAACTGTATGTGGCAGTAGAGATGGTGCGATAAGACAATCATGGGTCCCACTGCCTAACTTGAAGTTGACTAGTCACACGTAGATGTGGCGAAAATTACGGAGCCTCCTCGGTTTCCGTGCATAGTGGATGGCATGCTGGCGATGGTTCGGTGTAGTGCTGACACATGTATGGTTAGATATGAGGTGCGTGCTAGGGCTTCTGAATCAACGGCTCGTGTGCGTTGTCTTCTTCCTTTTATACCGTAGGTAAACAGTGGTTTTATTTTACCCTTCGTCATTTGCTCATCTCCATTGCCTCCATTTTCACGAGCTTCGCTGCCCTTCATTGTGCTCTGGACATTCTTCACACTTTCCCTCTTCATTCTTGCGCTCGCACCGCTGTCATCGCCGCTGCAAGATGGGCAGGCCAAAGAAGACCGCTGCTGGAGCTAGTTCGAGCGCTGCCGGCGGCAGCAAGAAGGTCACCGCTACGGCCCGCGCCACAGACGGTGGGTGGAAGCGCACAGACATGCGCGATGGGATCTGTGCAAGCTTCATGATGCTAGGTTGATCCCCCAGAACAAGGAGGACACCATCCTTCCCGGCGACGAGGTAATCCCACATCCACCCGAAGGGTTTCGGGTGATGTTCTATGCCTTTGTGGTTCGTGGTCTCGCTCTTCGTGTCCATGTTTTCCTTCGTGGACTCCTCTTTTTCTATGGGATTCAGTTTCACCATCTATCTCCCAATTCTATTCTCCACATTGCTTTTTTATCACTCTTTGCGAGTGCTGGATCGGTATCAAGACGCACTTTGGCCTCTTCCAGAAGCTCTATTCCGTGAAGAGGCAGTCCGGCACCGGCAGTGTTTCTCCGCTCGGTGGCTGCATCATCTCCATTTGTTCTTATATCCATTTCTTCTCCTTTTCCATGTCCGAGTCCGTCCAGTATTGGCGGAAGAAGTGGTTCTATATCCGCGAAGCCAAATTGGACGGACAAGAATATGGTCTCGCCTCTTTCGACTCCGCTCAGAAAATCGTCCCGAAGAGGTCATGGAAGAACCACGTCTTGGACGGTGAAACGACGGAGGTGGAGGAGCTCTACCATCGTGTGGAGGCACTCCAGCTGGTGGTCGACAAAGAGGTGAACAGTTTTGATATCATTCGCACCTTCCTCAAGCGTCGGGTGCAGCCGCTCCAAGCGAGGGCACACCCAATGTTTCTATATGCTGGCCGGAGCGACCCGACGAGAGTTTCACTTGAGGAGCTGTCCTCAAGTTACCTTGACAGAGCTCTTCGGCCCCTGCTGAAGTTCAAGGCTGATGAGGTCCTCTCAGGGAAGTACTTGACCCCCCATTCAGGGCCAAAATGTGGTTCTGCGGGTGGAAAAATTGTAGCCTGCACGTTGCTCTTTCTTCGAGTACTTTACTTCTTGTTAATGTCACTAATCCTGTTCTCTTATATCTTTTGTTTGCAGAACCTCAAGGTAGCTGGGATGATGCCCCCTCTGCCTGAGAAATTTCCGGTTGCACCGGATAACGAAGTTATGGATTCTAAGTCTCAGCTTCCTCCGATGCAATCTCCTACCCTGGAAGTCCCCGAGCCAGGCGAAGGGTAGACCCCAAAGCGCTCCCAGAGCGAATCTTCGGATGGGTCGACGCCACCCACTCCAAGGAGCCCGTCGTTCCTCGAGCAGCATGGTGAGGACGAAGGCACGTCGTGTGCGCCTTATACTGCCATTCCCCTTCGGGCGGTGGCTTCACAGCCGCTGGCCAAGAAGAAGGAGAAGGCAACTCATGTCTTCAATTTGTCGATCATTGAGTCATAAGTCGCTCCACTTGAATCTCTTTTCTATTGCTTGTCTGTGTAGTGTTAGTTGTTGCTGATCTGATAGTTGCTTGCAGCAATCCTTCGAGGAGTCCCTTGGTGGGGACACTCAAGAAGTTATGGCGGAGTCGAAGCCGACGGCTTCTATTCCCTAGGTGGTGGCCGACTCCGAGGACGATGACCCGAACCCCGTTAGGAGGGAGGCGAGGGCAGTCGTAACTCGGAAGGCAACATCTGAACCTTCGGAGTCCACATCTGAACACGTAAGTGTTTCCTTTTTTACTCCGCGGGGGGAGCCCCGGAGTCCTTTTTTTCCTGACCTGTTGGTCTTTCGTTTTGCGGGGGAGCCTCCGAGCCCTTTATTTATCGGCTTTGTGTTTTGTTTCTTCTGTAGCCCTTTATGCACAACGCCAACCTCCTCATCCAGCAGCATCTGGTGCTGGAGGGTCAGCTGAAGCAGCTCCAAGGTGCGTAACTGTCTTTTTGGTTGTTGTTCGAGGTTCGCCAAGTGTGTTGTCTGTGTTCACCCGAAATGTCTTCATTCTGTAGATGATAACAATGCTGCACTCCGAAGGCTGAATGCTCTTGAAAAGAGCCTCGGCCAAGCGGAGAAGAAGGCCGCGGATGCTGTGGAGGCCAAGGAGCGCCTGCAGAAGGAGGCCGAGGATCGTGAGCAGCAACTCGCGGCCGTTGCAGCCACGCGGGAGAAGGAGATGGCCAACAGGCTCATGGCTGCTGCCAAGGCTATTTCTGGTAAGTTATTCTTGTAACCTTTGGGTCTTTTGATTTTCGAGTGCGTTTTATCCTTTCTCATTCGAGTCTTCTTGTCTTCGTCTTATCAGATGCTTCTGGCATCACGTTTGATCATGGTGCGCTGGAGCACGGAGATGCTTTGGCTGATGCTGCTGCTACGATCGAGGATCGCTGCGCCACTGCCACTGGATCCTTGGAGAAATCCAAGAAAGTGCTCGCGCGCTTCTACAAGGAGGTCGTCCCTAAGGGTGTTGCCCTTGACGACGTCGACGCCCTTGTGGATGCTCTGTCAGAGGAAGCTCCAGTGGAGTACAAGCGCAAGAAGAAGGGCATTAGCGCTTACCTGGGGATGGCGATGGCGATGGCATCCAGAACCAAGCTGGACCTGCCTCAGTTCACGTCCAGGATGCTGACGGCGGCGGATGGCTCTAAGGTAGCTTTCGCCATTTTAGCTTCTTGCTGTAAGCATTATGGGCCTAAGCTTATCGACCTCCTGACTGATTACGCGACGAAAAATCAGCATGAGGCCAAGAGCACGCATTCTGGCTCCGAGGCTGCTATGGATGCGGATGCGTAGTCCTTTGTACTGTAGTTAGTGTAGCTTCTCCTTTTGCTGCTTTTTGTAACATCCTGCTGATGAACAAGTCCAACTTTGCCACGAGGTGGCTTTAATTATGTATATAAGTCTTCCTTTGAGCTGCTTCCAAAAGTACTTGTGATGTTTATACTTGCTTATTTTCCTTTAGGTTCCTTCAGGTGAGGCTCCAGTTGTTCCTCCGACTGCTCCTGAGCTGCGACCATCTTTGGATGATGCGTCACAATTGATCTTTCTGCGCGATCGCGTCCGTAGCGTAGAAAAGGATATCCTTAGCATTTGAGGCCACGTGGATGTGTGGAAGTCCAAGGTTGAGTGAGCTACTTCCAGGGAGGAGTTATTGCTTGGGGAATTGCGACAGATGGGTGAGCAACTCCAATGTGAGTCTTCGGGAACCGATGTTCTTTCGGGTGCACCTTATTTTTATGCTAGCAAATTCCATGATTTTTATAGATGTGAATCTCATTCCAAAGGAAGAGAAGGAGCGCGTCGCAATTTGGATGAATTGCCTGACGCAACAATACCTAGAAGCTGGTGGATTCTTTTGGATGGATGATGATCGAGCCATCGTCCTTGCGACGGTGCAAGATCGCGTGAACCAGGTTCTTCGGGTGCTGAAGCAAGCAAGGTCATCACTTGTAGCCATTTGGTTTGTCATGCTCCCTTTGGATGTTGCGCCTTCCACCTTTTTGGGTCTTCTTGGCAAATTTCGTAACATAGGCCATGTCAAGGAGTTGGTGCGTCATCAACTGATTGCAGGGGTCAAGGCTGCCTTGTCACTTGTTCGATTGCATCGTCGCGATGTTAATCTTGCAGAGGTGGCAACTGGACCGCCCCTTCGACTGGATGGTAGTTTATTGGACATGCGTCCTCATTACTTGGTTATGGCGCAACATGCCGAAGAGATTGTAGATTTGTTCGAGCAGCGGGCGAATGTGATGCTCCAGAATAATTAGGTCCTGTAAAGAAAACCAGATGATGTAAAATTTGTATTTATTCGAGTGGGCTTGTAATTCCCTTTGTTATATTTTATATGTATTGGCACGTGGTGCTTTGTAATGTGCATGTCCCTTTCGTTATCCTGACATGGTCAGCTACTCGGGTTGCATGCGTTGTTTGCAGTCGACGAAGTCGTAAGGTGAGGCATAGCCCCCAAGCGTTTTTAGCAAGAAGTAATGTAAGGAAAAAGATATTTGGGGCGAAGGAACTTAGCTTTTATTCATAGCAACGAGGATGTACATTGTTTGGCTGAGTAGCCTTGGCTGAATAGACTTATTAAAAGTAATGGGTAACTAGGGGTAGAAGCGTCACAGTTGTGGGATGTTCCAGGGGTTGGAGTATTCGGCTCCTGATGCGACGTCCATGAGGAGGTAGTCGCCAACTAGGATGACTTCGGTGACGATGTACGGTACTTCCCAGGGTGACTCGAGCTTCTTGTGCCTTTCTTGCTTAAGTCGCAAGACGAGGTCTCCTTTGACGAAGTACCTTGGGCGCAGCCGGCGGATATGGTAGTTGCAGAGGCTCTGCTAATAGACCACTGAGTGATCCGCGGCGATGCTGCGTGCCTCGTCAAGTGTGTCGACGACGTATTTGAGTGCTGCCGATGATTCGACTTCGCTGTAAGCGACGACCCGTGGGGCCTTGTGGCATACCTCGGCGGGTAGCACGGCTTCGGATCCTTTCACCATGAAGAAGGGCGTGTAGCCGGTTGAGCTATTTGGAGTTGTGCACAGGCTCCAAAGGACGGAGGGTAGCTCGTCTGCCCATGCTCCCGCAAGCCTTTCGAGTGGGCACAACAGTCGTTTCTTGATGCTGTTGCCTATGAGGCCATTGGCCTTTTCGACCTGTCCATTGGTCTGCGGGTGCGCCACAGAGGCGTAGGATATGTTGATGCCGAGGTTCCCTCAAAAGGCTCTAAATTCCTTCGAGATGAAGTTCGAGCCGTTGTCCGTTATGATGCTGTGAGGAATGCCAAACCTGTAGACAATGGACTCAAAAAACTTGACGGCAGTTTTGCCGCTTTTGTTAGTGACGAGCATGGACTCGATCCACTTGGTGAACTTGTAAACTGCGACGAGGAGGAAGACGTGGCCTCCTGGCGAGGACTTTGGCAGTTTGCCGATCCTGGCGAGGACTTTGGCAGAAAGGCCAAGCTAGCGGTATGGGCCTCATATCGGATCCTGGCGCGTGTGGCTTGTCCGTGTATCTCTGACAGGCATTTCACCTCTGGGCGATGTCCTTGGCGTCGTTCATGGCGGTTGGCCAGTAGAACCCAGCTCGTAGAGCTTATGCGACTAGGGCGCGGCTGCCTGCATGATGGCTGCAGATACCCTCATGGATGTCTTGGAGGATACTTTTGCCGTCACCTATGGTGACGCACCGTTGGAGCACACCCTAAATGCTGTGCTTGTACAACTCGCCATTGATTATGCTGAAGGATTTTGACCGACAAGATATGAACCGGGCATCTAACAGGTCATCGGGTTGTTCGTTGTTTATCAGGTATCGAAGGTATGGCTGCATCCATGTCTCTTCAATCGCCATGACCTGCATCAGGCTGACCAGCTCGGCCTTAGTGTCAAGATTTTTGGGTCCTTCCTGTCCTTCGGGTAGCACAGCCCCCGAGTGCTCTGGTTCTTCGGCTGAGCCTTTTGGGAACTTCCTGTTGATAGAGGGTACGCAGATTTGTTCGAGGAACACTCCGGGTGGTACCCACGTGCAGGTGGAGCCAATGTTGGCAAGCCTATTAGCTTCTTCGTTGCTTTCCCTGCCGACGCGCCGAAGCTCGCAACCATCAAAGTCCCCTTCGAGTGAGTTGTAGAGCGCGCGGTACGTGATCATGTTGGCGATGTGAGCATCGCACTCGTTCATCGTCTGCTGGATGACAAAGTTCGAGTCACCGTAGATGATGAGGCATGTTGCGCTGCAAATCTTGGCCATCCTCATGCCGTGGATGAGGGCCTCGTATTCGGCCTCGTTGTTGGAGGCCCAAAATTTCATCTGAAGGACGTACTTCCTCTTATCGCCTTGAGCATATGTCAGTATGACGTCGGCCCCATGTCAGTATGACGCCGGCCCCTGCTCCAGACTCATGCTTGGAGCCGTCGAAGTGCATCATCCAGGACTGTGATGACCCACAAGTATAGGGGGTGTATCGTAGTACTTTCGATAAATAGGATTGTCGATCCCAACGAGGAGCAGAAGGTGTTGACTAGTGGTATGGAGCAGGAACTCTTTGCAAATACTTAGCAAACGGATTTTTAGGGGTTTTCTGATAAAGCAACAAAACAAAGTGCAAGTAATAAAGAAAAAGAACAAACGCAGCAAGTGGCCCAATCCTTTCTTAGCAAAGGACAAGCCGGTGGAATACTTATAAGGACCAAACATTCTCGAGGACACATGGGAATTCTGTCAAGTGCTTTCGCTTCAAATAGTTGAGTACTCTTCTTTGGTGTTGTAAGTGTTGTGTGGGTGAACCTGTGATAATGTACCGACCTTACTTGGACTAATACATACTTGTGATTAAACCCCCTACAAGCATCCGCAACTACAAGAAAGTAATTAAGATATAAACCTAACCACAACCTTAAACTCTGAGATCCTACGCTCCCTTGATGACGGTGTGATGAAGCTAACCAGAACCTGTGATGAAGCCTAGCTTGATGACGGTGTTGATGGCAACGATCTCCCCTCTCCGGGAAGGAGTTTCCCTGGCAGAATTCTGTCTGCCGGAGATATCTTTCTCTCTCTCGGTGTTTTCCGCCCCGCAGAGGCGGCGGAAATCTATCTATGGTCGCTCCCATGGTGTTAGGGTTCCATAAGGAAGATGTAGGCGAGAGGGCGGATTCGGAGGCCGAGCAGGTGGGCCACACCTGCCCTAGGCGCAGGGCAAGGTAGGCCCGCGCCTAGGGGGTGTGGGCCCCTTGTGGGTCGGCTGCGCCTCCCCTTCTGGCTTCCTTCGTCTTCCAGGAAAATATAATTTTCCCATATTTTTCTGGTATTTTTCAGATCTTCATGAAATTGCATCAAAACACCTTTTTTTTCCATCAGAATCCAGACTCCGATAGTCCATCCTCCAAGAATCATCCAACATGCAAAAACAGTGGAAAAGACATAAGTAATACCTCATAGTAAGACATATATCAATGAATAGAGGCAAATTATGATATATAATGGTGATGCAAATTGGACGTATCAACTCCCCCCAAGCTTAGACCTTCGTTCGTCCCCAAGCGAAAACTGAGCTCAGTAAACATGTCCACAGTTTTATGGAGTGAAGTGTCGATAAAAGAATACAAACAAGAAGCATCAAAATTACCATTACACAACTCATAGAAGAAAGCAACTCACCATTATATAACTTAGCTTGCAACAAGTACATGAGTCACAATAGAGATGCATAAAGATAAATCATAATTGGAATTGGCAAATTCTTGTTCTTGGTCAGAGAACAGCTGGCAAACAATTTCACAAAAGCTTTTTGTAGAAGTTTTATCACATGAGCACTCTTTGCTCAAAAAGGTTTTTCACAATGAAGGCTTTCAAAGTAATACTCAATAGATAAGAGTCTTGTGCAAAAAAGGAAGATAAAGAACATGAGTGAATAAATCACCATATGAATTCTTGCAACACAGCAACTCAAATGCTTGCTGGAGATAGAGAGGTGGCAGATTTACTGACTCAACTTAGAAAATAGGAGAAAGGTCCTTTCATAGAGGGTAGCGGGGATTTCAAGTCATAAAGAGCTTCCAAAAGATTATGGTACTTACTAGATTTGAGCCCTCATTGCCCTATCATAGGAATCTTGAGATGATTAAGGTTAACGTGCACAAAGATGGAGCATATGCTTGACGGAATATAAGTTGGCAATCTCATGTCCCTTGAATATGAGGGCCACTCCTCATGCTACTCAACTTCAGTTACCGGTAAGTTCTTGTCATTGTACGTACATGTGTATCATAGAGAACCGCCAATGGGGTACCCCTTGCACATGGTACAGGAGCTATCCCATAACCAAAATGACGAGGCAAGCAGACAATGAGCATCTCAGCGATGTTTTTATTTACTATGTGCATAACTTTTTATTGAGGATGCTTCATAGATAGCTCACTATGGTGATGCTGCAAGTTTCCACCATGATTAGGCATGGCTTAGGCTAGCGGCCCAGGCGTTTCTCTAACACAAAATACATACTCCATGGACTTATAAGTTCCCTCTTTATTTCACACCGTTGACATCCACAGACAAAAGAGCACCATATCAACTATGTACAAGGTACAAGTGCGATGTTTAAAGCGTTCCTCGTGACAACACGGTTCTGCTAATTCCAACGTATAGATGCAAGCATATACAACTTCGATGACACAATGGTTCAAGTCTATTAGGTGCAAGAAAATAAGGTGTGCCATCAAGTTTGTGAGAGCTTTACTAACTAGTTTTCACATAAAAAAATACTTTTTAATTTGAAAGATAAATGAAGCTTGAGAATTTGCTTGGAATAGCAAAAGATACTAGGTAGATATGGTGGACACAAATGGCACATGTTTTGGTTCAAAGGGATTGGAAACATGAGAAGTATGCCTTCTCAAAACAGGTTTTTGGCTAGCAAGGCTGGGTAGCAAGCAAAAGAGTTGAAAGAAACAAGCAAACCTACAAGTGATAAAGCCAAACATGCAATCTTCCTTGAAGACACAAAAGATCTTAAATAAATAATACTAAGGTTATGAGCCAACAAGAAAGAAAATAAATGATACAAAATACCTGTAAGCTTTTTCTCTTTTCTTTCAAACCTCAAAAATTGTTGCTACTGACCAGAGCTCGGTTTGCCAAAACCAATTTAGACCCACTTGATGCTCCCAAAGTGATGCCAATACTGATCAACAAGATCCATCATATAATAGAGATTGCAAACTAGAATAAGAAGTGCAAAAAGTAAAAGATGAAACTTCTCATTAATATTCCATAAAGGCACTCACACCAAGGGATACATAGATAATCAACTAAAGGAGAGATACTTCCACATGCAAACCAAAATATAAGATAACCTCTCTACCAAAGATATGAATCCACTAAAAAGGTAAAAGATAAAAGATAATGATTGTGATACCACGGCACTCCCCCCAAGCTTTGAACAAGCCAAGGGGATGCCAAACCTGATGACGAATTACTCCTTCGGTGGTGGTGGTGTTCTTTTGATAAGCTCTTCAATAAGTTTCTTCAAATCCTCAATCTCAAAGGCCAGAGTGCGAATCAACTCCGAATTCTGCTCAATGCGGTTCATGATCATGTCGGGTCGAGAATTCTAGTCCTTGCTATTCTTTCCCCACTCTTCCTTCTTAGTGTGTTCCTCCCCTGCATGGTTAGAACGAGGCATATCCCACATCGAGGGCAAGTTCCCTTTGGGAACATGTTGATATTGACGCTCATGTATAAGAGTGTGGAAGGGTTTCTTGGTACTTGGAGGAGGTGACCGTGGAGAGAGGGTATGACGTGGAGGTTTCCCTCCTGTAGACATCCGTGCTGTCCTCTTAAGCTTGGTAGGTTTTGCCACCACTCCAATGCTTGCGACGGTAGTGCGGGTGTTCGGTTGCTTGTCCTCCTCCATGTCTCCTTCATAACCTACCAAAATCCCCTCCTCCTTGGGTTTGCGAGGATCGTCTTCCTCGGGCTTCTTGCCTTTGTCATTGGCGGAGACCATGGTGCTCTAAACTTGAGAAGTTTTCCTGACAGAAACAGATCAAAACGAAAACACGAGGAGAACATGATGCACGAACCTCGGGGGATCCGGGGGGTTATATATTACGAAGTTTCAATGCATAAGGAAGGTTTTGATATGAAAACGAGGAGGAGTCGGAGTTCGGGGTGGTCTCACCCTCTCCAGGCGCGGGGCAGCTGGGGCCGCGCCTGGGGTGGGTTTGGCCACCCCGGCCTCCAATTCCTCCTCTGTTCCGTCTCGTAACTTGCCTTATGTATTAAAAACATCAAAAATATAAAAATATTGGGGTTTCACGAACCTTCTGTTTTCACCACTTGTACCTAATCAAAGACGAACTCTGCAGACTCCTTTTCTCCTTCTCCTGTAATTTCCTTTCCTACAAGGTCTCACACAAACCTTAATGGAAACATTAGTGTAAGAAAAAACAATAAACCTTTAGTTTCACACTTCAACTGAAATCCATCAAAACAAAAGCTTCTGTAAGATGCAAATGCAAATGATAACAGAAATCTGTCAAAACAGACCAGAAGGTAAAGATTGATTTTTTTGAAAACCTTCTGTTCCTCAAATCAAAAAGTGCAGAACTAACAAAAGTTGGGTAACAACTTGTAGAACAAGCTTAGAAAAATACAGTTCCATCCGACGTACTAAGCTACCTCACGAATTTTTACAATACAACACAAAAATCTGTCCTAGGACAGCCACTTTTCACAACTCCTCTACTTCTCAAAAGTAGTTGAACTTGACACAAAAACCAAAACAAAAAGGATAAGGAGAGGTTATTACTTAAGTTAATAACTTCCAATCAACCAAACCCTTGGGTTATCTCCCAACAAGTACTTTTCTTTAATGCCTTTAAGTTAGGCTTGAAACTTTCGAAGATGCTCACAAAGGAGATAAATATCTGGAATGAAAGAGAGCATAAAGAAGCAAATAACCAACACACTTGAGTCTAACCCACTTCCTATGCATGGGGATGTCATGAGAAAACAAGTTGTTTAAACAAAAAGCCACCAGCATAGGAAGACAAAACAAATGCAACTTCAAGGCTTTCAACATAAAACGGGGAAACTTAACATTATTGAGATGCATAAAACCATGTTTCCCTCTCTCATAATAACTTTCAGTAGCACTTCGAATAAAGTTGACAGTATAACCATCAAAGTAATCAATTATATCACAAGGATGATCATACTTACAGTCACCAAAAAGAGGTCCAAGGTCATAAACTGGATCAATAGAAGCAAGTTGTTCCATCCTGAAATCTTTATTAGGCAAGCTATTTTCACAAGGATCTTTAGAAAATTTGGAAAAGTTAAACTCATAAGAATCTCCATCAAACTTAGTTAAAACTTTCTCCTTCTTACAATCTATGATAGCTCAACAAGTGTTCAAGAAAGGTCTACCAAAAATGATAGGACAAGTTTTAGTAGCTGCTGAATTAAGCACTAAAAAATCAACAGGATACTTAATCATACCACAAAGAACCTACACATCTCTTACAATACCAATAGGGCAAATGGTTTCCTTATTAGCAAGGTGAATAACCACATCAATGTCCTCAAGATCACAAGGACCAATTTCATGCATAATTTCCCTGTAAAGCTCATAAGAAATAGCACTGGAACTAGTACCAATATCACATAAACCATAGTAGCAATGATCACCAATTTTAACAGAAAGCACAGGAACACTAGATTTTCTAGCTTTACTAGGATGAGAGATAATATTAGAAGCATCTTCACAGAATACAATGTGCTCATCCTCTATATTTCTACCGACAGGGTCTTTCACAATAGCTACCACAGGTTCAATATTCAATTTCTCATCAGGCTCCATAGGTTTCTTAGTACCTTTATTATCTGCACTAATCATCATAGAATACTCCTTTACCTTAGCTGGAAAAGGTATTTTTCTCAACATAAGGTTCAGGCATGTAACACCCTAGTTTTACCTAATGGCTAATTAGGGTTTTGTTTGTGCATTCATGAGCATCATAATTTAATTGCGCATTGAATAAAATAAATCAAACCTTAAACCCTAGTTTTCTCCCCTCTCTTTGAAACAATTCAAATGGTTTTGAATATTTTGGAAAACTACCAAAATAATGGAGCCCAAATGGTCTACAAGGGCCCCTGATTATTTTATATATTTTACAAAAACTCTGGTAATTTTGAATGGTTCAAAATAGATTTGAAAATGAAATTTACAAAGAGGAAATCAAATCAGAAAAAGGAAAAAGCTTCAGGAAAAAAACCCACAGTCAGACTAGCTAACAAGGCCGCAACCCAGGCCGGCCCATAGCCTCTTCCCTTCTCCTTGCCGCTCGCGCACAACAACCGTAGCCAGGAGTGGCCCATCTGGCCCATCCAGCCTAGTAACGCTTCGCTATCGTCTTCCTCGGGTCATTGTCCACCTCTCGATCCACCGAAGGTGCTCGTTGTCAATGTCGCGTAGCTCGCCGGCGTCAAGATCCCCGCCGCCGCTCTGGAGAGGGATAAGATCCCCGAGACGTGCCTCTCCCTTCCTCCCGTGCTTGCTCCCTCTCTGGTTCCCCTCTGGCTAGTGAACCCTAGCCGCAGGTGCTCCGGTGCCGCACCAATTCCGACCACCCCTCGCCTCTCCGCGCTAGCCATCGCGCTCCCCGTGCTTCACCGGTTCTTCTCGCCATTGCGTGCAAGCTGAAGCTCTCCTAGATGCTGCAATCAACACCAACTTTGAGAGTTGTAAGACAAAAGTTCTATCTAACTCTGTTCCTTCTTAAAGGGATGTCTAGTTTTGTCCGTGTTGAAGAAAGATAGTATCTCCTTTGAGGATATGTTATCTTCCCCCCAACTTTGATTTGATTTGGGTTATTGTCAAAATCAAACTCAGTTCCAAGGATTATCTTGATGGTGTTTCTACTTGTGATATTTCACTTGAGTACATCCTCATGTCCTTTGGTCTGACCAGTATTTCTGTCTTGTTAAAGCAACATATGAGTCCATCTTCTTGGAGTGTCTCAATAAGTTTGTTGTTGATCCCATCGATGGCATCCTTATTTTCTCCATGTTAGATTAGATTCATATGGAACATTGGGCATTAATGTTGAGAACCATCTTCAGGTCATTTTGAAGTATGAGTTCTGGATGTTAGAAGTAACCTTCTCCGATTCACATGCAAATGTTGAGAGATGTCGCAGTGGATTTGGGAAGAGTTATCGTTCTTTCCTTAAGGAAACATGTGTGTTCTATTGTCAGTACTTTATGTGTGTGCAGTTGTCCTTCGACAATATGCTAATACACGGGTATAGCAATCTAGCTCATATTTTGGAGCCTGACACCGTAGTCCATGTATTGAGACTCTAGTAACTTTACCTTCGTGGTAAATGTTGCAAACTATCTATTCAGATATGCTGAGTCTTAAGTATCATTTCACTTAACCAAAGCTGAATCTCAAGCAGCAATGATGGTTGGTGTTCCTCAAGGTTTTGACATAGGTCTCTTTGTAAATCAGGCAAGATTGATGTAATGGTTGACACACTTAGCCGGAAAGACCTCTTGCCATATTCCTTTGAATCAGCAGTAACAACCATTCTTCATGAGGCATCTTTTATGATTTATTCTAGAAGTTGTTCTTATGGTTTCCTTGTCTACGAAGTCTGACCTTTACTTGATGTTTGATTTCTCGAACATCAAGGAGAACATTTAAAGTAGTGCTGCTAAATGTCTCTCAGTCGATCCTCCAGACTCTTTTATGTTGGCAATCGTTGTTGTGCTGAGTAATTGAAGTCTGAGAATGAAGTTTTTTTTCTTCTCATGTCATCAGGAATCTTCTTACCTATTTATCTAGTGGTGTAAATAGATATCATGATCTTTGGAAAATATTTTGATAAACCTGGATGAATAAAGAGTTTTCTTCGTTCTCTCAATCATGTTGTAAGAGTGACTATGATTTTGATAATCAGAAGTTTCTCTTGCTACATGTTCCTTGTGACTCTTAAGAGTCCTCTCCACCAAAACACCTTTCTGTCTTGGCCTTCTGTTGAATGAAAGAGTGACCCTTCTGTGTCAAAAGTAGTTCAACGGCTTGGTTTTGTTGATCCCTATCTCCGCAACCTGAAATCTCTACTTAAGATGTTTAGTAGAGGTTCATATCGAAGTCTGTAGCTCATGTTCTCTCTATTGTAACCTTCCTTTTCAGAATATTAAATTCCTCTAAAGCTCTATGGTCTCAATCCTTATGAAGACCATATATCTAACAATTTGACATCTTCTCCTCTTGTTTCCTCTGTTATCTTTGACATGTTTCATGTTTGTCATCTCAGAGTTGTTTCTGAACACTCCATCCATGAGTTGACCATGAGATACTCTATGTGTTGTTTAGTGTGTTTCCCTCTAACCCTTAGAGTGGCCCTGTTTCTTTCTCTCTTTGTCTCTTTTCCTACCTTTGGAATCTTGGGTCGAGATTCTCATAAGGGGGATAGAGCTGTAACACCCCAGTTTTACCTAATGGCTAATTAGGGTTTTGTTTGTGCATTCATGAGCATCATCACTTAAATTGCGCATTGAAGAAAATAAATCAAACCCTAAACCCTAGTTTTCTCCCCTCTCTTTGAAACAATTCAAATGGTTTTGAATATTTTGGAAAACTACCAAAATAATGGAGCCCAAATGGTCTACAAGGGCCCCTGATTATTTATATATTTTACAAAAACTCTGGTAATTTTGAATGGTTCAAAACAGATTTGAAAATGAAATTTACAAAGAGGAAATCAAATCAGAAAAAGTAAAAAGCTTCAGGAAAAAAACACAGTCAGATTAGCTAACAAGGCCGCAGCCCAGGCCGGCCCATAGCCTCTTCCCTTATCCCTGCCGCTCGCGTGCAACACCCGCAGCCAGCAGTGGCCCATCTGGCCCATCCAGCCGGGTAACGCTTTGCTGTCGTCTTCCTTGGGTCATCGTCCACCTCTCGATCCACCGAAGCTGCTCGCTGTCGATGTCACGTAGCTCGCCAGCGTCAAGATCCCCGCCGCCGCTCTAGAGAGGGATAAGATCCCCGAGACGTGCCTCTCTTCCCCTATGCCTCTCCCTCCCTCCCCTTTCTCCCTCTCTGGTTCCCCTCTGGCCAATGAACCTAGACGCAGGTGTTCCGGTGCCCCACAAATTCCGACCACCCCTCGCCTCTCCGAGCTAGCCACCACGCTCCCCGTGCTTCACCGGTTCTTCTCGCCATTGCGTGCAAGCTGAAGCTCTCCTAGATGCTGCAATCGACACCACATGCCGAGCGCCGACCACTGTCAATTTGCCGTCGTCTGACCCCTCCCGAGCTCTCTGACCCCCTCTGACGCACCCAAGGTGAGCTTGCGGTTCTCAGGAACCTCCTCACTCCTCCCCTCTCGCTCTGGTTCAAGCTCGCGTAGTGCTCCACCATGCGCCGCCGCAGAGCATCGCCATAGCTACTGTTCTGGCGACCTTTTTCGAGCGGCGCCGCAACTATATTGCTTGCCTTGCTACGCTGGTTCGAACATGCCTAGCCCCGTCGCCTCGCACGCCTCACAGCACCGTCTTCGGTGACCATCCGACGGTGGCCGTCATGATGACGTCATCGCGACGTCAGGCTGATGTGGCCCGTGGGGCCGTTGACTGCTGACTGCCGCGGTGGCAACTGACGTGGCCTCGGCCCCGCTAGTCAGTGTCTGTGGGTAGCTTCAATCCCAGTGAAAAAGAACCCCCACCCCTGTGCTGACGTCACAGTGACGTAATTAAACCTATTTAATATGGTTTAATAATTCCAAAAACTGATTAAATCTTATTAATTCAATAACTAATTCATTATAAGTCAGAAAAATACAAATAATTTATAAAAATGTTTAGAAAAATGAGAACTATCTATTAGAGCTATAATAATGCATTGTTAATCAACTTCCATAACAAGTTTAATTAGAAGAACAAACCAACCCCTCTCATATACATCCGGAGTTTCCCCGAGTTAGGGTTTTCGCCCTTCGGAACCCCGATTAAATTGTCAAGCATGTTTTAGGGTTTCAATTCAATACAATTTTAACTTGTCATATCATCATACTTGCTTAAGCATTGCATCGATGCCATGTGTTGATTGTTTCCCCTCTATTTCCGGTGTTTTGGTTCTTCCCGGTAGAATACAAGATCGAGATCGAGATTGATGACCGATATCAACACCGTCGAAGATCGAGGATTAAAGAACAATACTTGACCAACTGTAACCAAGTCAAGTAGAAGATTATCGAAGCTCTGCTTTCTGTTATCAACTGGCAAAGGCAAGCATAGCCCCACCATGATATAATCCTATGATTTCGAAAGCATTTTAATTCTTACCATGTTGCATACGATTCTACTGTGGTCTTTTATCGATAGATAGAGTATCCTATCTATTGCATTACTCCCTTTGAGCTTATATTACCTGATCCACTGCTCCTAGCATAACTAGGTTTGGCTTGTGTGCACTGCTAGAGCTTATATCTGTGTCCTGCTTAGCCATGCATAGCTGTTGAGTCTGGTCCATCCAGATGATGTATCAAATGCAGAGAATATAGTATGACAGGAGATCGAGATATATTGAGGAGGTGATATGAGTTTAAACATGATAAGGCTTGTATGGGAGGCCACAGTGGGATGTGGTTTTTCTAGTCCCATGCTCGCCACCACTAGGAACCGAGTTGTTGCCTTTGGAACCGAGTTCTTGCCTTTAGAACCGAGATGAGCGTACAACCACACGGGTCCTAGAAAACCACATGAGCAACTAACTTGCCTAGTAGATTCCATGAGTCACATAGTTTAGGCGTTCCATTCGACATATGGATAGAAAACCTTTTGAAAGATTTGTCGGGTGAAGGTGCGTCATAACAGGTAGGTAAGCATGGCCTGGGTTGCTTGGGCTCGATGGAGCCCCTGGTAAACCAACCTCGCCTCACATCTTTAAGTACCAGCTTCGGGATTTGACCCGTTACGGCGGAACCATACTTATTGCGTGACTCATGGTCTCGGCGAAAGCAAGGTAAATGTCGTGTCTAACCACCCTCTGTCGGCTTTCCAAGGAAGAGGGCTAATCATGTGGCATTAAGAGAAGGTTAGTACGTGTGGGTAAAGTTGTACACCCCTGCAGGGTAATAATCTTTTCGAAAAGCCATGTTCACGGTTATGAACGCTTGGTGACCACATTCTAAGATCATAGAGAACATGAACCTAATCATAAAACTTGGCAGATCAACGTGTGCTTAAGGATGCTTCCTCATGGGTACGAGGGAGTGATCCTAGTCAGGGTTGAGATGATGATGATTTGGTGGATATCAAAAGATGATGATCAATACTTTGGAGATGTCGCTCTCTTATCCCCTTTTAAAACACTCTGAATAGACGAGCTTCTCCTCTCTCTTGTTTTATAAACAAAGATGGTGTTATGCAAAACAACTCCACCAGCCATAAGTCTTGCGGAGTACACCCTGTACTCACCCTTGCTTTGTTGATACTTTTGGCAGAGTTAGTGTTCCCTGAAGATCAGTTTGGTACTACATCGACACCGATGAGTAGCTTGGGGTTCCCCGCCGACAGCCTGGAATCTATAGGCTGGGACGTCATCGTTATGCTTCAGGCCTCTTAGGCCATTTGTTAAGTTTGCTATACTTAATAGCTGATGTTTGTGGTCAGTGACCTCTGCTTGTAATAATTTGGTTCTCTGCTCAGTTATGAGCTTGCTATAATAAATTTTGTGTCGTAGGGTCATTGTTGTGTTACCGATTCTTCACTGGATATTCTCGAGCTCAAGGTTAAGCTTATGTCAGACGGAGGTCTGGGATTTGTTTAGCCCTGATCCCGGGGGTGTCACAGGTTTTGGTATCAGAGAAGTATCGACCGTAGGAAAACCTTGCTATTGGTCGATGTTGAATCTAGTGTTTGTGAAAACTATTTTAAAGATGAAAAGTATTTACAAAAAATCTAGTATGCTTATTTTACTCCTTATCCAGTTTCGCTCTTACTCTGGGTCATCTTATCTGGTGTTGATTTTGGAAAAGTTTTGATATCTCTTCTAGTTCTTCAAAGCTTAGGTGCCTTCTTGGCATGTCGTTTCTCAGCAAGTTGACCTAGTATTGAGTTCTCTAGAGTTGTGTGTGTTGTGAATTCCTTGTTCCCTTGCTCTTGTTCATCTGAGAGATTCCTTTCTATCATGATCTCTCTATCTTTTGGACCCACAATATTATATTGTTGGTTCCATAGTGTTTTGTTCTAGGGTTCGAGGTTTCCTTTCGCCTCATGTGCCTCCTTTTTGTTTGTTGGGTACTTCAGAAGTCGTTTCTTCTGTTGGAAGCTACCTCGTGATTATTACCTTGTAGTGTACGCCATGTCACCCAAGTAGTAGTTAATATTTTATTTGGGTTTTAACCCTTGGATTTGAACTGAAGATCCCCGATTGTGCTGGATTCTATTGTTGTGAATCTTGTACATGAAGCTGACCTTTAACCCAAGATCCTTCCTTTGATCCCTGTTGTTAATGTTTACACATTACCTCAGGATGGCTGGTACTACAATTCTAGCCTTCAAGCTTGTGGTCTTCGTCGCAATTGATTTGTGACAACTAAGGACTTCCCCTACCACATGCTATGGAAGATGTTCTTTAATGGAACCAAATAGATCACGACAAGAGTACTCCTTGAGAGTCTCGCATCTATACTCGTGATTCTGCCACACCTTATCTCTTCTATGCATTGGTTTTCGGAAGATTGTTGACTATGCATCCACATCTCAGGATTCCATCCTAAGCATGTTCATTTTCCCTTGTTGCTTTCTGACCTTTGTATACCAGTTGGTAGCCAAGTAGTAAATGTGCATCGGTGTCTTCCGATGTCAGATACTCTTGTGGTCCGTCAAGACAACCCATTTCGGGATGTCAGGAGAAAAAAACTCCAGTACCTCGTCGTATCTAGGACCAGGTCAAAGTGTTGTAATCCGCAGATCAAGAAGTGGTATTTAGCTTCTGTCTGTTCTACCTTAAAGTGTCACACTCTTTTATACTAAGAGGTCGTGCTGTGACCCCTTAATGAAGTGATGCTCCTACACATAATTACCCTCCCTCCCTCAAGCTTTCGCGCTCGTGAGTGATGCATGTGCGTAATAATGTGGTTATCTAAAGATTCTTAGCAATTATTATTGTTTTGATATCTAAGGACATTTAAGTCATCCTTAGAATGATTGGTTAATCCTATCACTAAGCGAAGTTTGATTGTGCTACCAAGTCCGTTACTCTAGTACACTCTCCTCGGTCAAAGAGTTAGGCTCGTGCCGAAATTCGGAGACTATGTCTTCTTGCCTTATAAAGCAAGTATCCTCTCGAACAAAGTGATATATCGGTGGTCCGTGATATTCTAGATGTCTACTAGAATTATCACCGTGTTGCCACATGACTGGGTTGTCAAGTTCTTGAGCAAGCAAGTTCTTTGAACTTCTCTTTCCTCCAAGGATCCGTACTGGATACTCCTGAACTAGTTGGTTGAGCTTAAACAACAACTTGGAGAGTTGTAATACAAAAGTTCTATCCGAATCTGTTCCTTCTTAAAGGGATGTTTAGTTTTGTCCGTGTTGAAGAAAGATAGTATCTCATTTGAGGATATGTTATCTTCCCCCCAACTTTGATTTGATTTGGGTTATTGTCAAAATCAAACTCAGTTCCAAGGATTATCTTTATGGTGTTTCTACTTGTGATATTTCACTTGAGTACATCCTCATTTCCTTTGGTCTGACCAGTATTTCTGTCTTGTGCTTTGAGGACACATGGGAATTCTATCAAGTGCTTTCGCTTCAAATAGCTGAGTACTCTTCTTTGGTGTTGTAAGTATTGTGTGCGTGAACCTATGCTAATGTACCGACCTTACTTGGACTAATACATACTTGTGATTAAACCCCCTGCAAGCATCCGCAACTACAAGAAAGTAATTAAGATATAAACCTGACCACAACCTTAAACTCTGAGATCCTACACTCCCTTGTGCAAAGGTGTCCTAACGGGGGTTCAGGTTTCTGTCACTCCGGCAACCCCACAATTAGTAGCCAAATACACAATGCATTCCCCTAGTCCCATAAATGGTGAAGTATCATGTAGTCGACGTTCACATGACACCACTAGAAGAATAGAACCATAATTTAAATACTAAACCATTGAATAATAACTCAACACAAATCCACTAATAACAACATGACTTCTCCCATGCCCTCAAGAACTAAACGAACTACTCACAAGACATCATATGGATCAAGATCAAAGATGATGTGGTGATGAATAACAATCTGAACGTAAACAATAATCCAATGGTTCCATTCACAAGCATCAACTACAATAGTAATTAACACCGGGATTCCCCTAAGAAATAAAGCAATATCCAACACAACTGTTACAGCGGGACGGAGTGGTGATGATGGTGCTGGTGGACATGATGGTGTGGATGATGATGATGATCCCGATGAAGCCTAGCTTGATGACGGTGTTGATGGCTACGATATCCCCTCTCCAGGAAGGAGTTTCCCCGGTAGAATTCTGTCTACTGGTGAGATCTTTCTCTCTCTCGGTGTTTTCCGCCCCGTAGAGGCGGCGGATATCTATCTGTGGTCGCTCCCCTGGTGTTAGGGTTCCATAAGGAAGATGTAGGCGAGAGGGCGGAGTCGGAGGCTGAGCAGGTGGGCCACACCTGCCCTAGGCGCGAGGCAAGGTTGGCCCGCGCCTAGGGGGTGTGGCCCCCCTGTGGCCCGGCTACGCCTCCCCTTCTGGCTTCCTTCGTCTTCCGGGAAAATATAATTTTCCTATATTTTTCTGGTATTTTTCTGATCTTCGCGAAATTGCATCAAAACACCTCTTTTTTCATCAGAATCCAAACTCCAGCAGTACATCCTCCAAGAATCATCCAACATGCAAAAATAGTGGAAAAGACATAAGTAATACCTCATAGTAAGACATATATCAATGAATAGAGGCAAATTATGATATAGAATGGTGATGCAAATTGGACGTATCAGACTGCGACATGTCCGGAGTATTCGGCAGCTAGAGTTCCATCCAGTGGACGAGGAAGTCAGGGAGGACCTGAGACTTGATAGTGGTGCGCTGCTCGTAAATTATGTCGAGGGGGATAATTCGATGCCCCACAAGGCTACGCGCCCCGTGGCTTCGCGGTTGTTCAGGATGTTCGATAGCGGGGCATCGTTGACGACCATGACCTGATGCTCCTGGAAGTAGTGGCTCAGTCGACGAGCCGTCATGAATACGCCGTAGGAGAGCTTCTGGTAGTGAGGGTACCTCTGCTTTGTCGGGGTTAGTACCTCGCTGAGGTAGTAGATTGGACGTTGTACCCCATGGGTCTTGCCATCTTCGGGTTGCTCGACCACGAGTACTGTACTTACCACCCTATGTGTAGCTGCGATGTATAGCAGCAGGGGTTCATGTTCCTTCGGTGTGACCAGGACAGGCGAGGTGGAGAGCAGTCGCTTGAGGTCTTCGAACACGTCGTCTGCTTCAGGTGTCCACTCGAACTTGTCCGCCTTGCGCAGCAGCTGATAAAAGGGCAGGGCCTTCTCGCCCATGCGGCTGATGAATCTGCTCAGTGCCACGATCCGCTCATCTAGCTGTTGGACGCCTTTGAGGTTCTTCGGCTTCTCCATGGCCAGTATGGCCCTGATTTTATTCGGATTCGCCTTTTCTGGGTTTAGCTTGATCTTATAGTGATCAAGGTTGTGAAATGTCTCGTGGAGATCGTCGATCAACGTCTTGGCCTCCTTGGTCTTGATTACTATGTCGTCGACATAGACTTGGATGTTACGACCGATTTGGCTTTTCATGCACGCCTGCATGCACCTCTCGTACGTGGCACCTGCATTCTTCAGCCCGAAAGGCATGGTGTTGTAGCAGAAAAATCCGAACGGCGTGATGAATGTTGTTTTCTCCTGATCTTCGACCTTCAGCCAGATCTGGTTATAGCCTGAGTAGGCATCAAGGAAGGATATTTTCTCGCATCCTGCAGTCGAATCAATGATTTGATCGATCCGTGTTAGAGGGAAGTGGTCCTTGGGATAGTACTTTGAGCGATGTGAAGTCCACGCACATCCGTAGGATATCCGTGTCCTTTTTGGGGACCAGCACGGTGTTGGCCAACCACTCGCTCTCCTTGATTTCCCTGATGAAGTTGGCATCGAGTAGTCTGTTGACTTCGATTCCAACGGCTTCGGCTCTTGGTTTGGACAGTCGTCGGATTGAATGCTTGACTGGTTTCGTGTCCGTAAACACATTGAGTGCATGCCCGGCGAATTCCCTGGGAACTCCTGGCATGTCCGTGGGATACCAGGCGAAAATTTCCCAGCGCTCATAGAGGAATTCCATGAGCGCACTTTCCTATGCGGGGCTGTGGTCGTTGGCAATCAATACCGTCTTGGAGGCGTCCATTGGGTGGACTTGCACCTTCTTCCTGTTGACGGTGGAGTCGAACGACATATCAGGTGCGTTTTGTCTATCGACTGGGGGGTGCCCTGTTGTCTGTCACCTCTCTTAGCCTCGTGAGCTCCTGCTACATGACGAACGACTAGGAGATCTGGTCGAAGTCTCTGTCGGAATGGTCGGAACAGGTGAAGCTTCCCTAGATGGTGATGACGCCTCTGGGTCCTGGCATCTTTAGTAGCAGGTACGTGTAGTGCGGTACTGCCAAGAATCGTGCGAATTCCACGCGCCCGAGGATGGCGTGGTACTGTGACGGCCAATCCACCACTTCGAATTCTAGTCACTCGCACATGAAGTTTTCGGGCTGGCTGAAGATGACGTCGAGCCATATCTTGTCAAGGGGGTATATGCCCTTCCCAGGGACAATGCCATGGAACGTTGTGTCTGATTGCTCCAGGCTGCACATCGGGATCCGCATTGCTGCGAGTGTGCTGGCGAACATCAGATTGATGCAACTGCCGCCGTCCATGAAGACGCGGCTCATCTCGAATCCCCCTATCTGTGCCTCGAGCATCACGGCAGCATGACCTGTGCGAGGGATCTGGCGTGGGTGATCCGAACAATCGAACGTGATGCAGGACTCCGAGCCGCTGAGGTACTCAGGTATGGCTGGTGGAGAGGTCACGGCCAGGCTGACTTGGCGGGTGATCTTATTTTGCACCCTGTTGGTTGGGCGCCCCTTCTGGATCATCAGGAACCCTTTTGGTGGCGGGTACCCTCCTGCACTGTTATTTGGCTCTGGTGTGACCTGCGGCTGTGATGGTCCGACGGGTGGTGGTGGAGGAGCTCCATGGGCGATGTCACCTGGTGCGGGTGCGGGACCAAACCCAGGGTTCACGGTCTGGCGCCGCATTTGGGTGAGGCCCTCCCTGAGCTTCTGGAACTCGCGGAAGTCCTTGAGCATGTGGCTGGCCTTCTTCTTGCCATCTTGTTTGTCGATGTAGAAGTGGATGGTGTAGGGACCAGAAAACTTTTCGTATGCCATAGTCTCGTCGTCGCGGCCGCGACGTTGCCATGTTTGCGTGGGTCACCCGCCATCGCGGCAGTTGCCTCCACGGTATCCGCTGCTGCGGTTGCCGTCATTGTGTTGATCGGCGTATCCAGTCGCGATCATCATAGACGCGTGATCTTCTCTTGCTGCGGCGCTCGCGTCTATGGCCGTAATCGTCTTCGTCATCCGAATGCGCTCGGGTGACGGAATCCTCACCATCTGCCCACCGGTTGGCGATGTCCATGAGGTGGTCTAGCGTCTTGGGCTTGACACGCCCAAGCTCTTCCTTGAAATCTGGGCGCGTGGCACCGTCCTTGAAGGCGTTGATTGCCCTTTCTTCGGAGATGTGCGCGGTGGAGTTCTTGATGTGGGACCAGCGGAGTTTGTACGGGCAGATGGACTCGTTGGATCATTGGGTGCAGGCCCGTAGATCTTCGATTGAAGCTGGCCTCTTGCTGGTGGCCTTTAAGTTCCGGATGAAGCTGTATGCTAGCTCTTCCCAGCTTTGGATGGAGCCGGACGATAAGTTGCTGAGCCAGACCCTAGCCGCGCCTGTCAGCTGCAGCTGAAGGCATTGTAAGTCGGTGTTCTTGTTTCCGCCGTGGAGCTTGACTGACGATAGGTGATCATCGAGCCAAGCCTTTGGCTCCTGCGTGCCGTCGAACTTCGGGTTGTTCGAAGGGAGCTTGAAATTTTTTGGCATCCGCGTTCGCCGGACGGATCTGCTGAAGCATCTGGCTCCGCACAACTCTCCATCGCCTTCTTCTTCATACTTAGTAGAGCACGCACGTTTAGCATGTGCCTTGTCGATCTTGCATTGGGTAGATCATTGCGAGCGTCGTAGTTGCTGCTGCAGCGCCGGGGCAGGTCGTGCTCGTCCTCCTCTGATAAGGGGGTAGGGCTCCGGGTGAACTGGACCGCAGCTCTTTCCTTTGGCTCCGTAGGAGCATCACCGTGGAGCGCAGCTCCGACGAGTCCGAGGTCAGCTAGCGCGGACTTGTGCATGGCGCTCTTTGGGTTTCCCACTGGAGGTGGGTGGGACGCGAGAGATGTAGTGGCTGCCATGATCACAGCCTGCATCATTTTTGGCATGACGTTGCCGTGTGAGTCCATCTTCATGAAGGACGTGTTGAGGGCCCTGGTGACCTTGCGTCGCGCGGCGGGGTCCATGCGCTCCGTGTGGGAGCGGTACTTGTTGGCATTGTTTCCATGTGAGTGGAGCCATCAGCGGTGGAGAGCGCAGCTCGCCGCGCGCTGGACTCCACAGCTGCCTTCTTACGCTTGTCGAGCTCCTCGATCAGCTTCACCTGCCGGTTGTGCTCATTGATGAGGAGGAGGTGGTAGGCCATCACTAGATCACGTGAAGCATTCAGAGGTAGGATTATGTTGCCTGCCACAGCCTCGCGTGCTTGGCACCAGCCTTCCTCGTTGAGGTTGATCTGGTTGTAGGCCTAGGCGTCGCCTTCGTTGGGCCTGTTAGGTGGGTCTCCCCTGTTTCCTCCGTTCCCAGTTTGCGAGTTGGGAGGGTGATTGTGTGTTTGCTGCACACTCGAACCCGGTGGCGGGTCCGTTACGTTTTTGATGACGACGGTGCATAGGTAGCACCCACGGATTGGATCGCTGCTTTCGCAGCTTTCGGATCCGGAACCGTAGGTTCCTTCATCTGAGGGAGGGCCGCACATATCTGAGTTGTAGATGCTGCCATCATCCGAGTCATCTGTCATCATCGACATGTGTAACACGCCGATGGGTGGGTCCCATGAAGCGGGCCTGATGGATGGTGGTGGAACCAGCTCTGGGAGTCAGAGGGTTCCGGTCTGCCCCACCGGGAAGCAGAAGCTCCCGAACAGCATCTGGAGCCCATCGCAGACGGACTGAAAATCTCTCAGGGTGGCCGACGAGTGGGCGGTGAAGTCGAAGGCGCCAAAGAGGAGGTGACTCTCCGTTACCGATGAGTTGTAGATCGCTCCAGATGGAACTGTCATGACCGCACGATGAACATCCCCATTTCCCACAGACGGCGCCAATTAAGGAGGTTCGATCTCGTCAATGCCCATTGTTATGGACTTGGGTTTTGGAGAAGATGGGGATGCTAGAAGTCGCGGAATGGTTAACAGACAAGCAACACGGGGACACAGGATTTACCCAGGTTTAGGCCGCCGGAGGGAAAAACCTACTACTGCTTGTCTGCTCTTGATTACGGCGGAACCGAAAGTTACAAGGGTGCGCATATGTAATCTTGCTTGAGGTGCTTATGCGGTTGTGGAAGAGATCCTTCTCGCCATACCCTCCTGGCCTTTATATAGATAGGCAGGTCCCGGGCTTAAGTCGAGTCGGTTACAAATTAGGGTTGGTACCCTTTGAAATTCTATCTAATCTAGTCTTGTCCTCCAAGGAGTCGAAAACGTCATGGGTTTGGGCCACCCGAAGTCTTCACAACCGCGTGTCTTGTCATGGGACTTCCTTGGACTGGACTAGGTATACCAATGTTATGTACCCGTGGGGTATATCCATGTCAGCAGCGTTCATAGCTCCTTCCTAGAATAGGAGTAACATCCCAGCGTTAGAGCTTAAGAATAAGCTTACTCAGGTGTGTGCATTGCATTCATGCATAGAAAATTCGAATAATTTTGGCGCTTTTGAACAAAACTTGTCAAAGTGATTGAAGCTTCTCTCAACTTGATGGAATTGAGGTAGAACATAAAGTGACTACGATAAGTTTCAATATGACCTTTGTTTAAACCTTGATTAGGGCAGGTATGATTTTATATAAGGGTAGATCAAAGGTAATAAAACTAAACCACAACATATTATATAATGATTAATATCATATCCTTAAGTGATCATCTCATAGAATTTATTACACCACTCATGAATACCAATTTATGAATATAACTTAAGTAATAAGAATGTAACAACTAAACCTTAACCTATTTTAATTTTATCTACTTATACCATGTGTATCATGGTAACACCTAACCTTAACTCTTTAGTGAGATTGAGTAGGAAAGAAACCAAGTCAAGATCATTCACCATATATCTTTCTTTCCATATCAATCCTTATCATCTCTATTGGATTTTATTCTATTCCTATTGTTCATCAATGTTGAGTAATCAACTATTGATTCACCAAATCTTAACCTATCAACTCTTGTTCTATTAACCTTGTACTTACCATAGCATTCATTTAAGTCCTTTAGAGAAAGGAATAAGGAGAGGTAAGTGGTAATGTTAGCTGAAGATATCATCTATATGATATGAGAGTTTGAAGAGAATTGAACTAATATAAAATTGATGGAGTTAACTCACTCCTAAATGGATAGAAGGGTGATTTGAAATAAAGGTATATGTGGTAACAAAAAGGATTATTAAGGGTGAATATTGAAGATAGATACACAGAGTAATCTTGTTGAATTAAGAAGGTATAGTCTATGAGTAGTATCTTCTACTTAGTAAGAGATACTGAGAAGATAATTATAATACAACCATAATGTTGTATTACTAAAGGCCTTGATTAGCCAACTGGAAACCTAAGCCATAAATGATCAAAGTATTATAATGATCATGTTTAAGTCACTAATAGTGATTGATTATATCATATATAAGTGACATTGGTGGATAGAACACGAGTAAAACCTAGTATAGACATATTATCCTTGGTTAGTCATGATAAGACAAAAAGGTATAATGTGAAGTTAGAATATAAGTTACTATAATAGTAGTGATGGATGACAAAAGATGTGTGAGTAGAGTTAACAGTAACCATTTGTTTAATTGAAGGTTACCATTAGTAAGTTGATATAACCAAGTAAGGATAGGAGAAGATTATGAAAAGCTCCTATGACAAGCTTCTAAGCTTAATAAGTGAGATCACAAAGTAATTGTGAAGTAAGGGAGTAATAATTCTAGTGGAATTGGAATCATTATAAATGTCCTAGAGATAATAATTATCTCTATAAGGAGATTATATTGAGCTTTAGTGTCAAGCTCATTGAGTTACAAATGGTTTTGGAAGGTGGAAGAGTTGGTAATAATTTTCTTCTGAAGTAAAGCTTATCATGTTAACCATAATGATGGATATGAAGAAGTAATATATCTAGGAAAGGAATTCCTTAATTAGGAGTCCAAACTTATGAAATATGGAAGCTAGGAATTCTTGGTAAAGACTCAGCTTTAAATCCTTAAACAAATATAATACCCATCTGATCTGATTGATTTATCATCCTATTTCCACAATTCCTTATAGGAATCTTTTCTTATAGCAAAGCACTCAAGCATATCTTGTCATATTAAAACATGAACAATATAAGTGCCTAGGAATCATAATTATCAAGCCTTATTTTTAAGACATTCTAAAAAAATAAGAACAACCCTAATACTTTACCTTATATAATGATCTCATTTATGATCACAAATATAGGGGCAATGTGTTTTCAACCATAATGTTCATTCACATTTATAAAAACAATAATATAAACCTTGAATGAACCATTTCTACCAATAGACAGTCTTGATAAAAATCATAGAAATATAGGATAACTATGAAGAGTCTATATAAGTGCTTTAATTATTTTCTCCAGAATAATGGATTAATTGTTTTATATTATTAAATTGCCCATTCTTATGTGCTTGATTCTAAATAAATTCAAATCCTAAAACAAGGAATTTTGAAATAGATTTAATAATAAATTCAAGGTATGTTATAAAGATTCATAACAAAAGTACTTATATAAAGAAAATAAAGAAATAGTATCATTATATTAAAAACTCATAAGAGAACCTTAATACACTTTATTATTGCTGCAATCATTCAGCAAATAAACCTATAAACAAAATTCAAAAAATGGAAATAGAAAGAAAAAGGAGGATCTAGCCTGAGCAGCAGGCCGGCCCAGCATCTCCTCTGCCTATCCGTCGCTCGCGAGTCGGAGCCAGCTTCCTCCGCTCGATTCATCAAAGCCCAACACCGGCCCAGGCCCGCATACCCCTTTGTCCACCTAATCGCCGTCGTCTACCTCGTGCTCGCCCCGAAGCAGCTCGCTGGCAGCAGCGCCGCCGCTCGCCAGCATGGAGATTCGTGCCTCCGACCTCCAGAGGGGATAAGGAGGCCATGACGACGCAGCTCTACGTCATCCTCATCCACTCCTTCTCTCTCTGAAGCTCTCTCTCTCTCTCGATTTCTTCCTCGAGGCCGAAACCCTAGCTAACCTCGCCATCATGCCACACCTCCTCACTCCTTTCAAAGTATCCATGGAGAAGCCCCATGCTCCGTAGATCCTCTGGGTGGAGTCCAGCATCAAGAGGAGCACTGGGGAGGGCGAATTTTGCTGTTCCTTTCCGCGGTAGTTCGTCGGAATCCTCGTCGGAGAGCTTTCCTCCAACCACATCCGTCCTCACCGACACCACCACTGCAACCAGGGTGAGTCACTGATGCTCAAGCATCTCTCCTCTACTCTTTTCGCACTCTCTAGCATGCTCGTACTGTAGCGCCGCCGTACGCCGCCATCGGTCGTTGTCGTTACAGTAGTTCCGATGACCAATCAGGGGTGGTGCCTCCACTAGTAGACTCCCCGTGCAATACTCGTTCGAACATGTAGTCTTTCTCGGCCGCGCACGCTCGTAAATGCCTTTTCCGACGACCATCTGGTGGTGGCCGGTGAAGTGGGGCCGCGCTGACGTCATCTTGACGCCATGCTCGCGTCACCCTTGACCCAGTCCACCAATTGACCAGTCCACGCCTAGGTGGCGTACTAACGTGGCCCTGACCCCACTGGTCAGCGACCTATGGTAGCTCTGGTTGTGGTGTAAAACGATATTCCCTGTTTAGGAAATAGATAAAATGTTATAAGTCTAAATTTAAATATTCCAGAAATTTAATAAACCATTAAATCTTATTAAATCAATAAATTTTAATTTTATAATTCAGAACAATATGTGTAATATATGAAAATGTTTGGAAAAATAAAATCTATAATTTAATTGTCTCATCCAACATCATTATGTTAATTATTTAAATAAATATTATTTAATAAAGATTTTATAAATAGTAAAACTTTGATAATTCATATTTTAAAAATGGGAAATGATAAAAATCTATACTATTAAAAAGATTGGGACCGTTCGTCACTGCCTAGAAAATTTCCGTCTGCCTTGAAAAGACGGTTTTGCCCCTGTCTTTCAGAAGGAACTACCCACTATGCCATCCATGAGTTGTGTACCGCTTCCACGAAAAAAGGTCCCTGCCCCCCCTCTCTCTCCCCTGCCGTCCCTCTTGGTTCCCGAGCGATGAGCCCCCGCCGTGGTCCTCATCAGCGTGAGGCCGTCGCGCCCACCCTGCTCCTCCACCACCGGAAGGGGTCCATCGCGCCCACCCTTCTCCTCCCGCGCCGGAGCAAGGTCGCCGCGCCCACATTCCCCCACCGGCGCGAGGTCGCCACGCCTCCCCTGCTCCTCTCGCTCGTGGCGAGGCCGCCGCGCCCACCCTGCTCCTCCCATGCCGGAGCGAGGTCACCGCGCCCATATTCCCCCATCGACGCGAGGTCGCTGCGCCTCCCCTGCTCCTCTCCCTCCGGGGCGAGGCCGCCCCCGCCACATCGGCACCTGCCACCAACGTCAAGGACACGAGCAGAGCCGCCTAAGTCCCTATATGATTCCTCCCTTATTGATCTGATTTCACCACGTGTGGCTCCTGGTCTGTTGGGATCTTCTGCCTCTGGCTAGGATCCTCCCGTCCCGATCTGTTGGTGGGTTGAACAGAGGAGAAGATGTTCCAACTGCTTCCATGTATGAAGGAGAAAATTCTGCTGCAATTTCTTCCATGTATGCTCATCAACAGAAGTGAGACCCTAAACCAACCCAAAGTCTGTCAAATGCCTTACTTCTCGATTCATTGCCGGAATTTTATTACTCGTCATTTATGGGTTCTTGTGGGAGTCTCTCAACATTTTCTGTTAAATACACTGAACTCGACGTCTTGTATTGCTAACTTCTCATGTGAACTCTGTTGTCATCTGAAGTTTGATCTGCATACGGTGTTACTTTTGTTCAGATCGAGAAGTAGTGGTCAACCATGGAATTCAATCAATGAAAGATTCAATCGATGTTTAGAACTCACAAATTTGGCCTTACTTCTTGATTCATTGCCGGACATGCATGCGGCCTCCTTCGAGCTCACACCAGGCGACGACCACGCTGCTGCCCTGCTGCTGCATGTGTGATTCGCCTCGGTCTGGAGCGGGGAAAGAACAGGAAAGAAGGGGGAGAGAGGTAAACTGGAAGGGGCCGGAGGAAATGAGATTATACTAAACCGTAATTATCTTAATAGATGGAGGGACGCGTCAACGATCTTGTATTATGGGGCGGCGCTACGTGGTGCCTGCGAGGTCGATGCCGGCGTGCGCCTTGTTGGGGGTTGGGGGCGGCGCGTGGTGCCTGTCCGCACCGGCGAGGATAGAGGAGAACGCGCACACCATCTCCGACGTTCGTCATGTACACCAGCCTCCCGGCCGTGGCGACGTAGCAGTTGGAGTCATGCACACTGCAGTCGTTGTCCTTTTCTTTTCTTATATCTGAAACTGATCAGATAAATACATGGTATTTGGATGGATTTTCTTTTGTCTTGGTTCTTGCATAAAAAGTTTCAAAATCTTTGAGTGGTCCGTCGGATTCATGGTTCTTTAATTGCTGAATTTATTTGCTTCTTAATTGTTTCCTCTGTCCGAGCAGACGCTCGCTTTCAACACTGCTAGCATCGGCTCGCCGAGAAGCACTACTTGGTCAAGCTGAAATCTTGCTGCTAGAGGATTTAGATAGGTAGTCTACTGTGACGGTTGTGGTTTGCAATTTTTTCATCAGACCTAGGTGTCAGCACAATGTATCTCTCCCGTTGCCACTTATCACCGGTGGGGTACTATAAATCTGTTGTATGAACCTGTAGCGTCGGATACTCGGATTGTGTATTGTCAAACCAATGAGCAGTAGGAGAAGGAGTGCAGAGCATGGCTTCATGATCTTCCTCTCCGAATAACAATTTATGTCTTGCTCGCAGCAGGAAGAATGTCCTGGTTGTCGTGTTCTTTTGTGGGTTTTAGAAGTTTTACCAATTCTTGGCGTACCTAGCGAACAGAAACTACGCCTTTTAGCTGCCACAATGTGGTTTGAGTAATCATTTCCATCTTTTCATTTTTCTCCTTGTGGTTTTGGAGGAAATTGTGGAACATAAATTTTTTAATTAAGTTTGTATGTTTAGAGGAAAATTGCAGAGATAGTGACAAACTAATTCTGGTTTTGTGTTTATATAACTATAAAGAAATTGTAAAGCATATTGTTATTTGATATATAGTCTTTACTTGCTTGGATGGTGTTGTGGTTGAAATTAGAATTTAAGTGCATTACTTTTATATATGTATAAAGAGAAAAGAAACTTGGAGACACATATTTTTCATTTAAAATACAAATGTAGCAATTAATTAGCATGATCATGATAGACGAGTATTTTGCTATTATGTTTACATGTGTAGCGGAAAAACTTAACAACCCGTAGCAACGCACGGGCATTCAGCTAGTATAAATAATATACTAAAATTCTTAGAAAAATAAGAACTAACTTTAATATTATAATCATGTATTATTATTCCACCTAATTAAATATTTATTATTTATTAAGTGTTTATACAATATTAAATCTTATATAAATCATATCTTATTATTTACAAATCACAAAAATAAATATAATATACCAAAATGATCACAAAAATAATATATACATGTTAAAAATATAACATTCCACTTTTAAAGCAAATAAAAACTTAAATACCCTAATAACTTGAATTTAAATCTAATTTCCTTACTTAATAATTCATATAGGGGTACATAAAAATAGCTAATATTTTAAAAATGAGTCAATTATGGTCTAATAAATAATATTAGTCTTAAATATTGATATTATGAAGTCAAAATGGTTCAATACATTTTAAATATAATCTTATTGAATTATCATTCCACTATAAGTGTAGAATATCTGCAAATAAATCCTATTTTAATATCAAACCTTTAAAGAATAATTATGGCTAAATAAAATTTATTCCTTTACTTCAACTACAAGTTATTAACATACTAAGACACTACAGTGAATTTATAAAGTAGTTAAGTAATATTAATTCCTTAATCAAAACGATAACCACACTTTTATAAAAAGATAAATGTTCTTAATCAATTATAATTATAAGAAATTATTATTCAAATAAAAGTAATATCACTCTTAATTAGGTTTAAATAAACATTATGAGGAACAAATATCATAAGCATTACACCTTAAGTTTATCTATGTTTTTAAAGTTAACTTTAGTCTACAAAACTTTAAATATAATGCTAAAAACCTTATTATATGTTTTATAGTTAACTTTGGTCTATTATAATCAAGTCGTAAAGAATCTCAATTCCAAACTATTCAAACAAGCACAAATAGCATTGACCACATTTGATTAACCACAAAGATAGTTTAGACCTAAGAAAAGAAATCTTTTCTTCAAATGTTAATCTTTTTGCCACTTCAAACAACAAGTCTTAAGCTAATATTCCCCACACTTAACAACTAAACTCAAGGACTTTCATCATAGTCTACAAATGACCATTAATCATAAAAACATTGTTTGAAACTTTACTTGTATACTTCAGATTGTTAACACCTAAGTTCCTCGTAAATGTCATTATTATAAAGTAAAATTTAAAGATAAAACAAATCTTATATGAACAACCTTTCTATAGAGGTCCCAACCTTTAATAAGGCAGAGATCCCTATGTTTACAATGCTAGTCCCTGGATCAATAGCTAGCATCCACAGTTAAGATGTAATATCAAGAAACAAAGGTCATATTACAAATTTATAACAAGGAATAAAATAATTCATTACATCTTACATTGATCATGTGGCTATCTCATTATAATGCAGCAGAAATAATTATATAACATGGAGTCCTTCATCTTCAAAGTGCCACATGCAATCATGTTGGTTGTACACTTGTAATCCTATTCAACATACTTCACTAACATCAAACAAACCTGCAACATAATAAGTTACATCCACAAGGGTCAATACATTTGAATTGTATTGGAAAGTGATACTATGGTAGTATAGTGGTATCTATCATCTACATGCATTTGGCTAAGTGGATATTAGGATTGCTTTGCTCTAAATAGATTTTCCTTATCATTGGAAAACACTAAGTTTTTCTTTGTCCAAATCTCCCAAGGCATCTACCAATCATTGATTGAAGATCCTTTAACCCTTGTTCAACCACAAATTTTCATGTCTCCTAAGTGATAGCTTCCATGTCTTGATGCTCAAATTGTCCATTGCCGGGGACACGGCTAAGTACTTAGATTTTTACTCTCTCGAGAGGTGGTGCACTTTCCCCACAAGACTCGACATGCATCGAGACAAGATATTTTAGAAGCATTCCCTTAGAACAAAAGTATGCAGCACCACTTGACTTTTTGGTAGAGAATATAAGTTCGCTCCTTGATCTTGCAATAGTCACACTCTTCAAATTTCACTACAATTCAATCAAGGCATAAATTCAATCTACCATTCAAGCAATTCATCACATAGAATAATAAAAACAAATCAATGCATGCAAGCATGCCAAGGATTGTTTTATTTGAAAAAGGTGGTTTCCAATAGGTTATAAACATTCCAAAATATCTATTGGTCACTTATAAAATGTGGCAAAACCATTTGATAACAAGTTAGTGAAAATGGCCATTTTAAATCATTTTGTTTTGCTAGAAATGATTTAAATCAAGGTAACAATTTCTAGTGTTTGTCAAATATATTTTTAAACACAAATGTTAGTGTTTTAAGGTTAAGTGTTTAATATTAAAACCATTTGCAAAAGGTTTTACCTATAAACCATTTTTAAATCCAAGCCATATTTTATTTTGTTGGAAATGCCTTTAAACAAGGTAATAATTTTCTAGGGTTCACCAAATATAATTTTAAATCTCAAACTTGGTGTTTTAGGATCAGAGAGTTTAAATCAAATCATTTTCCAAAGGTTTTACTCAAAAGCATTTTTAAAACATATTCAACAATTTTATTTAGCTAGAAATGCTTTAATTCAAAGGAATAATTCCTAAGTGTCATAAAATATATTTTTAAATCCAAAAGTTGGTTTCCATGGTCAGTATGTTCAAAACAAACCATTTACGAAAGGTTTCACCCTAAAAACATTTCTAGAATAAATTTTATATTCAAATTATGCCTACACAATTTTCTGCAAAAACAACTAATTTTACAGAAGAAATTCACTAAAAAAAGGTCATGGTTGGAAATTACTATTTTTGCTGATTCCATTGATATAAAATTTGTAAAATTTGGACTTGTAGATTTAAAGTTATGAATTTTATAAAATCAAGCATCTAATAGGTTTGTTTCTGTTTTTAAAACAAAACTCAGACCACGTGGCGTGTTCTGATTGGTCCATACTGATTCGCACGGATCAAGCGATACTGGCCATAGGATCTAAAGGGAAACGCACGGATCAGATCGTGCATACCCCTTCGTTTAAGTCATCTGTTTCTATGCGTCAGATCTAGATCAAATGGTCCTAATCTAATCGACCACAAAGTGGCGGCGCTGCGATGGTGGCTGGCGGCGGCACGGTCAGACGAGGACAGAGCCGGCGATACAGGAAGCTAGAGGAGAAGCGGGGAAGCTCACCAGAATCGCAGAAGCATGCTGATGCTCAGCGTGTGCTTGGTTAGCGAAGGGGCGCACGGAGTCGACGGGTATTGCTCGCCGAAGAAGCTCACTGGCTCGGGCACACTTTGTCGACGACGGAGGCGAGGCTACGGTGCATGACAGAGAGAATAAAGGGTGGTGTTAGACGCGTAGGAGATTGGCGAACTCGGTAGCAACAAACAGAGAGAAAGGGGAGGACGAGGCATACGGGAAAACGTCACCGGAGTCGAAACAGACGGCAGCGCTGCTCTGGCAAAGACGTAGTCGAGGTTTCAGAGCATGCGCGAGTGAGCTGGTGGTACTGGAGTGTGCGGATGGCAATGGGGAGTAAGACAGCGGGTGTTAGGGAGTGGGAGGTGGCCGGAATTGCTGGGATTTGGCCGGAGGAGCTCGTCGGGGGCAGCGCAGTGTGGTTCAAATTCAGAACAGCCCTGGGACAGAGAGGGAGAAGTGAGCGAGTGGAAATGGAGAGGGAACGCGGGCAATTAATAGGGCATCGTTACTGGTAGGAATCAATGTGAAAATTAATCGAATTTACGCGAGGTTTGATTAACAGAGAACGACAGTGAGGGGGGAAGAACGAGTCGCGGGTGGAAGGGACGATCTGGCAAGTGGGGCAACGACGTCAGCGAGAAAGAGGAAATGTGCGTGGGGCCGAGCGTTTAGTGACTGCGTGGGTGAGATTGGAAGTGTGAAACGTTTTCCTGTGGGGAAGAGGGATGGGCTAGGTTAGATGGGCTGGGTTGTTTCCCTTTTTTTATTCTGAAACCTTTTTCTTTTTCTATTTAGATTTTCTGTTTTGAATTTTGTTCAAATAATTTCAAACCCTTTTCTTTTCAAATCTTTTCAAACCTTTTAGTAATTTTCTATTCTGTTCAAACATGTATTTTAAAGATCATTTTGGAATATTTCTTTTATTCCCACATGGTTTAATTATTTATTTAAAATGGACCTTTGTCTTTATTTAAATAAGATTTTCATTATGTTTTCCAACTTCTATTTAATCTCCAAATTTTACCAAATCCTTTTCATTAGGTTTTATTTATTTATTAGGGTGTTAAATAATTCACTTTGAATTATTTGAAATAATTTTAATATCATTTATTAATCATTTAAATTGGGCATTTGTCTTTGTTCAAATAAAATCAAATATTGTTTTATTCCCATATAAATTTTATTTCAAATAATTCTTTGATTCCATTTAAGTTAATTAAATAACTTTTATTCCACTTGGGCAAATTCCAATTTTATTATTTCCTCATGATTTAATTAATCATTTCTATTAGGGATTTTGTATTTATTAAATATAATTATGAATATGGTTTAATTCCATATACTTTTATTTGAATATTCTTTATCCCTTTATTTATTTGAGTTTGGATTAAATTTATTCCATTATGGATTTATCCAAGATTTAATTTGGCTTTTTAAATATTCCTTATTTATTTATTTATTTATTTATTATTTCTTTGTCTTATAAAATCCATATCTTTTTATTTAAAGGTCCAAAATTGGTGATTCCAATTTGCATATTTTATTTAATATTTCTTTATCTTTTTAAATCCCTTTAGGATTCATTTGTTCACAATTTGGTATGGATTTTAGATAGGATCTTTATTAGATTTGAAAATTATTTCCTTTTATCTTATTATATTCATAAGTTTTTATCCATGGTTCCAAATTGAATGAAATAAATTTCTATGGTTTTATAATATTTTTATTTGTCATTTTTTATCATTTATAAATGTTTGTTGACCAATTTTTATATGGAACAAATCCATAGTCTTAGAGTAATCTTGGAAATGACTTTCTTCCGTTAGGGTTTTAGGGTTTTTATTTATTTCCCAAGTTTAAATTTCAAGATACATTATTTGATGAATGCATTTCACTTGGTTTGAAATTTTGTTCGATTCCATTTATTCAAATTTGTTCAAGATGGGTTTTTGATGTTTCCATTTAGAAATAAAAAGTTTCTTTTCACCCTAAATTTCAACAATTATTTCTTTTGTTTATTTATTTTTCACATTTCAAAATTTGGAAAATTTTGGGATGTGACAGGATACCACCCTTAAAAGAAATCTCGTCCCGAGATTTGGGAAGGCTAGAGGTTACAAGTTGGCTTCAAGGCAACTAGGGTACTACCACCCTTAAAAAGGTATTCAACTATATTACATCTTGGCTTTCTTGAGGTGTTGATGAAACTTCTCTGGGCAGACATCTGCATAGTGTCCTTTGTTTCCACACTTGAAACATGTGAAAAGGCTGAGATCCTTCATAGGCTTGCTTGTCTTTTACTTATCCTTTTATGGAAAGTTGCTTGCATAATGTCCTTTGTCACCACACTTGTAACATGTGACAATGTTGAGTTCTTCACGTATCTTCTCTAGACAAGCTGATATATAATGGCCTAGCTCTTTGCAGTTGTTGCACCAAACTTGGCTAATTTCCTTATTCTTCTTCTTCTTGGGTTTTTCCAAAGCTAGGAGTTCCTCTAGTTCATGTTCTTCATATCTCACCTCAAAGGTGGGAAAGCTTCCTTGGTTCCTTGAACAATTCCTTGGATAATACCTATGTTTCCTCTTTTGTCCATCAAGGTGATTCCTAATGTATGGAGGTGCAATATGAGGTTTGTCTATGTCTTCATCCTTCTTGATAGAAGTTGTTTCCTCATGGGGGTTTCCAAAATTTTGATGCCTTCCACCTTGTTTCATTTGTTGAACTATAGGATAGATGGGGCATTGGATAGGGACATGATTATTTCCTTCACATAAGAAACAAGTCACTTGAGATGTGGGGCATTGTTTAGTTGGATGTTTCTCTTCACAATTATGGCATTGATCTTCATGCTCCTTGGAAGTGTGATCCATGTCTCCACAAATATTGCAAGCTTGAGTTCCTTCTATAATATCATCCTTGACATCATTGTTGTCACAAACTCCTTGTGAAAGGTTGTCCTTCATGTTGATCATTTGAGTGGTCATCCCTTGCAACAATTGGGATTGGATTTCCAAAAACTTTTGCATGGTTGGGTCTAACTCATTGTTGTTGGCTAAAAACTGAGTAGTCATCTGATTCAACTAGGTTTGGTTTGCTAGTAGTTGTTCTCTCATGTGCATCTCTTGGTTGTTGTCACCATTATTGTTGTTGGAGTCTCTTGGAGAAGTCATCTGTTTGGGTTGGACTGGGATTAGAATAGGCAAAAGTTTCTAGAGAAGAAGTCTAATCACACACAACAATTCACACAAACAAATGTGCAAGCAATCACAATCAAACATTCCACTCAAACAACAAAGGTTCAAGCACATTTTTAGGCAACAAAATATTTTTGCTACACCACATAAGTTGGTGTGTTTGATATAAATTAACTTTAGTATGGTGGTCCAACTATATGGTTCACTTGAGATCATTCCATTCTTCTTAGTTGTTTTCTTCATGGACAAGGTCATGGTTTCCTTGGAAAAATTCTTGCATCTTGGTCACAAAGCTTCAAAGGTGATGATGTTTCTTTGTAAGTTGTGTTTCCTTAGTCTTCAAGTCTTGAGTAATAATTCTTGTCTCACTTGTAGGCCTTAGTGATGTCCAAGTTGAAGTCCTTAATGAAACTAAACTTGAAGTCATTGGTGATGTTGAAGTTGAAGTCATTTGAGTTGGTGAAGTCCTTTGCTCATGGTTGAGGTTTTACCCATCAAGTTTGAAAAGGGAGAGGTGTGGAATCAAAACAAAATGTTGAGGTAAGAGTTTACGAGATTGTTTGTGAATAAGTTTTCGAACAAATATAACTCCTATTTCTCTAAGGGGTTTTGTCCAATCCTAGGGTTACAATCCTACAGGCAACACAGTGTTCTGATACCATCTGTAGAGGTCCCAACCTTTAATAAGGTAGAGATCCCTATGTTTACAATGCTAGTCCCTGGATCAATAGCTAGCATCCACAGTTAAGATGTAATATCAAGAAACAAAGGTCATATTACAAATTTATAACCAGGAATAAAATAATTCATTACATCTTACATATCTCATGTGGCTATCTCATTATAATGCAACATAAATAATTATATAGCATGGAGTCCTTCATCTTCAAAGTGCCACAGGCAATCATGTTGGTTGTAGACTTGTAATCCTATTCAACATACTTCACTAACATCAAACAAACCTGCAACATAATAAGTTACAGCCACAAGGGTCAATACATTTGAATTGTATTGGCAAGTGATACTATGGTAATATAGTGGTATCTATCATCTACATGCATTTGGCTAAGTGGAGCTTAGGCTTGCTTTGATCTAAATAGATTTTCCTTATCATTGGAAAACACTAAGTTTTTCTTTATCAAAATCTCCCAAGGCATCTACCAATCATTGATTTAAGATCCTTTAACCCTTGTTCAACCACAAAATTTTAACTTATAAATTGGGATGAGGAGATTCTTCATAGCTTCCATGTCTTGATGCTCACATTGTCCATTGCCGGGGACACGTCTAAGTACTTAGATTTTTACTCTCTCAAGAGGTGGTGCACTTTCCCCACAAGACTCGACATGCATCGAGACAAGATCTTTCAGAAGCCTTCCATTAGACCAGAATGGACGCGTTCCAAACCTATCATCCCCTACCACCAACTATCCATTTGGCTAAGTTATTGCAACCTATATGATCTAGGCCGAGCCCATAATGACAAGTGGCTTCACTTGAAGCTTCTCAACATTTTGACATCTCAAATCTCTTTGTTCCTGGGTGGCATTCCACAAGTGTGATACACAAGGTTCACCAGTCCCTAGCCTTGTGTAACCACTCAACATAAATCCATCCTTTCCATTCCACCCAAGTCATTCATTCACATAGTTGTTTTATTAAACAAAACACAAGTCATAGACTTAGAAATATCTCATAGCATGAATATAATCCACCCTTGTTTTATACTAGCTAAGCTAAGCATGATAGTAGTAGGAATCTTAACTTAGGGAAAATTCTACTAAGGCATCATCTACTAGGATTTCCCATGGCATAGAATACTTAGTAACATTCCATGCAAGTCCTACTTAGAATTATCACTAATGCATAGTGAAAATAATGGGACAAAAGTATGGAGCACCACTTGACTTTTTGGTAGAGAATATAAGTTCAATCCTTGATCTTGCAATAGTCACACTCTTCAAATTTCACTACAATTCAATCAAGGCATAAATTCAATCTACCATTCAAGCAATTCATCACATAGAATAATAAAAACAAATCAATGCATGCAAGCATGCCAAGGATTGTTTTATTTTAAAAAGGTGGTTTCTAATAGGTTATAAACATTCCAAAATATCTATTGGTCACTTATAAAATGTGGCAAAACCATTTGATAACAAGTTAGTGAAAATGGCCATTTTAAATCATTTTGTTTTGCTAGAAATGATTTAAATCAAGGTAACAATTTCTAGTGTTTGTCAAATATATTTTTAAACACAAATGTTAGTGTTTTAAGGTTAAGTGTATAATATTAAAACCATTTGCAAAAGGTTTTACCTATAAACCATTTTTAAATCCAAGCCATATTTTATTTTGTTGGAAATGCCTTTAAACAAGGTAATAATTTTCTAGGGTTCACCAAATATAATTTTAAATCTCAAACTTGGTGTTTTAGGATCAGAGAGTTTAAATCAAATCATTTTCCAAAGGTTTTACTCAAAAGCATTTTTAAAACATATTCAACAATTTTATTTAGCTAGAAATGCTTTAATTCAAAGGAATAATTCCTAAGTGTCATAAAATATATTTTTAAATCCAAAAGTTGGTTTCTATGGTCAGCAGGTTCAAAACAAACCATTTACGAAAGGTTTCACCCGAAAAACATTTCTAGAATAATTTTTATATTCAAATTATGCCTACACAATTTTCTGCAAAAACAACTAATTTTACAGAAGCAATTCACTAAACAAAGGTCATGGTTGGAAATTACTATTTTTGCTGATTCCATTGATATAAAATTTGTAAAATTTGGACGTGTAGATTTAAAGTTATGAATTTTATAAAATCAAGCATCTAATAGGTTTGTTTCTGTTTTTAAAACAAAACTCAGACCATGTGGCGTGTTCTGATTGGTCCATACCGATTCGCACGGATCAAGCGATACTAGCCGTAGGATCTAAAGAGAAACGCACGGATCAGATCGTGCATACCCCTTCGTTTAAGTCATTTGTTTCTATGCGTCAGATCTAGATCAAATGGTCCTAATCTAATCGACCACAAAGTGGCGGCGTTGCGATGGTGGCTGGCGGCGGCACGGTCAGACGAGGACAGAGCCGGCGATACATGAAGCTAGCGGAGAAGTGGGGAAGCTCACCAGAATCGCAGAAGCGTGCTGATGCTCAGCGTGTGCTTGGTTAGCGAAGGGGCGCACGGAGTCGACGGGTATTGCTCGCCGGAGAAGCTCACTGGCTCGGGCACAATTTGTCGACGACGGAGGCGAGGCTACGGTGCATGACAGAGAGAATAAAGGGTGGTGTTAGACGCGTAGGAGATTGGCGAACTCGGTAGCAACAAACCGAGAGAAAGGGGAGGACGAGGCTTACGAGAAAGCGTCGCCGGAGTCGAAACAGACGGCGGCGCTGCTCTGGCAAAGACGTAGTCGAGGTTTCAGAGCGTGCGCGAGTGAGATGGTGGTACTAGAGTGTGCGCCTGGCAATAGGGAGTAAGACAGTGGGTGTCAGGGAGTGGGAGGTGGCCGGAGTTGCCGAGATTTGGCCGGAGGATCTCGTCAGGAGCAGCGCAGTGTGGTTCAAATTCAGAACAGCCCTGGGGCAGAGAGGGAGGGGTGAGCGAGGGGAAATGGAGAGGGAACGCAGGCGATTAAGAAGGCATCGTTACTGGGAGGAATCAACGCGACAATTACTCGAATTTATGCGAGGTTTGATTAACATAGAACGATAGTGAGAGGGGGGAAGAACGGTTCCCGGGTGGAAGGGACGATCTGGCAAGTGGGGCAACGACGTCAGCGAGAGAGAGGAAATGTCCATGGGGTCGAGCGTTCAGTGACTGCGTGGGTGAGATTGCGAGTGCGAAATGTTTTCCTGCGGGGAAGAGGGATGGGCTAGCTAGGCCGAACTGGACTAGGTTAGATGGGCTGGGTTGTTTCCCTTTTTTTATTCTAAAACCTTTTTCTTTTTGTATTTAAATTTTCTGTTTTGAATTTTGTTCAAATAATTTCAAATCCTTTTCTTTTCAAATCTTTTCAAACCTTTCAGTAATTTTCTATTCTGTTCAAACATGTATTTTAACGATCATTTTGGAATATTTCTTTTATTCCCACATGGTTTAATTATTTATTTAAAATGGACCTTTGTATTTATTTAAATAGGATTTTAATTATGTTTTCCAACTTATATTTAATCTCAAAATTTTGCCAAATCCTTTTCAGTAGGTTTTATTTATTTATTAGGGTGTCAAATAATTCACTTTGAATTATTTGAAATATTTTTAATATGATTTATTAATCATTTAAACTGGTCATTTGTCTTTGTTCAAATAAAATCAAATATGGTTTTAATCCCATATAAATTTTATTTCAAATAATTCTTTGATTCCATTTAAGTTAATTAAATAACCTTTATTCCACTTGGGCAAATTCCAATTTTATTATTTCCTCATGATTCAATTAATCATTTATATTAGAGATTTTGTCTTTATTAAATATAATTCTGAATATGGTTTAATTCCATATACTTTTATTTCAATATTCTTTATCCCTTTATTTTATTTGAGTTTGGATTAACTTTATTCCATTATGGATTTGGCCAAGATATAATTTGGCTTTGTTAAACATTCCTTATTTATTTATTTATTTCTTTCTTTGTCTTATAAAATCCATATCTTTTTATTTAAAGGTCCAAAATTGGTGATTCCAATTTGTATATTTTTATTTAATATTTCTTTATCTTTTTAAATCCCTTTAGGATTCATTTGTTCACAATTTGGTATGGATTTTAGATAGGAGCTTTATTAGCTTTGAAAATTATTTCCTTTTATCTTATTATATTCATAAGTTTTTATCCATGGTTCTAAATTGAATGAAATAAATTTCTATGGTTTTATAATATTTTTATATGTCATTTTTTATCATTTATAAATGTTTGTTGACCAATTTTTATATGGAACAAATCCATAGTCTTAGAGTAATCTTGGAAATGGCTTTCTTCCGTTAGGGTTTTAGGGTTTTGATTTATTTCCCAAGTTTAAATTTCAAGATACATTATTTGATGAATGCATTTCACTTGGTTTGAAATTTTGTTGGATTCCATTTATTCAAATTTGTTCAAGATGGGTTTTTAATGTTTCCATTTAGAAATAAAAAGTTTCTTTTCACCCTAAATTTCAACAATTATTTCTTTTGTTTATTTATTTTTCACATTTCAAAATTTGGTAAATTTTGGGAGGTGACACATGCATAGCATTCCTCATTTGTATACCTTATTGGTCGTATGATATTTTAGTTACACATTGTTTCACACACTTTCACCAGTCTTAATAAGAAGCACAAGTATGAAATTTATCTAAGAATATGACACATCCCGAAAGAAACCTTTCTAGTTTATTGGATGTTATTCTAGGGATACGAACTTACCAAATTGCATTGCATTACTTATGCATAATAGCATCCCGCTTCTTTAAGCATTAGTCCTTACCGAACCAATGATGCTGATTTCAGATATTGGATCTTATATCGTCTCGAAGACCGTGAGTGCATAATCTTGCAATCACAAATGGAAAGTTCACACTTGCCCATGTCCTTTGATTATTTTCTGTAAAGTATTTTGAAAATCCAGTGTTGGCATCACCTGCATTTCAAAAAGGTCAGAAAACACTTTTTTCATAATAATATGATTATAGGTTATTTACCATGAGGTAATAACCTACTATAAAAGTTCTGGTGGTAAAGGAACATATTATCTAGGACTTAACAACCAATGTCGCCAGTGATTCTTGCGCCGTATATCACGCGTTAACCATGCGATTTGGAATGGGACAGAGAAGTTAGCTGTATCTTCTTCCTATCGCATGTAGCCAGATGTGCATGTCATGGTTGTTATCCTCGTAGCATGCATTTAATTGGTAATTCGTAGAGGATATGCAACATATGGGTGGGAACCCTCAACGTCCCATGATAGTTCTGGCATCTAGCGGTCTATACAAACCATTGCCGTCATTTAATGTGTGGGCATGGTGTACACCAAGGAGGCATGCGAGGTCGCGAAGGGGGGCAGTGATTGGGTTGGATCATCTTTTAGGCCCCACATCATGGAATTGTGGACGAGAATAAGCTGCCCGGTTGTGCAACAAAGAGTCTTCGGGAACTCATCAGGGTTTTAGCCTACCTGAAAGGGGGCTTAACGGAGGTGAGCCAACCCCGAAGGATCGTGCAGACATATGGGGTCACGGAGAGGGCAATGATTGGCTTGGATCATCTACTGGGCCCAACATCATAGGAACTGTGGACGGGAAAGATCGCCCGGTTGTGCAACAAGGATTTGATCTCTCATGGGTAAAGTAATGCACCTCTGCAGAGTGTAAGAACTATAACTTGTTACTCCCTGTTCCGGAAAGGAGCTACGAATGCGGCGGGAAAGGAACTCCATGAAAGTTCTGGTAAACCCGTGAAGGCTGACGGACATAGCTTTTCAGAATAAAAGCAACCTTTGAAGAAATGTTTACGAAAACCTGCATTGCCTACGACCTATGGTCTGTGGCTGTAGATAAAGTGTATCAAACACTCCTTTTCTAGTGAACTTGCTGAGTACGCTCGTACTCAACGTATCTTCTTAACCCTTGCCATATTCTAGAGCCATAAAGACGATGTCAATATCAAAGTTATGCTCCAGGAATCACCATTAAAATCTCAAGCCCTTCAATGGAGTGAATGAAGTCAACATATACATCAACTCAAGTGAATACGAAGTTACTGATTAGATAGGAATACAATCTCTAACCCTAGAACCTACTTTGATAGGGTATTACACTAGCAGTAATGCCAGACCAATAGTTTAGATACTAGTCTTATTAGTATAAAAGTATTGCGTTGTTTATTTCCGATTCTTCTTTGAAAGAAGATTCTTTCTCTCTGTTTTAACCTAGAGTGTTCTCTGGATCTTATGTAAGGAGTCAAGTTGTAACTTTTAGCCATGTATTAGACCTGCTATGTTTTTGTTGTACCACTCCAAGGGATGTAATACTAGTGAATGGTGTTTCATTGGTGTTATGTCAACGACTATAGTATACTACATCATGCAGTGGTATGTTGGGTCACCGCAACAGGGAGTAACAAGTTATAGTTCTTACACTTTGTAGAGGCGCGTTGCTTTACCCATGAGAGACCTTAGCCTTGTTTCATAACCAAGTCATGAGCTTGTCCACACTTCCTTGGTATGGGGCCCAGTCTAAGATCCAATCCAATCACTGTCCTTCTCCGTGACCCCGCATACAGCGCAATGAAGGGAATATGCCCTGAGAGGCAATAATAAAGTGTTTATTATATGGATTCCAAGTATATGATATATGTTTATTTTGCATGCTATAATTGTATTAATACGGAAACGTTAATACATGTGTGTTTAATAAACAAACAGAAAGTTCCTAGTTATGCCTCTCTCATAAACTAGCTCGTTAATTAACAAGATGATCAAGGTTTCCTGATCATGGACATTGGATGTTGTTAATAACGGGATCACAACATTAGTGTAATGGTGTGATGAACATTCATACGAAGTATAGCATTACGATCAAAGTCATTGAGTTTATATTGCTATAACAACTTACGAAGTGATCCTAATCCTTAGACCATGAGATCATGTCAATCACTAACACCGGAAGAGTTTCTTGATAACATCAAACGTCACACCGTAACAGGGTGATTATAAAGATGGATTCAGAACTAATAAAGTGTTATGTTGAGGCTCATGGATCGAGAGTGGAATTTGTTCATCCCGATGACGGATAGATATACTCTGGGCCCTCTCGGTGATATCACATTGATTAGCTTGTAAGAAAGTGATTTGATCACTAGAATGTTATATCACAGTAACGAGAAAAGAGTGCATGTCGGTAAAGAGATCAAACTAGGTATGGAGATACCGATGATCGAATCTCGGACATGTAATATATCGTGAAACAAAGGGATTAAGATACTAGCGTAAAAGGTTCCGACGATCACAAGAAAGTCATCGTTGAATGTGTGGGAGTCAGTATGGGTCTCCAGATCCCGCTTCTGATTATTGATCCGAGAGGGGTCTCGATCATGTCCGCATTATTCACGAACCGTAGGGTGACACACTTAAGAGACACCGATATCCAATTGGAGCAAATGTTTCATGCCGAAAGAATGAACAAGCGCAGGAATTTATTTCACTAGATACCGAAACAGGTTTTCGGGTGAAATTGCATAAAGTGGTTATGCATGTGAAATAGAATTCTAGCAAGGGGTTATTTGTGAATGTTTGTCATTAAAGTAATTGACAAAATTCTGAATAAAATAAAAGAGTTTTATTTAATGAGAGTTTGCATTAAATTTGGTGGAAATTTAATGGGAATTTGAGTGGACTTTTGAGTGGAGGGAATTTAAAGGAGATTTGTGAGTGGAGTGTCCACCCACATGAAGAGGGGAGGGCAAGGGGGCAGCCCCCATGCGCCGGCCACCCCCTTGGGGTTCCCCCCTCCTCCTATAAAAGGAGCCCCCCTCCTCACTTGTCTCTTACACCTCCTCGTGAAGGATCTCTCTCCCTCTAGAATTTATCCCCCATGGTCTCGGACTAGCGAGATACATGTTCCCGGTGGCTATTCGGCAAGAAAGAGTTGTGCTTCCGCTGCATCGCTGGAGCGAGGAGGCGGAGGTTGCTCGGTGCCTCGAATGTGTGTGCGAGCACGGATGCGCTGCTGATTTGCGGCGCTAGGACTTCCTCTCGATCTTGAGATCGGCAAGAGATCGTCTACATCAACCACGAGTTGAACTCGTTAAGCTTTGTCGGTCTTCAAGGGTATGTTCTCTACGGATATACATCTGCCCGTTGTTTGTATCTAGTAGATAGATCTTGGCATATAGTTCACATCGTAGGAAAATTTTTGTTTTCTATGCTGCGAACCCTACACGCAATTGTTTTATGCCCAGACTTAGGGCAGAATTTCCCCCGTATAAAACGGCTATACCTTAGTCTGATGCACACAACAACCATTAACACTAGAAATCTGTCTTTTGTAAGCCCAGATCCACGGTAGAATTTTCCCCGTATAAAATGGCCATACCCACGATCTGCAACTTACAAAATGCCCACAATAGTGTCCGAGGCATGGGAAAGGGAGCCATCCAGCTGACTTCCCCAGTGCCCATATAGATCTCATGGTTAACGCGTAATATACGGCGCAAGAATAACTGGCGACATTGGTTGTTAAGTCCTAGGTATTATGTTCCTTTACCACCGGAACTTCCATAGTAGGTTATTACCACTTTGGTAAATAACCCATAATCATATTATTATGGAAATAGTGTTTTCTAACCTTTTTTAAATGCAAGTGAAGACAAAACTAGATTTGCAACTACTTACAAAAAATAATCAAAGGACATGAGAAAGTGTGCTTGCCTTTTGTGATTGCAAGATTATGCACTCACAGTCTTCGAGACAATAAAAGATCCAATATCTAAAAACAACATCATTGGTTCGGTAAGGACTAATGTTTAAAGAAGCAATATGCTATTATGCATAAGTAATGCTATACATTTTGTAAAACCCCCAGAGTGGATCCCCGATAGTCTAAGTGAGTTGAACTTAGGTGATTTCCTGAAGAGTTGGTTTATCATCAATTTTTACTTCACAAACAAATGCATTTATAAGGAACTTAAGTGTTCACAAACTAGAAATATAAAAATAGAGTACAAGTTAATTTATAATTGAGGTTAATTACCATTTGGTAGCTTGGATGAAAGTCCATGTGATAAGTTTTTAAGGGTTGAAAGAACTATCATAAAGTTGTTGTTTAAGGTGGCAAAAAGAATAACCTTCGAAGAAAAGGTTTCCTCTCTAATGTTTAAACAAGTTTTATGTTTAATATAATGTAGTCAATGTCTCTTGGTGTTTACTTGATCCGTTTGGTCTTGAGACTCTTTAGGTCTTAATTGAAACAGACCAAAGTGAACTATAAAATACATAATTAAGGCTTTAACATGGTGTTTACAATATTGTAGACTAAAGTTAACTTTAAGGACATAAATGGACTTAAGGTGGATTGCTTATGATATTTGTATTTTGTTAGAGTTTAGAGTTATGTGAGATATGATTAAAAGATAAAGATCATATATCTATAATAGGATTAAATGATGTATAAGGTTAGCTTAATTGTTGTTGGTTTAAATTTGATTTAAGGTTTCAAAAGGGTTTTATAAAATTCTTACTTTATATTTAAGTTTTATTATGAATCCTAATTATGGTTTTAGACTTTAGTATTTAGCCTTAAAGGATTTAATATTTATAAAGAACTGTGATTATTTCTTACTTAGGAAATAATTTTAAAGAGTTAACAAATAATTATCTCATTTTCATAAGATATTATAGTTAGAATTTATTTCCTAAGAATCTAAAGATGTTTTGGAATAATATATTTAGTATTTTTCTGGTAATATATATTTATTTAAGATTTTAAAAATGATTTTTATTTATTTTTAAGTATTATTCTTAGGTTTATAAAATTCCATAAAGGATTAAATATCTTTGAATACTTACTCCAAATTTTATTTATAAAATAAGTAAGTTAATATTTTATAAATAGTAGATTTATTTTTTATACACCAAAATGATTTTTATTAATTTTTAGGATATTTTCTTATATTGTTTTTAACATCCCAATTTTCATTAAACCAAACCATTCTCATTGCATTCATATCATCATAGCATGTGTGCATTGCAGAAATTTTTTAAAGTTTCAAACCTAGCAAAACCCTAATTTAAACCCCCCTCTTATATTCATGTATGGGGCATGTGCTTTTATTTTTATTTTTATACCCAAGATGTTTTGTAGTGGTTTGATGTGTTTAAAACACTTTTGAACACTAGGTTCATCCCTCAAAATTTTGGTGAAAATTTTATTTGATTTGGAGTTTGTTTGGTGTTTCAAATGGTTTTACAAAATGAAAACAGAAAAGAAAAGGTTTTAGAAAAATGTAACATCCCAGCATTAGAGCTTAGAAATAAGCTGAACCCAGATGTGTGCATTGCATTCATGCATAGAAAATCTGAATAATTTTCGCTCTTTTGAACCAAACTTGTCCAAAGTGATTGAGGCTTCTCTCAACTTGATGGAATTGAAGTAGATCATCAAGTTGACTGTGATAAGTTTCAATATGTCATTTGCTAAAACCTTATTTTGGGTAATCATGATTTGATCTAAGGGTAGATCAAATGTACTAAAACTAAACCACCACATATTACTTAACGTTTGATGTTAATCTTTAAGAGATCATATTCTAATATTCATTACACAACTCATGAGTACCAAGTTATAAATATAACTTAAGTAATAGGAATGTAACAACTAAATCTTGATCTATCTTAATCTCATCTACTTATACCATGAGTATCATGGTGATATTTAACCTTAACTCTTTAGTGAGATTGAGTAGGAAAGAAACCAAGTCAAGATCATTCACCATATATCTTCCTTTTTACATCAATCCTTATCAATTATAATTAATCGTATTCTAATATTTGTTGTTCATCAATGTTGAGTAATCAACTATTGATTCACCAATTCTTAAACTACCAATGCTTGATCTATCAACTCTTGTCCTTATCATAGCATTCACCTAAGGCCTATAAAGAAAGAAGTAAGAAGAGGTAAATAGTAATGCTAGTTTTAGATATCATCTATAGGATGGGAGTGATTGAAGAGAATCAAATCAATATGATAATTGATGGGTTAACTTACTCTTGAATTGATAGAAGAGTTATTTGGAATATACAATTGTATGGTGATAAAGAAGATTACAAGGATGAATCCTGAAGATAGTTACCAGGAGTAATCCTATTGGATCAAGTAGGTATACTCAATGAGTAATATCTCATAGTCAGGTAGAGATACTAAGAAGATAATTATAATACAACTGTAATCTTGTATTGATGAAGCCTTGGTTAGCCAACTGGAAACCTAAACCATAAAGGATCAAAGGATTATAATGATGATGCTTTATCCACCAATATTTAATGCTTATATCATGTATAAGCGACATTGGTGAGTAGAACATGATTGAAACCTAGTATAGATATGTTATCCTAGGTTAGCAATGATAAGTCACCATGATATAATGTGAAGATGGAATATAAGATACTAGAGTAAAGTAGATATAAGATAGTATGACTAAGCTAAAACTAGAGTAGCATGGAGTTATTGAAGTAGTGATATTCATCTTAAAGGATAGTAAGCTTTTGAGGAAAGCAGAAATAGATATATAAATCTATTGGCGTAATATTAGTGATGGAGGATAAAGGAAGTGTATGAATGGAGTTAAAAGTAACCACTTAATGGATTCGAGGTTATCATTAGTGGAGTAGTGGATATAACCAAATATAGATAGGAAATATTATGAAAAGCTTCAGTGACAATTTCCTAAGATTTATAAGTAAGATTACAAAGTAATTTATGAAGAAAGAGAATGATCCTTCAAATAGATTTGGAGTCATTCTAGAAGTGGGAGGTATTTCTATGAGGGAAGTGTTTTGAGCTTTAGTGACAAGATCATTGGATTTACAAATGGATTTAGAAGAATAAAAGGTGGATAAGAATATTCTTGGGAAGCAAAGCTCATCATGTTAACACATGATGGTGGATAGGAAGAAGTAGTATATCTAGGAAAGGAATTCCTTAATTAGAGTCCAGGATTGTGAATTATGGAAGATAGGAATTCTTGATAAACACTAAACCTTTATTCTATAATTAACTTAATAGCCATTTCCTCTGATTGATTTATCATCCTATTTCCACAATGTCTTATAGGAATATTTTTCTATAGCAAATCACTCAAGCATATCTTTGTCATTTCCAATTATCATAACCATATGTGCTTAGGAGTTATCTTAATAAATTCTTCTCCATGAGACATTCCAGAAAATAATTTTTTATTTTAAAGGGTGATATAATTAAAGATCACAAAAATAAATACAATATGTTTAGCCATTAATCTTTACTCACATCAACAAAAGAATATAAGTATATTAAGAACCCTAAACCCTAGGGTAAGCATTTACAATTCAAACCCTAACTCCTATATTAGTTATAATAATATATATATACCTTGTTATTCCCTAGATTCATGGGAGTAATATTAACCATATTAATTCCTTTGTATATCATACATCAAATAATGATATATGATCATTATATAAAAATTTCCCTCCAAACTATAAGTTAACTAAAATTAAGTTTTATAAACAAATAAGGAAATATCCTAATATAAATCCATGGTTTATTATGGAGATAAAATTCATCACAAAGCTTATTACAAAATATTAAAAGGATCTATATATAGAAAATAAAGAAATATAACACTACATAATAAAAGCTCCCAAAATGACTTTAAATACCATCCATTATTGCTGCAACTATTTAACAAATAAATTCTATAAAGGAAATTTGAAACAAATGTATAATACACAAATCTAAAAACAAAACAGAAAAGAGAAAAGGAAAATAGTAAGAAAAAACCCGTAACCAGGCCGCAACCCATTTCCCTCTCTACCTATCCGTCGCCCAGCAGCAGCACCCTTCCTCTTCCGCTCCCTTGGCGGCAGCCCACTTCGGCCCAATGCCGACCCGCTTACCTTTTCGTTTGTTTTATTTCTTCTTCCCCTCGCCAGAAGGCAACGCCGACGAAGCAGCTGCCTGGCGCCTCGACCGCCATCGATCACCACCGCGTCGCGATGCCTGCCGTCACCAGGAGCAAGGATAAGACCAGCCGAGCACGTCTCCCTCGTCCTTATCTCTTCATTCCCTCTCACTCGTTCCAACAACCTCTATTTCCCCATTTCTTCCTCTGCCCGAGAACCTAGCTCATCGGAGTTGTTTGCCATCGCTGTTAAAGACCACCCCACGACTAGCCGAGCATTGAAGGGTTCGCAGCATAGAAAACAAAAATTTTCCTACGATGTGAACTATATACCAAGATCTATCTACTAGATACAAACAACGGGCGAATGTATATCCGTAGAGAACATACCCTTGAAGACCGACAAAGCTTAACGAGTTCAACTCGTGGTTGATGTAGATGATCTCTTGCCGATCTCAAGATCGAGAGGAAGTCCTAGCGCCGCAAATCAACAGCGCATCCGTGCTCGCACACACGTTCGAGGCACCGAGAAACCTCCGCCTCCTCGCTCCAGCGATGCAGCGGAAGCACAACTCTTTCTTGCCGAATAGGCACCGGGAACATGTATCTCGCTAGTCCGAGACCATGGGGGATAAATTCTAGAGGGGGAGAGAGATCCTTCACGAGGAGGTGTGAGAGACAAGTGAGGAGGTGGTCTCCTTTTATAGGAGGAGGGGGGGCACCCAAGGGGGTGGCCGCCAGCCATGGGGGCTGCCCCCTCCCCTCCTTCATTCATGTGGGTGGACACTCCACTCACAAAATGCCCTTTAAAATCCCTCCACTCAAAAGTCCACTCAAATTCCCATTAAATTTCCACCAAATTTAATGCAAACTCTCATTAAATAAAACTCTTTTATTTTATTCATAATTTTGTCAATTACTTTAATGACAAACATTCACAAATAACCCCTTGCTAGAATTCTATTTCACATGCATAACCACTTTATGCAATTTCACCCGAAAACCTATTTCGGTATCTAGTGAAATAAATTCCTGCGCTTGTTCATTCTTTCGGCATGAAACATTTGCTCCAATTGGATGTCGGTGTCTCTTAAGTGTGTCACCCTACGGTTCATGAATAATGCGGACATGATCGAGACCCCTCTCGGATCAATAATCAGAAGCGGGATCTAGAGACCCATACTGACTCCCACACATTCAACGATGACTTTCTTGTGATCGTCGGAACCTTTTACGCTAGTATCTTAATCCCTTTGTTTCACGATATATTACATGTCCGAGATTCGATCATAGGTATCTCCATACCTAGTTTGATCTCGTTACCGACATGCACTCTTTTCTCGTTCCTGTGATATAACATTCTAGTGATCAAATCACTTGCTTGCAAGCTAATTAATGTGATATCACCGAGAGGGCCCAGAGTATATCTATCCGTCATCGGGATGAACAAATTCCACTCTCGATCCATGAGCCTCAACATAACACTTTATTAGTTCTGAATCCATCTTTATAATCACCCTGTTACGGTGTGACATTTGATGTTATCAAGAAACTCTTCCGGTGTTAGTGATTGACATGATCTCATGGTCTAAGGATTAGGATCACTTCGTAAGTTGCTATAGCAATATAAACTCAATGACTTTGATCGTAATGCTATACTTCGGATGAATTTTCATCACACCATTACACTAATGTTGTGATCCCGTTATTAACAACATCCAATGTCCATGATCAGGAAACCTTGATCATCTTGTTAATCAACGAGCTAGTTTATGAGAGAGGCATAACTAGGAACTTTCTGTTTGTTTATTAAACACACATGTATTAAGTTTCCGTATTAATACAATTATAGCATGCAAAATAAACATCTATCATATACTTGGAATACACATAATAAACACTTTATTATTGCCTCTCAGGGCATATTCCCTTCAGTCTCCCACTTGCACTAGAGACAATAATCTAGTTACATAGTGATAAATCTAACACCCATTGAGTTCTAGTGTTGATCATGTTTTGCTCTAGGGAGAGTTTTAGTCAATGGATCTGCTACATTGAGATCCGTATGTACTTTACAAATCTTTTTATCTCCATCCTTGACATGCTCGCGGATGGAGTGAAACCGGCGCTTAATAGCTTGTGAGACCTTGGCTCTTTGGCATTGGCAATGGCACCATTGTTGTCACAATAGATCACCATTGGGTCCAACGCGTTTGCCACCACTCCTAGTTCGGATATGAACTCCTTCATCCAAACTGCTTCCTGAGCCGCTTCTGAAGCAGCAACATATTCGGCCTCCGTTGTTGATCCCGCTACCACAGGTTGTTTGGAGCTCCTCCAACTAACCGCTCCGCCATTCATGAGAAATACGTATCCGGATTGAGACTTAGAGTCATCCGGATCGGTGTCAAAGCTAGCGTCGACATAACACTTAGCGACGAGCTCTTCTTCACCTCCGTATACAAGAAACATATCCTTAGTTCTTCGTAAGTACTTATGGATATTCTTGACTGCTATCCAGTGTTCCGAACCTGGATCCGATTGGTACCTACTAGTCAAACTAATAGCATGTGCCACATCCGGTCTTGTACATAGCATGGCGTACATTATAGAGCCTATGGCTGAAGCATAGGGGACTTTGTCCATTATCTCTCTTTCTTCCACCGAAGCCGGACTTTGAGTCTTACTCAATGTATTGCCTTGCAACATAGGTAAGAACCCCTTCTTACTTCCGTCCATTTTAAACTTCTTTAAAATCTTATCAAGGTATGTACTTTGCGATAGCCCTATTAGGCGCCTAGATCTATCTCTATAGATCTTTATGCCTAATATGTATGACGCTTCACCTAGGTCCTTCATTGAAAATTTGCTGTTTAGATAACTTTTAACACTGTTTAAAAGATCTATATCATTTCCGATCAATAATATGTCATCCACATATAATATCAGAAATGCCACATTGCTCCCACTCACTTTCTTGTAAATACAAGCTTCTCCATAAGTTTGGACAAATCCAAACTCTTTTATCACCTCATCAAAGCGGAGATTCCAACTTCGTGATGCTTGCTTCAATCCATAGATGGATTGCTGAAGCTTGCTACAAAACCCTTTGGTTGTATCATATACAACTCTTCTTCAATATTACCATTGAGAAACACGGTTTTGACATCCATCTGCCATATCTCATAATCGAAATATGCAGTAATTGCTAACATAATCCTAACTGACTTTAGCATCGCTACGGGAGAGAAAGTCTCATCGTAGTCAACTCCTTGAATTTGCCGAAACCCCTTTGCGACAAGTCGAGCTTTATAGACGGTCACATTACCATCAGCATCAGTTTTCCTTTTGAAAATCCATTTGTTCTCCACGGCCTTTCGGTCGTGAGGTAATTCCACCAAGTTCCAAACTTGATTTTCATACATGGATTCCATCTCGGATTTCATGGCTTCTAACCATTTGTTGGAATCCGGGCTCATCATCGCTTCTTCATACGTCGCAGGGTCATCATTTTCATCAACCATGAAATTCATGATAGGATTTCCGTACAGCTCGGGAGCTGCACGCGTCCTGTTTGACCTGCGAGGTTCGGTAGTACTCTCTTTCGGAGTTTCATGATCATTATCATTAGTTCCCTCTTCAACAGGTGGAGCCAACTCCGGAACAACTTCCGGCGCTGCGCTACTCGCCATATTTTGAAGAGAAGGTTCCACAACCTCTTCGAGTTCTACCTTCCGACTACTCACACCTTTCGCGAGAAACTCTTTCTCTAGAAAGGATCCATTCTTGGCAACAAAAACCTTGCCCTCGGATCTGTGATAGAAGGAATACCCAATAGTTTCTTTAGGGTATCCTATGAAGACGCATTTTTCCGCTTTGGGTTCGAGTTTATCCGGTTGAAGTTTCTTCACATAAACATCGCATCCCCAAACTTTAAGAAATGACAGCTTAGGTTTGTTTCCAAACCACAATTCATACGGTGTCTTTTCAACGGATTTAGATGGTGCCCGATTTAAAGTGAATGCAGCAGTTTCTAGTGCATAACCCCAAAATGACAACGGCAAGTCCGTCAGAGACATCATAGATCGAACCATATCTAATAAAGTATGATTACGACGTTCCGACACACCATTTCGCTGTGGTGTTCCGGCAGGTGTGAGTTGTGAAACAATTCCACACTCTTTCGTGTGAGTGCTAAACTCGTAACTTAGATACTCACCTCCACGGTCGGACCATAGAAATTTGATCTTTCTATTACGATGATTTTCCACTTCATTCTGAAATTCCTTGAACTTTTCAAAGGTTTCAGACTTGTGTTTTATCAAGTAGATATAACCGTATCTACTCAAATCATCCGTGAAAGTAACAAAATAACGATATCCACCTCGCACCGACACACTCATTGGACCACATACATCAGAATGTATGATTTCCAATAAATCTGTCGCCCGTTCCATTGAACCGGAAAACGGCGTTCTAGTCATCTTGCCCATAAGGCATGGCTCACATGTATCAAATGATTCATAATCAAGTGATTCCAAAAGTCCATCCGAATGGAGCTTCTTCATGCGTTTAACGCCAATATGACCTACACGGCAGTGCCACATATATGCGGATATATCATCATTAAGTTTAATCCTTTTAGCATCAACATTATGAATATGTGTAACATTATCATCGAGATCTAATAGAAATAAACCATTCATCATCGGTGCATGACCATAAAAGATTTCATTCATATAAATGGAACAACCATTGTTCTCGGATTTAAATGAATAACCACTTCGCATCAAACACGATCCAGATACAATGTTCATGCTCAGTGCAGGCACCAGATAACATTTATTCAAGTTTATAACTAATCCCGACGGCAAGTGGAGAGGCAGCGTTCCGACGGCGATCACATCAACGCTTGATCCATTGCCGACATGCATCTTGACCTCACCCCTTGCTAGTGGTCGCTTGTTCCGCAACCCCTGATTGGAGTTACAAATATTAGCAACTGAACCGGTATCAAATACCCAGGTGCTACTGCGAGCACTAGTCAAGTACACATCAATAACATGTATATCATATATACCTTTGTTTGCCTTGCTGGCCTTCTTGTCTGCCAGATACTTGGGGCAGTTGCGCTTCCAGTGGCCAGTCCCCTTACAATAGTAGCACTCGGAATCAGACTTAGGTCCAACTCGGGGTTTCTTTTCAGGCGCGGCAACAGGCTTGCCGCCCTTACTTCCCTTCCGTTTTCCCTTCTTGTCTTTCTTGAAACCAGTGTTCCTATTGATCATCAACACTTGATGTTCCTTTTTGATCTCCACTTCTGCAGTTTTAAGCATTGACAGAAGCTCGGGGAGAGACTTCTTCATGCCTTGCATATTATAGTTCATCACGAAGCTCTTATAGCTAGGTGGCAGAGACTGCAGAACACGATGGATGCCTAAGTCAATGGGAATCGATATTCCCAAGGACACAAGCTTATCGGCGTAACCCGACATCTTGAGTACATGCTCACTAACGGAGCTGTGCTCTTCCATCATGCAGCTAAAGAACTTTTCTGAAGCGTTGTAGCTCTCTACATCAGCATGTGTGTCGAAAATCATTTTCAACTCACCCATTGTATCAAATGCATTGCCGTTTTCGAAACGATTTCGAAGTTCCGGCTCTAGCCCATACAATATGCCGCAATGAACTAAGTTGTGGTCCTCCTGACGAGTCTGATAGACATTCTTCTCCTCGTCAGGGGCATCATCTAAAGGTGGGGGGCCTAACGGCGCTTCTAGCACATATTGCTTTTGTGCATCAGAGAGGAGAATCCTCAAATTCATGGCCCATTCGGTAAAGTTGCTACCGTTCGTTGCTAGTTTCTCTTTCTCCATGAACACATTAAAATTAAAAGCAGGTGGTGCCATCTACAACAGAATTTGTAAAGTTTAGACTAAGTGTATGATAGATTGAGTTCAAATAATCCATATTATGAATGAACTCCCACTCAAAAACGACATCCTCGTGCCTTTTTGGTGATTACATGAACCAAATCCACTATACCAAGTCCGATCATCACGTGAGTCGGTATAGCTTCAAAGGCGAGCATCAAATGGGCATCATATCAACTATATGACTCATGCTTAACCTTTCGGTCCGTGTTCCGAGGCCATGTCTGTACATGCTAGGCTCGCCAAGTTAGAACCTTAGTATTCGCGTGTGTAACTGTTTTACACCCGAAATATGGTCGTGGATCCAAGAACACCCGATCATCACGTGATGTCTTGGAGCGACGAAAACATAATCGATGCATACTAAAGGAAGAACACATTCTTATCTTGATATTTAAATGAGGGATCATCTTATTATGCTAACAAAGCGCTAAACAAGCAATATAAGATGCTATCAAAACATCATATGTTTATTAGTGAAATGATATGGTTCCTGCAGATGATCTCTATCATGTGCATCGTGGTATGATCACTATCATACCTATATGTGTAAATCCAAGGTCTATGGATTTTACACGCTATGTGTGTTGTAAGAGTATCATCTCATACTTCTACTTACAACACTACCATATCATAACACTAGCCCAGCAACAATCTAAACTAGACGCCTCTAATTTATCCATTGCAAGTTTTACGTGGCTTAGGGCTTTCGAGATAGAACCGTTCTTACCTACGAACATGAACCACAACGAGGATAATCAAATTGTTGACAACTCGCTTGCAAAATAGATATTGACTATAGTAGGACAGACAGACACCCGCTAGCCACTTATGCAAACTAGTTGCATGTCAAGCGTGGAACAGGTCTCATGTGCGAGGACATGAAAAGTTTGTCCGGGCCGCTTCATCCCACTATGCCACCAATATCCAAAATTACAACAAAGGAGCAACAACATGATCATCATCGCCCACATACTCATATGTGTATTACCCGTGTAAAGTATCTACGCATAGATCTGGCTCTGATACCACTGAAGGGTTCGCAACATAGAAAACAAAAAATTTCCTATGATGTGAACTATATACCAAGATCTATCTACTAGATACAAACAACGGGCGGATGTATATCCGTAGAGAACATACCCTTGAAGACCGACAAAGCTTAACGAGTTCAACTCGTGGTTGATGTAGACGATCTCTTGCCGATCTCAAGATCGAGAGGAAGTCCTAGCGCCGCAAATCAACAGCGCATCCGTGCTCGCACACACGTTCGAGGCACCGAGCAACCTCCGCCTCCTCGCTCCAGCGATGCAGCGGAAGCATAACTCTTTCTTGCCGAATAGCCACCGGGAACATGTATCTCGCTAGTCCGAGACCATGGGGGATAAATTCTAGAGGGGGAGAGAGATCCTTCACGAGGAGGTGTGAGAGACAAGTGAGGAGGGGGGCTCCTTTTATAGGAGGAGGGGGGGCACCCAAGGGGGTGGCCGCCGGCCATGGGGGCTGCCCCCTCCCCTCCTTCATTCATGTGGGTGGACACTCCACTCACAAAATGCCCTTTAAAATCCCTCCACTCAAAAGTCCACTCAAATTCCCATTAAATTTCCACCAAATTTAATGCAAACTCTCATTAAATAAAACTCTTTTATTTTATTCATAATTTTGTCAATTACTTTAATGACAAACATTCACAAATAACCCCTTGCTAGAATTCTATTTCACATGCATAACCATTTTATGCAATTTCACCCGAAAACCTGTTTCGGTATCTAGTGAAATAAATTCCTGCGCTTGTTCATTCTTTCGGCATGAAACATTTGCTCCAATTGGATGTCGGTGTATCTTAAGTGTGTCACCCTACGGTTCGTGAATAATGCGGACATGATCGAGACCCCTCTCGGATCAATAATCAGAAGCGAGATCTGGAGACCCATACTGACTCCCACACATTCAACGATGACTTTCTTGTGATCGTCGGAACCTTTTACGCTAGTATCTTAATCCCTTTGTTTCACGATATATTACATGTCCGAGATTCGATCATAGGTATCTCCATACCTAGTTTGATCTCGTTACCGACATGCACTCTTTTCTCGTTCCTGTGATATAAAATTCTAGTGATCAAATCACTTGCTTGCAAGCTAATTAATGTGATATCACCGAGAGGGCCCAGAGTATATCTATCCGTCATCGGGATGAACAAATTCCACTCTCGATCCATGAGCCTCAATATAACACTTTATTAGTTCTGAATCCATCTTTATAATCACCCTGTTACGGTGTGACGTTTGATGTTATCAAGAAACTCTTCCGGTGTTAGTGATTGACATGATCTCATGGTCTAAGGATTAGGATCACTTCGTAAGTTGTTATAGCAATATAAACTCAATGACTTTGATCGTAATGTTATACTTCGGATGAATGTTCATCACACCATTACACTAATGTTGTGATCCCGTTATTAACAACATCCAATGTCCATGATCAGGAAACCTTCATCATCTTGTTAATCAACGAGCTAGTTTATGAGAGAGGCATAACTAGGAACTTTCTGTTTGTTTATTAAACACACATGTATTAACGTTTCCGTATTAATACAATTATAGCATGCAAAATAAACATCTATCATATACTTGGAATACACATAATAAACACTTTATTATTGCCTCTCAGGGCATATTCCCTTCAAGCATACCACAAGCTTCGTCATGGTTTGTAGCATCTCCAGCAAGAAGGAATCAAGGAGACGAGCTCTTAATCGGCCACATCGACCATATCCCCGACTACCACCGCTGCCGGTCATTGTCAATAATCATCGATTCTGACCACCTCCGGCTTTGCCAAGCCCTTCCTCGCGCTCCTGGTGAGCTCCTCGTGCGAATTCCCTTCATAGATTTTCTCCTTGCGTGTTGAATCGCGATCCCCGTGACCACCTGCCACCGCCGTCGTCGTGTCGCCGTCTCCGACGACCGTTTTCGAGCGGCGCAGCCACTAGTTGACTCTGCATGGTGCACTGAATTGAACGACACCACTCTCGTGCGCGTGCGTACTCTCGATCAACGGATTGACCAACAATCTGTAAGATCATCAGTGGATGATGTCAGCACGACATCATGTCGACGTCACCCCAGCCCAGTCAACACCCTTGACTTGGTCCACTTCGCTGAGGTGGCAACACCACGTAGCAATGACACCACCAGTCAGTGATTGTGTGTGGGGGTAGTATGAGCGAGAAAAGTGTTTTGTTATTTTGAATTTGAGTAGGAAATAAATAAACATTAATAAGTTAATAACTTCTATTTTATAATTCAGAAAAAAATATTTTATATATGGAAATTTGTAGAAAAATAAAATCTACAACTTAAAACTATGATCAAACATTATTTTGTTAATTATTTAAATCATTATTATTTAATAAAGGTTTTATAAGTAATAAAACTTTGAAAATTCAAATTTTAATATTGGTAAATGTTAAAAATATAAATAAAATACCAAAAAACTTAGAAAAATAAGGATTATAATTTAAAACTATAATCATGCATTATTATTTCACTTAATTAAACATTTATTATTTATTAAGTGTTTATAAAGTAGTAAATCTTATAAAAATCATATCTTATTATTTATAAATCACAAAAATAAATGTAATATACCAAAATGATCAGAAAAATAGTTCCTACATGTTAAAAATATAATATTCCACTTTTGAGGTAAATAAAAAAAATTTAAACACTTTAATAACTTGAATTTGAACCTATTTCCTTAGTTGATAATTCATATAAAAGTAAATAAAATTTGCTAATATTTCTAAAATTAGCCAATTGAGTCTAATAAATAGTATTAGTATTAAGTATTGATAGTATGAAGTCAAAATGGTTCAACACATTTTAAATGCAATCTTATTGAATTATCATTCAACCATAAGTGTAGCTTATTTTCTAAAAAGATCCTTATTAATTATAAAATATTTAAGAATGATATTTTCAACCAAATAGAAACTTTTACCATTGTTTGAATCACAAATTTATAAACATATCAAAATACTATAGTGAGTCCATAAGTAGTTAAGTAATATTAATTCCTTGTTTACAAACTATAACCACTCATTTCTAAAAATATAAATGATTCTATTCCATTATAATATTGATAAACCACTATTAAAATAAAAGTAGTACCATCCCTAATTAACTCTAAAGAAAACATTATAAAGTAAACAAGATACAAATATCATAAGCATTACACCTGAAGCCCATCTATGTTCTTAAAGTTAACTTTAAGTCTACAAGCCTTTAAATATAATGCTAAAACCTTGTTAAGTGTTTTATAGTTAACTTTGGTCTATTATAATTAAGTCGTAAAGCATCTCAAGTCCAAACTTTCCAAGCAAGCACAAACAACATCGACCACTGTTGATTAACCACAAAGATTGTTTAGTAAAGAAATCTTTTATTCAAATGTTATTCTTTTTGCCATTTCAAACGACAGATGTAATTAATAGTAATCACATTTTTATACTTTAATTGTATACTTAGGATTGTTAACACTTAAGTTCCTTATAAATACCATTACTTACAAAGTAAAATTTGAAGATAGAACAATCCTTATATAAGCAGTCTTTAAATAGTATTCCACATTTGTGTGCCTTGTTATTTGTAACATCCCAAAAATATTAAACTTGAATCATCAAACTCTAATAATCAAACTTAGGGTTAACAAAAACTTTCCCAATTAAAAATATGAAAGCATTCATATGTGTATGCATTACGATTTGGATTCTTTTGAATTGCCTTGGTTCTGTGTTTCTTTGCTTGTAAAATGATTCTTAGGTGAAATAAACATCATCTAAACAATCCCCACACTTTTCCCAAAGACAAACAAATCAAAACAAACAAATTAAGTGAATGGTCACTTTGGCCAAATTAACTCCCATGCCTACTTTGGCTATCTCTAACTTTCAGAACTTAATAGAAACATGTTTGGATCTTTGCACCCCTTGATAGTACTCATAACAATGTACCAATGCCCACTTTGTGATCATCCAAAAACATTTAAATGCTTAGTTAAATGACAGTTTAAAATTGAATCTATTTCATATGGGAAGATCCCACTTTTTCAAAAACCACTCAAACCAGCTCAATTTTAAAAACCCAAGCACCCACAGAATCCCCAACACTTGCCTAGCACACCCACCAAAAATCTTTTCAAAATTCAAAACTTAAGTTCTTGCGGCCATTTCATCAAACACTTGGCAGGCAAATTTAAACCAAATCAAATTCACTGTTTTAATAGTGTTTTGGGCCTAACTGGTTCCCTCTATAGCTAACATCACCCATTTAGTAGATCATCTATCCTAATTGGCAACCCCTAGCCTCACTATAAGCTGGCCATTGTCATCAATGGTGAGCAATCCAAGACACCTCGCCGGCCAAACCTGGTCGCCGCCGCAGTAGACCATCTCCCCCTCTCTAGCCATGTCTGAGAGGTAGCCAGCACTCCACCACCACCCACTGTCCCCTCCCCGAGCAAAGGAAAGCCATGGACCACCGAGCACGCCGTGCGCCTAGTGCCACTTCGACATGTCGAGCATGCGCCAGAGCACCACACCCGGCACGTGTGCACACACCTCCCCTCGACCGCAGCCCGTGCCCACCGCTTCGCCATGACCCAGGGAGCACGCCAGACATCCCTATTTGCCGCCCCATGCCTCACAGCCACCGCTCGCCGTCGAAGATGCCGCCTCTGCCGTGCAGAGCACCGCACGTTCCCGACCGTTTGCCACCGCCCCTACACGCGCAATAAAGCTCTAGAGCATCGCCATGATACCACCGGTCGAACGCCAACCTCAGCCATGCCTCTAACTGCCCGTAGCCGTGTTGCCACCATCGCCTGCCCATCCCGTTCGGTCTCGCTGTCGACACTATAAAAGGAAGCCACCCCAAGCCACTTGAAGCAAACCATCTCACTCCCCTCACCTCACTGATCGTTCCACCCCTTAGCCGGATCAAGGCGAGCAGCGCATCGCCGGAATTTGGCCGGAGCTCGCCGCTGTAGAGGAGAAGAGGAGACGTTGATTTCGTCCACCCCCGGAGCTGCCGCGACCACCCCTGAGTTCGTCGTCGTCACTGGATACCCGGTATGCCCCCTATGCACCCCCACCGAGCTGCTAGGGTTCGAGCTCGCCGGTGACCTGTTCATCGTCGACGACGACCCTCAGCCGTCGATCTTCATTCTAATCCAACACACCACATCGCCCCATACCGCTTCGCGTTTAAAGAGCCACTGACCCGTAGATCCCCCTGTCAGTTGCGCCCCGCGCTGTGGAGTGACACTGGGCCGACCCATTAAACCTTCCCGCAGCCCACTCGTTTGAATTTAGCTTTTTCTATTTTAATTCAAACTCAGTTCTGTACCTAGTTTCAAAAATCAACCCAGCTCGATTCAGTGAACCAAATTTCATGAAACCAATTTTGTTAGAAAGATATTGAAATGATTAATCCAAGCCCGTTGGATTCAAATCATTTGGATCTGTAGATCAACCTTGGTAAAAATATCAAGTCAGAAGCTTTTCTGCATTCAAACATTTTTCAAATTTAAACCATAATAGCTTTTGAGTTGATTCCAACTCTAAAAAATCACATTTGATCATACCTTTCAGAATATATAAAAACATATGGGTTTACTTACATAAATAATGTCCAAGTAATAAAAGAATGTCACATAGGCATTTCTAGTCACTTATTTTATTTAAAATAAAAAGGTTAAACCTTATTAAATTGTGACACCACTTTAAATCATATTCCCATGTACTGAAACTTGTGGTGATGGCATGTGTCAACATGATCCCATGTTTGAGTTGGAGAATATTAAATCTTAAGTAGTTTTTCAATGAGTAGAAATTACTTTTCTAAAAAGAAATAAATAAGACAAATGCTTTAAGTTTGTAATGTTAGTGATGATGCTAGATCATCTATAGTAACCTTTTAAGTGATGATTGAAAGTAGTTAAGTATTGTTTGGTGATTGTGTACCTCGTATTTATTCATAGACGCTAGTACCGACCAAGGATACGAGGAGGAAGGAGGATACTACGAAGAAGAAGCCAAGGAGAACTTCAACCACTGCTCTGCACAAGGCAAGCCTAATACTACTAGTTGATTGAGCAAGCTAACAGTTGCAAGATACCTTACTTATGCAAGCTAATACTTGCTTGTTACCATGCCAACCATATGCCTTAAGCATATGTGATCATACCCACTTGATAACCCAATCCTAGTTTTACTTGCAAGCTTTCTACTTTATTTCTTTATCAAAGCTTTTCTTAGAGTTTACTTAAGTGACTTGTAAGTTCTAGAAGGATAACTGAAGGTTGCATAAAGAGCATTAAATTTGGCCTAAGCTAGATAATCTTGATGTCATCCCAAGGCATGAGATGGTACTTAGTTAAAACTCCACTTGTTTACCACCTCTCATTAGTACTCACCCCCACTTGTAGATGCTAGTGCTAAGCATAAAACTTGATCAACTTTAGATGTGAATACTTGGTGGAAAATGGTTATGAAAACCTTAGAATGATGAGTCATTCTACTAAGATATTTTGACATGTGTTTCCGAACACCAGATGATTTGGATGATGAAAATGTTAAGGCATGAGCTTTAGCCCTTTTTAAAACTGATGGTTGTCTGGATGCGATACCATTCCAATTTTACCGTACAACCACAATACCCGAAATTTGGGTAGGGCTTGACTGGAATCTTATATACCTAAGTATGGGTTCCCTCACGGCCAAGGTCTGAGCTGAGGCTACCTTGTGAAGATTGTCCACCTGTGAAGTACCCAAGATGATAGTTGGTCATGGTTGGGAGGCCAAACTCACAGGAGAGGTGCCTATACTAGGGCGTGTAATTGAAAGGTTAGGATTGATTATCCGCATACTGAGTATGGTGAATTCAGGATTTGTTCCTGACGGATGTATCGAATGTTGTGGTGAAAGTGTACAATCTCTGCAGAGTGTCAAACTATTCGAATAGCCGCGTCCGCGGTTATGGAAAGTTGGAGTGGCCATACTGTTCCCCCGTCAGATGTTTACAAAATGACTTTTGAAATGAATTGAGGACTTGACTTGACCACAACAGATTTGTGGCATGAGATACAAGTTCCCACTTAGGTGTCATAAAATTTGACTAGCTTCCTCTTGCTTTTGAACTTAGTAGAGGTAAATCTGGCTTTTTGCAAAATAACCCTAGAGCTTAGTGTCCTACTACAAAAACCACCTTCACTTGTTAGTATTAGTTTGCGAGTACTTAAAGAGTACTCATGGCTTTGTCCCTGGCTATTCCCATGGCCAGATTATGAAGAGGAGTACCAGGATGATGGACCCCAGGAAGGTTACGACAACTAGGATCATCTCCCATTGTCAGCATTGCCTGTGACCCCGAAGATAGAGCTTCGCCTACGCTACCTTTATTATTACGTAATTCCGCTGCTTGAGTTGTATTAAGAACTGGATCATGAGATCCTTATTTGTGTAAGACCTTATGTATGGTTTGTAATGGATAATGTACTGTGGTATCCAATTCTGTTATGTCTCGCAAAAATGGTAATACTGGGATTGCGATGTATTGCATAACAGGCATCTGGGATTAAAAATCCGGGTGTTGACAAGTTGGTATCAGAGCATATATCTGAAACCTTACCTCATCAATTCAAGTGTAACAAGAGTATATCCCAACCTACCATTGACCAAGTCCGGATAGTCTGTGAATACCCCGATGTATTTCCAGATATTTTTCCCGGTATGCCCCCAGATCGGGATATCGAGTTTATCATTGAAATAACCCCTGGAACAGGACCCATAGTTCAGAGATCCTATAGTATGAACCCATCCGAACTAGTAAAACTGAAGAAGCAACTGGATGACATGCTAGAAATTGGATTGATTCAACCAAGTGCGTCACCATGGAGATCAGCTGTCTTGTTTGTGGATAAGAAAGATGGAGGTAACCGTTTGTGTACGGATTACCGGAAGTTGAATGATGTCACCATCAAGAACAAGTACCCATTGCCCAAGATAGAAGATTTGTTTGATCAGTTGACCGGTGCCAAAGTGTTTTCTAAGATTGATCTTAGAACTGGCTATCATCAACTCCAGATTCGTGCAGAGGATATTCCCAAGACTGCCTTTACCACCAGATATGGATTATACGAGTATACTGTCATGTCTTTTGGATTAACCAATGCCCCCGCTTATTTCATGAATCCCATGAATAAGATTTTTATGGACTTCCTGGATAAGTTTGTCGTTGTTTTCATCGATGACATTCTGATTTATTCCAAATTAGAAGAAGAACATGAGCTACACCTAAGGACCATTCTTGGAACCCTTAGAGAGCATCAGTTGTATGCCAAGTTTAGAAAATGTGAATTATGGTTATAGGAGGTAGGATTCCTCGGCCACATTGTATCAGCCGGAGGAATTGCCGTTGACCCTGCAAAGGTGAAAGATGTAGAAGATTGGCAAGCCCCAACCACTCAAACCCAAGTTCGTGCATTTCTCGGATTAGCGGGATACTACCGCAAGTTCATAGAAGGATTCTCGAGTATTGCCAGACCCATGACCCAATTGCTGAAGAAGGACAAGAAGTTTGAATGGACAGACAAATGTGAAGCGAGTTTTCAAGAACTCAAGAGGAGATTGTTTTCAGCCCCCATCTTAATCATGCCGGATATCACGAAGCCCTTCGACGTGTATTTTGATGCATCCAAGATCGGTCTCGGATGTGTGCTAATGCAAGAAGGCAAAGTCATATCTTATCTATCCGGACAACTGAAACAACATGAGAAAAATTACTCAACGCATGAACTCGAACTCGCAACCGTAGTTATAGCCCTAAAGACATGGGAGACCGTTGTGAGATTTATTTGGATCACAAGAGCTTGAAGTATATATTCACTCAGAAGGAGCTGAATATGAGACAGAGAAGATGGATTCAGCTAATCAAGGATTACGACCTGGACATTCACTATCACCCTGGTAAAGCCAATGTGGTAGCAGATGCCCTTAGTAGATTGCCGTGCCGCTTGAACTCCATGATTTTAAAGGAGCAACCAAGCTTGCACAAAGAGATGGAAGATTTTCGAATGGAATCAGTAAGTGAAGGATTTTTGGATAGCATAGAACTTCAACCCACTTTGATCATCCAGATCAAAGAGGAGCAGAAAGGAAATGCTAGTATCGACGGAATCAAGCGTCGTATCGGTACATGCAAAGTACCCGGATTCATCGAAGACGAAGAAGGAGTTCTGTGGTACAAAGGACGCCTTTGTGTACCAGCAGATTCTGAGTTGAAAGAAGTTATTCTGAAGGAAGCTCATAATACTCTTTATTCTATCCACCCCGGAGGAACGAAGATGTATCAAGACTTGAAAGAGCAATATTGGTGGCATAAGATGAAGTGAGAAATCGGAAGCTATATCGCCAAGTGTGATATATGTCAGCGAGTCAAGGCAGGACATCAAAGACCCGCTGGATTGTTGCAACCATTGCAAATTCCGAAATGGAAATGGGATTCTGTTGGAATGGACTTTATCACCGGATTGCCTACTTCTAGTAGGGGAAATGACTCTATCTGGGTCATAGTGGATAGATTGTCCAAAGTCGCCCATTTCTTACCCGTCAAGACCACATATCAGAGTTTGAAGCTAGCGGAGTTATATATCGCTAGAATCGTCAGTTTGCATGGAGTCCCCAAGAACATCGTACCGGATCGAGGAACTCAGTTTACCTCGAGATTCTGGAAGAAAGTCCAAGAAGGTTTAGGAACCCGATTAGATTTCAGCACCGCGTATCACCCTCAGACCGATGGACAAATGGAGCGAGTAAATCAAATACTCGAAGACATGTTAAGAGAATGTGTGTTGGTATATGGATCTAAGTGGGAAGATTGTCTGCCGTTTGCAGAATTTTCATACAAAAACAGTTATCAAGCTAGTTTGCAAATGGCCCCATTTGAATTCATGTATGGAAGGAAGTGCCGCACCCCTTTGAACTGGTCGGAAGTAGGAGAGAGTCAGATTTTCGGACCTGACATCCTACGAGAAGCAGAAGAGAAGGTTCACAAGATTCGTGAGCACCTCAAGACAGCCCAGTCCAGACAGAAGAGTTACGCCGACAAGAGATGTCGAGACCTCGCCTTTAACATAGGAGATTTTGTGTATCTGAAAGTGTTGCCATTGAAAGGAATGCAGCGTTTCCAACTGAAGGGAAAGTTAGCCCCCAGATATATCGGACCCTTCAAGATTCTGAACCATTGAGGAGAAGTGTCATATCAATTGGAGCTACCCGAAGAGATGTCAGCCGTGCACAATGTGTTCCATATCTCATTACTTCGCAAGTGCCTCGAAGTTCCAAAGAAGACTGAAGTGTTCAATAATACCGATCATCGGACCATAGAGATCAACGATGACCTGAACTATCCCGAAGTACCCATCCGTATTTTAGAGGAAGCTTTCAGAATTACCAGAACCCGGAGCATCAAGTTTCTCAAGATTCAGTGGAGCAACCACACAGAATAGGAAGCTACCTGGGAGCGTGAAGATCACATCAGGACGGAGTTTCCCAATCTCTTAAAATCCTAGGTAATCTTTTTCGTCCTTTTTCAAATGTCGGGACGAGATTTTGTTTAAGGGGGGAAGGTTTGTAACATCCAAAAATATTAAACTTGAATCATCAAACTCTAATCATCAAAATTAGGGTTAACAAAAACTTTCACAATTAAAAATATGAAAGCATTCATATGTGTATGCATTACAATTTGGATTCTTTTGAATTGCCTTGGTTCTATGTTTATTTGCTTGTAAAATGATTCTTAGGTGAAATAAACATCATCTAAACAATCCCCACACTTTTCCCAAAGACAAACAAATTAAGTGAATGGTCACTTTGGCCAAATTAACTCCCATGCCTACTTTGGCTATCTCTAACTTTCAGAACTTAACAGAAACATGTTTGGATCTTTGCACCCCTTGATATTACTCATAACAAGGTACCAAGGCCCACTTTGTGATCATCCAAAAACATTTAAATGCTTAGTTTAAATGACAGTTTAAAATTGAATCTATTTCATATGGAAAGATCCCACTTTTTCAAAAACCACTCAAACCAGCTCAATTTTAAAAACCCAAGCACCCACAGAATCCCCAACACTTGCCTAGCACACCCACCAAAAATCTTTTCAAACTTCAAAACTTAAGTTCTTGCGGCCATTTCATCAAACACTTGGCAGGCAAATTTAAACCAAATCAAATTCACTGTTTTAATAGTGTTTTGGGCCTAACTGGTTCCCTCTCTAGCTAACAACACCCATTTAGTAGATCATCTAGCCTAATTGGCAACCCCTAGCCTCACTGTAAGCTGGCCATTGTCATCAATGGTGAGCAATCCGAGCCACCTCGCCGGACAAACCTGGTCGCCGCCGTAGTAGACCATCTCCCCCTCTCTAGCCATGTCTAGGAGGTAGCCAGCACTCCACCGCCACCCACTGTCCCCTCCCCGAGCAAAGGAAATCCGTGGACCACCGAGCACGCCGCGCGCCCAGTGCCACTGCGACATGCCGAGCATGCGCCAGAGCACCGCACTCGGCACGCGTGCACACGCCGCCCCTCGACTGCAGCCCGTGCCCACCACTTCGCCATGACCCAGGGAGCACGCCATACATCCCTTTTCGCCGCCCCATGCCTCACAGCCACCGCCTGCCGTCGAAGATGCCGCCTCTGCCGCGCAGAGCACCGCACGTTCCCGACCGTTTGCCACCGCCCCTACACGCACAATAAAGCTCTAGAGCATCGCCAGGAGACCACCAGTCGAACGCCAACCTCGGCCATGCCTCTAGCTGCCCGTAGCCGTGTCGCCACCATTGCCTGCCCATCCCGTTCGGTCTCGCCGTCGAGCCTATAAGAGGAGGCCACCCCAAGCCATTTGAAGCACACCATCTCACTCCCCTCACCTCACTGATCGTTCCACCCCTTAGCCGGAGCAACGCGAGCAGCGCATCGCCGGAATTTGGCCGGAGCTCGCCACTGCAGAGGAGAAGAGGAGCCGTTGATTTCGTCCACCCCCGGAGCTGCCGCGACCACCCCTGAGTTCGCCATCGTCGACTTTGTCGTTTGCCCGCCTCGCCATCGTCATTGGAGCCCCGGTATGCCCCCTATGCACCCCCACCGAGCCGCTAGGGTTTGAGCTTGCCGATGACCTGTTCATCATCGACGACGACCCTCAGCCGTCGATCTTCATTCTAATCCAATGCACCACATTGCCCCGTAACACTTCGCGTTTAAAGAGCCACTGACCCGTAGACCCCCCTTTCAGTTGCGCCCCGCGCTGCGGAGTGACACTAGGCCGACCCATTAAACCTTCCCGCGCAGCCCACTCGTTTTAATTTAGCTTTTTCTATTTTAATTCAAACTCAGTTCTGTACCTAGTTTCAAAAATCAACCCAGCTCGATTCAGTGAACCAAATTTCATGAAACCAATTTCATGAAACCAATTTTGTTGGAGAATATTAAATCTTAAGTAGTTTTTCAATGAGTAGAAATTACTTTTCTAAAAAGAAATAAATAAGACAAATGCTTTAAGTTTGTAATGTTAGTGATGATGCTAGATCATCTATAGTAACCTTTTAAGTGATGATTGAAAGTAGTTAAGTATTGTTTGGTGATTGTGTACCTCGTATTTATTCATAGACGCCAGTACCGACCAAGGATACGAGGAGGAAGGAGGATACTACGAAGAAGAAGCCAAGGAGAACTTCAACCACTGCTCTGCACAAGGCAAGCCTAATACTACTAGTTGATTGAGCAAGCTAACAGTTGCAAGATACCTTACTTATGCAAGCTAATACTTGCTTGTTACCATGCCAACCATATGCCTTAAGCATATGTGATCATACCCACTTGATAACCCAATCCTAGTTTTACCTGCAAGCTTTCTACTTTATTTCTTTATCAAAGCTTTTCTTAGAGTTTACTTAAGTGACTTGTAAGTTCTAGAAGGATAACTGAAGGTTGCATAAAGAGCATTAAATTTGGCCTAAGCTAGATAATCTTGATGTCATCCCAAGGCATGAGATGGTACTTAGTTAAAACTCCACTTGTTTACCACCTCTCATTAGTACTCACCCCCACTTGTAGATGCTAGTGCTAAGCATAAAACTTGATCAACTTTAGATGTGAATACTTGGTGGAAAATGGTTATGAAAACCTTAGAATGATGAGTCATTCTACTGAGATGTTTTGACATGTGTTTCCGAACACCAGATGATTTGGATGATGAAAATTTTAAGGCATGAGCTTTAGCCCTTTTTAAAACTGATGGTTGTCTGGATGCGATACCATTCCAATTTTACCGTACAACCACAATACCCGAAATTTGGGTAGGGCTTGACTGGAATCTTATATACCTTAGTATGGGTTCCCTCACGGCCAAGGTCTGAGCTAAGGCTACCTTTGTGAAGATTGTCCACCTGTGCAGCACCCAAGATGACAGTTGGTCATGTTTGGGAGGCCAAACTCACAAGAGAGGTGCCTATACTAGGGCATGTAATTGAAAGGTTAGGATTGATTATCCGCATACTGAGTATGGTGAATTCATGATTTGTTCCTGGAGGATGTATCGAATGTTGTGGTGAAAGTGTACAATCTCTGCAGAGTGTCAAACTATTTGAATAGCCGCGTCCGCGGTTATGGACGGTTGGAGTGGCCATACTGTTCCCCTGTCAGATGTTTACAAAATGACTTGTGAAATGAATTGAGGACTTCACTTGACCACAACAGAGTTGTGGCATGAGATACAAGTTCCCACTTAGGTGTTATAAAATTTGACTAGCTTCCTCTTGCTTTTGAACTTAGTAGAGGTAAATCTGGCTTTTTGCAAAACAACCCTAGACCTTAGTGTCCTACTACAAAAACCACCTTCACTTGTTAGTATTAGTTTGCGAGTACTTAAAGAGTACTCATGGCTTTGTCCCTGGCTATTCCCGTGGCCAGACTATGAAGAGGAGTACCAGGATGATGGACCCCAGGAAGGTTACGACAACTAGGATCATCTCCCATCGTCAGCATTGCCTGTGACCCCAAAGATGGAGCTTCGCCTACCCTACCTTTATTATTACATAATTCCGCTGCTTGAGTTGTATTAAGAACTGGATCATGAGATCCTTATTTGTGTAAGACCTTATGTATGGTTTGTAATGGATGATGTACTGTGGTATCCAATTCTGTTATGTCTCGCAAAAATGGTAATCCTGGGATGGCGATGTATGGCATAACAGGCATCTGGGATTAAAAATCCGGGTGTTGACATTATTATATACTATTATTTATACTCACATCTTGTTTCACAAACTCACAAGCCATAATAAGAAGCACAAGTGTGAAGATTATCTAAAGGGGCAACACATTCTAAAGAAACCATTTCCAATATCCGAAACCCTAGAACAACGTTATCCCCGGGATTCGAGTTTATCAAATTGCATTACATCAATATGCATAATAGCATCTTGCTTCTTTAAACATTAGTCCTTACCGGACCAATGATGCATAATCTTTTATATTGGATCTTTTATATTGTCTCGAAGACCGCGAGTGCATAATCTTGCAATCACAAAAGGCAAGTTCACACTTGCTCATGTCCTTTGATTATTTTCAGTAAAGTATTTTGCAAATCCAGTGTTGTCATCACCTGCATTTGAAAAAGGTCAGAAAACACTATTTTCATAATAATATGATTATAGGTTATTTACAATGAGGTAATAACCTACTACCAAAGTTCCGGTGGTAAAGGAACATATTATCTAGTACTTAACAACGAATGTCTCCAGTGATTCTTGCACCGTATATCACGCGTTAACCATGAGATTTGGAATGGGACGGAGAAGTCAGTTGTATCATTTTCCTTCCGTATGGAGGCAAGACGACCTTAATGCAATGTTGTGATTCCTTGTGCGGATCAAACATATGGGTGGGCACCCTTATGCCCCACACTTTTGGTGTCTAGATTATCTATGAGTGCTTTTTAGTGGTATAGTCCATTTGATATGGCACTTGATAGGGCATCACCAGGTCATAGAGTCTTTGGGAACTCATCAGGGTTTTAGCCTGCCCGAAAGGGGGCTTAACGGACGTGAGCCAGCCCCGAAGGATCGTGCAGACATATGGGGTCACAGAGAGGACAATGATTGGCTTGGATCATCTACTGGGCCCCACATCATAGGAACTGTGGACGAGAAAGATCGCCCGGTTGTGCAACAAGGATTTGATCTCTCATGGGTAAAGTAACGCACCTCTGCATAGTGTAAGAACTGTAACTTGTTACTCCCTGTTCCGGGAAGGAGCTACGAACGAGGCGGGAAAGGAACTCCATGAAAGTTCTGGTAAACCCGTGAAGGCTGACGGACATAGGTTTTCAGAATAAAAGCAACCTTTGAAGAAATGTTTACAAAAACCTGCATAGCCTATGACCTATGGTCTATGGCTATAGATATAGTGCATCAAACACTCCTTTTCTAGTGAACTTGCTGAGTACGCTCGTACTCAACATATCTTCTTAACCCTTGCTAGATACTGAAGCCAATACAGACGATGTCTACATCAACTTATGCTCCAGGAATCATCATCAAAAGCTAAATCTCTTCAAGGAAGTCAAGAAAGTCAACATATATATCAACTCAAGTGAAGACGAAGTTGCTGGGTAGATAGGAATATAATCTCTAGCCATAGAACCTATTTCTATAGATTATTGCAGTAGCAACAATGCAATCCAAATAGTTAGATGCTAATATTATTAGCATGATATTAATGAGTTGATTATTTCTGATTCTTCTTTGTAAGAAGTTTCTTTCTCTCTCTTTAACCTAGAGTGTTCTCTGGATCTTTTGTAAAGAGTCGAGTTGTAACCTATAATCATGTCTTGGACCTGCTGTGTTTCTGTTGTACCACTCTGAGGGATGTAATACTAGTGAACGGTGTTTCATTGGTGTTATGTCAACGACTATAGTGTAATACATCATGCAGTGGTATGCTGGGTCACCGCAAAAAAAACCTCACCTGCCAACCATTGCGGACCTCCCAGCAACCCCGGCCCAACAACCCACCCGGCACACCCCCTCTCCCCCTCTGTTTCTCACCGTGCTGCGCCGCACCCACCCGCTGACAGACTGGTCCCATAGCCACGTCGACGTCGTCGTCCTCAATCAACGCCGCTCATACCCTCTCCACTGCTGCCGTTTCCTCTAATTCAATTCGCTTAATAGCGATTGATTGTAGGCGTGATTCTCTCCCCGAGCACGGAAACTTAATCCCCTCTCTCCCTGCTCCATTTCCCCTCACACGACAACCCCAGAGCGCCCCCAGGCTCTGCGAATTCCGACATGAGTCACCGCCATCCCGACGAACTCCAGTGACGAAATACGGTGAGGTCTGGCCCCCTCTCGCTCTCTGGTTTGCTTTACTACAACCCTCATCCTTGTGTGCATCCACTGATGCCTCCCATTTATTTGCTTGTGCCTTGTAGCCTCTCCTTTGTCAACATCTGCAAGCGCTCGACGGTGAGCGCAACTCCGGCGAGGAATTACAGCCGTACCCGATCGCCCCGCCCTCGCCCGTGACCTCCACTGCAACCGCGTCGTCACCGCGACCTCGGTAATGCCCTACGCCTTTCCCCTTACCCCCTAGCGCCACCGGAGCACCGTCGTCAGACACTTCGTTGCGCTCGCCATTTGCGCCGCCCATCTTTGGCCAGAGGAATCAGATCCGCTGGATCTAGATCCAACGGCTAGGATTAGAACTAGCACGAAAGGGTACCGTGTGATCTGGACCACACGATCTGACTTAGATCTAGTGGCTTGCGCGTGTGATCTGCACGAGGCGGTACAGGCCAATAGGATTGCTCCGCGTGTCTGTGTTTTTATTTTAAAACCAGATTTGATTTGTTAGTTGTTCAAACTTGTAAAATTCATAACTTTTGATCTACCATTCAGAAAAATGCAAATTTGGTGTCTGGATTAAGAAAAATATGAACTTTATTACTATGGCCTTACTTTGTTCATTTGCTTTTGTAAATTTAGAGTTTTGCGCAGAGACATTTGTAGGGCTATTTTGGCTATAAAAATATTGTGTATATTGTTTTTTGGTGGTTTTTGTGATATTTAGACTTTAGAAGGTATACTTTATCTTTCGTATTGTAGAGTTTGGTTTTAAAAATTTGGCTTTCATATTATTGCATTTGCATGCATTCATATTATTTTTGAGTGCTATATTGAATTGTTTATTTTTTGTTGTTGATTTGTTGTGTAGATTGTGTGGTTTGTGAAGTGTCTGACTATGAGGATTGTACGTATTCTCCTAGATACCAAGGCAAGTGATATTTCATCTTATGTCCTATTAATTTACCTATTGCACTAGTGATATTTTTAGTAGGACTTGCATGATAGTTTCAAGTAGAATACTATGCTATGGAATCCTATAGATTATATCTTGGTAGTATTTCCCTAAGATAAGAGACATCATATGCTAGAATGCTTAGTATTGCTACTAGAATTCGTGGGTGGAAATTCATATTATGATGGTATGGAAATTTATATGCTTATATATTTTTGATTAAGAAAACAACTTGTTAATGAAACACCTGGGTGGAATTGGGACTTGTATGGATTGTGTTGAGTGGTTACTCAGGGCCCATTTCTATGGTTTACCTTGTGTATCACACTTGTGGATGGCCACCCAGGAATAAAGAGATTTGAGATGTTTTGTGTTGCGAAGCTTCAGTGCAACCACATGGCATATGGGCTCTGCCTTGACCAACTAAGTTGTGAGAACACAGCCAGACAGACAAAAGGTGGTAGAGTTGTTAGCATGGAACGCGTCCGTGGTGGTCGGAGGGATTGCTTCTGAAAAGTATTGTCTCGATGCATGTCGATTCTTGTGGGGAAAGTGCACTACCTCTCGAGAGGGTAAACCTAAGTACTTAGCCGTGTCCCCGGTTATGGACAATTGTGAGCGTCAAAGACATTGAAACGGTTCAAGAATCTCCTCATCCCAATTTATCTAAGTTAAAATTTGTGGGTGAACAAGGGTAGAGGTCCACCAATGTCTATTGGTGGTTCCTTTGTGTTTTGCAAAAACAAAACTTGGTATATTCAAACTAGTAGGATAAATCTAACTTTGTGCAAAGCCAGCCTGATCCACACTTAGCCATATTCATGTAGTTATTAGGTTCTACTATATAACTATGATATCACTTGCCAATACAATTCCAACTGTATTGACCCTCTGTGGCTGTAACTTATCATGTTGCAGGTTACACTGATGGTCAGTAGGGTTATGAGTCTACACTCGACATGTTTGCCTGTGGAGCATGAATATGAAGACTTTATTATTATGCCATGTATTGAGTACTCTAATATGTTAGCCTTGGGCTAAGTGAGTTGTAAGAACTATTGTAATCCTGGATTTGCGATGTAATAATGACCTTTGTTTTTGTGTACTTCATCTTAAACTATGGGTGCTAGCAAAACGATCCAGAGACTAGCACTACAATCACAGGGATCTCTACCTTATTGGGTGAGATCTTACAGATGGTATTAGAGCACTGTGTTGCCTGTAGGTTTGTGACCCTAAGATGGATTAGATCAAGATAGCCACTAGGAAAATGCAACACCACTATGAATTTCTGCACTTGTCTCTTTTCATCTCGTAAAAGCTCTTCTAATCTTCTTTCTCATCTCTATTTGTAGATGGTCGCCATCAACGAATTCGTCAGGAAGGGACCACTGATGACTATGACCCTAGAATGTGAGACGAAGTTTCCCAAGGCACTCAAGAACCTCATGATTAGCTTGGGGATAAATGGTGAAGCCGTGTACAAGGGATTTCCAGTGATGGATGAAGGAGAATAGTATTGGTGGGTGCAACTTCACTTATAAAAAAATAAGGAGGATAACCACAACGAGTCAGGGTTCTACATGGTCACCAACTCTGAAATGCATATGTCATTCTTTGACTATGCAAGGAATGCAACATGGAATGCCATTGAAGAACTTGGAGAAAGACTTAAGTGTAGAATTCTCAACACTCAAAATGATCTTATAGAGGAGATAAAACATACCCAAGACTTAGAGACCACCATAAAACAGCTAAGGAGGGATATTATAGACTTAGCATGTGAGTTTTGTGATCAAGACAAGCAGATTGCCACCAAGGATGCCCAGATAGCTACCTTGACTAGTGAGTGAAGGATGCAACGTATCCTAATAGTTGGACCACCACACTTGGCGTTTTATCGCGTTAATAATTTGATCATACCGACCTATGTGGTATGGCCAAAATTTGTCTAAGTTGTTGAACCTTGGTGCTTGAGTTGAATAATGTATGCCATTACTTGTGTGGATTATGTTTTGTTGATTGTTAATGGCAATTGTTTTAAACTTTTTGCATCTATCACTACTTTATGTTTTCTTCTAGACTTGTGTTATTTCTAATTTTTCTCCATCCTATGCATAGATGCCTAGCTTTGTTTACAGCACTGCCGAGGAGTTAAAGGGAACTCGCTTTGGGACTCGCATTTTGCAGCTCGTCAATGTACTCTCTCTCCCAATCCCTATCATCAAGGGACTTCAGCTCAGGAAGTTTGAGAGGAAGGACTTGTGGGGATTCAGGGTTACTCAGCCAGGATGCCAGTTATATCCTCCAACGGATAAAATTGCCTTCAAGATACTCCATGATTACCAAGAGAGAGGCCTCAACGTCGCCATGCAGGAGCTGATAGGACGCCTATGTGGACGTCACTCTGCCGAGCTCAAGGACCATTACTTCCATTTCTTTGGGAGACGTGACGAGGACGGAGAGGCTATCATGTTGGACGAGGCTGTTAAAGAGACCATCAAGCCTATGCAACACTACCTCCAAGACTTAGAGAGTCTCATTAGGCACCTTGATACTGATAGGACCAATGTGATGCTTGGCAATGATTAGCTACATGTCCAGCTTAAGGAGAAGGACAAGGCCTTCGAGGAGCAAGAGAAGCGCATCAAGGAGATGGAGAAGAAGTTTGCAGCCTAGGAGAAGAAGTTCAAGAGCCAAGAGAATAGGATCCAAGATAGGAACAAGAAGATTAAGGATATGGAGACTAAGTTGGAGCTTGAGTATCTTCAGCTAGATGCAAATCATGAGGTGATAGAGAGGCTGCGCTCACAGAAGAGAGGGCTACAGGCTAAGGTTGATGCTTTGACTACAAGCTTGGAGGAATACAAGGCAGGATTCAACGCAGCAGGACTTGCATTAGTGGAGGAGGAAGTAGACATGGAGGAGTAGTGATATCTATCTATCTTATCGCTTTATTATCGAGTTGCATTGATCATGCCAACTTGTGGATGACTATGCTAGTATGTTATTTATCTTTGCAAACTTGTTGCTTGTGATGTTTTGAACCCTAAAGTTTATCTTGTGCTTGCTTGTTTGTGATTGTTATATGTTGTATTGTGCATGTTAGGATCTATGGGGTATTTATCTTTACTTATCCTTATTGAAACCACATATGCCTCCCCGTCGTGCCAATCCCAACAATAACAACAATGGCAATGAGATGCAATAGTTGATGACTGCACATGCACAGTTGATGCATATGATGACTCAGTTTATGGCAAATCAGAACCAGAATCAAAACAACAACAATAATAAAATAACAATAACAACAACCAGAATAACCCACCAGCTCTTGACATGCTCACAAGGTTTCTAAGATTGAGGTCTGCTAAGTTTTCTGGTATAACTAATCCCATGGTAGAAAATGATTGGCTACGTTCTGTGAACAAGGATTTGGTCACAGTTGGTTGCACTGATGCCAAGAAAGTCAGGTTTACAGCACACCTATTGGAAGGACCAACAACTACTTGGTGGTATAACTTTCAAGTCACTAACCCTATTGAAGAAGAGACTTGGGCAATGTTTGAGGATGGATTACACACTACTCACATCTCTTATGGAGTAATGGGGTTGAATAAAAAGGAATTTCACAACCTTAAACAACGCCATCGCAGTATTGCCGAGTATATTTAAGATTTCAACAATCTGTCACCTATGCACCGGATGATGTTGACACTAATGCAAAGAGGAAATAGAAGTTCCTTGAAGGGTTGAATGATGAAATCTGCATGCAACTATCTGTTGCTTATGTTCCAACTTAACAATTTCTTTGTGACAAAGCTAACATCTTAGAAAGCAAGATGAAGCAAGTTGAGAATAGGAAGAGTAAACACCATTTTGATAAGCATGGATCGGGATCATCTCACACGCGTTCTTATGGTGAAGGTAGTGGAATTTCTGGATCCCACAAGCACGGGAATCATAACAACCACCACAACAATAACTGCCACCACGATAACAATAAACATCATGGACACAACAGTGGGGATTACCGAAACAACAAAAGTGGATACAAGAGTCACCATAATGACATGGCAATGGGAATCGGCCAGCTAAGAGAGACATTAGTCAAGTTGAATGTTTCAAGTGTAAGAAAACATGGCACTATGCCAATGAATGCCCAGAAAAGAAGACTATTGGGGCTAACAAGCCAAATCCTTCTCAAAAAGGTCATGTGAATCACATCAATGTGGAGGAAATCCAAGAGGAGTCTGATGCTGTGGCTAGTAAGTTTATGGTTAATTCCTTTCCAGCACTTATCCTTTTTTATATTGGCAAATCGCATTCATTCATTTCAAGAGAATTTGTAGACAAAAATAGACTCCCAACTGAAACAATTGGATGTCCTATTAAAGTAAGCTCCCCAGGTGGAGAGATGATAGTAAATTTTGGATGTCATCAACTAGTCCTAGAGTTTGGAAATAACAAGTTTCCAGTTAGTCTAATAATCCTAGAATCCCAAGGATTGGATGTAATATTAAGCATGGATTGGATGACCCGTTATGATGGAGTAATAGACTATGCCAGACGAACTATTACACTCACAACCCTAGAAAAGAAACGGATTAGGTTCAAGTCTAACTTTGAATCCAAAGGGAGTAAGCTAAATTCTCTTAAGAGGGTTAGCCTAGATAGTGTACCAGTAGTGAAGGAGTACCCTGATGTCTTTCCGGAAGAATTACCGGGAATGTCACTAGATAGGGATGTGGAGTTTTTGATTGACTTACTGCCAGGATCTGGACCCATAGCAAAGAGACCTTACAAGATGTTAGTGGATGAGTTAAAAGAGCTCAAGAAACAGCTTGGATAACAGTTTAAGAAGGGATTTATCTGACCGAGTTCTTCATCTTGGGGTGCACCAGTTTTGTTTGTCGAGAAGAAAGACAGAAGTCAGAGACTATGCATAGACTATCGATCACGCAACAAAGTGACCATAAAGAACAAGTATCCCCTACCCAGAATCAATGATATCTTTGATCAGCTGGAAGGAGCTCATGTGTTCTCAAAAATTGATCTTCGATTAGGTTACTTTCAGTTAAAGATTAGAGAACAAGATATACCAAAGACTGCTTTTACCACTAGATATGGATTGTATGAGTATAAAGTGATGCCATTTGGACTAACAAATGCACCAGCTTATTTAATGTATATGATGAACAAAGTGTTCATGGAGTTTCTTGACAAGTTTTTTGTGGTATTCATTGATGACATATTGATTTATTCCAAGAGCAATGAAGATCATGAAGAACATTTGAGTTTGATTCTTGAGAAACTCAGAGAACACAAGTTGTATGCCAAGTTCAGCAAATGTGAATTTTGGCTGAATGAAGTTGGATTTTGTAAGGTTCCCAACCTTTAATAAGGTAGAGATCCCTGTGTTTACAATGCTAGTCCCTGGATCAATAGCTAGCATCCACAGTTAAGATGTAATATCAAGAAACAGAGGTCATAATACAACTTTATAACCAGGAATAAAATAATTTATTACATCTTACATAGCTCATTTGGCTATCTCATTACAATGCAACAGAATATAACAATAGCATGGGGTCCTTCATCTTCAAAGTGCCACAGGCAATCATGTTGGTTGTAGACTTGTAATCCTATTCAACACATTTCTCTAACATCAAACAAACCTGCAACATAATAAGTTGCAGCCACAAGGATCAATACATTTGAATTGTATTGGCAAGTTTCACTACTATGTAGAAATAAGTGGATCCTATCATTACATGCATATTTGGCTAAGTAGGGTTTAGGCTCATTTGCAGAAAGCAATATAGTTTTGTCCTATCTTTTCAAAATAGTTTTAATCTTTTGTCAAAACCTTTCTGAACTTCTTGGAAAACTCCAAGTGCTTCAAAACCCTTGTTGTCACCATCAAGTTTTACTTTGAGAAATTGGTATGTCGAGATCTTCCATAGCTTCAGGCCTTAGTTGCTCAGTATTGTCCATAACCGGGGACACGGCTAAGTACTTAGAATTTGATCTTCTGCAGAAGTTGTACACTTTACCCACATGACACGATCTCGTCTTGACGCCACCAGTGGCCGCTGGATAAGTACACACCAAATGGAGTACCGACAGATCGAGAACGTGACAAAGTCTTTCCATAGAAGTCCTCCCAATACACAATGCTAGCTTGTCTACCAAGCACCAATGTAGGGATAAATTTCCCTTACACAATTCTAGTTAACCTAAAGATGCCAATGCATGAGTCTTCAACTATGTAGTTGACTAAGCCAGAGCCCATTTAGCATGTGGCTGTACACGGAAGCCACTGTACGAGAAACATGTTCAATCTCTAAGTCCCTGGGTGGTTTTCTTCTAGTGCACATACAAAAAGAGATAGCCATATAAACATGGTTCCTTTTGTTGCCACCTTGTCCAATCTTGAGTATCCTTGTCCACCCAGGTGGTTCATTGAATACTTGTTTTATTATAAAAACACATATCTTTTCAATACTTCATATAGTCATATCATGTATCCCATCCCAAATATATAGCAGGGCTAAGCATACTACAACTACAATGTTTCCACTACGGAATATATAAGGGTATCCTATTAGGATTTAGCATAGCATAAAATATAGTGGTCCTTTCATGCATGTTACAAAATCCACTAAGTGTAATGAAAATAGTAGGACTTGGATGATAGTGTCACTTGCCTTTTTAGTAGAGAATGATGGTTCACTTCTTGATCTTGCAAATACCACACTCTTCTAATTCCACTACAATTCAATCAAGCAAACATAGATTCAACTAGCATTCCAACCAATTTTATCACACATAAAATAATAGAAACAAGGTCATGCATGCAAGCATGCAAAAGATAGTTTTACTTGCAAAAGTGGTTTCTACTAGGCTCTAAACATTGTCAAGTTCAAAAGTGGTCATTTACTAAAGTGGTAAAACCATTTGCAAAAGGTTTTATCTATAAACCAATTTTAAATCAAATCATTATTTTATGTGGTTGAAAATGCTTTTAGCAAAGCAATATTCTTTAAAGAGTTCACCAAATATATTTTAATTCTCAAAACTTGGTGTTTAGGGTCAGAAGGTTTGAATCAAATCATTTCCCAAAGGTTTCACTCAAAAATCATTTCTAAATCATAATCAATATTTTTATTTGACCAGAAATGAGTTAATTCAATTATTTATTACTTACCTTCACAAAATAAATTTTTAAATCCATAAGTTGGTTCCTATAGTCAGTAGGTTCACAACAAACCATTTTGCAAAGATTTCATCTCAAAATATATGTAGAACAATTTTTGTATTCAAAATAAGCCTACACAAGTTTCTGCAAATTCAACCAATTTTACAGAAGCAAAACATTAAACAAAGTGCATGGTTGCAAGGTACTTGTTCTACTGATTTCATTGATATAAAATTTGCAAAATTTGGACGTGTAGAATTAAAGTTATGAATTTTACAAGTTTGCAATCCTAATAGATTCTAATTCTGTTTTTAAACAAAACCCTGTCCACGTGGCGCGTCCCTACTGGTCGATACCGCTCCGTGCGGATCAGTCTCTGCGAACCGTTAGATTTCATTTAAATCGCATGGCGCAGATGCACACATACCCCTTCGTCTAATTCTAATCTCAGCCAAAGGATCGAGATCCAACGGACACGGTTGCTTGGTCAAACACTGGCGGCGGCGGACGGCGGCGCACGCTCTGGCGGTGTGCTTGCCGACGAACCAGGAAGCAAGGAAGACAGAGGAGGGGATCACAGTGTTCGCATGGTCCCGCTGAAGCTCGAGGTGCTGTTGGTTTGGCGAGGGGCACACAGGGACGAAAGTAATCGCTCGCCGGAGTCGGTGGCGGCGTCAGGCGGCTCTGTTTGCTGTCGGAGGTGAGGCTGCAGGTCGCCCTAAGGCAAACGGATGCGGGAGTTAGACGCGTGCTGATCTGGGGATGATGGGAGCATCAACAGGAGGTGCTGGGGCGAACGGAGCTTACCGGGGGAGCTCGACGGAGACGAGACAGACGGCGGTGGCGCTCAGATGATGACGAAGCCGAGCTTCTAGAGTGCGCGGGAGCGAGCTGGGGCTATGGGAAGGTGCGCCGGGCGATGGGGAATATGCTAGCGTGCAGAGGGAGGCGAGGGGTGGCTGGACGGCGCCGGAATTTGCTGGAGAAGGTCGCCGGAGCAGCGGCGGTGCAAAGCCGATTCGAGGCAGCCTGGTGGCTCTCTGGCAGCGGGGTCTGAGGGGAAATGGCGAGGAGGAAGAGGTGCTTATGAGGGCGTGGTCGAGAGAGGAAGTTAATGTGCCATCAACGCGTATTGACACCGGCAATCAATCGGCTGCAACGGCAGGGGGACGTGGTCGCGGGGTTGAAGACGACTGCGTGGCAGTGGGGCCCGTCTGTCAGCGAGGTGGAGGAAGTGGGAGTGGGGCCTGCCTGTGACTCTGCGGGTGCGTTGTTTAGTGAAAAACGGTTCACCGTGGGGAATAAAGAGTGGGCTGGTGTTGGGCTTGTTGGGCCTGCTTAGTGGGTTGAGTCTGTTTCATTTTTTTATTCTTAAAGCTTTTTCTTTTTCTATTTGAATTTCTGTTTTGATTTTCAAACAAATAATTCAAACTCCAAATGAATTCAAATTTCCACCAAACTTTGTGTAGATTTTAATTCTGTTTAACAACACAAATCAAAGTCCAAAACAAAATAATTTTTATTCTTTTTAGGATCCATTAATAATTAAATAAATAGACCTTAGTCATTAATTCAAATAGGATTTAATTTATTTAAAAACTCTATTTGAAATCTAAATAATATCAAAACCATTTCAGTAGGTTTCATTTGAAAAACAAAAACACTTGGAAATCTTATTTAAAATAAATTAACAAGTTTTAGTGTTTATTTAAAATGGAAAAGCCTTTACTTTAATAAAATTGGATATTAATAAATCCTCATTATTTTATTTAAATAACCTTTACTCTTTTTATCAAATAGAAATATTTTATTTCAAAATCTTGGCCAAGATTTAATTTGGCTCCATAGAATAATCCTTATTTTTAATTTCTACCTTTGCTTTTGAAAACCAAATCTTTTTATTAAAAGATCTAAAAATAGTAATTCCAACTATCATAATTTTATTTATTAATTGTTTATCTTTTTAAATCCCTTTAGGATTTTATTTGATCAAAATATGTTTTGATGTTTCCAATTGGAATCAAAAAGTTTCTTCTCACCCTGAAATTGTTTATTTGTTTATTTATTTTTTCACATTTCAAAATTTGGAAAATTTTGGGATGTGACAGATTTCTTGGACATGTTGTGTCTGGGAATGGTATAGCTGTTGATCCCGCAAAGGTGTCAGCTGTAACAGAGTGGGATCTACCAAAACAGTTAAAGAAGTCCGTAGTTTCCTAGGCTTGGAAGGATACTATAGAAGGTTCATCGACAATTTCTCGAAAGTAGCTAAGCCGATGACGGAATTGCTAAAGAAAGAGAAGAAGTTTGATTGGACTGAAGCATGTGAAACCAGTTTCCAAGAGTTGAAGAAGAGATTAGTGTTAGCACCAGTGTTATGATTGCCAGATCTAGAGAAAGATTTTCAAGTTTATTGTGATGCATCTCACCAAGGGTTGGGTGGAGTATTAATGCAAGAAGGAAAAGTGGTAGCATATGCCTCGAGACAAATCAAGAATCGTGAAGTAAACTATCCTATGCATGACTTGGAGTTGGCCTCCATTGTCCATGCACTCAAAACATGGAGACACTCTCTGTTGGGAAAGCATTGCGAAATGTTCACCAATCATAAGAGTCTGAAATGCATTTTCACACCGAAGGAACTCAACATGAGACAAAAAGATGGCTAGAACTTATCAAGGATTACGACTTAAGTTTGCAATACCATCCCCGGAAAGCAAATGTCGTTGCCGATGCATTAAGCCGCAAGGTTTATGTGAATGGCCTCACCAAAGGAGAATTGCGAGATGATTTGTACGCTCAATTTAAAGAGCTAATATTGGAGATAGTGCCTGAAGGATATATTATGTCCTTGGAATTACAACCAACACTATTGGATAAAATCTAAGAAGCTCAAAAGTTGGACAAGGAAATAGAGGAAATCAAGAGTAAAATTGGTAAAGGAAAGACAAAAGGATTCCATGAACATGAACACAGAACCTTATGGCATGGGAAGCGTATCTGCATTCCACAAGATCCTGAACTTCGCAAATTGATCCTGCAAGAAGAACATAATTCACCATACTCTATTCATCCTAGCAACACCAAAATGTACATGGATGTGAAGGAAAGATTTTGGTGGAATAATCTAAAGAAAGATATCGTAGAGCACATTGCCTTGTGCGGCGTGTGTAGTCGAGTAAAGGCAGAGCATCAGAAACCGGCAGGATTATTACAACCACTGCCAATACCTGATTGGAAGTGGGACAAAATCGGTATGGATTTTATCACAGGACTGCCAAGGACTAGATCTGGATATGATTCTATATGGGTTATTGTGGATCGCTTAACAAAAGTGGCTCATTTCATACCCGTTAAAACCACCTACACAAGTGCTAAATTGTCCAAGATCTATATGAACAAAATCGTGTGTTTGCATGGAGTACCTAAGAGTATTGTGTCAGATAGAGGAACTCGGTTCACTTGGCATTTTTGGCAACAACTGCATGAGTCACTGGGAACTAGATTAGAATTCAGCACTGCATTTCATCCTCGGTCTAATGGACAGACAGAAAGGACCAATCAGATATTGGAAGATATGTTGAGAGCTTGTGCGCTAGACTATGGATCTAGTTGGGACAAAATTCTATCATACGCGGAGTTTTCTTACAATAATAGCTATCAATCAAGCATAGAGATGGCTCCGTTTGAATTCCTTTATGGAAGGAAGTGTACTACACCATTATTGTGGAATGGAGTAGGAGAAAGAAACTTATGTGGACCATACCTGATCAAGGAAGCCGAAGAGAAAGTCAGAATGGTAAAGGATAGATTAAAGATATCCCAATCCCGATAAAAGAGCTACGCAGATCCAAAACATAGAGAGGTCACCTATGAGGTGGGTGATAGAGCTTACCTCAGAGTCTCACCACTTCATGGTGTGAAGAGATTTGGAGTCAAAGGGAAATTGGCACCTCGTTATGTAGGACCATTCAAGATTTTGAGCCGTAAAGGAGAAGTGTGAAGGGAATATGCCCTGAGAGGCAATAATAAAGTGTTTATTATGTGTATTCCAAGTATATGATAGATGTTTATTTTGCATGCTATAATTGTATTAATACGGAAACGTTAATACATGTGTGTTTAATAAACAAACAGAAAGTTCCTAGTTATGCCTCTCTCATAAACTAGCTCGTTGATTAACAAGATGATCAAGGTTTCCTGATCATGGACATTGGATGTTGTTAATAACGGGATCACAACATTAGTGTAATGATGTGATGAACACTCATCCGAAGTATAGCATTACGATCAAAGTCATTGAGTTTATATTGCTATAACAACTTACGAAGTGATCCTAATCCTTAGACCATGAGATCATGTCAATCACTAACACCGGAAGAGTTTCTTGATAACATCAAACGTCACACCGTAACAGGGTGATTATAAAGATGGATTCAGAACTAATAAAGTGTTATGTTGAGGCTCATGGATCAAGAGTGGAATTTGTTCATCCCGATGACGGATAGATATACTCTGGGCCCTCTCGGTGATATCACATTGATTAGCTTGCAAGCAAGTGATTTGATCACTAGAATGTTATATCACAGGAACGAGAAAAGAGTGCATGTCGGTAACGAGATCAAACTAGGTATGGAGATACCAATGATCGAATCTCGGACATGTAATATATCGTGAAACAAAGGGATTAAGATACTAGCGTAAAAGGTTCCGACGATCACAAGAAAGTCATCGTTGAATGTGTGGGAGTCAGTATGGGTCTCCAGATCCCGCTTCTGATTATTGATCTGAGAGGGGTCTCGATCATGTCCGCATTATTCACAAACCATAGGGTGACACACTTAAGAGACACCGACATCCAATCCAAGCAAATGTTTCATGCCGAAAGAATGAACAAGCGCAGGAATTTATTTCACTAGATACCGAAACAGGTTTTCGGATGAAATTGCATAAAGTGGTTATGCATGTGAAATAGAATTCTAGCAAGGGGTTATTTGTGAATGTTTGTCATTAAAGTAATTGACAAAATTCTGAATAAAATAAAAGAGTTTTATTTAATGAGAGTTTGCATTAAATTTGGTGGAAATTTAATGGGAATTTGAGTGGACTTTTGAGTGGAGGGAATTTAAAGGAGATTTGTGAGTGGAGTGTCCACCCACATGAAGAGGGGAGGGCAAGGGGGCAGCCCCCATGCGCCGGCCACCCCCTTGGGGTTCCCCCCCTCCTCCTATAAAAGGAGCCCCTCCTCCTCACTTGTCTCACACACCTCCTCGTGAAGGATCTCTCTCCCCCTCTAGAATTTATCCCCCATGGTCTCGGACTAGCGAGATACATGTTCCCGGTGGCTATTTGGCAAGAAAGAGTTGTGCTTCCGCTGCATCGCTGGAGCGAGGAGGCGGAGGTTGCTCGGTGCCTCGAACGTGTGTGCGAGCACGGATGCGCTGCTGATTTGCGGCGCTAGGACTTCCTCTCGATCTTGAGATCGGCAAGAGATCGTCTACATCAACCACGAGTTGAACTCGTTAAGCTTTGTCGGTCTTCAAGGGTATGTTCTCTACGGATATACATCCGCCCGTTGTTTGTATCTAGTATATATAGATCTTGGTATATAGTTCACATCGTAGGAAAAATTTTGTTTTCTATGCTGCGAACCCTACAGTGGTATCAGAGCCGGATCTATGCGTAGATACTTTACACGGGTAGTACACATATGAGTATGTGGGCGATGATGATCATGTTGTTGCTCCTTTGTTGTGATTTTGGATATTGGTGGCATAGTGGGATGAAGCGGCCCGGACAAACTTTACATGTCCTCGCACATGAGACCTGTTCCACGCTTGACATGCAACTAGTTTGCATAAGTGGCTAGCGGGTGTCTGTCTCTCCTACTATAGTCAATATCTATTTTGCAAGCGAGTTGTCAACAATTTGATTATCCTCGTTGTGGTTCATGTTCGTAGGTAAGAACGGTTCTATCTCGAAAGCCCTAAGCCACGTAAAACTTGCAATGGATAAATTAGAGGCGTCTAGTTTAGATTGTTGCTGGGCTAGTGTTATGATATGGTAGTGTTGTAAGTAGAAGTATGAGATGATACTCTTACAACACACATAGCGTGTAAAATCCATAGACCTTGGATTTACACATATAGGTATGATAGTGATCATACCACGATGCACATGATAGAGATCATCTGCGGGAACCATATAATTTCACTAATAAACATATGATGTTTGATTACATCTTATATTGCTTGTTTAGCGCTTTGTTAAGCATAATAAGATGATCCCTCATTTAAATATCAAGATAAGAATGTGTTCTTCCTTTAGTATGCACCGATTATGTTTTCGTCGCTCCAAGACATCACGTGATGATCGGGTGTTCTTGGATCCACGACCATATTTCGGGTGTAAAACAGTTACACACGCAAATACTAAGGTTCTAACTTGGCGAGCCTAGCATGTACAGACATGGCCTCGGAACACAGACCGAAAGGTTAAGCATGAGTCATATAGTTGATATGATGCCCATTTGATGCTCGCCTTTGAAGCTATACCGACTCACGTGATGATCGGACTTGGTGTAGTGGATTTGGTTCATGTAATCACCAAAAGGACACGAGGGATGTCGCTTTTGAGTGGGAGTTCATTCGTAATATAGATTAGTTGAACTCGATCTATCATACACTTAGTCTAAACTTTACAAATTCTGTTGTAGATGGCACCACCTGCTTTTAATTTCAATGCGTTCATGGAGAAAGAGAAACTAGCAACGAACGGTAGCAACTTTACTGAATGGGCCATGAATTTGAGGATTCTCCTCTCTGCTGCACAAAAGTAATATGTGCTAGAAGCGCCGTTAGGCCCCCCACCTTTTGATGATGCCCCTGACGAGGAGAAGAATGTCTATCAGACTCGTCAGGAGGACCACAACTTAGTTCATTGCGGCATATTGTATGGGCTAGAGCTGGAACTTCGAAAGCGTTTCGAAAACGGCAATGCATTTGATACAATGGGTGAGTTGAAAATGATTTTCGACACACATGCTGCTGTAGAGAGCTACAATGCTTCAGAAAAGTTCTTTAGCTGCATGATGGAAGAGCACAGCTCCGTTAGTGAGCATGTACTCAAGATGTCGGGTTACGCCGATAAGCTTGTGTCCTTGGGAATATCGATTCCCATTGACTTAGGCATCCATCGTGTTCTGCAGTCTCTGCCACCTAGCTATAAGAGCTTCGTGATGAACTATAATATGCAAGGCATGAAGAAGTCTCTCCCCGAGCTTCTGTCAATGCTTAAAACTGCAGAAGTGGAGATCAAAAAGGAACATCAAGTGTTGATGATCAATAGGAACACTGGTTTCAAGAAAGACAAGAAGGGAAAACGGAAGGGAAGTAAGGGCGGCAAGCCTGTTGCCGCGCCTGAAAAGAAACCCCGAGTTGGACCTAAGTCTGATACCGAGTGCTACTATTGTAAGGGGACTGGCCACTGGAAGCGCAACTGCCCCAAGTTTTTGGCAGACAAGAAGGCCGGCAAGGCAAACAAAGGTATATATGATATACATGTTATTGATGTGTACTTGACTAGTGCTCGCAGTAGCACCTGGGTATTTGATACCGGTTCAGTTGCTAATATTTGTAACTCGAATCAGGGGCTGCGGAACAAGCGACCGCTAGCAAGGGGTGAGGTCAAGATGCGTGTCGGCAATGGATCAAACGTTGATGTAATCGCCGTCGGAACGCTGCCTCTCCACTTACCGTCGGGATTAGTCATAAACTTGAATAAATGTTATCTGGTGCCTGCACTGAGCATGAACATTGTATCTGGATCATGTTTGATGCAAAGTGGTTATTCATTTAAATCTAAGAACAATGGTTGTTCCATTTATATGAATGAAATCTTTTATGGTCATGCACCAATGATGAATGGTTTATTTCTGTTAGATCTCAATGATAATGTTACACATATTCATAATGTTGATGCTAAAAGGGTTAAACTTAATGATGATATATCCGCATATATGTGGCACTGCCGTCTAGGTCATATTGGCATTAAACGCATGAAGAAGCTCCATTCGGATGGACTTTTGGAATCACTTGATTATGAATCATTTGATACATGTGAGCCATGCCTTATGGGCAAGATGACTAGAACGCCGTTTTCCGGTTCAATGGAACGGGCGACAGATTTATTGGAAATCATACATTCTGATGTATGTGGTCCAATGAGTGTGTCGGCGCGAGGTGGATATCGTTATTTTGTTACTTTCACGGATGATTTGAGTAGATACGGTTATATCTACTTGATGAAACACAAGTCTGAAACCTTTGAAAAGTTCAAGGAATTTCAGAATGAAGTGGAAAATCATCGTAATAGAAAGATCAAATTTCTACGGTCCGACCGTGGAGGTGAGTATCTAAGTTACGAGTTTAGCACTCACATGAAAGAGTGTGGAATTGTTTCACAACTCACACCTGCCGGAACACCACAGCGAAATGGTGTGTCGGAACGTCGTAATCGTACTTTATTAGATATGGTTCGATCTATGATGTCTCTGACAGACTTGCCGTTGTCATTTTGGGGTTATGCACTAGAAACTGCTGCATTCACTTTAAATCAGGCACCATCTAAATCCGTTGAAAAGACACCGTATGAATTGTGTTTTGGAAACAAACCTAAGCTGTCATTTCTTAAAGTTTGGGGTTGCGATGTTTATGTGAAGAAACTTCAACCGGATAAACTCGAACCCAAAGCGGAAAAATGCGTCTTCATAGGATACCCTAAAGAAACTATTGGGTATTCCTTCTATCACAGATCCGAGGGCAAGGTTTTTGTTGCCAAGAATGGATCCTTTCTAGAGAAAGAGTTTCTCGCGAAAGGTGTGAATAGTCGGAAGGTAGAACTCGAAGAGGTTGTGGAACCTTCTCTTCAAAGTATGGCGAGTAGCGCAGCGCCGGAAGTTGTTCCGGAGTTGGCTCCACCTGTTGAAGAGGGAACTAATGATAATGATCATGAAACTCCGAAAGAGAGTACTACCGAACCTCGCAGGTCAAACAGGACGCGTGCAGCTCCCGAGCTGTACGGAAATCCTGTCATAAATTTCATGGTTGATGAAAATAATGACCCTGCGACGTATGAAGAAGCGATGATGAGCCCGGATTCCAACAAATGGTTAGAAGCCATGAAATCCGAGATGGAATCCATGTATGAAAATCAAGTTTGGAACTTGGTGGAATTACCTCACGACCGAAAGGCCGTGGAGAACAAATGGATTTTCAAAAGGAAAACTGATGCTGATGGTAATGTGACCATCTATAAAGCTCGACTTGTCGCAAAGGGGTTTCGACAAATTCAAGGAGTTGACTACGATGAGACTTTCTCTCCCGTAGCGATGCTAAAGTCAGTTAGGATTATGTTAGCAATTGCTGCATATTTCGATTATGAAATATGGCAGATGGATGTCAAAACCGCGTTTCTCAATGGTAATATTGAAGAAGAGTTGTATATGATACAACCAAAGGGTTTTGTCGATCCTAAGGATGCTAACAAGGTGTGCAAGCTTCAGCGATCCATCTATGGATTGAAGCAAGCATCGCGAAGTTGGAATCTCCGCTTTGATGAGGTGATCAAAGAGTTTGGATTTGTCCAAACTTATGGAGAAGCTTGTATTTACAAGAAAGTGAGTGGGAGCAATGTGGCATTTCTGATATTATATGTGGATGACATATTATTGATCGGAAATGATATAGAACTTTTAAACAGTGTTAAAAGTTATCTAAACAGCAAATTTTCAATGAAGGACCTAGGTGAAGCGTCATACATATTAGGCATAAAGATCTATAGAGATAGATCTAGGCGCCTAATAGGGCTATCGCAAAGTACATACCTTGATAAGATTTTAAAGAAGTTTAAAATGGACGGAAGTAAGAAGGGGTTCTTACCTATGTTGCAAGGCAAGACATTGAGTAAGACTCAAAGTCCGGCTTCGGCGGAAGAAAGAGAGATAATGGACAAAGTCCCCTATGCTTCAGCCATAGGCTCTATAATGTACGCCATGCTATGTACAAGACCGGATGTGGCACACGCTATTAGTTTGACTAGTAGGTACCAATCGGATCCAGGTTCGGAACACTGGATAGCGGTCAAGAATATCCTTAAGTACTTACGAAGAACTAAGGATATGTTTCTTGTATACGGAGGTGAAGAAGAGCTCGTCGCTAAGTGTTATGTCGATGCTAGCTTTGACACCGATCCGGATGACTCTAAGTCTCAATCCGGATACGTATTTCTCATGAATGGCAGAGCGGTTAGTTGGAGGAGTTCCAAACAACCTGTGGTAGCGGGATCAACAACGGAGGCCGAATATGTTGCTGCTTCAGAAGCAGCTCAGGAAGCAGTTTGGATGAAGGAGTTCATATCCGAACTAGGAGTTGTGGCAAACGCGTTGGACCCAATGGTGATCTATTGTGACAACAATGGTGCCATTGCCAATGCCAAAGAGCCAAGGTCTCACAAGCATTCCAAGCATATTAAGCGCCGGTTTCACTCCATCCGTGAGCATGTCAAGGATGGAGATATAAAGATTTGTAAAGTACATACGGATCTCAATGTAGCAGATCCGTTGACTAAAACTCTCCCTAGAGCAAAACATGATCAACACCAGAACTCAATGGGTGTTAGATTTATCACTATGTAACTAGATTATTGTCTCTAGTGCAAGTGGGAGACTGAAGGGAATATGCCCTGAGAGGCAATAATAAAGTGTTTATTATGTGTATTCCAAGTATATGATAGATGTTTATTTTGCATGCTATAATTGTATTAATACGGAAACGTTAATACATGTGTGTTTAATAAACAAACAGAAAGTTCCTAGTTATGCCTCTCTCATAAACTAGCTCGTTGATTAACAAGATGATCAAGGTTTCCTGATCATGGACATTGGATGTTGTTAATAACGGGATCACAACATTAGTGTAATGATGTGATGAACACTCATCCGAAGTATAGCATTACGATCAAAGTCATTGAGTTTATATTGCTATAACAACTTACGAAGTGATCCTAATCCTTAGACCATGAGATCATGTCAATCACTAACACCGGAAGAGTTTCTTGATAACATCAAACGTCACACCGTAACAGGGTGATTATAAAGATGGATTCAGAACTAATAAAGTGTTATGTTGAGGCTCATGGATCAAGAGTGGAATTTGTTCATCCCGATGACGGATAGATATACTCTGGGCCCTCTCGGTGATATCACATTGATTAGCTTGCAAGCAAGTGATTTGATCACTAGAATGTTATATCACAGGAACGAGAAAAGAGTGCATGTCGGTAACGAGATCAAACTAGGTATGGAGATACCAATGATCGAATCTCGGACATGTAATATATCGTGAAACAAAGGGATTAAGATACTAGCGTAAAAGGTTCCGACGATCACAAGAAAGTCATCGTTGAATGTGTGGGAGTCAGTATGGGTCTCCAGATCCCGCTTCTGATTATTGATCTGAGAGGGGTCTCGATCATGTCCGCATTATTCACGAACCGTAGGGTGACACACTTAAGAGACACCGACATCCAATTGGAGCAAATGTTTCATGCCGAAAGAATGAACAAGCGCAGGAATTTATTTCACTAGATACCGAAACAGGTTTTCGGATGAAATTGCATAAAGTGGTTATGCATGTGAAATAGAATTCTAGCAAGGGGTTATTTGTGAATGTTTGTCATTAAAGTAATTGACAAAATTCTGAATAAAATAAAAGAGTTTTATTTAATGAGAGTTTGCATTAAATTTGGTGGAAATTTAATGGGAATTTGAGTGGACTTTTGAGTGGAGGGAATTTAAAGGAGATTTGTGAGTGGAGTGTCCACCCACATGAAGAGGGGAGGGCAAGGGGGCAGCCCCCATGCGCCGGCCACCCCCTTGGGGTCCCCCCTCCTCCTATAAAAGGAGCCCCTCCTCCTCACTTGTCTCACACACCTCCTCGTGAAGGATCTCTCTCCCCCTCTAGAATTTATCCCCCATGGTCTCGGACTAGCGAGATACATGTTCCCGGTGGCTATTCGGCAAGAAAGAGTTGTGCTTCCGCTGCATCGCTGGAGCGAGGAGGCGGAGGTTGCTCGGTGCCTCGAACGTGTGTGCGAGCACGGATGCGCTGCTGATTTGCGGCGCTAGGACTTCCTCTCGATCTTGAGATCGGCAAGAGATCGTCTACATCAACCACGAGTTGAACTCGTTAAGCTTTGTCGGTCTTCAAGGGTATGTTCTCTACGGATATACATCCGCCCGTTGTTTGTATCTAGTATATATAGATCTTGGTATATAGTTCACATCGTAGGAAAATTTTTGTTTTCTATGCTGCGAACCCTACAAAGTGTCCTATGAACTAGAATTACCAGAACCTCTGTCAGCAGTTCACAATGTGTTTCATGTTAGTCAGCTAGAAAAGTGTCATCCGGAGATGGAAGAAACGTCGTTAAAACACTATACCACTAGAAGAATTTCAGTTAGAGAATGATCTTACTTATGAAGAGAAACCTATCGAGATTCTCAAGACAGTAGAAAGAGTCACTCATACTAAGACAATCAAGTTCTGCAAAGTACAGTGGAACCATCACACTGAAGAGGAAGCAACTTGGGAAAGAGAAGATGAGCTTCGGAAAGATCACCCTCACCTATTTGCTAGCCAATCCGAATCTCGTGGACAAGATTCACCTTAAGGGGGTTAGATTTTGTAACATCCAATTTTCATTAAACCAAACCATTCTCACTGCATTCATATCATCATAGCATGTGTGCATTGCACAATGTTTTTCAAAGTTTCAAACCTAGCAAAACCCCCCTCTTATATGCATGTATGGGGCATGTATTTTTATTTTTATTTTTATACCCAAGATGTTTTGTAGTTGTTTGATGTGTTTAAAACACTTTTGAACACTAGGTTCATCCCTCAAAATTTTGGTGAAAATTTGATTTGATTTGGAGTTTGTTTGGTGTTTCAAATGGTTTTTAGAAAATGAAAACAGAAAAGAAAAAGGTTTTAGAAGAAAAACAATCTCACATGCCAACCGTTGCGGCCCACCCAGCAACCCCAGCCCAACAGCCCACCCAGCACACCCCCTCCCCCCCTCTATTTCTCACCGTGCTGCGCCGCACCCACCCGCTGACAGACTGGGCCCACAGCCACGTCGTCATCATCGTCCTCAATCAACGCTGCTTAGACCCGCTCCGCCGCTACCGTTTCCTCCGATTCAATTCGCTTAATAGAGATAGATTGCAAGCGTGATTCTCTCTCCTAGCACTGATACTTAATCCCCTCTCTCCCTGCTCCATTTCCCCTCACACGGCAACCCCAGCGCGCTCCCAGGCTCTGTGAATTCTGACTTGAGTCGCCGCCGTCCCGACGAACTCCGACGACGAAATACGGTGAGGTCTGGCCCCCTCTTGCTCTCTGGTTTTCTTTACCGTAACCCTCATCCTTGTGTGCATCCACTGATGCCTCCTGTTCATTTTCTTGTGCCTTGTAGCCTCGCCTTCGTCAACATCTACAAGCGCCCGATGGTGAGCGCAACTCCGGCGAGGAATTACAGCCATACCCGAGCGCCCCGCCCCTTGCCCGTGACCTCCACTTCAACCGCATTGTCACCGCGACCTCGGTAATGCCCTACGCCTTTCCCCTTACCCCCTAGCGCCGCTAGAGCACCGTTTTCAGACACATCGCCGCTGCGCTCGCCATTTGCGCCGCCCATCTTTGGCCAGAGCAATCAGATCCGCTGGATCTAGATCCAGCTGCTAGGATTAGAACTAGCGCGAAGGGGGTACCGTGTGCTCTGGACCACATGATCTGACTTAGATCTAGCGGCTCGCGCGTGTGATCGCGCGAAGCAGTACAGGCCAATAGGATTGCGCCGCGTGTCTGTGTTTTGTTTTAAAAACCAAATTTGATTTGTTAGTTGTTCAAACTTGTAAAATTCATAACTTTTGATCTACAATTCAGAAAAATGAAAATTTTCTGTCTATCGATTCAGAAAAATATGAACTTTATTACTATGGCCTTACTTTATTCATTTGCTTCTGTAAATTTAGAGTTTTGTATAGAGACATTTGTAGGGCTATTTTGGCTATAAAAATTATTTTGTATATTATTTTTAGATGGCTTTTGTGATCTTTAGACTTTAGAAGGTATACTTTTTATTCTGTACTATAGATTTTGGTTTTAAAAATGTGTCTTTCATATTATTGCATTTGCATGCATTCATATTATTTTTGAGTGCTATATTGAATTGTTTATTTTTTGTTGTTGATTTGTTGTGTAGATTGTGTGGTTTGTGAAGTGTGTGACTGTGAGGATTGTACCTATTATCCTAGATACCAAGGAAAGTGATATTTAATCTTATTCCCTATTAATTTACCTATTGCACTAGTGATATTTTTAGTAGGACTTGCATGATAGTTTTCAAGTATAATGCTATGCTATGGAATCCTATAGATTAAATCTTGGTAGTATTTCCTAAGATAAGAGACATCGTATGCTAGAATTCTTAGTATTTCTACTAGAATTTGTGGGTGGAAATTCATATTATGATGGTATGGAAATTTATATGCTTATATATTTTTAATTAAGAAAACAACTTGTTAATGAAACACCTGGGTGGAATTGGGACTTGAATGGATTGTGTTGAGTGGTTACTCAGGGCCCATTTCTATGGTTTACCTTGTGTATCACACTTGTGGATGGCCACGCAGGAATAAAGATATTTGAGATGTTTTGTGTTGCGAAGCTTCAGTGCAACCACATGGCATATGGGCTCTGCCTTGACCAACTAAGTTGTGAGAACTCAGCCAGACAGACAGAAGGTGGTAGAGTTTTTAGGATGGAACATGTCCGTGGTGGTCAGAGGGATTGCTTCTGAAAATTCTTGTCTCGATGCATGTCGAGTCTTGTGGGGAAAGTGCACTACCTCTCAAGAGGGTAAACCTAAGTACTTAGCCGTGTCCCCGATTATGGACAATTCTGAGCATCAAAGACATTGAAACGGTTCAAGAATCTCCTCATCCCAATTTCTCTAAGTTAAAATTTGTGGGTGAATGATGACCCACAAATATAGGGGGTGTATTGTAGTACTTTCGATAAATAGGAGTGCTAATCCCAACGAGGAGCAGAAGGTGTTGACTTGTTGTATGGAGTAGGAAATCTCTGTAAATACTTAGCAAGCGGATTTTTAGGTTTTTTTGGTAATGCAAGGAAATAAAGTGCAAGTAAATAAGGACAACAAATAATTGCAGCAAGCGTCCCAATCCTTTCTTAGCAAAGGACAAGCCGGAGGAAATACTTATGAGGACCAAACGTTCTCGAGGACACATGGGAATACTATCAAGTGTTTTCGTTTCATATAGCTGATTAATCTTCTTTGGTTTTATAAGTGTTGTGTGGGTGAACCTGTGCTAATTTACCAACCTTACTTGGACTAATACATACTTTTGATTAAACCCCTTGCGAGCATCCGCAACTACAAGAAAGCAATTAAGATAAAAACCTAACCGTAAACTTAAACTCTGAGATACTACACTCCCTTGTGCAAAGGTTTCCTAATGGGGGTTCAGGTTTCTGTCACTCCGGAAACCCCGCAATTAGTAGCCAAATACACAATGCATTCCCTTAGGCCCATAAATGGTGAAGTATCATGTAGTCGACGTTCACATGACACCACTAGAAGAATAGCAACACAACTTAACTATTAAACCATTGAATAATACCTCAACACAATTCCACTACTAACAACATGACTTCTCCCATGTCCTCAAGAACTAAATTAACTACTCACGAGACATCATATGGATCAAGATCAGAGATGATATAATGATGGATAAGAATCTGAACATAAACAATAATTCAATGGTTCCACTCACAAGCATCAACTACAATAGTAATCAACACCGGGAAAGTTTCCCCTAAGAACTATGCAAGATTCAACACAATTGTTACAGCGAGATGGAGTGGTGAGGATGGTGCTGGTGGAGATGATGGTGTGGATGATCCCGATGTAGTCTAGCTTGATGATGGTGTTGATGGCGACGATTTCCCCTCTCTAGGAAGGAATTTCCCTGGTAGAAATCTGTCTACCGGAGAGCTCTTTCTCTCTCGGTGTTTTCTGCCCCGCAGAGGCGGCGAAATCTTTCTATGGTCGCTCTCCCGACTTTAGGGTTTTGAGGAGAAGATATAGGCGGGAGGGTGGATCCAGAGGTGGGCTAGGGTGGCCACACCCCTAGTAGGCGCGACTGAGGGTGGCCCGCGCCTGGGGGGTGTGGGCCCCCTGTGGCCCAACTCCGCCTCCCCTTCTGGCTTCCTTCGTCTTCTGGGAAAATATAATTTTCTGTAGTTTTTTTGGTATTTTTCTGATCTTCGCGAAATTGCATCAAAACACCGCTTTTCCATCATAATCCTTACTCCGACAGTTCATCCTCCAAGAATCATCCAATCATGCAAAAACAGATGAAAAGACATAAGTATCACCTCTTAATATGAAATATATCAATGAATAGAGGCAAATTACGATATAGAATGGTGATGCAAATTGGACGTATCAGTGAACAAGGGTAGAGGTCCACCAATGTCTATTGGTGGTTCCTTGGTGTTTTGCATAAACAAAACTTGGTATTTTCAAACTAGTAGGATAAATCTTACTTTGTGCAAAGCGAGCCTGATCCACACTTAGCCATATTTATGTAGTTGTTAGGTTCTACTATACAACTAAGGTATCACTTGCAAATACAATTCCAACTATATTGACCCTCTGTGGCTATAACTTATCATGTTGCAGGTTACTCTGATGGTGAGTAGGGTTATGAGTCTACACTCGACATGTTTGCCTATGGCGCATGAAGATGAAGAGTTTATTGTTATGCCATGTATTGAGTACTCTAATATGTGAGCCTTGGGCTAAGTGAGTTGTAAGAACTATTGTACTCCTGGATTTGCGATGTAATAATGACCTTTGTTTCTGTGTACTTCATCTTAAACTGTGGGTGCTAGAAAAACGATCCAGGAACTAGCACTGCAATCATAGGGATCTCTACCTTATTGGGTGAGATCTTACATTGTTATAATTTATTAAGAACTCTAGGGACTTTAATATTTAGTAGTTTTTTATTTGACTCAAACAAGTGGTGTTATATTTTTCGTGGATAGATTTCATTTTTGTGATTATTTAGATATATTATATACATTTATGATTTTTCTATATTTTTCTAGAGTTTTAAATATCACAAGGGTATTTTGGTAATTCGATAATTGATTTATTTTATTTTTCTTCTTATTCTACTGGTGGTATGGGTTGGGCTCTTAGGTCGACTTGCCCCAATTGGAACTGGCTTGGGGTCACCTTGGCCCCGGCCCACTCCCTTACCCCACGCACACCTCACCCACACTCAAGTTCCCCTTCGCTCCTCTCCTGACTCGGCTTGACGTCGTCGTTCTCCTTCTCGCCTCCGACTTCGATTGCAGCAAACTCTGGCCACTCCAGCCGGTGCTGTGGGTCCTAATCGATGTGCCCATCGAGCTCCACCTGCCTACCTAATTCGATGTGATCCTCCTGCGCCATCTCGCTCACCATCACCAACAAATTGGTGCTAGGGTTTCGTGTTCATGACTTTGTCGCTTGCCTCTGAATTGATGGTAGTTCTTGGTGGCGCGGAACATGGGGAGGATGCTTGTGACGAAGTGTTGCGGTGTGGCCCGGCGCGGGTCGAGCGTTGTTGTGCTCCTTGTGCCACCATGCTTGATGCCATCGGTCTCCACGGACTCCCTCGACTCTACCACTGCTTCTACTTCGACGATATGCAACTCGTCCCCAGGTAGATGCTTCCCTCATATCCCCTTTTTCTCTATGTCTCATCTCTTCTATAGATACATTCCTGAATTAGAATTACTCCTGGTCTAGGATTAATTTCTAGTGATGTTGTCCTACTGGTTGTACTCCAAATTATTCCCTACTTGTTCTTGTGCAATACTGGTGACATCTATCATAATCCATGCCTTGTGAGAATTAAACTGGAATGGGGTCCTGTATTTAGAAATTTTATCATATTTATGCTTCTGTGAGATATGTTGATCTTGTCCAAGCTAATAACATGCGTCATGGTTGTTGTACATTGTGTTTATATGGTTTATTGCTTAAAAACGAGTAGATTTAAGATGTATTATAAACAATTCAATAAGAATAGAATTCTTATCTGAGCAGATGGTTTAGCAACATAGTTTGCTAATATGTACTTGTCTTTGATATATGATAGGAATCTACATATAGATGACTCCTGGTTAATGATATCTAGGAAGATGTTTGATTACATTTGGAATGGTTTGACAAATTGGTTATCTTTGGATTTGTTTCTGTTATCATGTCCAGATTTTTGTAGTTGATACCATGCTTTTGCTACTCATAATCTCTTACTACACTTATCCATTTATGACTGTGATCATTCCTTATGGAAGTACTGCAATGAGGCTTACCTCTACATAAGTTCTAAGGAAAATCTTAATAGCTATTGTACTACTAATTAATCAGCTCCTAGATGTGTTATTACTAGCAGTTTATTATAGCCGATATTATGATGTTGCCCTAGGGTTAACTGAGTTCTTATCTTCAGGAACCAACTTGATTGAATTTTATCTATCCAGTATGACAGAAGTAAAATTTTAAATGATCTCTAGTTATTTTAACTAGAGAAATGATTTAGAATAACTTCTAATGGCTTTAAGACGTGAGTTACTTCTGCTAGCTTATTTTGGTGGCTTTAGTTGTTGGAATCCTGCTACTTTGATGCCTCTTTAGAGTGTACATAGTAGTAGGTCACAGTAAATATGATGTGCTACTGGTTTAGCGAGTCAGGGAAATGATGTGGTTGTCAAAGATGCTCAAGCTGAAACAAGGATAATTTGATGAGAACATATACTAAGGTTTAGCCTTTTGTTTTTTGTGATAAATAACTTAGTGGATTTTGTTGTTATTAAATCTGCTATTGTGGTGCCCCCTTGAGGTGAGTGCACAGAAGTGGATCTAATTAGCATGATCTGTTGCTATGTCCTTGCCAATGATGCATAGGCTGAGGCCCCAATATAAATGAGAATAGATACTACTGTTGCCTATTAGCTCTATGATGTGACTAGCATAGCATCTATGTTAATCTGAGAGCACTCTTACTTCTACTCCTTTTTGGGATTAGGTGCAACTATTTCTTGAACTGAAACTGATTAGAGGAGTTGCTATGATCTTGGTATGTAAACATGTTGCTTGTAGAGTTGTGGTTGCTTATGGGCTAGTGTTGATCTTGATCACCTTGCTTATACTCCTTATTGAACTTCTAGCCAGTTTCTCCTGGGCTACTGCCTTCCCTGTGGAACTCCTCCCCTCCTAGCTCTTGGATGACTTTTCTAGAAACCAGTTGCTTGTGATGTGTTGGTGTGGTTTTCTTGGCTATGAAGTGAAATGGATATCTCTGGCGCTAGTGTTACTGCGACTGGTGCTCTATTTCTTGTGTGCTTCAATGGATTAGGTGAAGTTCTTTAGTCCTTGCTTGGGTGGAGAAACAAATAGTACTCTAGCAGCTGTGCTGTTTGTTGTCTTGCATGCTCTCTGTTGTTTGTTATCTTGCATGCTCTCTGTTGCTAGTAGCTATCTTGGCCAAATTGAATCTATCATGTCTGTGTTGTTTGTTATCTTGCATGCTCTCTGTTGCTAGTAGCTATCTTGGCCAAGTAGATGCTTGTGACTCCAAGAGGGAGTATTTATGCTCGATAGTAGGTTCATGCCTCTAGTAATCTGGGGAAGTGACAGGAATCTCTAAGGTTGTAGATGTGTTGTTGCTACTAGGGAGAAAACAACATTTTTTTGTTCATGGAACAATTGTAATTATTTACTTTACACACATTGCTTAATGTAGTTATCCGCTGTTTGCAACTTAATATTGGAAGGGGTTCGGATGATAACCTGAAGGTGGATTATTAGTCATATATGCAGTTGGATTACGATCTATGTATATTGTTGTAATGCCCAATCAAATCTCATAGGAATCATGATGTCTAGTATTTTCATTGTTATGCTTGCTCAGTCTGTCAATTGCCCCGCTGTAATTTGTTCACCCAGCATGTTATCTATCTTAAGGAGAACACCTCTAGTGAACTGTGGACCCTGGTCCAATCTTTACCATAGATACATCATCTATTGTTACCGTTTACTTTCTACAAGCAACCATTATCTTCCACAGTATACGTTTAATCCTTTGTTTTCAGCAAACCAGTGAGATTGACAACCTCACTATAAGTTGGGGCAAAGTCTTGATTTTGTGTTGTGCAGGATTCCAAGTTTTTAGCAACACCTTGGAGTTGTTTTGTTGCTCCTACTGGTTCGATAACCTTAGTTTCATACTGAGGGAAAACTTGCTGCTGTGTTCATCACACCTTGCTCTTGGGGTTTTCCAACGAGGCTCTACAGTGATCTGAGCCCATCAATGATACATAGGAATAAGTTCATGAATAGTAACTTACTCGAACCATCCGAATAATATTAGCAGGCTTCCACACCTTAGCATTTAACAGTTCACAAAAGATCACTCTCAACATGATGTAAAAGTATTCAGTTCGACCAAATGAGTTAGCGAGGTAGTCCCAAGTGTTTAGGATTAACATATTCACTTGGGATTCAAAATCTCAAGTGTTTCTTTGTCTTACTACAATATAGTGGTATATGCCTACTTGCTCTTTGCACATTCGCTCTTTTTCTTCTTTCTTTCTTTCTTTCTTTTGATATATATATATATGCTCACACTTTTGTTTAAGTGTTGTGCAAAGGAGCTAGCCAGACATTCTACTTTATCTAGGAATTCAAAGTTCAACGATCTCAATTACCAAATTCCAATTGTATATGAAGCATCTTTATAGCTTGAATATTCTACCTCGTCTTGTTCTCACTCTAATTTGATAGCACTTTTAATTTTCCTTTGTTTAATGCTTCTTTCTCAACTTGACTGATTATATTATTTTTCTTTTTGTAAATCAAACCATGAACTTACAACATATTGACTAAATTATCTTTGTATGTTCCATTAATACCAATGGTGTGGAAGACTCCTATTGCTATCATCAAGTGCAAGTAAAATTATACTCAAGCTATTCATATATCTAATAAGAAAAGTTAAGGTAATATGCCCTGAGAGGCAATAATAAAGTGTTTATTATGTGTATTCCAATTATATGATAGATGTTTATTTTGCATGCTATAATTGTATTTGTAAGGTTCCCAACCTTTAATAAGGTAGATATCCCTGTGTTTATAATTCTAGTCCCTGGATCAATAGCTAGCATCCACAGTTAAGATGTAATATCAAGAAACAAAGGTCATAATACAACTTTATAACCAGGAATAAAATAATTTATTACATCTTACATAGCTCATTTGGCTATCTCATTACAATGCAGCAGAAAATAACAATAGCATGGGGTCCTTCATCTTCAAAGTGCCACAGGCAGACATGTTGGTTGTAGACATGTAATCCTATTTCACTAATATCAAACAAACCTACAACATAACAAGTTACAGCCACAAGGGTCAATACATTTGAATTGTATTGGCAAGTGATACTATGGTAATATAGTGGAGTCTATCATCTATATGCATTTGGCTAAGTGGAGCTTAGGCTTGCTTTGCTCAAAATAGATTTTCCTTATCATTAGAAAACACTAAGTTTTTGCTTGACAAAAATCACCCAAGGCATCTCCCAATAGAAATTGGTGATCCTTCAACCCTTGTTCAACCACAAGATTTTACTTAGAAATTGGGATGAGGAGATTCTTGATAGCTTCCATGTCTTGATGCTCAAATTGTCCTTTGCCAGGGACATGGCTAAGTACTTAGATTTTACACTCTGCAGAGGTGGTGCACTTTCCCCACAAGACTTGGTTTCACCAAGACAAGATATTTCAGAAGCCTTCCCTTAGACCAGAATGGACGCGTTCCAACCTATCATCCCCTACCACCAACTGTCCATTTGGCTAAGTTATTGCAACCTATATGATCCAGGCAGAGCCCATAATGCCAAGTGGCTGCACTTGAAGCTTCTCAACATTTGACATCTCAAATCTCTTTGTTCCTGGGTGGCCATCCACAAGTGAGATACACAAGGTAAACCATAGAAATGGGCCTTGTGAACCACTCAACACAAACCATTCCTTCCATTCCACCCAGGTGATTCATTCACTTAGTTGTTTTATTAAACAAAACACAAGTCCACAGACTTAGAAATATTTCATAGTATGAATATATATTCCACCCTTGTTTTCTATTAGCTAAGCTAAGCATCATAGTAGTAGGAATCTTAACTTAGGAAATTCTTCTAAGGTTTCATCTACTAGGATTTCCCATGGCATAGTTACACTTAGCAAAATTCCATGCAAGTCCTACTTTAGAAATATCACTAATGCATAGTGAAAATAATGGGACAAAAGTATGAAGCATCACTTGCCTTTTTGGTAGAGAGTATAAGTTCACTCCTTGATCTTTGCAATGTTCACACACTTCAAATCACTACAATTCAATCAAGCAAACAATATTTAAATCTACCATTCAAGCAATTCATCACATAAAATGATAGAAACAAAACAATGCATGCAAACATGCAAAAGATTGTTTTATTTGTAAAAGTGGTTTCTATTGGGTCATAAACATTTGAAAACACCTAATTGTTATTTTATAAAGTGTTAAATTCAGTTGCAAAAGATTTCACTTCATAAACCATTTTTAAACCAAGTCATTATTTTATGTGGTTGAAAATGTCTTTAGCAAAGTAATAATTTTTATAGGGTTCACCAAATACATTTTCAAATCATAAAACTTGGTGTTTAGGGTCAGAGAGTTTAAATCAAAACATTTCCCAAAGGTTTTCTCCAAAAAGCATTTTTAACAAATAAACAATATTTTTATTTGACTAGAAATGGTTTAAATCAAAGATTCATTCTTTTGCTTCACCAAATACATTTTTGAAACCACCAATTGATTTCTATGGTCAGTAGGTTCAAAACAAACCATTTTCCAAAGGTTCTATCTCAAAAATCATTTTAGAACAATTTTTATATTCTAAACATGCATACACAAGTTTCTGCAAAAACAATCAATTTAACAGAAGCATTTACTAAAAAAAGTGCATGGTAAGAAAATACTTGTCTTGCTGAATCCATTGATATAAAATTTGCAAAATTTGGACGTGTGGTTTGAAAGTTATGAATTTTTCAAATTGGCACATCTAATAGAACAATTCTGTTTTAAATCAAACCAGCAGGGCCATGTTTCTAGTTCCTATTCGTCGGTACCGTTTCGGTTGGATCGAGCGATTCAGACCGTAGGATTTAACTTGATCACACGACACATGTTGCTACTTACTCCTTCGCCTAGTTTTTTTCCTAGCCACTAGATCAGGATCGAACGGCGCTCAGCACGCTAGCCATCAAGTGGCGGCGCTGGCGGCGGCAGGTGGCGGCGCTGGCTCTGGCTACGGCGTCGCCGGCGATGCAAGAAGCGAGAGGGTAAAAGGAGTGGCTCACCGGGTTCAGGAGTACATGGCGATGCTCAACGTGTTCGAGATGTGGCAGGGGGCGCACGGGGTTCACGACAATCGCTTGCCGTAGTTCGTGGAGTCGTCGGGAATGCTCAGGCGAGGTTGAAGACGAGGCTTCAGAGCATGCCAGAGAAAATGGAAAGTATGGTTAGATGCGCAAGGACGTGGCGAGGATGCGTGCGTGAAAGAGAAAGAGAAGGGCGGCCAGATTCTTACCAGAGGCTTTGCCGGAGAGAAAGCAGACGGTGGCGGCGGTGGTCGTCATCGTTGCCGAGGTTCTGGGGCGCGCGGGGGCGAACTGATGCCACTGGGAGGTGCGCCAGGGTCTGTGGAGCACGCGTGTGTGGTCGAGGAGGCGAGGGGAGGCGAGGTCTGGTCGGATTCGTCGCCGGAGTACCGTCGGGCAGAGGGACTTCGAGGTCAAAATTCCAGCGGCCTGGTGGCTCCTGTGGGGTGAGGTCTGGGGGAGAAGGAAGAGGAGACCAGGACGATTAATACTGCGTGGTTACAGCGAGGAATTAACGCGGCATTAGGGCGGAATCAAGCAGAGAAATTAGTGCAGCAACGGCAGCGGTGTTTGGGGAAGAAGGGGTCGTCGCGGGGAAGACGCTGACGAGGCAGGTGGGGTCCGCTTGTCGGCTTAAGAGAGAAAAGGAAGGTGGGTCCATGCAGTCAGTGAGGCTGTGGGTTTTTCCTGCGGTGAGAAAACGTTTTGGGGAGAGAGGGGTGAGGTGGGCTGCTGGGCCTGGACTGGGTCTGTCGGGTTGGGCTGCTTCCTTTTCATTTTTTTTGTTCAGGTTGTTTTTCCTTTTTCATTTCTATTTTCTGTTTTGGTTTTGTTTAATTAATTCAAACACTCATTTGAATTCAAACCTTTGCCAAAATTTGTCTAGGTTTAAATACTGATTAGTAATATAATCTGAAGTCAATTTTGGAATAAAGTTTTATTCTTTTTGGGGTCTTTTTATTTATTTAATTAGGCCCTTGTTTTAATTCAAGTAGGATTTAATAATAATTTCAAACACCATTTAAACTTCTAAATCCTTCCAAATATTTTCAGTAGGTTTTTATTCACTTAATAGGGTGTCAAAATATTCATCTAGAATCATTTGGAATATATTTAATATGATTCATAAATCATTTGAATTGGGTATTTATTTCCAATGATATTAAATATAGTTTTAATTCCATCACTTTATTTAGAAGTTTCCTTTGATCTTATTATTTAAGTTATTTAAACAACTTTTAATCCACTTGGGTAAATTCCAAATATCTTTTCCTATGATTTAATTAATCATTTCTAATAGGGGGTTTGTCTTTATTCAAATGGAATTTGGTTTAAGCCATTTTATTTTATTTTGGAAAATTCTTTATTCATTTATTTTATTTGGGTTTTGGATTATATTCATTCCATTTCCTTGTGGATTTGGCCAAGATTTAATTTGGTCTTTAATATTCCTTATTGAATAATTTCTTTCTTCATCATATAAAATCCATATCTTTTTAGTTATAGATCCAAACTTGGTGATTCCAATTTGTAAAATCTTATTTGATATTTGTTTATCCTTTTAAATCCCTTTAGGATTATTTGCTCACCATTTTGTATGGATTTTAGATAAGTGCTTTATTAGCTTTCGAAATTACTTTTCCTTATCTTATTATATTCATAAGATTTTATCTATGGCTCCAAATGAAGTGAAACCAATTTTTATGGTCTTATAATATTTCTATTTGTCTTTCTTGATCTTTTATAAATGTTTGTTGACAAATTTTTATATGGATCAAATCCATAGGCTTGGAGATAACTTGGAAATGATTTTCTTCCATTAGGGTTTTAGGGTTTTGGTTTATTTCTCAAGTGTTTAAATTTCCAGATGCATTTTATGAGGAATGCATTTCTGTTGATTTGGATTTTGTTGAATTCAAACTTTAATTAAAGTTTTTTCAACATGGGATTTTAAGTTTCCATTTAGAAACAAAAGTTTCTTTTCACCCTAAATTTCAATAATTATTTATTTTGTTTATTTATTTTTCACATTACAAGATTTGGAAAATCTTGGGATGTGACAGGCTACCACCCTTAAAATAAATCTCGCCCCGAGATTTGGGGAGGCTAGGGGTTACAAGTTGGCTCAAAGCAACTAGGGTACTACCACCCTTAAAATTTTTCCAACTAGATTACATCTTGGCTTGCTTGGGGTCTTGATGTATATTCTCTGGACACTTGTCTGCATAATGGCCTAGCTCTTTGCATTTGAAACACATCACTTGGCTATTATCTTTCTTCTTCTTGGGTATCAATTCCTCTTGTTTATTTCCTTGTTTCTTCTTCTTTTGTGGGTAATCACTGGCATAGTGTCCCATTTCTTTGCAATTGTAACATTGCAACTGGCTTATGTCCTTCTTCTTCTTGGGTCTCTCCAAAGCTAGGAGTTCTTCTAGTTCATGCTCTTCATACTTTACCACAAAGGTGGGAAATCTTTCTCTCTTCTTGGGGCATTTACTAGAGATATGACCTTCTTCTTCACAAGAGTAGCAACACTTTGTGATCACTTTGGATTTGATCTTATGATGCATAGTTTTGACTTTGCCTTCATCCTTCTTGGTAGAAGTTGTTCCTTCATGAGGGTTTACAAATTGTTGTTGCACTCCACTTTGTTTCCTTTGTTGAACTATGGAATAGATGGGGCATTGTATAGGGACATGATTATTTCCTTCACATAGGAAACAAGTAGCTTGAGATGTGAGGCATTGATTTGTTGGATGTTTCTCTTCACAATTGGGGCATTGATCTTCATGCTCCTTGGAAGTGTGATCCTTGTCTCCACAAACATTGCATGCTTGGGTTCCTTCTAAAATATCATCCTTGACATCCTTGTTGTCACAAACTCCTTGGGAAAGGTTGTCTTCCATGTTGATTATTTGAGTGGCCATCCTTTGCAACAATTGGGATTGAGTTTGCAAAAACTGTTGCATGGTTGGATCTAATCCATTATTGTTGGCTAAAAACTGAGTTGTCACTTGGTTCAACTGGGTTTGGTTTGCTAGTAGTTGTTCTCTCATATGCATCTCTTGGTTGTTGTTGTTGCCATCCTTGATGTTGAAGTCTCTTGGAGAAGTCATCTGTTTGGGTTGGATTGGGATTAGAATAGGCAAAAGATTTTCTAAGGAATCAATTCTAATCACACACATCACAATTCACACAAGCAATGTGCATGCAATCACAAACAACCATTCCACTCAAACAACAAGTTTCAAGCACATTTTTAAGCAATAAAACATTTTTGTTACACCACATAAGTTAGTGTGTTTGATCTATACCTAATATGGTGGTCCATCTATATGGTTCTCTAGAGATCTTTCCATCCTTCTTAGTTGATTCTTCTTGAACAAGATCATGGTTTCCTTGGGAAAATTCTTGGTCACAAAACTTCAAGGTGTTGATGGTTCCTTCTAGTTGTGTTTCCTTAGTCTTCAAGTCTTGAGCAACATTTCTTGTCTCACTTGTAGTCCTTAGTGATATCCAAGGTTGAAGTCCTTGTTGAAAATAAGGTTGAAATCTCTTGAAGATGTTGAAGTCATTAGAGTTGATGAAGTCCTTTGCTCATGATGAAGTCTTTGGCCATGGAGAAGGCTTTTACCCATCAAGTTGAAATAGAAGAGATGTAGAGTCAAAACTAAAATGGTTGAGGAAAGAGTTTACAAGATTGTTTGTAAATAAGTTTTGGAACAAATACAACTCCTATTTTTCTAAGGGGTTTTGTCCAATCCTAGGGTTACAAATCTACATGCAACACAATGCTCTGATACCATCTGTAAGGTTCCCAACCTTTAATAAGGTAGAGATCCCTGTGTTTACAATGCTAGTCCCTGGATCAATAGCTAGCATCCACAGTTAAGATGTAATATCAAGAAACAAAGGTCATAATACAACTATATAACCGGGAATAAAATAATTTATTACATCTTACATAGCTCATTTTGCTATCTCATTACAATGCAGCAGAAAATAACAATAGCATGGGGTCCTTCATCTTCAAAGTGCCACAGGCAGACATGTTGGTTGTAGACTTGTAATCCTACTTCACTAATATCAAACAAACCTGCAACATAACAAGTTACAGCCGCAAGGGTCAATACATTTGAATTGTATTGGCAAGTGATACTATGGTAATATAGTGGAGTCTATCATCTATATGCATTTGGCTAAGTGGAGCTTAGGCTTGCTTTGCTCAAAATAGATTTTCCTTATCATTAGAAAACACTAAGTTTTTGCTTGAAAAAAATCACCCAAGGCATCTCCCAATATAAATTGGTGATCCATCAACCCTTGTTCAACCACAAGATTTTACAGAAATTGGGATGAGGAGATTCTTGATAGCTTCCATGTCTTGATGCTCAAATTGTCCTTTGCCAGGGACATGGCTAAGTACTTAGATTTTACACTCTGCAGAGGTGGTGCACTTTCCCCACAAGACTTGGTTTCACCAAGACAAGATATTTCAGAAGCCTTCCCTTAGACCAGAATGGACGCGTTCCAACCTATCATCCCCTACCACCAACTGTCCATTTGGCTAAGTTATTGCAACCTATATGATCCAGGCAGAGCCCATAATGCCAAGTGGCTGCACTTGAAGCTTCTCAACATTTGACATCTCAAATCTCTTTGTTCCTGGGTGGCCATCCACAAGTGAGATACACAAGGTAAACCATAGAAATGGGCCTTGTTAACCACTCAACACAAACCATTCCTTCCATTCCACCCAGGTGATTCATTCACTTAGTTGTTTTATTAAACAAAACACAAGTCCACAGACTTAGAAATATTTCATAGTATGAATATATATTCCACCCTTGTTTTCTATTAGCTAAGCTAAGCATCATAGTAGTAGGAATCTTAACTTAGGAAATTCTTCTAAGGTTTCATATACTAGGATTTCCCATGGCATAGTTACACTTAGCAAAATTCCATGCAAGTCCTACTTTAGAAATATCACTAATGCATAGTGAAAATAATGGGACAAAAGTATGAAGCATCACTTGCCTTTTTGGTAGAGAGTATAAGTTCACTCCTTGATCTTTGCAATGTTCACACACTTCAAATCACTAAAATTCAATCAAGCAAACAATATTTAAATATACCATTCAAGCAATTCATCACATAAAATGATAGAAACAAAACAATGCATGCAAACATGCAAAAGATTGTTTTATTTGTAAAAGTGGTTTCTATTGGGTCATAAACATTTGAAAACACCTAATGGTCATTTTATAAAGTGGTAAGTTCATTTGCAAAAGATTTCACTTCATAAACCATTTTTAACCCAAGTCATTATTTTATGTGGTTGAAAATGTCTTTAGCAAAGTAATAATTTTTATAGGGTTCACCAAATACATTTTCAAATCATAAAACTTGGTGTTTAGGGTCAGAGAGTTTAAATCAAAACATTTCCCAAAGGTTTTCTCCAAAAAGCATTTTTAACAAATAAACAATATTTTTATTTGACTAGAAATGGTTTAAATCAAAGATTCATTCTTTTGCTTCACCAAATACATTTTTGAAACCACCAATTGATTTCTATGGTCAGTAGGTTCAAAACAAACCATTTTCCAAAGGTTCTATCTCAAAAATCATTTTAGAACAATTTTTATATTCTAAACATGCATACACAAGTTTCTGCAAAAACAATCAATTTAACAGAAGCATTTTACTAAACAAAGTGCATGGTAAGAAAGTACTTGTCTTGCTGAATCCATTGATATAAAATTTGCAAAATTTGGACGTGTGGTTTGAAAGTTATGAATTTTTCAAAAATGCACATCTAATAGAACAATTCTGTTTTAAATCAAACCAGCAGGGCCACGTGTCTAGTTCCTATTCGTCGGTACCGTTTCAGTTGGATAGAGCGATTTAGACCGTAGGATTTAACTTAATCGCACGGCACTATTTGCTACTTACCCCTTCGCCTAGTTTCTTTCCTAGCCACTAGATCAGGATCGGACGGCGCTCAGCACGCTAGCCATCAAGTGGCGGCGCTGGCGGCGGCAGGTGGCGGCGCTGGCTCTGGCTACGGCGTCGCCGGCGATGCAAGAAGCGAGAGGGTAAAAGGAGTGGCTCACCGGGTTTAGGAGTACATGGCGATGCTCAATGTGTTCGAGATGTGGCAGGGGGCGCACGGGGTTCACGACAATCGCTCGCCGGAGTTCGTGGAGTCGTCGGGCATGCTCAGGCGAGGTTGAAGACGAGGCTTCAGATCATGCCAGAGAAAATGGGAAGTATGGTTAGATGCGCAAGGACGTGGCGAGGATGCGTGCGTGAAAGAGAAAGAGAGGGGCGGTCAGATTCTTACCAGAGGCTTCGCTGGAGAGAAAGCAGATGGTGGCGGCGGTGGTCGTCGTAGTTGCCGAGGTTCTGGGGCGCGCGGGGGCGAACTGATGCCACTGGGAGGTGCGCCAGGGTCTGAGGAGCACGCGTGTGTGGTCGAGCAGGAGAGGGGAGGCGAGGTCTGGTCGGATTCGTCATCGGAGTATCGTCGGGCAGAGGGACTTCGAGGTCAAAATTCCAGCGGCCTAGTGGCTCCTGTGGGGTGAGGTCTGGGGGAGAAGGAAGAGGAGACCAGGGCGATTAATACTGCATGGTTACAGCGAGGAATAAACGCGGCATTAGGGCGGAATCAAGCAGAGAAATTAGTGCAGCAACAGCAGCAGTGTTTGGGGAAGAAGGGGTCGTCGCGGGGAAGACGCTGACGAGGCAGGTGGGGTCCGCTTGTCGGCTTAAGAGAGAAAAGGAAGGTGGGTCCATGCAGTCAGCGAGGCTGTGGGTTTTTCCTGCGGTGAGAAAACGTTTCGGGGAGAGAGGGGTGAGGTGGGCTGCTGGGCCTGGACTGGGTCTGTCGGGTTGGGCTGCTTCCTTTTCATTTTTTTTGTTCAGGTTGTTTTTCCTTTTTCATTTCTATTTTCTGTTTTGGTTTTGTTTAATTAATTCAAACAATCATTTGAATTCAAACCTTTGCCAAAATTTGTGTAGGTTTAAATATTGATTAGTAATATAATCTGAAGTCAATTTTGGAATAAAGTTTTATTCTTTTTGGGGTCTTTTTATTTATTTAATTAGGCCCTTGTTTTAATTCAAGTAGGATTTAATAATAATTTCAAACACCATTTAAACTTCTAAATCCTTCCAAATCTTTTCAGTAGGTTTTTATTCACTTAATAGGGTGTCAAAATATTCATCTAGAATCATTTGGAATATATTTAATATGATTCATAAATCATTTGAATTGGGTATTTATTTCCAATGATATTAAATATAGTTTTAATTCCATAACTTTATTTAGAAGTTTCCTTTGATCTTATTATTTAAGTTATTTAAACAACTTTTAATCCACTTGGGTAAATTCCAAATATCTTTTCCTATGATTTAATTAATCATTTCTAATAGGGGGTTTGTCTTTATTCAAATGGAATTTGGTTTAAGCCATTTTATTTTATTTTGGAAAATTCTTTATCCATTTATTTTATTTGGGTTTTGGATTATATTCATTGCATTTGCTTATGGATTTGGCCAAGATTTAATTTGGTCTTTAATATTCCTTATTGAATAATTTCTTTCTTCATCATATAAAATCCATATCTTTTTAGTTATAGATCCAAACTTGGTGATTCCAATTTGTAAAATCTTATTTGATATTTGTTTATCCTTTTAAATCCCTTTAGGATTATTTGCTCACCATTTTGTATGGATTTTATATAAGTGCTTTATTAGCTTTGGAAATTACTTTTCCTTATCTTATTATATTCATAAGATTTTATCTATGGCTCCAAATGAAGTGAAACCAATTTCTAGGGTCTTATAATATTTCTATTTGTCTTTCTTGATCTTTTGTAAATGTTTGTTGACAAATTTTTATATGGATCAAATCCATAGGCTTGGAGATAACTTGGAAATGATTTTCTTCCATTAGGGTTTTAGGGTTTTGGTTTATTTCTCAAGTGTTTAAATTTCCAGATGCATTTTATGAGGAATGCATTTCTTTTGATTTGGATTTTGTTGAATTCAAACTTTAATTAAAGTTTGTTCAAGATGGGATTTTAAGTTTCCATTTAGAAACAAAAGTTTCTTTTCACCCTAAATTTCAATAATTATTTATTTTGTTTATTTATTTTTCACATTACAAGATTTGGAAAATCTTGGGATGTGACAGGCTACCACCCTTAAAATAAATCTCGTCCCGAGATTTGGGGAGTCTAGGGGTTACAAGTTGGCTCAAAGCAACTAGGGTATTACCACCCTTAAATTTTTTCCAACTAGATTACATCTTGGCTTGCTTGGGGTCTTGATGTATCTTCTCTGGACACTTGTCTGCATAATGGCCTAGCTCTTTGCATTTGAAACACATCACTTGGCTATTATCTTTCTTCTTCTTGGGTATCAATTCCTCTTGTTTATTTCCTTGTTTCTTCTTCTTTTCTGGGCAATCACTGGCATAGTGTCCCATTTCTTTGCAATTGTAACATTGCAACTGGCTTATGTCCTTCTTCTTCTTCTTGGGTCTCTCCAAAGCTAGGAGTTCTTCTAGTTCATGCTATTCATAATTTACCACAAAGGTGGGAAACCTTTCTCTCTTCTTGGGGCATTTACTAGAGATATGACCTTCTTCTTCACAAGAGTAGCAACACTTTGTGATCACTTTGGATTTGATCTTATGATGCATAGTTTTGAATTTGCCTTCATCCTTCTTGGTAGAAGTTGTTCCTTCATGAGGGTTTACAAATTGTTGTTGCACTGCACTTTGTTTCCTTTGTTGAACTATGGAATAGATGGGGCATTGGATAGGGACATGATTATTTCCTTCACATAGGAAACAAGTAGCTTGAGATGTGAGGCATTGATTTGTTGGATGTTTCTCTTCACAATTGGGGAATTGATCTTCATGCTCCTTGGAAGTGTGATCCTTGTCTCCACAAACATTGCATGCTTGGGTTCCTTCTAAAATATCATCCTTGACATCCTTGTTGTCACAAACTCCTTGGGAAAGGTTGTCTTCCATGTTGATCATTTGAGTGGCCATCCTTTGCAACAATTGGGATTGAGTTTGCAAAAGTTTTGCATGGTTGGATCTAATCCATTATTGTTGGCTAAAAACTGAGTTGTCACTTGGTTCAACTGGGTTTGGTTTGCTAGTAGTTGTTCTCTCATATGCATCTCTTGGTTGTTGTTGCCATCCTTGATGTTGAAGTCTCTTGGAGAAGTCATCTGTTTGGGTTGGATTGGGATTAGAATAGGCAAAAGATTTTCTAAGGAATCAATTCTAATCACACACATCACAATTCACACAAGCAATGTGCATGCAATCACAAACAACCATTCCACCCAAACAACAAGTTTCAAGCACATTTTTAAGCAATAAAACATTTTTGTTACACCACATAAGTTAGTGTGTTTGATCTATACCTAATATGGTGGTCCATCTATATGGTTCTCTTGAGATCTTTCCATCCTTCTTAGTTGATTCTTCTTGAACAAGATAATGGTTTCCTTGGGAAAATTCTATAGGGTTTCGTAGCATGGAAAACAAAAAATTTCTATCGCATACAAACAAACAAGCCAAGATCTATCTACTAGATTGTAGCAACGAGTCGATGGAATAACTCACCCTCGAAGATTCCAAAGTGTTTAACGAGAGCGGATTCTCGTGGGTGATGTAGTCGTACTCTTCCCGATCTCAAGATCGTGTAGACGATCCTTCCGGCGCTGCGTTCCGGCAGCGCTCCCGCAGTCGGTCACACGTTCGGTACTCGACGAAGACCTTCCTCTCCCTTGTTCCATCAGGCAGCGGAGGTTGTAGCACTCTCCTCGTGATTCCGGCAGCACAACGGCGTGGTACCGGAAGTAGAGGGGAGATCTCGCAGGGCTTCGCCTTAAGCCGGAGTGAGTATGGTGGACTATGAGAGAGTCCTTCGACAATCTAGGGTTTAGACACGCCGAGGAGGGGGCTAGGCCGGTGGCTAGGGTTTGACCTAGGCGGCGGCGAGTGCCCTAGGGCCGGCGGCGGCTATGGAGGGCGGCGGCTTGGGGCTAGGGTTTAGAGGTCGGGAACTTCTGTGCTAGGAGGGGAGCCCTGCCCCTCCTCTTATAGGAGGGAGGCGCCGGCCAAGGGGAGGGGAATCCCTCCCCAAATCGGATCCCAAGTGGGCCGGCGGTGGAGGAGGGACTCCTCCCCAACTCGGTTTCCACCTCCCTCTCCACTTCCCAAAAATAGCCGTTTGACTTTCAAATTGGGGTTTGACTTTTCAAAAAAGGATTTGATTAAATCCTCTATTTTGTTCAGTGATGACACTTAGTACATGATGCAATCATACCAACTTGATATAACACATTCATGTACCCTTCCCCTTCGGAGTGCCGGACATTCCGGAACCTTCTAGAACATTCCCTATGAAAACACCGGAACCATTCCCCAACTCCGAAACAGGACGTTCCTTATATGAATCTTATTCTCCGGACCATTCCGGATCTCCTCGTGATATCCCGGATCCCATCCGAGACTCCGAACAACATTCGGTCTCTTTCTCATCATTCCATAACTACTCAAACAACGTCGAATCCTTAAGTGTGTCTCCCTACGGTTCGTGAATTATGTGGACATGATCGAGACACTTCTCCGAACAATAACCAATAGAGGAATCTGAAAATTCATATGGCTCCCACATATTTCTACGATTACTTTGCGATCAAATTAACCACTTACATACGATACCAATTTCCCTTTGTATCACGATAGTTTACTTATCCGAGGTTATGATCGTCAGTATCTTTGCATACCTAGTTCAACCTCGTTACCGATAAGTACTCTTTTCTCGTTCCCGTGATATGTGATCCCTTGTGAGCCAGTCACATGCTTGCAAGCTAATTGGATGACATTTCACCGAGAGGGCCCAGAGTATATCTATCCGTCATATGGATGGACAAATCCCACTCTTGATCCATGTGTCTCAACCAATACTTTCCGAACACTCAATGCCACCTTTATAGCCACCCAGTTACGGTGTGGTGTTTGATGTCATCAAAGGATCCATCCGGTAAAGGTGATATGCATGATCTCATGGTCGAAGGAATTAGGTTACTATGTATCAGAAAGCATATAGCAATTGAACTATTAAAATGACTTGATCTTTATGCTACGCTTATCTATAGGAGTATGTCCACCATATCATTCTCCTAACGATATGATCTTGTTGTTAATAACATCTCAATGTTCATGATAGGGAAACCACAATCATTTATTAACCAACAAGCTAGTATTATAAAGAGGCTTTACTAGGGACTCTATTTTAGTTTACAAATCACACAAGTATTAATGTTTCCTTGTTAATACTATTATAGCATGAATGTAAACATTTATCATAAACACAAAGATATAATAATAACTACATTTATTATTGCCTCTAGGGCATATCTCCAACAAATTCTTGGTCACAAAACTTCAAGGTGTTGATGGTTCCTTCTAGTTGTGTTTCCTTAGTCTTCAAGTCTTGAGCAACATTTCTTGTCTCACTTGTAGTCCTTAGTGATATCCAAGGTTGAAGTCCTTGTTTAGAATAAGGTTGAAATCTCTTGAAGATGTTGAAGTCATTAGAGTTGATGAAGTCCTTTGCTCATGATGAAGTCTTTGGCCATGGAGAAGGCTTTTACCCATCAAGTTAAAATAGAAGAGATGTAGAGTCAAAACTAAAATGGTTGAGGAAAGAGTTTACAAGATTGTTTGTAAATAAGTTTTGGAACAAATACAACTCCTATTTTTCTAAGGGGTTTTGTCCAATCCTAGGGTTACAAATCTACAGGCAACACAATGCTCTGATACCATCTGTAAGGTTCCCAACCTTTAATAAGGTAGAGATCCCTGTGTGTTTACAATGCTAGTCCCTGGATCAATAGCTAGCATCCACAGTTAAGATGTAATATCAAGAAACAAAGGTCATAATACAACTTTATAACTAGGAATAAAATAATTTATTACATCTTACATAGCTCATTTTTCTATCTCATTACAATGCAGCAGAAAATAACAATAGCATGGGGTCCTTCATCTTCAAAGTGCCATAGGCAAACATGTTGGTTGTAGACTTGTAATCCTACTTCACTAATATCAAACAAACCTGCAACATAACAAGTTACAGCCACAAGGGTCAATACATTTGAATTGTACTGGCAAGTGATACTATGGTAATATAGTGGAGTATATCATCTATATGCATTTGGCTAAGTGGAGCTTAGTCTTGCTTTGCTCAAAATAGATTTTCCTTATCATTAGAAAACACTAATTTTTGCTTGACAAAAATCACCCAAGGCATCTCCCAATAGAAATTGGTGATCCTTCAACCCTTGTTCAACCACAAGATTTTACTTAGAAATTGGGATGAGGAGATTCTTGATAGCTTCCATGTCTTGATGCTCAAATTGTCCTTTGCCAGGGACATGGCTAAGTACTTAGATTTTACACTCTGCAGAGGTGGTGCACTTTCCCCACAAGACTTGGGTTCACCAAGACAAGATATTTCAGAAGCCTTCCCTTAGACCAGAATGGACGCGTTCAAACCTATCATCCCCTACCACCAACTGTCCATTTGGCTAAGTTATTGCAACCTATATGATCCAGGCAGAGCCCATAATGCCAAGTGGCTGCACTTGAAGCTTCTCAACATTTGACATCTCAAATCTCTTTGTTCCTGGGTGGCCATCCACAAGTGAGATACACAAGGTAAACCATAGAAATGGGCCTTGTGAACCACTCAACACAAACCATTCCTTCCATTCCACCCAGGTGATTCATTCACTTAGTTGTTTTATCAAACAAAACACAAGTCCACAGACTTAGAAATATTTCATAGTATGAATATATATTCCACCCTTGTTTTCTATTAGCTAAGCTAAGCATGATAGTAGTAGGAATCTTAACTTAGGAAATTCTTCTAAGGTTTCATCTACTAGGATTTCCCATGGCATAGTTACACTTAGCAAAATTCCATGCAAGTCCTACTTTAGAAATATCACTAATGCATAGTGAAAATAATGGGACAAAAGTATGAAGCATCACTTGCCTTTTTGGTAGAGAGTATAAGTTCACTCCTTGATCTTTGCAATGTTCACACTCTTCAAATCACTAAAATTCAATCAAGCAAACAATATTTAAATCTACCATTCAAGCAATTCATCACATAAAATGATAGAAACAAAACAATGCATGCAAACATGCAAAAGATTGTTTTATTTGTAAAAGTGGTTTCTATTGGGTCATAAACATTTGAAAACACCTAATGGTCATTTTATAAAGTGGTAAATTCATTTGCAAAAGATTTCACTTCATAAACCATTTTTAAACCAAGTCATTATTTTATGTGGTTGAAAATGTCTTTAGCAAAGTACTAATTTTTATAGGGTTCACCAAATACATTTTAAAATCATAAAAATTGGTGTTGAGGGTCAGAGAGTTTAAATCAAAACATTTCCCAAAGGTTTTCTCCAAAAAGCATTTTTAACAAATAAACAATATTTTTATTTGACTAGAAATGGTTTAAATCAAAGATTCATTCTTTTGCTTCACCAAATACATTTTTGAAACCACCAATTGATTTATATGGTCAGTAGGTTCAAAACAAACCATTTGCCAAAGGTTCTATCTCAAAAATCATTTTAGAACAATTTTTATATTCTAAACATGCATACACAAGTTTCTGCAAAAACAATCAATTTTACAGAAGCATTTTACTAAACAAAGTGCATGGTAAGAAAGTACTTGTCTTGCTGAATCCATTGATATAAAATTTGCAAAATTTGGACATGTGGTTTGAAAGTTATGAATTTTTTAAATTGGCACATCTAATAGAACAATTCTGTTTTAAATCAAACCAGCAGGGCCACGTGTCTAGTTCCTATTCGTCGGTACCGTTTCAGTTGGATCGAGCGATTCAGACCGTAGGATTTAACTTGATCGCACGGCACAGGTTGCTACTTACCCCTTCGCCTAGTTTCTTTCCTAGCCACTAGATCAGGATCGAACGGCGCTCAGCACGCTAGCCATCAAGTGGCGGCGCTGGCTCTGGCTACGGCTTCGCCGGCGATGCAAGAAGCGAGAGGGTAAAAGGAGCGGCTCACCAGGTTCAGGAGTACATGGCGATGCTCAACGTGTTCGAGATGTGGCAGGGGGCGCACGGGGTTCACGACAATCGCTCGCCGGAGTTCGTGGAGTCGTCGGGCATGCTCAGGCGAGGTTGAAGACGAGGCTTCAGAGCATGCCAGAGAAAATGGAAAGTATGGTTAGATGCGCAAGAACGTGTCGAGGATGCGTGCGTGAAAGAGAAAGAGAAGGGCGGTCAGATTCTTACCAGAGGCTTCGCCGGAGAGAAACCAGACGGTGGCGGCGGTGGTCGTCGTTGTTGCCGAGGTTGGAGGTGCGCTAGGGTCTGTGGAGCACGCGTGTGTGGTCGAGGAGGCGAGGGGAGGCGAGGTCTGGTCGGATTCGTCACCGGAGTACCGTCGGCAGAGGGACTTCGAGGTCAAAATTCCAGCGGCCTGGTGGCTCCTATGGGGTGAGGTCTGGGGGAGAAGGAAGAGGAGACCAGGACGATTAATACTGCGTGGTTACAGCGAGGAATTAACGCGGCATTAGGGCGGAATCAAGCAGAGAAATTAGTGTAGCAATGGCAGCGGTGTTTGGGGAAGAAGGGGTCGTCGCGGGGAAGACACTGACGAGGCAGGTGGGGTCCGCTTGTCGGCTTAAGAGAGAAAAGGAAGGTGGGTCCATGCAGTCAGCGAGGCTGTGGGTTTTTCCTGCGGTGAGAAAATGTTTCGGGGAGAGAGGGGTGAGGTGGGCTGTTGGGCCTGGACTGGGTCTGTCGGGTTGGGCTGCTTCCTTTTCATTTTTTTTTGTTCAGGTTGTTTTCCTTTTTCATTTCTATTTTCTGTTTTGGTTTTGTTTAATTAACTCAAACACTCATTTGAATTAAAACCTTTGCCAAAATTTGTGTAGGTTTAAATATTGATTAGTAATATAATCTGAAGTCAATTTTGGAATAAAGTTTTATTCTTTTTGGGGTCTTTTTATTTATTTAATTAGGCCCTTGTTTTAATTCAAGTAGGATTTAATAATAATTTCAAACACCATTTAAACTTCTAAATCCTTCCAAATCTTTTCAGTAGGTTTTTATTCACTTAATAGGGTGTCAAAATATTCATCTAGAATCATTTGGAATATATTTAATATGATTCATAAATCATTTGAATTGGGTATTTATTTCCAGTGATATTAAATATAGTTTTAATTCCATAACTTTATTTAGAAGTTTCCTTTGATCTTATTATTTAAGTTATTTAAACAACTTTTAATCCACTTGGGTAAATTCCAAATATCTTTTCCTATGATTTAATTAATCATTTCTAATAGGGGGTTTGTCTTTATTCAAATGGAATTTGGTTTAAGCCATTTTATTTTATTTTGGAAAATTCTTTATTCATTTATTTTATTTGGGTTTTGGATTATATTCATTCCATTTTCTTGTGGATTTGGCCAAGATTTAATTTGGTCTTTAATATTCCTTATTGAATAATTTCTTTCTTCATCATATAAAATCCATATCTTTTTAGTTATAGATCCAAACTTGGTGATTCCAATTTGTAAAATCTTATTTGATATTTGCTTATACTTTTAAATCCCTTTAGGATTATTTGCTCACCATTTTGTATGGATTTTAGATAAGTGCTTTATTAGCTTTGGAAATTACTTTTCCTTATCTTATTATATTCATAAGATTTTATCTATGGCTCCAAATGAAGTGAAACCAATTTCTATGGTCTTATAATATTTCTATTTGTCTTTCTTGATCTTTTGTAAATGTTTGTTGACAAATGTTTATATGGATCAAATCCATAGGCTTGGAGATAACTTGGAAATGATTTTCTTCCATTAGGGTTTTAGGGTTTTGGTTTATTTCTCAAGTGTTTAAATTTCCAGATGCATTTTATGAGGAATGCATTTCTTTTGATTTGGATTTTGTTGAATTCAAACTTTAATTAAAGTTTGTTCAAGATGGGATTTTAAGTTTCCATTTAGAAACAAAAGTTTCTTTTCACCCTAAATTTCAATAATTATTTATTTTGTTTATTTATTTTTCACATTACAAGATTTGGAAAATCTTGGGATGTGACAGTATTAATACGGAAACGTTAATACATGTGTGTTTAATAAACAAACATAAAGTTCCTAGTTATGCCTCTCTCATAAACTAGCTCGTTGATTAACAACATGATCAAGGTTTCCTGATCATGGACATTGGATGTTGTTAATAACGAGATCACAACATTAGTGTAATAGTGTGATGAACATTCATCCGAAGTATAGCATTACGATCAAAGTCATTGAGTTTATATTTCTATAACAACTTACGAAGTGATCCTAATCCTTAGACCATGAGATCATGTCAATCACTAACACCGGAAGAGTTTCTTGATAACATCAAATGTCACACCATAACTGGGTGATTATAAAGATGGGTTCAGAACTAATAAAGTGTTATGTTGAGGCCTATGGATCGAGAGTGGAATTTGTTCATCCCGATGACGGATAGATATACCTTGGGCCCTCTCGGTGATATCACATTGGTTAGCTTGCAAGCAAGTGATTTGATCACTAGAATGTTATATCACGGGAACAAGAAAAGAGTGCATGCCAGTAAAGAGATCAAACTAGGTATGGAGATACCGATGATCGAATCTTGGACATGTAATATATCGCGAAACAAAGGGATTAAGATACTAGCGTAAAAGGTTACGACGATCACAAGAAAGTCATCATTGAATGTGTGGGAGTCAGTATGGGTCTCCAGATCCCGCTTCTGATTATTAATCTGAGAGGGGTCTCGATCAGGTCCACATTATTCACAAACCATAGGGTGACACACTTAAGAGACACCGACATCCAATTGGAGCAAAAGTTTCATGCCAAAAATAATAACAATCGCATGAATTTATTTCACTAGATACTGAAACAGGTTTTCGGGTGAAATTGCAGAAAGTGTTTTTGCATGTGAAATGAAATACTAGCAAGGGGTTATATGTGAATGTTTGTTATTAAAGTAATTGACAAAATGCTGAATAAATAAAAGGAGTTTTATTTAATGAGAGTTTGCATTAAATTTGGTGGAAATTTAATAACAATTTTGAGTGGGATTTTGAGTGGAGGGAATTGAAAGGATTTTTGTGAGTGGAGTGTCCACCCACATGAATGAGGGGAGGGCAAGGGGCAGCCCCATGCACCGGAAACCCCCTTGGGGTCCCCCCCTCTCCTATAAAAGGCACCCCCCTCCTCACTTCTCACTCACACCTCCTCGTGAAGGATCTATCTCCCCATCTAGAATTTATCCCCCATGGTCTCGCACTAGCGAGATACATGTTCCTGGTGGCTATTCAGCAAGAAAGAGTTGTGCTTACGCTGCATCGCTGGAGTGAGGAGGTGGAGGTTTCTTGGTGCCTCGGACGTGTGTGCGAGCACGGATGCGTTGCTGATTTGTGGCGCTAGGACTTCCTCTCGATCTTAAGATCGGCAAGAGATCGTCTACATCAACCACGAGTTTAACTTATTAAGCTTTGTCAGTCTTCAAGGGTATGTTCTCTACGGATATACATCCGCCCGTTGTTTGTATCTAGTAGATAGATCTTGGTATATAGTTGTTCCCATCGTAGGAATTTTTTTTGTTTTCTATGCTGCGAACCCTATAGTGGTATGAGAGCCAGATCTATGCGTAGATGCTTTACACGGGTAGTACACATATGAGTATGTGGGCGATGTTGATCATGTTGTTCCTTCTTAGTTGTAATTTTGGATATTGGTGGCATAGTGGGATGAAGCGGCCCGGACAAACTTTACATGTCCTCGCACATGAGACCTATTCCACGCTTGACATGCAACTAGTTTGCATAAGTGGCTAGCGGGTGTCTGTCTCTCCTACTATAGTCAATATCTATTTTGCAACGAGTTGTCAACAATTTGGTTATCCTCGTTGTGGTTCATGTTCGTAGGTAAGAACGGTTCTATCTTCGAAAGCCCTAAGCCACGCAAAACTTGCAATGGATAAATTAGAGGCGTCTAGTTTAGATTGTTGTTAGGATAGTGTTATGATATGGTGATGTTTTAAGTAGAAGTATGAGATGATACTCTTACAACACACATAACATGTAAGTTCCATAGACCTTGGACTTACACATAAATGTATGATAGTGATCATATCACGGTGCACATGATAGAGATCATATGCGGGAACCATATCATTTCACTTATAAACATGTGATGTTTGATAGCATCTAATATTGCTTGTTTGGCATTTTATTAGCATAATAAGATGATCCCTCATTTAAATATAAAGATAAGAATGTGTTCTTACTTTAGTATGCACCGATTATGTTTTCGTCGCTCCAAGACATCACGTGATGATCGGGTGTTCTTGGATCCACGACCATATTTCGGGTGTAAGACAGTTACACACGTGAATACTAAGGTTCTTACTTGGCGAGCCTAGCATGTACAAACATGGCCTCGGAACACGGACCAAAAGGTTAAGCATGAGTCATATAGTAGATATGATACCCATTTGATGCTCGCCTTTGAAGCTACACCGACTCACGTGATGATCGGACTTGGTGTAGTGGATTTGGTTCATGTAATCACCAAAAAGGCATGTGGGATGTCGTTTTTGAGTGGGAGTTCATTCGTAATGTGGATTAGTTGAACTCAATATATCATAAACTTAGTCTAAACTTTACAAATTCTGTTGTAGATGGCACCACCTGCTTTTAATTTCAATGTGTTCATGGAGAAAGAGAAACTTGCAACGAACGGTAGCAACTTTACCGAATGTGCCATGAATTTGAGGATTCTCCTCTCTGCTACACAAAAGCAATATGTGCTAGAAGCGCCGCTAGGCCCCCCACCTTTCGATGATGCCCCTGACAAGGAGAAGAATGTCTATCAGACTCGTCAGGAGGACTACAACTTAGTTCATTGCGGCATATTGTATGGGCTAGAGCCAGAACTTCGAAAGCGTTTCGAAAACGGCAATGCATTTGATACAATGGGTGAGTTGAAAATGATTTTCGACACACATGCTGTTTTAGAGAGCTATAATGCTTCAGAAAAGTTCTTTAGCTGCATGATGGAAGAGCACAACTCCGTAAGTGAGCATGTACTCAATATGTCGGGTTACGCTGATAAGCTTGTGTCCTTGGGAATAACGATTCCCATTGACTTAGGCATCCGTCGTGTTCTGTAGTCTCTACCACCTAGCTATAAGAGCTTTGTGATAAACTATAATATGCAAGGCATGAAGAAGTCTCTCCCCGAGCTTCTGTCAATGCTTAAAACTGCAGAAGTGGAGATCAAGAAGGAACATCAAGTGTTGATGATCAATAAGAACGTTGGTTTCAAGAAAGACAAGAAGGGTAAACGGAAGGGAAGTATGGGCGGCAAGCCGGTTGCCGTGCCTGAAAATAAATCCTGAGTTGGCCCTAAGTCTGATATCGAGTGCTACTATTGTAAGGGGACTGGCCACTAGAAGCGCAGCTGCCCCAAGTATTTGGCAGACAAGAAGGCCAGCAAGGAAAACAAAGGTATATATGATATACATGTTATGTGTACTTGACTAGTGCTCGTAGTAGCACCTGGTTATTTGATACCGGTTTAGTTGCTAATATTTGTAACTCGAATCAGGGGCTACGAAACAAGCGACCGCTAGCAAGGGGTGAGGTCAAGATGTGTGTCGTCAATGGATCAAGCATTGATGTGATCGCCGTCGGAACGCTTCCTCTCCACTTGCCATCGGGATTAGTAATAAACTTGAATAATTGTTATCTGGTGCCAGCACTGAGCATGAACATTGTATCTGGATCGTGTTTGATGCGAAGTGGTTATTCATTTAAATCTGAGAACAATGGTTGTTCTATTTATATAAATGAAATCTTTTATGGTCATGCACTGATGATGAATGGTTTATTTCTATTGGATCTCGATAATAGTGTTACACATATTCACAATGTTGATGCTAAAAGGACTAAACTTAATGATGATATATCCGCATATATGTGGCACTGCCGTCTAGGTCATATTAGCGTTAAACGCATGAAGAAGCTCCATTCGGATGGACTTTTGGAATCACTTGATTTTGAATCATTTGATACATGGGAGCCATGCCTTATGGGCAAGATGACTAGAACGCTGTTTTCCGGTTCAATGGAACGGGCGATAGATTTATTGGAAATCATACATTCTGATGTATGTGGTCCAATGAGTGTGTCGGCATGAGGTGGATATCGTTATTTTGTTACTTCCATGGATGATTTGAGTAGATAGGGTTATATCTACTTGATGAAACACAAGTCTGAAATCTTTGAAAAGTTCAAGGAATTTTAGAATGAATTGGAAAATCATCGTAATAGAAAGATCAAAATTCTACGGTCCGACCGTGGAGGTGAGTATCTAAGTTACGAGTTTAGCACTCACATGAAAGAGTGTGGAATTGTTTCACAACTCACACCTGCCAGAACACCACAGCGAAATGGTGTGTCGGAATGTCGTAATAGTACTTTATTGGATATGGTTCGATCTATGATGTCTCTGACGAACTTGCCGTTGTCATTTTGGGGTTATGCACTAGAAACTGCTGCATTCACTTTAAATCGGGCACCATCCGTTGAAAAGACACCGTATGATTGTGGTTTGGAAACAAACCTAAGCTATCATTTCTTAAAGTTTGGGGATGCGATGTTTATGTGAAGAAACTTCAACCGGATAAACTCAAACCCAAAGAGGAAAAATGTGTCTTCATAGGATACCCTAAGGAAACAATTGGGTATTACTTCTATCACATATCTGAGGGCAAGGTGTTTGTTGCCAATAATGGATCCTTTCTAGAGAAGAGTTTCTCGCGAAAGGCGTGAGTAGTCGGAAGGTAGAACTCGAAGAGGTTATTGAACCTTCTCTTCAAAGTATGGCGAGTAGCGCAGCGCCGGAAGTCGTTCAGGAGTTGGCTTCACCAGTTGAAGAAGGAACTAATGATAATGATCATGAAACTCCAAAAGAGAGTACTACCAAACCTCGCAGGTCTAGCAGGACACGTGCAGCTCCCGAGCTGTACGGAAACCCTGTTATGAATTTCATAGTTGATGAAATTCATGACCCTGCGACGTATGAAGACGCGATGATGAGCCCGGATTCCAACAAATGGTTAGAAGCCATGAAATCTGATATGGAATCCATGTATGAAAATCAAGTTTGGAACTTGGTGGACTTACCTCACGACCAAAAGGCCATGGAGAATAAATGGATTTTCAAAAGGAAAACTGATGCTGATGGTAATGTGACCATCTATAAAGCTCGACTTGTCATAAAGGGGTTTCAGCAAATTCAAGGAGTTGACTACGATGAGACATTCTCTCCCGTAGCGATGCTAAAGCTAGTTAGGATTATGTTAGTAGTTGCTGCATATTTTGATTATGAGGTAAGGCAGATGGATTTAAAAATTGCGTTCCTCAATGGGAATATTGAAGAAGAGTTGTATATGATACAACCAAAGGGTTTTGTCGATCCTAAGGATGCTAAAAAGGTGTGCAAGCTTTAGCGATCCATCTATGGACTGAAGCAAGCTTCACGAAGTTGGAATCTCCGCTTTGATGAGGTGATCAAAGAGTTTGGATTTGTCCAAACATATGGAGAGGCTTGTATTTACAAGAAAGTGAGTGGGAGCAATGTGGCATTTGTGATATTATATTTGGATGACATATTATTGACTAGAAATGATATAGATCTTTTAAATAGTGTTAAAAGTTATCTAAACAGCAAATTTTCAATGAAGGACCTAGGTGAAGCGTCATACATATTAGGCATAAAGATATATAGAGATAGATCTAGGCGCCTAATAGGGCTATCGCAAAGTACATACCTTGATAAGATTTTAAAGAAGTTTAAAATGGAAGGAAGTAAGAAGGGGTTCTTACCTATGTTGCAAGGCAAGACATTGAGTAAGACTCAAAGTCCGGCTACGGCGGAAGAAAGAGAGATAATGTACAAAGTCCCCTATGCTTCATCCATAGGCTCTATAATGTACTCCATGCTATGTACAAGACCGGATGTGGCACATGCTATTAGTTTGGCTAGTAGGTACCAATCGGATCCAGGTTCAGAACACTGGATAGCAGTCAAGAATATCCTTAAGTACTTGCGAAGAACTAAGGATATGTTTCTTGTGTACGGAGGTGAAGAAGATCTCGCCGCTAAGTGTTATGTTGACGCAAGCTTTGACACCGATCCGGATGACTCTAAGTCTCAATCCGGATATGTATTTCTCATGAATGGCGGAGCGGTTAGTTCGAGGAGTTCCAAACAACCTGTGGTGGCAGGATCAACAACGGAGGCCGAATATGTTGCTGCTTCAGAAGCGGCTCAGGAAGCAATTTGGATGAAGGAGTTCATATCCAAACTAGGTGTGGTTGCGAGCGCGTTGGACCCAATGGTGATCTATTGTGACAACAATGGTGCCATTGCCAATGCCAAAGAACTAAGGTCTCACAAGAATTCCAAGCATATTAAGCGCCGGTTTCACTCCATCCGCGAGCATGTCAAGGATGGAGATATAAAGATTTGTAAAGTACAAACGGATCTCAATGTAGCAGATCCGTTGACTAAAACTCTCCCTAGAGCAAAACATGATCAACACCAGAACTCCATGGGTGTTAGATTCATCACTATGTAACTAGATTATTGTCTCTATGCAAGTGGGAGACTGAAGGGAATATGCCCTGAGAGGCAATAATAAAGTGTTTATTATGTGTATTCCAAGTATATGATAGATGTTTATTTTGCATGCTATAATTGTATTAATACGGAAACGTTAATACATGTGTGTTTAATAAACAAACATAAAGTTCCTAGTTATGCCTCTCTCATAAACTAGCTCGTTGATTAACAAGATGATCAAGGTTTCCTGATCATGGACATTGGATGTTGTTAATAACGAGATCACAACATTAGTGTAATGGTGTGATGAACATTCATCCGAAGTATAACATTACGATCAAAGTCATTGAGTTTATATTGCTATAACAACTTACGAAGTGATCCTAATCCTTAGACCATGAGATCATGTCAATCACTAACACCGGAAGAGTTTCTTGATAACATCAAATGTCACACCATAACAGGGTGATTATAAAGATGGGTTCAGAACTAATAAAGTGTTATTTTGAGGCCCATTGATCGATAGTGGAATTTGTTCATCCCGATGACGGATAGATATACTCTGGGCCCTCTCGGTGATATCACATTGGTTAGCTTGCAAGCAAGTGATTTGATAACTAGAATGTCATATCACGGGAACGAGAAAAGAGTGCATGTTAGTAACGAGATCAAACTAGGTATGGAGATACCAATGATCGAATCTCGGACATGTAATATATCGCGAAACAAAGGGATTAAGATACTAGCGTAAAAGGTTTCGACGATCACAAGAAAGTCATCGTTGAATGTGTGGGAGTTAGTATGGGTCTCCAGATCCTGCTTCTGATTATTGATCTGAGAGGGGTCTCGATCATGTACGCATTATTCATGAACCGTAGGGTGACACACTTAACAGACACCGAAATCCAATTGGAGCAAAAGTTTCATGCCGAAAAGAATAACAAGCGCATGAATTTATTTCACTAGATACCAAAACAGGTTTTTGGGTGAAATTGCAGAAAGTGTTTTTACATGTGAAATGAAATACTAGCAAGGGGTTATATGTGAATGTTTGTCATTAAAGTAACAAAATTCTGAATAAATAAAAGGAGTTTTATTTAATGAGAGTTTGCATTAAATTTGGTGGAAATTTAATAGCAATTTTGAGTGGGATTTTGAGTGGAGGGAATTGAAAGGATTTTTGTGAGTGGGGTGTCCACCCACATGAATGAGGGGAGGTCAAGGGGGAATCCCCATGCGCCGGCGACCCCCTTGGGGTTCCCCCCTCTCCTATAAAAGGCACCCCTCCTCACTTCTCACTCACACCTCCTCGTGAAGGATCTCTCTCCCCCTCTAGAATTTATCCCCCATGGTCTCGGACTAGCAAGATACATGTTCCCGGTGGCTATTCGGCAAGAAAGAGTTGTGCTTCCGCTGCATCGCTGGAGTGAGGAGGCGGAGGTTTCTCGGTGCCTCGGACGTGTGTGCGAGCCCGGATGCGCTGCTGATTTGTGGCGCTAGGACTTCCTCTCGATCTTTAGATCGGCAAGAGATCGTCTACATCAACCACGAGTTTAACTCATTAAGATTTGTTAGTCTTCAAGGGTATGTTCTCTACGGATATACATCCGCCTGTTGTTTGTATCTAGTAGATAGATCTTGGTACATAGTTGTTCCCATCGTAGGAATTTTTTTGTTTTCTATCCTGCGAACCCTAAAACAAGCACAAACTCAATAATGCTCCATATATTATAATAAACTCGAAATTTCATAAATGGGATCGACTATTCCTGAAGGGAATTATAATGATGCAAGCTTTATTTCTAAACTTGAACTAATGCAAAACTGAAATAGTAATGTAAAATTATAAGATAGATTACAAGGTCTTAAAGATCTCCCCAAGCTTGGAATCAAGCCAGGCGGGATCAAATAATCCCTCATGATTATTTGATACCGTGATTATTGTAGATAACTGTGGTGCCATGGCATGTAGCACCGTGGTGTGCAACTTGTTGGTATCCTCCAAGGCAGTAATGCGGTTGTAGCACCTGCACAAATTAGATTGCAAAGTCTCCACCTTATCTGCGAGTTTAGTCACCAACGGGAGAAGATCATCCTTCTTTTCTATCTCCTTGATCATGAGACGGTGGCGGACTTCAACGCGATGGAATAGCTCCTGCTTCTGATATATCTTCAGTGCTCGCACGCGGTCCTTGGTCCTGGGGACAACTTCCTCCTATCCATCCATAATTGATGGATCAGGGAAGTAGAAACTCTTCCTCCACTCCTCTTGCGGCTTCACCCTCATACGAGCGCCAATGGTAGGCCTTGAGCGGGGCACCGTTGCTTCCTTACTAGCACCTGCACCAATGTTAGGTATTTCCTTATGCTTGTGCGGCCTGGGGTCCATCGTGATGAACTTGAGTCGTCTCCACATGCCCTTTTACATGCGGCTTTTGACCTTCTCTCTTGCTGAGCTCTCTTCATCGCCGCCCAGTTGATCTCCGGGAGATCATAGATATCACGGCTGATGTAGATGTCACTCCAATCTTCATCGACATCGCTATTGTAGAAGTTTGGCTCAGTGTACTCCTTGTACCTCGGGCTAAACCTCTCCACATCCTCGTTGTCGTCCTCCATGGACGGGCTGCAAGAGCGGTCCCTGGAAGGAGCAATGAGACCCAGGGTTTTCCACGGCCTGGGACGGGATAGAGCATGGCTAAATTGGTTCCTGGTGATTATGATTTCAGAGAAAACAATGGCAGTATATAAGAGGGGTCAGAGGTCGGTAAAACATGCAAGAAACACCAAATTCACACCCAAGAAAAGAATCTTAATGGAACATGGAAAGAAATCATGATTTTGGAGAAGTCCTGCCGCGTAACGACCAACTATACGGTCGCGACCCGTATAGCCTCGGTCGTATAGTTGGTTCTGGATAGATATTTCCAAATATCTCAAGTCCAGGTCGATTTAATTACCCGTATAGTTGGAACTGACAAAACAGTGTTTTTTAGATGAATTAAAAATGGAAAAAGAGGTCAAACCATCTAGAAGGTTTAACGACCAACTATACGTCAGGAGGTTTTTCCTCCGGCCGTATAGTTTGGTCGTATAGTTTTTAGAGGCCAAAAAATATTTCACGAAGGGGATACAGTACCTCCAAACACAAGGACTTCTTCTCTTTTGGAGAAATTGAACTTAGTTCATATAATAATTCTCAAAAATGAAAATCACCAGGACTAAAGTTCCTCTCAATAAGATTGGTGTCTTGTTGGGAAAATATGGATATTGCATCCAACATCTTTATTTCTTGCCTCTGCATAATCTACAAATCAAATTCTTGACATAAAAGGATCCAACAGATCAGTCTTGGCTTATGATTTTTCCTCTCAAGTAGTTCCTTTAAGCCATTATGATCTGTGTGGACTCTTACTTTTGCATCAACTATATAAGAACGAAATTTATCGCAAGAGAAAAATACAGCAAAGAGTTCTCTTTCTTCTTTAGGATAATTATTTTGAGCACTATTGAGAGTTCTACTAGCATGATGTATAATATTAAATCTGCAACCTAAGTTTTGTCCCAGAGTTACTCCTATAGCATCATCACTAGCTTCACGTATTAAGTCAAAAGTCATATCCCAAATAGGTGGTTTAATAATAGGAGCATGATACAAAGCATATTTAAGTTTATCAAAGGCTACAAGGCATTTATCATCAAAATTAAATCTCACCCCCTTTTGCAACAGGTTAGTCAAAGGTTTATAGATTCTAGAGAAATTCCTAATGAACCTTCTATAAAAGCCCACATGACCAAGAAAACTTCTTATACCATTTATATCCCTTGGTCGTGGCATTCTATCTATTGCTGCAACCTTAGCTCTATCTACCTCAATGCCCTTACATGATACCTTATGTCCAAGGACTATACCTTCTTTGACTATAAAATGGCACTTCTCCCAGTTTAGAACAAGACTGGTTTCTTCGCAACACTGCAAAACTCTTTTGAGATTATCCAAGCAACTAGTAAACGAAGTTCCATAGACAGGAAATTCATCCATGAATACTTCCATTATCAGTTTTATAAAATCCAGAAAAATAGCAGTCATGCATCTTTGAAAAGTACCTAGAGAATTACATAAACCAAAAGGCATGCGTCGGTAAGCATGTAGACCATAAGGACTAATGAAAGTTGTTTTAAGTTGGTCATCAGGATGAACAACTATTTGGAAAAAACCAGAGTATCCGTCCAAGTAGCAAAAATGAGTGTGGTTTGCTAACCTCTCTAAAGTTTGATATATGAACGATAAAGGATAGTGTTCTTTCATAGTTTCTTTATTTAATTTCCTGAAATCTATACACATCCTATGCCCAACAATAGTTCTAGTAGGTATCAATTCATTGTTTTCATTAGGAACAACAGTAAAACCGCCCTTCTTAGGAACACAATGAACATGACTTACCCATTCACTTTATTTTACAAAATAGATTATACCTGCATCCAGTAGGCGTACTATTTCTTTTCTTACCACTTCCTTCATTTCGTGCTTCAGCAGTCTATTAAATTCTGCAACTAGTTTAGCACCTTCCTCCATAAATATTCGATAGATGGTTATCATGGGACTAATGCCCTTCAAATCATCCATTGAGTACCCAAAGGCCTTGCGATGCTCTTTAAGTACTTTGATGAGCTCTTATTCGTCTTCATGCCCTAAAAGTTTAGCACTAATAATAACAGGAAACTTATTAGTATTGTCCAAAACTCTATATTTAAGATTATCTAGTAAAGTCTTCAATTCTGGGGGGTGGTAATTCCTCATCCCCTCTCTTTTTTGGCTCTTCAAAAGCCTCATCAGTTGGAGGCCCTAAAATGGGAAGCGAATCGAATTCACTTTCTAGTTCTTCTAGGGACATGTCCTTCATAATTATTTCTTCACAATTTGAGTCTTCATTTGTTTCCTCTTCTTGATTACTAAAGAAAAGAGCTATGATCTCCTCAATAGTTTTTTATTTCTCTTCTTCTTGTATTTGTAGAGATCTATCTTTAAATTTGGAAAAGTGGAATTCTTTTTCCGCTTTACCAAGCTTAAGAGATACAATATATTTTTTGAAATCAACTGTGGCACCTACATCGCTCAAAAAGTTTCTTCCAAATATAATTGGGCAAAAAGTGTCAAGCTGGCATATCAACAACTACAAAATCGATAGGAAAATTTTTATTGCCTATTGTGACAGTTGCATCTTCAACTACTCCCATTGGAATTCTAAGATTTTTATTGGCTAACATGATTGTCATATCAGTATTTTCTATTGTGGCCGGTTCTAGCTCTTCTTTTATTTCTAAATAAAAATCATAAGATATAACATTAACGGTGGTGCTAAGATCACATAAACCATAATGCGAGGTTTCTTTAAATATGCAGGGAATAATAGGCTTACCCACATCTTTTACCTTAGTTTTACCTTCAACCAATACGGAAGTCTCTTCATCAAGTTCAACTATGTTACAATGTGCATACATAGCCATAATTGTTTCCTTGGTTACCTCTTCGTCTTTGATTTCATCCAAATGTTCTTCAACTTCTGGCACACTTTCCTCTTCCTTCTTCTCCTGTACTGCTTTGACTTGTTCATATTCTAAAATATGCTTCCGTGCAGTCTTAGGAAAACGTATCACATACATTGGTTCTACGGAGGCCAGTGTTGCTTTAACTTTTTTTTCAACTCAGGTTCGGCTGGTGGATTATACTTGACCGAACCCTCTTTTGGGGCTTTCATATGTCATGTAAAAGCTTTAACAACTTGTAACACAAGATATGAATCTAAATAAAGTTCTTTAGATAATTCATTATCATGGCCCTTTTTATTATAATCATGAATACAATCATAATCTATTTCTATCCATCCTTCGCTTTCTAGACCAAAATTCCATGAAACTCTATGATCGCGAATTCTATTAAGTAAAGCCCAAGCTTTAGTTATGGGAAGATTCATAAAATCTCCACTCGCACAAGAGTCTAGTTCAATTTTATTAGGTTCAATTAAACCGCCATAAAAGATATGCAATAAATATCATTCAGGCAAATCATGATGAGGACATTGACTAAGTAAATCTTTAATCTTATATAAGCTCTTACCGGTCCTTCATTAGGAAGGTTCCTCCAAGTCATTATAAGACGCATGATTCCGAATGACTTCGATAATGGATAATATTTTGCTAGAAACTCACAAGCTAAGTTATCCCAAGTAGTAGTGGCTTCTGGGGTAAAGATCTATACCATGAGAGAGATGTGCTAGTCAAAGTCTGACTAAAGAGTTTACCCCTTACCTCATTAGCAGTTTACCCCAATAATTGGAAAGTGCCACATATATCTTTAAAGCATGCAATATGGTCATATGGATCAGGATCTTCTTCATCTCTAGTAAATTGCTTCTTATGTAGAATACCAAGTATTAGAGGATTTATTTCAACCCCCCTTGTCTTCTCGTCAGAGTTGTCTCTTTTATTAATATCATAGGGCTTCCCAAAGTTGCTAAGTGGGTTAGCACTAGTAAATGCTCAAACTCCATCATGTTGGTGGAAACCTGTAACTCAAAACAAAACTTAGCAATACTAAAATAAATAAGCAAAAACTAAAAGACCTACAACGCTTAGCTCCCCCGCAACTGCACTAGAAAATAGCTTGATGATTGCAAGTCCACAGATCATTTGTAGCTAGTTTCAAAATAAATATATCGATCCCATAGGGAGAAAGAGTCTGAAGTATAATAACTCTTAAATTAAATACTAAAATAGAAATGATAAAATAAAATTCTAAGTAACAAGATAAAATGCGAGTATTGTGTAAAAAGGTGTTTTCGGGTTTTTGGTATAAGATAACAATGAGTAAAATAAAGTAAACTGAATACAGAAAATAAGTATCGCGTGTGTAAAAGAGATTTAAAACTACAATGGGAAAAAGCGTTCTCAGGGAGTAGTGGATACACCTCTAGAATTTATAAAAGGCTAAGGTAAAGATTACTATCATGAACATTCTCAACTATGTATGTGTGGGAGGAACTCCGTATTTGGACAAATAGGCAAAAACCACTGCTCACATCATCGTCATAACCACAATAGACAGCAATCAACATCAATTGAATTACTGCACTATTAAGAGACTTGATCCCGTAGGACGTATCCCATGGCATGGATAGTGTTTCATGAGTTTCCTCGGTTCCTAAGTTGATACGTAAGGAGTGCCAACAGCTTTATAGTCACTATAAGTGCTAACACACCTCTGTCTACCAACAAGTTATTCCCTCCATCAAGTCCCCACAAAAGGCAAATATTGAGAGGTTGACTTCTCCCAACATCAAGATGCAGTCAATCTAGCATATGGTCACATCGATGAATATCATAATAAACTTTATCTTATTTCAATCTCATGCTACGGTTTCTACATCTCCCCAATAACTAGTGATCTACTCAGACATGGAGGCAATCAACAACATGACAAAGACAATGGAATCTATCATATATGAATAGTACTTGTATAAATCCACAACGAGTATGGAAATTAGAACAAGATAGAGACAAGATGTAGATGAGATGGATGGAGATGGTGGTGATGCAGCGGTTGATGGAGATCTATGACTTAGCCTCCTGGATCTGCGTAGGGCGGAGATGGATCCCTGGTGGATGAGTTCCCCCTCCAGATGCCTTCTGGTGGTGAGGTTTCGGTGATTTCTGGGTGTTCTATATGTCGTCTCTCTGATCCATTTGCACGGGGTGAAATATTCGAGGAGGCGGTGTCGGCGCCAACTATACGGCAGGAACTATACGGCCAGAAAAATATTCCTATTGTATAGTTGGTCGTTAAACCTTCTGTGTCCTCCAATCGCTTTGGGTTTTCTTCGGGTGTTATTGATATTTCCCAAATAATCTATTTACTTTGTTTTTGACCCCTTTTCGCTCCAATACAACTGGTCCAAGAATTGTGTCCATCATCTATCCTGATCCTGGTGAAAATAGAAATAAAAGATGTGCGCAAACGCTGTAAAATAACAAGATCTTACATCTACAATGCAAAATAATCATATAAAACATGATGCAAATATACACTCATCACCGGACAGGCTAGACCACGACCCAAATCCCCCCGCGGCCCGACCCAAATGGACAGAAACGGACGTTTTGGGTCGCATGTTTGGGTAGAGCATCTCTGAAAGTGCAATGGATGTCGCCTAGAGGGGGGGTGAATAGGCTTTTAAAAATAATTATGGTTTAGGCTCAAATAAATGCGGAATAAATCTAGCGTTTAATATATTGAGCACAAAACCTAACCACTAGGTTCACCTAAGTGCACCAACAACCTATGCTAAGCAATACAAGCAAAAAGGTGATAGCAAGATATAATACTTCAAGCACGAAGGCTATCACAATGTAAAGTGCATAAGTAAAGGGCTCGGTTGAGAGATAACTGATGGACGCGGAGACAAATATTTTTAACCCGAAGTTCTCCGTTGGAGAGTTGCAATGGCGCAATGCTCTTTGAACGCCACAAATGGCTCACCTTGGGGTGTGGTGGCTCGATGCTCACCCAACGCCACACAAGGCCTCACCCGGATGCGAAGGCACGCAACTCATCGGTGCCACAAAAGGCTCACCCTATTCTCCTGTGAGCTCGCCACAAAGGATACTCACGATCCACTAAGGTACAATTGAGGGCGGTCACCAAAACCCGTACAAGATTGGGGCTATCTCCACAACTCAATTGGAGTATCCCAAAAACAAAGCCACAAAAGGCTACAATGCCACAAAAGTCCAACCAAGCCACAAAAGGCTACAAGACCACAAAAGGTCATAAGAAGTCAACAACCCAACCACACAACCGTCTAGGGTTCCAAGAACCCAAGATAAAAAAGACAACAAGCTTGAACTCGCCAAATTTCCGAGGAGAACTCAAATCTATGCACCAAATGCAATGGCAAGTCCTTCTCTCCCAAATTCCAACAAAGCTACAAAAGCTATTGGGGTAATAAGGGAGGAATAACACAAGAGGAGAACACAAAACTCTCCAAGATCTAGATCCCAATGATTCCTTCACAAATAAGGGATTTAGCTTGGGGGAATTGTAGATCTAGATCTCCTCTCTCAAATCCCTCAAAAAGATGCAAGAATCATAGGAAGGGAAAGGGGAGAGGGAAAGCTCTTCAAGGTCAACAATGGAGGAGAGAGAGAGAAAGCCAAGAACCAAGAAAAGAGCTAGTACCCACGAAGGGAAGAGGATCCCCTTTTAAAGGGCTCCCAGATATGCCCGTTATGGGCATTCACGACCCTGGCTGGAACTTCCGGTGGGAGGCCGGAAATTCCGGCGGCACATAGCCAACGGTCAGAAAACTGCGATGCGAGAGAGTGAAAACGCGAGCGTGGTCGGAACTTCCGCCGGTCCACCGGAATTTCCGGTGGGAGCGAAACTACCGGTGGAAAATCCGACTAAAGTTTTGACAAATAGATCATAGAAAATATTGAGGTTACAGAACGTGGGCGGAACAAGAGCCAGAATTTCACCCGGTACTACAGGCGGCATTTATGCCGGAGCGGAACTTCCAGTCCCTGGCCAGAATTTCTGGCGGGGGCGGTATTACCACCGAAACTTCTGATCCAAATTCCACCAAAACACCAAACCAGTTAGAGAGGATACAGAACTTGAGCGGAAGAAGAACCGGAACTTCCGGCGGCAAAATTCCCTAGCGGAACTTCCGGTGGGTAGCCGGAATTTCCGGTCAGGGAAATTCCAGAAACCAAAACTGCAATAACTTTCACGTTCGAACTCCAAATGAGATGAAACCAATTTTGTTGGAAAGATAACGACATGTAGAACCCAACAAAAAGATTGGGTATCACCTAGGGATAAAATACCATGAATATATATGTGATGTATCTCCCAAGGTGTGGAGCCGGAAAACTCACAAGATCAATAACCCGCAATAAGATATGCAAGGGAAATCCTTAGATGAAGAACTAGAGCTTGTTATTATGATAACCACAAGCTCTATATCCTCTCATGGACGAGAACCAACTAACAATAAGAAAGATGATGCTATGAATTCAAAGGTTTGAGATCTCTTCGAACGATGCAATCGGGACACCCGCTTGAGAGCCCCTCTGGATAGAACGGCTATCTATCCTAAACCCGGTCTCCCAACTAACAACACGAGACTAGCAAAACAGAAGCCCTATCAATATCATACCTTTGCCTTGAGAATTCCACTTGAACTTGATGTAGACCGTCTTGTTCTTCTCAAGTGGGAACACCTTTCTTGTTTGATCTTGATTGCTCTTGCTTGATGAAGACTTGCAAATTGCTCCCCCATACTCCATGGGGATCCTCTTCTTTGAACTTGTCTTCATCACTCCATGATCACCAAGGATGGGAAGATTCAAGCATGAGATCTTTTAGAGATGGCCTATCTTGAGCTTGCCCTTCTTCATCCCTTATTGAGGTTGATCCATCTTGATGCAACTCTTTTCACTTGTCTTGATCAACCTTCAAGCACGTTCTTTCTTCATGATTCCAAAGGGCACAAAGTCCTTGGACAATTCTTCAACTTTCAACCTTGAGACCAACACATGGCCCAAGCGATGCTAATGGACAAGCCTACAATTGAAACTCAATTTACACATTAGTCCATAGAAATTGGCATTAATTACCAAAACCACACACGGGGGCATACATGCCCTTTCAATCTCCACTGACACGACCCAAACGGTCTGAATGCATCTGAACTAGTCCATTTGGACTAGCGGACAGTTGCGTGCCGGCCTAGCAGAGGGGCCATCGGACTGACTCACGCGGTCTGACCCATCCATGCACCAAATTTGGGCCACGGTTGTGTTGGACCGGACAGCGTGCTTGTCCTCCCGCATCCTCCCTTCACCTTGGCGGTGCCTCCCACCAGTGGCACACAAACCACTCCACTCTTCCCTCCAAAAACCCTCTCCCAAATTTCCATTGGCCGGAGCGGAGGCGATGGATCCTGTCGCCATGGCCGATGTTGCACATTTCGGCGGTCCCGTCGCGAAGAAGCGCGACCGGCGAAAGAAGTCAGGCAAGGATATGACGGTAGTCGAATAGAAAGTTGAGTTGGAGTAGCGCGCTGGCCGGCGAGGAGCCGTGAAATCTCGAGTCATCACTGCCAAGCTCGACGTGGAGCACCGGGAGGAGAATGAGTGCATTCTTGCCGAGCAGGCCAGGGACAACACTGACGAGTTGGCAGCAAAATCTGCCAAGTAGGCCATCATCCCCATGAAGTAGGAGGCGCTGACCATCGCTTTCGATGGCGCCGTCGTTGTTCCCAGCCTGGCCATGGCCGACGCGTTGCGGTGACCCAGCATACCACTGCATGTGTAGTACACTATAGTCGTTGACATGACATTCACAGAACACCGTTCCGTAAATATCACATCCCTCAGAGTGGTACATGTTGGGAATATGCCCTAGAGGCAATCATGTATGATGAGATTTCCCATTGTATTCATAAAGATATTAAGTAGTCCTTGTATAAACATTTGATGTGTATCATTGAATATGTGATTCGGTTGTGGAACTATGCATTCATGTTGTTTGTACTAAATATCCTTGGTCATTGAGGTTGTGCTGGACACACAACTTAGACCAATGTGAAAGTTGGCTTGATGACTCGGTTCCACTTGTCATGGCCATGGAGATGCTGTTCCAACTTACACAGATTCGGCTAAAGAGTTTAGCGAGTCGGGTTGACCCATATTGAGGTACAACGAACAAGTTGTCATTTGTATATCTCAATCAATGTAATCCTTAGACCTGAGGTTATTGCATAGTCCGAGTTGAGGATCACAGACTTAGGTTCTATCAAACGCTGATCCGTAACTGGGCAGTTATAAAGGCAGAGTTCGGGTCGACTGAGAATCAAGCTGCGTGATGTGAATAACCAAGATGGGATTTTGCCCCTCCACTTGGAGAGATATTCTCTGGGCCCTCTCGTGAGATATGATTCGGAAAGCATGGCCATGCATGACTCGGAGGCGATCGACTAAGAGTTAGTCGGGTGAATCACTTATCTCGGATCGAGAAGAGAGTCGGACTATTTAAGGGATGACAATTATTCGCCTATAGTCTGAAAAGGTATATCGTGAGGCAAAAGGGACTCGGACGTAAGTCGCATTGGAAAGGCAAGTCGTCATGACTCTTTGGTACTTGGGAGTCGGCACGTTCTGCTAGGAGCCGCTACCGACTGATCGATTGAGAGTCGGACTCCAATCGTGTCGAAGTAGCCATGAGCCTGCGGGGTCACACACTTAAGAGCGGGAGAAAGTTCGGATTGGATCTGAACATATAATCTGGTTGGGTTGGACCTAAACCTGATTAGGACTGAGTTAGTGAGTTGGACTCACCGTGACTAGTGTTATATGGGCTTTAGTGAATGGGTCGCGCGAGCAGAGCCACGTTCACTCCCTATATATAGTGGAGCACCGTAACCCAGAAAGGTCAATCGTTGTTCGGTTAGGTCATTCCATGTGTTGGAAACCATAGCTCCACAACAGTCCTGCCGCCGTTCCGAACCTAGCAGTTCGCCGCCGGTGCTCCTCCTTGTACGTGTGGATACCAACAGAGGTGTTGTGCGATCAGCACCAGGATGATCGGATCGTGAGGACTGCACTGCATCAACTGACGCGCTTCATCGGTAATCCATAATTGCGCGTCTAGTGGTAAACCTCGTGGCCTTCTACCTAAGCTAGATCTTGGGATCACCACTGTAAGGGTCCCAACCTTTAATAAGGTAGAGTCCCCTGTGTTTACGATGCTAGTCCCTGGATAAATAGCTAGCATCCACAGTTAAGATGTAATATCAAGAAACAAAGGTCATAATACAACTTTATAACCAGGAATAACATAATTTTATTACATCTTACATAGCTCATTTGGCTATTATATTATATTGCAGCAGAATATCTATAAGCATGGGGTCCTTCATCTTCAAAGTGCCACAGGCAGACATGTTGGTTGTAGACTTTGTAATCCTAATCAACACACTTCACTAAATCAATCAAACTTGCAACATACAAGTTACAGCCACAAGGGTCAATACATTTGAATTGTATTGGCAAGTGATACTATGGTAGTATGGTGGAGTCTATCATCTATATGCATTTGGCTAAGTGGAGTTGAGGCTTGCATTGCTCAAAATAGATTTTTCCTTATCATTTGAAAACACTAAGTTTTGTTTGGCAAAAATCACCCAAGGCATCTACCAATCAAAGATTGAAGATCCTTTAACCCTTGTTCAATCCACAAGTTTTTAACTTAGAAATTTGGATGATGAGATTCTTGATTGCTTCCATGTCTTGATGCTCAAATTGTCCTTTGCCAGGGACATGGCTAAGTACTTAGATTTTACACTCTGCAGAGGTGGTGCACTTTCCCCACAAGACTTGGTTTCCCAAGACAAGATCTTTCAGAAGGCTTCCCTTAGACCAAAATGGACGCGCTCCAACCTATCAAACCCTACCACCAACTGTCCATATGGCTAAGTTCTTGCAACCTATATGATCCAGGAAGAGCCCATAATGCCAAGTGGTTGCACTTGAAGCTTCTCAACATTTGACATCTCAAATCTCTTTGTTCCTGGGTGGCCATCCACAAGTGAGATACACAAGGTAAACCATAAACATGGGCCTTGTGAACCACTCAACCAAAAACCACCATTCAAGTCCCATTCCACCCAGGTGATTCATTAACTTAGTTGTTTTATTAAACAAAAACACAAGTCCTCAGACTTAGAAATTTTTCCATAGTGTGAATATATATTCCACCCTTGTTTTCTATTAGCTAAGCTAAGCATGATAGTAGTAGGAATCTTAACTTAGGAAATTTTACTAAGGTTTCATCTACTAGGATTTCCCATAGCAAGGTTTATACTTAGCAAAATTCCATGCAAGTTTTACTTAGAGAAATCACTAATGCATAATGAAAGTAATGGGACAAAAGTATGAAGCATCACTTGCCTTTTTGGTAGAGGGTATAAGTTCACTCCTTGTCCTTGCAACAATCATACTCTTCAAGTCACTACAATTCAATCAAGCAAGGCACAAACTAAATCTACCAATCAAGCAAAACAACACATAAAATCATAGAACCAAGATTATGCATGCAAGCATGCCAAGGATTGTTTTATTTGGAAAAGTGGTTCCTAATGGGACATAAACATTTGAAAACACCTATTGGTCATTTTGTAAAGTGGCAAAGTCATTTGAAAAAGGTTTCACTTCACAAACCATTTTCAAAACAAGGCATCATTTTATGTGGTGTAAAAATGTTTTTACTAAGGCATTAATCTCTAGGGTTCACAAAATATGTTTTCAAACCATAAAACTTTGTGTTTGGGGTCAGAGAGTTTAAAACAAAACATTTCCCAAAGGTTTTCTTCCAAAACCATTTTTAATAAATAAACTATATTTTTATTTGTCTAGAAATGGTTTTAAATCAAAGAATCATTCTTTTGTTTCACCAAATACATTTTTGAATACACAAAGTGTTTCCTATGGTCAGTAGGTTCAAATCACACCATTTGCCAAAGATTTTATCCCCAAAATCATTTTTGAACAATTTTTACAATCTAAACAAGCATACAAATGTTTCTGCAAAAAAAAACATTTTTCCAGAAGCTTTTTACTAAAAAAAATGGCATGGTTGGCTAGGGCTTGTTCCACTGATTCCATTGATATAAAGTTTGAAAAATTTGGACGTGTGGAACTAAAGTTATAAGGTTTTCAAATCTGCATCTAAATCAGATTACAAATTCTGTTTTAAATCGATCTGTGCCACGCGGCGTGTTCTAATTTGTCCATACCGCTTCGGCCGGATCACGTGCTGTAGGCCTTTGGATCTAACTGATATCGCACGGCGCAGGCTCATCCTTACCCCTTCGCTCTCTTTCTATCCTAGCCGTTGGATCCAAATCGCACGGCACCTAGCACATTTGCCAGAGACGGGCAGCGCTGCGGTGGCTACCGGCGGCGCACGCTCGGGATGCGGTGGTGCTGGCGGTACAGGAAGCAAAGGAAGGTGAGGAGATGCTCACAGTGATCGCAGGGCGACGCCGAAGCTCAACGTGGAGTCGTCTTGGCAAGGGGCGCACGGGGACAGGAGGAATCGCTCACCGGAGTTGGTATGGGCGGTGGTGCTCTTGGGTCGTCGTCGCTGGCGTCGTTTGGAACCATGCTAAGCCAAAAGAGAGGCACGGTTAGATGCGCACAAGGTTCGCGAGTAAGGTAGCATCATTGGGAGGTGCTGGGGCGGTCGAGGCTTACCAGGGGAGTTCGTCGGAGAAACGGCAGACGGCGGTGGCGAGTTGAGGTTGATGAAGCCAACGTTACGGGGCACTCGCGGGCGAACCAGTGGCACGGGGAGATGCGCCAGGAGGTGTGGAGCGAGCTCGTGTTCAGTGGGAGGCGAGAGGCGGCGGGGTGTGGCCGGAATTGGAGCAAAGGCTCGTCTGAAACCACGGTGGTGCGAGCAACAATGGGAGCGGCCTGGGGGAAGAGAGTGGGTGGTTCCTGGGGGCAAACGGAGAGGAGGAGTAGGGGTTTAAGTGTGCGTGATTGGGGCGGGGTTTACTCCAGCATTTAGAGCGAATTTAACAGATTGATTTCCGGCCAGAAACGGCAGCGAGGAGAGGGGCGAGGTTATCGGCGGGTGAAGACGATGGATACGTGGCGGTGGGGTCTATCTGGCAGTGAGGGAGAGAGATAAGGGAATGGGTCCACTTGTCATTGGCTTAGTGGGTTTCTTTCGCGGTAAGGAAAACGTTTCGGCGGCGAGGGAATAGGTGGGCTGGACTGGGCTGCTGGGCCTGGTGAGTTGGGTCAGTCCGTTTTCATATTTTTTTTCCTGTCTGATTGTTTTATCCTTTTCTATTTCTATTTTCTGTTTTGAAATTCAATCAAACAAATCAATCAACAAATCAATTCAAAATTTTCCCAAACTTGGCATCGAGTTTTTGGTTCTGTTTAACAACATAAACCAAAGTCCCAAAAACAAAAATAATATTTTTATTTTAGGATCTATTATTAATTAAATAAATAGACCTTGTTTATTAAATCAAAATAGAATTTGATTTATTAAAAACTCCATTTGAAATTTAAATATTTCCAAAACCAAAACAGTAGGTTTTATTTGAAAATATAAGATACTTGGAAAACTTGTTTAAAATAAAATAACATTATTATTTTAGGGTCCATTAATAATTAAATAAAATGGACCTTAGTTATTAAATCAAATAGGATTTGTTTTATTAAAATCTTTATTTTGAAATCTAAAATAACACCAAAACACTTCAGTAGGTTTTATTTGAGAATATAAAATACTTGGAAAACTTTTTTAAAATAAATAAGTTTTAGTGTTTATTTAAAATGGGAAAAGCCTTTACTTAAATAAAATTGGATATTAAATCCTTATTATTTTATTTAAATAAACCTTTACTATTTTTATCAAAACAAAATGTTTTATTTCAAAAGCTTGACAAAGGTTTATTTTGGCTCCATAAAATAATCCTTATTTATAAATCTACCTTTTCTTTTGAAAACCAAATCTTTTATTTAAAGATCCAAAAATAGTAATTCCACTTATTCAAAATATTTTCTTTATTAATTGTTTAACTTTTCAAATCCCTTTAGGATTTGTTTGATCAAAAAGGTTTGAAGGTTTCCAATTGGAATCAAAAAGTTTCTTCTCACCCTGAAAATCAACAAAGTTTTATTTTATTCATTTATTTTTCACATTACAAGATTTGGAAAATCTTGGGATGTGACAGGCTACCACCCTTAAAATAAATCTCGTCCCGAGTTTTGGGAAGGCTAGGGCTACAAGTTGGCTCAAAAGCATCTAGGGTACTACCACCCTTAAAAATTTTCCAACTAAATTACATCTTGGCTTGCTTGGGATCTTGATGTAACTTTCCTGGACAGAAGTTTGCATAGTGGCCTAGCTCCTTGCATTTGAAACATGTGACAAGGCTGAGATCCCTCATAGGCTTGTTTATTTTGTGTTTCATCTTTTCTGGACAGTTGCTTGCATAATGTCCTAGTGCTTTGCAGTTGTTGCACCATACTTGGCTAATATCTTTCTTTTCCTTTGGTATCATTTCCTCTTGTTTGTTTCCTTGGTTCTTCTTCTTTTCTAGACATTCACTGGCATAGTGTCCATCTCTTTGCAATTGTAACATTGCAATTGGCTTATGTCCTTCTTTTTCTTTTTGGGTCTCTCCAAAGCTAGGAGTTCTTTTAGTTCATGCTCCTCAAAGGTGGGAAATCTTTCTCTCTTCTTGGGGCAGTTACTAAAGATATGACCTTCTTCTTCACAATTAGGGAATTGATCTTCATGCTCCTTGGATGCATGATCCTTATCTCCACAAATATTACTAGCTTGGGTTCCTTCTAGATTAACATCTTTGTCATCCTTGTTGTCATTAGCTCTTTGGGAAAAGTTTTCTCCCATGTTGATCATTTGAGTAACCAATCCTTGCAACAATTGGGATTGAAGTTTCAAAATACTTTGTATAGCTGGGTCTAGTCCATTGTTGTTGGCTAAAAGCTGAGTTGTCTCTTGGCTCAACTGGTTTTGGGTTGCTATAAGTTCTCTCATGTTGTCCTCTTGGTTGTTGTTGTTGTCATCAACCTTGATGTTGGGGTTTCTTGGAGAAGTCATCTGTTTGGGTTGAATTGGGATTAGAATAGGCAAGATATTTCTAAGGAAATAGTTCTAATCACACATCACAATTCACACATGCAATGTGCAAGCAATCACAAACAAACATTCCACTCAAACAACAAGTTTCAAGCATCTTTTTAGGCATCCAAAAATATTTTCGTTACATCACATAAGTTGGTGGGTTTGACTTAAACAAAATATGGTGGTCCATCTATATGGTTTACTTGAGATCTTTCCATCTTTCTTGGTTGATTCTTCTTGTATGAGATCATGGTTTCCTTAGGAAAACTCTTGGTCACAATGATTCAAAGGTGATCATGGTTCCTTCTAAGTTGTATTTCCTTAGTCTTCAAATCTTGAGCAAGATTTCTTGTCTCACTTGTCCTTAGTGATATCCAAGGTTGAAGTCCTTGGTGGATATGCTGAATATGTTGAAGTCATTAGAGTTGAAGAAGTTGAAGTCATTAGAGTTAATGAAGTCCTTTGCACATGGTGAAGTCTTTGGCCATGGGGTAGGTTTTTCCATCAAGTTGAAATAGATGAGATGTAGAATCAAAACCAGAATGGTTGAGGAAAGAGTTTACAAGATTGTTTGTAAATAAGTTTTGGAACAAATACAACTCCTATTTTTCTAAGGGGTTTTGTCCAATCCTAGGGTTACAAATCCTACAGGCAACCTGGCTCTGATACCATCTGTAAGGGTCCCAACCTTTAATAAGGTAGAGTCCCCTGTGTTTACAATGCTAGTCCCTGGATCAATAGCTAGCATCCACAGTTAAGATGTAATATCAAGAATCAAAGGTCATAATACAACTTTATAACCAGGAATAACATAATTTTATTACATCTTACATAGCTCATTTGGCTATTACATTATATTGCAGCAGAATATCTATAAGCATGGGGTCCTTCATCTTCAAAGTGCCACAGGCAGACATGTTGGTTGTAGACTTTGTAATCCTAATCAACACACTTCACTAAATCAATCAAACCTGCAACATACAAGTTACAACCACAAGGGTCAATACATTTGAATTGTATTGGCAAGTGATACTATGGTAGTATGGTGGAGTCTATCATCTATATGCATTTGGCTAAGTGGAGTTGAGGCTTGCATTGCTCAAAATAGATTTTTCCTTATCATTTGAAAACACTAAGTTTTGTTTGGCAAAAATCACCCAAGGCATCTACTAATCAAAGATCGAAGATCCTTTAACCCTTGTTCAATCCACAAGTTTTTAACTTAGAAATTTGGATGATGAGATTCTTGATTGCTTCCATGTCTTGATGCTCAAATTGTCCTTTGCCAGGGACATGGCTAAGTACTTAGATTTTACACTCTGCAGAGGTGGTGCACTTTCCCCACAAGACTTGGTTTCCCAAGACAAGATCTTTCAGAAGCCTTCCCTTAGACCAAAATGGACGCGCTCCAACCTATCAAACCCTACCACCAACTGTCCATATGGCTAAGTTCTTGTAACCTATATGATCCAGGCAGAGCCCATAATGCCAAGTGGTGGCACTTGAAGCTTCTCAACATTTGACATCTCAAATCTCTTTGTTCCTGGGTGGCCATCCACAAGTGAGATACACAAGGTAAACCATAAACATGGGCCTTGTGAACCAATCAACCAAAAACCACCATTCAAGTCCCATTCCACCCAGGTGATTCATTAACTTAGTTGTTTTATTAAACAAAAACACAAGTCCTCAGACTTAGAAATTTTTCCATAGTGTGAATATATATTCCACCCTTGTTTTCTATTAGCTAAGCTAAGCATGATAGTAGTAGCAATCTTAACTTAGGAAATTTTACTAAGGTTTCATCTACTAGGATTTCCCATAGCAAGGTTTATACTTAGCAAAATTCCATGCAAGTTTTACTTAGAGAAATCACTAATGCATAATGAAAGTAATGGGACAAAAGTATGAAGCATCACTTGCCTTTTTGGTAGAGGGTATAAGTTCACTCCTTGTCCTTGCAACAATCACACTCTTCAAGTCACTACAATTCAATCAAGCAAGGCACAAACTCAATCTACCAATCAAGCAAAACAACACATAAAATCATAGAACCAAGATAATGCATGCAAGCATACCAAGGATTGTTTTATTTGGAAAAGTGGTTCGTAATGGGACATAAACATTTGAAAACACCTATTGGTCATTTTGTAAAGTGGCAAAGTCATTTGCAAAAGGTTTCACTTCACAAACCATTTTCAAAACAAGGCATCATTTTATGTGGTGTAAAAATGTTTTTACTAAGGCATTAATCTCTAGGGTTCACAAAATATGTTTTCAAACCATAAAACTTTGTGTTTGGGGTCAGAGAGTTTAAAACAAAACATTTCCCAAAGGTTTTCTTCCAAAACCATTTTTAATAAATAAACTATATTTTTATTTGTCTAGAAATGGTTTTAAATCAAAGAATCATTCTTTTGTTTCACCAAATACATTTTTGAAACCACAAAGTGTTTCCTATGGTCAGTAGGTTCAAATCACACCATTTTCCAAATATTTTATCCCCAAAATCATTTTTGACCAATTTTTACAATCTAAACAAGCATACAAATGTTTCTGCAAAAACAAACATTTTTCCAGAAGCTTTTTACTAAACAAATGGCATGGTTGGATAGGGCTTGTTCCACTGATTCCATTGATATAAAGTTTGCAAAATTTGGACGTGTGGAAATAAAGTTATAAGGTTTTCAAATCTGCATCTAAATCAGATTACAAATTCTGTTTTAAATCGATCTGTGCCACGCGGCGTGTTCTGATTCGTCCATACCGCTTCGGCCGGATCACGTGCTGTAGGCCGTTGGATCTAACTGATATCGCACAGCGCAGGATCATCCTTACCCCTTCGCTCTCTTTCTATCCTAGCCGTTGGATCCAAATCGCACGGCACCTAGCACATTTAACCAGAGACGGGCGGCGCTGCGGTGGCTACCGGCGGCGCACGCTCGGGATGTGGTGGTGCTGGCGGTACAGGAAGCAAAGGAAGGTGAGGAGATGCTCACAGTGATCGCAGGGCGACGCCGAAGCTCAACGTGGAGTCGTCTTGGCAAGGGGCGCACGGGGACAGGAGGAATCGCTCACCGGAGTTGGTATGGGCGGCGGTGCTCTCGGGTCGTCGTTGCTGGCGTCGTTTGGAACCATGATAAGCCAAAAGAGAGGCACAGTTAGATGCGCACAAGGTTCGCCAGTAAGGTAGCATCATCGGGAGGTGCTGGGGCGGTCGAGGCTTACCAGGGGAGTTCGTCGGAGAAACGGCAGACGGCGGTGGCGAGTTGAGGTTGATGAAGCCGATGTTACGGGGCACTCACGGGCGAACCAGTGGCACGGGGAGATGCGCCAGGAGGTGTGGAGCGAGCTCGTGTTCAGTGGGAGGCGAGAGGCGGCGGGGTGTGCCCAGAATTGGAGCAAAGGCTCGTCTGGGACCGTGGTGGTGCGAGCAACAATGGGAGCGACCTGGGGGAAGAGAGTGGGTGGTTCCTGGGGGCAAACGGAGAGGAGGAGTAGGGGTTTAAGTGTGCGTGATCGGGGCGGGGTTTACTCCAGCATTTAGAGCGAATTTAACGGATTGATTTCCGGCCAGAAACGGCAGCGAGGAGAGGGGCGAGGTTATCGGCGGGTGAAGACGATGGATACGTGGCGGTGGGGTCTATCTGGCAGTGAGTGAGAGAGAGAAGGGAATGGGTCCACTTGTCATTGGCTTAGTGGGTTTCTTTCGCGGTAAGGAAAACGTTTCGGCGGCGAGGGAATAGGTGGGCTGGACTGGGCTGCTGGGCCTGGTGAGTTGGGTCAGTCCGTTTTCATATTTTTTCCTGTCTGATTGTTTTATCCTTTTCTTTTTCTATTTTTTGTTTTGAAATTCAATCAAACAAATCAATCAACAAATCAATTCAAAATTTTCCCAAACTTGGCATTGAGTTTTTGGTTCTGTTTAACAACATAAACCAAAGTCCCAAAAACAAAAATAATATTTTTATTTTAGGATCTATTATTAATGAAATAAATAGACCTTGTTTATTAAATCAAAATAGAATTTAATTTATTAAAAACTCCATTTGAAATTTAAATATTTCCAAAACCAAAACAGTAGGTTTTATTTGAAAATATAAGATACTTGGAAAACTTGTTTAAAATAAAATAACATTTTTATTTTAGGGTCCATTAATAATTAAATAAAATGGACCTCAGTTATTAAATCAAATAGGATTTGTTTTATTAAAATCTTTATTTTGAAATATAAAATAAAACCAAAACACTTCAGTAGGTTTTATTTGAGAATATAAAATACTTGGAAAACTTATTTAAAATAAATAAGTTTTAGTGTTTATTTAAAATGGGAAAAGCCTTTACTTAAATAAAATTGGATATTAAATCCTTATTATTTTATTTAAATAAACCTTTACTATTTTTATCAAAACAAAATGTTTTATTTCAAAAGCTTGACCAAGGTTTATTTTGGCTCCATAAAATAATCCTTATTTATAAATCTACCTTTTCTTTTGAAAACCAAATCTTTTATTTAAAGATCCAAAAATAGTAATTCCACTTATTCAAAATATTTTCTTTATTAATTGTTTAACTTTTCAAATCCCTTTAGGATTTGTTTGATCAAAAAGGTTTGAAGGTTTCCAATTGGAATCAAAAAGTTTCTTCTCACCCTGAAAATCAACAAAGTTTTATTTTATTCATTTATTTTTCACATTACAAGATTTGGAAAATCTTGGGATGTGACAGGCTACCACCCTTAAAGTAAATCTCGTCCCAAGATTTGGGAAGGCTAGGGCTACAAGTTGGCTCAAAAGCATCTAGGGTACTACCACCCTTAAAAATTTTCCAACTAAATTACATCTTGGCTTGCTTGGGATCTTGATGTAACTTTCCTGGACAGAAGTTTGCATAGTGGCCTAGCTCCTTGCATTTGAAACATGTGACAAGGCTGAGATCCCTCATAGGCTTTTTTATTTTGTGTTTCATCTTTTTTGGACAGTTGCTTGCATAATGTCCTAGCGCTTTGTAGTTGTTGCACCATACTTGGCTAATATCTTTCTTTTCCTTTGGTATCATTTCCTCTTGTTTTTTTCCTTGGTTCTTCTTCTTTTCTGGACATTCACTGGCATAGTGTCCCATCTCTTTGCAATTGTAACATTGCAACTGGCTTATGTCCTTCTTTTTCTTTTTGGGTCTCTCCAAAGCTATGAGTTCTTTTAGTTCATGCTCCTCAAAGGTGGGAAATCTTTCTCTCTTCTTGGGGCAGTTACTAAAGATATGACCTTCTTCTTCACAATTAGGGAATTGATCTTCATGCTCCTTGAATGCATGATCCTTGTCTCCACAAATATTGCTAGCTTGGGTTCCTTCTAGATTAACATCTTTGTCATCCTTGTTGTCATTAGCTCTTTGGGAAAAGTTTTCTCCCATGTTGATCATTTGAGTAACCAATTCTTGCAACAATTGAGATTGAAGTTTCAAAATCCTTTGTATAGCTGGGTCTAGTCCATTGTTGTTGGCTAAAAGCTGAGTTGTCTCTTGGCTCAACTGGTTTTGGGTTGCTATAAGTTCTCTCATGTTGTCCTCTTGGTTGTTGTTGTTGTTGTCATCAACCTTGATGTTGGGGTTTCTTGGAGAAGTCATCTGTTTGGGTTGAATTGGGATTAGAATAGGCAAGATATTTCTAAGGAAATAGTTCTAATCACACATCACAATTCACACATGCAATGTGCAAGCAATCACAAACAAACATTCCACTCAAACAACAAGTTTCAAGCATATTTTTAGGCATCCAAAAATATTTTTGTTACATCACATAAGTTGGTGGGTTTGACTTAAACAAAATATGGTGGTCCATCTATATGGTTTACTTGAGATCCATCTTTCTTGGTTGATTCTTCTTGTATGAGATCATGGTTTCCTTAGGAAAACTCTTGGTCACAATGATTCAAAGGTGATCATGGTTCCTTCTAAGTTGTATTTCCTTAGTCTTCAAATCTTGAGCAAGATTTCTTGTCTCACTTGTCCTTAGTGATATCCAAGGTTGAAGTCCTTGGTGGATATGCTGAAGATGTTGAAGTCATTAGAGTTGAAGAAGTTGAAGTCATTAGAGTTGATGAAGTCCTTTGCACATGGTGAAGTCTTTGGCAATGGGGTAGGTTTTTCCATCAAGTTGAAATAGATGAGATGTAGAATCAAAACCAGAATGGTTGAGGAAAGAGTTTACAAGATTGTTTGTAAATAAGTTTTGGAACAAATACAACTCCTATTTCTCTAAGGGGTTTTGTCCAATCCTAGGGTTACAAATCCTACATGCAACCTGGCTCTGATACCATCTGTAAGGGTCCCAACCTTTAATAAGGTAGAGTCCCCTGTGTTTACAATGCTAGTCCCTGGATCAATAGCTAGCATCCACAGTTAATATGTAATATCAAGAAACAAAGGTCATAATACAACTTTATAACCAGGAATAACATAATTTTATTATATCTTACATAGCTCATTTGGCTATTACATTATATTGCAGCGGAATATCTATAAGCATGGGGTCCTTCATCTTGAAAGTGCCACAGGAAGACATGTTGGTTGTAGACTTTGTAATCCTAATCAACACACTTCACTAAATCAATCAAACCTGCAACATACAAGTTACAGCCACAAGGGTCAATACATTTGAATTGTATTGGCAAGTGATACTATGGTAGTATGGTGGAGTCTATCATCTATATGCATTTGGCTAAGTGGAGTTGAGGCTTGCATTGCTCAAAATAGATTTTTCCTTATCATTTGAAAACACTAAGTTTTGTTTGGCAAAAATCACCCAAGGCATCTACCAATCAAAGATTGAAGACCCTTTAACCCTTGTTCAATCCACAAGTTTTTAACTTAGAAATTTGGATGATGAGATTCTTGATTGCTTCCATGTCTTGATGCTCAAATTGTCCTTTGCCAGGGACATGGCTAAGTACTTAGATTTTACACTCTACAGAGGTGGTGCACTTTCCCCACAAGACTTGGTTTCCCAAGACAAGATCTTTCAGAAGCCTTCCCTTAGACCAAAATGGATGCGCTCCAACCTATCAAACCCTACCACCAACTGTCCATATGGCTAAGTTCTTGCAACCTATATGATCCAGGAAGAGCCCATAATGCCAAGTGGTTGCACTTGAAGCTTCTCAACATTTGACATCTCAAATCTCTTTGTTCCTGGGTGGCCATCCACAAGTGAGATACACAAGGTAAACCATAAACATGGGCCTTGTGAACCACTCAACCAAAAACCACCATTCAAGTCCCATTCCACCCAGGTGATTCATTAACTTAGTTGTTTTATTAAACAAAAACACAAGTCCTCATACTTAGAAATTTTTCCATAGTGTGAATATATATTCCACCCTTGTTTTCTATTAGCTAATCTAAGCATGATAGTAGTAGGAATCTTAACTTAGGAAATTTTACTAAGGTTTCATCTACTAGGATTTCCCATAGCAAGGTTTATACTTAGCAAAATTCCATGCAAGTTTTACTTAGAGAAATCACTAATGCATAATGAAAGTAATGGGACAAAAGTATGAAGCATCACTTGCCTTTTTGGTAGAGGGTATAAGTTCACTCCTTGTCCTTGCAACAATCACACTCTTCAAGTCACTACAATTCAATCAAGCAAGGCACAAACTCAATCTACCAATCAAGCAAAACAACACATAAAATCATAGAACCAAGATAATGCATGCAAGCATGCCAAGGATTGTTTTATTTGGAAAAGTGGTTCCTAATGGGACATAAACATTTGAAAACACCTATTGGTAATTTTGTAAAGTGGCAAAGTCATTTGCAAAAGGTTTCACTTCACAAACCATTTTCAAAACAAGGCATCATTTTATGTGGTGTAAAAATGTTTTTACTAAGGCATTAATCTCTAGGGTTCATAAAATATGTTTTCAAACCATAAAACTTTGTGTTTAGGGTCAGAGAGTTTAAAACAAAACATTTCCCAAAGGTTTTCTTCCAAAACCATTTTTAATAAATAAACTATATTTTTATTTGTCTAGAAATGGTTTTAAATCAAAGAATCATTCTTTTGTTTCACCAAATACATTTTTGAAACCACAAAGTGTTTACTATTGTCAGTAGGTTCAAATCACACCATTTGCCAAAGATTTTATCCCCAAAATCATTTTTGACCAATTTTTACAATCTAAACAAGCATACAAATGTTTCTGCAAAAACAAACATTTTTCCAGAAGCTTTTTACTAAACAAATGGCATGGTTGGCTAGGGCTTGTTCCACTGATTCCATTGATATAAAGTTTGCAAAATTTGGACGTGTGGAAATAAAGTTATAAGGTTTTCAAATCTGCATCTAAATCAGATTACAAATTCTGTTTTAAATCGATCTGTGCCACGCGGCGTGTTCTGATTCGTCCATAACGCTTCGGCCGGATCACGTGATGTAGGCCGTTGGATCTAACTGATATCGCACGGCGCAGGATCATCCTTACCCCTTCGCTCTCTTTCTATCCTAGCCGTTGGATCCAAATCGCATGGCACCTAGCACATTTAACCAGAGACGGGCGGCACTACGGTGGCTACCGGCGGCGCACGCTCGGGATGCGGTGGTGCTGGCGGTACAGGAAGCAAAGGAAGGTGAGGAGATGCTCACAGTGATTGCAGGGCGACGCCGAAGCTCAACGTGGAGTCGTCTTGGCAAGGGGCGCACGGGGATAGGAGGAATCGCTCACCGGAGTTGGTATGGGCGGCGGTGCTCTCGATTCGTCGTCGCTGGCGTCGTTTGGAACCATTCTAAGCCAAAAGAGAGGCACGGTTAGATGCGCACAAGGTTCGCGAGTAAGGTAGCATCATCGGGAGGTGCTGGGGCGGTCGAGGATTACCAAGGGAGTTCGTCGGAGAAACGGCAGACGGCGGTGGCGAGTTGAGGTTGATGAAGCCGACGTTACGGGGCACTCGCGGGCGAACCAGTGGCACGGGGAGATGCGCAAGGAGGTGTGGAGCGAGCTCGTGTTCAGTGGGAGGCGAGAGGCGGCGGGGTGTGGCCGGAATTGGAGCAAAGGCTCGTCTGAAACCGCGGTGGTGCGAGCAACAATGGGAGCGGCCTGGGGGCAGAGAGTGGGTGGTTCCTGGGGGCAAACGGAGAGGAGGAGTAGGGGTTTAAGTGTGCGTGATCGGGACGGGGTTTACTCCAGCATCTAGAGCGAATTTAACGGATTGATTTCCTACCAGAAACGGCAGCGAGGAGAGGGGCGAGGTCATCGGCGGGTGAAGACGATGGATACGTGGCGGTGGGGTCTATCTGGCAGTGAGGGAGAGAGAGAGGGGAATGGGTCCACTTGTCATTGGCTTAGTGGGTTTCTTTCGCGGTAAGGAAAACGTTTCGGGGGCGAGGGAATAGATGGGCTGGACTGGGCTGCTAGGCTTGGTTAGTTGGGTCAGTCCGTTTTCATATTTTTTTTCCTGTCTGATTGTTTTATCCTTTTCTATTTCTATTTTCTGTTTTGAAATTCAATCAAACAAATCAATCAACAAATCAATTCAAAATTTTCCCAAACTTGGCATTGAGTTTTTGGTTCTGTTTAACAACATAAACCAAAGTCCCAAAAACAAAAATAATATTTTTATTTTAGGATCTATTATTAATTAAATAAATAGACCTTGTTTATTAAATCAAAATAGAATTTGATTTATTAAAAACTCCTTTTGAAATTTAAATATTTCCAAAACCAAAACAGTAGGTTTTATTTGAAAATATAAGATACTTGGAAAACTTGTTTAAAATAAAATAACATTTTTATTTTAGGGTCCATTAATAATTAAATAAAATGGACCTTAGTTATTAAATCAAATAGGATTTGTTTTATTAAAATCTTTATTTTGAAATCTAAAATAACACCAAAACACTTCAGTAGGTTTTATTTGAGAATATAAAATACTTGGAAAACTTATTTAAAATAAATAAGTTTTAGTGTTTATTTAAAATGGGAAAAGCCTTTACTTAAATAAAATTGGATATTAAATCCTTATTATTTTATTTAAATAAACCTTTACTATTTTTATCAAAACAAAATGTTTTATTTCAAAAGCTTGACCAAGGTTTATTTTGGCTCCATAAAATAATCCTTATTTATAAATCTACCTTTTCTTTTGAAAACCAAATCTTTTATTTAAAGATCCAAAAATAGTAATTCCACTTATTCAAAATATTTTCTTTTTTAATTGTTTAACTTTTCAAATCCCTTTAGGATTTGTTTGATCAAAAAGGTTTGAAGGTTTCCAATTGGAATCAAAAAGTTTCTTCTCACCCTGAAAATCAACAAAGTTTTATTTTATTCATTTATTTTTCACATTACAAGATTTGGAAAATCTTGGGATGTGACAACCACGTTAGAGGAAAAGTTTTGTTTTATCTCTGTGTGGCCCAACAGTGGTATCAGAGAGATAGCTTCTTGTTTTAGGCTCGAGATCTCGCATATGTGATATGCGGTAGGCTGTAGATGAGATCTATGTGCTGTTTTGGTGGTCGATCTATGAGATAGATCGATTTTGTACGAGGTTGATTGGATCAACTGTACTTGGGGAATGGTAGATCTGATTTCTGTGATCATACTGCTAAGGTCGTGGAACGACATACCCCTATCGGTCGGCTTCCGCCATCGGGGTAGACTATGACACGTAAATCCAGAAGCGGTGATCGAAGATCAAAGAGTTTGATCGAATCGGAACTTGTTTTTGCAGGAAGTTGTGAATCGGGACCACCGGCTTCGCCCTGTTGTAGCGCCTTAGATGTCGTTGCGAGTTTCAAAACGCCGGTAGATATTGTATCTATGCATAACTTGTTTTTGCAGGAAGTTGTGAATGGTATGGTTCATGTGCATGTGATGTATGTGTGTAATCCATACGTGATCTACGAATCATGGTTTTTGTCAGCCGGCTGGAGCCTAGGTGCTGTCATTTTATTGTATAACAACCTACGTGTCGAATTCTCTATGTAATTTACTTTATTAAGCTAGTGTAGTTGTTTGGAGAACCCGGAAGGCATGCAAGGCGTTGTACATGTCGGCGACATGGAGTAAGACGGCAAGTGACAAGAGTTGGCACGAGTCGGATTACAGGCTTTGTGGAGATGGAGATCGCCATGAAGAGAGCCATACCATTTCACATTATAATTGCTTTATTTTGTGTTATTGTTATGTCTCTGTTTTACCTCTGTTAGATAGTCGGTAAAATCTAAGCCCTCAAAGAAGGTCTAGTCGGTTTTCCCGCCAATGTTTGCACCATCACAAGTCGGACATTTTTGGTTGTGGGCTCATAAAATTGAGGTGCTGCCAATTCTTCCCGACTAGGTGGGTTCGAGTCAGACTCTTACTGCAGAAACACTCGGTAAGCTAGACGGGTCTATCACAACAGTTGTGGGACTCGGGGAAAAGTCGGATGGGAGCCGGGGCATGTGATGCCACCCGTCCAACAGGAGTCGTATGAGATACGATCGACAAGGAGTTGTCTACCTAGATCACTTGGCGGCTAGCGGTGATGCTAAAGCTCACTAGCCGACTGCCGACTTGCTTATTTAGGATCCTGAATCACTAAGCAACCATCGGAGGGGTGTTGGTTCTAGTGGGAGCATAAAATATTAAAATGATTAATATGCTTGCTCTTTTATGAATACATGTCTTAAGTGTTTTGCATATTTTCTGTTGTAGATCATGGCACCAAGTAGCAGTCAATATCAGATATCCGGTTTTGCGTTGAGAACCATTCTTGAGAAAGATAAACTGAACGAAACTAATTTTACCAACTGGTATCGAAATTTGAGAATTGTTCTCAAACAAGAAAAGAAGGACCATGTCCTAGACAACCCACTTCCAGATGAGCCGAATGAGAATGCGACTGTCGCTACCACCAATGCCTACCGTCGGGCTAAGGATGAGTCCACGGATATTAGCTGTCTTATGCTTGCTCACATGGAACCGGACTTGCAAAAGCAGTTCGAGCATGTTGAGGCCTACGATATGATCGAAAGCCTCAAAAGTATGTTCCAGGCTCAGGCGAAGACTAAGAGGTATCAAGTCTCTCAGGCTTTGCTGAGTTGCAAGCTTAAGGATGGTGATCCACTGAGTCCGCATGTGATCAAAATGGTTGGTTATGTTCAGTCTCTGGAGAGGCTTGGCTACCCCATTAGCGAAGAGTTCGCTACGGATATAATTCTAAACTCTCTTCCTAGTGCATATGGGCAGTTCATTTCGAACTACCACATGCATGGTATGGATAAGAAGCTCACTGAATTACATGGGATGCTCAAGCAGGCAGAGGCGGATCTCAAGAAGGGCGCCAATCAAGTGTTAATGGTGCAGAATAAGGCTAAGTTCAAGAAGAGTTCTTGGACTAAGAAGAAGGCTAAGTCAGGAGGAAAGCAGGCTCAGGACCCGGTCCCAAGCGCTTCCTCAGGGACTAAACCATCTCCTTCAGCCGGATCCACTTGCTTCTACTGCAAGGCGGATGGCCACTGGAAGAGGAACTGCAGCAAGTACTTGGCCGACAAAGCCAAGGGTGGAGGTATGACTTCCGACTCAGGTACACTTGTTTGCAATGTTATAGACATATATCTTGCTGATGCACCTAATAGTTCTTGGGTATATGATACCGGATCAGTTATTCACATCTGCAACTCGTTGCAGGGACTAGTAAGAACTAGGAGCGTAGCAAGAGGCAAGGTTGATATTCGAGTCGACAACAAAGCAAGAGTTGCTGCGTTGGAAGTTGGCACAATGCAACTTCATTTACCTTCCGGATTCATTATGGAACTGAATAATTGTTATTATGTTCCAGTGCTAAGTCAAAACATTATTTCTACTTCATGTTTGATGAGGCAAGGCTATGAGTCGAATATCAAGAATAATGGTTGTTCTTTGTATTTGAATGATATGTTTCACGGCTTTGCACCTGTCCAGGACGGGTTATTTATTTTGAATCTTGATGGTAAGTCAGTTTATAACATAAATGTTAAAAGGTTGAAACCAAATGATCTGAATATGACTTACTTTTGGCACTGTCGGCTTGGTCATATAAGTTGGAAACGCATTAAGAAGCTCCATGATGATGGACTCCTAACTTCGTTCGACTTGGAGTCGTTCGAGACATGCGAATCTTTCCTACTTGGCAAAATGACCAAGACACCTTTTGGAAAGAGTTGCGAAAGGGCGTCCGACTTGTTGGGTCTAGTACATAGTGATGTATGTGGACCAATGAGCACGACAGCCAGGGGTGGTTATGAGTACTTCATTACCTTCACTGGTGATTTGAGTAGGTATGGATATATCTACTTGATGAAACATAAGTCGGAAGCCTTTGAAAAGTTCAAAGAATTACAGAATGAAGCACATAATCAACTCGGAAAGAAAATAAAGTTTGTTCGGTCGGACTGAGGAGGTGAGTACATGAGCCATGAGTTTGATGACCATCTGAAAAGTTGTGGAATAGTTCCTCAACTTACTCCGCCAGGAACGCCGCAAAGGAATGGTGTTTCGAAAAGGCGGAATTGAACCTTGTTGGACATGGTACGATCAATGATGAGTCAGACAGATCTGCCTTTATCATTTTGGGGTTATTGTCTAGAAACAGCGGCGTTCACACTAAACAGAGTACCATCAAAATCGGTAGAGAAGACACCGCATGAGACGTGGACAGGCAAAAAGGCGAGTTTGTCTTTTCTTAAGATTTGGGGTTGTGAAGCATTTGTCAAGCGACTTCAGTCGGACAAGCTTACAGCCAAGTCGGATAAGTGTATTTTCATGGGGTATCCGAGGGAAACCTTGGGTTACTACTTCTACAACCGAGAAGAGGGCAAAGTGTTTGTCGCTCGGAACGGTGTCTTCCTTGGGAAAGAGTTTCTCAGTCGAGGAGTAAGTGGGAGCACGGTGCAACTCAAAGAAATTCGAGAGGAACCGGCTAGTAGCGAGTCGGAAAAAACCTTGGAGGTTGAGCCGGTTGTGGCAGCTGAGCCGGCAGCAGCACCTGTACTACGAAGATTGGCAAGATTACGAAGTGTTCGTGATGTGTTACTGTTAGACAGTGATGAGCCGGCAAATTATTCGGAAGCGATGGTGGGATCTGATTCCGAGTCATGGCTTGGAGCCATGAAATCCGAGATAAAGTCCATGGATGAAAATCAAGTTTGGAACTTGTTTGATCTGCCAGACGGTGCAAGACCCGTCGAGTGCAAATGGGTCTTTAAGAAGAAAACTAATATGGATAGAAATGTTTCAATCTATAAAGCACGCCTTGTCGTGAAGGGGTTCCGACAAGTTCAAGGAGTTTATTACGACGAGACTTTCTCGCCCGTAGCGATGCTTAAATCAGTTCGGATCATGTTAGCTATAGCGGCCTATTTCGACTATGAGATATGGCAGATGGATGTCAAAATGGCTTTCCTTAACGGAAATTTAACCGAGGACGTGTATATGATACAGCCCGAGGGTTTTGTCGATCCGGCTAATGCTGACAAGATGTGCAAACTTCAGAAATCCATTTATGGGTTGAAGCAAGCATCTCGGAGTTGGAATATTCGCTTTGATGAGGTAGTCAAATTGTTTGGCTTCATCAAGAGTGATCATGATTCTTGTTTATACAAGAAGTTTAGTGGGAGCAAAGTAAACTTTCTAATCTTATATGTGGATGACATATTACTGATTGGAAATGATGTCCAGATGTTGCAAGAAACCAAGGAATCATTGGAAAGGAGTTTCTCAATGAAAGACTTGGGTGAGGCAACATACATCCTCGGAATCCGGATCTATAGAGATAGATCAAAGAGGCTCATTGGCAGAGTACTTATTTGGACAAAGTGTTGAAGAAGTTCAACATGGAATCGTCTAAGAAGGGATTCTTACCGATGTCCCATGGTGTAAAACTTAGAAAGACTCAGTGTCCTTTGACAACTGACGAGCGAAGTCGGATGAGTGCGATTCCATATGCTTCTGCAGTCGGATCCATCATGTACGCCATGATTTGTACTAGGACGGATGGTTCCTATGCTCTAAGTGTTGTGAGCAGATACCAGGCTGATCCTGGAGAGATCCACTGGACAACAGCTAAAAATATCCTAAAGTACTTGAGAAGGACTAAGGATATGTTCTTGGTTTATGGTGGTGAAGATGAACTCAGTGTAAAGGGTTACACGGATGCGAGTTATCTTACCGACTCTGATGATTCTCGCTCACAATCCGGATACGTGTTTATTATAAATGGAGGTGTTGTGAGCTGGAAGAGTTCCAAGCAAGATACTGTGTCTGCGTCTACAACAGAGGCTGAGTATATTGCCGCCTCGGAGGCAGCAAAGGAAGCTGTTTGGATGAGGAATTTCCTCATGGATCTTGGTGTGGTTCAGGGCTCGTCCAATCCGTTGGACGTGTATTGTGACAATTATGGTGCTATTGCACAAGCCAAGGAACCTAGACAACACCAGAAGAACAAGCACATACTCATGCGGTACCACCTGATTCGCCAGTTCGTGGATCAGGGTGATATCAAGTTATGCAAGGTACACACGGATGCAAATATTGCGGATCCGTTGACAAAGCCGTTACCACATCCGAAGCATAAGGCGCACCTGAGAGCCATGGGCATTAGATGCTTAGACATGTGATGTCAGAATATTGACTCTAGTGCAAGTGGGAGACTGTTGGGAATATGCCCTAGAGGCAATCGTGTATGATGAGATTTCCCATTATATTCATAAATATATTAAGTAGTCCTTTTATAAACATCTGATGTGTATCATTGAATATGTGATTCGGTTGTGGAACTATGCATTCATGTTGTTTGTACTAAATATCCTTGGTCATTGAGGTTGTGCTGGACACACAACTTAGACCAATGTGAAAGTTGGATTGATGCCTCGGTTCCACTTGTCATGGCCATGGAGATGCTGTTCCAACTTACACAGATTCGGCTAAAGAGTTTAGCGAGTCGGGTTGACCCATATTGAGGTACAAAGAACAAGTTGTCATTTGTATATCTCAATCAATGTAATCCTTAGACCTGAGGTTATTGCATAGTCCGAGTTGACGATCACAGACTTAGGTTCTGTCAAACGCTGATCCGTAACTGGGCAGTTATAAAGGCAGAGTTTGGGTCGACTGAGAATCAAGCTGGGTGATGTGAATAACCAAGATGGAATTTTGCCCCTCCACTTGGAGAGATATTCTCTGGGCCCTCTCGTGAGATATGATTCGGAAAGCATGGCCATGCACGACTCGGTTAAGTGTTAACCAAGGCGATCGACTAAGAGTTAGTCGGGTGAATCACTTATCTCGAATCGAGAAGAGAGTCGGACTATTTAAGGGATGACAATTATTCACCTATAGTCTGACAAGGTATATCGTGAGGCAAAAGGGACTCGGACGTAAGTCGCATTGGAAAGGCAAGTCGTGATGACTCTTTGGTACTTGGGAGTTGGCACGTTCTGCTAGGAGCCGCTACCGACTGATCGATTGTGAGTCGGACTCCAATCGTGTCCAAGTAGCCATGAGCCTGCGGGGTCACACACTTAAGAGCGGGAGAAAGTTCGGATTGTATCTGAACATACAATCTGGTTAGGTTGGACTTAAACCTGATTAGGACTGAGTTAGTGAGTTGGACTCATGGTGACTAGTGTTATATGGGCTTTAGTGAATGGGTCGCGTGAGCAGAGCCCACGTTCACTCCCTATATATAGTGGAGCACCGTAACCCAGAAAGGTTAATCGTTGTTCGGTTAGGTCATTCCATGTGTTGAAAACCCTAGCTACACAACAGTCCTGTCGCCGTTCCGAACCTAGCAGTTCGCCGCCGGTGCTCCTCCTTGTACGTGTGGATACCAGCAGAGGTGCTGTGCGATCAGCACCAGGACGATCGGATCGTGAGGACTGCACTGCATCAACTGACACGCTTCATCAGTAATCCACAACTGCGCGTCTAGTGGTAAACCTCGTGGCCTTCTACCTAAGCTAGATCTTGGGATCACCATGTTAGAGGAAAAGTTTTGTTTTATGTCTGCGTGGCCCAACAGTACAACAGAAACATTGCGGGTCCATATTACAAAAGTACACACATTTCAATACCGGAAGTTCACGACTTCCAAAAGATCCAACTTACAAACCAAAATATAAAGTGTTCAGCGGAAACTTAGAGTAACAACTCCTACTAGGAGTGGGGCTCAACAGCTTGTTCTATAGAGTTCATGCTGCTCGGCTCCGTTAGTTACTACTAACTAGACACTTAAGTGGACTCGTTCTCATCGACACCATAGCGGATCTCGTAGTCCATGCCTTCAACTCCTCCGGAGAGATCAGGTTCCTCATAGAACACGTCTTCTTGGCATTCAGCTGCATACATTGGCACGTCTTCCGGATCCTTAGAGTCTAAGCAAGGGTTCAAAGGAAAGAATGAGTAACAGCGTTACCCAACAAGTTCATTATATGCAAGGTGGGAAGTTTGATGCTCTAACTACCACCTCGAATTATAAATCCTTGGCACTATGCAGTTTTTGTAAATCTTTCTTCAAAGATTGATTTTATTCCGAAGAACTATGACAATCAGCCTTCACAGGTTGACCAGAACTTTCATGGAGTTCCTTTCCTGCCGCGTTCGTAGCTCCTTCCCGGAACAGGGAGTAACAAGTTACAGTTCTTACACTCTGCAGAGGTGCGTTACTTTACCCATGAGAGATCAACTCCTTGTTGCACAACCGGGCGTACTTCCCCGTCCACAATTCCATGATGTGGGGCCCAGTAGTTTTTCCAAGCCAATCACTGCCCCCTTCGCGATCCCGCATGCCTCCTTGGTGTACACCATGCCCACATAATGAATTACGGTAATGGTGTGTACAAACCGTTAGATGCCAGAACTATCATGGGACGATGAGGGTTCCCACCCATATGCTGCATATCCTCTACGAATTACCAATTAAAATGCACGCTACGAGGATAACATCCACGACCTGTACATCCAGCTTCATGCGAGAGGAAGAAGATACAGCTGACTTCTCTGTCCCATTCCAAATCTCATGGTTAACGCGTAATATACGGCGCTAGAATCACTGATGTCAGGGGTTAGTAAGTCCCTATTTGATCATCATTGTTGCAATTAGAACTCTAAGTTATATTGCTCCATTATATCACCACTTAGGATGATATCTATGATTTCTTTTTTATGAAAATAATATTTTCTTTCCTTTATAGCATATATGATAACACAGAATTTGCAAATACTTTGATAAAAACTCTTCAAAGGACATGAGAAAGTGATGAACTTGCCTTGTGATGACAAGGTAGTGAAGTCTGATGCTTGCACTGGACCTTGAGCTTCTAGTTCTACAAAAACACCATTATTGCCCGGTAAGGACAATATTTAAAGAAGCAAAATGATTATGCAAGTAATGTAATGCATTATTTCAATTTATATGCATTTACCCCAAAAATTCCTTTTTGAGTAATAAAGGATTTATAAATATTTATTTTTAATATTTATAACATATATTGAGTTATTTTATTTTATTTCCCTTTATTTGACTTTTTATTGATTTAATAATTCTTCTAGGAATTATTAATTGTACATTAATTTTATTACTAAATATTTATTTAGTATTTTTCAAAAATACTATAATATTAATAAATAATGAAAGTGATTTTTATTTGTTTTTATCACCTTTCAATAATTTTGTAAAATTCCATAAGGAATATTTAAATTACAAAATTCTTATAAAAATTTGAATGTTCAAAATTTGATATCTTATTTTATTTGGACAGAGTGGATTATTGTGAATCCAAAAATATTTTATTTATAATTTTTGGACTTTTATTTTATTTTCTATAATTTTATTTAGATCAGGGGTATTTTGGTCTTTTTCTAATTAATCAAAAGAATTATTAAATAACTTGGACTGGCCCCTTGGGCTTACTGGGCCAAGGTGGCCCAATAAGGCAGGGTCAAATAACCACCCCGAAGGGTTTTGGCCCACCCAGCCCGCATTGCCTCATCTCTCTCTCTCGACATTATCTCCTCCTCCCCTGACTCGCCCCCGTGGCCGGCGATGCCGCCACCGTCGATTCTCGCTGTCGTCGGCTATCCTGGTCACCGCCGTGGTGCGGGTTGGGGTTTTAGATGATGATCTTTCATTCTATCTACTTGGATTTGACTTTGGGGCTTCCCTATGGTCAGTTCCACCCCATTCCCGAACCCTAGGGTTCGGAAAAGTTGCTGTCGCCGCCGTCGCGATCCCGACTGCGGTGGTGTGCTGGTCTCATGCGTTGCTGCGGCTGCCGCCGTGGCAGGTGCAGGTTGCAGCGCCCCTCTGGTTTCTCCCTGTGCCGCCACGGTTCGTCGGCCCCTCTGCTTCCTCTTCGATTCATCAACGAGGACTTCAGGTAAGTGGTCTCTATGGTGTTTGTCCATGCTACTGCCTTGATTCTTTTTGGTGTGTAGCTAGTGGCTTCTCATGTTGAGTGATTATGTGCTGATTGGTTCATCTCTGGATTAGGTTTCATAACCCCTCTATTGATAATATCTATGATGCTTTAGATCTAGTGTTGATCATATTTGATCATGGGAAATGATTTATTGCTTTGATTAAGGATTGATAGTAGCTTTGGTGATACTAGTTGCCCGTCAGATTTGTCTTAGTGGTAATCCACCATGATTCATGCTAGTTGTTTCAATAAAATCCTTGATTGGATTACGTGGTTGGTCTGAGAGTTTACTCTACTGTCAGATTACTCATACTGACAGTAGTTTTCTCTTAGTGGTTGCTTACTGCAATCATAATATGGGTTTGTTTGAGATGATACACTCTGAATCAAATCATTATATGTAATGATTTTCTGTGGATGTATAGATTCATTTTAAATGTTGATTCCTGGCACTTAGCTTCAGGAAAATGATATATATTTGGTTGTCCCTTTTATGTGTGGATTCTGAACAAGGATTGGTTTTAGTTCATATACAACCTGTCCTTGTGATACCAATATGATTTGGCACACAAGTGATTGAGTCTTATGTCTGAGCTTAGTTTGATTATGCTTGTGATTAAAACTGATAGGATGATATGGAAGCTTTTATTATTATTCCTGCCTATGATGTGGGTCTGAGGCTCTAGGATGTGATTCCTAGTTAGTTGTGCAATAGTTTGTTGGAATCTTATAGATTTAGAGGTGCTACTCTCTCTTTGAGTGATGTGCCCTGATCTGGTAAGATCAAACGAAAATAATCTAAGTTGCAAAAATAACACTAAACTCAGTGATGCTGGTCTGAGGGTTTAGTGCTTGTGGTGGAGTTTGATTTCTTATCCTTTTACCTGAAATCTCTAGGATAAATTCACCCCTCTTGGGTGCTTATTGAGATATCATTACATAAAGCAACACATGCTTTTGTTTAGATATTCTGATGAAAGCATGTGATGGTTTTATGAGACTCACCACAAGATTTGATGTTGATGTAGTATATTGATGATGATATTGATCTGGATTTTGGTCTTGATCTTGATGTGCCTTTGTTGGCTCCTGAGCTTGCTCTTGAGCTTGCCTGCTACTCCTAGCTCCTGGGCTTGACCTTGCTATCCACCAGTTCCATCCCTCTCCTTAAGTCACCATCCTGGTGATGTTTGGGTTGATCTAGGTGGTTGGTTTGGTTGTTGTTCTTGGTTTGGTTGGTGTTCACCCTGGTTGTAGTGTGGTGTGATGTAGTGGAGTGATGCACTGAGGTGCATCTCCACGGCTGTGTTGTGGTTTTGTTATGCTGGTTGTGCTTGTGAGGTCGACAGCTCACCCTTTTGCATGCTGTGTGTGTGCAGCTTGTGTGCCTTCTATGCACATGTGGATAGGTTCAGAATTTGTGAACTTACCATTACCAAATTACTTTTACACTGGCTGGTGAATTGGTCCCTTTTTGGTTGTCATTTGCATTCTGGCTTTGAATTTATGAAAGATGAAGTCTTTCATATTGGTGAAACTTGCCCCTTTATCATTTCTCAATGATGAGATTGTCAAGTGCACCTCACTGACATATGTGAGAGAAATATATATTAACACTAATCTTGTTTTGTTTCTTATTTAATCTTTGTTTGGCAGGTACAAAGATCAAGATGAAGATTTAGGTTAGTTTAGATATAGGATAGTTAGTAGAGATCCACCAATGTACTTTTCTTAATCTTTTGTAATATTCCTTTTATAATTCTTGTAATCTTTATTTGTTTTCTTTGTAATGAAGATTATATATTTATTAATAAAGAATATTTTATTCTTTTCTCTTGTGTTAATTGTAAAGTTTGGAATAACTTCAGTAAGTTATTCTTTGTAGTTTGTTTCTAAATAAGAATGGTACTTCATATACCATATTGCTTTTAGATAATATTTAAGTTATCATACCTTTCTCAAATTTAATTTAAGATTCAAATCTTATATCAAAATTATTTAAATGATAAAACACTTAAGTTTTAAAATTCAACTCATTTCAAAACACCCATAATTCCTTTGAGATCATCTCAAAGTTTATAGCAATCCTCCTTTAAGACTAAACCTACTCTCAAAGTAAGAAAGAAACATTGATCACTCAAGGTTTTTATTTGGCAAAAATTTTACCCGCATTTTCACAAATGAATGCATGCAACAATACCTATTCCAAAATCTACCCTTCGTTAGATCCTAAATACTAGGATGTTACACGCGTCCTCTACCAGCTCGATCACTTCCACGCCGAGCGGCCGACCACCAGTTCAGTCCAGGATGCTAGGCTCGCACACACCATCGTTTGGCGGCCGTGGGAGGAATGTGTCCATGCTCTCCCGGTTCATATGTTCCTGCATGGCCTCATCAGAGACGGAAGACCTTGCCATCAACCTCAACCGCACTCCCACAACCTGAAGGCATCGAAGAAGCGGTGGACCATCTCCACCATGGACATGCCAGCGCCAGTCAACCTGTTCAACGAAATGGCTAACTGTAACATCCCAAAAATATTGATCAAGATTATCAAATTCCAATCACCAAAATTAGGGTTAACAAAAACTTTTGTTAATTAAAATCATTAGGAATTCATGTGTGTATGTGATGATTGTAGGAATGCATGAATGGACTTGTGTGATTGTTATGAATAGCAAGGAATGGTTTAAATATGAAAAAAACATCATCTAAATGAAATCCAAGCAGAAACATATCAAGAGAAATTCAAAAACAAACAAAATAAGCAAATGGTCATTTTTGCCAATCTTGCTCACTAGACCACTTTGAGTGTTTCTAGTCCAAGATTTCAAACAGAAAAAATTCCATTTCTTTTCACCCCTTGATAGACCAAGTAAAAGTGAACCCAAGACCACCTTTCAAACCCACAGAAACATTTGGCAATTGGATTAAAATGACAATTCAAAATTGAATCTATATCATATGTGAAGATCACCAATTCTCAAAAAACAACCAAACCAGTGCACCTTGACAAAACCAACTAACCAGAGACTACCTAGTATGTGACTAGTACACCCACCAATTTTCATCCAAAAATTCAAATTCAAATCTCTTTCAGCCATTTCATCAAACACCTTGCAAACACAAATAAAAAAAACATCAAACACTATAGTGAGCAGTGTTTATGCCTAACTTGTCTCCCCTCTAGATCACAGCACACTCTTAGTAGATCATCTAGTTCATTTAACAAGCTCTAGCACACTGTAAGCTTGACATTGCCATCAATGGTGAGCATGCCGAACCCCAAATGGACACCCCATTGTCGACAGCAAGCTAGGAGCAGCTCTAGCCTCGCCAACCTTGTCTAGGACACTGACCACCGTCCATCGCCACCCCATGTCCAACGCCAAAGCACTTCCAGCCCCTGGACCACACTAGAACCACCATGCCCTATGCCTCTGTGCCATGCAGAGAGCGCGCCAGAGCGCCGCACTCGACATGCGAGCACAGACCACGCACCGCCCTCGCCGCTTGCGTGCGCGATCACCATCGTCCCAGGAACCGCCAGTACATGCCCGTTCGTCGCTGCACGACCAGGAGAGCTCGTGCGCCATTAAAATGCCCGTCGGACCCACCTAGAGCACCGCAACATTACTACCAATTCGCACTGCCCCACGCCTCGTGACCATGCCGTTGAGCTTTGCCAGGAGGCAGAGCACCGTCCCCTACCGTCACCCATGCCATTAGCTCACTGTGACAACAACCACGACGAGCTCCACCCGCGCCCTTCGGTCCCCTCGCTGTACTATAAATAGAGGCCACCCCCGTTCGATTTCAGTACACCTTCACACTCCCCTCTCTCACAGAACCACCCCACCTCATCCCCGGAGCAAGGTGAGAAGCAGGTCGCCAGAATTTCGCCGGAGTCTGTCGTGGAGGAGGAGAAGAGGAGCCAGTGATTGGAGCCGCCCCAGGAGGAGCCACCGGTACCAGGAGGTTCGCCGTCGTCGACTTCGTCATTCGCCCCCATCGCCGACCCTCGCCTGAGCCCCAGTGAGCCTCACACGGCCCTCCCCCCCACTGGCCGTGCTAGGGTTCAGTCTCGCCGGTGTTGCCCGACAGAGACGACAAGCCCCAGTTGTTGGATTAGATGTTGATCGTATGGTCTAGATTGCCCCGTACCCCTTCGCACCCCTTCTCACTAACTGGTGGGGACATTCACTTAAACCCAACCGCACGCGCGCGTTGTGCGCCGTGGGCCGGCCCAGTTAACTTCCCGCGCAACCTAGTAATTCAAATTTAGGTTTATTAATTTAGTTTCAAACTTAGTTATGTACCTAGATTCAAAAATCAATCCAGAGAGATTCACTGAACCAAATTGCATGAAACTAATTTTGCTGGAAAGGAACTGAAATTATTAATCCAAGCCCGTTGGATTCAAATCATTTAGAGTTGTAGATCACCTATAGTAAAAATAACAAGGCAGAAGCTTTTTTGCATTCAAACATTTTTCAAAATTCAACCACAAAAGCTTTTGAGTTGATTCCAACTCTAAAAAATCACATTTGACAAGACCTTTCTGAATATATAAAAATATCTAGGTGTACTTGCAGAAATAATGGTCAAGCAATAAAATAATGCCTCATAGGCAATTATAGTCACTTTATTTAATTAAAATAAAAGGGTTAAACCTTATTAAATTGTGACACCACTTTAAATCACATTCCCAAGTACTTAAATATGTGGTGATGACATGTGTCAACATGATCCCATGTCTTACTTGGAGAATATTAAATCTTAAGTAGTTTTTCAATGAGTAGAAATTACTTTTCTAAAATAAAATAAATAATATAAAGTGCTTTAATCTTTGTGATAATAGTAGTGTGAACCTTTGTGTGCTAAATAGAAGTAGTTAAGAATTGTTTGGTGATTGTGTACCTCGTATTTATCTATAGATGCTAGTACCGAACAAGGATACGAGGAAGAAGGAGAATACTACGAGGAAGAAGTCGAGGAGAACTTCAACCACTGCTCTTCACAAGGCAAGCTATCTAAGCAAGCTTATACTTGCAATTATGCAAGCATCACTATACAAGTTAACTTAGCAAGCTACTATCTTAGCAAGCTAAGCCAAACCATGCAAGTTTTACTTGCAAGCTTACACCACTTGATACCCAATCTTAGTTTTATTTGCAAGCTTAGTTATTTTATTTGTTTATCAAAGCTTTCTATTTAAGTTTAATTAGTGACTTGTATATTTTAGAAAGATGTTAAAGGTAGCATAAAGAGCATAAAACATGGCCTAAGTGAGATAATCTTGATGTCATCCTGAGGCATGAGATTGAACTTAGCGCTTCCACACTTGTTTACCACCCCTCATTAGTGTTTACCCCCACTTGTAGATGCTAGTGCTAAGCATAAAAATTGATCACTTTAGATGGGAGTACTTGGTGAAAATGGTTATGAAAACCTTAGAATGATGAGTAATTCTACTGAAATGTTTTGACATGTGTTCTTGAACACCAGATGATTTTGACGATGAAAATGTTAAGGCATGAGCCTTAGCCCTTTATAAAACCGATGGTTGTCTGGATGCGATACCATTCCAATTTTACCGTACAACCACAATACCCGAAATTTGGGTAGGGCTTAACTGGAAGTTTATATACCTTAGTATGGGTTCCCTTGCAGCCAAGGTTTGAGATGAGGCTACCTTGTGAAGATTGTCCACCTATGCAGTTCCCAAGATGACATATGGTCATGGTTGGGAGGCCAAACTCCTAGGAGAGGTGCCTATACTAGGGCATGTAATTGAAAGGTTAGGATTGATTATCCGCATACTAAGTATGGTGAATTCAGGATTGTTCCTGACGGATGTATCGAATATTGTGGTGAAAGTGTACCACCTCTACAGAGTGTCAAACTATTAGAATAGCCGTGTCCGCGGTTATGGACAGTTGGAGTGGCCATACTGTTCTGTCGTCAGAAGTTTTCAAAATGACTTGTGAAATGAATCATGAATTTGACTTGACCAAAACAGGGTTGTGATATGAAACTCAAGTTCCCATTTAGGTGTTATAAAACTTTCAACTAGCTTTCTTTGCTTCTGAACTCAGTAGAGATAAATCTGGCTTTTTGCAAAACAACCTAGAGCCTAGTATTTCCTACTCAAAACCACTTCACTTGTTAGTATTAGTTTGCGAGTACTTACAGAGTACTCATGGCTTTGTCCCTAGCTATTCCCGTGGCCAGACTATGAAGAGGACTATCAGGAGGATGGACCGCAGGAAGGTTACGACAACTAGGATCATCTCACATCATCAGTATTGCATGCACCATGAAGATGGAGCCTCGCCCACGCTACCGTTATTATTACGTTATTCCGCTGCTATGATTGTATTAATACTGGATCATGTGATCCCTTATTTGTTGTAAAACTTTATGTATGGTTTGTAATGGATGATGTACTGTGATATCCAATCTATTATGTCTCACAAAAATGGTAATCCTGGGATTGCGATGTATGGCATAACAAGCATCTGGGATTAAAAATCTGGGTGTTGACAAGTTGGTATCAGAGCCATCCTGGCCATAGGAGACCCTAGTTTAGAATGGACGATTGAATCCAAAAACCTAGTTTCAAAACAAAGAAAGTGAGTATTTATGAAAACTTATTATCATTCTTACCACTTAGACTCTTTCATGAAAAATCATGTTACTTGAAACTTCTTGCAAACTTACATAAAATTTGACACACTTGATCACTCTACTAACTTACTCATCCTATATTCTTATAGATGGACGTGAAGTATAGCAAGTTCTATCAGTTGGGGAATGGAGGATATCTCATCTTTGAGCGTGACTTGGACCAGCTTTTGGAACTTCTGGAGCGTCCGCACCCCGAGTTCTTCGGAGCTCAGCTCAACTATCAGGAAGGAGAGGAATTGCAATGGTTGATTGTTGCAAGTCTCCGAGGAAAGATTAAAGCCCCCACCTCAGAGGGAATTCAGTTCACCATTAGAGAGAACAACTGGCTCGATGGACTTGCCAGGGCCATGCAGGAATCTCTTGCCCGTCTGTGTGGACATAGTATCAATCAGATCAAAGGTACCCGCTTTGAGTTCTGCCCAAGGCGTGATGCTATGGGACAGCCACTGGAGGCACCATATCACCCTGAGCTGAAGAATCAAGTGGACCACCTCAGCTTCATGATGTATGACCAGCAGAAGGAGTTGGACAATGCCCGCTCCTACGCCAACCACAACTCTGCCATCGCCGTCAAGAAGGACCAGACCATTGCCATGCTAGTGAAGGATCGCCAGTCTCGTCGCCGTTAGCTCGACAAGAAGGAGCACATCATTGGCCATCTCCGTCACAGGATCACCAAGTTAGAGGAGACCTCCACGAGAGGGACATGCAGCTTGAGGAGAGGGAGAATGCAGGGGAGGATATTCGTGGAGACCCCTATTCTTACCTTATTGATGATGATGACTTTTTGGAGGATCAAGCCATGGACTTCTTCACCGATGAGGATGACTTCGCCTTCATCGATGATGATGATCAGGATGATGAGGATGATGAGGACACCGACTCCGAGGAGTAGTAGCACTTGAGCACTAGCGTTAGTGAGTTGTATCTGGTCCCACTGTATCGTAGTTTCACAGAATGGTTCTTAAAACCATCTGTTTTTCCTTGATGTGGTGTGTGTTTGTATCGCGTGTTGTGAATGAATGAATGAAAAGCAAGTTGCTAGAACATCTGAGTCAAACTTCAAAAACTTTTCAAAAACAAAACCGAACCTTAGAAATTTCCCTCTTTTCTCATGATCTATCTCAAATTATCAGATGCCTCATGGAGGAATTCATCCCTGGACCCAATGTTGCAAATCTTGCAAATGTTGGTTTCTCACCGCGAAGCTGAAAGAGCCGAACATCAAGCCAACTTAGCCACCCTTCAACACATAGCTCAGATGGCCAACAACAACCAAGGCCATGGACATCAAGACAACCATGGATCCAAGCTCAAGAACTTCCAGAACACCAATCCACCTACCTTCACTAAGTCTGAAGAGCCCCTAGATGCAGATGATTGGCTGCAAACCATGGAGAACAACTTAGAAGTCGCGGGAGTGGAGGCTAATGAGAAAGTACTATTTGCCACCCACTATCTGGCTGGAGATGCAAGAGCATGGTGGAACAGCGTTTGCGCCATGAATGGAGGACAAATGATGACTTGGGATGAATTCAAAATCAAGTTTAGCAGAACCCATGTGCCACCGGGTTTGATCAAGAGTGAAAGAACATGTGGGCCCCCATGTGTGGTTTTGGTAATTAATGACAATCTCTATGGACTAATGCTTGTATCAAGTTGTACTTGTAGGAATTGTCCATAGGCAATGCTTGAACCATATGTTGGCTTCAAGGTTTGGAGAAGAAGAAAGTGAAGAGGATCAAGTGGTGACCAAGGTGTTCAAAGAGTGATCCACAGATTGGTCATGTGAGAGTTAAATCTATGAAGATCTCATGCTTAAAGCTTGCCATCCTCGATGATCATGGATCGATGAAGACAAGGTCAAAGTAAATGTTTTCCCATGTTGTATGGGGGAGTAACTTGCAAGTCTTCATCAAGCAAGTGCGTACAAGAGCAATCAAGAAAGGTGTTCCATCTTGAGAAGGACAAGACCGTCTAAATCATAATCAAGTGGAATATGCACAAGGCAAAGGTATGATCTTGATAGGGTTTCTTTCTTACCGGTCTCGTGGTGTTAGTTGGGGAGACCGGTTTATATGATAGACAACCGTACTATCAAGAGGGGCTCCCAAGTGAGTAACTCGATCATATCGTTCAGAGAGAGCTCAAACCTTTGCATACTTAGCATCATCCTTTCTTGGTTGTTATTTGGATCTTATCCCTGTGAGGTTCTAGAGCTTGTGCTAATATTCATAACAAGCCCTAGTTCATCAAAAACGGATTTCCCCTTTATATCTTATTGCGTTTTTGATCTTGGAGGTTTTACCGGTTTGTCTTTTAGAGATAGGTAAAACCTTCCATTCTTTGGTTCTTACTCATGTGAGGATTTAGAGCTTGTTTTAATCTCCATGACAAGCTCTAGTTCATCGAAAACGGATTTCATATGCATTCTCTACTACGTTTTCAATGTTGGAGGTTTTACTGGTTTGTCTTTTTGATAGAGGTTAAACATTTCGTCATTTGGTTCTAGACTCCCTTGATGTACTATTATGTTTTTCTGTATGATCTTATAGAGCTTATTGTCCTCTTTAAAACGAGCCCAAGATCATCAAAATTGGAGTCCGGATGCAAAAGTTATGGATGTTTTCGTATTGGTCTTTCTGCCAGTTTTTGTAAGACCGGAGACTCCGGACTAATCTCCGGTCTAATCTCCAGACCGTGTCCAGTTCGTCCTCTAGATTGTCCCCGTTTGGCCTGGGTACACCAGAGACTCCGGTCCTAGTCTGGAGACTCCGGACCGGGCGATTCCTGGGCCTAACGGTTGGATTTCTAGAGACCTATGTAAGGGGCCCTTCTTCCCCAATGGTTCCCTAGCTCTATTGCAAGTTTCCCCCACCATTGTTGACCTTTTGAAGCTTGCTACCCCCTTCAATCCCTCCCTTGATTCTTGCATATACTTTAGGGATTTGAAAGAGGAGATCTAGATCTACAATCCTACCAATCCATCTCTCCTCTAAGTGAGGGGAACATCTTGGGAACTAGATCTTGGAGTCTTTTGTGGATTTCCTCCTTTGTTCTTCCTCTCTTATTCCCCCACAAGCTTTTGTAGCTTTGGTGGAATTTGGGAGAGAAGGATTTGAGCACTACTTGTGTTCTTGCCATTGCATTTGGTGCATCGGTTTGAGTTCTCCCCAGAGGATTTAGTGAGTGAAAGTTGAGAAGCTTTTTACTCTTGGGTTCTTGGAACCCTAGAAGGTTTGTTGGTGTTGCAGGTTGTGGCATTGGTGGCGTTTGTTGGGAGCCTCCAATTAAGTTGTGGAGAAGTGCCCCGACCTTGTGAGAGGTTCCGGTTTGCCACCGACAAGTGCACCGATAGTGGAAGCGTGGATCGATCCCATTGGGGTGAGATTCACCGGAGAATAAGGGAGGACTTTTGTGGCGTTGGTGGTTTGATAGCACCCCCTCTCCAAACGAGACGTACTCCATGTTGGGAGGAACTCGGTAAAATATGTTGTCCCCGCGTGCCTCGGTTATCTCTATACCCGAGCTCTTTACTTATGCACTTTACATTGTGATATCCTTCGTGCTTGAAGTAATATATATCTTGCTATCACTTTGTTGCTTGTATTTCTTAGCATAAGTTGTTGGTGCACATAGGTGAACCTTAGTTGATCTAGGTTGTGCTTTACAAAGTAAACACTAGTTTTATTCCGCCTTTGTTGAGACACTCTAGGAAAAAAAATTATCGCCTATTCACCCCCCCTCTAGGTGACATCTGTATCCTTTCAAAGAGGATGAGAGATGAATTCAGGGAACTAAAGCAAGGGAGAATAACAGTAGTTGAGTACCATGACAAATTTTTGTCATTGGCTCGATATGCACCTGATGATATTGACACTAAAGCTAAGAAGAAGGAGAGATTCCTGAATGGTCTGCATGATGAGATGCAAACAGTGTTAGTCAATATCCCATTTGCGGACATTGAAGCCCTAGTGGATTCTGCCATTCAAATGGAAGGAAAGATCAACCAAGCCAATGAGAATCGCAAACGTAGAATGATGCATCAACCAGGAACCCACCATACCCCAAAGTATCGCCCCAACCCATCTCCAGGATTTGCCCCAAGAACCAATAGACCCCCGATGAAGCGTCCGACCTATCCCAACCATGGAGGAGGAAACCCAAGGCCCGGAGGAAACCACAACAACCCCAGAAATTTCAAAAATTTCAACTGTGCGCCGCCCAAGTTCAACAACAACAATGTCACCACCAACACCAACACTGCCCCAAGGACTGGAAGCAATGTTGTGCCTGTTGCAGCAAAGGACAAGTCCCAAGTGACTTGTTATGAATGTGGAACCAAGGGTAACTATTCCAATGAGTGCCCCAAGAAGACTGCAGCAACCCCCAATGTGAATGCCCCAGCTCAGCAGCAGCATCGTGTTCATCTTGGAAGGAGATTTGCCCCAGGTAATTCGCTCAACCGCAACGGCTGTCTATTTCTCATGCATGCTGAAGAAGCCCAAGAAGAGCCAGATGTCGTGCTGGGTATGTTTTCTGTTAACTCAGTACTTGCAAGAGTGTTGTTTAATTCTGGAGCATCGCACTTGTTTGTTACCGAAGAATTTTCATGCACTAGTAAGATTCAACCAACAAAATTGAAGCATGTTATGATAGTTCAAATACCTGGTTCAACCACCAAAGCTAGACAAATTTGCAAAGGCGTACCTATCCGAGTCCATGGCATAGATTTTTATGCTAATCTAATAGTACTCGGAACTAAAGGTTTGGAAGTAGTACTAGGAATGGATTGGATGTCAAAACATAAAGGATTAATCGACTGTGCCAAGAAATCCATAACCATGACCAGTACAGTCGGAATATCAGTACAACACTTATCCGAAACCTTTCCCCATCAATTCAAGTGCAACAAGAGTCTAGCCCAACCCACCATTTACCAAGTCAGAATAGTCTGTGAATACCCCGACATATTTCCAGATGTTTTGCCCGGTATGCCCCCATATCAGGATATCGAGTTTATCATTGAACTAATCCCTGGAACTGGACCCATAGCCAAGAGACCGTATAGTATGAACCCGTCTGAATTAGTGGAGCTGAAGAAGCAACTGGATGCTATGTTGGAGATAGGATTGATCCAACCAAGTGCATCGCCATGGAGATCACCTGTTTGTTTGTGGACAATAAATATGGAGGTAACCGTTTGTATACGGATTATCAGAAGTTGAACGATGTCACCATCAAAAACAAGTACCCACTGCAAAAGATAGAAGACCTGTTTGACCAGTTGACCGGTGCCAAAGTGTTTTCTAAGATTGATCTTAGAACTGGTTATCATCAACTCAATATTCATGCAGAGGATATTCCGAAGACTGCCTTTACCACCAGATATGGATTATATGAGTACACTGTCATGTCTTTTGGAGTAACCAATGCCCCCGCTTATTTCATGAACCTCATGAATAAGATTTTTATGGACTTCCTGGATAAGTTTGTCGTTGTTTTCATCAATGACATTCTGATCTATTCCAAATGAGAAGAAGAACATGAGCTACATCTAAGTACCATCCTTGGAACCCATATGGAGCATCAGTTGTATGCCAAGTTTAGCAAATGTGAATTTTGGTTACAGGAGGTAGGATTCCTCGGACATATCGTATCAGCCGGAGGAATTGCTGTTGACCCTGCAAAGGTGAAGGATGTGGAAGAATGGCAAGCCCCAACCACTCAAACCCATGTTCGTGCATTTCTCTGATTAGCGAGATATTACTGCAAGTTCGTAGAAGGATTCTCGAGTATCGCAAGACCCATGACCCAATTTTTGAAGAAGGAAAAGAAGTTTGAATGGACGAACAAATGTGAAGCGAGTTTTCAAGAACCCAAGAAGAGATTGATTTCAACCCCAATCTTGATCATGTCGGATATCACGAAGCATTTTGATGTGTATTGTGATGCATCCAAGATTGGTCTCGGATGTGTGTTGATGCAAGAAGGCAAAGTAATATCTTACCTATCTCGACAACTGAAGCAGCATGAGCAGAATTATCCTACCCATGACCTTGAACTAGCAGCTGTAGTTCTAGCCCTGAAGACATGGAGGGATTATCTTATGGGAAACCGTTGTGAGATTTATTCGGATCACAAGAGCCTGAAGTATATATTCACTCAGAAGGAGCTGAATATGAGGCAGAGAAGATGGATAGAGCTAATCAAGGACTATGATCTGGACATTCATTATCACCCCCGTAAAGCCAATGTGGTAGCAGATGCCCTTAGTAAATTTCCGTGCCGCTTGAACTCCATGATTCTAAAGGAGCAACCAAGTTTGCACAAGGAGATGGAAAATTTCAGAATGGAGCTGGTAAGTGAAGGATTTTTGGCTAGCATAGAAATTCAACCCACTTTGATTAGCCAGATCAAGGAGGCACAGAAAGGAAATGCTAGTATCGACGGAATCAAACGTCGTATTGGTACATGCAAAGTACCCAGATTCACCGAAGATGAAGGAGTTTTGTGGTACAAAGGACATATCTGTGTGCCAGCAGATTCAGAGTTGAAGCAAGATATTTTGAAAGAGGCCCATGATACTCTTTATTCTATCCACCCCGGAGGAACGAAGATGTATCAAGATTTGAAGGAGCAATTTTGGTGGTATAAGATGAAGAGAGAAATCGGAAGCTACATAGACAAGTGTGATATATGTCAGAGAGTCAAGGCGGGACATCAGAGACCTGCAGGACTGTTGCAACCATTGTAGATTCCGGAATGGAAGTGGGATTCAGTTGGAATGGTTTTATCACCGGATTGCCTACATCTAGTAGGGAAAATGACTCTATTTGGGTCATAGTTGATCGACTGTCCAAGTTAGCCCATTTCTTACCAGTCAAGACCACATACCAGAGTTCAAAGCTAGCAGAGTTGTATATTCCTAGAATCGTCAGTTTGCACGGAGTCTCCAAGAACATTGTGTTGGATCGAGGAACTCAGTTTACCTCGAGATTTTGGAAGAAAGTCCAAGAAAGATGAAGAACCCGACTGGATTTCAGCATAGCATATCACCCTCGGACCGATGGACAAACGAAGCGAGTAAATCAAATAATCGAAGATATGTTGACAGCCTATGTGCTATAGTATGGATAAAAATGGGAAGATTGTCTGCCTTTTGCAGAATTTTCGTACAACAATAGTTATCAAGCTAGTTTGCAAATGGCCCCATTTGAATTCATGTATGGAAGGAAGTGTCGTACCCCTTTGAATTGGTCGGAAGTAGGAGAGAGTCAGATTTTCGGACCCGACATCCTACGAGAAGCAGAAGAGGAAGTTCACAAGATCCATGAGCACCTCAAGACTGCCCAATCTAGACAGAAGAGTTATGCCAACAAGAGACGTCGAGACCTCGCTTTCAATATCGGAGATTTTGTTTATCTCAAAGTGTCGCCTTTGAAAGGAATGCAACGTTTCCAGCTCAAAGGAAAGTTAGCCCCCAGATATATTGGACCTTTCAAGATTCTGAATCATTGAGGAGAAGTATCGTATCAACTGGAACTGCCAGAGGAGATGTCAGCAGTGCATAATGTGTTCCATATATCGTTACTTCGCAAATGCCTCGAAGTCCCGGAGAAGACTGGAGTTTTCAAGAACATTGATCACCGAACCATAGAGATCAACAATGACCTGACGTATCCCAAAGTACCCATTCATATTTAGGAGGAAGCTTTCAGAACCACCGGGACCCGAAGCATCAAGTTTTTCAAGATTCAGTGGAGCAACCACACTGAAGACGAAGCTACCTGGGAACGACAAGATTACATCAAGACGGAGTTTCCCGATCTCTTTAAATCCTAGTTTTCTTTTTATTCTTTCTCAAATCTCGGGACGAGATTTTGTTTAAGGAGGGAAGGTTTGTAACATCCCAAAAATATTGATCAAGATTATCAAATTCCAATCACCAAAATTAGGGTTAACAAAAACTTTTGTTAATTAAAATCATTATGAATGCATGTGTGTATGTGATGATTGTATGAATGCATGAATGGACTTGTGTGATTGGTATGAATAGCAAGGAATGGTTTAAAGATGAAAAAACATCATCTAAATCAAATCCAAGCAGAAACAAATCAAGAGAAATTCAAAAAAAACAAAATAAGAAAATGGTCATTTTTGCCAATCTTGCTCACTAGACCACTTTGAGTGTTTCTAGTCCAAGATTTCAAACACAAACAATTCCATTTCTTTTCACCCCTTGGTAGATCAAGTAAAAGTGAACCCAATCCCACCTTTCATACCCACATAAACATTTGGCAACTAGATTAAAATGACAATTCAAAATTGAATCTATATCATATGTGAAGATCACCAATTCTCAAAAACCAACCAAGCCAGTGCACCTTCACAAAACCAACTAACCAGAGACTACCTAGTATGTGACTAGTACACCCACCAATTTTCATCCAAAAATTCAAATTCAAATCTCTTTCGGCCATTTCATCAAACACCTTGCAAACACAAATCAAACAAAACATCAAACACTATAGTGAGCAGTGTTTGTGCCTAACTTGTCTCCCCTATAGCTCATAGCACACTCTTAGTAGATCATCTAGTTCATTTAACAAGCTCTAGCACACTGTAAGCTTGACATTGCCATCAATATTGAGCATGCCGAACCCCAAATGGCCACCCCATTGTTGACAGCAAGCTAGAAGCAGCTCTAGCCTCGCCTACCTTGTCTGAGACACTCACCACCGTCCACCGCCACCCCCTGTCCAAAGCCAAAGCACTGCAAGCCCCTGGACCACCCTAGAACCTTCACGACCTATGCCTTTGTGCCATGCTGAGAGCGCACCAGAGCGTCGCACTCGACACGCGATCATAGACCGCGCGCCGCCCTTGCCGCTTGCGTGCGTGATCACCACAGTCCCAGGAACCGCCAGGACATGCCCGTTTGTCGCCGCGCGACCAGGAGAGCCCGTGCGCCATTAAAATGCCCGTCGGACCCGCCTAGAGCACTGCAACGTTCCAACCAATTCGCACTGCCCCACACCTCGCCTTTGAAAGGAAGGCAACGTTTCCAGCTCAAAGGAAAGTTAGCCCCCAGATATATTGGACCTTTAAGATTCTGAATCATTGAGGAGAAGTATCGTATCAACTGGAACTGCCAGAGGAGATGTCAGCAGTGCATAATGTGTTCCATATATCGTTACTTCGCAAATGCCTCGAAGTCCTGGAGAAGACTGGAGTTTTCAAGAACATTGATCACCGAACCATAGAGATCAACAATGACCTGACGTATCCCGAAGTACCCATTCATATTTAGGAGGAAGCTTTCAGAACCACCAGGACCCGAAGCATCAAGTTTTTCAAGATTCAGTGGAGAAACCACACTGAAGACGAAGCTACCTGGGAACGAGAAGATTACATCAAGACGGAGTTTCCCGATCTCTTTAAATCCTAGTTTTCTTTTTCTTCTTTCTCAAATCTCGGGACGAGATTTTGTTTAAGGAGGTAAGGTTTGTAACATCCCAAAAATATTGATCAAGATTATCAAATTCCAATCACCAAAATTAGGGTTAACAAAAACTTTTGTTAATTAAAATCATTATGAATGCATGTGTGTATGTGATGATTGTATGAATGCATGAATGGACTTGTGTGATTGTTATGAATAGCAAGGAATGGTTTAAAGATGAAAAAAACATCATCTAAATCAAATCCAAGCAGAAACAAATCAAGAGAAATTCAAAAACAAACAAAATAAGAAAATGGTCATTTTTGCCAATCTTGCTCACTAGACCACTTTGAGTGTTTCTAGTCCAAAATTTCAAACACAAACAATTCCATTTCTTTTCACCCCTTGGTAGAGCAAGTAAAAGTGAACCCAAGCCCACCTTTCATACCCACAGAAACATTTGGCAACTAGATTAAAATGACAATTCAAAATTGAATCTATATCATATGTGAAGATCACAAATTCTCAAAAACCAACCAAACCAGTGCACCTTGACAAAAACAACTAACCAGAGACTACCTAGTATGTGACTAGTACACCCACCAATTTTCATCCAAAAATTCAAATTCAAATCTCTTTCGGCCATTTCATCAAACACCTTGCAAACACAAATCAAACAAAACATCAAACACTATAGTGAGCAGTGTTTGTGCCATACTTGTCTCCCCTCTAGCTCATAGCACACTCTTAGTAGATCATCTAGTTCATTTAACAAGCTCTAGCACACTGTAAGCTTGACATTGCCATCAATATTGAGCATCCCGAACCCCAAATGGCCACCCCATTGTTGACAGCAAGCTAGAAGCAGCTCTAGCCTCGCCTACCTTGTCTGAGACACTCACCACCGTCCACCGCCACCCCCTGTCCAAAGCCAAAGCACTGCAAGCCCCTGGACCACCCTAGAACCTTCACGCCCTATGCCTTTGTGCCATGCTGAGAGCGCACCAGAGCGTCGCACTCGACACGCGATCATAGACCGCGCGCCGCCCTTGCCGCTTGCGTGCGTGATCACCACAGTCCCAGGAACCGCCAGGACATGCCCGTTTGTCGCCGCACGACCAGGAGAGCCCGTGCACCATTAAAATGCCCGTCGGACCCGCCTAGAGCACTACAATGTTCCAACCAATTCGCACTGCCCCACACCTCGCCTTTGAAAGGAAGGCAATGTTTCTAGCTCAAAGGAAAGTTAGCCCCAGATATATTGGACCTTTAAGATTCTGAATCATTGAGGAGAAGTATCGTATCAACTGGAACTGCCAGAGGATATGTCAGCAGTGCATAATGTGTTCCATATATCGTTACTTCGCAAATGCCTCGAAGTCCCGGAGAAGACTGGAGTTTTCAAGAACATTGATCACCAAACCATAGAGATCAACAATGACCTAACGTATCCCGAAGTACCCATTCATATTTAGGAGGAAGCTTTCAGAACCACCAGGACCCGAAGCATCAAGTTTTTCAAGATTCAGTGGAGAAACCACACTGAAGACGAAGCTACCTGGGAACGAGAAGATTACATCAAGACGGAGTTTCCCGATCTCTTTAAATCCTAGTTTTCTTTTTCTTCTTTCTCAAATCTCGGGACGAGATTTTGTTTAAGGAGGGAAGGTTTGTAACATCCCAAAAATATTGATCAAGATTATCAAATTCCAATCACCAAAATTAGGGTTAACAAAAACTTTTGTTAATTAAAATCATTATGAATGCATGTGTGTATGTGATGATTGTATGAATGCATGAATGGACTTGTGTGATTGTTATGAATAGAAAGGAATGGTTTAAAGATGAAAAAAACATCATCTAAATCAAATCCAAGCAGAAACAAATCAAGAGAAATTCAAAAACAAACAAAATAAGAAAATGGTCATTTTTGCTAATCTTGCTCACTAGACCACTTTGAGTGTTTCTAGTCCAAGATTTCAAACACAAACAATTCCATTTCTTTTCACCCCTTGGTAGAGCAAGTAAAAGTGAACCCAACCCACCTTTCATACCCACAGAAACATTTGGCAACTAGATTAAAATGACAATTCAAAATTGAATCTATATCATATGTGAAGATCACCAATTCTCAAAAACCAACCAAACCAGTGCACCTTGACAAAAACAACTAACCAGAGACTACCTAGTATGTGACTAGTACACCCACCAATTTTCATCCAAAAATTCAAATTCAAATCTCTTTCGGCCATTTCATCAAACACCTTGCAAACACAAATCAAACAAAACATCAAACACTATAGTGAGCAGTGTTTGTGCCATACTTGTCTCCCCTCTAGCTCATAGCACACTCTTAGTAGATCATCTAGTTCATTTAACAAGCTCTAGCACACTGTAAGCTTGACATTGCCATCAATATTGAGCATCCCGAACCCCAAATGGCCACCCCATTGTTGACAGCAAGCTAGAAGCAGCTCTAGCCTCGCCTACCTTGTCTGAGACACTCACCACCGTCCACCGCCACCCCCTGTCCAAAGCCAAAGCACTGCAAGCCCCTGGACCACCCTAGAACCTTCACGCCCTATGCCTTTGTGCCATGCTGAGAGCGCACCAGAGCGTCGCACTCGACACGCGATCATAGACCGCGCGCCGCCCTTGCCGCTTGCGTGCGTGATCACCACAGTCCCAGGAACCGCCAGGACATGCCCGTTTGTCGCCGCACGACCAGGAGAGCCCGTGCACCATTAAAATGCCCATCGGACCCGCCTAGAGCACTACAATGTTCCAACCAATTCGCACTGCCCCACACCTCGCCTTTGAAAGGAAGGCAATGTTTCTAGCTCAAAGGAAAGTTAGCCCCAGATATATTGGACCTTTAAGATTCTGAATCATTGAGGAGAAGTATCGTATCAACTGGAACTGCCAGAGGATATGTCAGCAGTGCATAATGTGTTCCATATATCGTTACTTCGCAAATGCCTCGAAGTCCCGGAGAAGACTGGAGTTTTCAAGAACATTGATCACCAAACCATAGAGATCAACAATGACCTAACGTATCCCGAAGTACCCATTCATATTTAGGAGGAAGCTTTCAGAACCACCAGGACCCGAAGCATCAAGTTTTTCAAGATTCAGTGGAGAAACCACACTGAAGACGAAGCTACCTGGGAACGAGAAGATTACATCAAGACGGAGTTTCCCGATCTCTTTAAATCCTAGTTTTCTTTTTCTTCTTTCTCAAATCTCGGGACGAGATTTTGTTTAAGGAGGGAAGGTTTGTAACATCCCAAAAATATTGATCAAGATTATCAAATTCCAATCACCAAAATTAGGGTTAACAAAAACTTTTGTTAATTAAAATCATTATGAATGCATGTGTGTATGTGATGATTGTATGAATGCATGAATGGACTTGTGTGATTGTTATGAATAGAAAGGAATGGTTTAAAGATGAAAAAAACATCATCTAAATCAAATCCAAGCAGAAACAAATCAAGAGAAATTCAAAAACAAACAAAATAAGAAAATGGTCATTTTTGCTAATCTTGCTCACTAGACCACTTTGAGTGTTTCTAGTCCAAGATTTCAAACACAAACAATTCCATTTCTTTTCACCCCTTGGTAGAGCAAGTAAAAGTGAACCCAACCCACCTTTCATACCCACAGAAACATTTGGCAACTAGATTAAAATGACAATTCAAAATTGAATCTATATCATATGTGAAGATCACCAATTCTCAAAAACCAACCAAACCAGTGCACCTTGACAAAAACAACTAACCAGAGACTACCTAGTATGTGACTAGTACACCCACCAATTTTCATCCAAAAATTCAAATTCAAATCTCTTTCGGCCATTTCATCAAACACCTTGCAAACACAAATCAAACAAAACATCAAACACTATAGTGAGCAGTGTTTGTGCCATACTTGTCTCCCCTCTAGCTCATAGCACACTCTTAGTAGATCATCTAGTTCATTTAACAAGCTCTAGCACACTGTAAGCTTGACATTGCCATCAATATTGAGCATCCCGAACCCCAAATGGCCACCCCATTGTTGACAGCAAGCTAGAAGCAGCTCTAGCCTCGCCTACCTTGTCTGAGACACTCACCACCGTCCACCGCCACCCCCTGTCCAAAGCCAAAGCACTGCAAGCCCCTGGACCACCCTAGAACCTTCACGCCCTATGCCTTTGTGCCATGCTGAGAGCGCACCAGAGCGTCGCACTCGACACGCGATCATAGACCGCGCGCCGCCCTTGCCGCTTGCGTGCGTGATCACCACAGTCCCAGGAACCGCCAGGACATGCCCGTTTGTCGCCGCACGACCAGGAGAGCCCGTGCACCATTAAAATGCCCGTCGGACCCGCCTAGAGCACTACAATGTTCCAACCAATTCGCACTGCCCCACACCTCGCCTTTGAAAGGAAGGCAATGTTTCTAGCTCAAAGGAAAGTTAGCCCCAGATATATTGGACCTTTAAGATTCTGAATCATTGAGGAGAAGTATCGTATCAACTGGAACTGCCAGAGGATATGTCAGCAGTGCATAATGTGTTCCATATATCGTTACTTCGCAAATGCCTCGAAGTCCCGGAGAAGACTGGAGTTTTCAAGAACATTGATCACCAAACCATAGAGATCAACAATGACCTAACGTATCCCGAAGTACCCATTCATATTTAGGAGGAAGCTTTCAGAACCACCAGGACCCGAAGCATCAAGTTTTTCAAGATTCAGTGGAGAAACCACACTGAAGACGAAGCTACCTGGGAACGAGAAGATTACATCAAGACGGAGTTTCCCGATCTCTTTAAATCCTAGTTTTCTTTTTCTTCTTTCTCAAATCTCGGGACGAGATTTTGTTTAAGGAGGGAAGGTTTGTAACATCCCAAAAATATTGATCAAGATTATCAAATTCCAATCACCAAAATTAGGGTTAACAAAAACTTTTGTTAATTAAAATCATTATGAATGCATGTGTGTATGTGATGATTGTATGAATGCATGAATGGACTTGTGTGATTGTTATGAATAGCAAGGAATGGTTTAAAGATGAAAAAAACATCATCTAAATCAAATCCAAGCAGAAACAAATCAAGAGAAATTCAAAAACAAACAAAATAAGAAAATGGTCATTTTTGCCAATCTTGCTCACTAGACCACTTTGAGTGTTTCTAGTCCAAGATTTCAAACACAAACAATTCCATTTCTTTTCACCCCTTGGTAGAGCAAGTAAAAGTGAACCCAAGCCCACCTTTCATACCCACAGAAACATTTGGCAACTAGATTAAAATGACAATTCAAAATTGAATCTATATCATATGTGAAGATCACCAATTCTCAAAAACCAACCAAACCAGTGCACCTTGACAAAACCAACTAACCAGAGACTACCTAGTATGTGACTTGTACACCCACCAATTTTCATCCAAAAATTCAAATTCAAATCTCTTTCGGCCATTTCATCAAACACCTTGCAAACACAAATCAAACAAAACATCAAACACTATAGTGAGCAGTGTTTGTGCCTAACTTGTCTCCCCTCTAGCTCATAGCACACTCTTAGTAGATCATCTAGTTCATTTAACAAGCTCTAGCACACTGTAAGCTTGACATTGCCATCAATATTGAGCATGCCGAACCCCAAATGGCCACCCCATTGTTGACAGCAAGCTAGAAGCAGCTCTAGCCTCGCCTACCTTGTCTGAGACACTGACCACCGTCCATCGCCACCCCCTGTCCAAAGCCAAAGCACTGCAAGCCCCTGGACCACCCTAGAACCTTCACGCCCTATGCCTTTGTGCCATGCTGAGAGCGCACCAGAGCGTCGGACTCGACATGCGATCATAGACCGCGTGCCGCCCTTGCCGCTTGCGTGCGTGATCACCACCGTCCCAGGAACCGCCAGGACATGCCCGTTTGTCGCCGCGCGACCAGGAGAGCCCGTGCGCCATTAAAATTCCCATCGGACCCGCCCAGAGCACTGCAATGTTCCAACCAATTCGCACTGCCCCACACCTCGCGACCATGCCGTTGAGCTTCGCCAGGAGGCAGAGCACCGTCCCTTACCGTCTCCCATGCCATTAGCTCACTGTGATGACGACCACGACAAGCTCCACCCGCGCCCTTCGGCCCCCTCGCTGCACTATAAATAGAGGCCACCCCCGTTTTATTTCAGCACACCTTCACATTCCCCTCTCTCTCAGAACCACCCCACCTCATCCCCAGAGCAAGGCAAGCAGCAGGTCACCGGAATTTTGCCGGAGTCTGTCGCGGAGGAGGAGAAGCGGAGCCAGCGATTGGAGCCGCCCTAGGAGGAGCCACCGGTACTAGGAGGTTCGCCGTTGTCGACTTCGTCGTTCGCCCCCATCACCCACCCTCGTCGGAGCCCCGGTGAGCCTCACATGACCCCCACTGGCCGCGCTAGGGTTCAGTATCGCAGGCGTTGCCCGACGGAGATGACAAGCCCCAGCTGTTGGATTAGATGTTGATCGTATGGTCTAGATTGCCCCGTACCACTTCGCACACCCCCTGTCTCACTAACTGGTGGGGACATTCACTTAAACCCAACCGCGCGCGCTGTGCGCCGTGGGCCGGCACAGTTAACCTCCCGCGTGACCCAGTAATTCAAATTTAGGTTTATTAATTTAGTTTCAAACTTAGTTCTATACCTAGATTCAAAAATCAATCTAGAGAGATTCACTGAACCAAATTGCATGAAACTAATTTTGCTGGAAAGGTACTGAAATTCTTAATCCAAGCCCGTTGGATTCAAATCATTTAGATTTGTAGATCACCTATAGTACAAATAACAAGGCAGAAGCTTTTCTGTATTCAAACATTTTTCAAAATTCAACCACAAAAGCTTTTGAGTTGATTCCAACTCTCAAAAATCACATTTGACAAGACCTTTCTGAATATACAAAAATATCTAGGTGTACTTGCAGAAATAATGGTCAAGAAATAAAAGAATGCCTCATAGGCAATTCTAGTCACTTTATTTAATTAAAATAAAAGGGTTAAACCTTATTAAATTGTGACACCACTTTAAATCACATTCCCAAGTACTTAAATATGTGGTGATGACATGTGTCAACATGATCCCATGTCTTAGTTGGAGAATATTAAATCTTAAGTAGTTTTTCAATGAGTAGAAATTACTTTTCTAAAATAAAATAAATAAGACAAAGTGCTTTAATCTTTGTGATAATAGTGATGATGCTAGATCATCTAGTGTGAACCTTTGTGTGCTAAATAGAAGTAGTTATGAATTGTTTGGTGATTGTGTACCTCGTATTTATTTATAGACGCTAGTACCGAACAAGGATATGAGGAGGAAGGAGAATACTACGAGGAAGAAGTCGAGGAGTGCGGTGACCCAGCATACCATTGCATGATGTAGTATACTATAGTCGTTGACATAACACCAATGAAACACCGTTCACTAGTATTACATCCCTCAGAATGGCACAACAGAAACACATTGGGTCCAATACATGGCTAAAGGTTACAACTCACTCTTTACACAAGATCCAGAGAGCACTCTAGGTTAAAGAGAGAGAAAGAACTTACAGAGAAGAATCAAAGATAAACAACGCAAAAACTATTATACTATTAAAACTAGTATTTTAACTAAGGAATTGGCATTGCTGCTATTGCAATACACTACAGAATTAGGTTCTTAGGCTAGAGATTATATTCCTATCTAATCATTAACTTCATATTCACTTGAGTTGATGTATATGTTGACTTCCTTGACTTCATTGAAGAGCTTTAGCTGTTGATGATTCCTGGAGCATAACTTGGTGTAGACATCGTCTTCACGGCTTCAGAATCTAGCAAGGGTTAAGAAGATACTTTGAGTATGAGCGTACTCAGCAAATTCACTAGAAAAGGATTGTTTGATGCACTATAACTACAACCACAGATCGTAGGTCATAGGAAATGCAAGTTTTTATAAACATTTCTTCAAATGTTGCTTTTATTCTGAAAAGCTATGTCCGTCATCCTTCACAGGTTTACCAGAACTTTCATGGAGTTCCTTTCCCGCCACGTTCGCAGCTCTTTCCCGGAACAGGGAGTAACAAGTTACAGTTCTTACACTCTACAGAGGTGCGTCACTTTAACCATGAGAGATCAACTCTTTGTTGCACAACCGGGCAGCTTTTTCCCGTCCACAATTCCATGATGTGGGGCCCAGAAGATGATCCAAGCCAATCACTTCCCCCTTCGCGACCTTGCATGCCTCCTTGGTGTACACCATGCCCACATATTGGATTACGGCAATGGTTTGTACAAACCGTTAGATGCCAGAACTATCGTGGGATGATGAGGGTTCCCACCCATATGCTGCATATCCTCTACGAATTACCAATTAATATGCACGCTTCGAGGATAACATCCACGACCTACACATCCGGCTTCGTGCGAGAGGAAGAAGATACAGCTGACTCCTCCGTCCCATTCCAAATCTCATGGTCAACGCGTAATATACAGCGTAAGAATCACTAGCGACATTGGTGGTTAAGTCCTAGGTTATATAGTTTTGAACAGTGGTATTCCAACTGTCAGATTTAATAGATTATCTCATCACCCTGGATCAGTAACCAATAGTTCACATTATTATCGAAAATAGTGTTTTTAGACCTTTTTCAAATGCAGGTGATAACAACACTGGATTTGTAAAATACTTTACAGAAAATAAACAAAGGACATGAGCAAGTGTGAACTTGCCTTTTGTGGTTGCAAGATTATGCACTCACGGTCTTCGAGTTAGTATAAGATCCAAAATCTGAAATCAACATCATTGGTCCGGTAAGGACTAATGTTTAAAGAAGCAATATGCTTTTATGCATAAGTAATGTGATGCACGTTCTAAACACAAATCCCGGGGATAACATTGTCCTAGGGTTTGGATTTCAGAAATGGTTACTTTGGAATGTGTGGTCCTTTTAGATAAGTTTCACATTTGTGCTTCTATTAGAGCTTATGAGTGGTTGTGAGCAACACATATGTAGCAATAAAATATATATACTTATGAAATGCTAGTCAAGTTTCTTATATAAGAGTTTTTGTTTGAAGTGGCAAAAAGAATAACCTTCGAAGAAAAGGTTTCTCTTCTAAGGTCTAAACAAGCTTTGTGGTTAGTTAGTGGTGGTTGATGTTATTTGTTTGCTCGAGTGGTTTGGATTGAGTTGCTTTATAACTTAACTAACTCGGACCAAAGTTAACTATAAAACATATAATAATGCTTATAGTGTTATATTTAGATTCTGTAGACTAAAGTTAACTTTAAAATAAGGATAGTTTGAAAGTATAATTCTTATGATATTTGTACCTTGTGTATCTGGAATGTTTTCTTTAAGTTACTTAAGATTGGTTATTCTTTTACTTGGTGTAATGGTTTCTTGATTTTTTTATAATGGGTAGTATCATTTACCTTTTATAAAGGAGTGATTATAGTTTATAAACCAAGATATATTATTACTTAATCACTTATGAACTTTCTATAGTGTTGTGGTAGTTTTTGTAATTTGGTGGTTAACATAGATAGAAAGGATTTGGTGTATTCATAAGTTGTTCTTCAAGGTTAATTTTATAAGTGGGAATCCTTTTAGAATATAATCTTTACTTAATGTAGAAAATAATTGAATAAAAAGGTATTTATAATGTTTTAAACCACTATGGCTTCATATTATTAATATTTAAGACTAATACTATTAATTAAACTTAATTTACTCATTTTAGAAATATTAACAGATTTTATTCATTCTTATATGAATTATTAATTAAGTAAATAAGTTTAAATTTGAGTTATTAAAATAGTTAAATTTTATTTAACTCAAAAGTGGAATATTTTATTTTTAGGTATTATTTTTGTGATCATTTTGGTATATTTATTTATTTATTTGTGATCTAGAAATAATAAAACATGATTTTTACAATTCTTATTACTTTATAATTACTTAATAAATAATAAATATTTAATTAAGTGAAATAATAATGCATGATTATAATTTTTAATTATAATTCCTATTGTGCAAAGATTTTTGGTATTTTATTCATATTATTATCATTTACCATTATTAAAATATGAATTATCAAAGTTTTATTACTTATAAAACCTTTATTAAATAATATTTATTTAAATAATCATCATAATAATATTTGATAATAATTTTAAGTTGTAGATTTAATTTTTCTACAATTTTTCATATATTATACAAATTATTCTAAATTATAAATCAAAAGTTATTAATTAAACAAGATTTAATCATTTATTTGATTTCTGGAATATATTAATTGAGTTATAAAATTTCATTTATTTCTTAACAGGAAATACTTTTTACACCGTATCTACACTTAGCCTGAGTGTAACATCCCTAAAATCATGTTTCAAAAGTCATGCATATCATCCATGCATCCATGAATCATTTAGGGTTTCATCTCAAAATCTTTTCAAAAACAGGAGCATATGTTGCTCATTATTTTATGTATGAATACTCTAGCCTTTGTGCTACTTGCTAATGAGAAAGGTACTAATATCCATTCAGAAATGTTTTGAGTTCAAACTTAAGTGATTTCAAAAGCTTGAGCCAAGTTTCAAAACAAAGTATGAAATAAAACCAAGTTTATGCCTATTATTATATCTTCTAAAGGCTTGGTTTATTTTATTTTTCAAATGACCCAAGGAGGTTTGAGTGAACAGAAGTGTTTGACACATATTTGAGTATAAAGTACACTGTACAAAAAGCTGGAGAAGGTTTGAATTCAAACTGAATTGAAATGGAGTTTGAAAACCAATTCTAGAAAACCAAACAGAAAAAGAAAAGGAGTAAAGAGGAAAAAAATAGGCAAACAGCCAATCTGGCCCAACCCAGCCCACTCGACCCAGCTAGCCCAACAACCCCTCTCCCACGAATCGTTTTATTTCACTCGCACCCGCACCCACTGAGTCGCTGACTGTCTGGATCCACCCCCACTCCTTATCTCTCGCTGACAACCACGGCCCACACGACTATCGTCGTCTCCACCCAGCGACCAGTTCATCCCCAAATTACGCCGGGCGTTTCCTGTTTAATTCGCGGCGTCAATTCCCGTTCAATTCCTGAGTAAATCACGCCCCCGTCTTGCCTACTTAAACACCATGCTCCCCTCCTCCTTTTCCCCCAAACCACACCTCACCGGAGCCACCAGGCTGCACGAATTTCTCTTTAGACGCCCGCTGCTCCGACGAGTTCGTCATCAAATTCTGGTGAGCACCGCACTCCCCTCTGTCTATAGTTCATACTGGCTTGTTCTACATCTCCGTGCGCACCTACTGACACTCTCTGTTTGCTCGCGCATGGTCTGTAGCCTCGGCAACGTCAACGACTGAGCTCCGCCACCCTCTGCTCGAAATCCGGCGACCGTTTCCCGTAAGTCCCAACTTCCCCTCTTCCCCTGTTTGATATGCGTGAGATCCCCAGTGTCCTGTGCATCTAATTGTAGGGTTTCGTACCATGGAAAACAAAAAATTTCTATCGCATACAAACAAACAAGCCAAGATCTATCTACTAGATTGTAGCAACGAGTCGATGGAATAACTTACCCTCGAAGATTCCAAAGTGTTTAACAAGAGCGGATTCTCGTGGGTGATGTAGTCGTACTCTTCCCGATCTCAAGATCGTGTAGACGATCCTTCCGGCGCTGCGTTCCGGCAGCGCTCCCGCAGTCGGTCACACGTTCGGTACTCGACGAAGACCTTCCTCTCCCTTGTTCCAGCAGGCAGCGGAGGTTGTAGCACTCTCCTCGCGATTCCGGCAGCACAACGGCGTGGTACCGGAAATAGAGGGGAGATCTCGCAGGGCTTCACCTTAAGCCGGAGCGAGTATGGTGGAGTATGAGAGAGCTCCTCGGCGATCTAGGGTTTAGACACACCAAGGAGGAGGGGATAGAGCCGGCGGCTAGGGTTCCGGGGACCCCCAAGTCGGTGGCTAGGGCAAAACCCTAGGTGGTGGCGGCGGCTATGGAGCGTTGCAGCTTCTAGGGTTTGAGGTGAGGGACTTGTGTGTCTAGAGGAGGGAGCCCTGCCCCTCCTTATATAGGTGGAGGGGCCGGCCCCGCCAAGGGGAGGGAGGGGAGTCCCTCCCCAACTCGGCTTGGAGGGGGCGATGCCGGTTGGAGGAGGGATTCCCTCCCCAACTCGGTTTCCCACTTCCTCCTCTTTTCCTCTTTCTAATTTTAGCCGTTTGACTTTTCAAACTAGCTATTTGACTTTTCAAACTAGGATTTGAATTAATCCTTTATTTGGAACAGCGATGACACTTAGTACATGATGCAATCATTCCAACATGCAATGACACATTCATGTACCCCTTCCCCTCCGGAGTGCCGGACATTCCGGAACCTTCTAGAACATTCCCGATGAAAACACCGGAATCATTCCCCAACTCCGAAACGGGACTTTCCTTATATGAATCTTATTCTCCGGACCATTCTGGATCACCTCGTGATATCCCGGATCCCATCCGAGACTCCGAACAACATTCGGTCTCTTTCTCATACTACCATAACTACTCAAACAACGTCGAATCCTTAAGTGTGTCTCCCTACGGTTCGTGAATTATGCGGACATGATCGAGACACTTCTCCGAACAATAACCAATAGAGGAATCTGGAAATTCATATGGTTCCCACATATTTCTACGATTACTTTGCGATCGAATGAACCACTTACATACGATACCAATTTCCCTTTGTCTCACGATAGTTTACTTATCCGAGGTTATGATCGTCGGTATCTCTGCATACCTAGTTCAACCTCGTTACCGATAAGTACTCTTTTCTCGTTTCCGTGATATGTGATCCCTTGTGAGCCAGTCACATGCTTGCAAGCTAATTGGATGAGATTCCACCGAGAGGGCCCAGAGTATTTCTATCCGTCATATGGATGGACAAATCCCACTCTTGATCCATGTGTCTCAACCAATACTTTCCGAACACTCAATGCCACCTTTATAGCCACCCAGTTACGGTGTGGTGTTTGATGTCATCAAAGCATCCATCCGGTAAAGGTGATATGCATGATCTCATGGTCGAAGGAATTAGGTTACTATGTATCAGAAAGCATATAGCAATTGAACTATTGAAATGACTTGATCTTTATGCTACGCTTATCTATAGGAGTATGTCCACCATATCATTCTCCTAACGATATGATCTTGTTGTTGATAACATCTCAATGTTCATGATAGGGAAACCACAATCATTTATCAACCAACAAGCTAGTGATGTATAGAGGCTATACTAGGGACTTCAAATCAAGTTTACAAATCACACAAGTATCAATGTTTCCTTGTTAATACTATTATAGCATGAATGTAAACATTTATCATAAACACAAAGATATAATAATAACCACATTTATTATTGCCTCTAGGGCATATCTCCAACAGTCTCCCACTTGCACTAGAGTCATCTAATCTAGATTACATGGTAATATACCGAACACCCATGGCAGTTTGGTGCTGGTCATGTTTTGCCCTTGGGAGAGGTTTAGTCAACGGATCCGCCACATTCAGATCTGTGTGTACTTTGCAAATCTTTATATCCCCATCTTGAATATGTTCTCGAATAGCGTGAAAACGTAGCTTTATATGCTTCAGCTTCTTGTGTGACCTTGGTTCTTGCGCATTGGCTATGGCGCCCATGTTATCACAGTAGATAGACATTGGGTCCAGCGCACTAGAAACCACACCCAGCTCTGTAATGAACTCTTTCATCCATATCGCTTCTTGTGAAGCCTCCGAAGCAGCCATGTATTCCGATTCAGTTGAAGATCTCGCCACAACGCTTTGCTTTGCACTCCTCCAGCTAACTGCTGCACCATTCAAAATAAATACGTATCCAGATTGTGATTTAGAATCATCCGGATCGGTGTTCCAACTAGCATCGGTGTAACCATTAACAACGAGCTGTTCATCACCTCCATAAGAAAGAACCATATCCTTAGTTCTTCTCAAGTACTTAAGGATGTTTTTGACCTCCGTCCAATGATCCACTCCTGGATCACTTTGATATCTGCTAGTTAAACTAACAGCATATGCAATGTCGGGTCTAGTACATAGCATGGCATACATTAGAGATCCTATGGCTGAGGCATAGGGAGTCTTACTCATCCTTTCTCTATCTTCTGCCAATGTCGGACTTTGATTTTTACTCAAGGTCGTATTGGGCAACATGGACAAGAACCCTTTCTTGCTATCTTCCATTCCAAACCTCTTTAGAACTTTGTCCAAATATGTACTCTGTGACAATGATATTTGGCGTTTCGATCTATCTCTATAAATTGTTATGCCTAATATGTAAGCTGCTTCGCCAAGATCCTTCATTGAAAAACTATTATTCAAATATTCCTTGACACTATTAAGAAGGTCTACATCATTCCCAATCAACAATATGTCATCCACATATAGTATTAAGAATGCTACAGAGCTCCCACTCACTTTCTTGTAAACACAAGCTTCTCCATAAGTTTGTATAAAACCAAAACATTTGATTACCTTATCAAAACGTTGATTCCAACTTCAGGATGCTTGCTTCAATCATAGATGGACCGTTGAAGTTTGCACACCTTGTTAGCATCTTTAGGATCGACAAAACCTTTGGGTTGCATCATATACAACTCTTCATCAATGTCTCCATTGAGGAATGCTGTTTTGACATCCATCTGCCATATCTCATAATCATAATATGCAGCGATTGCTAACATAATCCTCACAGACTTTAGCTTCGCTACTGGTGAGAAAGTCTCATCGTAGTCAACTCCTTGAATTTGTCGAAACCCTTTTGCGACAAGTCGAGCTTTATAGACAGTAACATTACCATCAGCATATGTTTTCTTCTTGAAAATCCATTTGTTCTCGACAGCCTTCCGGCCATCCGGTAAGTCTACCAAAGTCCATACTTGGTTTTCGTACATGGATCCAATCTCAGATTTCATGGCTTCTTGCCATTTATTGGAATCTAGGCTCATCATCGCTTCCTCATATGTCTCAGGGTCATCAGTGTTGTCCACCAACATGACACTCATAACGGGATCATACCAATCTGGAGTGGTACGAGTTCTCGTTGACCTCCGAGGCTCTGTAGAAACTTCAACCGAAGTTTCATGATCACCATCATTAACTTCCTCTCTTATTGGTGCAGGCACCACAGGAACTTCTTCCGGTGCTGCGCTACTCGCAATTTCAAGAGAAGGTTCGACAACCTCGTCGAGTTCTACTTTCCTTCCAGTCACTTCTTTCAAGAGAAATTCCTTCTCTAGAAAGGATCCATTCTTGGCAACAAAGATTTTGCCTTCGGATCTATGATAGAAGGTATACCCAATAGTTTTCTTCGGGTATCCTATGAAGACGCATTTTTCCGCTTTGGGTTCTAGCTTGTCCGGCTGTAACTTCTTTACATAGGCTTCGCATCCCCAAACTTTAAGGAACGACAATCTAGGTTTCTTCCCAAACCATAATTCATACGGTGTCATTTCAACGAATTTAGACGGTGCCCTATTTAAAGTGAATGCGGCTGTTTCTAATGCATAACCCCAAAATGATAGCGGTAAATCTGTAAGTGACATCATAGAACGAACCATATCTAAGAGAGTTCGATTACGACGTTCGGACACACCATTACGCTGTGGTGTTCCCGGCGGTGTCAATTGTGAAAGTATTCCAAATTTCTTCAAATGCTCGCCAAACTCGTAACTTAGATATTCACCTTCACGATCAGAACGTAGAAATTTAATCTTCTTGTTACGTTGATTCTCTACCTCACTTTGAAACTCCTTAAACTTCTCGAAAGTTTCGGACTTATGTTTCATGAAATAGATATACCCATATCTACTCATGTCATCCGTGAAGGTAAGAACATAACGATAACCACCGCGCGATGCTACACTCATTGGACCACACACATCGGTATGTATGATTTCCAATAAGTCCGTAGCTCGCTCCATCATACCAGAAAATGGAGTCTTAGTCATTTTTCCCATCAGACATGCTTCGCATCTTTCAAGTGATTCGAAATCAAGTGATTCAAGAAGTCCATCGGAATGGAGTTTCTTCATACGTTTCACTCCAATGTGACCAAGACGACAGTGCCACATATAGGTCGAGTTATCGCTCGATTTCAAACGTTTAGCCTCAATGTTGTTGATATGTGTATTTCCACTATCGAGATTCAATAAGAATAGACCATCTATCAAAGGTGCATGTGCATAAAACATATTACTCATATAAATCGAACAACCATTATTCTCAGACTTAAACATGTAACCGTCTCGCAATAAACAAGATCCCGATATAATGTTCATGCTCAACGCAGGCACCAACTAACAATTATTTAAGTATAAAACTAATCCCGATGGTAGATGAAGGGGTAGCGTGCCGACCGCGATCACATCAACCTTTGATCCGTTTCCCACACGCATCGTCACCTCGTTCTTCGCTAGCTTCCGTTTATTCTGCAGCACCTGTTTCGAGTTACAAATATGAGCAACCGAACCAGTATCAAATACCCAGGCACTACTACGAGTACTAGTGAGATACACATCAATAACATGTATACAAGATATACCTTTCTTCTTGATGTTGCCGTTCTTCAGATCCGCCAAGTACTTTGGGCAATTCCGCTTCCAGTGACCTTCTCCCTTGCAGTAAAAGCACTCAGTTTCAGGCTTAGGTCCAGCCTTAGTTTTCTTCGCCGGCGTGGTAACTTTCTTACCACCCTTCTTGAAGTGTCCCTTCTGCTTAGACTTGCCTTTCTTGAATTTGGTGGCCTTATTGACCAACAACACTTGGTGCTCTTTCTTGATCTCCACTTCTGCAGACTTTAACATAGCAAACAGTTCTGGCAACTGCTTGTTCATGTTCTGCATGTTGTAGTTCATCACAAAGTTCTTGTAACTTGGTGGTAGTGATTGGAGGACACGGTAAATCCCCAAAGCATTAGGAATCACTATACCCAAGCTTTGAAGTTTGTTTGCGTGCCCAGACATCTTAAGCACATGATCACTGACGGAGCTGCCCTCTTCCATCTTGCAGTTAAAGAACTTTTCAGAAGCCTCATAACTTTCAATTGTCGCATGAGTCTCAAAGATCAATTTGAGATCCTCGACAATATCATATGGGTCTGAATTCTCAAACCTTTTCTGAAGCTCCGATTCCAAACCATACAAGATAGCACACTGAACTATGGAGTACTGATTCTTCCGAGCGAGGTAAACATTCTTTACTTCATCAGAAGCATCAGCTGCAGGTGGGTCACCTAGTGGTGCATCCAGCACATAGGTCAAATTACCAGCTGTGAGGACAATCCTCAAATTGCGGAACCAATCCACGAAGTTGCTTCCATTGTTTTTCAACTTTTCTTTCTCTAGGAACGCATTAAAATTGATGGTAGGGGCTGCCATTGATCTACAACATATTTGCAATAGTTTAGACTAAGTTTATGACAAATTGGGTTCAAATTAATAATAAAGTTAATCTAGGTGAACTCCCACTCAAAACAATATCCCTCACATTGTTTTAGTGATCACACGAACCAAATCCACCACATCAACACCGATCATCACGAGAGTTGATATAGTTTCAATGGCGAACAATCGTCATGTTCATCATATCTACTATATGATTCATGCTTTACCTTTCGGTGATCCGTGTTCCGAGACCATGTATGTACATGCTAGGCTCGTCAAGATCAAACCTTAGTTTCCACATGAGCAAATCTGGCTTGCTCACGTTGTATACACTTGCAGAATCTAACACACCCGATCATCACGTGGTGCTTCAAAACAACAAGTTTTAGCAACGGTGCTAACTAAGGGTGAACACTTTTGACTTGAAATTCATGTGCATGAGGGATCATCTTATAATTCTACCGTCGTCTACTAAGCAATACAAGATTCATAAAGGATTAACATCACATGCAATTCATAATATGTGATATGATATGGCCTTTCTTCTTTGTGCTTCCGATCTCCATCTTCAAGCACGAACATGATCTCCATCATCACCGGCATTGCATCAAGGTCAATGACGCTACTCCATGGTTGTCGTCCACCGGCTTCAACTATTACAACTACTTTAAATAGACATGCGGGTATTAACATAAATTAAAGACAACCATATGGCTCCTCCCGGTTGCCAACTTACAATAAGGAACATTGCATACATCAAATATAATCACAATCATGGCCATATCACATCACTGCACACCCCTCCAAAACAAAGTTAGACGCCTCTACTTTCTTTGCATGTTTTACGTGGTTTGGGGCTTTCAATAAGTGTCGTTCTAACTTACGAACATGAACCACAACATTGATACTAGTATTGTTAATCACCCGTTGTAAATTGGATCTTAACTATGCTAGGAGAAACAGGCACCCGCAAAGCCACTTATGCAATACAAGTTGCCTGTCAAGCGTGGAGCAAGTCTCATGAACGATGTCATGTAAGGTTAGCCCGGGCCGCTTCATCCCAACATACCGCAAGATGAAAAGTACACAAGAAGCAATCGACAATAAAAGCATCAACGCCCACAATGACCATTGTGTTCTACTCGTGCAACAGATCTACATATAGACACGGCTCTGATACCACTGTAGGGTTTCGTAGCATGGAAAACAAAAAAATTCTATCGCATACAAACAAACAAGCCAAGATCTATCTACTAGATTGTAGCAACGAGTCGATGGAATAACTTACCCTCGAAGATTCCAAAGTGTTTAACGAGAGCGGATTCTCGTGGGTGATGTAGTCGTACTCTTCCCGATCTCAAGATCGTGTAGACGATCCTTCCGGCGCTGCATTCCGGCAGCGCTCCCGCAGTCGGTCACACGTTCGGTACTCGACGAAGACCTTCCTCTCCCTTGTTCCAGCAGGCAGCGGAGGTTGTAGCACTCTCCTCGCGATTCCGGCAGCACAACGGCGTGGTGCCGGAAGTAGAGGGGAGATCTCGCAGGGCTTCGCCTTAATCCGGAGCGAGTATGGTGGAGTATGAGAGAGCTCCTCGGCGATCTAGGGTTTAGACACACCAAGGAGGAGGGGCTAGAGCCGGCGGCTAGGGTTCCGGGGACCCCCAAGTCGGCGGCTAGGGCAAAACCCTAGGTGGTGGCGGCGGCTATGGAGGGCTGCAGCTTCTAGGGTTTGAGGTGAGGGACTTGTGTGTCTAGAGGAGGGAGCCCTGCCCCTCCTTATTGTCGGGGTCCCAACCTTTATTAAGGTAGATTCCTCCTGTGTTTACAATGCTAGTCCCTGGATCAATAGCTAGCATCCACAGTTAAGATGTAATATCAAGATACAAAGGTCATAATATAAGTTTATAACCAGGAATAACATAGCTTTATTACATCATACATAGCTCATTTGGCTATTACATTACATTGCAGCAGAATAACTATAAGTATGGGTCCTTCATCTTCAAAGTGCCACAGGCAGATGTTGGTTGTAGACTTTGTAATCCTAATCAAACAATCTTCACTAGAATCAATCAACCTGCAACATTACAAGTTACAGCCACAAGGGTCAATACATTTGAATTGTATTGGCAAGCTTCACTATTATTTATAATATGAGTGGATCCTATCAATACATGCATATTTGGCTAAGTAGAGTTTAAGGCTTATTTGCATAAAGCAAAATTTATCCTATCTTTTCAATTTGGGTTTGGTCCTTTGTCAAATCACTTTTTCCCAAGTTCCTTGAAACTCCTTGGTAGAAACTCAAGTGTTCAAGTCCTTTTCAAAAATCCCTTGAGCTACTTGGTAACCTCAAGTGCAACAAGTTTTATCAAAATCTCATGAGTTCCTTGGTAACCCCAAGTACATCAAGTGTTAAGCAAAATCTCTTGAGCACCTTGGTAACCCCAAGTGCATCAAGCTTAACAAAATCTCTTTGAATTCCTTGGTACCCCCAAGTGCATCAAGTTTTTATTTTAGAAGTTGGAATGTCGAGATCTCCCATAGTTCAAACTTTAGTTGCTCAGTATTGTCCATAACCGGGGACACGGCTAAGTACTTAGATTTTATTATCTTCTGCAGAAGGAGTACACTTTACCCACATGTCACAATCCCATCCTTTTGCCACCAGTGGCCTACTGGATTAGTGCTCACCAAGATGGAGTACTGGCAGATTGAGAATGTGACGAAGTCTTTCCAAAGGGTCCTCCCATACACCATTGCTAGCTTGCCTTCAGCACCCATGAAGCATTCCAGATCCCCATGTCCAGTTAACTGAAGACAGTGCATGGGTCTTCCCAATGTAGTTGAATAAGCCAGAGCCATAATAGCATGTGGTTGCACACGAAAGCCACAATTGGAGAAACATGTTCAATCTCTAAGTTTCCTAGGTGGTTTTCATTTGGAGCACAACACAAAGTGATTGACATAGACATGGTTCCTTTTGTTGCCACCTTCTCCAAAACTTAAAGTATCCTCCACCTAGGTGGTTCATTGGGTCCTTGTTTTATTATGTAAAACACAAGTCCTTTTCTCAACCTTTGTAAAATCTCAACATGTATCTCTTTTCAAAATATAGCATGGCTAAGCATGTAACAACTACCATATTTTCACTAAGGAGTGTATAGGGAATCCTATTAGGATTTAGCATAGCATAAGTATAAATCATTTTCATGCATGTTTCAAAATCCACTAAGTATAGAAATTAGTAGGACTTTTGTATGATAGTGTAACTTGCCTTTTTGGTAGGGAATGATGGTTCACTCCTTGATCTTGCTAGTCTCACACTTCACTACAAGTCAACCAAGCAAACACAAATTCAATTCACATTCCAAACCAAAGTCAAACAAACAATTTTTCACACACAAAGTAATGGAATCTAAGTCATGCATAAGCATGCAAAGGTTGGTTATATTGCAAGGATGGTTTCCACTAGGCTTCTAAACTTTGTAAGTTCCAAATTGTTCATTTACCAAAATGGCAAAGTCATTTGCAAATGAGTTTCATCCATAAACCATTTTCAAATCCTTTCATCATTTTATGTGGGGAAAAACAATTTTCTCAATACCACAACCTTAAGTGGTTTCACCAATTAAGTTGTTGTTTCTTAAAACTTGGTGTTTTTGGTCAGTAGGTCTGGTCCAAAACATTTCCTCCAAAGTTTTTACTCAAAACCATTTTCATAACAAAACAATAGTTTTATTTGGCTAGAAATGGACTAAACTAATTAATCCATTCTAAACTTTTCCAAATTCATTTTCCAAACCGTGGGTTGGTTCCTAGGGTCAGTAAGGTCACAACAACCATTTTGCAAAAGTTTTAATCCAAGAATCATTTTTAAACAATTTTTCTAATCTAAACAAGCACACAAATGAATCTGCAAAAACAAGTAAATTAACAGATACTATTTACTAAACCAAGGGCATGGTTGGCTAGGGCTTGCTCTCCTGAATCCAACGACATAAACTTTGTAATTTTTGGACGTGTGGATCCAAAGTTACAAGGGTTTGAATTTCACAAATAAATCAGATTTCAAACTTCTGTTTTTAAACAGACTGGCCACGCGTCGCGTTTTAACTGGACGGTACCGATTCGGCCGGATCGTCGTTGCGGTGCGTTGGATCTAATCGATCGTGCGGCACAGGACTCGTACCTCTTCGCGGCTTAAGTGAACCTATCGTGCCCGCCCGATCTAGATCGAACGGCTCCTACTGGCTTGCCAAAAGCTGGCGGCGCGACGACGGTGGCGCGCGGTGGCGACGGTCTGGCTGCGGGCTAACGGCGGTTCTAGGAGGCAAGGAAGACAGAGGGGGTGCTCACCGTGTTCGCGAGGACGAGGTGGTGCTCGGCGTGTGGTCGACGTGGCAAGGGGCGCACGGGGTCAGGTGGAATATCTCGCCGGAGTTGGGAACGGCGTCGGATGGCTCTGTCCGTGGTCGAAGACGAGGCTACTGGTCACGAAGAAACAAACCGAGGTCAGGGTTAGTTGCGAAAGACCGAGGCGAGTGAGGGAGCGTGAACGAGGAGGCTCGGGGCGGTCAGCGTTTACCAGGGGAGGTCGTCGGAGAGGTTGCAGACGCGGCGGTGTTTGGAAGCTTGTTGTAGCCGACGCTCTAGGGCGCCCGCGGTCGAACGAAAAGCACTGGGAGATGTGTCTGGGAGTGGGGAAGCTGCTAGGGTGCTCAGGGAGGCAAGTGGTAGTGAAATTTGGCCGGAATCGTCACCGCGGTGTTGTCGGAACAGAGGGCGTGCTGGGCCGAATTGTGGCAGCCTCGGGGCGGAGAAGGAGTGGCGACAGAGGGGAAAGGGGGAGAAGACGCAGGCGCTTAATAGCGTGCAGTCACGGCGAGGTTTAAGGCGCGGCATTACTGCGAATTGATCGCACGGATTGAATGGCAGCAACGGCAGCGAAGTTTGGGGAAGGGAGGTCGCGCGGGTGAGGAGGAAGAACAGGAGGAGTAGGGTCCAGTCGTCAGTGGGAAAAGAAGTGAGGGGAGGGTCCACTGGTCAGCCTCCTGCGGGTCAGATACCGAGTGTGAATCGTTTTCTTCGGGGACGGGAGCTGGGCTGGTTTGCTGGGCCTTAGTGGGCTGATGGGTTGGGTCGATCCAATTCCATTTTTTTTATTCTGTAACCTTTTCTTTTTCTATTTCTGATTTCTGTTTTGAATTTCAATCAACCAAACAACATTCAAATCAATTCAAATAATCAACAAACTTTGCAACTATGAATTTGGTTCTGTTCAGTAACATAAACCAAAGACCAAAATAAAATAATAATTTTCATTCTTTTTAGGATCCATTCTTTAATCAAATAAAATGGTTCTTTAGTTATTTGATAAAATAGGTTCTAATTTAATTAATAAAATCTCCATTTGAAATCCAAATATTTTCAAAATCGAATTAGTAGGTTTTATTTGGAAATAGTGAATACTTGGAAACTTGTTTAAAATAAAATAACCTTTTATTTTAGGGTCCATTAATTAATTAAATACAATATACCTTCATTATTAAATCAACTAGGATTTATTTTATTTAAAATATTTATTTTGAAATCTAAAATAAAGCCAAAACACTTCAGTAGGTTTTATGTGAGAATAAAATATTTGGAAAAGCTTATTTAAATAATTTAATAAGTTTTTGATATTTTAATTAAAATGGTAAAACCTTTTATTTAAATGAAATTGGATATTAAATCCTTATTTATTTTATTTAAATAAACCTTTGTTATTTTTATTCAAAACAAAATGTTTTTAATTCAAAGGTTTGGCCAAGGTTTAATTGAGCTTTATAAAATAATATTTATCTATAAAACTTTTATTTTAATTGAAAACCAAATCCTTTTATTTTGTAGATCCAAAATAGTATTTCCAAAATATTTTGTTTTCCTTTATTTAAAATGTTTATCTTTTTAAATCCCTTTAGGATTTTATTTAATTCGAATGGGTTTGAAGTTCCAATTGAATTCAAAAAGTTTCTTCTGGCCCTGAAAAACAAACAAAGTTTTATTTTATTCATTTATTTTCACATTACAAGATTTGGAAAATCTTGGGATGTGACACTTATATAGGTGGAGGGGCCGGCCGCGCCAAGGGGAGGGAGGAGAGTCCCTCCCCAACTCGGCTTGGAGGGGGCGGCGCCGGTTGGAGGAGGGATTCCCTCCCCAACTCGGTTTCCCACTTCCTCCTCTTTTCCTCTTTCCAATTTTAGTCGTTTGACTTTTCAAACTAGCTATTTGACTTTTCAAACTAGGATTTGAATTAATCATTTATTTGGAACAGCGATGACACTTAGTACATGATGCAATCATTCCAACATGCAATGACACATTCATGTACCCCTTCCCCTCCGGAGTGCCGGACATTCCGGAACCTTCTAGAACATTCCCGATGAAAACACCGGAATCATTCCCCAACTCCGAAACGAGACTTTCCTTATATGAATCTTATTCTCCGGACCATTCCGGATCACCTCGTGGTATCCCGGATCCCATCCGAGACTCCGAACAACATTAGGTCTCTTTCTCATACTACCATAACTACTCAAACAACGTCGAATCCTTAAGTGTGTCTCCCTACGGTTCGTGAATTATGCGGACATGATCGAGACACTTCTCCGAACAATAACCAATAGAGGAATCTGGAAATTCATATGGTTCCCACATATTTCTACGATTACTTTGCGATCGAATGAACCACTTACATACGATACCAATTTCCCTTTGTCTCACGATAGTTTACTTATCCGAGGTTATGATCGTCGGTATCTCTGCATACCTAGTTCAACCTCGTTACCGATAAGTACTCTTTTCTCGTTTCCGTGATATGTGATCCCTTGTGAGCCAGTCACATGCTTGCAAGCTAATTGGATGAGATTCCACCGAGAGGGCCCAGAGTATTTCTATCCGTCATATGGATGGACAAATCCCACTCTTGATCCATGTGTCTCAACCAATACTTTCCGAACACTCAATGCCACCTTTATAGCCACCCAGTTACGGTGTGGTGTTTGATGTCATCAAAGCATCCATCCGGTAAAGGTGATATGCATGATCTCATGGTCGAAGGAATTAGGTTACTATGTATCAGAAAGCATATAGCAATTGAACTATTGAAATGACTTGATCTTTATGCTACGCTTATCTATAGGAGTATGTCCACCATATCATTCTCCTAACGATATGATCTTGTTGTTGATAACATCTCAATGTTCATGATAGGGAAACCACAATCATTTATCAACCAACAAGCTAGTGATGTATAGAGGCTATACTAGGGACTTCAAATTAAGTTTACAAATCACACAAGTATCAATGTTTCCTTGTTAATACTATTATAGCATGAATGTAAACATTTATCATAAACACAAAGATATAATAATAACCACATTTATTATTGCCTCTAGGGCATATCTCCAACACTAATGGCACCCTTCTCTCGTCTTAGCGCGGCCCAGAGCGTCGCCAACGTCGACGAACATAAGCATCCGTCGCCAGGGACTACTCCGACGAGCAATCCGCAACGACTCCGAGCGCCCCTTCGCCAACCGAGCACACGTCGAGCTTCTCCTCGTCATGGCGATTCTGGTGAGCATCCTCCCACCTCCCCGCGCGACCTAGTTCGCCGGCTCCACCGCTGACAGAGCGCGCCGCCGCCAGTCGCCGCCGCTAGCGCCGCCCATCTATGGTCGATAGATCTGTGGCCGTTCGATTTAGATCCAGTGGATGCGATAGAACATAGCCGAAGGGGTAAGATTAGATCTGAGCCGCGCGTTTTAGTTAGATCCAACGGCTCGGAAGCGCGATCCAGCGCGAAGCGGTACCAGCCAGTAAGAAAGCGCCGCGTGGCATGTTCTTCGTTTTAAAATTCTGATTTAAATCTATTAGATGTTTAAACTTGTTTAATTCATAACTTTTGATTCCCACGTCCAAATTTGACAAATTTTATATCAATGGAATCAGGAGAGAAAGCCCTTTCCATATATGCAATGTGTTTAAAGTTTTGTTTCTGTTAAAATGGTTATTTTTACATAAACATGTGTAGGCCTATTTTGTGTATATTAATTATTTGAGAAATGTTTTAATGTTCAAATAAAGGTTGTTTGGCAAGTTTTGAACTTGTTTATGAATCAGTACTGTGCACTTGTCTTGTTGAGTATAGAAAATCATCACATATCATATTGCATGCATCCATATATTTTTTGCTTGTATTTATTTTGTATGTGATTTGGTGCTATCATTTTATGTGTAGATTTTGGTGCAAATAGTGATTGTGATTGTGAGGATTGTAGCTACTCTCCAAACTACAAAGGCAAGTGGTGCTTCATGATTTTATTCCTATGTTTTCAAATATGCATTAGAAATATTTTGCTAGTCTTGCATGGATATTTTTGATCTATATGCTATGCTTGGGAAATCCTAGTAGTTGTAGAATTGCTAGAAATATTTCTAAGTTTTAACAATGCCATGCTTAGCCTAGCTAGTAGCAACCAAGGGTGGTTATATGTTCATGCTATGAATAAATATTTCTAAGTCTTTGGACTATGTTTTTGTTTAATAAAACAACTAAGTGAATGAAACACCTGGGTGGAATAGAAGGAATGGGTTATACTGAGTGGTTACACAAGGCCCATTTCTATGGTTTACCTTGTGTATCTCACTTGTGGAAAGCCACCCAGGAACAAGGGGATTTGAGAGGCCAAATGTTAAGAATATTTTAGTGCAGCCACTTGGCAATATGGGCTCTGCCTGGATCATATAGGTTGCAATAACTTAGCCATTTGGAAAGTTGGTGGTAGTGGGATGATAGGTTGGAACGCGTCCATTTGGTCTAAGGGAAGGCTTCTGAAAGGTCCTGTCTTGGTGAAAATCAAGTCTTGTGGGGAAAGTGCACAACCTCTGCAGATGGAAGAATCTAAGTACTTAGCCATGTCCCTGGTATTGCACAACTTGAGCATCAAGACATGGAAGCTATCAAGGATCTCCTCATCCCAATTTCTAAGTAAAAACTTGTGGTTGAACAAGGGTGAAGGACCCCAATGTCTATTGGTGGTTCCTTGGGAAAGATTTTGACAAAGAAAAACTTAGTGTTTTCAACTGATAGGTAAAAACCTATTTTGAGTAAAGCAAGCCTAAGCTACACTTAGCCAAAATGCATATAGTATTTAGTCCACCAATATTCTACTAAGGTATCACTTGCCAATACTATTCCAATGTATTGACCAACTGTGGCTGTAACTTGTAATGTTGCAAGATATTCTGATGATGATTAGGAGTCATGAGTCTACACTCAACATGCTTGCTTGTGGCACATGAAGATGAAGACTTATTTATCTTATTATATATTTGAACTCTTGTATTAGGCCTGTGGCCATGGAGTTGTAAAAGACTATGTTTGTCTCTAGAATGATATGTAATAATGACCTTTGTTTCTGTGTACTTCATCTTAAACTGTGGATGCTAGCATTGATCCAGGGACTAGCATTGCAATCACAGGGATCCTTTCCTTTACAAAGGAGGGATCTTACAGATGGTATCAGAGCACTGTGTTGCCTGTAGGATTATGACCCTAGGATTGGAAACCATTAAGCAAAAATTTTCAACAACTTCCACACTTGTCTTTTCTTCTCGTAAACTTTTCTAATCTTCTTTCTCATCTCTATTTGTAGATGAACTCCATCAACAAAGCCGTGAGGAAGGGACCACTCATGACTATGACGTTGGAGTGTGAGACAGAATTCCCCAAGGCTGTCAAGGACCTCATGGTTGCCATGGGAATACATGGTGCAACTGTGTACAAAGGTTTTCCTGTGATGGATGAAGGAGTTGAGTACTGGTGGGTGCAACTTCACTTGTATAAAAATAAGGAAGAAAACCACAAGGACTCAGGATTCTGCATGGTCACTAACACAGTGATGCACACTACATTCTTTGATTCAGCAAGGGATGCAGCTTGAAGGGCTATCAAAGAACTTGGTGATAGAATCAAGTGCAGAATGCTTAACACCCAGAATGACCTTAGGGAAGAAAAGAAGCATACCCAAGATTTAGAGGCTACCAACCAAAGCTTAAGGAAGGACATCATATACTTAGCAACGGAGTCTTGTGATCTAGACAAACAGATTGCCTCTAGGGATGCCCTGTTAGCCAACTTGGCAAGTGAGATGGGATTGTAAACATACTCCGTTAGTTGGACCACCACACTTATCATTTTATTTTCCAAAAATGTTGTCTAAAATAAGTTGAAACTTGGATTCTTGTAATGGATTTTATGTATGCTATGACTTGTATGATTGTAAATGTTATACTTGTGATGCTTTGTCTTGTAAATTAATCATTGTGTTGACTCTAACTTTTTCTATCTTATAAATAGATGCCTACTGTTACTATCAGCACGGCTGAAGAGTTCAAGGGAACTCGCTTTGGCCCTCGTATTATTGAGCTCACTAGTTTGCTCAATCTCCCTCTTCCTACCATCATGGTGCTTCCCCTCACCAAGTTTGAGAGGAAAGACCTTTGGGGCTTCAAGGTCAATCAGCCCGGACGCCAGACTGAGCCTACCACGGAGGCAATCATCTTCAAGCTCATGCATGATGACAAGGAGAGAGGCCTAGAGGTAGTCATGCAGGACTTGATTGGACGTCTGTTAGGGAGACACTCTCGACAGGTTAGAGGTACTCACTTCCTCACCTTCGGTAGAGGTGATGAGGATGGTGAGGCCATTGACTTCGAGGATACTTTGAGGGAGACAGCAGAGCCGATTCGTCTATACCTTCAGGACTTAGAGGTTCTTCTTAGGCACATAGACACTGATAGGACCAACGTCATGCTCAGCAATGACAAACTCCAGGTGCAGCTTCGTGAGAAGGACAAGCTCTTCGCGGAGCAAGATGAGATAGTAAAGGAGATGGAGGACAAGTTTGAGAGTCAGGAAAGAAAGTTCAAGAGTCAAGAGAAGCGAGAACAAGATAGGAACAAGAGGATTCGAGACATGACTGCAGAACTGGAGGCCAAGGACTTCGAGCTCGAGCATCAGCAGACTGTGATTGAGAGGCTTCGTTCGCAGAAGAGGGCTCTCAAAGCCAAAGTAGAGACCTTGACCACCAATGTCGAGGAATACAAGACCGCTATGGAGAATGCAGGTCTTACATTTGTTGAGGAGGAGGTTGATGCCGAGGAGTAGTGATGACTACTCATTTACCTTTATTTATCATGTTTGATTATTGAGTGCAATGACCATCCAACATGTGGATGGCTTGCTATTGGTGTGTTTACTTTGCAAACTTGTTGTCTATGTTGTTCAACTTTTATTATTATGATGCATGTTTGGTGATTGTTTATGTGATGTATTGTGCATGTTAGCATCTATGGGTATCTCATTCTTACCTCTATTGAACAACCACAGATGCCTCCCCGACGTGCCAATCCCAACCCCAACAACAACAACAACACCCCTGAGATGCAGCAAATGATGACAGTTCAGACTCGGCTGATGCAAATGATGACTACGTTCATGCAGAATCAGAACAACAACAACAACAACAACAACAACAACAACAACAACAACAACAACAACAACAACAACAACAACAACAATAACAACAACAACAACAACAACAACAACAACAACAACAGAAACAACAACAACAACCCACCGGGTTTTGACATGCTTACTAGGTTCTTGAGATTGAGGCCAGCAAAGTTCTCCGGAACAACTGATCCTATGGTGGCCAATGATTGGCTACGCTCTGTGAACAAGGACTTGGTGACAGTTGGCTGTACTGATGAAGAGAAAGTCAGATTTGCAGCTCACTTGTTGGAAGGACCAGCAGCCACTTGGTGGGATAACTTCCAGATCACCACTCCCATTGCAGATGTGACATGGGCTATCTTTGAAGATGGTTTCCGTACTGCTCACATCTCATCCGGAGTGATGATTTTGAAGAAGAAAGAGTTTCATAACTTGGAGCAGCGCCACCGCAGCGTGGCTGAGTATATTGAGGAGTTCAACAATCTGGCGCATTATGCACCGGATGAAGTTGACACTGATGCAAAAAGAAGAGGGAAATTTCTCGAAGGCCTGAATGATGAACTGAACTTGCAGCTATCAGTGGCCTATGTTCCCACTTATCAGTCTCTTTGTGACAAGGCTGCTATTTTGGAGAACAAAATGAAGCAAGTTGAAAGCAGGAAGAGAAAGCACTCTGACAAGCACAGCTCAGGATCGTCTCACAAGCGTTCCCATTATGATGATAGTGGAAGCTCAGGATCCCACAAGCATGGGAAATTCAACAAGCACCACAACCACAACCGTCATCATGACAACAAGCATCACTGTAGTCATGACAATGACAAGTACAAGAACCACAAGGGTGGATATAAGAGCCACCACAGTGGTAGTGGAAGTGGCAGTGGAAGCCTGCCTGTCAAGAAGGATATTAGTCAGGTTGAGTGTTTCAAGTGCAAGAAGATGGGGCATTATGCAAATGAATTCCCGGAAAAGAAAGTTGAAGGACCCAATAAGACCAACCCTTTTCAAAAGGGACAAGTGAACCACATCAATGTGGAGGAAATTTATGAGGAGCCTGATGCTGTTGCTGGTAATTTCAAAATCAATTCTGTTCCAGCATTTGTTCTCTTCGATACTGGTGCATCTCATTCATTCATATCAAGAGCATTTGTTGAAAGAAATGAACTACCGGTAGAAACTATTGGGTGTCCTATAAAAGTAAGTTCTCCTGGCGGAGAAAATGATAGTGAATTCAGGATGTCATGATCTAGTCATAGAGTTTGGGAAGTATAAGTTTCCCGTCAACTTGATAATCCTAAACTCCCAAGGATTGGATGTCATTTTGGGAATGGACTGGATGACTAAATACAAGGGAGTGATAGATTGTGCCAACCATACTGTCTCACTCACAACTCCAGAAAATAAAAGGATCAGATTCAAGACCAACTTTGAAACAAAAAGGAGTATTGTCACATCCCAAGATTTTCCAAATCTTGTAATGTGAAAAATAAATAAACAAAATAAATTATTGTTGAATTTTAGGGTGAAAAGAAACTTTTGTTTTTAAAATGGAAACTTAAAATCCCATATTGAGAAAACTTTAAAGTTTGAATCCAACAGAATCCAAATCAAGAGAAATGCATTCCTCATAAAATGCTTCTGGAAATTTAAACACTTAGGAAATAAATCCAAACCCTAAACCCTAATGGAATAAAAATCATTTCCAAGTTATTTCCAAGCCTATGGATTTAATCCATATAAAAACTTGTCAACAAACATTTACAAAAGATCAAGAATGACAAATAGAAATATTATAAGACCATACAAATTGGTTTCACTTACTTTGGAACCATGGAAAAATCTTATAATAAGATAAGGGAATTAAATTTCCAAAGCTAATAAAGAACCTATCTATAAATCCATACCAAATGGTGAGAAAATAATCCTAAAGATATTTAAAAGGATAAATAAATATCAAATAAGATTATATAAATTGGAATCACCAAGTTTGGGTCTAAAAATAAAAAGATATGGATTTTATAAGAAAAGGAAAGAATTATTAAATAAAGAATATTTAAAGACCAAATTAAATCTTGGCAAACACCATAAGCAAATGGAATAAGATATAATCCAAAACCAAATAAAATAAAAGGACAAAGAATTTCCAAAATAAAATAAAATAAAAATGGCATTAACCATTTTGTCCCTATTTTAATAAAGACAAATCTCTAATAAGAATAATTATATAATTCATGAGAAAATAGTATTTTGGAATTTACCCAAGTGAAATAAAAGTTGTTTAATTCAACCTAATTAAGATTAAAGAAAACTTCCAAATAAAAATTAGGGAATTAAAACTATATTAAATTCCATTGGAATTAAAACAAATACCCAATTCAAATGAATTATGAATCATATTAAATACTTTCCAAATAATTCAAGATGAATTATTTGAACACAAATAAACAAATAAAAACCTACTGAAAAGATTTGGAAGGTTTAAGAAATTAAATGGTGTTAAAATATTATTAAATCTTAATTGATTTAAAATAAGGGCCTAATTAAATAGTTAAAAGACCCAAAAAAGAATAAACTTTTATTCAAAAATTGACTTCAGATTATGTTACTAATCAGTATTTAAACCTACACAAGTTTTGGCAAAGGATTGAATTCAAATGAATGTTTGAATTGCTTATTCAAAATCAAAACAGAAAAATCAAATGAGAAAAAGAAAAACAAACAGAACAAAAAAAATTGAAAAGGTGCAGCCCAGCCAGCAGGCCCAACTAAGACCCAACAGCCCACTCCCTCGCACCCCGAACCGTTATTGTCCTTACTCAGAAACGCACTCGCTCAGCGACTGACCGATGGACCCCACTCCCCCTCCCCCTCTTTCGCTGACGAGATGACCCCACCGCCACATCATCGTCTTCCTCACCCGCTGACTCCGCCCCTCACCTCGCCGGCCGTTGCAGGCGATTAAGGCTCAGCTTAATTCGCATTACTGGCGCAGTTAATCCTCCCCCTGACCACACCCTCTTATTCGCCTGCGTTTCCTCTCTGTTTCCCCCTCAGACCCTCACCCTAGCGCGCCCCAGGCTGCGCCAATTCCTTGCGGCAAGCCACTACCCCGACGACCTTCCCCAGACAATTCCGGCGAAGCCAGACCTCCCCTCGCCCCCTCGACCACACACGCGTGCTCCACATACCCTGGCGCACCTCCCCGTATCGTCATCTCGCCCGCGCGTGCCCTGCAAGCTCGGCAACGTCTTTGACAGAGCGCCACCGTCAGCTACATCAGCTCCGGTGACCCTCCCCATAAGCCCCGTCCTTCCCCCTTTCTCTAGAGGACACCACTACACCATGCGTTCCTTCGCGCGTCTAATGCCACCTGTTTCGCGTCCTATCGCACCTTGTAGGTTCGACTCCGACAACACCAGAGCACGCCGTCGCCAGAAGGAACTCCGGCGAGAAATTGTCACTATCCTCATGCGCCCCTTGCCTCTCCGCGAGTACCCTGAGCTTCACCACGATCCCGCGATTCTGGTGAGAATCTCCTTCTTCTCCCTTGCTTCCTATTTCGCCAGCTCCGCCGCTAGCCGAGTGTCGTCGCCGCGCGCTGCCGCTGAGCGCCGCCAGAGTATGGTCAGATCGTCTCCAGCCGTTAGATGCAGATCGTAGGGATACGATAGATCACTTAGCTGGACCATTTTTGATCGATCTGTGCCGCACGATCGTCATTAGATCCAACGCCTCACATTGCTGATCCACGCGAAACGGTACCGACGAGTAAGAACACGACACGTGGCTCAGTCCGTTTGAAATAAAAATAGAAATGTCTATTAGATGTTCCAATTTGAAAAAATCATAACTTTCAAACCACACGTCCAAATTTGGCAAATTTTATATCAATGGATTCAGCAAGACAAGCCCTAGCCAACCATGCACTTTGTTTAGTAAAACGTTTCTGTTAAATTGATTGTTTTTGCAGAAACTTGTGTATGCATGTTTAGAATATAAAAATTGTTCTAAAATGATTTTGAAGATAAAATCTTTGGCAAATGGTTTGTTTTGAACCTACTGACCCTAGGAATCAATTGGTGGTTTCAAAAATGTATTTTGTGAAACAAAAGAATGAATCTTTGATTTAAAACATTTCTAGTCAAATAAAAATATGGTTTAATTATTAAAAATGGTTTTGGAAGAAAACCTTTGAGAAATGTTTTGGAAATAAACTCTCTGACCCTAAACACAAGGTTTTGTGGTTTGAAAACATATTTGTGAAACCTATAGAATTTTGCCTTATTAAAAGCATTTCTTCACCACATAAAATAATGACTTGATTTAAAAATGGTTTATGAAGTAAAATCTTATACAAATGATTTTGCCACTTTATAAAATGACCATTAGGTGTATTCAAATGTTTATGAACCATTAGAAACCATTTTTTCAAATAAAACAATCTTTTACATGCTTGCATGCATTGTTGTTTTTATCATTTTATGTGATAAGTTGCTTGAATGGTAGATTGAAATATTGTTTGCTTGATTGAATTGTAGTGATTTGAAGTGAGTGAACATTGCAAAGATCAAGGAGTGAACTTATATTCTCTACCAACAAGGCAAGTGATGCTTCATACTTTTGTCCCATTATTTTCACTATGCATTAGTGATATTTCTAAGTAGGACTTGCATGGTATTTTTGCTAAGTATAAACTATGCTATGGGAAATCCTAGTAGATGAAACCTTAGTAGAATTTCCTAAGTTAAAATGCCTACTACTATCATGCTTAGCTTAGCTAGTAGAAAACAAGGGTGGAATATATATTCATGCTATGAAAAATTTCTAAGTCTGAGGACTTGTGTTTTGTTTATAAAACAACTAAGTGAATGAATCACCTGGGTGGAATGGAAGGAATGGTTTGTGTTGAGTGGTTATGCAAGTCCAGTATGCTGTGGAAAACTTGGGCATCACCAAGTCCAGTATACTGGGGAAAACTTGGTATCTCACTTGTCGATGGCCACCCAGGAACAAAGAGATTTGAGATGTCAAATGTTGAGAAGCTTCAAGTGCAACCACTTGGCATTATGGGCTCTGCCTGGATCATATAGGTTGCAATAACTTAGCCAAATGCACAGTTGGTGGTAGGGGAATGATAGGTTGGAGCGCGTCCATTCTGGTCTAAGGGAAGGCTTCTGAAAGATCTTGTCTTGGTGAAACCAAGTCTTGTGGGGAAAGTGCACAACCTCTGCAGAGTGTAAAATCTAAGTACTTAGCCATGTCCCTAGAAAAGGACAATTTGAGCATCAAGACATGGAAGCTATCAAGAATCTCATCATCCCAATTTCTAAGTTAAAAACTTGTCGGTGAACAAGGGTTGAAGGATCACCAATTTCTATTGGGAGATGCCTTGGGAAAGATTTTGTCAAGCAAAAACTTAGTGTTTTCAAATGATAAGGAAAATCTATTTTGAGCAATGCAAGCCTAATCTCCACTAGCCAAATGCATATAGATGATAGACTCCACTATACTACCATAGTATCACTTGACAATACAATTCAAGTGTATTGACCCTTGTGGCTGTAACTTGTTATGTTGCAGGTTTGTTTGATATTAGTGAAGTAGGATTACAAGTCTACAACCAACATGTCTGCCTGTGGCACTTTGAAGATGAAGGACCCCATGCTATTGTTATATTCTGCTGCATTGTAATGAGATAGCCAAATTAGCTATGTAAGATGTAATAAATTATTTTATTCCTGGTTATGAAGTTGTATTATGACCTTTGTTTCTTGATATTACATCTTAACTGTGGATGCTAGCTATTGATCCAGGGACTAGTATTGTAAACACAGGGATCTCTACCTTATTAAAGGTTGGGAACCTTACAAGTATGCTAAATTCTCTTAAGGGGGTTAGCATAGATAGTGTGCCAATTGTGAGTGAATATCCGGATGTGTTTCCGGAAGAATTGCCGGGAATGCCACCAGATAGAGATGTGGAGTTTCTTATTGATTTGATACCAGGATCTGGACCAATAGCAAAGAGACCATACAAGATGTCAGTTGATGAACTGAAAGAACTTAAGAAACAACTTGGAGAACAGTTGCAGAAAGGATTTATTCAACCAAGTTCTTCATCTTGGGGAGCACCAGTATTGTTTGTGGAAAATAAGGATAGAAGTCAAAGGCTATGTATAGATTACCGTTCACTCAATGAGGTGACTATCAAGAATAAATACCCTTTGCCTAGAATCAATGACTTGTTTGATCAGCTAGAAGGAGCTTGTGTGTTCTCAAAGATTGATCTTCGGTCAGGTTATTTCCAACTTAAGATAAGGGAACAAGACATATCTAAGACAGCTTTCACCACAAGGTATGGATTGTATGAGTATACCGTGATGCCATTTGGTTTGACCAATGCTCCAGCGTACTTCATGAATATGATGAACAAGGTGTTCATGGAATTTCTTGATAAGTTTGTTGTCGTTTTTATCGATGACATTTTAATCTACTCCAAGAGCAAAGAAGAGCATGAAGGACATTTGCGTTTGATACTTGAGAAGCTCAGGGAGCATAAACTGTATGCCAAATTCAGCAAATGTGAGTTTTGGTTGAATGAAGTTGGATTTCTTGGACACGTTGTGTCAGGAGATGGTGTAGCAGTTGATCCTGCTAAACTTTCAGCTGTAACTGAATGGGAATCTCCCAAGTCAGTGAAAGAAGTTCGTAGTTTCCTTGGCTTAGCAGGTTACTATAGAAGATTCATTGAGAATTTCTCCAAGGTAGAAAAACCTATGACAGAATTACTAAAGAAAGACAAGAAATTTGCTTGGTCTGAGGGTTGTGAACTCAGCTTTCAAGAATTGAAGAAGAGACTTGTGACAGCACCAGTCTTATGTCTGCCAGATTTGGAGAAGGATTTCCAAGTGTATTGTGATGCATCTCATCATGGATTAGGTGCCGTACTTATGCAAGAAGGAAAAGTTGTGGCTTATGCCTCGAGACAACTCAAAACTCATGAAGTAAACTACCCTACTCATGATTTAGAGTTAGACTCTATTGTCCATGCACTCAAAACATGGAGACACTATCTTTTGGGAAAGCGATGTGAAGTGTTCACAGATCACAAGAGTTTGAAGTATATCTTCACCCAGAAATAAATTAACATGAGACAAAGAAGATGGCTAGAACTTATCAAGGACTATGACTTGAGTTTGCAATACCACCCCGGTAAAGCAAATGTTGTAGCGGATGCTCTAATCCGTAAGGTCTTTGTGAATGGCCTCACTAAGGGAGAATTACCAGATGATTTGTGTACCCAATTTAGAGACCTTAGATTGGAGATTGTGCCTGAAGGACATCTCATGACCTTGGAAGTTCAACCTACATTGTTGGACAAGATTAGAGAAGCCCAGAAGATTGATAAGGAAATTGAAGAAATTAAGGAAAATATTAGCAAAGGAAAAGCCAAAGGATTCCATGAAGACGAACATGGTACTTTATGGCATGGGAAACGTATCTGTGTTCCACAAGATCCGGAGCTTCGGAAACTGATTTTACAAGAAGCACACAACTCACCATATTCTATTCATCCGGGTAACACCAAGATGTACATGGATATGAAAGAAAGATTTTGGTGGAATAATCTCAAGAAGGACATCGCCGAACATATTGCTTTGTGTGATGTGTGTAGTAGAGTGAAAGCGGAACATCAGAAACCAGCAGGTTTGCTTCAACCACTACCTATTCCTGATTGGAAGTGGGACAAGATTGGTATGGATTTCATTACCAGATTGCCAAGGACCCGGTCAGGATATGATTCTATTTGGGTAGTAGTGGATCGCCTAACTAAGATGGCTCATTTCATACCCGTGAAGACAACCTACACTAGTGCTAAGTTAGCCAAGATATATATGAGTAGAATTGTATGTCTACATGGAGTACCCAAGAGTATTGTGTCTGATAGAGGAACCCAATTCACTTCTCATTTTTGGAGGCAATTACATGAGTCATTGGGAACGAGGTTGGAATTCAGCACTGCTTTTCATCCTCAAACTGATGGACAAACAGAAAGGACTAATCAGATTCTTGAAGATATGTTGAGGGCATGTGCCCTAGACTATGGAGCCAGTTGGGATGAAAGTCTGCCTTACGCAGAATTCTCTTACAATAAAAGCTATCAAGCCAGCATTGAGATGGCACCATTTGAGTTTCTCTACGGGAGAAAATGTACCACCCCATTGCTATGGAATGGTGTGGGAGAAAGAAGTTTGTTCGGACCAGAACTTATCAAAGAAGCTGAAGAGAAAGTCAGGTTGGTTAAGGACAGATTAAAGATAGCACAGTCCTGACAGAAAAGTTACGCAGATCCTAAGCGTAGAGAAGTCACCTATGAAGTTGGTGATAGAGCTTATCTTAGAGTGTCACCACTTCGTGGAGTGAAGAGATTTGGTGTCAAAGGTAAATTGGCCCCAAGATATGTTGGGCCATTCAAGATTCTAAGTCGCAAAGGAGAAGTAGCCTATGAGATTGAATTACCAGAGTCTTTGTCAGTTGTTCATAATGTGTTTCATGTGAGTCAGCTTAAGAAATGTCATCCGGAAATGGAAGAGACTTCTTTGAAGGATACTATACCTTTGGAAGAGGTTCAATTGGAGAGTGACCTCACTTATGAGGAGAAACCTATCAAGATTCTTGAGACTGCAGAAAGAGTTACTCGGACTAAGACTATTAAGTTCTGTAAATTTCAATGGAACCATCATTCCGAAGAAGAAGCAACATGGGAAAGAGAAGATGAACTTCGGAAAGACCACCCTCACCTATTTGCTAGCCAATCCGAATCTCGAGGGCGAGATTCACCTTAAGGGGGTTAGATTTGTAACATCCCTAAAATCATGTTTCAAACTCATGCATATCATCCATGCATCCATGATCATGTAGAATTCATTTCAAACAAATCAATTCAAAAATAGGGGCATATAAGCTCATTATTTTATGTGATCAGCATTTAAAAACAAATACTCCAATGTGAGATAGATGTTCAGTAAACCAAACCTTGTGTCTTATTGCTTTCAGAGTGTATTGCTAGATTGCTAAGATTTAAACCAAAGTTTCAAAACAAATATAATTTGAAAACCAATTTCAAAACCTATTTAAAACTAGTGTTATGTCACTGCTTATTTTATTTTAATCCAAGTGACTAGGCCAATTCAAAGTGACCACTTGGTTTTATGCACAAAAATGTGATTGTTGCACACTGCAAAAATCCTGAAAAGATTTGAATTCAAATAGATTTTGAAATCATTTGAAAAAGGTTCCTGGAAATTCATTCAGAAAAAGAAAAAGGATAGAGAAAAAGAAAAGGGCCGGCGCCAGGATTTTGGCCCAACAAGCAAAGCAGCCCGTTAGCCAACCCACCCGGGTTTTCCCTCTCCTTCTGATTTTCTCACCGCACCCGCGCTACCCAACGGGTCACTGACTGGTGGACCTCGCCAGCTCATCATCATCTTCCCCAAATCGCGCCCACGACCACGTCGCCGGCCGTTCCCTCCGCCATTCACTGCCGCATTTTAAATCGAGTTATTGCCGGCGTTTCCTCGCGTGATTCTCGCTCCCTCTCTGGCTATAAGACCACCTCCCCCTCGCGGCCATTTCCCCCAACAAAGCCAGACAGAAGCGCCCCCAGGCTGCCCGCAATCGCCCTTGCACCGCTGCAGACAGAGCCCACTCCGGCGACCAATCCCGGTGAGCTCCGTGCGCCCCTTCCCCTCTAGTTCATGAAGACAGCCTCGCAACTTCCTTGCGCACATTCTGACACCATTGGTTCATCCTATACTGCCCCAGGTCGTCGACTCCGTCAAGCACAGCAAGGTCCCGACGACGTCCTCAACTCCGGCGATTAAATTCGGTGAGCCCCATGTTCCCCTTCGCTGCTGATTCACACGAGCGTGTTCGCCGTAGCCTTGCGCACCCCCTAATGCCTTTGGTTTGTGCTAGGGTGACCAGGAGCGTCGCCAACGTCGCCGTCCACTGTCAACACCCGGATTTTTCATTCCTAGATGCCTGTTATGCCATACCTCGCAATCCCAGGATTACCATTTTTGCGAGACATAACAGAATTGGATACCATAGTACATCATCCATTACAAATGATACATAAGTTCTTACACAAATAGGGATCTCATGATCCAGTTCTTAATACAACATCAAGCAACAGAATACGTAATAATAACGGTAGCGTAGGCGAAGCTCCATCTTCGGGATCACAGGCAATGCTGACGATGGGAGATGATCCTAGTTGTCGTAACCTTCCTGGGGTCCATCTTCCAGGCACTCCTCTTCATAGTCTGGCCATGGGAATAGCCAGGTACAAATCCATGAGTACTCTTTAAGTACTCACAAACTAATACTAATAGGTAAAGGGGGTTTTTGGATAATAGGACACTAGGCTCTAGGGTTGTTTTGCAAAAGCCAGATTTATCTCTACTAAGTTCTAAAGCTAGTCATCATTTTATAACTCCTTACTGGGAACTTGTATTTCATATCACAACTCTGTTGTGGTCAAGTCAAAGTCTTAGTTCATTTCACAGGTCATTTTGAAAAGTCTGACGGGGGAACAGTATGGCCACTCCAACTGTCCATAACCGCGGACGCGGCTATTCGAATAGTTTGACACTCTGCAGAGATTGTACACTTTCACCACAAAATTCGATACATCCGTCAGGAACAAATCCTGAATTCACCATACTCAGTATGCGGATAATCAATCCTAACCTTTCGATTACACGCCCTAGTATAAGCACCTCTCCTGTGAGTTTGGCCTCCCAACCATGACCAACTGTCATCTTGGGTACTGCACAGGTGGACAATCTTCACAAGGTAGCCTCAGCTCAGACCTTGGCCGTGAGGGAACTAATACTAAGGAATATAAGTTTCCAGTCAAGCCTTACCCAATATTCGGGTATTGTGGTTGTACGATAAAATTGGAATGGTATCGCATCCAGACAACCATCAGTTTTATAAAGGGCTAAGGCTCATGCCTCAACATTTTTATCACCAAAATTCTCAAGTGTTTGGAAACACATGTCCAAAACATTTCAATAGAATGATCCATCATTCCAAGGTTTTCATAACCATTTTTCACCAAGTATTCCCATCTAAAAGTTGATCAAGTTTTATGCTTAGCACTAGCATCTACAGGTGGGGGTAGTACTAATGAGGGGTGGTAACTAGTGGAGTTTCAACTAAGTACAACCTCATGTCTCAGGCTGATGTCAAGGTTTCTAACTTAGGCCAAATTTTATGCTCTTTATGCAACCTTTAGCATCTTTCCAATATCTACCAGTCACTTAAGTAAACTCTAAGTAAGCTTTGATAAAGAAATAGAGTAAGAAGCTTGCACATAAAACTAGGATTGGTTTATCAAGTGGGTATGATCACATATGCTTAAGGCATATAGTAGTCATAGAACAAGTATTGGTTTGTTGCATCAGTAGGGTATCTTGCAAGGGTTAGCTTGCATAGGTCAACTTGATTAGTAAGGCTTGCATAGGTATAGTACCAGCTTGCATCAATATCAGTATAAGCTTGCCTTGTGCAGAGCAATGGTTAAAGTTCTCCTTGGCTTCTTCTTCGTAGTATCCTCCTTCCTCCTCGTATCCTTGGTCGGTACTAGCGTATATGAATAAATACGAGGTACACAATCACCAAACAATACTTAACTACTTGCAATCATCACACATAAGGGTCCTATGGATGATCTAGCATCATCCCTAACATTACAAGGTTAGGGCTTGATTTAAATCCTTTTATTTTTAGAAAAGTAATTTCTACTCATTGAAAAACTACTTAAGATTTAATATTCTCCAAACCCAACATGGGATCATGTTGACACATGTCATCACCACATATTGTAGTCCATGGGAATGTGATTTAAAGTGGTGTCAGAATTTAATAAGGTTTTACCCTTTTATTTTAATTAATTAAAGTGGCTAGAAATGCTTATGTAGCATTATTTTATTACTTGAACATTATTTCTGCAAGTAAACCTATAAATTTTTATATATTCTGAAAGGTATGGTTAAATGTGATTTTTGAGAGTTGGAATCAACTCAAAAGCTATTATGGTTTAAATTTGAAAAATGTTTGAATGCCGAAAAGCTTCTGCCTTGTTATTTTTACCATGGGTGATCTGTAAATCCAAATGACTTGAATCCAATAGGCTTGGATTCAGCATTCATAGACCTTTCCAACAAAATTGGTTTCATTCAATTTGGTGCACTGAATCGATCTGGGTTGATTTTTGAAGTTGGGTACAGAAGTGTGTTTGAATTGAAATAGAAAAAGGTTTAATTGAATAACTGGACTGCGCGGGAAAAGTTACTAGGCCGGCTTGCTAAGCGCAGTCCTCCCGCGGGCTGCTTAAGTGGGTGTCCCCACTCATTAGTGACACGGGGCTGGGCGAAGCGGTATGGGGTGACGTGGATCGTTCGATCTAGTTCTAATCTAACGGCTGGGAGTCATCGTCGACGCGAGACAACGCCGGCGAGAACGAAACCTAGCGCGGCCAGTGAGGGTTGCTGGGGGCTCACCGGGGTACTGGCGAGGGTCGGCGAGGCGGGCGAACGACGAAGTCGACGACGGTGAATCTCCTGGTACCGGTGGCTTCTCCTGGGGCGGCTCCAATCGCTGGCTCCCTTCTTCTCCAGAGGCGGCGGGCTCCGGTGAAATTCCGACGGGGTGGTGCTTGCCTTGCTCTGAGAACAGTGTGGCACGATCAGTGAGGATAGGGGAGTGAGATTGTGTGAAGAAATCATGCGGGGGTGGCCTCTATTTATAGTCGAGTGAGGGGACCGTCGGGGCGCACGGTGAGCTCGTCGGGGGCGAGGTTACAGGCGGCTAATGGCATGGGCAAGGGTAGGGGACGGTGCGGTGTCTCCTGGCGATGCTCAACGACATGGTCTCGAGGCATGGGGCGGTGTGGTTTGGTCTGGAACGGGCGGTGCTCTGCGCGGCAGAGGCGGCGTCTTTGACGACGGGCGGTGGCTGTGTGGTACGGGGCGGCAAACGGGGATGTCTGGCGGTCTCCTGGGTCGGTGGGGATTGTGTATGCACGCGGCGAGGGCGGCACGCGGTCTGTGGGCTTCCGTCGAGGGTCGTGCTCTGGCGCATGCTCGGCATGGTCTCTGGCGGTCTGGGCGCGGCTTGTGCGCGTGGTCCAGGGCTTGGCAACGCTCGCAGCTGGGACAGGTAGTGGCGGTGGACGGTGGGCTGCCTCCTAGACAAGGTTGGCAAGGCTAGTTCTTCCTCTAGCCTGCTGTCCACAATGGGGTGACAAGGGGGTGCTCGGCTGTTCACCATTGATGGCAATGGCAAGATCACAGGGGTTATAGTCCTTAGTTAAACTTCCTAGATGATCTACTGAGTTGTGTGTGAGCTAACTAGGGAACAAGTTAGGCCAATTTTACTGCACACTATAGTGTTTGATGTTTTTTTTGATTTGTGTCTGCAACTTGTTTGATTAAATGGCCGCATGAACTCAAGTTTTGAATTTTGAAAAGATTTTTGGTGGGTTTGCTAGATTGGTGCTGGTGAGTTTGCAGATGCTTGGGTTTTGAAAGTTGAGATTGTTTGAGTGGTTTTTGAAAAAGTGGGATCTTCCCATATGATAAAGATTCAATTTTCAATTGTCATTTAAACTATGCATTTGAAAGTTTCTGGATGATCACAAAGTGGGCCTTGATACCTTGTTATGAGTACATTCAAGGGGTGAAAAGATCCAGAAAAGTTTCTGTTAGGTTCTGAAAGTTTGAGACAGCCAAAGTAGGCATGGGAGTTAAATTGGCCAAAATGACCATTCATTTCATATATGCGTTTTGATTTACTTGTCTTTAGTAAAGGTGTGGGAAATATTTTATATGATGTTTATTTCACCTAAGAAACATTTTACAAGCAATGAAACAAACAAACAAGGTGGTTTTAAAGGATTTCAAAATCCATGCATACATATATGCATGCATTTATGATTTCATTTAGAAAAGTTTTTGTTAACCCTAATTTTGATGATTAGAATTTGATGATCCAAGCTTAGTATTTTTGGGATGTTACAAACCTTCCCCCCTTAAACAAAATCTCGTCCCGAGATTTGAAAAAAGGACGAAAAGATTACCTAGGATTTGAAGAGATCGGGAAACTCCGTCCTGATGTGATCTTCGCGCTCCCAGGTAGCTTCCTCTTCTGTTTTGTTGCTCCACTGAATCTTGAGAAACTTGATGCTTCGGGTTTGGGTAGTTCGAAAAGCTTCTTCCAAAATGCAGATGGGTACTTTAGGATAGGTCAGGTCATCGTTGATCTCTATGGTCCGGTGATCGATATTCTTGAACACTTCGGTCTTCTCGGGGACTTCGAGACATTTGCGAAGTAACGAGATATGGAACACATTGTGCACAGCTGACATCTCTTCAGGTAGTTCCACTTGATACGATACTTCTCCTCGACGGTTCAGAATTTTGACAGGTCCGATATATCTGGGGTCTAACTTTCCTTTGAGTTGGAAACGCTGCATTCCCTTCAATGGCGACACTTTTAGATAAACAAAATCTCCTATATTGAAGGCGACGTCTCGACGTCTCTTGTCGGCATAACTCTTCTGTCGGGATTGGGTGGTCTTGAGGTGCTCACGAATCTTGTGAACCTTCTCTTCTGCTTCTCGGAGGATGTCGGGTCCGAAAATCTGACTCTCTCCTACTTCCGACCAGTTCAAAGGGGTGCGACACTTTCTTCCGTACATGAATTCAAATGGGGCCATTTGCAAACTGGCTTGGTAACTATTGTTGTAGGAAAATTCTGCAAACGGCAGACAGTCTTCCCACTTGGATCCATATTCTAGCACACATGCTCTAAGCATATCTTCGAGTATTTGATTTACTCGCTCTGTTTGTCCATCGGTCTGAGGGTGATACGCGGTACTGAAATCTAGGCGGGTTCCTAAACCTTCTTGGACTTTCTTCCAGAATCTCGAGGTAAACTGAGTTCCTCGATCCGATACTATGTTCTTAGGGACTCCGTGCAAACTGACGATTCTAGCGATGTACAACTCCACTAGCTTCAAACTCTGATAGGTGGTTTTGATGGGCAAGAAATGGGCGACTTTGGACAATCTGTCAACTATGACCCAAATAGAGTCATTTCCCCTAATAGAAGTAGGTAGTCCAGTGATAAAGTCCATTCCTACAGAATCCCATTTCCATTCCGGAATTTGGAAAGGTTGCAACAATCCAGCGGGTCTTTGATGTCCTGCCTTGACTCACTGACATATATCACACTTAGCGATATAGCTTCCGATTTCTCTCTTCATCTTATGCCACCAAAATTGCTCTTTCAAATCTTGATACATCTTAGTTCCTCCGGGATGGATAGAATAAAGAGTATCATGATCCTCCTTCAAGATAACTTCTTTCAACTCCGAATCTGCTGGTACACAAAGGCGTCCTTTGTACCACAGAACTCCTTCTTCGTCCTCGGTGAATCCGGGTACTTTGACTGTACCGATACGACGCTTGATTCCGTCGATACTGGCATTTCCCTTCTGCGCCTCTTTAATCTGACTGATCAAAGTGGGCTGAAGTTCTATGCTAGCCAAAAATCCTTCACTTACTAATTCCATTCGAAAATCTTCCATCTCCTTGTGCAAACTTGGTTGCTCCTTCAAAATCATGGAGTTCAAGCGGCACGGCAATCTGCTAAGGGCATCGGCTACCATGTTGGCTTTACCAGGGTGATAGTGAATGTCCAGGTCGTAATCCTTGATTAGCTCAATCCATCTTCTCTACCTCATATTCAACTCCTTCTGAGTGAATATATACTTTAGGCTCTTGTGATCCGAATAAATCTCACAACGGTTTCCCATTAGGTAATGTCTCCATGTCTTCAGGGCTACGACTACTGCTGCGAGTTCGAGGTCATGGGTTGGATAGTTTTGCTCATGTTGCTTCAATTGTCGAGATAGATAAGATATAACTTTGCCTTCTTGCATTACCACACATCCGAGACCAATCTTGGATGCGTCACAATACACATCGAAGGTCTTCCTGATATCCGGCATGATCAAGATTGGGGCTGAAATCAATCTCCTCTTGAGTTCTTGAAAACTCGCTTCACATTTGTCGGTCCATTCAAACTTCTTGTCCTTCTTCAGCAATTGGGTCATGGGTTGGGCGATACTCGAGAATCCTTCTACAAATTTGCGGTAATATCCCGCCAATCCGAGAAAAGCACGAACTTGGGTTTGAGTGGTTGGGGCTTGCCAATCTTCTACATCTTTCACTTTGGCAGGGTCAACGGCAATTCCTCCGGCTGATACAATGTGACCGAGGAATCCTACCTCCTGTAACCAGAATTCACATTTGCTAAACTTTGCATACAGCTGATGCCCTCTAAGGGTTCCAAGAATGGTCCTTAGGTGTAGCTCATGTTCTTCTTCTGATTTGGAAAAAATCATAATGTCATCGATGAAAACAATGACAAACTTATCCAGGAAGTCCATAAAAATCTTATTCATGAGGTTCATGAAATAAGCGGGGGCATTGGTTAATCCAAAAGACATGACTGTATACTCATACAATCCATATCTGGTGGTAAAGGCAGTCTTTGGAATATCCTCTGCACAAATTTTGAGTTGATGATAGCCAGTTCTAAGATCAATCTTAGAAAACACCTGGGCACCGGTCGACTGATCAAACAAATCTTCTATCTTGGGCAAGGGGTACTTGTTCTTGATGGTGACATCATTTAACTTCCTATATCCGTACACAAACGGTTACCTCCATCTTTCTGGTCCACAAATAAGACAGGTGATCTCCATGGTGACGCACTTGGTTGAATCAATCCAATTTCTAGCATGGAATCCAGTTGCTTCTTCAGTTCTGCTAGTTCCGACGGGTTCATACTATAGGGTCTCTGGGATATGGGTCTTGTTCCGGGGATTAGTTCGATGATAAACTCGATATCCCGATCTGGGTGCATACCGAGCAAAACATCTGGAAATACATCGGGGTATTCACAGACTATCCGGACTTGGTCAATGGTAGGTTGGGCTAGACTCTTGTTACACTTGAATTGGCGAGGTAAGGTTTCAGCTATATGCTCGACTGATATTCCGGTGGTACTGGTCGTGGTGATGGCTTTCTTAGCACAGTCAATCAATCCCTTATGTTTGGAAATCCAATCCATTCCTATTACTACTTCCAAACCTTTAGTTCCGAGTACTATTAGATTAGCATAAAAATCTATGCCATGGATTCTGATAGGGACGGCTTTGCAAATTTGCCTAGCCTTGGTGGTTAATCCGAGAATTTGCACAATCATAACATGCTTCAGTTTGGTTGGTTGAATTTTACTAGTGCAGGCAAATTCTTAGGTGACAAATGAATGTGAGGCACCAGAGTCAAACAACACTCTTGCAAGTACAGAATTAACAGAAAACATACCCAGCACGACGTCTGGCGCTTCCTGAGCTTCTTCAGCATGCATGAGAAAAAGACGGCCATTGCGGTTGAGTGAATTCCCTGGGGCAAATCTTCTCCCTGGCTGGACACGACGCTGCTGCTGAGCTGGGGCATTGGCATTAGGGGCTGTAGCATTCTTCTTGTTGGGGCACTCGTTGGAATAGTGGCCTTTATTTCCACAGTCATAACAGGTCACTTGTGACTTGTCCTTGGCTGCGACAGGCACAACATTGCTTCCAGTCCTCGGGGCAGTGTTGGTGTTGGCGGTAGCATTGTTGGTGTTGAACTTGGGTGGGGCACGGGTGAAATTGCTAGAGTTGCCGGGGTTGTTGTGATTTCCTCCGGGTCTAGGGTTTCCACGGTTGGGGTAGGTCGGACGGGTCATAGGGGGTCTGTTGGTTCTTGGGGCAAATCCTGGAGATGGGTTGGGTCGATACTTTGGGGTCTGATGGGTTCCTGGTTGATGCATCATGCGACGCTTGCGGTTCTCATTGGCTTGGTTGATCTTTCCTTCCATCTGGATAGCAGGGTCGACAAGGGCTTCAATATCAGCAAAGGGGATATTGACTAACACCGTCTGCATCTCGTCATGCAGACCATTCAGGAATCTTTCTTTCTTCTTGGCTTCGGTGTCTATCTCGTCCGGGGCATACCTAGCTAATGACAAAAATTTGTCACGGTATTCCACTACAGTCATCCTTCCTTGCTTCAGCTCTCTGAACTCGTCTCTCATTCTCTTGATCAAACCTGGTGGCACATGGGTTCTGCTAAACTTGACCTTGAATTCCTCCCAGGTCATCATCTGGCCTCCGGTCATTGCACGAACACTATTCCACCATGCCCTGGCATCTCCGGCTAGATAATGGGTGGCGAACAGGACTTTCTCGTTGGCTTCCACTCCGGCGACTTCTAGGTTGTTTTCCTTGGTTTGCAGCCAATCATCGGCATCTAGGGGTTCTTCTGACTTGGTGAAAACGGGTGGGTTGGTATTCTGGAAATTCTTGAGATTAGATCCATGGTTGTCCTGATTTCCATGGCCTTGGTTGTTGTGGGATAGCTGGGCTATCCGTTGCAGAGTGGCTAGGTTGGCTTGACGTTCCGCTCTTTCAGCTTCGCGGTCAGAAGTCAACATTTGCAGGATCTGCAACATCGGGTCCGGGGATGAACCACTTCCTCCACGTGGCATCTGAAGATTGATATAGATCATGAGAAAAGAGGGAAATTTCTAAGGTTTTGGGTCTTTGAAAAGTTTTAAATGTTTGACTCAGATTTTTCTAGCAACTTGCTTTTTTTCATTCATTCATTCACTCGATACAATGCACACCACAGCAAGAAAAAAACAGATGGTTTTAAGAACCATTATGGAATCTACGATACAGTGGGACCGACTAGTACTCAATATGCTAGTGCTCAGTGCTACTACTCCTCGGAGTCTGTGGCTTCATCATCTTCATCATCATCGATGAAGGCGAAATCATCCTCATCGGTGAAGAAGTCCATGGCCTGATCCTCCAGAAAATCATCGTCATCGCTGAGATAGGAGTAAGGGTCTCCACGAAGATCCTCTCCGGCATTCTCCCTTTCCTCCAACTGCATGTCTCTCTCGTGGATGGTCTCCTCCGGAGATGAGATGCGGTGGCGAAGACGGGCAATAATGCGCTCCTTCTTGTCGAGCTGACGGCGGCGAGACTTGCGATCCTTCGCTAGCATGGCTATGGTCTGATCCTTCGTCTTGATGATGGCAGACTTGTGGTTGCAATAGTCACGGCAGTTGTCCAACTCCTGCTGACGATCATACATCATGAAGCTAAGGTGGTCCAATTGAGTCTTCAGCTCGGGGTGGTATGGATCTTCCAGTGGTTGTCCATTTGCATCATGCCTTGGGCAAAACTCAAAGCGAGTACCCTTGATCTGATTAATCCTCTGCCCATACAGACGGGAAAGAGCTTCCTGCATTGCTCTGGCAAGTCCATCGAGCCAGTTGTTTTCCCTCAAGGTAAACTGAATTCCCTCCGCAGTGGGAGGTTCAATATTTCCTCGGAGACTTGCAACAATTAGCCACTGCAGATCTTCTCCTCCTTGATCATTGAGCTGAGCTCCAAAGAACTCGGGGTGCGGACGCTCCAGAAGTTCCGAAAGCTGATCCAGATCCCTCTCAAAGATAAGGTCCCCTCCATTCCCAAGTTGGTAAAACTTGTTGTACTTCACGTCCATCTATAAAAATAGAGGATGAGTAGATTAGCAGAGTGATCAAGTGTGTCAAAATTTTTATGTATTTTGCAAGATTTTTTGAGGAACATGAATTTTTATGAAAGAATCAAAGAGATAAGAATGAGAATAAGTTTTTGTAAATATTTGTTTTCTTTGGTTTTGAAACTAAGTTTTTGATTCAAACGTCCAGTCTAACTAGGGTCTCCTATGGTTAGGATGGCTCTGATACCAACTTGTCAACACCCGGATTTTTCAATCCTAGATGCCTGTTATGCCATACCTCGCAATCCCAGTATTACCATTTTTGCGAGACATAACAGAATTGGATACCATAGTACATCATCCATTACAAACGATACATAAGTTCTTACACAAATAGGGATATCATGATCCAGTTCTTAATACAACATCAAGCAGCAGAATACGTAATAATAACGGTAGCGTAGGCGAAGCTCCATCTTTGGGGTCACAGGCAATGCTGACGATGGGAGATGATCCTAGTTGTCGTAACCTTCCTGGGGTCCATCTTCCAGGTACTCCTCTTCATAGTCTGGCAATGGGAATAGCCAGGGACAAAGCCATGAGTACTCTTTAAGTACTCGCAAACTAATACTAATAGGTAAAGGGGGTTTTTGGATAATAGGACACTAGGCTCTAGGGTTGTTTTGCAAAAGCCAGATTTATCTCTACTAAGTTCTAAAGCTAGTCATCATTTTATAACTCCTTACTGGGAACTTGTATTTCATATCACAACTCTGTTGTGGTCAAGTCAAAGTCTTAGTTCATTTCACAGGTCATTTTGAAAAGTCTGACGGGGGAACAGTATGGCCACTCCAACTGTCCATAACCGCGGACGCGGCTATTCGAATAGTTTGACACTCTACAGAGATTGTACACTTTCACCACAAAATTCGATACATCCGTCAGGAACAAATCCTGAATTCACCATACTCAGTATGCGGATAATCAATCCTAACCTTTCGATTACACGCCCTAGTATAAGCACCTCTCCTGTGAGTTTGGCCTCCCAACCATGACCAACTGTCATCTTGGGTACTGCACAGGTGGACAATCTTCACAAGGTAGCCTCAGCTCAGACCTTGGCCGTGAGGGAACTAATACTAAGGAATATAAGTTTCCAGTCAAGCCTTACCCAATATTCGGGTATTGTGGTTGTACGATAAAATTGGAATGGTATCGCATCCAGACAACCATCAGTTTTATAAAGGGCTAAGGCTCATGCCTCAACATTTTTATCACCAAAATTCTCAAGTGTTTGGAAACACATGTCCAAAACATTTCAATAGAATGATCCATCATTCCAAGGTTTTCATAACCATTTTTCACCAAGTATTCCCATCTAAAAGTTGATCAAGTTTTATGCTTAGCACTAGCATCTACAGGTGGGGGTAGTACTAATGAGGGGTGGTAACTAGTGGAGTTTCAACTAAGTACAACCTCATGTCTCAGGCTGATGTCAAGGTTTCTAACTTAGGCCAAATTTTATGCTCTTTATGCAACCTTTAGCATCTTTCCAATATCTACCAGTCACTTAAGTAAACTCTAAGTAAGCTTTGATAAAGAAATAGAGTAAGAAGCTTGCACATAAAACTAGGATTGGTTTATCAAGTGGGTATGATCACATATGCTTAAGGCATATAGTAGTCATAGAACAAGTATTGGTTTGTTGCATCAGTAGGGTATCTTGCAAGGGTTAGCTTGCATAGGTCAACTTGATTAGTAAGGCTTGCATAGGTATAGTACCAGCTTGCATCAATATCAGTATAAGCTTGCCTTGTGCAGAGCAATGGTTAAAGTTCTCCTTGGCTTCTTCTTCGTAGTATCCTCCTTCCTCCTCGTATCCTTGGTCGGTACTAGCATATATGAATAAATACGATGTACACAATCACCAAACAATACTTAACTACTTGCAATCATCACACATAAGGGTCCTATGGATGATCTAGCATCATCCCTAACATTACAAGGTTAGGGCTTGATTTAAATCCTTTTATTTTTAGAAAAGTAATTTCTACTCATTGAAAAACTACTTAAGATTTAATATTCTCCAAACCCAACATGGGATCATGTTGACACATGTCATCACCACATATTGTAGTCCATGGGAATGTGATTTAAAGTGGTGTCAGAATTTAATAAGGCTTTACCCTTTTATTTTAATTAATTAAAGTGGCTAGAAATGCTTATGTAGCATTATTTTATTACTTGAACATTATTTCTGCAAGTAAACCTATAAATTTTTATATATTCTGAAAGGTATGGTTAAATGTGATTTTTGAGAGTTGGAATCAACTCAAAAGCTATTATGGTTTAAATTTGAAAAATGTTTGAATGCCGAAAAGCTTCTGCCTTGTTATTTTTACCATGGGTGATCTGTAAATCCAAATGACTTGAATCCAACGGGCTTGGATTCAGCATTCATAGACCTTTCCAACAAAATTGGTTTCATTCAATTTGGTGCACTGAATCGATCTGGGTTGATTTTTAAAGTTGGGTACAGAAGTGTGTTTGAATTGAAATAGAAAAACGTTTAATTTGAATAACTGGGCTGCGCGGGAAAAGTTACTGGCCGGCCTGCTAAGCGCAGTGCTCCCGCGGGCTGCTTAAGTGGGTGTCCCCACTCGTCAGTGACGGGCTCACCGGGGTACTGGCGAGGGTCGGCGAGGCGGGCGAACGACGAAGTCGACGACGGCGAATCTCCTAGTACCGGTGGATTCTCCTGGGGCGGCTCCAATCGCTGGCTCCCTTCTTCTCCAGAGGCGGCGGGCTCCGGTGAAATTCCAGCGGGGTGGTGCTTGCCTTGTTCTAAGAACGATGTGGCACGATCAGTGAGGAGAGGGGAGTGAGATGGTGTGAAGAAATCGTGCGGGGGTGGCCTCTATTTATAGTCGAGCGAGGGGACCGTCGGGGCGCACGGTGAGCTCGTCGGGGGCGAGGTTACAGGCGGCTAATGGCATGGGCAAGGGTAGGGGACGGTGCGGTGTCTCCTGGCGATGCTCAACAACATGGTCTCGAGGAATGGGGCGGTGTGGTTTGGTCTGGAACGGGCGGTGCTCTGCGTGGCAGAGGCAGCGTCTTCGACGGCAGGCGGTGGCTGTGCAGCACGGGGCGGCAAACGGGGATGTCTGGCGGTCTCCTTGGTCGGTGGGGATTGTGTATGCACGCGACAAGGGCGGCGCACGGTCTGTGGGCTTCGGTCGAGGGTCGTGCTCTGGCGCATGCTCGGCATGGTCTCTGGCGGTCTGGGCGCGGCTTGTGCGCGTGGTCCAGGGGTTGGCAACGCTCGCGGCTGGGACAGGTAGTGGCGATGGACGGTGGGCCGCCTCCCAGACAAGGTTGGCAAGGCTAGTTCTTCCTCTAGCCTGCTGTCCACAATGGGGTGACAAGGGGGTGCTCGGCTGTTCACAATTGATGGCAATGGCAAGCTCACAGGGGTGCTAGTCCTTAGTTAAACTTCCTAGATGATCTACTGAGTTGTGTGTGAGCTAACTAGGGAACAAGTTAGGCCAATTTTACTGCACACTATAGTGTTTGATGTTTTTTTTATTTGTGTCTGCAACTTGTTTGATGAAATGGCCGCATGAACTCAAGTTTTGAATTTTGAAAAGATTTTTGGTGGGTTTTCTAGATTGGTGCTGGTGAGTCTGCAGATGCTTGGGTTTTAAAAGTTGAGCTTGTTTGAGTGGTTTTTGAAAAAGTGGGATCTTCCCATATGATAAAGATTCAATTTTCAATTGTCATTTAAACTATGCATTTTAAAGTTTCTGGATGATCACAAAGTGGGCCTTGATACCTTGTTATGAGTACATTCAAGGGGTGCAAAGATCCAGAAAAGTTTATGTTAGGTTCTGAAAGTTTGAGACAGCCAAAGTAGGCATGGGAGTTAAATTGGCCAAAATGACCATTCATTTCATATGTGTTTTGATTTACTTGTCTTTAGGAAAGGTGTGGGAAAGGTTTTAGATGATGTTTATTTCACCTAAGAAACATTTTACAAGCAATGAAACAAACAAACAAGGTGGTTTTAAAGGATTTCAAAATCCATGCATACACATATGCATGCATTCATGATTTCATCTAGAAAAGTTTTTGTTAACCGTAATTTTGATGATTAGGATTTGATGATCCAAGCTTAGTATTTTTGGGATGTTACATCCACCCGAGCCCGACGCTGTCAGCAACTCCGACGAGCCCGTGCAGCCGTGTCCGTGCGCCCCTTGTCAAGCTGTCGCCACGTTGAGCTTCAGTACACCGTTGCGAATCTGGTAAGCACCTCCGACGACCCCAGAGCCCCCTGTAGCCACCGCGCCTCCGTAGACAGAGCCGTCGCCGCCTGTCGCCGCCGCCAGCGCCGCCACTTGATGGTCGAGTGCTGAGCGCCGTTAGATCTAGATCTAGTGGTCACGTTAGAACCTAGACGAAGTGGTATGATTCAATCAGAGCCGCACGATTAAGTTAGATCCAGCGGCTCAGAAGCGTGATCCGACGCGAAGCGGTACCAGCCAATAGGATAGCGCCGCGTGGCACAGAGTTCGTTTTAAAAATTTGAATTAGATCTATTAGTTGTTTGATTTTGTTTTAGCCATAACTTTTGATTCCCACGTTCAAATTTGACAAATTTTATATCATTGGAATCAGGAGAGCAAGCCCTTTCCAAATATGATATGTGTTTAATGTTTTGTTTCTGTTAAAATGGTTTTATTTACAGAAACATGTTTAGGCCTATTTTGTGTATATAAATTATTTGAGAAATGTTTTAGTGTTTAAATAAATGTTGTTTGGCAAGTTTTGAACTTGTTTATGAACCAGTACTGTGCACTTGTCTTATTGAGTTTAGAAAAATCATCACATGTCATATTGCATGCATCCATATATTTTTTCTTGTATTTATTTTGTATGTGATTTGTTGCTATGATTTTATGTGTAGATTTTGGTGCCAATAGTGATTGTGATTGTGAGGAGTGTAGCTACTCTCCAAACTACCAAGGCAAGTGGTGCTTCATGATATTTTTATCCCTATGTTTTCTACTATGCATTAGAAATATTTTGCTAGTCTTGCATGGTTATATTTTGCTTTTATGCTATGTTGGTAAATCCTAGTAGTTGTAGAATTGCTAGTAAATTTCTAAGTTAAGATGCTTATCTATGCCATGCTTAGCCTAGCTAGTAGCAACCAAGGGTGGTGAAACTATTCATGCTATGATAAAATATTTCTAAGTCTTTGGACTTGTGTTTTGCTTAATAAAACAACTAAGTGAATGAAACACCTGGGTGGAATGGAAGGAATGGTTTATGTTGAGTGGTTACACAAGGCCCATTTTTGTGGTTTACCTTGTGTATCACACTTGTGGAAAGCCACCCAGGAACAAAGGGATTTGAGAGGCCAAATGTTAAGAAGCTTCTAGTGCAACCACTTGGCAATATGGGCTCTGCCTGGATCACATAGGTTGCAAGAACTTAGCCATTTGGACAGTTGGTGGTAGTGGGATGATAGGTTGGAAAACGTCCATTTGGTATAAGGGAAGGCTTCTGAAAGGTCCTGTCTTGGTGAAAATCAAGTCTTGTGGGGAAAGTGCACAACCTCTGCAGATGGAAGAATCTAAGTACTTAGCCATGTCACTGGAAAAGGACAACTTGAGCATCAAGACATGGAAGCTATCAAGAATGTCCTCATCCCAATTTCTAAGTAAAACTTGTGGGGGAACAAGGGTGAAGGACCCCAATGTCTATTGGTGGTTCCTTGGGAAAAGTTTTGACAAAGAAAAACTTAGTGATTTCAACTAATAGGCAAAACCTATTTTGAGCAAAGCAAGCCTAAGCTACACTTAGCCAAATTGCATATAGTATGTAGTCCACCAATAATATACTAAGGTATCACTTGCCAATACTATTCCAATGTATTGACCCACGGTGGCTGTAACTTGTGATGTTGCAGGTTACTCTGATGAGGATTAGGAGTCATGAGTCTACACTCAACATGTTTGCCTGTGGCACATGAAGATGAAGACTTTTATCTATTTACTTATTTAAACTCTTGTACTAGGACTGTGGCCATGTAGTTGTAAAGACCATGTTGTCTCTGGAATGACTGTAATAATGACCTTTGTTTCTGTGTACTTCATCTTAAACTGTGGATGCTAGCATTGATCCAGGGATTAGCATTGCAATCACAGGGATCCTTTTCCTTTATAAAGGAGGGATCTTACAGATGGTATCAGAGCACTGTGTTGCCTGTAGGATTATGACCCTAGGATTGGAAACCACTAAGGAAAAAAATTCAACAAATTCCACACTTGTCTATTCTTTCTCGTAAACTTTTCTAATCTTCTTTCTCATCTCTATTTGTAGATGAACTCCATCAACGAAGCCGTAAGGAAAGGACCACTCATGACAATGACTTTGGAGTGTGAGACAGAATTTCCCAAGGCTCTCAAGGACCTCATGGTTGCAATGGAAATACATGGTGCAGCTGTGTACAAAGGTTTTCCTGTGATGGATGAAGGAGTTGAGTACTGGTGGGTGCAACTTCACTTGTATAAAAACAAGGAAGACAACCACAAGGAATTAGGATTCTGCATGTTCACCAATTCAGTGGTGCACACTACATTCTTTGATTCAGCAAGGGATGCAACTTGGAATACCATCAAGTGTGGACAACTTACACAAGTGCTAAGTTAGCCAAGATCTATATGAGTAGAATTGTATGTCTACACGGAGTACCCAAGAGTATTGTGTCTGATAGGGGAACTCAGTTCATTTCTCATTTTTGGAGGCAATTACATGAGTCATTGGGAACGAGGTTGGAATTCAGCACTGCTTTTCATCCTGAGACTGATGGACAGACAGAAATGACTAATTAGATTCTTGAAGATATGTTGAGAGCATGTGCTCTAGACTATGGAGCCAGTTGGGATGAAAGTCTACCCTACGCAGAATTTTCTTATAATAACAGCTATCAAGCCAGTATTGAGATGGCACCATTTGAGTTTCTCTATGGGAGAAAGTGTACCACCCCATTACTATGGAATGGTGTGGGAGAAAGAAGTTTTTTTGGACCAGAAATAATCAAAGAGGCTGAAGAGAAAGTCAAGCTAGTCAAAGACAGATTGAAGATAGCACAGTCCCGACAAAAGAGCTACGCAGATCCTAAGCGTAGAGAAGTCACCTATGAAGTAGGTGATAGAGCTTATCTTAGAGTGTCACCACTTCGTGGAGTGAAAAGGTTTGGAGTCAAAGGAAAGTTGGCCCCAAGATATGTGGGACCATTCAAGATTCTGAGTCGTAAAGGAGAAGTGGCTTATGAGATTGAATTGCCAGAGTCTTTGTCAGCTGTTCATAATGTGTTTCATGTGAGTCAGCTTAAGAAATGTCATCCAAAAATGGAAGAGACTTCTTTGAAGGACACTATACCTTTGGAAGAGGTTCAATTGGAAAGTGATCTCACTTATGAGGAGAAACCAATCAAGATTCTTGAGACTGCAGAAAGAGTTACTCGGACTAAGACTATCAGGTTCTGCAAAGTTCAATGGAACCATCATTCCGAAGAAGAAGCAACATGGGAAAGAGAAGATGATCTTCGGAAAGACCACCCTCACCTATTTGCTAGCCAACCTGAATCTCGAGGGCGAGATTCACCTTAAGGGGGTTAGATTTGTAACATCCCTAAAATCATGTTTCAAAACTCATGCATATCATCCATGCATCCATGAATCATTTAGGGTTTCATCTCAAAATATTTTCAAAAACAGGAGCATATGTTGCTCATTATTTTATGTATGAATACTCTAGCCTTTGTTCTACTTGCTAATGAGGAAGGTACTAATATCCATTCAGAAATGTTTTGAGTTCAAACTTAAGTGATTTCAAAAGCTTGAGCCAAGTTTCAAAACAAAGTATGAAATAAAACCAAGTTTATGCCTATTATTATATCTTCTAAAGGCTTGGTTTATTTTATTTTTCAAATGACCCAAGGAGGTTTGAGTGAACAGAAGTGTTTGACACATATTTGAGTACAAAGTACACTGTACAAAAAGCTGGAGAAGGTTTGAATTCAAACTGAATTGAAATGGAGTTTGAAAACCAATTCTAGAAAACCAAACAGAAAAAAGAAAAGGAGTAAAGAGGAAAAAATAGGCAAACAGCCAATCTGGCCCAACCCAGCCCACTCGACCCAGCTCGCCCAGCAACCCCTCTCCCGCGAATCATTTTCTTTCACTCGCACCCGCACCCACTGAGTCGCTGACTGTCTGGACCCACCCCACTCCTTATCTCTCGCTGACAACCACGGCCCACACGACTATCGTCGTCTCCACCCAGCAACCAGTTCATCCCCAAATTACGCCGGGCGTTTCCTGTTTAATTCGCGGCGTCAATTCCCGTTCAATGCCTGAGTAAATCACGCTCCCATCTCGCCTACTTAAACACCATGCTCCCCTCCTCCTTTTCCCCCAAACCACACCTCACCGGAGCCACCAGGCTGCACGAATTTCTCTCTGGACGCCCGCTGCTCTGACGAGTTCGTCATCAAATTCCGGTGAGCACCGCACTCCCCTTTGTCTATGGTTCATACTGGCTTGTTCTACATCTCCGTGCGCACCTACTAACACTCTCAGTTTGCTCGCGCATGGTCTGGCCTCGGCAACGTCAACGACTGAGCTCCGCCACCCTCTGCTCGAACTCCGGTGACCGTTTCCCGTAAGTCCCAGCTTCCCCTCTTCCCCTTTTTGATACGCGTGAGATCCCCAGTGTCCTGCGCATCTAACGGCACCCTTCTCTCGTCTTAGCGCGGCCCAGAGTGTCGCCAACATCGACGAACAGAAGCATCCGTCGCCAGGGACTACTCCGACGAGCAATCCGTGACGACTCCGAGCGCCCCTTCGCCAACCGAGCACACGTCGAGCTTCTCCTCGTCATGGCGATTCTGGTGAGCATCCTCCCACCTCCCCGCGCGACCTAGTTCGCCGGCTCCACCGCTGACAGAGCGCGCCGCCGCCAGTCGCCGCCGCTAGCGCCGCCCATCTATGGTCGATAGATCTGTGGCCGTTCGATTTAGATCCAGTGCATGCGATAGAACGTAGCCGAAGGGGTAAGATTAGATCTGAGCCGCGCGTTTTAGTTAGATCCAACAGCTCGGAAGCGCGATCCAGCGCGAAGCGGTACCAGCCAGTAAGAAAGCGCCGCGTGGCATGTTCTTCGTTTTAAAATTCTGATTAAAATCTATTAGATGTTTAAACTTGTTTAATTCATAACTTTTGATTCCCACGTCCAAATTTGACAAATTTTATATCAATGGAATCGGGAGAGAAAGCCCTTTCCATATATGCAATGTGTTTAAAGTTTTGTTTCTATTAAAATGGTTATTTTTACAGAAACATGTGTAGGCCTATTTTGTGTATATTAATTATTTGAGAAATGTTTTAATGTTCAAATAAAGGTTGTTTGGCAAGTTTTGAACTTGTTTATGAATCAGTACTGTGCACTTGTCTTGTTGAGTATAGAAAATCATAACATATCATATTGCATGCATCCATATATTTTTTGCTTGTATTTATTTTGTATGTGATTTGGTGCTATCATTTTATGTGTATATTTTGGTGCAAATAGTGATTGTGATTGTGAGGATTGTAGCTACTCTCCAAACTACCAAGGAAAGTGGTGCTTCATGATTTTATTCCTATGTTTTCAAATATGCATTAGAAATATTTTGCTAGTCTTGCATGGATATTTTTGATCTATAAGCTATACTTGGGAAATCCTAGTAGTTGTAGAATTGCTAGAAATATTTCTAAGTATTAACAATGCCATGCTTAGCCTAGCTAGTAGCAACCAAGGGTGGTTATATATTCATGCTATGAATAAATATTTCTAAGTCTTTGGACTATGTTTTTGTTTAATAAAACAACTAAGTGAATGAAACACCTGGGTGGAATGGAAGGAATGGGTTATGTTGAGTGGTTACACAAGGACCATTTCTATGGTTTACCTTGTGTATCTCACTTGTGGAAAACCACCCAGGAACAAAGGGATTTGAGAGGCCAAATGTTAAGAAGCTTTTAGTGCAGCCACTTGGCAATATGGGCTCTGCCTGGATCATATAGGTTGCAATAACTTAGCCATTTGGACAGTTGGTGGTAGTGGGATGATAGGTTGGAACGCGTCCATTTGGTCTAAGGGAAGGCTTCTGAAAGGTCCTGTCTTGGTGAAAATCAAGTCTTGTGGGGAAAGTGCACAACCTCTACAGATGGAAGAATCTAAGTACTTAGCCATGTCCCTGGTATTGGACAACTTGAGCATCAAGACATGGAAGCTATCAAGAATCTCCTCATCCCAATTTCTAAGTAAAAACTTGTGGTTGAACAAGGGTGAAGGACCCCAATGTCTATTGGTGGTTCCTTGGGAAAGATTTTGACAAAGAAAAACTTAGTGTTTTGAACTGATAGGTAAAAACCTATTTTGAGCAAAGCAAGCCTAAACTACACTTAGCCAAGATGCATATAGTATTTAGTCCACCAATATTCTACTAAGGTATCACTTGCCAATACTATTCCAATGTATTGACCCACTGTGGCTGTAACTTGTGATGTTGCAGGATATTCTGATGATGATTAGGAGTCATGAGTCTACACTCAACATGCTTGCATGTGGCACATGAAGATGAAGACTTATTTATCTTATTATATATTTGAACTCTTGTATTAGGCATGTGGCCATGGAGTTGTAAAATACTATGTTTGTCTCTGGAATGATATGTAATAATGACCTTTGTTTCTGTGTACTTCATCTTAAACTGTGGATGCTAGCATTGATCCAGGGACTAGCATTGCAATCACAGGGATCCTTTCCTTTACAAAGGAGGGATCTTACACTGAGTCACTGACTAGTGGGCCTAAGTCCACCTCAGCTCTCAGGTTTAGAAAATGCATTTGTTACTGGCCCTCTCTCTACTCTCATTCGATGACACATGGGCCCAAGGCCATGTCATCAGCCACGCGAGACAAAGACCAGTCAAACTAGCTGCTGTGGTTCGATCCTGAGGTGAGCATGACGTCACTCGAGTTGATCCTCACTGGTTGAGGATCAATCGATCGATCTGGCACGGGGCTGTGACTAGGTGCGTTGAACAGAGGAGATCAAGGCGAACCTATTGGCGGTGGCGCCGCTTCATAATGGTCATCGGAACTACATCGGCGATGAGCTCATGCGGCGGTGCTTGTGGTCAATCACGGTGGCATGGATTTAGGAAGCAAACGAAAGATCTACGCATACTAGGAGATTCAGTGACTCACCAGGAACGCGATGGTGTGCTTGGTTTGGCGAGGCGCGGTCGGAGACGCCGGCGAGGTCGACGAACAGCGTCGGGAACGAGGGTTCGATTGGGTTGATTCACGCCTTTTCCGCTAGTGCGAGTTGGGGCAAACGGACGAGAATATCACGGCGGTCTCCACCATGGTCTTACATGGCCGAAGCGAGCACGGAATCGCCGACTCCAGCTCACCTCCGAGCTAGGGTTCTCGGGTGAGAAGAAGAAATTGAGAGAGAGAGAGCTGTAGAGGGGGAAATTAAGGATGAGGACGAGCAAGGACGTCACGGTGGCCTCCTTATCCTCTCTTGGCGACGACGGCGTTGATCTTGGTGCAAGGATGACAATGATGGCATCGAGCGGCGGCGAGCTCCTCCAGCGAGCTGTCTGTGTGCGTGAGGATGACGACGACATGTTGTTTTGCGGATAACCCACTCGCGATTCTTTCAGCTCAACCCACGGTCCTTCTTTGGTCCCACTTGTCAGTCACAGATGGAAATGAGCTGGGCTAGGTGCTGGGCTTTTGTGGGCTGCACATGGGCGTCAGATAAGTACAGAGATGTTGGGCCACGACCAGGTAATGTTTTTATTTGATTTACCTTTTTCTATTTTCTGTTTTCCTTTTCAGATTTGAATTTGATTTATATTTTGAACTTTTATTTGTAGGATTTATTTGCTGGATAATTGCAATAATACTAGAATATATTTAGTATCATTTGTGAACTTTTATTATATAATCTTTTTATATTTCTTTTATTTTCTCAATATGAACCTCTTTTAATAATTTGTAGAAGTTTTTCTTATTATTTTTCTCTCCTCTTTTAATTATGGATTTCTTTAATGATGTATTCTTATTTGTTTATAAGGCTTAACTCTAGTTGGCTCGGAGTTTGAATATAAATTTTTATATGTATAATGATCCTATATCATTAGTTGATGCATGAAATATGAAAGAAATTAATATGATTCCTACTACTTCCATTAATTTGGAAAATGACAATGTATATATTCTATTATGATAAACAAAGAGGTTTAGGATTTTGGATTATGATTATTTACCCTAGGGTTTAGGGTTTTTAATATACTTAGACTCCTTTATGGATGTGGTTAAAGATTCAATAACTAAGCATTTTATTTTCTATTTGGGATATTTAATGACATCACCTTTAGTACTTGAAAGTTATATCTTGAATGTTTTATAGAAAGGAATTGATAAAGATACTCCTAAGCACATTTAATTCTGATGGTTGGAATTGTCAGAGATGTGTTTATGTGATTTGTTGTAGGAAATGTTCCTATCAAGTGATATAGATATAAGACGAGGAATTTTTACTATGAAATAGATATTATACTTGGTTTTAAGATTTAGAGTTGATTGCTTTCCAAGAATTACTATCTTTCATAATTCATAATTCTAGACTTCTTATTGAGGAATTCCTTTCCTAGATATACTACCTTTTTCTATCTATCATCATGATTAACATGATGAGTTTTACTTCATTGAAATATTCTCATTCACTGATTAACCTTCTAAACTCATGGATGAATCCAATGAGTTTGATACTAAAGTATTTCATAACTTCCTCATATCCTTGCTTGATTGTATCTACTACTCTACTGTTGATAGCCTTCCATCCAACAAATAGTTTCTTCAAACTCTACTCATAATCTTCCTTAATCATTCATTACTCTCTAATAGTTGTATGCATCCAACTACCTTTCTCTAAAGTTGACTATCCTTTAAGATGAATAACACCACTTCTATAACTCTATGCTATACTAGCTTTAATTGAATAATATCATCCTATGTTCACTTTACTACAATAACTCACACTCCAACCCTAAATTATATTCATGTGGCTTGCAATGACTATGTCACATCCCAAAATTTTCCAAATTTTGAAATGTGAAAAATAAATAAACAAAATAAAATTTTGTTGAAATTTAGGGTGAGAAGAAACTTTTTGATTCCAATTGGAAACATCAAAACCTATTTTTGATCAAACAATATCCTAAAGGGATTTAAAAATATAAACAAATAATAAATAAAGTTATGATAGGTGGAATTACTATTTTTAGATCTTTAAATGAAAAGAATTGATTTTCAAAAGCAAAGGTAGAATTATAAATAAGGGTTATTTTATAGAGCCAAATTAAATCTTGGCCAAGCTTTTGAAATAAAATATTTTGTTTGATAAAAATAGTAAAGGTTTATTTAAATAAAACCATGAGGATTTATTAATATCTAGTTTTATTTAAGTAAAGGCTTTTCCCTTTTTTTAAAAATAAACACTAAAACTTGTTAAAGTATTTTAAATAAGAATTCTAAGTGTTTTATGTTTTCAAATAAAACCTACTGAAATGGTTTTGATATTATTTAGATTTCAAATAGAGTTTTTAAATAAATTAAATCCTATTTGAATTAATGACTAAGGTCTATTTATTTAATTATTAATGGATCCTAAAGAGAATAAAAATTATTTTGTTTTTGACTTTGGTTTATGTTGTTAAACAGAATTAATCTATACCTAAAGTTTGGTGGTGGTTTGATTTGATTTGGAGTTTGAATTATTTGTTTGAAAATCAAAACAGAAATTCAAATAGAAAAAGAAAAAGCTTTCTATATAATAATAGAAACAAACTCAACCCAACCCAACAGGCCCAACAAGCCTAGCAGTCCAGCCCACCTACTCACGCGTGAAACGTTTTCCACCCAGAGATCAACCCGCTTAGTCACTGAGCAGTGGACCCTATGCCCCCTCTCTCTCACTCGCAGACAGCATGGCCCCATGCCAGCACGTCATCCTTCTCACCCGTCGCGACCGTTTTCCCCCTCGCACCTCGCAGTTGCTGCTTTGAATCCGCAGCGTGAATTCGCATCAATGCGCGAGTAATACTCGTCTGTGATCACGCACAATAAATCGCCTCGCCCTCCTCCTCATTTTCCCCCAGACGTCGTCCACTCTCTGCCACCGGGCTGCCCCAATTGCCCGCTGTAAACCTCCTGTTCCGACGAGCTTTTCCGGCGAAATCCTGCGTCGTCCGACCTCCCCTTGCCCTCTGGACTCCACGAGCGTGCTCGCCACCCCCTCACGAACCTGCATGTGCCTCCCACTCGCCCGCGCGTGCCCCAGGAGCTCGCCTCGGTCTGCCTCTGAGCATCGCCGCCCTCTACCGAATCTCCGGTGAGTCTTAGCCCTCAACCTCATGCGCGCCTCGAGTTGCGACTTACGTCATTTGGTTCGCCTGTTTCCTGTGCATCTCCAGGTGCCCTCCAATAATCCGCGCGTGGCCTACAAGCTCGCCTCCGAATTCAACAGAGAGCATCCGTCATCAGGAGCTACTCCGGCGAGCAATCCCTGACATCACCGTGCGCCCCTTGCCTCCTCGCGACCACGTTGAGCATCGCCACGATCCCCTAATCACGGTGAGCTACTTCCCTCCTTCCCTTGCTTCCTGTATCACCGGAACCGCCGTTAGCCGAGCATCGCCGCCGCGCGCTGCCGTCGAGCGCCGCCAGTTCTTGGTCATAGCGTCGTAGCCGTTAGATCATCATCCAGCGGATACGATAGAACGTAATCGAAGGGGTATGAACTCATCAGTGCCACACGATTTGTTTTGATCCAACGCCTCACAGAGCGCAATCCTCACGAACCGGTACTGGCGAATAGGAGCAAGCCACGTGGACCTGTCCATTTTAATATAAACAGAATTGATCTATTAGTTGTTCAATTTTGTAAAATTCATAACTTTAATTCTACATGTCCAAATTTTGCAAGTTTTATATCAATGGAATCAGCAAGACAAATCCTACCCAATCATGCGTTTTGTTTAATGTTTTGCTTCTGGAAAATTGGTTGAATTTGCAGAAACTTGTGTAGGATTATTTTGAATATGAAAATTGTTCTAGATATTTTTTTTGAGATGAAATATTTGCAAAATGGTTTGTTTTGAACCTACTGACCATAGGAACCAACTTGTGGATTTAAAAATGTATTTTGTGAAGATAAGGAATAAATAATTGAATTAGCTCATTTCTAGTCAAATAAAATATTATTTATGGTTTAGAAATGATTTTTTGGAATTAAACCTTTGGGAAATGATTTGATTCAAACCTTCTGACCCTAAACACCAAGTTTTGATAATTAAAAATATATTTGGTGAACCCTTTAAAAGAATATTGCTTTGCTAAAAGCATTTTCAACCACATAAAATATTGATTTGATTTAAAAATGGTTTATAGATAAAACCTTTTACAAATGGTTTTACCACTTTAGTAAATGACCACTTTGAACTTTAAAATGTTTAGAGCCTAGTAGAAACCACTTTTGCAAATAAAACTATCTTTTGCATGCTTGCATGCATGACCTTGTTTTTGTTATTTTATGTGTGAGAAATGGTTTGAATGCTAGTTGAAATTGTGTTTGTTTGATTGAATTGTAGTGAAGTTAGAAGAATGTGATATTTGAAAGATCAAGAAGTGAACCAACATTCTCTACTAAAAAGGCAAGTGACACTATCATCCATGTCCTACTATTTTCACTACACTTAGTGGTATTTTTGTAGTATGCATGATAGGGCTACTATGTTATTATGCTAAGCTATGTCCTATTAGGAAATCCATCTTCCTTAGTGAAAACATCATAGTTGTAGTATGCTTAGCCCTGCTATATACTTGGGGTGGAATACCATGTTATGAATATATGAAGTGTTGGAAAAATATATGTTTTATATAATAAAACAAGTACTCAATGAACCACCTGGGTGGAATGAGGATACTCAATTTTGGACAAGGTGGCAACAAAGGGAACCATGTTTATATGGCTATCTTCTTGTATGTGCACTAGAAGAAAACCACCCAGGGACTTAGAGATTGAACATGTTTCTTGTACAGTGGCTTTCGTGTACAGCCACATGCTAAATGGGCTCTGGCTTAGTCAACTACATAGTGGAAGACCCTTGCATTGGCATCTTCAGGTTAACTAGAATTATGTATTGGAAATATATCCTTACATTGGCGCCTGGTAGACAAGCTATGTAGGGGTCTCAACCTGATAAGGTAGATCCCTCCTGTGTTTACAATGCTAGTCCCTGGATCAATAGCTAGCATCCACAGTTAAGATGTATTATCAAGAAACAAAGGTCATAATATAACTTTATAACCAGGAATAACATAATTTTATTACATCACACATAGCTCATTTGGCTATTACATTACATTCCAGCGGAATAACTATAAGTATGGGTCCTTCATCTTCAAAGTGCCACAGGCAGATGTTGGTTGTAGACTTTGTAAATATAATCAAACAATCTTCATTAAAATCAATCAAACCTGCAACATTACAAGTTACAGCCACAAGGGTCAATACATTTTGAATTGTATTGGCAAGTTTCACTTCTATGTATAATAAGAGTGGATCCTATCAATACATGCATTTTTGGCTAAGTAGAGTTTTAGGCTCATTTGCATAAAGCAAAATTTATCCTATCTTTTCAAAATGGTTTTGGTCCTTTGTCAAATCTCCTTTTCAAAAATCCCTTGAACTCCTTGGTAACCCCAAGTGTTCAAGTCTTTGTCCAAATCTCTTGAGCACCTTGGTATCCCCAAGTGCATCAAGTTTTATAATATCTCATGAGTTCCTTGGTAACCCCAAGTGTTCATGTTTTTCAAAATCTCTTGAGCACCTTGGTAACCCCAAGTGCATCAAGCTTAACAAAATCTCTTTGAATTCCTTGGTAGACACACAAGGGCATCAAGTTTTTATTTTAGAAGTTGGAATGTCGAGATCTCCCATAGTTCAAACTTTAGTTGCTCAGTATTGTCCATAACCGGGGACACGGCTAAGTACTTAGATTTTTTATTAACTTCTGCAGAAGGAGTACACTTTACCCACATGTCACAATCCCATCTTGTTGCCACCAGTGGCCTACTGGATTAGTGCTCACCAAGATGGAGTACTGGCAGACTGAGAGTGTGACGAAGTCTTTCCAAAAGGTCCTCCCATACATTATTGCTAGCTTGTCTTCAGCCCCCATGAAGCATTCCAGATCCCCATGTCTGGTAACTAAAGACAATGTATGGGTCTTCCTAATGTAGTTGACTAAGCCAGAGCCATAATAGCATGTGGTTGCACACGAAAGCCACAATTGGAGAAGCATGTTCAATCTCTAAGTTTCCTAGGTGGTTTTCTTTTGGAGCACAACACAAAGTGAATCCCATAGACATGGTTCCTTTTGTTGCCACCTTCTCCAAAACTTAAAGTGTCCACCACCTAGGTGGTTCATTGAGTCCTTGTTTTATTATGTAAAACACAAGTCCTTTTCTCATCCTTTGTAAAATCTCAACATGTGTCTCTTTTCAAAATATAGCATGGCTAAGCATGTATCAACTACAATATTTCACTAAGAAGTGTATAGGGAATCCTATTAGGATTTAGCATAGCATAGGTATAAAATTTGTTTTCATGCATGTTTTCAAAATCCACTAAGTATAATGAAAATAGTAGGACTTTAGATGATAGTGTCACTTGCCTTTTGGTAGAGAATGGTGGTTCACTCCTTGATCTTGCTAGTCTCTCACTTTGCTAAATTCACTACAAGTCAATCAAGCAAACACAAAATCAACTAACATTCCAAACCAAAGTCAAACAAACAATCTCACACTCACAAAGCAATGGAATCTAAGTCATGCATGAGTATGCAAAGGATGGTTCTATTGCAAGGATGGTATCCACTAGGTTTCTAAACTTTGTAAGGTCCAAATTGGTCATTTACCAAAATGGCAAAGTTATTAGTTAGAGGGTTTTGTCCAAAAACCATTTTTAAATCCATTCATCATTTTATGTGGTGGAAATTAGTTTTATCAATTCTAAAACCTTTAAGTCTTCACCAAAAGTTTCTAACTCTCAAGATTTGTTGTTTTGGGTCAGTAGCTTTGAATCAAAATATTTTCTCAAAGTTTTTATTCCAAAATCCTTTTTCATAGTAAAACCATTATCTTTACTTAGCTAGAAATAGACTAATTCAATTAATCCATTCTAAATTTTTCCAATTCCATTTTCAAAACCATGGGTTGGTTCCTAGGGTCAGTAAGGTCACAACAAACCATTTTGCAGGAGTTTTAACCCTAAAATCATTTTTAAACAATTTTTATACTCTAATCAAGCTCACAAAAGAATTTGCAAAAACAAGCAAACTAACAAATACTATTTGCTAAACTAAGGGCATGGTTGGCTAGGTCTTGTTCTCCTGAATCCAACGACATAAAATTTTTAATTTTTGGACATGTGGATCCAAAGTTATAAGGGTTTGAAATTTGCAAATAAATCTGATTCAAAACTGATTTTAGATCTAATACAGGCCACGCGTCGCAGTCTCATTGGGTGGTACCGGTTCGGTTGGATCGGCAACGTGGACCATAGGATCTAGTTTGATCGCACGGCACAGGTCACGTACCTCTTCGCGGCTTAAGTGACCTATCGTAGGCGTTGGATTAAGATCCTACGGTTGCTATTGTTCGGTCACAGATGGGCGGCGCTGCGCGGCGGTGGACGGCGGCGACGGCCAGACAAAGTGCTCGCGGTGGTTCTAGGAAGCAAGGAAGATGGAGGTGGCGCTTACCGTGTTCGCGAGGACGAGGTGGTGCTCGACGTGTGGTCGATGTGGCAAGGGGCGCACGGGGTCAGGTGGAATCTCTCGCCGGAGTTCGTTCTGGCGGCGGGTGGCTCTGGTTGAGGTCGAGGACGTTGCTGCAGATCGCCTTAAGGCAAAACGAAGGCGCGGTCAGATGCGCAGGATCAAGACAACGATGTGTGCGTGAACGAGAAGTGAAGGGGCGGTCTGGTTCACCTGGAAAACGTCGTCGGAGAAGAAACAGACGGCGGCGCTGTCGGAGCTTGTCAAAGCCGACGCTCCGGGGCGCCCGCGGTTGAATGAAGGGCACGGGGAGAAGCTTCTGGGAGTGGGGAAGCTGCCAGCGTGCTCAGGGAGGATCGAGGTGGTGTGGCTTGGCCGGAATTGGTCGGAGACGGTGGTCGGAGCTGGGAGTGTGTCGAGTCAAATTGGGGCAGCCTCGGGGCAGAGAGGGAATGGCGACAGAGGGAAAGGGAGGGGAAGATGCAGGCGCTTAATATCGTGCAGTCACGGCGAGATTAACGCGCGGCATTACTGTGAATTGAACGCGGCATTCAAAGGCAGCAACGGCAGCGAGGTTTGGGGTGACAGGGTCGCGCGGGGGTGGACGATGAGCAGTAGAGGTGGGGTCCACCGGTCAGTGGGAAAAGAAATGAGAGTGAGGTCCACTGGTCAGTCTCGGCGCGGGTCAGATACGAGGTGCGAAACGTTTTCTTGCGGGGTGAGGAAACTGGGCTGGTTCCTGGGCCTGTTGGGCTGCTAGGTTGGGTCGGTTTAAATCTTATTTTTTTCTGTTTCTGATTCTTTTTCTTTTTCTATTTCTATATTCTGTCTTAAATTTCAAACAATTTCCAAGCAATCAAAACAATTCAAATCTTCACCCAATTTTGTAACTCTGAATTTAGTTCTGTTTAGTAACCTGAACCAAATTCTAAAGTCAAGATAATAATTTTATTTGTAGGTCCATTATTAATTAATAACATGGATCATGATTTATTAATCAAATAGGGTTGGATTTTATTAATAAAATCTCCATTTGAATTTCAATTATTTTCAAAACCAAATCAGTAGGTTGTATTTGAAAATAAGGGATATTTGAAAGCTTGTTTTAAATTAAAATAACATTTTTGTTTTGGTGTCCATTTATAATTGAATACTATGGGCCTTAGTTATTAAATCAATTAGGATTGGTTTTATTTGAATCCTTTATTTTGAAATCTAAAACAGCACCAAACCATTTAGTAGGTTTTATTTGAGAATATAAAACACTTGGGAAACTTATTTTAAACAAGTCTTGATGGTTTAGCAATAATAAAACCTTTATTAATAAAACTTGGATATCAAATCCTTTTTGTTTTATTTTAAATAAACCTCTATTATTTTAATCAAAGCAAAAACCCTTTTGTTTCAAAGTCCTGGCCAAGGTTTAATTGGCTTTTATAAAATGATCTTTATTTATAAATCTACCTTTTCTTTTGGGAAATCACAACTCTTTATTTAAAGATTTAAAATTGTATTTTCAAAATATTTATTTTCCCTTATTAATTGTTTTAACTTTTTAAATCCTTTTTAGGATTTTATTTAATCCAAATAGGTTGAAGTTCCATTTAAATTCAAAAAGTTTCTTCTGGCTCTGAAAATCAAACAAAGTTTTATTTTATTTATTTATTTTCACATTACAAGATTTGGAAAATCTTGGGATGTGACAAGCTAGCATTTTGTATTGGGAGGACTTCTATGGAAAGACTTTGTCACATTCTCGATCTGCCGGTACTCCATTTGGTGTGTACTTATCCAGCGGCCACTGGTGGCATCAAGATGAGATTGTGTCATGTGGGTAAAGTGTACAACTTCTGCAGAAGATCAAAATTCTAAGTACTTAGCCGTGTCCCCGGTTATGGACAATACTGAGCAACTAAGGCCTGAAGCTATGGAAGATCTCGACATTCCAATTTCTCAAAGTAAAACTTGATGATGACAACAAGGGATTAGAAGCACTTGGAGTTTTCCAAGGGATTCAGAAAGATTTGACAAAGATCAAAACTATTTTGAAAAGATAGGACAAAACTATATTGCTTTCTGCAAATGAGCCTAAACCCTACTTAGCCAAATATGCATGTAAAGGATAGGATCCACTTATTTCTACATAGTAGTGAAACTTGCCAATACAATTCAAATGTGTTGACCCTTTTGGCTGCAACTTATTATGTTGCAGGTTTGTTTGATGTTAGTGAAGTGTGATGATTAGGATTACAAGTCTACAACCAACATGTTTGCCTGTGGCACTTTGAAGATGAAGGACTCCATGCTATATAGTTATTCTGCTGCATTATATTGAGATAGCCAAATGAGCTATGTAAGATGTAATAAATTATTTTATTCCTAGTTATAAAGTTGTATTATGACCTTTGTTTCTTGATATTACATCTTAACTGTGGATGCTAGCTATTGATCTAGGGACTAGCATTGTAAACACAGGGATCTCTACCTTATTAAAGGTTGGGAACCTTACAGATGGTATCAGAGCACTGTGTTGCCTGTAGGATTGTAACCCTAGGATTGGACAAAACCCCTTAGAAAAATAGGAGTTGTGTTTGTTCCAAAAACTTATTTACAAACAATCTTGTAAACTCTTTCCTCAACCTTTTGGTTTTGATTCTACATCTCTTCTATTTCAACTGGATGGACAAAGCCATGACCAATGACTTTCACTTTTGTTTAGAACTTCAACTTAGACATCACTAAGGACTACAAGTGAAAAACCAAGAGACATTAGATTGCCTACCAAAGACATTGAAATCATGTTAGAGTATGGATCATATTGACCTATGAGGTATGATTATACTAAGTATTTATTTCAAGAAAACTTGTTGTTTCCTTCAACTCATGAGTTAAGCTCATAAGTTGTTAAGTGGATAGTTGCTTGTTAATTGTTTGATTGTTTGATTGAACTTGGTTGTTTTGAGTTGTGTGTTAGAACTTCTTAAAAAACTATCCATCATTACTTATCCCTATCAAACCAATAGATGCCTCCCCGTCGTGCCAACCCCAACCAAAACAACAACATCACTCCTGAGATGCAGCAGATGATGACAGCTCAGACTCAACTGATGCAGGAGATGACCACATTCATACAGAATCAGAACAACAACAACAACAACAACAACAACAACAACAACAACAACAACAACAACAACAACAACAACAACAACAACAACAACAACAACAACAACAACAACAGCAACAACAACAACAACAACAACAGCAGCACCAACAGCAGCAGCAACAACAACAGCAGCAACAACAGCAACAACAACAACAACAACAACAACAACAACAACAACAACAACAACAACAACAACAACAACAACAACAACAACAACAACAACAACAACAACAACAACAACAACAACAACAACAACAACAACAACAACAACAACAACAACAACAACAACAACAACAACAACAACAACAACAACAACAACAACAACAACAATCAGAATAATCCTCCAGCACATGATATGCTCACCAGGTCAACAACAACAACAATCAGAATAATCCTCCAGCACATGATATGCTCACCAGGTTTCTGAAACTTAGGCCTGCAAGGTTCTCTGGAACAACTGATCCAATGGAAGCCAATGACTGGTTACGTTCAGTGAACAAAGACTTAGTGACTATTGGCTGCACCGATGAAGAAAAAGTTAGGTTTGCAGCATTTCTACTTGAAGGACCAGCAGCAACATGGTGGGACAACTTTCAGATCACCACTCCCCTTGAAGATGTAACTTGGGCTATTTTTGAGGATGGATTCAGAACAACTCACATCTCACCTGGAGTGATGTACTTGAAGAAAAAGGAATTCCACAATCTGAAACAGCGTCACCTCAGTGTGGCTGAGTATATTGAAGAATTCAACAATCTGGCACGATACGCACCGCATGAAGTTGACACAGATGCTAAGAGAAAGGAAAAATTTCTTGAAGGACTTAATGATGAGTTGAACCTGCAGCTAGCTGCTGCCTATGTCCCAACTTATCAATCACTCTGTGACAAAGCCACCATTTTGGAAAACAAGATGAATCAAGTTGAGAATAGAAAGAGGAAGCATAAACTCAATAATCACTCAAGATCATCACAAAAGAAACATTCATTCAAAAAGAGCAAGGAAGATTCTGAACCACATCAGTATCACCACAACAACAATGGAAGTGACAATATAATGGAAATGATACTGACAATGGAGATGACCTTGGTCAGAGCCAACATGACACTTTCAAAAAGAAAGACATTAGCCAGTTGCAGTGCTATAATTGTAAGGAACTTAGACACTATGCATCAGACTGTCCTGAGAAGAAAAAGAAAAAAGATGCTAGAAGAGCCAATGGAGATGACTCCAATGTGACCCAGAAAGGACATGTGAACCACATTGACATGGATGGAAACTTTGAAGAGATAGAAGAAGTGGATGTCAGAAACTAGTTAACTCAGTTGAGTCAAATAAGGATTCCTTGTCTGGATATTAAGTGTTGAACCCATAGTCAAGTGAACCATCAATGTAACCCTATGAGACTTTATTTTAAGGGTGGTAGTACCCTAGTTGCCTTGAAGACAACTTTTAACCCTAGCCTTCCCAAATTTCGGGACGAGATTTCTTTTAAGGGTGGTAGCCTGTCACATCCCAAAATTTTCCAAATTTTGAAATGTGAAAAATAAATAAACAAAATAATTTTTTTTTGAAATTTAGGGTGAGAAGAAACTTTTTGATTCCAATTGGAAACATCAAAACCTATTTTTGATCAAACAAAATCCTAATGGGATTTAAAAAGATAAACAAATAATAAATAAAGTTATGATAGTTGGAATTACTATTTTTAGATCTTTAAATGAAAAAATTTGATTTTCAAAAGCAAAGGTAGAATCATAAATAAGGATTATTTTATAGAGCCAAATTAAATATTGGCCAAGCTTTTGAAATAAAATATTTTGTTTGATAAAAATAGTAAAGGTTTATTTGAATAAAACCATGAGGATTTATTAATATCTAGTTTTATTTAAGTAAAGGCTTTTCCCTTCTTTTTTTAAAATAAACACTAAAACTTGTTAAAGTATTTTAAATAAGAATTCTAAGTGTTTTATGTTTTCAAATAAAACCTACTGAAATGGTTTTGATATTATTTAGATTTCAAATAGAGTTTTTAAATAAATTAAATCCTATTTGAATTAATGAGTAAGGTCTATTTATTTAATTATTAATGGATCCTAAAGAGAATAAAAATTATTTTGTTTTTGACTTTGGTTTATGTTGTTTAAACAAAATTAATCTATACCTAAAGTTTGGTGGTGGTTTGATTTGATTTGGAGTTTGAATTATTTGTTTGAAAATCAAAACAGAAATTCAAATAGAAAAAGAAAAAGCTTTCTGTATAAAAAAAGAAACAAACTCAACCCAACCCAACAGGCCCAACAAGCCCAGCAGTCCAGCCCACCTACTCACCCCACGCGTGAAACGTTTTCCACCCAGAGATCAAACCGCTGAGTCACTGAGCAGTGGACCCTGTGCCCCCTCTCTCTCACTCGCAGACAGCATGGCCCCACGCCAGCACGTCATCGTTCTCACCCGTCGCGACCGTTTTCCCCCTCGCACCTCGCAGTTGCTGCTTTGAATCCGCGGCGTGAGTTCGCATCAATGCGCGAGTAATACTCGTCCATGATCACCCACAATAAATCGCCTCGCCCTCCTCCTCATTTTCCCCCAGACGTCGTCCACTCTCTGCCACCGGGCTGCCCCAATTGCCCACTGTAAACCTCCTGTTCCGACGAGCTTTTCCGGCGAAATCCTGCGTCGTCCGACCTCCCCTTGCCCTCTGGACTCCACGAGCGTGCTCGCCACCCCCTCACGAACCTGCCTGTGCCTCCCACTCGCCCGCGCGTGCCCCAGGAGCTTGCCTCGGTCTGCCTCTGAGCATCGCCGCCCTCTACCGAATCTCCGGTGAGTCTTAGCCCTCAACCTCATGCGCGCCTCGAGTTGCGACTTACGTCATTTGGTTCGCCTGTTTCCTGTGCATCTCCAGGTGCCCTCCAATAATCCGCGCGTGGCCTACAAGCTCACCTCCTACTTCAACAGAGAGCATCCGTCATCAGGAGCTACTCCGACGAGCAATCCCTGACATCACCGTGCGCCCCTTGCCTCCTCGCGACCACGTTGAGCATCGCCACGATCCCCTAATCACGGTGAGCTACTTCCCTCCTTCCCTTGCTTCCTGTATCACCGAAACCGCCGTTAGCCGAGCATCGCCACCGCGCGCTGCCGTCGAGCGCCGCCAGTTCTTGGTCATAGCGTCGTAGCCGTTAGATCATCATCCAGCGGATACGATAGAACGTAATCGAAGGGGTATGAACTCATCAGTGCGACACGATTTGTTTTGATCCAACGCCTCACAGAGCGAAATCTGCACGAACCGGTACTGGCGAATAGGAGCAAGCCACGTGGCCCTGTCCATTTTAATAAAAACAGAATTGATCTATTAGTTGTTCAATTTTGTAAAATTCATAACTTTAATTCTACATGTCCAAATTTTGCAAGTTTTATATCAATGGAATCAGCAAGACAAATCCTACCCAATCATGCATTTTGTTTAATGTTTTGCTTTTGGAAAATTGGTTGAATTTGCAGAAACTTGTGTAGGCTTATTTTGAGTATGAAAATTGTTCTAGATATTTTTTTTGAGATGAAATCTTTGCAAAATGGTTTGTTTTGAACCTCCTGACTATAGGAACCAACTTGTGGATTTAAAAATGTATTTTGTGAAGATAAGGAATAAATAATTGAATTAGCTCATTTCTAGTCAAATAAAATATTATTTATGGTTTAGAAATGATTTTTTGGAATTAAACCTTTGGGAAATGATTTGATTCAAACCTTCTGACCCTAAACACCAAGTTTTGAGAATTAAAAATATATTTGGTGAACCCTTTAAAAGAATATTGCTTTGCTAAAAGCATTTTCAACCACATAAAATATTGATTTGATTTAAAAATGGTTTATAGATAAAACCTTTTACAAATGGTTTTACCACTTTAGTAAATGACCACTTTGAACTTTAAAATGTTTAGAGCCTAGTAGAAACCACTTTTGCAAATAAAACTATCTTTTGCATGCTTGCATGCATGACCTTGTTTTTGTTATTTTATGTGTGAGAAATGGTTTGAATGCTAGTTGAAATTGTGTTTGTTTGATTGAATTGTAGTGAAGTTAGAAGAATGTGATATTTGAAAGATCAAGAAGTGAACCAACATTCTCTACTAAAAAGGCAAGTGACACTATCATCCATGTCCTACTATTTTCACTACACTTAGTGGTATTTTTGTAGTATGCATGATAGGGCTACTATGTTATTATGCTGAGCTATGTCCTATTAGGAAATCCATCTTCCTTAGTGAAAACATCATAGTTGTAGTATGCTTAGCCCTGCTATATACTTGGGGTGGAAGACCATGTTATGAATATATGAAGTGTTGGAAAAATATATGTTTTATATAATAAAACAAGTACTCAATGAACCACCTGGGTGGAATGAGGATACTCAATTTTGGACAAGGTGGCAACAGAGGGAACCATGTTTATATGGCTATCTTCTTGTATGTGCACTAGAAGAAAACCACCCAGGGACTTAGAGATTGAACATGTTTCTCGTACAGTGGCTTTCGTGTACAGCCACATGCTAAATGGGCTCTGGCTTAGTCAACTACATAGTGGAAGACCCTTGCATTGGCATCTTCAGGTTAACTAGAATTATGTATTGGAAATATATCCTTACATTGGCGCCTGGTAGACAAGCTAGCATTTTGTATTGGGAGGACTTCTATGGAAAGACTTTGTCACATTCTCGATCTGCCGGTACTCCATTTGGTGTGTACTTATCCAGCGGCCATTGGTGGCATCGAGACGAGATTGTGTCATGTGGGTAAAGTGTACAACTTCTGCAGAAGATCAAAATTCTAAGTACTTAGCCGTGTCCCCGGTTATGGACAATATTGATCAACTAAGGCCTAAAGCTATGGAAGATCTCGACATTCCAATTTCTCAAAGTAAAACTTGATGATGACAACAAGGGATTAGAAGCACTTGGAGTTTTCCAAGGGATTCAGAAAGATTCGACAAAGATCAAAACTATTTTGAAAAGATAGGACAAAACTATATTGCTTTCTGCAAATGAGCCTAAACCCTACTTAGCCAAATATGCATGTAAAGGATAGGATCCACTTATTTCTACATAGTAGTGAAACTTGCCAATACAATTCAAATGTGTTGACCCTTGTGGCTGCAACTTATTATGTTGCAGGTTTGTTTGATGTTAGTGAAGTGTGATGATTAGGATTACAAGTCTACAACCAACATGATTGCCTGTGGCATTGAAGATGAAGGACTCCATGCTATATAGTTATTCTGCTGCATTGTATTGAGATAGCCAAATGAGCTATGTAAGATGTAAATTATTTTATTCCTGGTTATAAAGTTGTATTATGACCTTTGTTTCTTGATATTACATCTTAACTGTGGATGCTAGCTATTGATCCAGGGACTAGCATTGTAAACATAGGGATCTCTACCTTATTAAAGGTTGGGAACCTTACAGACTACTCTAGGATAACTTATCTCTACTAAGGTTCCAATCATGTTCTACCCACCAGTATTACTTATACTAAATATAAGCATTCAATATTGGTGGCTAAAGCATCACCATTAAAATCCTTTAATCATGTATTGCTTAAGTTCTTAGTTGGCTAAGCAAAGCTTTGTCAATCCTACTTTTCATTATCTTTAAATTATATTCTTAGTATATCATATTGGATTAAGGTTATTAATGGACTATGCCCTCTTTAAAAGATTTAAGTAGATGTTAGATAAGATCAAGAAATAGTAGATCAAGGATTAATAGTTAAAGAATCTGTGAATCAATGGGGAATTACCCAACATTGATGAACAACAGATATTAAGATAAGTTCCATAAAGATTGCTATAGAAAGAAAGATATATAGTGGATGATCTTGACTTAGTCTCTTTCCAACTCCAACTCATTAAAGAGTTTAAGGTTAGGTATTACTATGTCACTCATAGTAAGAATAAGATAGGTCAGCATTTTTATTATTTTAGAGGTAAACTTAACTTAGTATTCCTAGGTTGATATGATGAATACTATGATATGATCCCTAAAAGATCATATATGGATCATTTAAGCAATGTATTATGAGTGACATTTTATTATATATGGTCTACCCTTAGATCAAATCATGTTTACCCAAATAAGGTTTTAGCAAAGGTCATATTGAAACTTATCACAGTTAACTTGGTGATCTACTTCAATTTCATCAAGTTAAGAGAAGCTTCAATCACTTTGACAAGTTTTGTTCAAAAGCGCGAAAATTATTCAGATTTTCTATGCATGAATGATACGCACACATTTGGTTTCAGCTTATTTCTGAGATCTAATGGTGGGATGTTACAAGGAGAACTTCAACCACTGCTCTGCACATGGCAAGCTATCTAAGCAAGCTTATACTTGGAATTATGCAAGCATCACTATACAAGTTAACTTAGCAAGATAAGCCAAACCATGCAAGTTTTACTTGCAAGCTTACACCATTTGATACCCAATCCTAGTTTTATTTGCAAGCTTAGTTATTTTATTTGTTTATCAAAGCTTTCTATTTAAGTTTAATTAGTGACTTGTAGATTTTAGAAAGATGTTCAAAGGTAGCATAAAGAGCATAAAACATGGCCTAAGTGAGATAATCTTGATGTCATCCTGAGGCATGAGATTGAACTTAGCTCTTTCACACTTTTTTACCACCCCTCATTAGTGTTTACCCCCACTTGTAGATGCTAGTGCTAAGTATAAAACTTGATCACTTTAAATGGGAGTACTTGGTGAAAATGGTTATGAAAACCTTAGAATGATGAGTCATTCTACTGAAATGTTTTGACATGTGTTCTTGAACACCAGATGATTTTGACGATGAAAATGTTGAGGCATGATCCTTAGCCCTTTATAAAACCGATGGTTATCTGGATGCGATACCATTCCAATTTTACCGTACAACCACAATACCCGAAATTTGGGTAGGGCTTAACTGGAAGTTTATATACCTTAGTATGGGTTCCCTTGCAGCCAAGGTTTGAGCTGAGGCTACCTTGTGAAGATTGTCCACCTATGCAGTTCCCAAGATGAAAGATGGTCATGGTTGGGAGGCCAAACTCATAGGAGATGTGCCTATACTAGGGCATGTAATTGAAAGGTTAGGATTGATTATCGCATACTAAGTATGGTGAATTCGGGATTGTTCCTGACGGATGTATCGAATATTGTGGTGAAAGTGTACCACCTCTGCAGAGTGTCAAACTATTCGAATAGCCGCGTCCGCGGTTATGGACAGTTGGAGTGGCCATACTGTTTTGTCGTCAGATGTTTTCAAAATGACTTGTGAAATGAATCATGACTTTGACTTGACCACAACAGGTTTGCGATATGAAACTCAAGTTTCCATTTAGGTGTTATAAAACTTTCAACTAGCTTTCTTTGCTTCTGAACTCAGTAGAGATAAATCTGGATTTTTGCAAAACAACCTAGAGCCTAGTATTTACTACTCAAACCACTTCACTTGTTAGTATTAGTTTGAGAGTACTTAAAGAGTACTCATGGCTTTGTCCCTGGATATTCCCGTGGCCAGACTATGAAGAGGACTATTAGGAGGATGGACCGCAGGAAGGTTACGACAACTAGGATCATCTCCCATCGTCAGCATTTCCTGTGACCATGAAGATGGAGCCTCTCGCACGCTACCATTATTATTACGTTATTACGCTACTATGATTGTATTAAGATTGGATCATGTGATCTCTTATTTGTTGTAAGATCTTATGTATGGTTTGTAATGGATGATGTACTGTGATATTCAATCTGTTATGTCTCGCAAAAATGGTAATCCTAGGATTGCGATGTATTGCATAACAGGCATCTGGGATTAAAAATCCGGGTGTTGACAAGTTGGTATCAGAGCCATCCTGACCATATGAGACCCTAGTTTAGAATGAACAGTTGAATCCAAAAACCTAGTTTCAAAACAAACAAAGTGAGTATTTATGAAAACTTATTCTCATTCATACCACTTAGACTCTTTCATGAAAAATCATGTTACTCGAAACTTCTTGCAAACTTACATAAAATTTGACACACTTGATCACTCTACTAACTTATTCATCCTATATTCTTATAGATGGACGTGAAGTATAGCAAGTTCTATCAGTTGGGGAATGGAGGATATCTCATCTTTGAGCGTGACTTGGACCAGCTTTTGGAACTTCTGGAGCGTCCGCACCCCGAGTTCTTCGGAGCTCAGCTCAATGATCAGGAAGGAAAGGAATTGCAATGGCTGATTGTTGCAAGTCTCCGATGAAAGATTGAAGCCCCCACCCACCTCAGAGGGAATTCAGTTCACCATTAGAGAGAACAACTGGCTCGATAGACTTGTCAGGTCCATGTAGGAAGCTCTTGCCCGTCTGTGTGGACAGAGTATCAATCAGATCAAAGGTACCCGCTTTGAGTTCTTCCCAAGGCATGATGCTATGGGACAACCACTAGAGGCACCATATCACCCTGAGCTGAAGAATCAAGTGGACCACCTCAGCTTCATGATATATGACTGGCAGAAGGAGTTGGACAATGCCCGCTCCTATGCTAACCACAACTCTGCCATCGCTGTCAAGAAGGACCAGACCATTGCCATGCTAGTGAAGGATCGCCAATCTCGTTGTCGTCATCTTGACAAGAAGGAGCGCATCATTGGCCGTCTCTGTCATAGGATCACCGAATTAGAGGAGACCGTCCACGAGAGGGACATGCAACTTGAGGAGAGGGGGAATGCAGGGGAGGATATCCGTGGAGACCCCTATTCTTACCTTAGTGATGATGATGACTTTCTGGAGATCAAGCCATGGACTTCTTCACCGATGAGGATGACTTTGCCTTCATCGATGATGATTATGAGGATGATGAGGACACCAACTCCAAGGAGGAGTAGCACTTGAGCACTAGCATTAGTGAGTTGTATCCGGTCCCACTATATCCTAGTTTCACAGAATGGTTCTTAAAACCATATGTGTTTCCTTGTTGTGGTGTGTGTTTGTATCGTGTGCTGTGAATGAATGAATGAAAATCAAGTTGCTAGAAAATCTGAGTCAAACTTCAAAAACTTTTCAAAAACAAAACCGAACCTTAGAAATTTCCCTATTTTCTCATGATCTATCTCAAATTATTAGATGCCTCGTGGAGGACTTCATCCCTGGACCCAATGTTGCAAATCTTGCAAATGTTGGTTTCTGACCACGAAGCTAAAAGAGCCGAACATCAAGCCAACTTAGCCACCCTTCAACACATAGCTCAGATGGCCAACAACAACCAAGGCCATGGACATCAGGACAACCATGGATCCAAGCTCAAGAACTTCCAGAACACCAATCCACCTATCTTCACTAAGTTTGAAGTGCCCCTAGATGCAGATGATTGGCTGCAAACCATGGAGAACAACTTAGAAGCCGCGGGAGTGGAGGCTAATGAGAAAGTACTATTTGCCACCCACTATCTGGCTGGAGATGCAAGAGCATGGTGGAACAGCGTTTGCGCCATGAATGGAGGACAAATGATGACTTGGGATGAATTCAAAATCAAGTTTAGCAGAACCCATGTGCCACCGGGTTTGATCAAGAGGATGAGAGATGAATTCTGGGAACTGAAGCAAGGGAGAATAACAGTAGTTGAGTACCGTGACAAATTTTTGTCATTGGCTCGATATGCACCTGATGATATTGACACTAAAGCTAAGAAGGAGAGATTCCTGAATGGTCTGCATGATGAGATGCAAAAAGTGTTAGTCAATATCCCATTTGCGGACATTGAAGCCCTAGTGGTTTCTACCATTCATATGGAAGGCAAGATCAACCAAGCCAATGAGAATCGCAAACGTAGAATGATGCATCAACTAGGAACCCACCATACCCCAAAGTATCGCCCCAACCCATCTCCAGGATTTGCCCCAAGAACCAATAGACCCCCGATGAACCGTCCGACCTATTCCAACCGTGGAGGAGGAAACCCAAGGCCCGGAGGAAACCACAACAACAACCCCGGAAATTCCAACAATTTCAACTGTGCACCGCCCAACTTCAACAACAACAATGTCGCCACCAACACCAACACTGCCCCAAGGACTAGAAGCAATGTTGTGCCTATTGCAGCAAAGGACAAGTCCCAAGTGACTTGTTATGAATGTGGAACCAAGGGTCACTATTCCAATGAGTGCCCCAAGAAGACTGTAGCAGCCCCCAATGTGAATGCCCCAGCTCAGCAGCAGCGTCGTGTTCAGCCTGGAAGGAGATTTTTCCCAGGGAATTCGCTCAACCGCAATGGCTATCTGTTTCTCATGCATGCTGAAGAAGCCCAAGAAGCGCCAGATGTCGTGCTGGGTATGTTTTATGTTAACTCAGTACTTGCAAGAGTGTTGTTTAATTCTGGAGCATCGCACTCATTTGTTACTGAATAATTTGCATGCACTAGTAAGATTCAACCAACAAAATTGAAGCATGTTATGATAGTTCAAATACCTGGTTCAACCACCAAAGCTAGACAAATTTTCAAAGTCGTACCTATCCGAATCCATGGCATAGATTTTTATGCTAATCTAATAGTACTCGGAACTAAAGGTTTGGAAGTAGTACTAGCAATGGATTGGATGTCGAAACATAAAGGATTAATCGACTGTGCCAAGAAATCCATAACCATGACCAGTACAACCGGAATATCAGTAGAGCACGTATCTGAAACCTTGCCCCGTCAATTCAAGTGCAACAAGAGTCTAGCCCAACCCACCATTTACCAAGTCAGAATAGTCTATGAATACCCCGACATATTTCTAGATGTTTTGCCCAGTATGCCCCCAGATCGGGATATCGAGTTTATGATTGAACTAATCCCAGGAACTGGACCCATAGCCCAGAGACCGTATAGTATGAACCCGTCTGAATTAGTGGAGGTAAAGAAGCAACTAGATGCCATGCTGGAGATAGGATTGATCCAACCAAGTGCGTCGCCATGGAGATCACCTGTTTTTTTGTGGACAAGAAAGATGGAGGTAACCGTTTGTGTATGGATTATCGGAAGTTGAACGATGTCACCATCAAGAACAAGTACCCACTACCAAAGATAGAAGACCTGTTTGACCAGTTGACCGGTGCCAAAGTGTTTTCTAATATTGATCTTAGAACTGGTTATCATCAACTCAAGGTTCGCGCAGAGGATATTCCGAAGACTGCCTTTCCCACCAGATATGGATTATATGAGTACAATGTCATGTCTTTTGGAATAACCAATGCCCCCTCTTATTTCATGAACCTCATGAATAAGATTTTTATGGACTTCCTGGATAAGTTTGTCGTTGTTTTCATCGATGGCATTATGATCTATTCCAAATCAGAAGAGGAACATGAGCTACACCTAAGGACCATCCTTGGAACCCTTAGGGAGCATCAATTGTATGCCAAGTTTAGCAAATGTGAATTCTGGTTACAGGAGGTAGGATTCCTCGGACATATCGTATCAGCCGGAGGAATTGCCGTTGACCCTATAAAGGTGAAGGATGTGGAAGAATGGCAAGCCCCAACCACTCAAGCCCAAGATCGTACATTTCTCAGATTAGCGGGATATTACCGCAAGTTCATAGAAGTATTCTCGAGTATCGCAAGACCCATGACCCAATTGTTGAAGAAGGATAAGAAGTTTGAATGGACGGACAAATCTGAAGCGAGTTTTCAAGAACTCAAGAAGAGATTGATTTTAGCCCCAATCTTGATCATGCCGGATATCACGAAGCCTTTTGATATGTATTGTGACGCATCCAAGATTGGTCTCGGATGTGTGTTGATGCAAGAAGGCAAAGTAATATCTTACCTATCCCAACAACTGAAGCAACATGAGCAGAATTATCCTACCCATGACCTTGAACTAATAGCTGTAGTTCTAGCCCTGAAGACATGGAGGCATTATCTTATGGGAAACCATTGTGAGATTTATTTGGATCACAAGATCCTAAAGTATATATTCACTAAGAAGGAGATAAATATGAGGCAGAGAAGATGGATAGAGCTAATCAAGGACTATGATCTGGACATTCATTATCACCCCGGTAAAGCCAATGTGGTAGCAGATGCCCTTAGCAGATTACCGTGCCGCTTGAATTCCATGATTCTGAAGGAGCAACCAAGTTTGCACAAGGAGATGGAAAATTTCAGAATGGAGCTGGTAAGTGAAGGATTTTTGGCTAGCATAGAACTTCAACCCACTTTGATCAACCAGATCAAGGAGGCACAGAAAGGAAATGCTAGTATCGATAGAATAAAACGTCGTATCGGTACAGGCAAAGTACCCGGATTCACCGAAGATGAAGAAGGAGTTTTGTGGTACAAAGGACGTATCTGTGTGCCAGCATATTCAGATTTGAAGCAAGCTATTTTAAAAGAGGCCCATGATACTCTTTATTCTATCCACCACGTAGGAACGAAGATGTATCAAGATTTGAAGGAGCAATTTTGGTGGCATAATATGAAGAGAGAAATCGGAAGCTACATAGCCAAGTGTGATATTTGTTAGAGAGTCAAGGTGGGACATCACAGACCCGCAGGACTATTGCAACCATTGCAGATTCCGAAATGGAAGTGGGACTCAGTTGGAATGGATTTTATCACTGGATTGCCTACATCTAGTAGGGTAAATGACTCTATTTGGGTCATAGTTGATCGACTGTCCAAAGTAGCCCATTTCTTACCAGTCAAGGCCACTTACCAGAGTTCGAAGCTAGCAGAGTTGTATATTGCTAGAATTGTCAGTTTGCGCAGAGTCCCCAAGAACATTGTGTCGGATCGAGGAACTCAGTTTGCCTCGAGATTTTGGAAGTAAGTCCAAGAAGGATTAGGAACCTGACTGGATTTCAGCACAGCGTATCACCCTCAGACCGATGGACAAACGGAGCGAGTAAATCAAATACTCAAAGATATGTTGAGAGCATGTGTGCTAGAGTATGGATCAAAATGGGAAGATTGTCTGCCTTTCACAGAATTTTCATACAACAACAGTTATCAAGCTAGTTCGCAAAAGGCCCCATTTGAATTCATATATGGAAGGAAGTGTCGTACCCCTTTGAATTGGTCGGAAGTATGAGAGAGTCAGATTTTCGGACCCAACATCCTACGAGAAGCAAAAGAGAAAGTTCACAAGATCAGTGAGCACCTCAAGACCGCCTAATCCAGACACAAGAGTTATGCCGACAAGATATGTCGAGACCTCGCTTTAAATATCGAAGATTTTGTGTATCTCAAAGTGTCGCCTTTGAAAGGAATGCAATGTTTCCAGCTCAAAGGAAAGTTAGCCCCTAGATATATCGTACCTTTCAAGATTATAAATCATCGAGGAGAAGTATTGTATCAACTGGAACTGCCAGAGGAGATGTTAGCAATGCATAATGTGTTCCATATATCGTTACTTTGCAAATGCCTAGAAGTCCCGGAGAAGACTCAAGTTTTCAAGAACATTGAGAACCAAAGCATAGAGATCAACGATGACCTGACCTATCCCGAAGTACCCATTCATATTTTGGAGGAAGCTTTTAGAACCACCAGGACCCGAAGCATCAAGTTTCTCAAGATTCAATGGAGCAACCACACTGAAGAAAAAGCTACCTGGAAAACGAGAAGATTACATCAAGACGGAGTTTCCCGATCTCTTTAAATCCTAGTTTTCTTTTTCTTCTTTCTCAAATCTTGGGATGAGATTTTGTTTAAGGAGGTAAGGTTTGTAACATCCCAAAAATATTGATCAAGATCATCAAATTCCAATCACCAAAATTAGGGTTAACAAAAACTTTTGTTAATTAAAATCATTATGAATGCATGTGTGTATGTGATGATTGTATGAATGCATGAATGGACTTGTGTGATTGTTATGAATAGCAAGGAATGGTTTAAAGATGAAAAAACATCATCTAAATCAAATCCAAGCAGAAACAAATCAAGAGAAATTCAAAAACAAACAAAATAAGCAAATGGTCATTTTTGCCAATCTTGCTCACTAGACAACTTTGATTGTTTCTAGTCCAAGATTTCAAACACAAACAATTCCATTTCTTTTCACCCCTTGCTAGACCAAGTAAAAGTCAACCCAGGCCCACCATTCAAACCCACAAAAACATTTGACGACTAGATTAAAATGACAATTAAAAATTCAATCTATATCATATGTGAAGATCACCAATTCTCAAAAACCAACCAAACCAGTGCACCTTGACAAAACCAACTAACCAGAAACTACCTAGTATGTGACTAGTAAACCCACCAATTTTCATCCAAAAATTCAAATTCAAATCTCTTTCAGCCATTTCATCAAACACCTTGCAAACACAAATCAAACAAAACATCAAACACTATAGTGAGCAGTGTCTGTGCCTAACTTGTCTCCCCTCTAGCCCACGACACACTCTTAGTATATCTTCTAGTTCATTTAACAAGCTCTAGCACACTATAAGCTTGACATTGCCATCAATGGTGAGCATGCCGAACCCCAAATGGCCACCCCATTGTCGACAACAAGCTAGGAGCAGCTCTAGCCTCGCCAACCTTGTCTGGGACACTGACCACCATCCACCGCCACCCCCTGTCCAACGCCAAAGCACTGCCAGCCCCTGGACCACCCTAGAACCACCATGCCCTATGCCTTTGTGCCATGTCGAGAGCGCGCCAGAGAGCTGCACATGACACTCGAGAACAGACTGCGCGCCGCCCTCGCTGCTTGCGTGCGTGAGCACCACCGAACCAGGAACCGCCAGGACATGCCCGTTCGTCGCCGCGCGACCAGGAGAGCCCATGTGCCATTAAAATGCCCGTTGGACCCGCCTAGAGCACTGCAACGTTCCGACCAATTCGCACCACCCCACGCCTCGCGACCATTCCTATGAGCTTTGCCAGGAGGCAGAGCACCGTCGCCTACCATCTCCCATGCCATTAGCTCACTGTGATGACGACCACGACGAGCTCCACCCGTGCCCTTCGGTCCCCTCGCTGCACTATAAATAGAGGCCAACCCCGTTCGATTTCAGCACACCTTCACACTCCCCTCTCTCTCTCAGAACCACCTCACCTCATCCCCGGAGCAAGGCGAGCAGCAGGTCGCTGGAATTTCGCCGAATTCTGCCGCGGAGGAGGAGAAGAGGAGCCAGCGATTGAAGCCGCCCCGGGAGGATCCACCGGTACCAGGAGGTTCGCCGTCGTCAACTTCGTCGTTCGCCCCCATCGCTGACCCTCGCCTGAGCCCCGGTGAGCCTCACATGACCCCCACTGTCGTGCTAGGGTCCAGTCTCGCCGACGTTGCCCGACGGAGACGACAATCCCCAGCCGTTGGATTAGATGTTGATCATATGGTCTAGATTGCCCCATACCCCTTCGCACCCCCTGTCTCACTGACTAGTGGGGACATTCACTTAAACTCAACCGCGCGTGATGTGCGCCGTGGGCCGGCCCAGTTAACCTCCCGCGTGACCCAGTAATTCAAATTTAGGTTTATTAATTTAGTTTCAAACTTAGTTATGTACCTAGATTCAAAAATCAATCTAGATAGATTCGCTGAACCAAATTGCATGAAACTAATTTTGCTGGAAAGGTACGGAAATTCTTAATCCAAGCCCGTTGGATTCAAATCATTTAGAGTTGTAGGTCACCTATAGTAAAAATAACAAGGCAGAAGCTTTTCTGTATTCAAACATTTTTTAAAATTCAAGCACAAAAGCTTTTGAGTTGATTCCAACTCTCAAAAATCACATTTGACAAGACCTTTCTGAATATATAAAAATATCTAGGTGTACTTGCAGAAATAATGGTCAAGCAATAAAAGAATGCCTCATAGGCAATTAAAATAAAAGGGTTAAACCTTATTAAATTGTGACACCACTTTAAATCACATTCCCAAGTACTAAAATATGTGGTGATGACATGTGTCAACATGATCCCATGTCTTAGTTGGAGAATATTAAATCTTAAGTAGTTTTTCAATGAGTAGAAATTACTTTTCTAAAATAAAATAAATAAGACAAAGTGCTTTAATCTTTGTGATAATAGTGATGATGCTAGATCATCTAGTGTGAAACTTTGTGCTAAATAGAAGTAGTTAAGAATTGTTTGGTGATTGTGTACCTCGTATTTATTTATAAATGCTAGTACCAAACAAGGATACGAGGAGGAAGGAGAATACTACGAGGAAGAAGCCGAGGAGAACTTCAACCAGTGCTCTGCACAAGGCAAGCTATCTAAGCAAGCTTATACTTGCAATTATGCAAGCATCACTTTACAAGTTAACTTAACAAGCTACTATCTTAGCAATCTAAGCCAAACCATGCAAGTTTTACTTGCAAGCTTACACCACTTGATACCCAATCGTAGTTTTATTTGCAAGCTTAGTTATTTTATTTCTTTATCAAAGCTTTCTATTGGAGTTTAATTAGTGACTTGTAGATTTTAGAAAGATGTTTAAAGGTAGCATAAAGACCATAAAACTTGGCCTAAGTGAGATAATCTTGATGTCATCCTGAGGCATGAGATTGAACTTAGCTCTTTCACACTTGTTTACCACCCCTCATTAGTGTTTACCCCCACTTGTAGATGCTAGTGCTAAGCTTAAAACTTGATCCCTTTAGATGGGAGTACTTGGTGAACATGGTTATGAAAACCTTAGAATGATGAGTCAGTCTACTCAAATGTTTTGACATGTGTTCTTGAACACCAGATGATTTTGACAATGAAAATGTTGAGGCATGAGGCTTAGCCCTTTATAAAACCGATGGTTGTCTGGATGCGATACCATTCCAATTTTACCGTACAACCACAATACCCGAAATTTGGGTAGGGTTAACTGGAAGTTTATTTACCTTAGTATGGGTTCCCTTGCGGCCAAGGTTTGATCTAAGGCTACCTTGTGAAGATTGTCCTCCTATGCAGTTCCCAAGATGACAGATGGTCATGGTTGGGAGCCAAACTCATAGGAGAGGTGCCTATACTAGGGTGTGTAATTGAAAGGTTAGGATTGATTATCCGCATACAGAGTATGGTGAATTCAGTATTGTTCCTGACAGATGTATAGAATATTGTGGTGAAAGTGTACCCCCTCTGCAGAGTGTGAAACTATTTGAATAGCCACGTCTGCGGTTATGGACATTTGGAGTGGCCATACTGTTCCGTCGTCAGATGTTTTAAAAATGACTTGTGAAATGAATCATGACTTTGACTTGACCACAACAGGGTTGTGATATGAAACTCAAGTTCCCATTTAGGTGTTATAAAACTTTCAACTCGCTTTCTTTGCTTCTGAACTCAGTAGAGATAAATCTGGATTTTTGCAAAACAACCAAGAGCCTAGTATTTCCTACTCAAAACCACTTCACTTGTTAGTATTAGTTTGTGAGTACTTAAAGAGTACTCATGGCTTTGTCCCTGGCTATTCCCGTGGCCAGACTATGAAGAGGACTATTAGGACGACGAACCGCAGGAAGGTTACGACAACTAGGATCATCTCCCATTGTCAGCATTGCATGTGACCATGAAGATGGAGCCTCGCTCATGCTACTGTTATTATTACGTTATTCCGCTGCTATGATTGTATTAAGACTGGATCATGTGATCCCTTATTTGTTGTAAGACCTTATGTATGGTTTGTAATGGATGATGTACTATGATATCCAATATGTTATGTCTCGCAAAAATGGTAATCCTGGGATTGCGATGTATGGCATAACAGGCATCTGGGATTAAAAATTCGGGTGTTGACACTAACCAGCAGCCATTCGCCAACGACGCGGTATGTTCGTGACATTTATTTGCTATTGTGTTGGGGGGATGACCCCAGGTAGGCTCAAGATAAGGTAAAAGGGGAAAGCCCTCAAGGATGTTGACCGGGTCAAAGGATGACCCGGCCGAGTTATATCAGTACCGGCTGAATAAGGACCGGGTTATCCCGAGTCAGGTGACTGAGGCCTGACTCGCCGACGTATGAGGTATGTCGGTACACAACTATTATGCTCTATACCTGCAGGTTAGGGTTTGGCCGAGTCATACAAGGCGAGGTTGAGCCATAGGGAAGCTTGCTCAAGAAGGAGAGGGTGAACCCTAAAGTCAACACTGCACACTGTCTCTCCCTCAAGAATATGTACAGTGCCAAGCGCTACAGAAAAGAGACAGAGGGACAGAGAGGCAGAAGAGCATCACGGAGGTGACAGTCCTAGAGCCCGAGGCTCACATGTCGTGGGCTCTGGGTTATTGCCGCCGATAGAAGGGATACACGGAAAGGCTCCCGTCGAGTTACTATTTTGGGACAAGCATATTCCACGAATATGTTGTCCACGTCAGCCCTAGCTGTAACCTGTCCACCCCTTTATAAGGTGAGACAGGTCCTCCTGGGAGAGGGATCGATTCATTTTTACTTAGAACTTGCAGAGAGCTTCTTGTTCCTCCCGCTCATAAATCTCGAGGAGCAAGTGTAGCATCTATTGAGCTGAGTAAAGATCTAGTTCTTGTATTCTGTCTATAGAAATCACTGAATTGATACGGGTAGGCTACACTAGCGCAAATCAAAAAAAAATCTACGACGTAACCAGGATTACTGTTGTCATAGATCTCGGGATTACCACTAGACACGCAGTTGTGGAACTTGATGAAGCGCGTCAAGGCAGTGTAGATGTTCTATGTCTCTTCCTCGTCCTCGTCCCATGAGAAGCCCCCTTTGCACTGCCCGTCCAAATGCTACAGCTGCAGCACCTCCGAGGTATCCACACGTCCGGGGTGCAAGCGTCAGATGCTGGACTGCTAGGTCCGCACGTGCAACACAGGCGTGAGAGGAGTGGCGACTGGGTGGAGTGCTCAACCCTATTCAGTGATGGTGTTGTGTTGATATGGAGCACTTCGTCGGGAAACCCCAAGAGCAAGGTGTGACGCAGCACAGCAGCAAGTCTTCCCTCAGTAAGAAACCAAGGTTATCGAACTAGTAGGAGGAAAGAAACGTCTCAAAGGTGTTGCAAGCAACATGGAAACCTGCACAACACAAACTCAAGACTTTGCCCCAACGAACAATGAGGTTGTCAATCTCACCAGTTGCTGTAACAAAGGATTAACTGTATGGTGTGGAAGGTGATGATGGTTTGCAGCAAGTAAACAATAACAGTGGAAGATGTATCAATGGTAAAGATTGGACCGGGGTCCATAGTTCACTAGAGGTATTCTCCTTAGATAAACAAACATAGCATGCTGGGTAAACAAATTACAGCAGGGCAATTGACAGGACTGAGCAAGGCATAACAATGCAATACTAGACACAAACATCCTATGAGATTCGATTGGGTAATACAACAATATACATAGACCGCCATCCAACTGCATCTATGACTAGAAGTCCACCTTCAGGTTATCATCCAAACCCCCTCCAGTATTAAGTTGCAAGCAACAGACAATGGCTTTAAGCAAAGTGTGTAAGGTAAACAATCCACTTGTTCCATGAACAAGAGACCATTGTTTTCTCCCTAGTGGCAATAGCACATCTACAACCGAAGAGATTTCTGTCACTTCTCTTGGAAACTAGAGGCATGAACCCACTATCGAGCATAAATACCCCCTCTTGGAGTCACTAGCAACTACTTGGCCAAGATATCTACTAACAACGGAGAGCATGCAAGATCACAAACAACACAGACATGATAGAATCAATAAGACAAAACCATTAATCAATCTGACATAGTGATCTCAATATCCATCAGATCCCTGCAAACACAACATGCATGATTACAAATAGATTAGATCTTGATCATGAACGGAACTCACAAGATCTATACATGAAAGCACAAGGAGGAGATACAACCATCTAGCTACTACATGGACCCGTAGTCCAAGGTGAAACTACTCACGCTTCATACTGGAGGCTGGCATGATGATGAATAAAAAGGCCAAAATGGCCTCCGGGATGATCTCTCCTCCGGTAGGGTGCCGGGAAGAGCTTCAGATCGCCCCCCCCCCCCCCCCCCCCCCTCTCGGATCTAGGGACGATGGTGGCGGCGGCCACAGACGGTTTCATGGAATATTGATCGGGTGTCTAGGGTTTTGGCATTGGGTGTACTTTATAGGCAAAGAGGCGAGGCAGGGGGCCACCAGGGCGGCTGCACCCCCCCCCCCCCCCCCCCGCGCGGCCAAGGGGTGTGGCCCCCTGGTGAGCCTCCTTTGTCTCATATTCTGGCTTCGTGTTGCCCACGGTAAAATATTGCCTTTGGATTTTGTCCCGTCCAATTCCGAGAATATAGATTTTCTGCCTTTCTAGAACCAAAAACAGAAGAAAACAGGCAACTGGCACTGTGGCAACTTGTTAATAGGTTAGTACCAGAAAACATATAAAAACACCTCAAAGTGTGGACAAAGCAGAGCAAAGTAGATACTAAACAAGCATGGAGCATCAAAAATTATAGATACGTATCAAGCATCCCCAAGCTTAACTCCTGCTCGTCCTCGAGTAGGTAAGTGATAAAAGAATAATTTTTGAGGTGACATGCACCACCAAAACCAAGATCATACCATTTGCAAGCATTGAAAGCTGGGATCAAAGAACTCTAAACATGAGCATGAAAGATGGAGTTCTAACAATAGGACAAAGTAACTATGCATGCAACATGAAAGGCTACAAACAAAGATCATGAATAACATGCATTGAAAAACATTTATTTGTTTCACATACAGAAAACATGGCATAGTGGCATTCAGCTTGTCCATCATGGAGTAGCAAATAGATGCATAGGACACCTTCAAGGTTCATAAGAGTGAATAGATACAAGTAGCACAAGAACAATCAATAACATCAATATGCATCAATCAGTAAGTTTTGGGACACTTCACATAGAACTAAGAATGACAACTATGCTCTCTTAATGGTGCCTAAAGGTAGAAGGTCGAGACTCAATATAATAGTGGAAGAAAGGCCCTTCATAAAGGGAAGCAGGGATTTCAAGTTTCAAAAAGAGCTTCCAAAAATTATGGTACTTGTTAGCGTTCAGCCCTCATTTCCCCTAACATAAGCATCTTGAAGTTATTGAGGTTAAAGTGAACAAAGATGGAGTATATGCTTGACAAAGTATAGGTTGGAAATCTCATGTCCCTTGAATACGAGGGCCGCACCGCATGCTACTCAACTTTAGTCACATGTAAGTTCTTGTCATAGTAAGTACATGTGTATCATAGAGAACCGCCAACGGGGTACCCCTTGCACATGGTAGAGGAGCTATCCCATAACCAAAATGACAAGGCAAGCAGACAATGAGCATCTCAGCAATCTTTTTATTTACTATGTGGATAGCTTTTTATTGAGGATGCTTCACAGAATGCTCATTATGGTGATGCTGCAAGTTTCCACCATGATTAGGCAGGGCTTAGGCTAGCGGCCCAGGCATTTCTCTAACACAAAATACATAACTCCATGGAATTACAAGCTCCCTCTTTATTTCACACCGGCGACATCCATAGACAAAAGAGCATGATATCAACTGTGTACAAAGTACAAGTGCAATGTTGAAAATGTTCCCCGTGACAACACGGTTCTGTTAATTCCAACGTATAAGTGCAAGTATATACAACACAGATGACACAATGGTTCAAGTTTATTAGGGGCAAGGAATATAAGGTGTGCCATCAAGTTTGTGAGAGCTTTAATCACTAAGTTTTCACATAACAAAATACTTTTTAATTAGAAGAATAGATGAAAACATGAATATATTTGGAATGGTGTAACACACCATGCATAAGAATTTATAGTGGACACTTTGGAATAACTTGGTTTTTTGGGAGTTGTAAGCATGAGTAGAGCTTACTCATACAAGTGGAGGCTAGCAAAAGACTGGGAGCAACCAACTATGAGAGCAATAATGGCCATAATAATGTAGAGTGACAAAACATTACTTAATTAAAACACAGAGTGGTACTACAAGTCAAGGACTAAATGATCATAGAGGCTATGGTGACTTGTTCATAGTCATAACATGGTGTGAGCATGTGCCAAGTCAACCCAAACAAAGCATCAAAGGAGAATACCACCATACTATGCTTTTGTATGCTAAAACAACACATAATTCTTTCAAGGCACACTAAGCAATCCCAATTGTTTGGAACAAGTCATGCTACAGAAATAATCACTAGGTATAAGGTCAAAACAACACCTAGCATGTCATACTAAAGTCTAAGTCACAGTCAATGCAAGCTCTCTTGCACTTCTCAAGCAAGAACTTTCTACTCCTTTCGAACACCAATCGACTTATTTGAAACAACACAGCGAGAACAGGGGTATAAACTACTTTATTCAAGAAAAATAAACAAACTATGCAAACCAAACAAAAACTAAGACGCTCCAAGAACAACACAACAGTGCATGAAACAATAAAAACGAAGTGTCTAGAAAGACATGAGCTTTTTATTGATGAAGAAGGGGATGCATTGCGCATCCCCAATCTTTGACGCTTGTACCTCTTGGATATTTCTTGGGGTGACACCGGGGTGGCATCCCCAAGCTTGATCTTTTTTCCATTCTTCATCTCATTACATCATTCTCTCTCTACACCTAAAATTTTTTCCTTCATACAAAACTTCACACAATCTTCATTAGCAACATTAGTGTATTCAAAAGATAATATACCTTTGGGTTTAGATTTAGAACAGCAAAACTTTTCACTAAAAACACAAGCTACTGTAGCAACTCCTTCAAAAAGCTCAATTTCCCCAAAAAGAACTCAAAAAGGAATCAATAAGAAGCGAATGCAAATAATGGCAGAAATCTGTCAAAACGGACCAGCAGGTAGAAACTGATTTTTTAGAAAATATTTTGTTGCTCAAATAAAAAAGTGTTGAACTAACGAAAGTTAGATAACATACTGAGGGATTTGTTCATAAATTTTCAGGTCAATTCGACGTACAGATACTCCTCACATTTTTTTATGGTGGAGGACAGAAATCTGTTTTGGGATAGCAACTCCCCAAATCTTACTCCCCTCTCATTGGAGGCCATTCTTGGCACAAAAATAAAACAAAAGGATAAGGAGAGGTCATTACTGAAGTAATTACTTCCAAGACTCAAGGAAACTCTTGGGTTATCTCCCAACAAGTACTTTTCTTTAACACCTTTAAGTTAGGCACAAGAAGCAAGAAATTAAGTATTTTCAAATGAGGAAGCATTAACATCAAACCTTGCTTTCAAAGGAGGAGAAAAAAGCAACTTATCTCTCCTCATAGGGAAGTGTTCAATACCTTTATTGAATGGAAATTGATATTTAATGGTGTATTCTTTCATATCAATGATGGCACCAACAGTTCTAAGAAAAGGTCTTCCCAAAGTAATAGGACAAGAATCATTGTATTCAACATCCAAAACATAGAAATCAACAGGTACATAAGCATTTTTAACCATAATGAGAACATCATTAATACTCCCAATGAGTTTCTTCTTAGAATTATCATCAAGTAGGACATCCAGATAACAATCTTCCAAAGGTGGCAAATCAAGCATTTCATAAATCTTCCTAGGCATAATAGAGACACTATAACCAAGATCACATGAAGCTTTGAGATCAAAGTCATTCACTTGCATATTAATAATGGGTTCCCAACTATATTCTACTTTCCTAGGAATAGAAGCTTTGTTTTTTAACCTCTCTTCCTTAATCTTAACAAGAGCATCTGTAATGTGTTTGGTGGAAGCAACATGCATATCACTAGCATTAGGACTTCTAGCAAGTTTTTGTAGGAACAAAATCACTTCAGAAATATTGCACCCATATATATCAAAATAAAACTTAGATTCACTAGTAGTAGACTCATTAGGTTTAGGCACTGTAGGAAGAGGAATAGGGACTTCTTGTGGTTTAGTGGTATCCATTCTAGTGATGGTGCACACACTATTGTTTCTATCAATTTCAGCTTCCCTTTCCCACTTAGCATGAAGTTGAGCTAACAGTCTAACATTTTCATCAATAGTAACTTGTATGGCATGAGTAGCATTAAAGGTACTTTCCAAGGTTTCAGGTTTAGCAGCCATTTTATTAATCAAGGAGGATTGTGCTTCAGACAAAGAGGCGATATTTTTCTCAACAGTTAAAAGCTTTTTCTCCACAGCCTTGTTGAAAGAGGTTTGTTTACTAATAAAGTCTTTGAGAATGACTTAAAGTTCAAAGGGGGCACTTCTAGCATTGTTGTAGGAGTTTCCATAGGAATTGCCATTATTAGGAGGATAAGGCCTATAATTGTTGTTGCTACCAAAATTATTCCTATAGGCATTGTTGTTGAAATTGTTATTTCTAATGAAGTTCACATCAACTTGCTCTTCTTGAGCAACCAAAGAGGCTAAGGGAACATTGTTTGGATCTAAAGGAGCTTTCCCATTAACAAGCATGGCCATAATAACATCAATCTTATCCTCAAAGAGGACGTTTCTTCAACAGAATTTACCTTCTTACCATTTGGAGCTCTCTCAGTGTGCCATTCAGAGTAATTAACCATCATATTATCAAGGAGTTTTGTTGCAGCACCCAAAGTGATGCCCATAAAGGTACCTCCGGCAGCTAAATCCAACAGGTTTCTTGAAGAGAAGTTTACCTGCATAAAAAGTCTGGATAATCATCCAAGCAGTAAGTCCATGAGTGGGACAATTCTTAACCAAAGATTTCATTCTTTCCAAAGCTTGAGCAACATGTTCATTATCAAGTTGTTTAAATTTCATAATGTCACTTCTCATAGATATAATCTTAGCAAGAGGGTAGTACTTTCCAATAAAAGCATCCTTGCACTTAATAGCAACCATTCTTTAGCTTTTCCTCTCAAGGAGAAAGGAAATAGCTTGAGCTTAATAATATCTCCATCTACATCCTTATACTTTTGCATATCACAAAGTTCAACAAAGCTATTGAGATGGGAAGCAGCATCATCCGAACTAGCACCGGAAAATTTCTCTCTCATCACAAGATTCAACAAAGTAGGCTTAATTCCATAAAAGTTAGCAGCAGGAGCAGGTGGAGCAATAGGAGTGCTAAAGAAATCGTTGTTGTTTGTGCTAGTGAAGTCACACAACTTGGTGTTCTTAGCAGAGTTCATTTTGGCAAAAGTGGGGCAAGCCAAAAACAGCAGCAGCAAAGCAGGAACTAATTTTTTGTGTTTTTGATAAGAGAAAGAAAACCAAACTAGACTAATTTTTTTGGAGTTTTTTATAAAAAGAGGCAAACAAAACCAAGAAAACTAAAAACAAAGTAAAGAGAGAGGTTGAGGAGGACTCCCCTTGTGAAGACGTCCTTAGCCTCTCCGGCAATGGTGCCAGAAAACTTGATGGTGTTGTGTTGATATGGAGCACTTCGTCGGGAAACCCCAAGAGCAAGGTGTGAAGCAGCACAGAAGAAAGTCTTCCCTCAGTAAGAAACCAAGGTTATCGAACTAGTAGGAGGAAGGAAACGTCTCAAAGGTGTTGCAAGCAACGTGGAAACCTACACAACACAAACTCAAGACTTTACCCCAAAGAACAGTGAGGTTGTCAATCTCACCGATTGCTGTAACAAAGGATTAACTGTATGGTGTGGAAGGTGATGATGGTTTGCAGCAAGTAAACAGTAATAATGGAAGATGTATCAATGGTAAATATTGGATCGGGGTCCATAGTTCACTAGAGGTGTTCTCCTTAGATAAACAAACATGGCATGCTGGGTAAACAAATTACAGCAGGGCAATTGACAGGACTGAGCAAGGCATAACAATGCAATACTAGACACAAAGATCCTATGAGATTCGATTGGGCAATACAACAATATACATAGAACACCATCCAACTGCATCTATGACTAGAAGTCCACCTTTAGGTTATCATCCGAACCCCCTCCAGTATTAAGTTGCAAGCAACAGACAACTGCTTTAAGCAAAGTGTGTAAGGTAAAAAATCCACTTGTTACATGAACAAGAGACCATTGTTTTCTCCCTAGTGGCAACAGCACATCTACAACCGTAGAGATTTCTGTCACTTCCCTTGGAAAATAGAGGCATGAACCCACTATCGAGCATAAATACCCCCTCTTGGAGTCACTAGCAACTACTTGGCCAAGATAGCTACTATCAACAGAGAGCATGCAAGATCACAAACAACACAGTCATGATAGAATCAATAAGACAAAACCATTAATCAATCTGACATAGTAATCTCAATATCCATCGGATCCCCACAAACACAACATGCATGATTACAAATAGATTAGATCTTGATCATGAACGGAGCTCACAAGATCTATACATGGAAGCACAAGGAGGAGATACAACCATCTAGCTACTACATGGACCCGTAGTCCAAGGTGGAACTATTCACGCTTCATACTGGAGGCTGGCATGATGAAGAAGAAGGCCTTCGGGATGATCTCCCCTCCAGCAGGGTGCCAGGAAGTGAAGGGTTTTGCAGCATAGTAAATCAAAATTTTCTACGGATGCGAACGGGAAAAGCCAAGATCTAATCTAGGAGATGCAAACAACGAGGGGGGATAGATGAGATCTTCATACCCTTGAAGATTCGCATAGCAGAACTTTCAACGGAACGTGGTTGATGTAGTCGTACTAGCTTCTCCTCCTCGCGATCCGATCCGATCCGATCCAACACCGCAAGTGGCGATACCTCCGAGAGATGCACACGTGCGGCACCTCGACATCTCCTCCTTCCTCGGTCCAGCAAGTGGGGTGGAGAGATAGGTTGGATCTACAACACGACGGCGTGGTGCAAACGGTGGAGAGTTTATGCGGCAGGGCTTCGCCTACGCGTAGTTGGGAGGGAGAGAGAGAGAGAAGGGCAGCAGGGCGGCTAGGGCTTGAGGAGGTGTGGGTGGAGGGTGCGCCCCCTGCCCTCTTTATATAGAGGGGTGGGCAGATGCGCCTTGCCCCTCCAACAAAGCCTAGGGCCGGCGGCCAAGAGGGAGGAGTGGGGGGCAAGTTTCCCGCCCCCCCCCCCCTTCTAGAAGCTCTCCCTAGGGTTTCCCCTAGGGCTTGGCCGGCTGGGCCTATGGGGCCTTGTGCCCCTGTCCCAATGCGGCCAGGGCACTCCCTCGTAGGCCCACGCCCCCTCCCGACAAGTGGGTCCACGTTTGTCCCACTCCGGAAGGTTCTAGAAGCTTCTGGTACAATACCGAACAATCCGAAACAATTCCGAACTCCAAAAACTGCTTTGCCTTATATGAATCTTATTCTCCGGACCATTCTGGAACCTCTCGTGGCGTCCTGGGTCTCATCCGAGACTCCGAACAAAAACTCATAAACCAATTATCCATTCTATCCTAGCGTCGAGACATATTAAGTGTGTGACCCTTCGGGTTCGAGAACATGCAGACATGATCTTCTATCAATAATCAACAGCGGGGTCTGGAAACCCATATTAACTCTCGCACATTCATCGATGACCATATCGGATGAACCACGATGCCAGGATTCAATCAATCCCATATATATATTCCCTTTGTCGCGCGATATTTTACTTGCCCGAGATTCGATCGTCGGTACCGGCATACCTAGTTCAATCTCGTTCACAGCAAGTACTTTACTCGTTCCGTAATCCAATATCACTTTGTGATTAACTCTTTAACCACGTGCTTGCAAGCGGTGTTGATATCGATTACCGAGTGGGCCCGAAGTATATCTATCCGACTTGGGAGGGACAAATCCCATCTCGATACACACAACCCAACAGGCACTTTCCGATCACCTGAGAGACACCTTTATGATCACCCTCTCATAGGATGACGTTTGATGACCTCAAAGCTTTCTTCTGATACTAGGGAGTTGCATTATCTCATGGTCTAAGGAATACAATATTTGACATAAGAAAAGCTTCGCAAAGATGAACATGATGACACGATCTAATTACTCTGCTTAATTTGGGTTTGTCCATCATATCATTCTCCCAATGATATGATCTCATTATTAATTGACAACTCATGTCTATGGTTAGAAAACCTTAACCATCATTAATCAATGAGCTAGTCCATAGAGGCGTACTAGGGACACGGTGTTGTTCATAAACCACACAAGTATTAAAGTTTCCGCTTAATACAATTCTAGCATGGAATATAAACTTTATCATGAACAAGAATTATAATAATAACATCTTTATTATTGCCTCTAGGGCATAATTCCAACAGTCTCCCACTTGCACTAGAGTCAATAATCTAGTTTACATCTGGCAACAATCTAACACCCATGGCACTAAGGTGTTGATCATGTTTTGCTCGTGGAAGAGGTTTAGTCAACGGATCTGCGACATTCAGATATGTATGTACTTTGCTAATCTTCAGATCTCCATCTGTTATATAATCTCGAATTATATGAAACTTGCGGTTGATGTGCTTGGTCTTTGGATGATATCTTGGTTCCTTAGCCAGTGCTATGGTGCCAGTGTTGTCACACAATATCTCCAGTGGGTCCAAGGCACTTGGAACCACACCAAGCTCAGTGATGAAGTTCCTGATCCAAACTCCTTCACTTGACGCTTCTGCAGCAGCCGTGTATTCCGCTTCTACTGTAGATCCCGCGATCACTCTTTGCTTGCAGCTTCTCCAGCTCATAGCTCCTCCATTCAAAATATAAACGTATCATGTCTGAGATTTAGAATCATCCTTGTCGGTGTCGAAACTAGCATCGACGTAACCTTTTACGACGAGTTGTTCATCACTTCCATAGACTAAGAACATTTCTTTAGTCCTATTTAAGTACTTTAGGATGTTCTTCACGGCTGTCCAGTGTTCCACTCCTGGATCACTTTTGTATCTGCTCGTCAAACTAAGAGCATTGGACACATCCGGTCTAGTACACAGCATGGCATACATGATAGAACCTATGGCCGAGGCATAAGGCACTTTGCTCATAGCTTCTCTATCATTTACCGTAGCTGGACACTGAGCCTTGCTAAATATCTTACCTGACAACATGGGCACTGAACCTTTCTTTGCCTTATCCATTCTGAACCTTTTCGGTACTTTGTCTAGGTATGTACTTTGGCTTAAAGCTATTACGCGTCTTTGTCTATCTCTATAGATTTTGATGCCTAATATATAAGCAACTTCCCCTAGGTCTTTCATTGAAAAACATTTGTTCAAATAACTCTTCACATCGTTAAGCATGTCAATGTCATTTCCAATAATCAATATGTCATCCACATATAGTACTAGAAATGTCACTGAGCTCCCACTCACTTTCTTGTAGATACAAGCTTCATAGCAATTTGGAACAAATCCAAAGCTCTTGATCACTTGATCAAAACGAAGGTTCCAACTCTGAGATGCTTGCTTCAGTCCATAAATGGAACGCTGAAGTTTGCACACTTTATCAGCATCCTTAGGATCGACAAAACCTTCGGGTTGCATCATATACAACTCTTCATCAATGTTGCCATTGAGGAACACAGCCTTGACATCCATCTGCCATATTTCATAATCATGAAACGCAGCAATTGCTAATAAAATCTGAATGGACTTAAACATCGCTACGAGAGAGAAAGTCTCATCATAGTCAACACCTTGAACTTGTCGAAAACCTTTCGCGACAAGTCGTGCTTTATAGACAGTAACATTACCATCCGCGTCCGTTTTCTTCTTGAAAATCCATTTGCACTCAACGGCCTTTCGGTCGCTAGGAGGGTCCACCAAAGTCCATACTTGGTTTTTGCTCATGAATCCCAATTCGGATTTCATGGCCTCTAGCCATTTCTCAGAGTCTGGGCTCATCATCGCTTCCTCATAGTTTGCAGGTTCACTGTCGTCTACTAACAAGACAGTTAAGACAGGGTTGCAGTACCACTCAGGAGGGGCACGTGACCTTGTCAACCTGCGACGTTCAGTAGTAGCATCGTCCGAAGCTTCATGATCCTTGTCATTAGCTTCCTCTATTATTGGTGCAGACGGCACTGGAACAATTTCAGGTGCTGCGCTACTCTCCAACTCAAGAGAAGGTTCAATAACCTCGCATAGCTCTACTTTCCTCTCACTCACTTCTTTCGAGAGAAACTCCTTCTCAAGAAAGGATCCGTTCTTTGCGACAAACACTTTGCCTTCGGATCTGTGATAGAAGGTATACCCAATAGTTTCCCTAGGGTATCCTATGAAGACGCATTTCTCCGCTTTGGGTTCGAGCTTGTCCGGCATCAACTTCTTGACGTAAGCTTCACATCCCCAAACTTTAAGAAACGACAACTTAGGTTTATCACCAAACCACAGTTCATACGGTGTCGTATCAACGGATTTAGATGGTGCCCTATTTAAAGTGAATGCAGCGCTTTCTAATGCATAACCCCAAAATGATAACGGCAAATCTGTAAGAGACATCATTGATCGCACCATATCTAATAGAGTTCGATTCTGGCATTCAGACACACCATTGCGCTGTGGTGTTCCGGGTGGCGTGATTTGTGAAACAATTCCGCTTGCTTTAAGATGCGTGAGAAAATCATAACTCAAATATTCACCTCCACGATCGGATCGTAGAAATTTAATTTTTCTGTTACGATGATTTTCCACTTCATTCTGAAATTCCTTGAACTTTTCAAATGTTTCAGATTTATGTTTCATCAAATAGATATACCCATATCTACTTAAGTCATCGGTAAAAGTGAGAAAATAGCGATATCCACCGCGCGTCGAAACACTCATCGGTCCGCATACATCGGTACGTATGATTTCCAACAAGTCTGTTGCTCGCTCCATCATTCCGGAGAACGGGGTTTTGATCATCTTGCCCATGAGGCACGGTTCACACGTGTCAAATGATTCAAAATCAAGAGACTCCAAAAGTCCATCAGAATGGAGTTTCTTCATGCGTGTTACACCAATATGACCTAGACGGCAGTGCCACAAATAAGTAGTATTATCACTATCTACCTTGCATCTCTTAGCCTCAATGTTATGGATGTGTGTTTCATCCCTTTCGAGATTCAGAAGAAATAAACCATTCATAGCAGGTGCATGACCATAAAAGATGTTACTCATATAAATAGAACAACCATTATTCTCCGATTTAAATGAATAACCGTCTTGCAATAAACACGATCCAGATATGATGTTCATGCTCAACGCAGGCACATAATAACATTTATTGAGGTTTAAAACTAATCCCGAAGGTAAAACTAAGGAGAGCGTGCCGACGGCCATCACATCAAGTCTTGATCTGTTGCCAACGCGCATCGTCACCTCATCCCCCGCTAGCCGCCGTCTATTCCGCAGCTCCTGTTTCGAGTTACAAATATTAGCAATTGAACCAGTATCAAATACCCAGGCACTACAACGAGGTCTAGTAAGTAAAACATCAATAACATGTATATCAAATATACCTTTGATGGTGCCAGCCTTCTTGTCCGCTAAGTACTTCGGACAGTTAGGCTTCCAGTGACCCTTGTCCTTGCAATAGAAGCACTCAGTGTCCGGCTTAGGTCCAGACTTGAGCTTCTTCTCAGCAGGGGCAACGCGCTTGCCGCTGCCTTTCTTGAAGGGATTCTTTGCACCCTTACCTTTCTTAAAGCTGGGGGGGCTTGTTGACCATCAACACATGATTATCTTTCTTGATGTCCACCTCCATAGCTTTCAGCTTAGCGAAGAGCTCAGTGATCGTATCAGTGGAACTAATCTGATTATGAGTAACTATTAAACCTTTGTAGCTAGGAGGGAGTGATTGCAGAACTCTGTCAATCTTGAGCTCCTCTAGAATCTTGCAGTCCAGTTGCTCAAGGCATTGAGTGTAGCCCAACATCTTAATGGCGTGCTCACTAACGGAACTCCCTTCCTCCATCTTGCAGTTAAAGAATTTCTCAGAGATCTCATATCTCTTAGAACGGGCCTGAGTCTGAAACATATTTTTCAGTTCCTCAAGAATCTCAAAGGGCCCGGGGAAATCCTCAAAACGATTTTGAAGGTCCGATTCCATAGCAAACAACATGGTGCTCTTAATCACACCATAATCATATTTGCGCGACTGATAAACAGCTTTCTCATCAGCCGGCGCATCTACAGCAGGGGCGTCACCTAGCGCTTTCTCAAGGACATAGTCCTTTTGTCTGCCAGTGAGAATGATTCTCAGATTGCGGAACCAGTTGGTGAAGTTAGACCCATTGTTCTTAAGCTTTTCTTTCTCAGCAAAAACGTTGAAGTTGAAGTTGGACTTAGCCATTTGATCTACAAAATTTGCAAGTACAATTTAGACTATGTTCATGATAACTAGTTCAACTTAATTAAATTACTAGATGAACTCCCACTAAATTCAACATCCCTCAAGTTGTTTAGTAAACATGATCCAAATTCACCACACCTAGTCCTATCTTCACGAGAAGAGATGTGGTTTCAATGGTGGACAACAAAGTGTCGATCATATCATTCATATGACTCATGCTTAACCTTTCGGTTCATGTGTTCCGAGGCCATGTCTGTACATGCTAGGCTCGTCAAGTCAAACCCAAGTATTTCCGCGTGTGCAAAACTGGCTTGCACCCGTTGTATGTGAACGTAGAGTTTATAGCACCCGATCATCACGTGATGCTTGAACACGACGAACTTTCACAATGGTGCATACATGGGGAGAACACAGTTTTATCTTGATCTTTAAGTGAGGAATCATCTTATAATGCTACCGTCGCGATCTAAGCATAATAAGATACATAAAAGGATAAACATCACATGCATATAATTTTATGTGACATGGTATAGCCAATCTCCGCGCAATGATCTCCATCCTGTGCGTGCCATCATGATCTCCATCACTCCACCATGATTTCCTCCACCACAAATAGCAATTACAACTATTGCTAACTACTTAGCGATAAAGCAAAGCTATTACATGGCGTATAAGAAGTTGACACACAGGTCATACACAATTATGAAGACAACCATATGGCTCCTGCCGGTTGTGTACTCATCAACATGCAAGTCGTGAAACATTACAAAACATGATCATTGCATACAACATACACATCACATCTTGGGCCATCCCATATCACAGAAACACTCCCTGCAAAAACAAGTTAGACGCCTCTACTTTGTTGTTGCATGTTTTACGTGGCTTATGGGAGTAACAAGCTAAGAACGATTCTTACCTACGGAAAGCCACAACGGTGATATTATGGTTGCCAAACTCCGGTGTAAATCCCATGACAACTATAGTGAGAGAAACTAGCATCCACCAGCCGCATGTGTGGAACAAGCCACACATCAAGTGCGGAACCGGTCTCGCGAACGAGGTCGCGTAAAGTTGGCCTGGACCACTTCGATCACACTATCCCGCGTCATAAGAAGTACACAAACAAGAGGCTTGCAATAGAAAACATCAACGCCCCCAACAAGCATGTTGCGTTCTACTCGTGAAACACATCTACGTATAGATCTAGCTCTGATACTACTGAAGGGTTTCGCAGCATAGTAAATCAAAATTTTCTACGGATGCGAACAGGAAAAGCCAAGATCTAATCTTGGAGATGCAAACAACGAGGGGGGATAGATGATATCTTCATATCCTTGAAGATTCGCACAACGTAACGTTCAACGGAACGTGGTTGATGTAGTCGTACTAGCTTCTCCTCCTCGCGATTCGATCCGATCCAACACCGCAAGTGGCGATGCCTCCGAGAGATGCACACGTGCGGAACCTCGACGTCTCCTCCTTCCTCGGTCCAGCAAGTGGGGTGGAGAGATAGGTTGGATCTACAACACGACGGCATGGTGCAAACGGTGGAGAGTTTCTGCGGCAGGGCTTCGCCTACGTGCAGTCGGGAGGGAGAGAGAGAGGAGGGCAGCAGGGCGGCTAGGGCTTGAGGAGGTGTGGGTGGAGGGTGCGCCCCCTGCCCTCTTTATATAGAGGGGTGGGCGGCTGCCCCTTTCCCCTCCTCCAAGCCTAGGGCCGGCGGCCAAGAGGGAGGAGTGGGGGGCAAGTTCCCCCCCCCCCCTTCTAGAAGCTCTCCCTAGGGTTTCCCCTAGGGCTTGGCCGGTTGGGCCTATGGGGCCTTGTGCCCCTGGCCCAATGCGGCCAGGGCACTCCCTCGTAGTCCCACGCCCCCTCCCGACAAGTGGGTCCACGTTGGTTCCACTCCGGAAGGTTCTAGAAGCTTCTGGTACAATACCGAACAATCCGAAACAATTCCGAACTCCAAAAACTGCTTTGCCTTATATGAATCTTATTCTCCGGACCATTCTGGAACCTCTCGTGACGTCCTGGATCTCATCCGAGACTCCGAACAAAAACTCATAAACCAATTTCCATTCTATCCTAGCGTCGAGACACGTTAAGTGTGTGACCCTTCGGGTTCGAGAACATGCAGACATGATCTTCTATCAATAATCAACAGCGGGGTCTGGAAACCCATATTGACTCCCACACATTCATCGATGATCATATCGAATGAACCACGATGCCAGGATTCAATCAATCCCATATATATATTCCCTTCGTCGTGCGATATTTTACTTGCCCGAGATTCGATCGTTGGTACCGGCATACCTAGTTCAATCTCGTTCACAGCAAGTACTTTACTCGTTCCGTAATCCGATATCACTTTGTGATTAACTCTTTAACCACGTGCTTGCAAGCAGTGTTGATATCGATTACCGAGTGGGCCCGAAGTATATCTCTCTGACTTGGGAGGGACAAATCCCATCTCGATACACACAACCCAACAGGCACTTTCCGATCACCTGAGAGACACCTTTATGATCACCCTCTCATAGGATGACGTTTGATGACCTCAAAGCTTTCTTCCGATACCAGGGAGTTGCATTATCTCATGGTCTAAGGAATACAATATTTGACATAATAAAAGCTTCGCAAAGATGAACACGATGACACGATCTAATTGCTCTGCTTAATTTGGGTCTGTCCATCATATCATTCTCCCAATGATATGATCTCATTATTAATTGACAACTCATGTCTATGGTTAGGAAACCTTAACCATCATTAATCAATGAGCTAGTCCATAGAGGCGTACTAGGTACACGGTGTTGTTCATAAACCACACAAGTATCAAAGTTTCCGCTTAATACAATTGTAGCATGGAATATAAACTTTATCATGAACAAGAATTATAATAATAACATCTTTATTATTGCCTCTAGGGCATAATTCCAACAGGAAGAGTTTCAGATCCCCCCCCCCGATCTAGGGATGATGGTGGCGGCAGCTACAGAAGGTTTCGTGGAACATTGATCGGGTGTCTAGGGTTTTTGCATCGGGGGGACTTTACAGGGGCCACCAGGGCGGCTACACCCCCCAGGCGCGAGGTAGGCCCACCCGCGTGGCCAGGGGGTGTGGCCCCTGGTGAGCCTCCTTCGTCTCGTATTCTGGCTTCATGTTGCCCACGGTAAAATATTGACTTTGGCTTTTGTCCCGTCCAATTCCGGTAATATTGATTTTCTGCCTTTTTGGAACCAAAAACAGAAGAATGCGGGCAACTGGAACTGTGGCAACTTGTTAATAGGTTAGTACCAGAAAACATATAAAAACACCTCAAAGTTTGGACAAAGCAAAGCAAAGTAGATAGTAAACAAGCATGGAGCATCAAAAATTATAGATACGTTTCCGACGTATCATTTAGGTCACCCACCCTCTTTTATATAGGCGTCCCTGGTGGGCTTCTATGTTAGTAGCCCATTAGTAGCCTAAGCCTAGTTTAATTCGGATCCAATCCTTATTAGGCTTCTAGCCCTTTAAGTGTGTGACCCTATAGGTTCATACACGTGTAGACATGACACGAGTATACTTACTCCGTCAATAGTTGGTAGTGGCCTCTAGCAAGACGTGACAACTCCTAAATGCATACGAATATAATTCGAACGAACCATCACAAGGTTAAGTACATGTATTTCCCTTTGCCTCATGATATTTGGTCTAGCTCCAAGCTGGCCTCTCTTTCTCAATACCGTGATTCGGAATCCCTTTACTAGGTTAATGATACATCGGAAATGTATCTGTAATTTTTTATGTTCCATGCTTGTTTAGTATCTACTTTGCTTTGCTTTGTCTACACTTTGAGGTGTTTTTATATATTTTCTGGTACTAACCTATTAACAAGATGCCACAGTGCCAGTTGCCTTTTTCTTCTGTTTTTGGTTCCAGAAAGGGAGAAAATCAATATTCTCGGAATTGGACGGGACAAAAGCCAAAGTCAATATTTTACCGTGGGGAACACGGAGCCAGAATACGAGACGGAGGGGAGGCACCAGGGGCCACACCCCCTGGCGGCGCGGGCTAGGGCTAGCCGCGCCTGGGGGGTGTGACCACCCTGGCCACCCCTTTCCTTGCCTCTTCGCCTATAAAGACCCCCCAATGCAAAAAAAAAGCTAAGTACCCGATCAATATTCCATGAAACCGTCTGTAGTCGCAGCCACCATCGTCCCTAGATCGGGGGAATCTGAAGCTCTTCACAGCACCCTGTCGAAGGGGAGATCATCCCGGAGGCCTTCTTCTTCATCATGCCAGCCTCCGGTATGAAGTGTGAGTAGTTCCACCTTGGACTACGGGTCCATGTAGTAGCTAGATGGTTGTATCTCCTCCTTTGTGCTACCATGTTTAGGTCTTGTGAGCTCCGTTCATGATCAAGATCATCTATTTGTAATCATGCATGTTATGTTTGCGGGAATCTAATGGATACTAAGATTACTATGTCAGACTGATTAATTGTTTTGTCTTATTGATTCTATCATGTCTATGTTGTTTGTGATCTTGCATGCTCTCCGTTTCTAGTAGCTATCTTGGCCAAGTAGACGCTAGTGACTCCAAGAGGGGGTACTTATGCTCGATAGTGGGTTCATGCCTCTATTTAATCTAAGGGAAGTGACAGAAATCTCTAAGGTTGTAGATGTGTTGTTGCCACTAGGGAGAAAACAACGGTCTCTTGTTCATGGAACAAGTGGATTGTTTAACTTACACACTTTGCTTAAAGCAGTTATCTGTTGCTTGCAACTTAATACTGTAGGGGGTTCATATGATAACCTGAAGGTGGATTTCTAGTCATAGATGTAGTTAGATGGCGGTCTATGTATCTTGTTGTATTTCCCAATCAAATCTCATAGGATCATGAATGTCTAGTATTGCATTGTTATGCCTTGATCAGTCCTGTCAATTGCCCCGCTGTAACATGTTTACCCGGCATTCCATGTTTGTTTATCTAAGGAGAACACCTCTAGTGAACTATGGACCCTGGTCCAATATTTACCATTGATACATCTTCCACTGTTACTGTTTACTTTCTTCAAACCACTATTACCTTCCACGCCATACAGTTAATCCTTTGTTACAGGAACCGGTGAGATTGACAACATCACTGTTCGTTGGGGCAAAGTCTTGAGTTTGTGTTGTGCAGGTCTCCAAGTTGCTAGCAACACCTTTGAGGCGTTTCCTTCCTCCTATTGGTTTGATAACCTTGGTTTCTTACTAAGGGAATACTTGCTGATGTGCTCATCGCACCTTGCTCTTGGGGTTTCTCAATGAAGTGCTACCACGCGCCATCAGTTAACTCTTAACCTTATGTAGCACGGAATGCAATTCTGGATCCGATCACTCGAGGGGCCCAGAAATATCTCTCTCAAGTAGAGAGGGGCAAATCCCATCTTGATTGACCAATGCCTTGCAGCATGCTTTAGGAAAAACCCGAAAGCTACCTTTATAACTACCAAGTTACGAAGCAGTGGTTGATAGCCCCAAAGTAGGTTGATCCACATCTCAAGTACATGCGATAATCTCAGGTCTAAGGACAAAACATACACGATGTGTAGAGAGAGAGCTACAAGTATAATTGCCAGTCTCAATTTGGGTCAGTCCAACCCCATGTTCATAACATGTGTTCACATCATTGGTTTGACATCTCCATGTATATGACTTGCGAAACATAGTCATCAACCAATCGATGTGCTAGTCTAATATTCACGTGTGTCCTCACATGAACTCCGACTAGGGACAACTATTAGATAACCATATAAGTAAAGTGTTTCACAAACAATTCACATAATTGTCAATCAATACAAGTTGCCTGATATATGGATATTCAAGGAACATTACAATAACTCATGGATACATATGAAATATAATCATCTCTACGATTGCCTCTAGGGCATATTTCCTTCAGTCTCCCACTTGCACTAGAGTCAATCTAAAATGTATCTAATACATATTGCTCTTGTGTGCGCTTCATGCGCAGGCTGTGGGAGTGGTTGTGTCAAGGGATCAGCAACATTTGAGTCTGTATGTATTTTGCATATCATGACATTACCATCCTCAACGAACTCACGAATCTGATGGTAACCCATGCGAATGTGTTTGTTCTTCTGGTGCTATCTAGGTTCCTTGGCTTGTGCAATAGCACCATTGTTTTCACAATAAAAATCCAAGGGATTGGAGGCGCCCTGAACCACACCGAGAGCGATCAGGAAATTCCTAATCCAAACAGCTTCCTTTACAGCCTCTAAGGCAACAATATATTCAGCTTATGTTGAAGAGGAGGTCACTGTATCTTGCTTGGAACTTTTCCAACTCACAGCACCACCATTCATGACAAACACATAACCTGATTGTGATTTGGAGTCATCTAAGTCGTTAAGGTAACTCACATCTGTGTAACCCTTTACACTGAGTTCATCCTCACCTCCATAAACTAGGAACATATCCTTAGTCGTTTTCAAGTACTTGAGGATATTCTTTACCGATGTCCAGTGACTTTTACCTGGATCAGCCTGGTATTTGCTCGTAACACTTAGAGCATAGGAAACATCTGGGCGAGTACATATCATTGCATACATGATAGATCGAATAGCCGAAGCATATGGAACCCTACTCGTGCGCTCACGCTCATCAGTAGTCGAAGGACACTGAGTCTTGCTGAGTTTAATGCCATGAGACATGGGCAAGAACCCCTTCTTAGCCTCTTCCATGCTAAATTGTTTCAACACTTTGTCAATGTATGTACTCTATCTTAATCCAATTAGCCTCCTTGATCTATTTCTATAAATCTTAATACCTAGAATATATGCCACTTCTCCTAATTCCTTCATCAAAAAACTATTTTTCAATGAGGTCTTAATAGACTCGAGCATAGGAATGTCATTTCCAATCAACAATATGTCATCTACATATAAGATTAGAAATACGAGTGCTCTCCCATTTTCCTTCTTGTAAACATAAGGTTCTTTTTCATTTTTGATGAAGCCAAACTCCTTTACAACTTCATCAAATTGAATGTTCCAACTTCGAGATGCTTGATTTAGCACATAAATAGACTTTAGAAGTTTGCATACCTTTCCAGCATTGTTTGAATCGACAAAACCTTCGGGTTGCATCATATACACGTCCTCAGTAAGGATTCCATTTAAGAAAGCCGTCTTGACATCCATCTGACATATCTCATAGTCGTAATGTGCAGCAATGGCTAGAATGATCCGTATAGATTTAAGCATCGCTACGGGCGAGAAAGACTCGTTGTAGTCAACTCCTTGAACTTGTCGAAAACCTTTTGCAACAAGTCGAGATTTATGGATGTGAACATTTCCATCCATATCAATCTTCTTCTTATAGATCCATTTGCACTCGATAGCTTTAAAACCATCAGGAAGGTCAACCAAGTTCCAAACTTGATTGTCTCCCATGGACTCTATCTCGGATCTCATGGCATTCAGCCATTTCTCAGAGTCTGGGTTCACCATCGCTTCTACATAGGTCGCGGGCTCATCATTGTCTAACAATAATAATTCCCGCGTTTCGCGGAGCCTCGCTGACCTTCGTGGTTGTGGTGCTTCTATTACCACGGGTTCCTCAACTTGTTCTGCTACAATAGCATCACTCGCAGAAGCATCCCCGACTGGCTCATCTTGAACTTCTTCAAGTCATACGAACCTTCCACTCGTTCCTTTTGTGAGAAACTCTTTCTATAGGAAAACACCACAACGAGCGACAAACACTTTGCCCTCTTCTCGGTTGTAGAAGTAATACCCAAAGGTTTCCCTCATATATCCCACAAAAATGCACTTATCCAATTTGGGTGTTATCTTGTCCGACTGAAGTCGCTTGACAAATGCATCACAACCCTAAATCTTTAGAAAAGACAAACTAGGAATCTTTCCAGTCGACATCTCATATGGTGTCTTAACTACGGATTTAGATGGTACCCAGTTTAGTATGAAAGCTGTTGTTTCTAGACTGTAACCCCAAAATGATAATGGTAAATCCGACTGGCTCATCATCGAACGAACCATGTCCAACAAAGTTCGATTGCACCGTTCGGAGACCCTGTTTCTTTGAGGCATTCTGGGCGGCGTGAGCTGTGGAACAATTCCGCAACTCTTAAGATGATTGCTAAATTCGTGACTCAAATATTCACCTCCACGATGAGATCGCAAGGCCTTTATTTTATTGCCACTTTAATTCTCTACCTCACTCTAAAACTCCTTGAACTTTTCAAAAGTTTCAAACTTATGCTTCATCAAGTAGACATAACCATATCTACTGATATCATAAGTGAAAGTAATGAAGTATTGATATCCTCCTCTAGCTGTCGTGCTCATTGGTCCACATACATCAGTATGTATGAGTTTCAACAAGTCTCTCTCTCTCTCTCTCTCTCTTGGGTAGACCCGAAAAAGGCGACTTGGTCATCTTTCCAAGTAAACAAGCTTGACATGTCTCGTATGATTCAAAATCAAACGAAGTTAGAAGACCATCACCATAGAGCTTCTTCATGCGCTTTTCACTTATATGCCCCAAACGACAATGCCATAAATAGGTAGGAATCAAATCATTAGGCCGAAGCCTTTTAGCACTAACATTGTAAACATATGCATCATCAAGATTTAAAATAAATAACCCATTCACAATGGGAGCATCAGCCATAAACATAGCATTCTTAGAGATTACACAACCATTATTTGCACTCGCGAATGAATAATCATCCCTCATCAAACATGAAGGTGATAAAATGTTTCGAACCATGCTAGGAATGTAATAACAATTATTCAACTCCATAATAAATCCTGGCAGAAGGTGAAGTTGCATGACGCCAACGAACAATGCAGCAACCCTTGCTTTATTTCCGACGCGAAAATCCACTTCGCCTTTCTGCACTTCTCTAGTCCTTATTAGCCCATGCATCGAATTGCAAATATGATCAACCGATCCGGTATCAAATACCCAAGAGTTAACATAGGAATCAGCGAGAAGAATGTCCACAACATTTACAACAAGCGTACCTGAGTGGGAAGTACTCTTACTTCCACTCTTCTTCAAAGAAGCCTGGTACTGGATGCAGTTTCTTTTCCAGTGGCCATGTTCATGACAAAAGAATCACTCGGTGTCTTATACAGGTCCAGCCTTTTGCTTGGTGTAGGCTTTGGCTTAGGGATCGTATCCATAGCCTTGCCCTTCTTCTTCTGCCAAGAAGTGCCCTTTTTCTTGAATCTAGGCTTATTTTGCACAGCCATCACATGGCTATGCCCTGCACACTTCTTAATGTCACTTTCTACTGTTTTCAGCATCCCACATAACTCATTAAGGCCCTTCTCCACCCCATGAATATGGTAGTTCAAAATGAAATTCCCGTAGCTAGATGGAAGAGACGCAAAAATGAAATCAGTAGCCAACTCTTGGCCTAGTGGAAAATCAAGCTTTTCCAAAGTCTGACTGTAACCAACCATTTTGATCACATGGGGACCTATAGTTGCTCCCTCTGCCAGCTTACATTCCACAAAGGACTTGGCGACATTGTACCTCTCAGTCCTTGCCTGAGTCTAGAACATGTCCCTAAGCGCGATGATCATATCGTACACTTCTTGATCCTCGAACTAATTTTGGAGTTCAGGTTCTATGCATGCAAGCATAAGACAGCTAACCTCAAGAGAATCATCACATGCTCTCTTGTAGGCATTCTTAACGGCATCAGTTGCATTATCAGCAGGTTCATCGGGGATTGGGGTATCCAAAACAGTTTCTTTTTTATCAACCCTGAGAACAATTCTCAGGTTACGGACCCAGTCCGAATAGTTTGTTCCATTTAGTTTATGTTTGTCAAGAATCGAACGCAAAAAAAAGGTGATGCAGTGTTTGGTGCCATTGATCTACAACAGAAAACATGCAAAATACTAAGCCATGTAACCATGAAAGAGTAAAACATATTAAACAATTTAATAGCATATACTCCAACTTAAATCAACATCCCTCTATTGATACTAAGTGATTCAAGATCCACAATTAAGAAGTCGACTAGTGAGCTTTAGAATCACTGCTAGAAGACAAGGTACATCGGTAAGCAACTCTTGCTAATCATAGCATATATGACTCTTGTTGTTGGGTGACATCTCTATGTCTAAACTAGGCGCCAAACCTTTATGCCCCAAGGTCCTTAACTGTTAAGATGACCTTGTCAAGCTCACCAACCCTTATGCGTGTAGGTATCCGATACAAACCCATCCAGCCAAGGAAAACCGTGGCACCCTGATACGTTAGAAACGTATCTATAATTTTTGATGCTCCATGCTTGTTTAGTATCTACTTTGCTTTGCTTTGTATACACTTTGAGATGTTTTTATATCCTTTCTGGAACTAACCTATTAACAGTTTGCCATAGTGTCAGTTGCATGTTTTCTTCTGTTTTTGGTTCTAGGAAGGCAGAAAATCAATATTCTCGGAATTGGACGGGACAAAAGCCAAAGTCAATATTTTACCGTGGGCGACACGAAGTGTCACATCCCAAGATTTTCTAAATCTTGTAATGTGAAAATAAATTAATAAAATAAAAATTTTGTTTAAATTTCAGAGCCAGAAGAAAATTTTGAATTCAATTGGAACTCCAAACCCATTTGAAATAAATAAAAACCTAAATAAAAACCTAAGGGATTTAAAAAGATAAACATTTTAAATAAAGGAAAACAAAAATGTTTTGGAAATACTATTTTAGATCTTTTAATAAAAGGATTTGGGTGTTCAAAAGAAAAGAATGAATTTATAAATAAAGATTATTTTATAAGCCAAATTAAACCTTGGACAAGCTTTGGATTTAAAACATTTTGATTTGAATAAAAATAACAAAGGTTTATTTAAGTAAATTAATAAAGAATTACTACTCAAATTTTATTTAAAGGTTTTACCATTTTAATTAAAACCTCAAAACTTATTAAATTATTTTAAATAGGTTTTCCAAGTATTTTATATTCACAAATAAAACCTACTAAAGTGTTTTGGCTTTATTTTATATTTCAAAATAAATATCTCAATGAAACAAATCCTATTTTAATAAAGAAGTCTAATATATTAATTAGTAATGGACACTAAAATAAAAGGTTATTTTGTTTTAAAACAAATTTCCCAATATTATATATTTCCCAAACTAAACCTACTAATTTGATTTTGAAAATATTTAGGTTCAAATAAAGATTTTATTAATAAAATCAAACCCTATTTTGATTTAATAACTAAGTTCCATTTTATTTAATTATTAATGGACCCTAAAGTAAAAGGATTATTTTATTTTAAACAAGTTTTCCAAATATTCTTTATTTTCAAATAAAACCTACTGTTTGGGTTTTGAAAACATTTTGGATTTTAAATGAAGATTTTATTAAATAAAACAAACCCTATTTTATTAAATAACTAATGATCCATTTTATTTAATTAATAAATGAATCCTAAAATAAATATAAAATATTATTTCATTTTGGATTTGGATTATGTTGTCAAACAGAACCAAATTCAAATGAAAAGTTTGTTGTTTGTTTGAATTGATTTGAACCTTGTTGATTGTTTGAATTGTTGTTTGGAATTCAAAACAGAAAATAAAAATAGAAAAGGAAAATAAAGCAGACAGAAAAAAATAAGAGAAAACGACCAGCCCACCATCTGGCCCAACAGCAGCCCAGTCCAGCTCAGTCCGCTCCCCTGCACGAAACGTTTTGCACACGAACACATACCCACACCGACGCTGACCAGAGGACCCCACCTGAAACGTTTTCTCCACTGACCAGCGGACCCCTTTCCACTGTTCTCCTTCCCCACTCCCACGACCCGTTCTTCCTCCCTTCGCCACCGTTGCAGGCCTTGATTTCGCAGCATCAATACGCCTTAACGCGGCCACCCTAACTCGCAACGATCACGCACCTTAAAGCGCCAGGCTCCCCTCTTCCGTTTCCCCCAGACCATTCCCTCTCTCTGCCCCCAGGCTGGACGAATTGCGCCGCACACTGTCCACTGTCTGATGATGCTCCGGTGACGATTCCGGCGAAACAAGACCTCCCCTTGCTTCATTGACCAAGCTCACAGCTTCCCCACAACCAGACGCATCTCCCAGCATCCTCCTCTCAACCGCGGGCGCCCCATAGCGTCGGCTACATCAAGCTTTCGAACGCCGCCGCGTCTGCCATTCTCCGACGAGCTCCTCTGGTAAACCCTGACCGCCCCCTCCTCTCTAGTTGACACTATCGTACTCCCCTTCCTCATACGTGTCTAACGCTCCTTCTGTTATGCACCGGCGTGCCTTGTAGCCTCGTTCCCGACAACAACCGAGCGTGCCTGACGGAAGCAGGAACTCCGGCGAGCGATTAGTACCGCCCCAGTGCGCCCCTCGCCTCCTCGAAACCACGTCGAGCTTCCCCACGACCTTGCGATCACTGTGAGCCACTCCTCCCTCTCTCTCGCTTCCTGTGTTAGCCAGAACTCCACCGCCAGAGCCCGCGCCGCCGTCTGTCGCCGCTAGCGCCGCCCTCCTCTGGTCAGTCGCACCGTAGCCGTTCGATTTAAATCCAACGAATGCAATAGATTCATTTAACTGAAAGGGTACACTAGCTCTGAACCGTGCGATATGACTTAAATCTAACGGCCTGCAGTGCGCGATCCGTGCGAACCGTTTTCGGCCAATTAAAACATGACGCGTGGCCAGCTCTAGTTTAAAACAGATTTTTGAATCAGAATTATTTGCAAACTTCAAACCCTTATAACTTTTGAACCACACGTCCAAATTTGACAAATTTTATATCAATGGATTCAGGAGAACAAGACCTAGCCAACCATACCCTTAGTTTGGCAAATAGTAGCTGTTAGCTTGTTTGAATTTGCAGAAACATTTGTGTACTTATTTAGAGTATAAAAATTGTTTAAAATTGAATTTAGAGATAAAACCTTTGCAAATTGGATTGTTGTGATCTTACTGACCCTAGGAACCAACCATTGGTGTTAGAAATGATTTTTGTAAGATTTAGGTTAGATTACTTGACTTAGTCATTTTCTAGCCAAATAAAAAGAATAGTTTTTATTATGAAAATGTTTATGGAAATAAAACTTTGAGTAGATGGTTTGGACCAAACCTACTGACCAAAAAACACCAAGTTTTTGCAATAGCAACTCATTTGGTGAACCCTATAGGCTAATGCCTTAATAAAAATATTTCTACACCACATAAAATAACACTTTGTTTTGAAAATAGTTTTAAAGTGAAACCTTTTGCAAATGACTTGGCCACTTTAGGAAATGACCATTAGATGTACCCAAATGTCTATGACCCACTAGGAACCACTTTTTCAAACAAAACAAAGCTTGGCATGCTTGCATGCATTTCTTTGACTTTGTTATTTATATGTGTTGTTTTTGCTTGATTGGTAGATTGAGTTTGTGCCTTGCTTGATTGATTTGTAGTGACTTGAAGAGTGTGATTGTTGCAAAGATCAAGAAGTGAACCTATACTCTACCAAAAAGGCAAGTGATGCTTCATACTTTTTGTCCCATTACTTTCTCTATGCATTAGTGATTTTGCTAAGTAAAACTTGCATGGATTTTGCTAAGTATAGACCTTGCTATAGTAAAACCTAGTAGATGAATCCTTAGTAGGATTTCCTAAGTTAAGTATCCTATTACTACCAAGCTTAGCCTAGCTAATAGAAAACATGGGTGGAATATATATTCACACTATGGAAAAATATTCTAAGTCTGAGGACTTGTGATTTTGTCTAATAAAACAACTAAGTTAATGAACCTCCTGGGTGGAATGGAAGGATTGGGATATGTTGAGTGGTTACACAAGGCCATGGACTTGGGTTGTGTATCTCACTTGTGGAATGCCACCCAGGAAACAAAGGGATTTGAGATGTCAAATGTTGAGAAGCTTCAAGTGCAACCACTTGGCAATATGGGCTCTGCCATGATCATATAGGTTGCAAGAACTTAGCCAAATGGACAGTGGGTGGTAGTGTTTGATAGGTTGGAGCGCGTCCATTTTGGTCTAAGGGAAAGCTTCTGAAAGATCTTGTCTTGGGAAACCAAGTCTTGTGGGGAAAGTGCACCACCTCTGCAGAGTGTAAAATCTAAGTACATAGTCATGTCCCTGGTAAAGGACAATTTGAGCATCAAGACATGGAAGCAATCAAGAATCTCATCATTCCAATTTCTAAATTAAAATCTTGTGGTTTGAACAAGGGTTGTTTGAATTCTTCAATCATTGATGGAGAGATGGCTTGGTACAAGGATCTTGAAATCTTTGATTGAGGGAAATGATTTTGTCAAGCAAAAACTTAGTATTTTCAAATGTTAAGGAAAAATCTATTTTGAGCAATGCAAGCCTCAACTCCACTTAGCCAATTGCATATAGATGATAGATTCCACTTTACCAATATAGTATCACTTGCCAATACAATTCAAATGTATTGACCCTTTGTGGCTGTAACTTGTATGTTGCAGGTTTGATTGATTTTAGTGAAGATTGATTGTTTAGGATTACAAAGTCTACAACCAACATCTGCTTGTGGCACTTTGAAGATGAAGGACCCATGATTATATTTATTCCGCTGCAATGTAATGTAATAGCCTAATGAGCTATGCTTGATGTAATACAATTATGTTATTCCTGGTTATAAAGTTATATTATGACCCTTGTTTCTTGATATTACATCTAAACTGTGGATGCTAGCTATTGATCCAGGGACTAGCATTGTAAACACAGGAGGGATCAATCTTATTAAAGGTTGGGACCCCTACAGATGGTATCAGAGCATTGTGTTGCCTGTAGGATTTGTAAACCTAGGATTGGACAAAACCCCTTAGAAAAATAGGAGTTATACTTGTTCCAAAAAAAAACTTATTTACAAAATCTTGTAAACTCTTTCCTCAACCATTTTGATTTCAACTCTACTTCTCTTCTACTTCAACTTGATGGAAAACCTACCCCAAGACCAAAGACTACACCATGTACAAAGGACTTCTTCAACTTCTTTAACTCTAATGACTTCAACATCTTCAGCATATTCACCAAGGTCTTCCAACTTGGATACCACTAAGGATTACAAGTGAAACAAGGAAATCCTACTCAAGATTTAGAGACTGAGGGAATGCAAAATAAGAAGGAACCATCAACAACTTTGAAGAATTGTGACCAAGAGTTTTCTCAAGGAAACCATGATCTCATACAAGAAGGATCAACCTAAGAAGGATGGAAATATCACAAGTGAACCATATAGATGGACCACCATATTAAGTATAGATCAAACACACCAACTTATGTGGTGTAACAAAAATATTTTGTTGCCTAAGTATGTGCTTGAACTTTGTTGTTTGAGTGAATTGTTTGGTTTGTGATTGCATGCACATTGTTTGTGTGAATTGTGATGTGTGTGATTAGAATTGAGTCCTCTTAGAAATATTTTACCTATTCTAAACTCCCTTCAACTCAAATAGATGACTACTCCAAGAAACTCCAACATCAAGGTTGATAATACCAACAACAACCAAGAGGACAGCATGAAAGAACTTATAGCAACCCAAAACCAATTGAGCCAAGAGACAACTTAGCTTCTAGCCAACAATAATGGATTAGACCCAGCCATACAAAGGATTTTGAAACTTCAATCCCAATTTTTGCAAGGATTAGTTACTCAAATGATCAGCATGAGAGAAAACTTTTTCCAAGGAGCTAAAGACAACAAGGATGACAAAGATATTATTCTAGAAGGAACCCAAGCTAGCAATATTTTTAGATACAAGGATCATGCATCCAAGGAGCATGAAGATCAATGCCCCAAGAAGAGAGAAAGATCTCCCACCTATGAAGAACACGAACTAGAAGAACTCCTAGCTTTGGAGAGACCCAAAAAGAAGAAAAAGGACATAAGCCAGTTGCAATGTTACAATTGCAAAGAGATGGGACACTATGCCAGTGAATGCCCAGAAAAGAAGAAGAGCCAGGAAGACAAACAAAGGCTAGTGAAACCCAAGATGAAGAAAGATATCAGCCAAGTGATGTGCAAACACTGCAAAGAGTTAGGACATTATGCAAACAACTGTCCAGAAAAGATGAAGTATAAGATAAACAAGCCTATGAGAGATATCAGCCTTGTCACATGTTTCAAATGCAAGGAACTAGGCCACTATGCAAACAATTGTCTAGAAAGGATGGAGAACAAGTTGAACAAGCCTATGGAGAAACTCAACCTTGGCCCATGAGTCAAGTAAAGAAACAAAGGACACATGCAAAAGATTGTTTAAAGAAGTTTCCCCAGGATTCCAAGAAGGACAATATGTAATTTTTGTTTGAAAATTTATAAGGGTGGTAGTACCCTAGTTGTTTTGAACTTGCTTGTAATCCTAGCCTCCCCAAATCTCGGGACGAGATTTATTTTAAGGGTGGTAGCCTGTCACATCCCAAGATTTTCTAAATCTTGTAATGTGAAAATAAATTAATAAAATAAAAAATTTGTTTAAATTTCAGAGCCAGAAGAAAATTTTGAATTCAATTGGAACTCCAAACCCATTTGAAATAAATAAAAACCTAAATAAAAACCTAAAGGGATTTAAAAAGATAAACATTTTAAATAAAGGAAAACAAAAATGTTTTGGAAATACTATTTTAGATCTTTTAATAAAAGGATTTGGGTGTTCAAAAGAAAAGAATGAATTTATAAATAAAGATTATTTTATAAGCCAAATTAAACCTTGGACAAGCTTTGGATTTAAAACATTTTGATTTGAATAAAAATAACAAAGGTTTATTTAAGTAAATTAATAAAGAATTACTACTCAAATTTTATTTAAAGGTTTTACCATTTTAATTAAAACCTCAAAACTTATTAAATTATTTTAAATAGGTTTTCCAAGTATTTTATATTCACAAATAAAACCTACTAAAGTGTTTTGGCTTTATTTTATATTTCAAAATAAATATCTCAATGAAACAAATCCTATTTTAATAAAGAAGTCTAATATATTAATTAATAATGGACACTAAAATAAAAGGTTATTTTGTTTTAAAACAAATTTCCCAATATTATATATTTCCCAAACTAAACCTACTAATTTGATTTTGAAAATATTTAGGTTCAAATAAAGATTTTATTAATAAAATCAAACCCTATTTTGATTTAATAACTAAGTTCCATTTTATTTAATTATTAATGGACCCTAAAGTAAAAGGATTATTTTATTTTAAACAAGTTTTCCAAATATTCTTTATTTTCAAATAAAACCTACTGTTTGGGTTTTGAAAACATTTTGGATTTTAAATGAAGATTTTATTAAATAAAACAAACCCTATTTTATTAAATAACTAATGATCCATTTTATTTAATTAATAAATGAATCCTAAAATAAATATAAAATATTATTTCATTTTGGATTTGGATTATGTTGTCAAACAGAACCAAATTCAAATGAAAAGTTTGTTGTTTGTTTGAATTGATTTGAACCTTGTTGATTGTTTGAATTGTTGTTTGGAATTCAAAACAGAAAATAAAAATAGAAAAGGAAAATAAAGCAGACAGAAAAAAATAAGAGAAAACGACCAGCCCACCATCTGGCCCAACAGCAGCCCAGTCCAGCTCAGTCCGCTCCCCTGCACGAAATGTTTTGCACACGAACACATACCCACACCGACGCTGACCAGAGGACCTCACCTGAAACGTTTTCTCCACTGACCAGCGGACCCCTTTCCACTGTTCTCCTTCCCCACTCCCACGACCCGTTCTTCCTCCCTTCGCCACCGTTGCAGGCCTTGATTTCGCAGCATCAATACGCCTTAACGCGGCCACCCTAACTCGCAACGATCACGCACCTTAAAGCGCCAGCCTCCCCTCTTCCATTTCCCCCAGACCATTCCCTCTCTCTGCCCCCAGGCTGGACGAATTGCGCCGCACACTGTCCACTGTCCGATGATGCTCCGGTGACGATTCCGGCGAAACCAGACCTCCCCTTGCTTCATTGACCAAGCTCACAGCTTCCCCACAACCAGACGCATCTCCCAGCATCCTCCTCTCAACCGCGGGCGCCCCATAGCGTCGGCTACATCAAGCTTTCGAACGCCGCCGCGTCTGCCATTCTCCGACGAGCTCCTCTGGTAAACCCTGACCGCCCCCTCCTCTCTAGTTGACACTATCGTACTCCCCTTCCTCATACGTGTCTAACGCTCCTTCTGTTATGCACCGGCGTGCCTTGTAGCCTCGTTCCCGACAACAACCGAGCGTGCCTGACGGAAGCAGGAACTCCGGCGAGCGATTAGTACCGCCCTAGTGCGCCCCTCGCCTCCTCGAAACCACGTCGAGCTTCCCCACGACCTTGCGATCACTGTGAGCCACTCCTCCCTCTCTCTCGCTTCCTGTGTTAGCCAGAACTCCACCGCCAGAGCCCGCGCCGCCGTCTGTCGCCGCTAGCGCCGCCCTCCTCTGGTCAGTCGCACCGTAGCCGTTCGATTTAAATCCAACGAATGCAATAGATTCATTTAACTGAAAGGGTACACTAGCTCTGAACCGTGCGATATGACTTAAATCTAACGGCCTGCAGTGCGCGATCCGTGCGAACCGTTTTCGGCCAATTAAAACATGACGCGTGGCCAGCTCTAGTTTAAAACAGATTTTTGAATCAGAATTATTTGCAAACTTCAAACCATTATAACTTTTGAACCACACGTCCAAATTTGACAAATTTTATATCAATGGATTCAGGAGAACAAGACCTAGCCAACCATACCCTTAGTTTGGCAAATAGTAGCTGTTAGCTTGTTTGAATTTGCAGAAACATTTGTGTACTTATTTAGAGTATAAAAATTGTTTAAAATTGAATTTAGAGATAAAACCTTTGCAAATTGGATTGTTGTGATCTTACTAACCCTAGGAACCAACCATTGGTGTTAGAAATGATTTTTGTAAGATTTAGGTTAGATTACTTGACTTAGTCATTTTCTAGCCAAATAAAAAGAATAGTTTTTATTATGAAAATGTTTATGGAAAGAAAACTTTGAGTAGATGGTTTGGACCAAACCTACTGACCAAAAAACACCAAGTTTTTGCAATAGCAACTCATTTGGTGAACCCTATAGGCTAATGCCTTAATAAAAATATTTCTACACCACATAAAATAACACTTTGTTTTGAAAATAGTTTTAAAGTGAAACCTTTTGCAAATGACTTGGCCACTTTAGGAAATGACCATTAGATGTACCCAAATGTCTATGACCCACTAGGAACCACTTTTTCAAACAAAACAAAGCTTGGCATGCTTGCATGCATTTCTTTGACTTTGTTATTTATGTGTGTTGTTTTTGCTTGATTGGTAGATTGAGTTTGTGCCTTGCTTGATTGATTTGTAGTGACTTGAAGAGTGTGATTGTTGCAAAGATCAAGAAGTGGACCTATACTCTACCAAAAAGGCAAGTGATGCTTCATACTTTTTGTCCCATTACTTTCTCTATGCATTAGTGATTTTGCTAAGTAAAACTTGCATGGATTTTGCTAAGTATAGACCTTGCTATAGTAAAACCTAGTAGATGAATCCTTAGTAGGATTTCCTAAGTTAAGTATCCTATTACTACCAAGCTTAGCCTAGCTAATAGAAAACATGGGTGGAATATATATTCACACTATGGAAAAATATTCTAAGTCTGAGGACTTGTGATTTTGTCTAATAAAACAACTAAGTTAATGAACCTCCTGGGTGGAATGGAAGGATTGGGATATGTTGAGTGGTTACACAAGGCCATGGACTTGGGTTGTGTATCTCACTTGTGGAATGCCACCCAGGAAACAAAGGGATTTGAGATGTCAAATGTTGAGAAGCTTCAAGTGCAACCACTTGGCAATATGGGCTCTGCCATGATCATATAGGTTGCAAGAACTTAGCCAAATGGACAGTGGGTGGTAGTGTTTGATAGGTTGGAGCGCGTCCATTTTGGTCTAAGGGAAAGCTTCTGAAAGATCTTGTCTTGGGAAACCAAGTCTTGTGGGGAAAGTGCACCACCTCTGCAGAGTGTAAAATCTAAGTACATAGCCATGTCCCTGGTAAAGGACAATTTGAGCATCAAGACATGGAAGCAATCAAGAATCTCATCATTCCAATTTCTAAATTAAAATCTTGTGGTTTGAACAAGGGTTGTTTGAATTCTTCAATCATTGATGGAGAGATGGCTTGGTACAAGGATCTTGAAATCTTTGATTGAGGGAAATGATTTTGTCAAGCAAAAACTTAGTATTTTCAAATGTTAAGGAAAAATCTATTTTGAGCAATGCAAGCCTCAACTCCACTTAGCCAATTGCATATAGATGATAGATTCCACTTTACCAATATAGTATCACTTGCCAATACAATTCAAATGTATTGACCCTTTGTGGCTGTAACTTGTATGTTGCAAGTTTGATTGATTTTAGTGAAGATTGATTGTTTAGGATTACAAAGTCTACAACCAACATCTGCCTGTGGCACTTTGAAGATGAAGGACCCATGATTATATTTATTCCGCTGCAATGTAATGTAATAGCCTAATGAGCTATGCTTGATGTAATCAATTATGTTATTCCTGGTTATAAAGTTATATTATGACCCTTGTTTCATGATATTACATCTAAACTGTGGATGCTAGCTATTGATCCAGGGACTAGCATTGTAAACACAGGAGGGATCAATCTTATTAAAGGTTGGGACCCCTACACGAAGCCAGAAGACGAGAAGGAGAGGCGCCATAGGACGGCCAAACCCCCCTCGGCGTGGGTGGGCCCACCCCGTGCCTGGGTAGGGTGAGGCCCCCCTGGTGGCCCTCCTGGCTTGCCCCTTTGCCTAGAAGAAGCCCCCGGTGCAGAAACCCTAGGCACCCGATCAAAACTCCACGAAACCTTCTGTAGCCGCCGCCACCATCGTCCCTAGATCGGGGGGTCTGAAGTTCTTCCCGGCACCCTGCCGGAGGGGAGATCAACCCGGAGGCCTTCTTCTCCGGTATGAAGCGTGAGTAGTTCCACCTTGGACTACGGGTCCATGTAGTAGCTAGATGGTTCTATCTCCTCCTTGTGCTTTCATGTATAGATCTTGTGAGCTCCGTTCATGATCAAGATCTAATCTATTTGTAATCATGCATGTTGTGTTTGCGGGGATCCGATGGATATTGAGATTACTATGTCAGATTGATTAATGGTTTTGTCTAATTGATTCTATCATGTCTGTGTTGTTTGGGATCTTGCATGCTCTCCGTTGTTAGTAGCTATCTTGGCCAAGTAGTTGCTAGTGACTCCAAGAGGGGGTATTTATGCTCGATAGTGGGTTCATGCCTCTAGTTTCCAAGAGAAGTGACAGAAATCTCTTCGGTTGTAGATGTGCTATTGCCACTAGGGAGAAAACAATGGTCTCTTGTTCATGGAACAAGTGGATTGTTTACCTTACACACTTTGCTTAAAGCCATTGTCTGTTGCTTGCAACTTAATACTGGAGGGGGTTTGGATGATAACCTGAAGGTGGACTTCTAGTCATAGATGCAGTTGGATGGCGGTCTATGTATATTGTTGTATTTTCCAATCGAATCTCATAGGATCTTTTTGTCTAGTATTGCATTGGTATGCCATGCCCAGTTCCTGTCAATTTCCTTGCTGTAAATTTTTTACCCTTCATGCCATGTTTTTTATCTAAGGAGAGCACCTATAGTGAACTATGGACCCCGGTCCAATCTTTACCATTGATACATCCTCCATTGTTACCTGTTTACGTGCTACAAACCATCATCACCTTCCACACACCATACAGTTAATCCTTTGTTACAGCAACCAGTGAGATTGACAACCTCACTGTTAGTTGGGACAAAGTCTTGAGTTTGTGTTGTGCAGGTTTCCACGTTGCTTGCGACACCTGTGTGACGTTTCCTTCCTCCTACTAGTTCGATAACCTCGGTTTCTTACTGAGGGAAGATTTGTTGTTGTGCTGCTTCACACCTTGCTCTTGGGGTTCCCAACAGGCTCCACATCAACTGAGCCATCACACCCTGATTTCATAGGCCCACCAATGATTATACAGGGCATAGGATGGTGCAAGGTTTGGTTGGGAGGGCATGGTTTAACTTAAACTTTGTGAGGGGTCGTTCTACTTCTATCATCTAAGCATGCATAGTAGTAAAACGCATAAGAATAGCATTCACATAGATGTGACACAGTATGGCCCATTTTCTCATGGTCATATCCATCGCCATATAACCTGTCCACCATGATGATCTCCACCTTCATGTTCCATGTGAGCCATCCTCCAAGTGATGAGTCCTCCAAGAACTAATACAAGCTATTACTCCTAATATCTAGTAATAAAAATTACATAGTATTGGGATCATCACAAGTTGAGAGATCGAATCTTCACAATTTTCTTTAAGGATTTTGATCGGCAAATCAAATTTACCATAAACCGACTATTTTTCCGATTCGACCAAACTCCTTTGATCACGGTACATAGATTTTAGATCTAGGTCCGATTCGATCAATCATATTGATGTTCGTGTTATTCAATAGGATTTATGTGTCACTGTCTACCCCGATGGCGGAAACCGACCGGTAGGGGTAAGTCGTTCGACGACCTCAGAATCACGATCACGGAAAGCAAGATCATAGATCAATCCTGAACCACCGCAATACAAATGATCGCATCATTCATATCAATCTGCATATCACCATATGCAAACATCCCGAACCTATAACTGAACAACATCGGCTGTGATACCACTGAAGGGTTACGGGTAGGCTACACTAGCGCAAATCAAAAAAATTCTACCGCGTAAACCAGGATTACTGTTGTCATAGATCTCGGGATTAGCACTAGACACGCAGTTGTGGAACTTGATGAACCACGTCGGGGAAGTGTAAATGGTCTACGTCTCCTCCTCGTCCTCGTCCCACGAGCAGCTCCCCTTGCGCGGCTCATCCAAGTGCTACAGATGCAGCACCTCTGAGGTATCCACATGTCCGGTGTCGTCGGTATGGAAACGGCATTGCCTAAGGAGGCTAGATAGAGGTGTGGGAGCGAGCAGGGCGACTGCGATGGCGTCCGCAGGCAGGATTGGGTACAAGCAAGTGCGATGAGACACAGGAAGTATCCAGGTTTAGAGCCCTCGTGATGAGGTAAAACTCCTACTCCTGCATGTCTGGCAGTATATGTGGGTACATTCGGGCTACAAAGTTGCTCCTGGAGATGTATCTGAGAATGTACGTGTGCCCGTATGAGACTAAGCTTGCTAGCAAGGAGCTGATCAGAATGAGCTAGTGCTAGTGTGTGTGTGTGCATGCGAGTGTGAGCTAGCAGCCAAGTGAGCCTGATCGATGGGGTGTGAATGAGTGAGTCCCCTTTGCATGTTAGCCCCCTTGGTCATTATAGAGCATGCCAAGGGACAAGGGTGGGCCCACATGCCTAACTATACTATGCATGCATCATCTGATTGAGATACACTATGTCATGCATAGTGTTTATTAGTGCATATGTCATGCATGAGGTAATACATAGTGCAAGACTATTTGCTACATCATCTGGCACTATTTGTACTAGCTGCATGGTCTTGGTCTTGTCCTTGTCCTTCTTGTCTGGTGGCTTTATTTGGTACTGATCAAAGGGGTAGCAGCTGCCTCGGGTGCAGCGGTCGATCCGGCTGCACCCGGCCGGATGACCGACTGGGGCGGTCGAGCCGGCCGAGAGGAGCGCACGCGGGCGACACAAGAGGGGCGGCTGATGTGCCGGATGGGCGCGGGCAGGCCGGTTGTAAGACTACAGCCAACCCAGGTCGAATCTGATGTACTTGACTTTTTTGACTGTCTTGGGGCATCTTTGGGGTACCCGGGGACCATCCCCCCGACATCCGGGGTGGAAGCGTCAGACACAGGACTGCTAGGTCCGCGCGTGCAACATAGGTGTGGGAGGAGTGGCGGCTGGGTGGAATGCTCAACCCTAATCAGCATGCCCCACCCTCTCTTATATAGGTGTCCCTAGTGGGCTTCTACATTAGCAGCCCATTAGTAGCCTAAGCCTAGTTTAATTCAGATCCAATCCTCATTAGGCTTCCAGCCCCTTAAGTGTGTGACCCTATAGGTTCATACACTTGTAAACATGACACGAGTACACTTACTCCATCAATAGTTGGTAGCGGCCCCTAGCAAGATGTGCCAACTCCTAAACGCATACAAAGATCATTCGGCTGAACCATCATAAGGTTAAGTACATGTCTTTCCCTTTGCCTCACGATATTTGGTCTAGCTCCAAGCTGACCTCTCTTTCTCGATACTGTGATTCAGAATCCCTTTAGTAGGTTAACTCTTAACCTTATGTAGCACGGCCATGCATTTCCGGATCCGATCACTCGAGGGCCCCAGAGATATCTCTCTCAAGTAGAGAGGGGCAAATCCCATCTTGATTGACCAATGCCTTGCAGCATGCTTTAGGAAAAACCCGAAATCTACCTTTATAACTACCCAGTTACAGAGTAGTGGTTGATATCCCCAAAGTAGGTTGATCCACATCTCAAGTACATGCGATAATCTCAGGTCTAAGGACAAAACATACACGATGTGTAGAGAGAGAGCTACAAGTATAATTGCCAGTCTCAATTTGGGTCAGTCCAACCCCATGTTCATAACATGTGTTCACATCATTGGTTTGACATCTCCATGTCTATGACTTGCAAAACATAGTCATCAACCAATTGATGTGCTAGTCTAATATTCACGTGTGTCCTCACATGAACTCCGACTAGATACAACTACTAGATAACCATACAAGTAAAGAGTTTCACAAACAATTCACATAATTTTCAATCAATACAAGTTGCATGATAAATGGATATTCAAGGAACATTACAATAACTCATGGATACATATGAAATATAATCATCTCTATGATTTCCTCTAGGGCATATTTCCTTCACTTAAGAACTAATTCCAGCATGTATATATTTTTTAAGCAAGTGCTGGCTTATCCATTACTCTGGTTTTTATGCTTGACTTTTAGTGAGTCGGAAGACCCTTAGTCGAAACTATGGGTTTAGGTGATGATACCCAATGGCGCTGTCACATCCCAAAAATTTTGCAAATTTTGAATTGTGAAAAATAAAGAAACAAAAGAAATAAGTGATGAAATTTAGGGGGAAAATAAACTTTTGCTTCTAAATGGAAACATCAAAACCTTACTTGAACAAAATTTGAATGAGAATTTAACAAACAAATCAAATTCATTCATGAATGGAATGTATCTTGATTTTGAGCACTTGGAAAAGTTAAACCTAAAACCTAAACCCTAATAAGACAAATCATCATCAACATCACTCCAAGACTTTGGCTTTGTTCCATATAAAAATTTAGCAACAACATCCCTAAATAATCAATAATAGTAAACAACAATATTACAAAACCATGGGAATTGTTTTCACTCTATTTGGAGCCATGGATAAAAACTTATGATTTATATAAGATAAAAGAAAGTATTCCAAGGCTAATAAAGCTCATAGCTAAAATCAATACTTAATTGTGAACAAAGTAGTTCTAAAGGGTATATAAAGATAAATAATTATTAAATAGAATTATACAAATTGGAATTACCATTTTTGGAAATATAAATCAAAACATATGATTTATATAAGACATGAAGAAAAAGAAATACAAAATATTGCCAAGACAATTTAAGCTATGGATAAAATCCATAATTGAATGGAATAAAAATATATTTAAATAATATAAAAGGATAAAAGTTTATTTAATAAAATTATATGGGCTTAATTACCATATTAAAATTTTATTAAATAAATGCCAATGTGCCACACTCAATTTTAAATGAATATTAATTTATAAAAAATATTTGAGATACTCTAAATGGACTAAATAACCAACTTGGTTTTTGTATAAAATTTACTGAAAGTTTTGGTGAAGATTTGAATCAATTTGGAGTTGAATCAAATTGATTTGTATAAAAATAGAAAATAGAAACAGAAAAAGGAAAAAATAAATAAGAGGGAAAAACCCTACCAGCAGCCAAGCCAACTAGGCCCAGCAACCCAGCCCACCCGGCCACTCCCTCTCTCCCCGCTGGATACTTTTCTCACCGCCCCCTCTCCACACCCCCTCGTTGACACCCAGGCCCCACCGCCACGTCACAGTCGTTTTCAACGCGCGTTGAACTCGCCCCCTCTCTGCCGTTTCTCCCCCGATTCAATTTGAATAAAATCGATTGATTCACGGCATAATTCCCTCCCCTGACTTCGCCTTCTTAATCCCCTCTCCCTCCTCTCCGTTTCCCCTCAATCCCCACACCCAGAGAGCCACCAGGCTGCTCGGAATTTAGCTTGCGCCGCTGCAGAACCCGACGAACTCTGGTGGAAAATCCGGTGAGCACAGACCCCCCCTTGCCCTCTGGTTCACTCTAGGTTGCTCGTCATCTTTGGGCGCACCTACTGATACCTTCCTTTTGCTTGCTAGTGCACCAAACGCTCGGCAACGTCAACATCTGCAAGCCACCAACGGCGGATGAACTCCGGCGAGGGATTCCCGACGATCCCATGCGCCCCTTCGTCAACGACGTCCACCACCACGACCACCTCGACCACGTGAGCTCGGTAACACCCTCGCACCCTCCCCTCACCCCTATCACCATCGGGTCGCCGTTGCCAGATGTGTCGCCTGAAGGAAATATGCCCTAGAGGCAATCATAGAGATGATTATATTTCATATGTATCCATGAGTTATTGTAATGTTCCTTGAATATCCATATTAGGCAACTTGTATTGATTGGCAATTATGTGAATTGTTTGTGAAACTCTTTACTTGTATGGTTATTTAATAGTTGTCCCTAGTCGGAGTTCATGTGAGGACACATGTGAATATTAGACTAGCACATCGATTGGTTGATAACTATGTTTCGCAAGTCATAGACATGGAGATGTCAAACCAATGATGTGGACACATGTTATGAACATGGGGTTGGACTGACCCAACTTGAGACTGGCAATTAGTTGCAGCTCTCTCTCTCTCTACACATCATGTACGTTTTGTCCTTAGACCTGAGATTGTTGCATGTACTTGAGATGTGGATCGACCTACTTTGGGGCTATCAAACGCTCCACCGTAATAGGGTAGTTATAAAGGTAGCTTTCGGGTTTATCCTGAAGCATGCTGCAAGGCATGGTCAATCAAGATGGGATTTGCCCCTCTCTACTTGAGAGAGATATCTCTGGTCCCCTCGAGTGATCGGATCCAGAAATGCATGGCCTTGCTACATATGGTTAAGAGTTAACCTAGTAAAGGGATTCCGAATCACGGTATCGAGAAAGGGAGGTCAGCTTGGAGCTAGACCAAATATCGTGAGGCAAAAGGAAAGACATGTACTAAACCTTGTGATGGTTCGTCCGATATGATCTTTGTATGTGTTTAGGAGTTGGCACGTCTTGCTAGAGGCCGCTACCAACTATTGACATAATAAGTGTATTCATGGCATGTCTATACGCATATGAACCTATAGGGTCACACACTTAAGGGGCTAGAAGCCTAATGAGGATTCGATCCGAATTAGACCAGGCTTAGGCTACTAATGGGCTACTAATGTAGAAGCCCACTAGGGACGCCTATATAAGAGAGGTGGGGCGAGCTGGCCAGGGTTAGACCTGAGATCATTCCACCTAGCCGGCACTCCTCACGCCTGTGTCGCGCGCACGGATCTAGCAGTCCGGCGTCTGACGCTTCCACCCTGTACGTGTGGATACCTCGGAGCCGCTGCATCTGTAGCGCTTGGACGAGCCGTGCAAGGGGAGTTTCTCGTGGGACGAGGACAAGGAGGAGACGTGGAACGTCTGCACTGCCTCGACGCGCTTCATCAATTCCGCAACTGCGCGTCTAGTGGTAATCCCGTGATCTATGACAACAGTAATCCTGGTATACGTGGTAGAATTTTTTTGATTTGCGCTAGTGTAGCCTATCCGTATCCCTTAAGTGGTATCAGAGCCGATGTTGTTCAGTTATAGGTTCGGGATGTTTGCATATGGTGATATGCAGATTGATATGAATGATGTGATCATTTATATGGCGGTGGTTGAGGATTGATCTATGATCTTGCTTTCCATGATCGTGATTCTGAGGTTATCGAACGACTTACCCCTACCGGTCGGTTTTCGCCATCGGGGTAGACAGTGACACATAAATCCTGTTGAATCACGCGAAGATCAATATGATTGATCGAATCGGAACCTAGATCTAAAATCGATGTACCGTGATCAAAGGAGTTTGATTGAATCGGGACAGGAGTCGGTTTATGGTAAATTTGATTTGCCGATCAAAATCCTTAAAGAAAATTGTGAATATTCGATCTCTCATTTTTCACCGTTACCGCGAGGGGCCCTGCCCCTTCAAACCCCGCAGGGGGAGACCCCCTAGACCCCCCTTAATCGTAGCCCCTTTTGTATCTCGTTAAGGTAACTAGGTGCTGCGATCTCACATGATTCGGTAGAATGCGATTCTATGCATAACTTGTTTTTGCAGGATGTATGTGATCAATATGGCCCATATATGTATGTGATGCATGTATGAAATTTTTCATGACCTGCGTGTCGTGAGTAGGGCAACACGGCTAGAGCCATATGTGTTGTCATTTATTGTAAATGGCATGCATGCCAACTTGTGATGATCCCAATACTATGTAATTTTGATTACTAGCTATTAGGAGTAATAGCGTGTTTTAGTTCTTAGAGGACTCATCACTTGGAAGATGGCTCACATGGAACATGAAGATGGAGATCATCATGGTGGACAGGTTCTATGGCGATGGAGATCATCATGAGAAAATGGGCCATACTGTGTCACATCTATGTGAATGCTATTCTTATGTGTTTTACTGCTATGCATGCTTAGATGATAGAAGTAGAACGATCCCTCACAAAGTTTAAGTTAAACCATGCCCTCCCAACCAAACCTTGCACCATCCTATGCCTTGTACAATCGTTGGTGGGCCTATGAAATTAGGGTGCCGCGGTTTTCCTTGGCTGGATGGGTTTGTATCGGATACCTACACGCATAAGGGTTGGTGAGCTTGACAAGGTCATCTTAATAGTTAAGGACCTTGGGGCATAAAGGTTGGGTGCCTAGTTTGTACATAGAGATGTCACCCAACAACAAGAGTCATATGTGATATGATTAGCAAGTGTTGCTTACCGATTTACCTTGTCTTCTAGCAGTGATGCTAAAGCTCACTAGTCGACTTGTTAATTGTGGATCTTGAATCACTTAGTATCAATAGAGGGATATTGATTTAAGTGGGAGTATATTCTATTAAATTGTTTAATATGTTTTACTCTTTCATGGTTACATGGCTTAGTATTTTGCATGTTTTTTGTTGTAGATCAATGGCACCGAACACTACATCACCTTTTTCTTTGTGTTCGATTCTTGACAAAGATAAACTAAATGGAACAAACTATTCGGACTGGGTTTGTAACCTGAGAATTATTCTCAGGTCTGATAAAAAGGAAACAGTTCTGGATACCCCAATCCCCGATGAACCTGCTGATAATGCATCTGCTGCCCTAAAGAACGCCTACAAGAGAGCATGTGATGATTCTCTTGAGGTTAGCTATCTTATGCTTGCATGCATGGAACCTGAACTCCAAAAGAAGTTTGAGGATTAGGAAGTGTACGATATGATCGTCGCGCTTAAGGACATGTTCCAAGATCAGGAAAGGACTGAGAGGTATAATGTTGCCAAGTCCTTTGTCGAATACAAGCTAGCAGAGGGAGCAACTGTAGGCCCCATGTGATCAAAATGGTTGGTTACAGTCAGACTTTGGAAAAGCTTGGTTTTCCACTAGGTCAAGAGTTGGCCACTGAATTTATTTTGGCGTCTCTTCCATCTAGCTATGGGCAGTTCATTTTGAACTACCATATTCATGGGGTGGAGAAGGGCCTTAATGAGTTATGTGGGATGCTAAAAATAGCAGAAAGTGACATGAAGAAGTGTGCAGGGCATAGCCATGTGATGGTTGTGCAGAACAAGCCTGGCTTCAAGAAAAAGGGTACTTCTTGGAAGAAGAAGGGCAAGGCTAAGGATGCGATCCCTAAGCCTGCACCCAAGCAAAAGGCTGGACTTGTAGAAGACACTGAGTATATCAGCCGCCTCATTTTCCCCCCTCTTGACATACTTGATTCTGTAGCCTTCGAAACACTTGGCTATATCGTCCACTTCGTCTCGATATGCCGCCAGCATAGGGTTCCGCGTGTTCCAGGTGCCATCCACCTGCTGAGAAACCAAGTCAAAATCTCCACATCAAACTATGCGTTTGATGCCAATATCCTTGGCTACGCGAAGTCCGTGAATGAGTGCTTCATATTCCGCCATGTTATTTGTAGCCTCAAAGTGGATCTGCAAAACGTAGTGCAGTTTTTCCCCTGTTGGTGACTGTAGTAGCACACCAGACGCCGAGACGTTGAGTAGCTTTGATCCGTCAAAGTGCATCACCCAATAATCTGTCTCTAGTATAGGGGTAGCATCTGACATCTTCATCCAATCTGCAATAAAATCCACCAAGACATGTGATTTGATAGCGTCACGTCTCTTGTAGGTGATCTCGAAGGCGGCAAGGTCAATGCTCCACTTCATGACCCGTCCCGTAGCGTCGCTGAAAGAACATGTTGGCCCCCCATGTGTGGCTTTGGTAATTAATGACAATCTTTATGGACTAATGTGTGTATTAAGTTGTACTTGTAGGAATTGTCCATTGGCATCGCTTGGAGCATGTGTTGGCTTCAAGGTCGATGAAATGCAAAGAAGATATGTTGTGCAAGCTCAATATGCGAGGTCGATGATGAGGAATTAAGAAAGGCGTTCCATCTTGAGAAGGGCAAGACCGTATACATCAAGCTCAAGTGGAATGCTCAAGGCAAAGGTATAATCTTGGTAGGTTTTCCCTTTTGCCGGTCTCACGTTATGTGTGTGAGACCGGGTTTAGGATAGATAACTGTACTATCAAGAGGGACTCTCGTATGAGTAATTCGGTCACATCGTTCGGAGAGACCTCAAACCTTTGCATACTTGCATCATCGTATTTGGTTGTTATTTGGTCTTATCCATGTGACGATATAGAGCTTGTTGTAATCTCCATAACAAGCTCTTGTTCATCAAAATCGGATCTCCCATCTGTATCTTGTTGCGATTTTGATTTATGCGGCTTTTCGGTTTCTCACCAAGTGAGGTATCTCACATTATATTAATTGATACACTCCCACTTGGTGATAATCAATATTTCCACTTTTTATTGGGAAGCCCTTGTTATCCTCTATCCAACGCAATTGGAATCGGGCCAATCGGAGTCTCCAATCAAAAGTTATGACCGTTTGTATATTTGCTTTATTTAAATTGAAAAAGAAAAGAAAAAGATTTTTCCTGGCATGTCCGGTACTACCGGGCCCAGTACCGGACACACCTGATCCGGCCCGCTCCACTTCAGTCTGGCCCAGTACCATTTTCCGGTTCTACCGGACCGGCCCGGTACTACCGCCCGGGCGGGCCGGTAGTACCGGCCGGCCAAGCTTCTTTCCCAGATTCGCCCAGATCCAGATCTAGTTTTCCTGGCCCCGCGCGCTGCTGCTGCATGCGCTGCGCTGCTGCATGCGAGGGGCCCGCACTCTGCTGGCCTCGCGCGCTGGGCCCCGCTGCCGCTCGCTCGCGCTTGGCCGCTCCGCTGCGCCGCCGCCGCTGCTGCTGCATGCATGCAGCGTTGACCCGCGCGCGCGTAGCTGCTGCCTGGCCCCGCGCTGCGCTGCTGCCTCGCTTCTCTCATTCGCGCGTGCCCGCCCGCGCGCCTGCAGCATTGCTGCGCGCTGGGCCCGCTGTGCCGCCCGCGCGCCTGCAGCCCCGCACGCTGCTGCTGCCACATGCGCTGACCGCTGCTGCTGCTGCCGCATGCACTGCGCAGCTGCTGCTGTTGTGGTCCCTCTCTCTCTGGCCCATCTGCACGGCTGCTGCTTCGTGTATTTCCTGGGGCATGCGGTACTACCGGTTAATTCCGGTAGTACCGGACCAGTCCGAAAAATAGCCCCAACGGGCAGAATCTGCCCGTCTCTTTAAATAGCTTTGCCCCTTTGTCTTTTAGGGCTGCTTCTTCCTTCTCCTTTTGTCTAATCTTTGCCCCCATTTGCCTTACTCTTTGAGCTTGATTTCTACTCACCCCTCCATTGATTCTTGCATATATTCGAGGGGTAGTTGGAGGAGATCTAGATCTACGTTTTGACCAAACCAAAACATCTCTTTGTGAGTGTATCTTTGGGATCTAGATTTTGGGGGATTTTGTGTCTCTCTTTGATTCCTCCTCTCTTGTTCCCCCAATAGCTTTAGTAGCTTTGTTGGAACTTGAGAGTGAGGGATTTGAGCACCTTTGTGGTGTTCTTGCCATTTGCATTTGGTGCATCGGTTTGAGTTCTCCTCAGAGGATTTGGTTTGAGTTGCTCATTGGAGCTTGTCCCTCTTGGGTTCTTGGAACCCTAGACGGTTTTGTGGCCTTGGTGGCATTGTGGCCTTGGTGGAATTTGTTGAGGCCTTTTGTGGCGTTTGTTGTGAGCCTCCAATTAAGTTGTGGAGAAGTGCCCCAACCTTGTGAGAGGTTCCAGTTGCCACCGACAAGTGCACCGATAGTGGAAGCGTGGATCGATCCCGTTGGGGTGAGATTCGCCGGAGAATAAGGGAGGCCTTTTGTGGCGTTGGTGGTTTGATACCACCTCCTATCCAAACGAGACGTACTCCATGTTGGGAGGAACTCGGTAAAATATCGGTGTCCCCGCGTGCCTCGGTTATCTCTATACCCGAGCTCTTTACTTATGCACTTTACATTGTGATAGCCTTCGTGCTTGAAGTAATATATACCTTGCTATCACTTTGTTGCTTGTATTGCTTAGCATAAGTTGTTGGTGCACATAGGTGAACCTTAGTTGTTCTAGGTTGTGCTTAACAAGTAAACACTAGTTTTATTCCGCCTTTCTTGAGCCACTCTAGGAAAAGTTTTAATCGCCTATTCACCCCCCCCCCTCTAGGCGACATCCGTATCCTTTCAATCGCTATTGTTGATGATGTCGGACAGTGGAGCCTTGCTCACTATTGTGATAGGGTGGTCCTGGAAGTAGTGCCTTAGCTTTCGAGAAGCAAGGAACACTCCATAAGCTAGCTTTTGGTAGTGCGGGTACTGCTGCTTGGACTCCGTCAAGACCTCGCTTGCATAGTAAACTGGTCGTTGTACTTCATACTCATGCGTTGGTTCTTTTTGTTACACCGCGACGATGATGCTGATAACCCGGTTGGTGGCCGCCATGTAAATCAACATAGGCTCCACTGGCTCGGGTGTTGCGAGTACAGGAGCCGAAGAAAGTATCCCTTTTAGCTCCTTAAGCGCAGCATCTGCTTCGTCCGTCCATATAAATTTGTCCGCCTTCTTCAGCAACTTGTATAGCGGCAGAGCCTTCTCTCCAAGTCGGCTGACGAATCGGCTTACTGCTGCAATACAGCTTGAAAGCCGTTGGATGTCCTTCAGGCATGTCAGACGGTTAATTTTTAGAATGACCTTGATCTTCTCTGGGTTGACCTGGACTCCGTGTTGGGAAACGATGAAGCCCAACAATTTGCCGTCTGGAACCCCGGAGATGCACTCCTTTAAGTCGGAGATTAAGTCATTTGATTTTTTAGACATCACCGCGATATCATCCACATAGGCATGAACATTCTGAGCAATTTGGTCGTGTAGGCAATGCTGCATAGTTCGCTGGTACGTAGCACCTATTTTTTTATCCCAAAAGGCATTGTGACATAGCAAAACGTGTAGTAAGGTGTGGTGAACGAAGTGGACAATTGGTCCGACTTCCTCATCTTTATCTGGTGGTATCCCAAGTATGCATCTAGAAAACACAAAAGTTCCGATCCAGCCATCGAGTCAATGACTTGGTCAATGCGAGGCAAAGAAAATGGATCCTTCGGACATGCTTTGTTCAAGCCGGTGTAGTCAACACACATTCTTAATTCTTTGGTTCCCTTTTTAGGGACAAGTACAGGATTGGCCACCCATCGGGTGTGAAGGACTTCTCGGATAAAACTAGCCTTAAGTAACCTAGCTATCTCTTTGCCTATGGCGCGTCTCTTCTTGTCTCCAAAGCGTCGTAGAGGTTGTTTCACCAGTTTGCATTTTGGATCAATATTCAAGCTGTGCTCGGCAAGTTCCCTAGGTACACCTTTCATGTCGGCAGGTTTCCAGGCAAAGATGTCCCTATTCTCATCGAGGAATTCGACGAGCGCGCTTTCCTATTTAGGGTCTAGGTTCATCCCAATGGCGGTTACCTTGGAGGCATCTCCTACCACAAGTTCCACCGACCTGGTTTCGATGGCGGCCTTGAAGGAGGGGTCGGGGTCAGAAATCTGCTTCTTCAATGTCGGCATCTCCGAGGCGTCGACCTTGCTCTGGATCTCCTTGAATTCTTTGCTGTAGAGGATAGCTTCTACAAAGGCTGCTTCTCCAATCTCGTAGTCCCTTGCCTTTGAAAAGCTTCCAGATACGGTGATGACACCGTTTGGTCTGGGTATCTTGAGCTTGTTGTAGACAAAGCATGGATTGGCCATGAAGGAGTGGAATATGTTGCATCCGAATATGACGTGGTACACACTCTTGAAGGGGACCACTTCAAAGGTCATACGTTCTTGGCGATAGTTGTTAACATCGCCAAAAGCGACCAGAAGCGTGATGAGCCCAAGGGACCAAGCCTCCCGACCAGGAACTACGCCATGGAACACGGTGCTGGTCCGCCTTAGGTTGGTCTCCATCAAGTTCATCTTGTGTGGTGTATCCAGGTACAAGATATTGATGCTGCTTCCACTGTCCACCATGCATTTGGTGAACTCATTGCTGTCAATCAAAGGGTTGCTGACCATGGCATATTGGGTCTCCGTTGGAATGAGGTCTAGGTTATCCTTCCTGACCCAAGTGATTGGAACTTCTGACCAGTGCAGGTATTGGGGAACTGGGGGTAGGGTGGCCATCAGTATCCTTAGTGGGGTTTTCTGTGCCCGTACAGTTGGGGTGCCAAGGAAAGTGTGGTAGACGGGGGCCTTCTTCTCGAAGGGGTTCTTGCCTTTGCCATCGCCCTTGTCGGCGTTCTTGGGGTCAACGTCCTCGTCCATGTCACTTGAATCCTTGGACTCCTAATACTTATTCTTCCCTTTTCCCTTGCCTCGCGGTCGGTTCTTCCGGCTTAGTTTGTAGCCGAACTCTGGGTCTTCTTTGAGATCGTTGACGAACTTGCAATGGCGATTGGTGTGGGTGGCTTTTCCATTGGCGTCGAGGTGTACAAGGCATGGCATATAATGGTATTACTCGTACGTTTGGGGAACGCGGGGCGATGTCGAGGTAGTTTCACTACCGCGCTGCTGCCCATGACCAGCCCCCCGTCCTCGGTCGCGCTGTCTGCCATCACCTCTTCCTGCAAACGTCATTGCAACCATGTCGGAGGTTGGCTTTTCTTTTGGAGGACTCTTCCACTTAGTGTTGTTGTTCCTCTTAGCTTGGGTTGGGATGGCAATTATCGGCTAGGAGCCGCGAGCATCATCATCGGCAGCCGCGAACTCACTAGCCAATGAGATCATCTGACTGAGATCTAGCCTATGATTGTCCTGCAGGCGCTTCAACTTATGTCGAAGCAACGTACACTTTTCCAAACCATTAATGTAGGAGGCCATAGAGGTTTGATCGTGCACTCCCGCGCAGGAATTTTTCATATCCAGCTAGCGGGAGAGGTAGGCCCGAGATGTCTCGTCTTTCTCTTGCACGCACCGCTGTAGATCGCCAACAGTGCAGGGACGTTTATATGTACCCTAGAAGTTTTTGGTGAACACTTCTTGCATGTCCAACCAATTGCATATGCACTTCTCCGGCAAGTTGTCGATCCATTGGCAGGCCATGCCCATCAACATCAGTGGGAGGTACTTGACGACAACGTTGGGGTTTCCCCCGGCGATCTCCACCACATAGCTAGCTTGGCGGTACCGTCATAGAGCTTGATCGTCTTGTCTATCCAGAAACCCTTAGGTTAAGTTGTGGTCCATATTACGGGTCCAAAGCAAAGTGGTCCTAGGTACTGTCCTTCCCGGTCCTCGTGAATCTTGTCCAAGCGTGAACATGCGTTGTATGGCTCTGGGCTTGCTTTTTTCTTCTTGCCGTCAGGGGAGGGGCTGCGTGAGATACGCAGACCTCCTCCGCCATGGTGGCTGCTAGGTGGCAATAGAGGCAGAGGTGGCAATGGGTTAGCCTTCTAGCTATTACCCTCTTGCGACTCCTCACGTCTGTCGTGATTGCTTTTCGGACGCGGAGGATCATGGTGTGACCTGCTCTTATGTCCATGATTTCTATTGCACTCCCTTCCATGATGAGACTGCTCTGCGTTATCGCGAATGACGATGTCGCCCTGAGGGCGTCTTGGCGGAGGAATGCTCATACGGTGGTGAGATCTTGGGTCTTCGTGATGTTAGGGGGATCGAGAGGGTGGAGATGGGCGATGAGGATGAGCTTTGCCTCCGTGGTTGGAGGATATGGGGATAGCATCCTTCCTGTTGCGCACGTACCTTCGTCTTTATTCGGACGAACCCGTCTGGGACCCGACATTGTGAGGAGATCTCTCCCTTGGCGGCCTAGGATTCTTAGACTAGCAATATACTGTATAAGACTCAAGCCTCTGAGAGGTGGCCTTTTCCTACTGTTTGACAGCCTTGGCTACAAGGTCATAAACATGTTCCACGGCTGCGGGTGATCTATCCTGCTCCAGTAAGGTTTTGGCGACGACCAAATTGAGGATAGGTGTCGGCATGACCTGCCTGCCCTCACTGTCAATATATGGCTTGGCCTGTGGCGGCTTCGAGGGAGCCCATCCTAGGTTGCGCCATACGCCAGGGTCGTTGACAACGAGAGCCGGAGCTTTCCTAGCCTTCTGCTGCTTGAGCAAAGTCTTGTACTCGGCTTCCATGGCTCTAGTTGCTGATACATCGTAAACATATCTATAATTTTTTATGCTCCATGCTTGTTTTGTACCAACTATCTTATGTTTTGTCTACACTTTGAGGCATTTTTATACATTTTCAGGAACTAACCTATTAACAAGATGCTATAGTGCCAGTTCCTGTATTCTGCTGTTTTTGGTTTCAAAAAAGCTAGTAAAGAAATATTCTCGGAATTGGACGAAAAAAAGCCGAACTTCCTATTTTTCAAAGGCGAATATGGAGTCCAGAGGCCAGAGGGAGGCACACCCCAGGGCGGCCACACCTGGCCCAGGCGCGGCCAGGGAGCGTCGCCCTATGGTGTGGTCCCGTGGACCTCTACCGACCTTGCCCCTTCGCCTATATAAACCCCCCGAGGAGAAAACCCTAGGTACACGATCAGAATTCCACGAAGAAGTCCATAGCCGCCGCCACCATCGTCCCTAGATCGGGAGGGATCTGAAGATCTTCCTGGTACCCTGCCGGAGAGGGGAGATCATCCCAGAGGCCTTCTTCATCACCATGCTAGCATCCGGAGTGATGCGTGAGTAGTTCATCCTTGGACTATGGGTCCATAGCAGTAGCTAGATGGTTGTTTCTCCTTTTTGTGCTATCATGTTTAGATCTTGTGAGCTGCCTATCATGATCAAGATCATCTATTTGTAATCCTACATGTTGTGTTTATTTGGGATCTGATGGATATTGAGTACTACGTCAAGATTGATTATTGATTCTATCATGTCTATGTTATTTGTGATCTTGCATGCTCTCGGTTGCTAGTAGTTACTCTGGCCAAGTATTTGCTTGTGACTCCAAGAGGGAGTATTTATGCTCGATAGTAGGTCTATGCCTCTAGTAATCTGGGGGAGTGACAGAAACCTCTAAGGTTGTAGATGTGATGTTACTACTAGGGCGAAAACAACAATCATTTGTCCAAGGGCAATTGTATTGTTTACTTTACACACTTTGCTTAATGCAATTATCTGTTGCTTGCAACTTAATACCTGAGGGTTGTTCGGATGATATCCCAGAGGTGGATTATTAGTCATAGATGCAGTTGGATTACGGTCTATGTATTATGTTGTAATGCCCAAACGAATCTCATAGTGATCATCATGCCATGTACATGCATTGTTATGCATTCTCTATCTGTCAATTGCCCAACTGTAATTTGTTCACCCAACATGTTATTTATCTTATGGAGAAACGCCTCTAGTGAACTGTGGACCCCTGTACATTCCTTACCATCGATATTCAATCTACTGTTTACTTTCGGCAATTGAAAGAACATTTCATGATCCCTAGTGTTTTGTGTGTTAGATAACAATACCAAGGATTATTTAATGTGTGTTGAAGTGTTGCAGATCTGTACCTTGAAAGGGAGTTGGAAACTTTTTTTAGGGGGCGGATAATCCGCCCCTCCCCAAACTCAAAAGGGCGCAACCTACTGTATGAGGGCGGAATATCTACAGGATTTTCCGGCCAGGGCCGGAGTTTTTGCCCAGGCCAGATAATCAGCCCCTCCAGGGGCTGGATAGTACGCCCCCCCAAGAATCTGTCTCAAAGGTTGCCAAGGCGCATTGCTCAGAGAGGGGGCAGTGTTTCCCCTGGACTTTCTGTCTCTGGGGCGGATCTTCCCCAGGGGCAGATAGTCCGCCCCTTGAGGGGGCGGATAATCCGCCCCCTCGGGGTTTTTCACCAAGTCAAGACCGGCGTCACCTTATGTGTGGGGGCGGACCTTCCCCCAGAATTTATGTCCAGGGGGCGGATTTTTTTCCCCAGGGAGGATAGTCCTCCCCTAGTGGGGGGCGGATTATCCGCCCCCAAACTTCACCAACGGCAAGATCTGTGCATGGGGTATTTAAGCTAGCCTTCCCCCTCCTGCCAAAACTCTTGGTTCATTCGAAAAAGTCAAGATCTGTTCTTCAAGCTTCATCCAAGAGAGCTCCACCTTCATCCACCCAAAGGCCCTGTTCCTTTGGGAATCGAAGGAGGAGTACTCGATCTTCAACAACTGTAATCAAGCACTTCATCTCCTCTCCATTCATTTGGAGAATCGTCGATCTAGTATTTCTTGCAAATATCCAGATCCTTGCTTTTGATTATATTGATAATCCTTGTTCTTGTGACAGCTTGTTGTCATTACGGGAGCCCCCAATTCAGTTGTGGGTGTGTGCCCCGGTAGAGTTGTAAAGGCACCGGTTCCCGCCTCGAAGGGTACCAATAGTGGAGAAGGTGGATCAGGCCTTTCGTGGCGAGATCCATCGGAGAATAGGGTGAGGCCTATTGTGGCGTGGTGGTCTTAGAACCGCCCACCCCTCCAACGCAGATGTACTTCCCTTAACAAGGAAGGAACTGTGGAAAACAAATCCATGTGTCTCTGCATGCTCCACTACGGTTTCCTCGCTCCTCTCTTTACGTGCTTAGTAGCTAGGTTTGCATATAGGGAAATTCTCGTAGTTGCATATATAGAGAATTTACTTTGTTTCAAGCCTAAAATTGGAAAAGAACTAAAAATTGAGTAGCACCTATTCACCCCCCCCCTCTAGGTGCCCATACGATCCATTTCAATTGGTATCAGTGCCCCGACTACTAATTCGGGCTTAACCGCCTAAGAGAAGTATGGGTTCCAAGGGAGATGGGAGTGATGCTCCGGAGGTAGTCACCGTGAACGATCTCAAGACGTTGGAAACAGCCTTGGTTATTTCAATGGAGGCTAAGATGGAAGAGATGCGTCAATTGATAATGTGTCTCTCCACATCCGCAGCATCACCTCCATCTGCCTCTGAGGCTACCACTCTGCAATCCAAGGAAACGGGTAAAACCGATTGTAAAGATAATGAAGTAGTTGGTGATGGCACTAGCAAGAGCTACGCCTCGAAAAAGGATAATGATAAGGAAGGATACAATGAGGTTTCTCATGTGTATTCTCCTGATCCACCTATCCCACACCCACATATACATAATAGGGGTGATCCACCCAAATTTTTAGCATCAACTTTTAATCAATGGCAATTTTTGATGAAGTCTCATGTGTGCAGCTCCTCCATTGAGTTGTGGAAAATCATAGAGAATGGTCTTCATGTTGGAGATCCCAACAACCTAACAAGAAGAGAGGTTGTTGACAGTCAACTCAATGCTACGGCTCTACACATGATTCAGCTTGGTGTGGGTGACAAAGACATGCCACACATTCAGCATCTTAACACAGCTAAGGAAGCTTGGGATGCCCTCACCGATCTCTTCATTGGAAATGAAAGTATGAGAATAAATAGATATGATGCTTTGAGTAATGAATCTGAAGGACTCTATATGTTGGATGGAGAAGACCACGAGGACATGTATAGGAGGCTCAAGTCAATAGCCACCACTTTCAGAAATCATGGTGCCTCTCATGTTGATGATGCTTGGATTAAGCGCAAGTATGTCAGTGCTCTTATGCCATTTGAGCCCACAGATTTGAAGAGTCTTCAAGGAAGGCATAACTACCACCTAATGACATCCAATGAGGTAATGCAAGAGATGGCAGCTTTCAAAGTGGCTACCAAGAATGCCGAAGATGCTCGTGCATGAGCCATGGGGATGCAAAAGGGAGTCAACGTCGACTTGAAGACAAGTGTGGTTGATCATGATGAAGATGAAATACAAGATATGGACTGTCCCGAGGATGTAAAAACAATTCATGGACAATACATGGCCTTCTATGCTAGAAACTTTTGGAAGGATACAGCCAAAGCCAAATCTGAACTAGCACGCAAGAGTGGAGCATATGGAAGAAAGGAAAACGGTCCCAAGCTGAGAACTTGTTTCAACTGTGGAGACCGTCTGCACTTTGTAGCCGAGTGTCTATACCAAAGTAGGGAAGATAATGGAGGAAGACTCATTCTCAAGGAAAATTCAAAGGCTCCACGCAAGAAACAATTTGTAAAGAAGAATGCTCCTTTCAAGAAGCAACCAAAGATTGTTCTAGTGGCTCAAGAAGAGTATTCTTCGGGAAGTGAAGATGAAGACGAGGATGATAGCTCTCGAGAGGTGGCCGCTATAGGCACCACATCTACACCAACATCTCTCTTCAACTCTCCTAACAAAAATGTCATCAACAAGAAACGCTACTTGTCTCATGGCAAGAGGTTCCAAGGTATCAACTTCTAACACTTCTTTTCCTAAGGCTATGATTGACATGGATGATCCTACTAGTCTTAAGGTTACAGAAGAGATTATTGCTTTGGACTATTTCTTCACTAACTTGCAAGGTGAGCACAAAATACATTTTGAGGCTCTTATGGACCAGCTGGCCCAAAATGAAGTGCTTCTTGAAGAAAATGGCAAGATTGAACGGGAGGATGCAATGGAAATTGCATCCTTAAAAAATGCTCTAGAAGAAGAACAAGAAGAGGCTCAGGTTTCTCTTGAAGAGAGGCTTGAGTCTATTGAGGAGTCACATGAAGAAATGATGACCAAGATTGTTAAGGAACGTGACAATGCGGTAGCAAAAGCAAAGAAGCTAAAGAAAGAAAAGGTTGACTTTGGGGTTGCTCATGATAGACTCTCCGAGGAATTGGAGAAACTTGACACTGCTCACAAGGCTTTGAAAAGTGAATTCTCTATTCTCAATGAGTCTCATGAGCAGCTCCAAATTCGATTGTCCAAGTATGATGTTCCTAGCACATCTAAATCAACATATATTCACAAGGAAAATGCTAGGGTGGAAGATGAGCTTGTCAATGACACCACACCCAAAGGTAACGATGTACTTGATGATATTCTTGGCAAGCAAAGATCAAATCTTGGAAAAGAGGGACTTGGATATGTCACCAAGTCCAAGAAGAAGAAGAACAAGAAGAAGAAGACTAAGATTGAACAAGCAAAGACAAACACCGTTGAGAAGAAAGTCGCAAAAGACAAAACTGACCATATTGGTTTTGCAGGGTCTCACATTCCAAATTATGGACTCTTTTGTGATTACTATGGCGATGTGTATGCCTATTATGTTGGTCCTTTTGATGTATGTTGCTTGGTCTATTTGGGTTCCAAAGACCCTTGTTACTAACATGAGAGGGCCCATTGAAAAATGGGTACCTAAAACCAAGAAGTAATTCTCTTGCAGGGCTATGCTTCCGGTGGATCAAAATGGGTGCTGGATAGTGGGTGCACTAGTCATATGACCGGAAGCAAGGATATCATCACAGAGATGCGACCCAATCATGATCATATTACAGTCTCCTATGGTGATAAGTCTAAATCTGAGGTATTGGGTCTTGGTAAGGTTGTGGTCGCCCACGATATCTCTCTCGTGGACATCATGCTTGTTGAGACCCTCGGTTACAATTTACTTTCTGTTCGTGCCCTTGGTAAGATGGGATTTTTTGTTTTCATTGATGGTGATTTAGTGGTACTCTTGTGGAGAAAGTCTCTAAAGGTCGCTTTCGTTGGGTATGTCGAAAATGACCTGTATGTGGTGGAATTTTTGGGGAAAACCACTTCGGGTCCGATGTGGTTATTCGGAAAGGCCGATGTGGGCTGGCTATGGCATCACAGTTTAGCCCATGTCAACATGAGAACTTTGCAAAGTCTTCACAAGGGTGGCCACATCCTTGGACTAAAAGACAATGTTTCCTTTGCCAAAGATCGTGTTTGCAGGGCTTGTGTTGAAGGCAAAATGCATGACTCTCCCCACAAGAGGAAAACTATTGTTTCCTCAAAGAGAATCTTGGAGTTACTTCATGTGGACTTATTTGGTCCTGCATCTCATGCTAGCCTCCGTGGTAAGAAGTATTGCTTGGTGATAGTTGATGATTGCTAGAGATACACTTGGGTCTATTTCTTCAAGCTAAAGAGTGAGACTCAACAAACAGTCATTGATTTCGCCAATGAAGTCCAGCGTCAACACAACATCCCCATATTGGCAATAAGAAGTGACAACGGCTCCGAGTTCAAGAACTACACATTAAATGAATTTCTAAGTGAAGAGGGGATAAGACTTCAATATTCCGCTGCGTACACCCCTCAACAAAATGGTGTAGCCGAGAGGAAGAACCGCACTTTGATGGATATGGCTAGATCAATGTTGTTTGAATTCAAGTCTCCTTACAACTTTTGGGCTAAAGCCATATCCACCGCTTGTCACTCATCAAATCGGCTCTACCTCCACAAGACCTTGGACAAAACTCCGTATGAAATACTTACCGGTAACAAGCCCAACATTTCGTACTTCCGGGTATTCAGTTGTAAGTGTTTCTTTCTCATCAAAGGAGTCTGCTTGTCTAAATTTGAGTCTAAGGCTTTATAAGGTATTTTTGTTGGTTACGGTTCCAAATCCCACACTTATAGAGTCTACAACAGCTCTCCGGAATTGTTGTAGAATCTACAACAAGCTCTACCATGTGGGGCAAGTTGATGTTTGTGATGCAGATGTTGAAATACCCCAAGATGCCATAAGAAGAATGGGCGTGGGATTTTTCTGCCACATTGAGGAACCCCTTGTGGCGTATCGGGAAGGAAAATGCTCCACTCAAGTGGAGCCCTCATCTACACAAGATCAACAAGCCCATACTGCTGGAGAAACCTCTGCACCAACACCACAACCTGCTGAAGATCACCTGTCTTCTGGGCAAAACGGTAGTCCCAAGCCGGACTATCCGCCCCCTCCAATGGGCGGACAGTACGCCCCTGGCACTCCAACTCGCTCCAGGGGACATCATGAAGAGCAAACCAGTCAAGAAAATCCCAGGCCGGATTCTCCGGCCCCGATGAGCGGATTTTCTGGCCCTGGCACTTCAAGTTCTGCCAGGGACATTCAGGAAGAAGAAAATGCAGCCGCATCTCCCAGGCCGGATAGTCTGGCCCCACCCAGGGGCGGATTGTCCGGCCCTAAAGAACCTATTCAACAACAGTCTCCTCTTGTCAGCTCAGATCAAGATCAAGGACAGGGTAGTGGCCAAGACAAGGATCCAAGTGCTAGATCAACTCCATCAAGAAACAACAAGGAAATTGAGGCTCGTCGCAAAGCTCGTGCTGATCGGAATCTTGAGTTAAGGGGCCACACTCTTGACAAAGTTGTAGGTGATCTAAGAAGAAGAGTGTCTACTAGAAGAGAACTTTCTAGCTTTTGTGATCATCAAGCACACATTTCAATGGTTGAACCAAAGAAGGTCTTTGATGCTCTTGAAGATCCCAATTGGGTGGTTGCAATGCACGAAGAACTAAATAACTTCGAGCGCAAAAAGGTTTGTAAGATTGTAGAGAAACCCAAAGATTGCCACAATGTTATCGGCAGCAAGTGGATTTTCAAAAACAAAAAATATGAAAATGGCATTGTTGTAAGAAATAAAGCAAGGCTAGTGGATCAAGGATTCTCTCAAGTGGAAGGCATTGATTTTGGCAAAACTTATGCTCCTGTGGCTCGTATTGAGTCCATCAGTATCCTTCTTGCCTATGCCGCTCATCATAATTTTAAATTACAGCAAATGGATGTTAAGAGTGATTTTCTTAATGGTCCACTACATGAGTTAGTATACGTCAAGTAACCCCCGAGATTTGAGGATCACAAATTTCTGAACCATGTCTACAAACTCGATAAGGCGCTCTATGGCCTTAAACAAGCCCCACGTGCATGGTATGAGCACCTTAAAGAGCTTTTGTTAGACCGTGGACTCAAAGTTGGGCAAATCGATCCCACTCTTATTACTTAGAAGGTTAATGGGGAGCTTTTTGTATGCAAACTATATGTAGACGACATTATTTTTGGCTCTACTAACCAAGCTTTTAATGATAAATTTTCAAAGCTTATGATTGACAGGTCTGAGATGTCTATGATGGGAGAATTGAGGTTCTTTATTGGATTCGAGATCAAACAACTTAGAGAGGGAACTTTCATTAATCAAGCTAAGTACATCCAAGACATGCTCAAGAGGTTCAAGATGATGGACCTCAATGGCGTTGCTACTCCAATGCAAACTAAGTGTCATCTTGAGCTTAATCCAAAGGGTAAAGACGTGGACCAAAAGGTATACCGATACATGATCGGATCTCTCCTTTACCTTTGTGCATCTAGGCCTAATATCGTGTTGAGTGTAAGAGTGTGTGCAAGGTACCAAGACGCTCCTAAAGAAAGCCACTTAGTGGCGGTCAAGAGAATCTTCAGATATTTGGTTCATTCCCCAAATTTTGGTTTATGGTATCCCAAAGGCTCCAGTTTCTCTCTATGTGGTTACACTGATTCAGATTGGGCTGGTGACAAAGATGATCGAAAATCAACTTCCGGTGCATGTCAATTCTTGGGAAGGACTCTAGTGTGTTGGTCTTCAAAGAAACAAAATTGCATATCACTCTCAACCGCCAAAGCTGAGTATGTTGCTGCTGTAAGTGCTTGTACATAATTATTATGGGTGAGGCAAACTTTAAAGGAATATGGTGTCAATTGTGACAAAGTGCCTCTTTTATGTGACAATGAAAGTGCTATCAAAATTGCTTACAATTCGGTGCAGCATACAAGAACAAAACATATTGAGATTCACAATCATTTCATTCGGGATCATGTTGCTCGTGGCGATATTGCACTATCTTTTGTGAGCACAAAGAACCAACTTGCTGATATCTTCACGAAGCCTCTTAATGAAGCAAGATTTTGTTATTTGAGGAATGAGCTAAATATCATAGATTCAACATGCTTGGCTTGACTACCCTTGCATACTCACTTACTCTTATTCAAGTATTTGGTTTAGATGCGGGCATAGACATAGGGAAGTGTGGTACTAATTGATTGGGCTAACCCTCCCCCCATAATGCCGAAAGCAAGAAAAAATCATTTCCCTTAATATCATTTTGTGATATCTGGGTCATCGATGAGCAGTGGTTTTGAATTCAAGATACATCTTCGTGGTTTCATGCCATGCGCTCCAACATGGTGGCTTCGGCCACCGCACTCTTCCTTGAGAAGAGTTGCTTTCTATTGGCTCACTTTGGTTTTTCTCGCATATCTCTTGTTCTTATGGAAAACACACCCAATGTTGGATTTTGGTTGATTTGTTCTTGAAACTTTGGGTGTGTAGTACCATCTCAGTTTTTTGCTCTAAACCCAAGCCTTTTTTCCTCCTTGAACCATCTATTCTTGCACACAAGTCCTTTATACACTTTCGAGGGGTTTTGCAAGGAGTGCTTCGGCCTGAATCTGTGTTTACAGAAATTTAGAGGGGGGCTACGACGAGGATGAGGACGAGGACAAGGAGGAGTGATATTCTGGGGTGCTAGCATCGCTCTTCTTCCTTTTTGGCATTTCGATGCCAAAGGGGGAGAAGTAGTTCTATTAGGTCACGGATTTGCATGGGTCGGGCGCAAGCACTTGCTTCTTTATCATTTGTTTTCTTCACTTGCTTGCTTGTGCCATTTTATCATTGATTTGTGCTTGTTTTGTATAATACTATGTCGTGTGATATGTTTGTGATCGTGTGTGGATTTCTGGAATTCTGGATTTATCTTGTGGAACTATTCGTATGGAATTCTGGATTTATCTATGGAGTATGGTATTCTGTTGAAGGTACATATAATTATGGAGTTATCTATTGATTACATCAATATGTTGGGATGTGTTTGAGGCCTAATACTCTCATTATTCACATTGGCTATTTTCACATCCCTGTGGTATGACTATGTTTCCTAACTCACCTTGTTTTAGTTGTCATTGTTATGAAATTGGCTTGCTCTTTAGTGTGTGCATTTGTATTCAAATGCAAATTATAAATATGCACACATTTAGGCGGGGCCTCTTTCATTTCCTTAAGGTGTTGTTAGTAGGTTTCATTGCAAATCCTAGTATTGTCATCTAACACCAAAAAGGGGGAGATTGAAAGAACATTTCATGATCCCTAGTGTTTTGTGTGTTAGATAACAATACCAAGGATTATTTAATGTGTGTTGAAGTGATGTAGATCTGTACCTTGAAAGGGAGTTGGAAACTATTTTTGGGGGGCGAATAATCCGCCCCTCCCCAAACTCAAAAGGGCGCAACCTACTGTATGGGGGGCGAAATATCTAGCGGATTTTCCGGCCAGGGCCGGAGTTTTTGCCAAGGCCGGATAATCCGCCCCTCCAGGGGGCGGATAGTTCGCCCTCCCAAGAATATGTCTCAAAGGTTTCCAAGGCGCATCGCTCAGAGAGGGGGCGGAGTTTCTGTCACATCCCAAAATTCTCCAATTTTTGAAATGTGAAAAATAAACAAACAAAAGAAATAATTGTTGAAATTTAGGGTGAAAAGAAACTTTTTGCTTCTAAATGGAAACATCAAAACCCTACTAGAACAAAATTTGAATAAGAAAGAAACAAACAAATTTTTTAAGAATTAAATACATTCATAAATGGATGTACCTTGAATTTAAAACACTTATAAAAGTTAAACCAAAACCCTAAACCCTAATGAAACAAATCATCTCCAAGATCACTCTAAGACTATGGCTATGTCCCATATAAAAGTTTATCAACAAACATTTCTAAATGATCAAAAATAATAAACAAAAATATTACAAAACCATGGAAATTGGTTTCACTCAATTTGGAGCCATGGATAAAAACTTATGATTTTAATAAGATAAAAGAAAGAAATTCCAAGGCTAATAAAGCTCCTAACTAAAATCAATACCAATTTGTGCACAAAGTAATCCTAAAAGGATTTAAAAAGAGAATTATAATATTGAATAAAATTATACAAAGTGGAATCACCAATTTTGGAGCAATAAATAAAAAGATATAGATTTTATAAGACAAAGAAAGAATTACATAAATAAGAAATATTTAAAAGACAATTTAAACCATTGGCCAAATCCATAAACAAATGGAATAGAAGTAATTTCAAATAAAATAAAGGAATCAAAAATTATTTGAAGAAAATTATATGGGTTTGAACCATATTCAATTTTATTTGAATAAAGACAAAATTGCCTAATATAAATGAATAATTAAATCATGGGACAATATTTGAAATTTCCAAAATGGACTAATAAGTCAACACACTTTTTGAATAAAATCTACTTAAAAGGTTTGGTAAAAATTTGAAATTCATTTGAGTTTTAAATCAAATAAATTTATTAAAACAGAAATCAGAAAAATAAAAAGATTTAGAAGAAAAAATAAAGAAAACGAAGCCAGCCAGCACCCTAGGCCCAGCTAGCCCAACCCCAGGCCCAGTAACTAGCCCACCCGGCTTTCTCTCTCTGCCCTAGATCTTTCTCACCCACGTGTTCACCCGCACCCCCACTGACGCCTAGGCCCCACCGTCACGCTGTCATCATCGTCCTCACCCGCGATGAACTCGCCCCCCCCCCCTCTGACAGTTTCCTCCTCGATTCAATTCGAATCAATACGAGTAATTCCGTGAATTAAATTCCCCCGCAACCACGCTCGATTAAACGCCTCCCTCCCCTCTCCATTTTCCCTCAGACACCACGCCTAGAGAGCCTCCAGGCTGCCCCAATTTGACCTCGCGCCACCGCTACTCCGATAGACTCCGACGACGATTCCGACGAAGTCTGGCCGCCGCTCTTCCTCTCGTTGATACTCTCACACTCACCTTACTCTCGCGCATCTAACTAACGTTTTATTTTGCTTAGCACGCTCTGTAGCACCGCCTTCAATGACGTCCGAACGCACCCGACGCCGACGCGACCTCCGGCGAGGAATCAGCGACGACCCTGTGCGCCCCTTCGCCAGCCACGACTACCTTGAGCACCGCAACGACCCCGTGAACTCAGTAAGCCACTGCACTCCCTCCCGTGCCCCCTAAAATCGCCGAACCACTGCCACCAGACACGTCGCCGCTGCGCACCGTCGCCAGCAGTGCCGCCAGTTCTTGGCCATGCACTCTGGTTCGCTAGATCTAGAACGTAGGGCTAGGATTAAATCACTTAAACGAAGTGGTACGCATGATCTGTGTCGTGCGATGCTATTTAAATCTAACGGCCTGCGTATCTCAATCCACCCGAAGCTATATGAACCAGTAGAATTAAGACACGTGGCCAGGCTCTGTTTTAAAAACCAGATTTTGATCTATTAGTTGTTTGATTTTGCAAAAATCATAATTTTTGATCTGCTTGTCTAAAAATTACAAATTTTATATCAATGGATTCATAAAAATGTGCTATGGCCCTGGTTTGGTCACTTGTTTCTGAAAATTTAGAGTTTTATGCAGAAACATTTCTAGGACTATTTTGAGTATAAAAATTGTTCTAAAATGATTTTTGAGTGAAACCTTTTGCAAATAGTTTTGTTTTGAACCCATTGACCATAAAAACTAACTTCTGAATTTAAAAATATATTTTGTTAACACTAGGAATTATTCCTTTGAATAAAAACATTTCTAGTAAGACAAAAATGATTTAAAAGGCCTATTTTCACTAACTTGGTTTCAAATGAATTGACACTTTTATAAATGACCAGTAGGTGTTTTGAAATGTTTAAAACCTTGTTAGAAACAACTTTTCAATAAAACAACCTTTTGCATGATTGCATGCATTTCTTTGTTTTTATTATTTTGTGTTGTGAATTGTTTGAGTGCTAGTTTTGAATATGTGCTTTTGCTTGATTGATTGCAGTGAACTTTGAAGAGTGTGATATTTGCAATATCAAGGAGAGTACCTAGATTCTCTATTAAAAAGGCAAGTGATACTTTGGTCATCAAAAATCCTATCTTTTCAATATTGCATTCGTGATATTTTTGTAGTATGCATGATAGGACTAATTTTATATATTGCTATGGTATAGTAGATCCTATAGAACATATCTTGGTAGGAATCCTCCTAAGTTAAGAAACATGTTATGCTAGTATGCTTAGCCTAGCTATTAGAAATAAAAGGGTGGAATATTCATGCTATGATATTATGCAAAGTCTATGACTAACTTTTTGATTAATAAAACAACTAAGTGAATGAATCACCTGGGTGGAATGGTGAGAATGGTTTGTGTTGAGTGGTTACACAAGGCCCATTTCTATGGTTTACCTTGTGTATCACACTTGTGGATGGCCACCCAGGAACAAAGAGATTTGAGATGTTTTGTGTTGAGAAGCTTCCAGTGTAGCCACATGGCATATGGGCTCTGCCTTGACCAACTAGGTTGCAAGAACTCAGACAGACAGATAGTTGGTGGTAGTGATGATAGGATGGAACGCGTCTGTGCTGATTTGAGGATTGTTTCTAAAAATTCTCGTCTTGATGCATGTCGAGTCTTGTGGGAAAAGTGCACCACCTCTCGAGAGGGTAAAACCTAAGTACTTAGTCGTGTCCCCGGTAATGTACATTTTGAGCATCAAATACATTGAAATGATTAAGGATCTCCTCATCCCAATTTCTCTAAGTTAAAACTTGTTGGGTGAATAAGGGAAGCACATGGTGTGTATCTAGTGTGCCATTGTGTGACAAAATGTTTTGATAATGAGAAAACTATTTTTCAAAGGATAGGGAAAACTTGTTTTATGCAAAGTCCAGCCAAAACTTCACTTAGAAAAATATTCATGTAGATGTTAGATTCTCCATATCAATATGATATCACTTGCCAATAAAATTCAAATGTATATACCCTTGTGGTTGTAACTTATTATGTTGCAGGTTTGTTTGATATTAGTGAAGTTTGTTGAGTAGGGATTACAAGTCTACAACCAACATGATTGCATGTGGCACATGAAGATGAAGGACTCCATGCTATATAGTTATATCTGCTGCTTTGTAATAAGATAGCCATATGAGCTATGTAAGTGGTAATGAATTATTTTATTCTTGGTTATAAGTTGTAATAAGACCTTTGTTTCTTGATATTACATCTTAAACTGTGGGTGCTAGCTATTCGATCTAGGGACTAGCACTGTAAACACATGGATCTCTACCTTATCAGGTTGGGACCTCTACAGTTTCCCCCGGACTATCCGTCTCTGGGGTGGATTTTCCCCAGGGGCGGATAGTTCGCCCCTTGAGGGGGCGGATAATCCGCCCCCTCGAGGTTTTTCACCAAGTCAAGACTGGCGTCACCTTCTGTGTGGGGGGCGGACCTTCCCCCGGACTTTTCGTCCAGGGGCGGATTTTCCCCCAGGGCGGATAGTCCGCCCCTAGTGGGGGCAGATTATCCACACCCAAACTTCACCAATGGCAAGATCTGTGCAGGGGGTATTTAAGCCAGCCTTCCCCCTCCTGCCAGAACTCTTGGTTCATTCGAAAAAGTCAAGATATGTTCTTCAAGATTCATCCAAGAGAGCTCCACCTTCATACACCCAAAGTCCCCGTTCCTTTGGGAATCGAAGGAGGAGGACTCGATCTTCAACAACTGCAATCAAGCGCTTCATCTCCTCTCCATTCATTTGGAGAATAACCGATCTAGTATTTCTTGTAAATATCTAGATCCTTGCTTTTTATTATATTAATAATCCTTGTTCTTGTGATAGCTTGTTGTCGTTACGGGAGCCCCCAATTCAGTTGTGGGTGTGTGCCCCGGTAGAGTTGCAAAGGCACCGGTTCCTGCCTCGAAGGGTACCAATAGTGGATAAGGTGGATCAGGCCTTTCGTGGCAAGATCAATCGGAGAATAGGGTGAGGCCTATTGTGGCTTGGTGGTCTTAGAACCACCCACCCCTCCAACGCAGATGTACTTCCCTTAACAAGGAAGGAACTGCGGTAAAACAAATCCATGTGTCTCTGCGTGCTCCACTACGGTTTCCTCGCTCCTCTCTTTATGTGCTTACTAGCTAGGTTTGCAAATAGGGAAATTCTCGTAGTTGCATATCTAGAGAATTTACTTTGTGTCAAGCCTAAAATTGGAAAAGAACTAAAAATTGAGTAACACCTATTCACCCCCCCCCCTAGGTGCCCATACGATCCATTTCAGCAATTACTTTCAAGCAATTACTATCTTTCACACTATACGTTTAATCCTTTGTTTTCAGCAAAACCAGTGAGCTTGAAAACCTCACTGTAAGTTGGGGCGAAATATTGTGGTTATGTTGTGCAGGTTCCACATTGCTAGCAACACCTTGGGAGCTAGTTCTTTCTCCTACTGGTTCGATAACCTTGATTTCATAACCGAGGAAAAACTTGCTGCTGTGCTCATCATACCTTTCTCTTGGGGTTTCCCAATGGGTTCTACATCAATAGAGCCACCTTCAAGCATTTTCTAGCGTGGTTGACAGGGAGATACATGACAACTTCAATCTCTTCCTCCCCGTCAAAAAACTTTTCTAGGAGAAAGAAGATTTCTGCAAGGGGAGTCTCTCACTACCAATCTCTTTACTTTGTTTTTGTTTTTCTTTGTTTCTTTAGATTTGTTTGGTTTGCTTCTTTTTATCAAAAACACAAAAAATAGTTCCTTCTTTAGTTGTTATTTTGTTACCTTGTTCTTAGCTCATCATGTTGATCCCTACGTTCACCCTAAAAGACCTTTCAATAGGTAGTGGCTCTATAATTGGGAAAGATAATATTGAAGAATTCTTTAATCATGTTAGTAAGCATAAAGATATTAAGGATGGATCCTTTGTTGGGGATATGCTATATGGGTATCCCTATAGCATGTCTCTTATCCGGCTAACCCAGGTGGCCCACAGTTGGTAGCATGGCCTATGGCTTGCTGGGCGGCCCAGTTAGATGGATCTAGAAGGAAGGCCCATGCCGGATAAAGGAAGGCTACGGTTGGAGTCACCGACGTACCCGGAGCCTTGGAGTACAAGGCACACAAGACTAGTAATAGATGGTGTAGGACTCTGTAACCTGTCCGGCTAGGACTTTTCCCTGTAACCCTAGGACCTGGCGACTATATAAGTCGGGCCTATGGGAGCCTTTAGGGCATAACTCCACACAATCTTAGACAACCTCGCACAGCGAACCAATCCCTGTAACTCAGTGTATTGCCCTTATAGTGATTTATAGCAGGAGTAGGATTCCACCACCGTCGTGGGATCTGAACCTAGGTAAGCTGAGTTACCTCGTACCCGTCAACCGTCCGCCTTCCCACACGTCTCTAAACACGCACTATGAGGACCCCTCCATGGCGTACTCGTTAGCAATACCACAACAGTTGGCGCCCACCGTGGGGCCAGAGGCGCTTCAGGCTCTTCAGCGGGCGAGGACCAAGATCTTCACGGGAATCGGAAAAACCGTAGCCATCGGTCGTGTTCTCTTCTCCGGCAACGTTCCGATCGTCCCTCCTGACGAGTTCTGGATCCCGGCAAAGACGAACCCTATGCGGTGCTTGATCGTTCCTATCGGAGACATCCACCTCTTCATCGGCGAAACCGACTCGGGCACTAGTTCCCTGGGAGTCGGAGGAGCATCAAGGCCCGCACGGACCACCTACGGGCAGGATACGTTCACGGAAGGATCAATGTCTGATCTCTCTTCGCAGTTTGCCGGCAAAGATCGGAAAAATTCAAGGCCCACCCAAACCGCCCCTGTGCAGGATATAACGGTGGAAGATCGCTGCAAGTCCGCCGGCTTCGCCCGAGCGTTTGGACAGCAGAGATCCAAGTTCTTCGACGTGGTTACCATCTTCGACCTAGCGCGTTGCATTCAGAGAGAGGGGGAAAACCCCTGCGATTACCTGGCCAGGTGGCTCCGTGTACGAGCCGATCTGGACCACTACCCCAATGAGGACGCTATGTATCACTTCATGGAAGGACTGGATCGGGGCACGCTTCTCCGACATTCTCTGAGGTGACAACAAGTGGCAGGTCTCCTTACCTTCAAAGGAATGGTGAACACCGTCAACAGCTACGCGGAGGCTGACGTAGCAGCTCAGTTAGCGCTCTCACTCGCTGACGGAGCCCCTCCGATTCAGCCACCGCGACCACCGCCTCCAGCCGCCATCGTCGCAGCAGCGCCGCCACCTCCAGTCATCGTCACTGCCGTTGCACCTCCACCGCCCGTCATCGAGGAAGTCCTGGCACCCTCCGACTCTGTTATTGATGCGCTTTATGCTGACTTCAGTGTAGACTCAGAGGAGATAGATTTCAGTCCAAAAGAGCTAGACTCCGCCATGCAGGAGATGGAGGAGGAGTACACGCACGACGAGCAAGCCAACAACATCGTCGTATCTCGAGAGGTGTTCGTCACCATTGGGACGGCGATGAATGAAGATCAGCCCAGACGAGATCCGCCTACGGCGCTGGACAAGGGAAAGGGGCCACTTATTGCTGCTTACGATGATCGCGCAAAGGTCATGTCGCCTCCACCTAACCCAGCGCAGCAGCCGCAGGAACTCGGCACCGGCCCGAGCAACAACAACACCACAAACTTGCCGCCCCCGGCATCTACGTCTGCTGTTGCCCAAGTTACTCCAGCTGATAGAGCAATGTACGGCAACCTCCTCGTTGAGCCACTGACCGTAGCTCATATCCGGAACGTGACTCAGATCGAGGAGACACGTCAGCAGCTGCTAGAGGAAGCGCAAGCCATCGTGGAGCAAGGCGCTAAGCTAGATCAAGATCTGGTAAATGCGCAGAAATCAATAGAGAAGGCTAGAGCAATGGAGGCCGAATACAAGACTCTACTGCTGCAGCAGAAGACCAAGAAAGCTCTGGCTTGCATCATCAACGATCCTAGTGTACGGCGAAACCTAGGATGGGCTCCCTCGAAGCTGGCACAGGCCAAGCCATACATTGACAGTAAGGGCAAATAGGTGATGCCCACCCCACTCCTTAACCTCGCCGTCGCCAAGACCCTTCTGGAGCAGGATAGATCACCCGAGGCAGTGGAACAGGTCTATGACCTAGTGGCCAAGGCGGTGAAGCAGCAGGGAAAGGCCACCTCTCAGAGGCTTGAGTCCGACCCAGCACTTTGCCAGTCTAGCCAGTATAAGCCGCCAAGGGATAGATCTCCTCTTGATGTCTGGTCCCAGACGGGTTCATCAGAACAAAGACGGAGAATGCTCGCAACAGGAAGGATGCTATCCCCATATCCTCCGACCACGGGGAAAAGGCCCGACCTCGTCGCCCATCGCCACCGCCCCGGTCCCCCCGACATCGTGAAGATCACAAGGCCCACCATCGTACGGATATGCCCCCGCCAAAGCAGTGCGGCATCGTCATCCGCGACAACGCGGAGTACACCCATCATGACGGAGAGCGCAACCAAGGACACAAGAGCAGTCACGCCATGACCCTCCACGTCCGACAAGCAACCATGATAGGCGCGAGGCATCGCAGGAGGGTAACAGCAAGAAAGCCAACCCACCGCCACCTCCGCCTCCGTCGCCACCTAGCAGTCACCATGGCGGAAGAGGTATGCGTCGTTCACGCAGCCCATCCCCTGTTGACAAGAAAAGGAAGAGCCCGGAGCCATACGATGCACGTTCAAGGATCAATAAGATCCACGAGGCCTGGGAAGGACCATACCTAGGACCACGTTGCTTTGGACCTGCAATATGGTCCGCAACTTACCCCAAAGGTTTCCGGATTGACAAGACCATCAAGCCCTATGACGGCACCGCCAAGCCAGCCACATGGTTGCAGGACTACGGCAACGTGGTGGAGATTGCCGGTGGCAACCCCAACGTCGTCGTCAAGTACCTCCCGTTAATGTTGGCGGGCACTGCCCGTCAATGGATCGACGACTTGACAGAGAAATCCATTTACAACTGGTTGGACATGCAAGAAGCGTTCACCAAGAACTTTGAGGGTACATACAAGCGTCCCTGTACTGTTGGCGATCTACAGCGGTGCGTGCAAGAGAAAGACGAGACATCTCGCACCTACCTCTCCCGCTGGCTGTACATGAAGAATTCCTGCGCAAGAGTGCACGCTCAGACCGCCATGGCTGCCTTCATCGATGGGTTGGAAAGGGGCACGTTGCTCCGACATAAGCTGAAGCACTTGCAGGACAATCACTAGCTTGACTTGAATCGGATGATTCAGTTAGCCAGTGAGTTCGCAGCTGCCGACGACGATGCTCGCGACTCTTTGCCGGAAACGGCCGTTCCAACTTAGGCTCGGAGGAACAGTAGTACAAAGCGGAAATCTGCTCCAGAAGAAAAGTAATCTACCGACATGGTCGTTATGACTTTTGCAGGGCGAGGCGATGGCAGACAACATGGCCGAGGAAGGGGAGCTGGTCGGGGACAGCAACGAGGAAGCGAAACTACCTCGGCGTCGCTCCGTGTTCCCCAAACATACGAAGAGTACCGCGATATGCCGTGCCTCGTACACCTCTACGCCAACGGTAAAGCCACCCATACCAATCGACACTGCAAGTTCGTCAACGACCTCAAGGAAGACCCGGAGTCCGGCTACAAGCAAAGTCGGAATAACAGACCGCGAGGCAAGGGCAAGGGGAAGAATAAGGAGGAAGAATCCAAGGATTCAAGTGACATGGACGAGGACGTTGACCACAAGCACACCGCCAAGAGCGACAACAAGGGCAAGAACCCCTTCGCAAATAAGGCACCAGTCTACCACACATTCCTTGGCACCCCCACCGTCTGACAACAGAAGACCTTTCTGAGGATCCTGATGGCTACTCTACCCCCAGTTCCCCAGTACCTGCGTTGTTCGGAGGTTCCAATGACTTGGGACAGGACGGACCACCTAGACCTTATCCCTACGGAGAACCAGTACGCCATGGTCATCAACCCCTTGATTGACGTCGTGGAGTTCACCAAGTGTATGGTGGATAGTGGAAGTAGCATCAACATCATGTACCTGGATACACTGCAGAAGATGAACTTGACGGAGGCAAATCTAAGGAAGACCAACACCATCTTCCACGACGTAGTTCCTGGTCGTGAGGCTCAGTCCCTTGGGTGCATTACACTTCAAGTTGCCTTCGGAGATGTTAACAATTACCGCCAAGAGCGCATGACCTTCGAGGTGGTCCCCTTCAAGAGCGTGTACCACGTCATATTCGGCCGCGACATATTCCACACGTTCATGGCCATCATCTACAACATACTCAAGATACCCGGGCCAAACGGTGTCATCACCATATCCGGAAGCTTTACCAAGGCAAGGGACTGTGAGATCAATGAAGCAGCCGTTGCGGAAGCTGTCCTCAGAGATGCCCGTGTCGAAGAGATGACTCAGAGATGCCCGTGTCGAAGAAGCAGATCTCCGAATCCGCTCCTGCGTTCAAGGCCGCCATCGAGACCAAGTCGGTGGAACTTGTGGTAGGCGATGCCTCCAAAACCACCGCCATTGGGACGAACCTGGATCCCAAATAGGAAAGCGCGCTCGTCGAGTTCCTCCGTGAGAATAGGGACATCTTTGCCTGGCAGCCTGGCGACATGAAAGGTGTACCTAGGGAACTTGCCGAGCATAGCTTAAACATTGATCCAAAATCCAAACCAGTGAAACAACCTCTACGATGCTTTGGAGATGAGAAGAGACACGCCATTGGCAAAGAGATAGCTAGGTTACTTAAGGCTAGTTTTATCCGAGAAGTCCTTCACACCCAATGGGTGGCCAATCCTGTACTTGTCCCCAAAAAGGGAACCAATGAATTAAGAATGTGCGTTGATTACACCGGCTTGAACAAAGCGTGCCCCAAAGATCCATTTGCTTTGCCTCATTTACCAAGTCATTGACTCGACGGCTGCCTCGGAAATTTTGTGTTTTCTCGATGCATACTCAAGATACCACCAGATCAAGATGAGGAAGTCGGACCAATTGGCCACTTCGTTCACTACCCCATATGGCACGTTTTGCTATATTACGATGCCCTTTGAGCTGAAAAACGCAGGTGCTACCTACCAGCGGACAATGCAACGTTGCCTTCACGACCAAATTGGTTAGAACATTCACGCCTATGTGGACGACATTGCGGTGATGTCTAAAAAGTCAAATGACTTAATCTCCGACTTGAAAGAAACCTTTGACAATCTCCGGAAATACAACATGATGCATAACCCTAAGAAGTGCGTCTTCGGGGTTCCAGCAGGCAAATTGTTGGGATTCATCGTTTCCCAACGCGGAATCAAGGTCAACCCGGAGAAAATCAAGGCCCTCTTAAACATAAACCGTCCAACATGCCTAAAGGACATCCAATGGCTAACAGGTTGTGTTGTAGCAGTTAGTCGGTTTGTCAGCCGACTTGGAGAGAAGGCTCTGCCGCTGTACAAGTTGCTGAAGAAGGCGGACAAATTCACATGGACAGACGAAGCAGATGCAGCATTGAAGCAGCTCAAGGAAACTCTTTCCTCGGTGCCTATACTTGCAGCACCCGAGCCTGGCGAGCCCCTGTTAATTTACATGGCGGCAACCAACCGGGTAATCAGCATCGTCGTCGTGGTAGATCGGAAGGAACCAGGCTATGAGTACGAAGTTCAGCGACCAGTTTACTATGTAAGCGAGGTCTTGACGGAGTCCAAGCAGCGTTACCCGCACTACCAGAAGATAGCTTATGGAGTATTCCTCGCTTCTCGGAAGCTGAGGCACTACTTTCAGGAGCACCCAATCATAGTGGTGAGCAAGACTCCACTATCCGACATTATCAACAACAGCAATGCTACAGGAATGGTCGTGAAGTGGGGCATCGAACTTGCTGCCTTCGAGATCACCTACAAGAGACGCGACGCTATCAAGTCACAAGCCTTGGCGGATTTTGTTGCAGATTGGACGGAGATGCCATATGCTACTCCGTTGTCGGAACCAGAGTACTGGGTGATGCACTTTGACGGATCAAAGTTGCTCAACGGCTCGGGGGCTGGTGTATTGCTACAGTCACCAACTGGCGACAAGCTACACTATGTTCTGCAGATCCACTTCGAGGCTACAAACAACATGGCGAAGTATGAAGCACTCATTCACGGACTACGTGTAGCCAAGGATATTGGCATCAAGCGCATAGTTTGCTGTGGAGATTCCGACTTGGTTGCCCAGCAGGTGGCTGGCACCTGGAATGCGCGGAACCCTATGATGGAGGCATATCGAGACGAAGTGGACGAGATAGCCAAGAGCTTCTTGGGCTACGAAGTCAAGTATGTGCCTAGGGAGCAAAACGAGGCGGCTAATCTGCTATCTAAGCTTGGATCAGGGCACAAGCAAATTCCGCCAGGAGTTTTCATAGAGCATTTGTGCACACCATCCGTGAAGGGAGCCGACATCGACAACCCGGATAGAGCTGACTCTTTCGTCAACTTGGTGACAAAGGTCCCTCCGGCTTGGAAAAAACCGTTCATGGAATAACTCGAACACGGAACTTTGCCCAGCGACGAGGTCGAAAGACGGCAAATAGTACGACGAGCAAAGGGTTACACCATAATCAATGGGCAACTCTACAAAAGGAGCACTACTGGTGTATACCTAAAGTGTGTTTCCCAGCTAGAAGGTATGGAAATCCTACGCGAAATCCATCTCGGAGATTGCAGGCATCACGCCGCTCCTCGATCGTTGGTCGCGAAAGCCTTCCGGCAACTATTCTACTGGCTGACCGCGAAGGCGGACGCCGACAAGCTGGTTGAGACATGCATGGGATGCCAGTATTATGCCCGACAACCACATGTTCCTGCTGAAGAATTGCAAACAATACCAATAACTTGGTCGTTTGCAGTCTGGGGGCTAGACATGGTGGGACCGTTACAAACGACACCATGTGAATTTACACATCTGCTTGTAGCAGTTGATAAATTCACTAAATGGATAGAAGCTAAACCCATTAGAAATCTTGATGGGGCAACTGCCGTCAGGTTTGTCCGGGATCTAGTGGTGAGATTTGGTCTCCCACACAGCATTATCACCGACAATGGCAGCAACTTGTCTCTCGGAGAAGTGGAGGCTTATTGTTGGGAGAAGGGCATCCGACTTGACCTTGCATCTATGGCACATACACAATCCAATGGTCAGGTCGAGCGAGCCAATGGATTAATTCTGCAGGGAATCAAGCCACATCTTGAGGCACCGCTACACAGAGCAGCTGGAGCCTGGGCGGAGGAACTACCATTTGTGATGTGGAGTTTACGAACTACACCCAACAGATCCACCGGCTACACCCCTTACTTCATGGTTTATGGAGCAGAAGCCATCCTACCTTCTAACATACTTCACGATGCACCAAGGGTTTCCACCTACAACGAAGATGACGCTGAAGAATCCAGACGCCTAGATGTGGACCTTCTCGAGGAGGAGCGCGTTTTGGCATGCCAAAGATCTGCCATCTACCAGCAGAAGCTACGCAGCTACCATAGTCGCCGCGTCCGGCATCGCTCGTTCAAAGAGGGGGATTTGGTGCTCTGACTTAAGCAGAAGAAGTCACACAAGTTATCCCAGCCATGGGAAGGACCGTTCATCATAAGCAAGACGCTACTCAATGGGTCTTACTACCTCGTTGACAACCATGAACTGAAGAATAGACCCAACGAGGATCATAATCGTAAGCGACGTGACCCGGATGATGACTACTCGGAGCTTGATCGGCCATGGAACATAGCACAGCTACATCCTTTTTACATTTAGCATTTTTATCTAATTGTGTACCTCTTATATGATCAATGAAATAAAGCTCTCTGATTCACTCATATTTCTGAGTCTTTTACCTCCTTTAGTGTTCATTTTTGGAGCATGTAAAACCTTTATGCACAAGTTTTGCGATTGCACTTGTGAAAATTCCGCCTACGGGCGTTAGCTTAAGTTTTCTGGTCTACACATTATTTGTCGTTTTTATGTGGATTCTAGAGTAGCGACTTTCGACACTTATTGTTGGCGATTTTGTGTTTAGGTTATTGACGGTGCCATTGGGCATCATCACATGAGCGCATGGTTCCGACAACGTGTCTTCCGACTCACGAAAAGTCAAGCATAAGAACCAAAGTAATGGATAAGCCAGCACTTGCTTAAAAATATACACATGCTGGAAATTAGTTCTTGAGTAGCAAGAAATAACAATGATTTTTCCCGCCTTAAGATTACATACATAAGTTTTTTCCGCATATGCACCAAAGGTGAAACAAATATTACAAAGTTGTTCTTCATTCCTTTGGCACAGGCGACTTGGACACAACGTCATCAGCAGCAGGAGAGTCACCCTCGAAGTTGGCGGTGTGAAGAGACTCAGAGGAGCTTTGGTCGCCGTCATCGATGGTATTCCTAGGCACGAAGACATTGATGTCAATCAACTCGGCAACTCTGGTGTCATAGCCCGCAAGAGACGACAAGATGGATTCATGATTAATTGCTTTGCCATTGTTGTCTATGTCAGGAATGCCAGAGGTCACCGTGTCGATGTCGGCATCTTCGCAGTGTGACTTCACCATTGACAATGCCATCCTTGCGCCAGCCCGTGCACATGAAGCTTTCCAGCTTGTGATACGCTCGGGGGCTCGGCGCAGAATCTCCGAGTACTTCGCCACTAAGTCCGACGCCTTGATATTAATTTGAAGGGGCTTGGCGATCTCTTTGTCTTGCGTGATGGCGGTCTTGATGAAGTTGCCAGCAAGAACCATGCATTCCTTGGCCGGAGGAGGCGAATGGGTCAAACCCATAGGAGCTGCAAAATCCGACAAGGGGTACATGAGTTCCACAATTCAGAGTATCCAAACTGCAGAAATCCAAGGCAAAGAAAACTTACTGAAGATGCTGGCCTCAGCTTGCCAGAGGGTGTCCACCAAGGATTCTTTCTCTTATTGGAGGAGCTTATATGCCTCGCTATGGCGTTGATTCTGCTCTTCGGCAGCTTGCTTCTGATCTTTTAAGATTGCAATCTCCTCCTTCAAGCGATTGATTTCCTCGGTGGCGGAGTCCTGCAGGGCCTTCATTGACTCCTCATGCATTTTCAGCATGTCCTTCCTCTCCTCCTTAAGGATCTTGTTTTTGCTATCCAGCTGCTGAAAGTGCTTGGATTGCTCGACAATGTCCTTAGCCTTGGCAACATGTTCTACAAGTCAGAGAATTCAAATTACACAGCGAGTACTCGGAGAAAATGGACACAGAACAAAGACGGAATGCGAATAAAGAAAACAGACTCTTGTTCTTGATGATCTATTCCTTCAAGATGGCAGTTTTACCCTTTTCGGCTTCAAGGTCTGTGCGCATCTTCTGATACTTGTCATTGGCCATGCCCCTCCGAGCATTCTCGTTCTGTGGAAACAAGGGAAAAAAGTTAAAACGTTGTTTGGTCTACTTGGAGCTTCTAGCCGGAAATTTTCCACCTAGACGCTCGGGGACTACAACAAGAGTTTTGACTTAAAAATATGCTTAGCTTTTCTTTAAGCATCTAGTCCGAACTAATTCAGTTACAACTAGAGGTTTGGGGGCTACAGTATTGAAATTTATAAACACTGTGTATGCTACTCTTAAAGCATCTAGTCGGAGTAATTCATTCCATCTAAATGCTTGGGGGCTACAGTGAGACGTTTTCTAGCTTAGTAACTCTTAGAGCATCTAGACGCAAAGACCTATTGTTTTCCGTCTACATCCTCGGGGGCTACAGTGGGATACTCATATGAAATGCAAAAGGAAAATAAAACTTACAAGTGCAATGATCTTGAGATTGGTAGCGCTCTCGGCTAGCAACTTGCCAAAGGAGATGATGTTTCCTTGCAAGATGTATGCTTGTCGGAGGAGCTCCTCAAGACCGCACGTCGGAGATGTCGGTTCTGCACCAGGAACCAGAGTTGTGCTACTCGGCATAAGTGTCAGGTAGACTATATTCGGGAACTCAAAAGGTTTCTGGGGAGCAAGGGTGCCGCCTTCGGCAGAAGTACCAGCTTCCACCACCGCCTTACCGCTACCGTGGCATCCTTAGCCAGAGCTTCAGCCATTTGGTGAGCGGCACTTTCCTGTGTCACCTGCTCGCCGACAACAGCGATATCGGTAGAGGCGCCTGAGTCCACTTCCATGGCGGAAGGGCCAGATGTCTCCTTAGCTTGTGAGCTTGTTGGATCATATGAGGGCTTGACAGAGGGAGTGGTAGGGGCGATGGTGGGATATGCGTCGCGATGCAACATGTCCTTCACGGTTTTAGAAGCCCCCGATGATTTGGAGGTCTTCTTCAGGCTGGTCGTGGCTTTCTTCCTGAAACGTGCAAAGTGCATAAGTACAGGAGGAAGACGGATAAATAGACAATGTCGGAAGAAAAGAAGCTTACACAAGTGGGGGTGCTTTGGCAAAAGGGATCCCGATAGATTTTCTTTTCTCCGCCTCCAGGGCGTCGGTAGTCTTTTTGGAGGCTCCACCCTCCGTCTTCTTCTTCTTGCTTCCGTCGGCAGCGTCAGAGTTGGAGATATTCCGCTTTCGCGCCACCGGAGCATCGTCGTCGGACACGATGGTAACCTCCTTCATCTTTGGTCCATAGATTTTGGGAGCCATGCTGTCTTCATCTATGTCGCAAAGCTGTTAAGTGAAGGACCACCGTGTTATATGAGATGGCAGTTGTTAGACGGAAATAACTGGAGTAAAAGTCATACACGGAAAATAAATACCTTTGGTCACTTGCTCTCTACGAACACGTCGTAGGTGATGGCGAAGCCGCGTTTCTTGTCCTTCACCTTGACGATGTCCTTGAGGCAAAGCTTGATGGAGTCGCTCGAGAAGTTGTCCATGGAGATGCGGAGGCTATCCCTTCTATCGTTGGTATACTCGTGCATCAGCTTCGAGCGGTGCTGAAGAGGTTGGATTCGCCTGATGAACCAGCACATGGCTAGGTCCGAACCGGTCAAACCCGTGTCTACGAGCCACTCAATCCGCCTTATAGCATGAGAGGCTTTGATGTCGGATGGAAGGGAGGCTTGGGATCTCCATGTGGAAACTTCAGCGGCGGCTCCGTCCATGAAGTCCGGGTACGTTACTTCTCGGACAGCCAGAGGGATATCTGGGTCGTAGAAGTAAGTACGCTGCCAATTCTTGCAGGACTCGTGGCCGACGATGTCGGGGAACCGCCGGCCAGGACGGATCTTGAAGCTTATGGTGCCACAATTTCTAAGTTCATCTTTGACGGCTCCGGCTTCGCGCTTGATGGTGAAGAAATACACGAAGAGGTCTAGCCTAGGCCTTATCCCTAAGTAACCCTCGCAGAGCGCCGCGTAGTTGCTAAGCGCTAAGATACTATTGGGGGAGAGGTTCTGGGGCTGGACCCTATAGTGATTCAAGACGGAGAGGAAGAAGTTAGAGATGGGCAGGGAGACGTCGCGTACCAGTTGGGCTTTGAGGTACACCTTTTCTCCAGCTTGGGGAGAAGGTGTCACCTCGTCGACCGGCACCGCCAGGCGATCCCCTTCGTCGCAGGGAGGTATCCCTCGACGATCAGCTCCTTGATATCGCGGTCAGTGATGTCTGAGCCGTGCCAGTCGCCCTTATGCGAGTCAAGTTCCTCCTCCAACGGCTCCAACGCCGCTGGATTATGGTCGCCGCCGATGGACTCAACCACCGCAGAAACGGGGATGACCAAACCCCCTGGGGGCACGACGATGGAGCTCGCAGGCTTCGCCGCGGCTTCGCTCGACGCCGTCATGGAAGGGGAAGTGCTGCTGCTGGCCATGGAGTGAGTATGGAGGTGACTGGTGCGAATTAGGGCTAGGGTTTTTTTGAGAGTTTTTGCGGAGAGCTCGAGGAGGCACGCGCTGGAGGAAGAAAACGATGCGAGGAGAATGAGGTAAAAGGTGAAAATTCCACCACGGTTACTATTTATCATCTCCAGCATCGAGATTCGTGCAGCTTGATCAGACGGTTGCCGCGTAGACAACGTGTTCGTGAACGTGTGCGGAAATTTCGCCACGTTTCCAACCGTCGCCGCCAACGGTTCGTACCGCTCACGCGGGAAAATCGGACATGATTGTGTTCTCTGCATGTGTGAGTTACGAGGCATCGCTGACCTAAGCCTACGTCGCCCTAGCTGACACAGGCAGATGAGCCGTCACATCGAAGATTCCGGCATGGACGGATCCAGTCCGGCTACGGAAGAGTACGATGGAAGATTCAGCATTTCTCCGACTTACAAGTTGAAGACGGAGAAAACCTTGCAGGGTTCTTTGGGAGGACTACAAGATATTGCTTGACGATTTTCCGACATCTATCTAGACGGAGCATTCCACAAGAAGAGGCAAGACGGTGCAAGATCTTGGAGTTCTCCGGGGGCTACTGTTGGGGATATGCTATATGGGTATCCCTATAGCATGTCTCTTATTCGGCTAACCCGGGTGGCCCACAGTTGGTAGCATGGCCTATGGCCTGCTGGGCGGCCCAGTTAGATGGATCCAGAAGGGAGGCCCATGCCGGATAAAGGAAGGCTACGGTTGGAGTCACCGACGTACCCGGAGCCTTAGAGTACAAGGCACACAAGACTAGTAATAAACGGTGTAGGACTCTGTAACATGTCTGGCTAGGACTTTTCCCTGTAACCCTAGGACCTGGCGACTATATAAGTCGGGCCTATGGGAGCCTTTAGGGCATAACTCCACACAATATTAGACAACCTCGCATAGCGAACCAATCCCTGTAACTCGGCGTATTGCCCTTATAGTGATTTATAGCAGGAGTAGGATTCCGCCACCATCGTGGGATCTGAACCTGGGTAAGCTGTGTTACCTCGTAGCCGTCAACCGTCCCCTTCCCCCACGTCTCTAAACACGCACTGTGAGGACCCCTCCATGATGTAGGTAATGTTCCTTAAACTTAATGATATTGAGGACACTGAAAAGAGAGATTTTATCCTGGAAACTTTGCTTAAAGAATTTAATGATGTTGCTATAGAAGCTAGAAAGGTCTTTGATCATTTTAATATGATAGGCTCATGTGTAGATGTTATTGGTACACTAGAAAATTTGGACAAAACCAAACCCAAAAATGAGGAGGAAATTTAAATACCAATACCTTTTAAACTTGTAGGAGTGCATGAAGCCTTGGAAAAGAATTTTGATTGGATTGTTCCTGAAAACCCGTTTGATGAAAATAGTGAACCCAAGAGTATAGAGAGAGGATCCTCAAGAACTTATTTGGATAAGATACCTTGTCTTATTGAAGACATTTCTCGTATTGATCTTGATGCTTCTTCATTTGAAAATACTTGATTCTTGCTTTTTGTGCCTAGCTGAAAGGCGTTAAAGAAAAACACTCTTGGGGGATAACCCAATTTTTATTTCGGTAAGTTTTCCTTTTGTTGAGTCTTGGAAGTTATTGCCTCTGTAATAACCTCTCCTTATCCTTTTGTGAGATTTTTGTGCCAAGAATAACCTCTAATGAGAAGGAAGTAAGATTTGGGGAAGTTGCTGTCCCGAAACAGATTTCTATGCTTCGCTGTAAAAAATCATGAAAAATTCCGGAACGTCGGATTGAGTTGAAATGTTTTGTTTGCATGCCCATGGTATTTACCCAACATTTGTTAGTTTTGCACTTTTCGATTTGAGCAACATAAGATTTTTTAAAAAATCGGTCTTTGCCTGCTAGTCTGTTTTGACAGATTTCTGCCATTATTTGCATTTGCCTCTTAATCGGTTTCTTTTTTAGTTCTCTTTGATCACTTGAGCTTTTAAAAAGGAGCTGCAACAGTAGCTTATGTTTTAATGGATGTTTCTACTTGACTTGAAACTAAACCCAAAGGCTTATTATCTTGAATACACTAATGTTGCTAATGAAGATTGTGTGAAGTTTTGTATGAAGAAAATTTTCAAGTGTAGGGAGAGAATGATGTGATGAGATGAAGTATGGACAAAAGCTCAAGCTTGGGGATGCCACCCGTGTCACGACAAGAAATACTCAAGAGGTACAAGTGTCAAAGCTTGGGGATGCCCAAGGCATCCCCTTCTTCATCAATAAAAATCTCAAGTCTTCTTTCAAGACACATTATTTTTGCTTCATGCACTATTGTGTTGTTCTTGGAGCATCTTTTTTTTTGTTTTTAGTTTTCTTTTGATTTTTTTGCTGCAATAAGTTGGTCGGACCCAACACACATATTTTTGAGAAGTCACACATAGTTCTTCATTGCCTAGAGCACTCTAGTTTTCACTCTTATTGTTCTATGAGTGTTCACTTTTGCTAGCACTGCGTTTAGCTTTAGTTTTCTTATTCTTTTTGCTTAGAACTTTTTAGTTCTTCTTTGTAGTTAGGTGAGACAAGCTCTCTGGTCTTTATTGATTATTATCTTTGTGAGTTGTTTCAAATAAGATGATTGGTGTTGGAAAAGAGTATAATGTTTCATGCTTATAGTGGTACGAAAGGAAGCTTGTTTTGACTGTGGTTTATACTTTATCATGTCATGTTAGATGTTGCTTTGACCATATGCTTAGTGATTATTGATTTATCATGACTTGTTTCAAACAATTGAGATTGCTTAATGTGCCTTGAAAGAATCATGTGTTGTTTTAGCATACAAAAGCATAATATTGTGGTTTCTCCTTTGATGCTTTATTTGGGTTGACTTGGCACATGCTTACACCATGTTAAGACTATGAACCAGTCACCTTAGCCTCTATGATCATTTAGTTTTTGACTTGTGATATCACTTTATGCTTTGATTAATAATGTTTTGTCGCTCTGCATGATTATGGCCATTATTGCTCTCTTAGTTGGTCGCTCCAAGTCTTTTGCTAGCCTCCACCTGTACTGAGTATGAGCTCTACTCGTGCATCCAACTCCCAACAAACCAAGTTCTTCCAAAGAGTCCACTATAAATTCCTATGCATGGTGTGTTACACCATTCCAAGTATATTCATGTGTTTATTTATCTTCCAAATTAACTTTTTGTTATGTGAAAATTAGTGATTAAAGCTCTCACGAACTTGATAGCACACTTTATTTTCTTGCACTTAATAAACTTGAACCATTGTACCCATCTATGTTGCTTATATGCTTGCAAATTATAAGTTGGGAGTTAGCAGAACCATGTTGTCATGGGGAACGCTTTTGATATTGCACTTATTCTATTTAGTTGATATCATGTTGTTTTCTTTATGGATCCCGGCGGTGTGAATTAAAAGGGGAGCTTGTAAGTCCATGGAGTTTGTATATGTGTTAGAGAAATTCCTAGGCGGCTAGCCTAAGTCATGTCTAATCATGGTGGAAACTTGCAGCATAACCATAATGAGCATTCTGTGAAGCATCCTCAATAAAAACCTATGCAAATAGCAAATAAAAAGATCGCTGAGATGCTCATTGTATGTTGCCTTGTCACTTTGATATGGGATAGCTCCTGTGTCATTGGGCAAGCGGTACCCCATTGGTGGTTCTCTATGATACACATATACTTACAATGACAAGAACTTGCTTGTGACCAAAGTTGAATAGCATGAGGTTCAGTACTCATACGCAAGGGGCATGAGATTTTCAACTTGTGATTTGTAAAGCATATACTCATATTTGTGCCACTTTAACCTTAATCACTTCAAGATGCTTATGATAGTGGCAATGAGAGCTCAAAGCTAGTAAGTACCATAATTTTTGAAAGCTCTTTATGAAACTTGAAATCCATACTTCCCTCTGCGAAGGGCCTTTATTTTTTACTTTTTGTTGAGTCTCCATCTTCTATATTTATGCACCAATTAAGAGAGCATAGTTGTCATTCTTAGTTCAATGTGCATTGTCCCAAAACTTGTTGATTGATTTATAATTATGGTATTGCTTGCTCTTAAATTATTTGTATCTAGTCACCCTTATAAACTTTCAAGGTTTCCTATGCATTTATGTTTTGCTATTCCATAAAGGACAAGCTAAATACCACTCTTGCTATGTTTTCTATATGTGAAACAAACAAATGTCTTTCGAAGCATCATTTATGATCTTTTGTTTATGTAACCTTTCATGTTGCAACATAGTTGCTATGTCTTATTGTTAGAAATATATCTTTCATGCTTATGTTAGAGTACTTTGATCCCAGCTATCAATGCTTTACAATACCTTGATCAAGTTTGTGATGGTGCATGTCACCTAAAAAATTATTCTTTTATCACTTACCTACTCAAGGACGAGCAGGAGTTAAGCTCGGGGATGCTTGATACGTTGTAAACGTATCTATAATTTTTTATGCTCCATGCTTGTTTTGTACCAACTATCTTATGTTTTGTCTACACTTTGAGGCATTTTTATATATTTTTTGGAACTAACCTATTAACAAGATGCCACAGTGTCAGTTCCTATTTTCTGTTGTTTTTGGTTTCAGAAAATCTAGTAAAGAAATATTCTCGGAATTGGACGAAACAAAAGCTGAACTTCCTATTTTTCATAGGCGAAGACGAAGTCCAGAGGCCAGAGGGAGGCGCACCACAGGGCGGCCACACCTGGCCCATGCGCGGCCAGGGGCACGCCGCCCTATGGTGTGCCCCCTGGACCTCTACCGACCTTGCCCCTTCGCCTATATAAACCCCTCGAGGAGAAAACCCTAGGTACCCGATCAGAATTCCGCGAAAAAGTCTGTAGCCGCCACCATCGTCCCTAGATTGGGAGGGATCTGAAGCTCTTCCCGCCACCCTGCTAGAGAGGGGAGATCATCCCGTAGGCCTTCTTCATCACCATGCTAGCCTCCAGAGTGATGCGTGACTCGTTCATCCTTGGACTATGGGTCCATAGAAGTAGCTAGATGGTTGTTTCTCCTCTTTGTGCTATCATGTTTAGATCTTGTGAGCTGCCTATCATGATCAAGATCATCTATTTGTAATCCTACATGTTGTGTTTGTTGGGACCCGATGGATATTGAGTACTACGTCAAGATTGATTATTGATTCTATCATGTCTATGTTATTTGTGATCCTGCATGCTCTCTGTTGTTATTAGTTACTCTGGCCAAGTATTTGCTTGTGACTCCAAGAGGGAGTATTATGATCGGTAGTAGGTTCATGCCTCTAGTAGTCTGAGGGAGTGACAGAAACCTCTAAGGTTGTAGATGTGTTGTTGCTACTAGGGAGAAAACAACAATCCTTTGTCCAAGGGCAATTGTATTATTTACTTTACACACTTTGTTTAATGCAATTATCTATTTCTTGCAACTTAATACCCAAGGGTTGTTCAGATGATATCCCGGAGGTGGATTATTAGTCATAGATGTCGTTGGATTACGGTCTATGTATTATGTTGTAATGCCCAAACGAATCTCATAGTGATCATCATGCCATGTACATGCATTTTTATGCATTCTCTATCTGTCAATTTCCCAACTGTAATTTGTTCACCCAACATGTTATTTATCTTATGGAGAAACACCTCTAGTGAACTGTGGACCCTAGTCCATTCCTTCCCACTGATATTCAATCTACTGTTTACTGTTTACTTTCTACAATAACTTTCAAGCAATTACTATCTTCCACACTATATGTTTAATCCTTTGTTTTCAGCAAAACCAGTGAGCTTGACAACCTCACTGTAAGTTGGGTCAAAGTATTGTGGTTGTATTGTGCAGGTTCCACGTTGCTAGCAACACCTTGGGAGATGGTTCTTTCTCCTACTGGTTTGATAACCTTGGTTTCATAACTGAGGGAAAACTTGCTGCTATGCTCATCATACCTTCCTCTCGGGGTTTTCCAATAGGTTCTACATCAATAGAGCCACCGTCACCACCTCGATTGATTTCTGCACCTTGGCCATATCTCGATCTAACTTTGTGCCTTGCTCCGTGATGGCCTGCGCTTCCTCCAGTAGTTGCTGGCGCTTCTCATCAAGCTGGACTACGTTCCGTATATTGGCCACAATCATGGGCTCGACGAGCAAATTGCCATACATCACTCTATCAGCTGGAGTGACTTGGGCGGCCGCAGACGTAGATGCTGGTGGCGGCGGATTTGCGGTGTTGGTGTTACTCGGACCGGTGTTGAGTTCATGCGGCTTTTGCGCTGGGTTAGGCGGAGGAGGCATGGCCTTTGCACGATCGTTGTCGGCAGCATCGGCTGGTCCCTTCCCCTTGTCCGGCGTCTTAGGTGGAGCTTGTCCAGGTTGGTCTTCTTCCATCACGCTCCCAATGGCGACGAACACCTCTCGGGATGTGACGGCCTTGTCGGCCTGCTCCTCACGCTTGATATCTTCCTCCATCTCTTGCATAGCTGAGTCGAGCTCCTCCGGGTTGATATCCATATCCTCTGAATCCACGTTGATGTCGGCGTAGAGCGCGTCCAGAATGGAGTCGGAGGATGTGGAGGCTTCCTCGATGCCGGAGGATGATGCTGAGGCAGCAAGGACGTTGACTGGAGGTGGTGGCGGTGGGGGCCTGAGTATGGCAGCGATCTCGGCCTAAACAGCTGCATCAGCGGCCGCGTAACTGTTGATGGTGCAGATCATGCTAAGGTGAGGAGACCTGCTGCATGTTGCCGTCTTAGCGTATGCCGGAGAAGTGTACCGCGGTCCAGTCCTTCCACATAGTGATAGATAGCATCATCATTGGGGTAGTGTTCCAGGTCGGACCGTATCCGGAGCCATCTGGTGAGGTAATCACGGGGATTTTCACCCTCTCTCTAAACGCATCGCACCAGATCGAAGATAGTCACCACACCGACGAAGTGCGATCTCTGCTTTCTAGACGCACGGGCGAAGCCGGCGGATTTGCAGCGATCTTCCACCATTATTTCCAGCATAGGGGCGGTTTGGGTGGGCCTTGAATTTTTCTGATCTAGGCCGGTAAACTCCAAAGAGAGATCGGACTTCGATCCTTCCGTGAACGTATCCTTCCCGTGGGCAGTACGTGTGGGCCTTGACGATCCTCCGGCTTCCAGGGAACTAGTGCCCGAATCGGTTTCGCCGATGAAGAGGTGGATGTCCCTATTTGGGACAATCGAGCAGCGGGTGGGGTTTGTATTCACCGGGATCCAGAACTCGTCAGGAGGGACAATCGGAAACGTTGCCGGAGAATAGAACACGACCAATGTCTACAGTTTGGCCGATTCCCGCGAAGAGCTTTGACCTTGCCTATTGTAGAGCCTGAAGCGCCTCTTGCCCCACGGTGGGCGCCAATTGTCATGGTATTACAGACGAGTACACCATGGAGGGGTCCTCATAGAGCGTGTTTAGAGACGTGGGGTAAAGAGGAAGGTTGGCGGGTACGAGGTGACACAGCTTATCAGGTTCAGATCCCACGACGGTGGCAAAATCCTACTCTTGCTATAAATCACTATAACAGAAATACACCGGATTACAGGGATCGGTACGCTATGAGCGATATGAGTTGAGTTATTTGATTGTTGCCCTAAAGGCTCCTCTAGGTCCGGCTTATATAGACGCTAGATCCTAGGGTTACAGGGAAAGTCCTAGCCGGACAGGTTACAGAGTCCTACATGGTATACAACTAGTCTAACGTGTCTTGCACTCCAAGGCTCCGGGTACGCCGATGACTCTACCGTAGCCTTCCTTCATCCGGCATGGGCTTCCCTTCTGGATCCATCTAACTGGGCCGCCCAGCAGGCCATATGCCTTGCTACCAACTATGGGACATTCGGGTTATCCGGATTAGAGACATGCAATGGTGATACCCATTTAGCATATCCCTAACACCTATCACTCGGTAACAAAAGTATATATCGTGCAAAGGAGTAGTTCGGCAAAATTGGGGTGAGATACTGGCGTTTCCATGATTGTTTTTCGTGTTTTTTAATTACTGTGTTTGGTGCTTGCTTTGCATGTTTCTACTTCCTTAATTGTTGACAATTGATGTTGAAAGGATAGAGATATCGCCTAGAGGGGGGTGAATAGGCAATTTTAAAACTATTACGGTTTTGGCTTGATAGAATGCGGAATTAAACTAACGTTTATTTTATAAGCACAAAACCTAAATACACTAGGCTCAACTAAGTGAACCAACAACAAGTTAAGCTAAGGAAGAAATCACAAGAGAATTTACCACAAGTGATAAGCAAGATGTAAGTACTTCAAGTTCGATGGCTATCACAAGGAAAGTAAGCTCGGGTATAGAGATAACCGAGGCACGCGGAGACGAAGATGTATTCCCGTGTTCCCTTACAAGTAAGGTACGTCATGTTGGAGAGGTGTGGGATTCCATGAAGGATTTCCCAAAGCCACGAAGGCTCACCTTCTTCTCCGAGTCCATCCAACGAAGGAATAGGCCCTTTCCTTATGGCTAGCTTTTCCTCCACTCCGAAGATGGCAAGCTCCACAACCACTTCACAAACTCCACGAAGGAGAAGCCCGGGTTTCTTCACAATCTTCCACGAAGATAACACCGCGGCACCAACCGCCAAGCCAACTAGGAAGTCACCCTCCAAGAGTAACAAGCTCACGGTCTCTCACTCGAACAAATCGTAATGGAGATCTCAACACTTATGCAAGAATGCAAAGCAAGAACACCAAGGGTTCTCAAATCCTTCACTCTCAAATCCCACCAAAGCAACAAGTGCTAGGGAGGAATTAGAGAGGAAGAACAATGGTGGAAACCAACAAATGACTCCAAGATCTAGATCCAATGGGTTCCCCTCACTTAGAGGAGGAATTGATTGGTGGGGATTGTAGATTTAGATCTCCTCTTCCAAAGCCCTAAAAAAGATGCAAGAATCATAGGAGTGAAGAGAGAGGAAGAAAGCTCAAAGGGGTCAACAATGGAGGTCAAAAACATGCTCAAGAGCCTTAGAACTTTGGGGAAGAATCCCCCCCTTTTATACCCCTTCAAGGGGATGACCGTTGGAAGCAAGATGCGTTGGGCGAACACGTTCCGGTGACGAAACCGGCGCCGTTGGAATTTCCGGTAAGAACCGAAAGTTCCGGTACAAACTGAAATAGCATATAGAACAGTTTTTCGGCGGTTTGCCGAAAATTTCCGGCCACAGACTCGGTCCGCCGGAATTCCGCTGGAACCAAACATGGCACACGAAAACGGCGATAACTTTTGCGTCCGGACTCCGATTTCGATGATCTTGGGCTTGTTTTGACGAGGACAACAAGCCCTACAAGATGGTGCATAGAAACATCATAGTCAAATAGAGTAGGATAGAACCAAATGAAGAAAGGTAAGAAGCCTCCCTATAAGAAGAACCGATAAAACCTTCAAACTCGAAAACGCCATAGAAGATGCATAAGAATTCCGTTTTCGATGAATTTGGGCTTGTTGAAGAGATAGCAACAAGCTCAAGAACCTCACATGGAGAAACAACAAGAAGCAACAAAATAGGAAGATGCAAAGAATGCAAAGGATTGAGCTCCCTATGACGATGTGATCAAGTTACCCAACCGAAAGCCCCTCTTAATAGTGTGGCTATGTATCCTATAACCCGGTTTCCCAACAACCACCTTGAGACCGGTAAAAGGAAAACCTAGTAAGGACATACCTTTGCCTTGCGCATCCCGCTTGATCTTGATGACAACACTTTAATCTCCGTCCAAGCCGGAATGCATCACTTGATCATTGTTTCTTCATGAAGACTCCTAATTTGCTCCGCCATACACCACTATTGGATAGCTTCATTAATACATGTCTTCAAATGTCCATTATCACCAATATGGATGGCAAGCTTCAAGCAAATGATCTTCTCAAGATGCTTATCTTGAACTTGCCCTTCTCAACCTTGATGACGATCACCACTTGATGTCATCCTCTCATGGGCTATATAAGATCTTCACTTTTGTAGCATTCCCATGGAAAGATACCTATCCCATATAGAAAACGCAAAGGCACATATATAATGGATTAGTTCATGATGCATAATGGACAAGGCTTACCATACCACAAGATCCATGTGGTACATTCTTTATACTTCATGTGTTGATCAACTTGAAATCACTCTTCACTCTTTGTATAGGTCAACCATGTATCTTCTCATGCTCCATCTCAATATATTGAGGTACATAAAGAACTCTTAATTTGATTACATGCTCTAAATCTTAGCCAATCATAGCTCAACTAATGAGGCTATCATGACATCGTCTTAGAGCCATATCTCGAATTCTTATATTGAGATCACACTCTCAAGATCTTGATCATATCATATTCTTCTCTTCAACTCGATGATCTTGATGCCAATACTCAAGGTATATCTTTATCTTCATGGCATCCATACTTGAATCCAACACATAGATTATAAGCATGACCTATGGAATATTCCTTCATATAAAACTCAGTGAAAACGTTAGTCCATAGGGATTGTCATTAATCACCAAAACCACACATAGGGGCAATTACTCTTTCAGATGTTTGTTTTCCATATTCTCCTCTGGCATGATTGTGTGGCGTTGATTCTGCTCATGTTGGTGGGACTGTTTGAGAGTAGTTTAACGATCATGATTCTCTCAACGTTTAAAGTTATAAAAGTGACAACATCAACTTTAATTTAATAGTAAATATACTTTCTTAAATGTTGATTAGGAATATATTTGATGCCTACAAAATCGGCTGGTATTGATTCCTTCGATATTTAGCAAGGATGATTTGATGGTCCATATTTTTCTAATGTTTTGGTGTCAAGTGATGACCTAGGGACACGACTCATATTTAATAATATTATTCCCTCCATCCCGAAAAGGATGTCTCAATTTTTTCATAATTTAGATGTATCTATATATTAAAACATGTCTAGATTTATGCAAATTTCGACAAATTAGTGACATCATTTTCAGGATGGAGGAAGTAATAATAAAGATAAAGAAATACAAATCAAATTATTTTGAAGTTGATGACATGTGGGTCCAACAGTCTGATCTAGCTGGCCCGCACACAATTCTCTTCAGTTACATATGTCCTGGACCAAACGCCACGCGACCCACGTACGCCTCACCTCAGAGCGTAAACTGAAGAAGAAAACCTGAACCGGAGCGGACAAGAGCGGCGGCTATGGCGAAGGTGGCGAGCGACGACAGGGATAGGGGCGTCAATGAGGAGACACACAATGAGATGACGCGGAACCTCTTTGGCGAACAGTCGGAGGATGAGGAGTAGGAGCCCATCGAGGTCATCGATGAGGACGACCATCAGCGCCACCATCACAACTTGGACCATGAGGAGGACGAGGATGAAGAAGACGACAGATGCAGCCATGGCCCAACCCACAACCCCTATCACTCGGTAACAAAAGTATCTATCATGCAATTGCGGTGAGATACCAACATTTCCATGATTGATTTTCGTGTTTTTTAATTATTGTGTTTGGTGCTTGCTTTGCATGTTTCTACTTCCTTGATTGTTGAAAAAATTGGTGTTTATTTTCCATATTATCCTCTGGTGTGATTGTGTGGTGTTAATTCTGCTTATGTCTGGTGGGACTGTTTGAGAGTAGTTTAACGATCATGATTCTCTCAATGTTTAAAGTTAAAAGTGACATACCAACATCAAAATTTAATAGTAAAGATACTTTCTTAAATGTTGATTAGTAATATATTTGATGCCCACACAATTAGATGGTCTTGATTCCTCCAATAGATGATATGATGGTCCAGATTTTTCCAATGTTTTGGTGTCAAGTGATGACCTAGAGACACATCTCCTATTTAATAATATTACTTTCTCAGTCCTGAAAAGAATGTCTCAAATTTATCAAATTTAGATGTATTTGTATATTAAAACATGTCTAGATTTATGCAAAATTTGACAAATCCATGACATTGTTTTCAGGATGGAGGAAGTAATAATAAAGATAACGAAATACAAATCTAATTATTTTGAAGTTGATGACATGTGGGTCCGAAAGTCTGATCTAGCTAGCCCGCATGAAATTCTCTTCAGTTACATATGTCGTGAACGCCACGCGACCCACACACACACACCTCACCTCAGAGCGGAAACAAAAGAAGAAAACTTGAACCGGGACGGAGAAGAGCGACAGCGACGACGAAGATAGCCGGTAGTCATAGGGAGAGGGACGTTGTTGAGGAGACGCGCAACCAGATGATGCGGAACCTCTTCGATGACCGACCAGAGGATGAGGAGGAGGAGTCCATCGAGCTTGTCGACGAGGACGACCATCAGCGTCACCACCATAACTTGGACCAGGAGGAGGACGAGGATGAAGAAGACGATGTACGCAGCCATGGCCCAGCCCACAACCCCTACAACTCGGTAACAAAATTATCTATCATGCAAATAAGTAGTTCAACGACATTCAGGTGAGATACCGCCGTTTCCATGATTGATTTATGTGTTTTTAATTACTGTATTTGGTGCCTGCTTTGCATGTTTATACTTCCTTAATTGTTGAAAATTGGTGTTTGTTTTCCATATTCTCCTCTGGCGTGATTTGTGTGGTGTTGATTCTGCTCATGTTTGGTGGGACTGTTTGAGAGTAGTTTAATGGCCATGATTCTCTCAATGTTTAAAGTTAAAAGCGACATACCGACATGAACTTTAATTTAATAGTAAAGATACTTTATTAAATGTTGATTAGGAATATATTTATTTCTCACACAATTGGCTGGTCTTAGTTCCTCCGATATTTAGCAATGACAATTTGATGGTCCAGATTTTTCTAATGTTTTTGTGTCAAGTGATGACCTACGAACACATCTCCTATTTAATAATATTAATTCCTTCGTCCTAAAAAGGATGTTTAATAATATTAATCCATTCGTCATAAAAAGAATGATTTAAATTTGTCATAATTTAGATGTATCTATATATGAAAACATGTCTAGATTTATACAAATTTTAATAAATCTGCAAATCAACTTGTGGTTGGGTGGCTACGAGGGTGGTTGTATCCCCAGCCCATCAAAGTTTAAACCCCAGATTTGACACTGTGTGTTGCATAAAAAGATAGAATGTCCTTTTAGTGGGAGATGACGTTTTTATCGACAGCGAGATGTCTGTGATGACTTTGTTAATCTGAAGACACGATCCGCCAGTCTTTCGGAGGTGCTCATAGGGATAGGATGTGCGTGTGTGCATTCGTAGAGTGGATGCATGCATATGTTGTGAACATTTATGATTGTACTATGTTTTTCAAAAAAAATTAACAAATCTGTGACATTATTTTCAGAACGAAGAAAGTAATAATAAAGATAAAGAAATACAAATCAAATTATTTTAAAGTTGATGACATATAGGTCCAACAGTCTGATCAAGCTGACCCCTCCAAAAAAAAAAGGTCTGATCAAGCTGACCCGCACGCAATTCTCTTCTTCAGTTACATATGTCCTGGCCCGAACGCCACGCGACCCACGCACACCTCACCTCAGAGCGGAAACAGAAGAAGAAAATCTGAACCGGAGCGGGGAAGAGCGGCGGCGGCGGCGGCGGCGGCGGCGGCGATGGCAGGCGGCGACAGGGAGAGGGACGTCGATGAGGAGACGCGCAGCCAGATGATGCAGAACCTCTTCGGCGACCAGTCGGAGGACGAGGAGGAGGAGCCCATCGAGGTCGTCGACGAGGACGACCAGCAGCCGCCACAGCAGCAGCAGCGCCACCACCACGACCTGGACCAGGAGGAGGACGAGGAGGAAGAAGACGATGGACACAGCCACGGCCCAGCCCACGACCCCTACCACTCGGTAACACACATCCCTGTCTCCCCTCGCCCTGTGATTGATCTCCCCTGCTCTACTTCCCATCCTGGGCTAGGGCTTAGTTTTTTTTCTCGGGGAGTCGTCGTCTGGAAGACTTGCGATTGTGGTTGCAACTGTTTGAGAAATTGGGCAGATTTCTGTTTCGTCGATCCCGGAAATCTAATTGGAACATTTTTAAGTAGAAAATTCGTAATAATAGGAGGTGCGTGTGTATGTGTGCCAGTCTACCAATTATTTGAGTGGTAGAATCTGTAGATATATTGGGAATTGTGAGCCGTGTAGCAAGTGATCTGGAGAAACGATGGGGCTCTCTTACTTTTAAAACTGAACTTTTAGTCTCGTTAAAGAGTTATAAACATAGGTTCCTGCAGATTTCCTTATATGCCCTAATCTTCATCGACATAAATAAAGCTATCTGATGTTGCATTTGGTTACTCATGTGTTTACCCAGGAAGAAGGGGAAGGCGAGGCGGAGCATGGAGGGGAAGGTGAAGCAGAAGGAGAAGGTGAGAGTGAGGGGCAAATTGGGATGGAAGAGGAAAGTGAGGCAGAGGCTCACCCTGCTGATCTTGATCAAGGAGAAAGTGACATGGAAAAGGTTCAGAGCTCACCAGAAAGAGAACTCAGTGATGGGGTGATGCAAACTGATGCAGGGGGCATGGAAAGTGAAGATGAGGGCTATGAGCAGCAGGCAGTCGCGAGCAGAAGAAGAGGAGCTGTTGCCTCCGAGTCGGAGGGATCCGAAGATAATTATTATGCAGCTCAAGCTCCTGAAGATGAGGAAGCTCCTCAAAGGAGACCAAGGCAAGGAAAACCAGAATTCTACTTGTTAGATTATACATTATATGCTTTCGAGACCTGACATTACTAATTGACCAATTCAATGGTTGAGTAATTGTTTATAGATCATAGATCATCTCGAATAGTGTAGTGACTCATAAGAATCACAATATCATTTCACAGCTCGCCAATGGAGGAAGAAGGGGATCATGAAGTTGTCCGCGATGTGTTTGGTGATAGTGATGAAGATGAACCTGCTCCTTATCGTGCCCCGGATGAAATTGATGAAGATCCACACGTAATATTCAAATCTCAATTTCTTTGTTTCCCATCCATTTTCTATATAAAATGTAGGAATTTCAGAACTCCAGAAGATATCTTAATCAGAGTTACTACTTGTGGCAAGACTCCCTGTTGTTAGTTATTATGAGTTTATGACTACAGAAAGCAATGGTTTAGTTGCTCACTGGATGATGGTGATAATGTGGTACATGTTAGTTTAACTGATTTTTCATTGATAAAGAACAATGGGGAATTTGGCATTTTGTGCTTCCCTATATAATTTTTAGCTTTATTAAGTGGTCACGTGAACACCTGTTTTTTCTTTCTTTTCTTGCATTTGTGCTGCATGAATATGACCAATGCCTCCAATCAGATTTGATGAATTTTCACATCTATTACCAATTATCTTGTTATCTTGGAGCCTTTTCATATGCCCTATGCACGCAATAAGTTTTCCTCACTCTCCTTTTGTAGAGATCTCCTATGGAAGATGAAGAGCAATATGAGAAAGACTTGCAGCCAGAGGATGTTGTGGGTGATGAAGATGTGCGGTATGAATCAGATGACAACCGTGAACTGAAAACAAAAGAGAAACCAGTTGGGCCACCGTTGAACTTGATGGTTCCACTTCAGCAGCCACCAGCTCGACCTGACAAAGTGAGTTGACTACAGACTTAAACCACATCTTTCAGTCTTTGGCCATGCATCCGTTACCCACTGTTGTCTTTTCTGATGATATAATTGAATGTTGGTGCACTTAGTTACTCCCTGAAATCTTTGTACAACAGTCTCATGAAGCATGAAGTCTAGAAGCAGTATTATTTTTCTGTATAAGCCTGTTTTCGTAAGCTCGCTTGCCTATTTGCTTTATCATGTCCAACAATTTTATATTGCCGCTGCATGCCTTTTTTCTGATCTGCATGGAGTACATGCAAAACGTTGCTTATTATAACTTTATATCTGTTACTACTAGTTAATAATCTAATGGATGATGTTCTATTTCATGCCTGGTACTCACCTGGCTGGTATAATAAATGTCACGAAGGGAAGAACTCATGCTGTGACGAACATTATTCCTATACTTGACGATAAAAGCATTTTGTTCTAGTTAATTTTTTCTTTATGATATGCTCATATTAGAGATAAAACCATGCCATGTTTTATAGGCTTCAGTAGGAGTGTTATGATCCATGGCGAATAGTTTTGCACTTCTACAGCTATTCAAGTAGGGTTTTGGCACCTAATGATCTATTATCTTGTAGATGAATGTGATCAAGGTATCAAACATTATGGGGATTGATCCAAGGCCTTTTGATCCCAAAACATATGTGGAAGAAGATGTTTATGTTACAGATGAATCTGGGACCAAGAAAAAAATACGACTGGAGGACAATATTGTGCGCTGGAGAACTGTTAAGAATGCTGATGGCAGTACATCTGTAAGTAGTTGTTTTTTCATGTAGCTGTAGCATTATGATATCGCTATGCATTTATATTACACCACCATCTTCCATATTCTCTCTCCTTGAAGTTGACGAGACATTTTTTAGGATATCTAGGTTATGAACTCGCTAGCCTATTTATAATAATATGATTACATTGGATCTTGTATGTGCTTCCAACTTGGCTGCTTGTGTTGAAAGTAGGGATGAGAGTGGAGCGGAAAGTTTCTGACCTTTAGGCCTCGTTCGTTTTTCTGGGTTTGTATCCAGACATGGAATTTATCCAGGCATGGAATGGGTTGACCCCATCCGTACACCCAATCCCAGCTAACCCCAGTTAATCCATTCTCGAAAATCCCTCGTACGTTTTAGCCGTTCGGCTAACCCCTGCTAATCTGAGATCGCCATCTCCATGCTCTTTGCTCGCTCTGCTCTCCCACGTCTGGAAATTAATCCATAGGTCGAGTGGGTATAATTTTTTTCCAGGCTGAGTTAGAAGCAGATGAGCGGGATGAGTTGGGCCTATAATACAGCGGGATTAAACGAAGACCAAACTTCTGATGGGCTGGAAATAATACCTTGCCGGGCTGGACAACTGGGTTTTGGCAGCGATCCAGGTCAATCCATGCCTCTCAGGGAATAACCGTACGGGGCCTTAAGCGGAAAAACAGAAATGGAAAAAAAATACGGACACGGAAATTGAATTTGGCGCAACGGAATTGGAAACAAAATCCTTCTGGCGGACACGAAAACGGAACAGCATTTTCTGTCGGAACAGATGTGGAAATTCCGTTTCCGCCTAATACGGAATTTTCTGTTTTAGAGTTTAATGTGCATGGCCCAATCCAGCAGGCCTAATATGCGATCTTGTCAAGCCAAACTGCCAAAGCGGCCCATCCCAATACTGGCAACTTAATCAATTTGTGAGTTTGAGGAGACTTTGACGGTTCGACCCTTCCCTATTCCCTAGTACGATGAGCAGTTGCGCTAGAGTTAGGTATCAGGTTTGTCGGTTTCATGTGATGCTTGAGTTCTTCATGATTCAAGCAGTCTCTTGGTTCCGGCAAACATCTGCTTCCCGCTCTGTGTCCTCACCATATTCAGTCCGCATCTGCTTCCGGTGATATCTTTATCCATATTTGTTTCCGGGGTTTCTTTATTCATTTCCGTTTCTGCAAAAAAAAATATAAAAACAAATGTGGCAGCACTAAGTTCAGTCTGTTTCTGCTCCGTTTTCATCCCAGTTGAAAGCACAATTTGAAGCCTCACCTTTGAGCTGTGTGTTTGTTACGCCTAACATAAGTTGCCTGCCACAACTTCTTTTTTTATCATTGTGAGGGCATGTACTATGCCGGTCGCTTGTAGAGACGTCTAAGTGCAAAAATAATAATACAAAAAATTAGATTATGGGCCGAGCACCTAGGCTCCCAACGCGCGACGCTAAGCTAGGTCGTTAGCGACACCAGGGATCTCGCGTCTGTGAACAAAAAAAGAGTCTTAGCGCCTGGCGTCTAGTTTTTCGTCGACGCTAGGAAGTTTCCTCGTATCGTACGGGATTTATGTCTAACCGCTGGAAAAATTAGCCAAGCGTCCGATGGTAGCGTCGGCGTTGTACGTGCCCTGAGTAGCCTATGAAGGTCGTTACTGGTGTTTGGTGCTCCTATGCATTTTTTTTGTTCGGTGTTTGCTGTTGTATTAGTGGGAGTTGTCTTCCTCACCAATTATTGAAGATATTGCACAATAATTTCTTGCAGGTTGAAAGTAATGCACGCTTTGTCAAATGGAAAGATGGAACCATGCAGCTTCTGATTGGCAATGAAGTTCTTGATATATCCGTACATGAAGCAAATCACGACCAGTCCCATCTGTTTCTGAGGAGTGGGAAGGTAAGCTATTTCTTGTCTGCATTTCAACAGCATTACCTATAGCCTCTTCTTTTATCTATACTTTTGACATCATCCACAATAGTTTTCATTGACCTGGTTAATTTGAATTGTAATACAGGGAGTTCTACAATCACAAGGAAGACTTCTACAGAAAATGAGATTTATGCCATCTTCCTTGTCTTCAAAGTCACATCGTTTATTAACTGCTCTGGTTGATTCTCAGAATAAGAAAACAGTTAAGATGCAAAAATGGTTTGATGCTAAGGATCCTGAGAGAGTGAAGCAAGAAAAAGAAAAGGTAACCAACACTCAATATTTAGTCCACTGGTTGTATGTGCTCATTGGCTTGTTCCTGATTTGTGTTTATCCAACTTAAGATATTTATGCTAAGGCTTCAGACATAATAACACCTGTGTCGTATTACATGTTCTCTTCGATCTATCTCTCAGGGGGGGGGGGGGGGGGGCATAGGGCTTGACATGTTGTCCACATTTACGTTTTTTTCTAAGATAGTGGAAGTACTACTTCCTAGTAGGGTCTGCAGCATCAAATGCAGGCATGAAGAGCATGTATTTAAGATATTAAGCCTACAAGTAAAGGGTTCCCTGTTATGTGAGAGAAAACAAAAGAACAACAGTCCAGCCCTTTGTTCTGCTCATCTTTTCTCCTCTCTCTTATTGATCTTCGAACTACTTTCCCTCCCTGCTGGATCAAAGACAGGACTTGGTGCCAATGAGTTCCCTCTCGTTTGTAAAGGGAGGTTGGCAGAGTTGAGGCCTCCCCCCCCCCCCTCCCCCCCCGCCGCTGCCATTGTAGCACATGAGGAAGCTTTAAACTTATGTCCCCATTTATTTTGTCTGATATTCTGCCACTTCATACCAGCTAGCATAAGTCAACATTATTAAACCTGTTGTTTCTGTAGAGTTTGACTTTGGTTACTTCTGAAGATCTACTCAGGTTTTTGTTCCATCCAGATATTTTCAGCCTATTTAGTCTAATGGTTATTGCAGTCATTATTTGGTTTCGACCTGATGATTATGGTGAGAACATTCCAAACATCATATCCAGTAAAGTTGCCATTTAAGAAGGCGTGACAATTATATGTTTCTGTCCCTTAGTTAAGGAGGCATATTAATCGTGTTTCTTGCTGATCTTTTCATCTTTTCTTCAAAACCGATTTCATTTGCTTTTCAGCGAATTTGCCCTTTTCCACTGACATAGCAACTGTACAGGCTGAGGGCCAAAATATTCGAGCCCATTCACTTCTTCAACGCAAACGAGAAAAGGTGAGCCGCAAATATACACAACCATCCAGGCAAAGACGGCAGCTTTCTCCAGGGTTTTTGGAAGATGCGCTAGATGAGGTGGGTTTGTTGTTTCTCTGCCTTTTGCCGATCAAGAAGGTTATGGTATAATTAGCTATTGGGGGTATAATACAGTGTTAGTATGTAGAATAAATAATACTTAACCTAGGCACAGTTTCTTTTAACTTGCACTAGTAAATGCCATTTGAACATTCACCAACCATTTATATCTAAGTGTACATGCCGTTTATGTTTTCATCGTGGGTGTATCGTGTACTAGTTAAAGCTTACTCTAGGTTTATCTGGAATGATGCAAATGTTAGATCATAATTTTGGCAGTTTAGTTCTGTATGAGATTCATTTCATGCTTTGCCCAGTTTACTCAAACCTTTGGGGTTTACCTTCTTGAATGGAGATTTCCAGTTTCTGGGGTGGATAATTTCACTCATAAGTTCTCATGGAAATTAGAGGCACATGCACAGTTGCTATTTTGAAAAGACTAGAGAATATCAAATGCTCTGCTGATTCGAACTTGCCAGGATAATTTTTTGGACATAGCAATAAACGAGGTTGCATTTGATGGGACTCCTGCTTGTGTTGGCCATGAATGTTGTTATGTGCATGTCCATTACTAGGTTTGCTCCGCAGTTTTGGGTAGTAATCCAAATGTGGCTAGAATCCATTCAACGTATCATCATTTTTGGCAGGATGAGGAGACCGATAACCACTACAGCTCTCGGCGAATGGCATCCCGTGGTCGTTTTGAGGATGACTTGGAGGCTGAAGCACAAGCGGAAAGGCGTATAATTAACGCAAAGAAGGTGAGTAACTGAGTAAAGACATTTTCTCATTCAAAGTAACCTACTAGTGTTAAGGCTCATGTGTCTTCTGTTCACATTTCCAGTCGAATTTGAGTAGAGGGGGTGTTCCTCGCAAACCATCATTCCCTCCATCTCGCCCACCAAGACGTCAGGAATACTCTGAGAGCGAAAGGGAGGAGTCAGAGTATGAAACTGAAGGCGAGGACATTGAGCACTCACCAGCCGCTGGAAGGGAAGATGAGCTGGACGAGGAAGATGAATATGAGGAAGACGTGGAGGAGGAGGCTGCCATGTCAGATGAAGAAATCCAGGTAGGATCTCCTTGCCTCAAATTACAATCTTCCTTGTATGAAGTAGGCGATGTGGTGCATTGCAGTGATCTTCCAGTTTGGCAAGGCCCTCTCCTTTGACATGCATGCAAAGAATTGAGTAGTTGGTAGAAGATAAGTACAGGATTGCTGGTCACTTTGGCACTAGGAATATGACCATCCTTCTGAACTGACATTTAAAAACCTGACTTGGTAGATAATTTATTCTGTTGTGGTGCCATGCTGATTTGGAAACAAGATGATAAACTTGTCATTCTGATAATGACCGCATGCAGCCTTGAAAGGAAAGTCATTGCAGTTATTTGCTGTTAGTAACAATAATGAAACTGGAACTGGTGGTGCTGCTTGTGCAGGAACCGAAGCGGAAGAGAGAGTCAGGTGCGAGTGGGAGCCAAAGGCGCAGGGAGGTGGACTCGGACGAGGATTCCCCACCGAAGAAGCAGCAGGTTCATCGTCGGAAGGCAGTCGTTTTCGACAGTGACGACGACGAGTGAATGACGAGAAGAAGGAACTGGCGACTTCAGTGGAAGCCATTTTTCGAGCTCTTCCTTTGGGAAGACGAGGCCAAGGCGTGGAGCGGAGCCATGATGATGAGTACAGCCCATTAGGAGAACCACGAAAGAATCGTGTACTCCAATGGGTCTCTGTTACCAAACGTGTTGTTAAACAATGGATGGATTGTATGTTTGAATGTCGTTCATTTAGGAACAACGATGATGCTGTGAGTCGTCTGTTGTTATATAAGATAATAATCGGATTAAACAAGGCTGTGTTTAAGTATCTATGTCAAGTGTTGCTATAGAGAAAATCGAGGCATCCATGTGCATATTGTAGGCCGTGTCAATCCAAACCTCTTTTACTGTCCTCAAGGAATTGTTATACTCCTACACAATTTTGACACACACCCAGCACCGCAAACTAATCGTAACAGGCAGATCATAACGGTGAATATAAGCGAAGTAAAAAAGAAGCGGTGCAGCCCCTGCCGCTGGAAAGGGACGAGCAATAAATTCAATCTTTGTTCCCATTCAACCAGGAAGACCGAGCGACTGCCTCATCACCACCGACACGTCGTCGTCAGCACGGCGACACCAACGACCATTGTCTCCTACTGCTGTCACCATCCATCTATCTATCTACTCCCTCCGTCTCGGTTTATAAGACTTACGCGTATTTCTAGGTTGATAAATTAACCAACTTAGCATGAGGTACATAAGATAAAAACTATATTATTAGAAACTTTAAATGTTATATTTTCTAATGATATAATTTTTATATTATATAATTTATATTATATAGCTCATGTGGATGACCTAGATATACGCGTAAGTCTTATAAACTGGGATAGAGGGAGTATCTACATCCATCTTCAGTGACGCTGCTCTGTGGAGACAGACAATCAATCGCCGATCTCGAGACGAGGGGGTTCTACGGCAGGGATGCGCTCGCGGCGCGCTGGACCCGGTCCACAGCGGTGGCTCCCTCTCGGGCCTCGGTTGTACCGCTCGGCGCGTGCGGCGCGCGCCAGATGGAGCCCACGCGGACACCTGGTGGCCCACCTGTCAAACGACACCGCGCTCCGCCTTCCTTGGCCGCTTGTTCTTCCGCGGTGGCCTGTGGGGGCCGGTGTCACGTGGGCCCCGCCACCCCGCGGGACGGCGTCCGAGAGAAGACACAGAGGCCTTCTGGCTGGCGTGCTTGCTTCTGTGTTGGAAAAGCAACCGGCGCTTTTCCTTCTTTATCGTTTCCTCTATCTGTCTATCTATCTACACTTTTTGGAACTATACGAGAGAGGTTTACGAACCGGTGGACGAGCAGGGCTGCACCATCCGTCTCCTCTTCTCTATTTTTTTTCTTCTTCCCAACAACCAACACCGAGAACTGACGAACAGACAAAAAAGAAAATACACTGACTCCTGTTTGGGCCTAGGCGAGCTATACACGGCAGACATCGACAGCCGGTCGAAGTTTCCTTGTCCGAGTTGGCACGCTTCCTTCTCGGCGACGTCCAAATTAAATCGGCTTCCACTGAGTTTACGGCCACGAGTGCCCATGGCTCCACTCGACTGGACTAGTCTGCATATTGATCAAGTCTCCCTCTTTCCTTTTCTTTCTCGGCTTTACCGATCAACTTGGTAATTATTAACACAAGTACTGCCCGTACTAATGGGTGGTCCGAGCCAATTCAACATCCCCCGAGGCTTCAAACGTAAATATTTGGAAACTCGAGGGGGTGGGTTTTTAACCAGCCCCCCTATGCTCTTTATACTTATATATATGCCCAATTTAAGGCATACAAAAAAAAGGAAAATAGGTAGGGATGATAAATTAATATTGTAAATATGTGTGCAACATAAAAGAGTATATTTACTACGATACACCTGGCTCATACACACGAGTGCTAACTAAGTCAGGGACTACATGTTTTTGAATGTGTTGCACCTTCTAGCGACCGATCACCTGTCTAAAACATGTATGGTCATTGCATGCTCGGTTTTGTTAGCAGATGCTAACTGCAAGATGGAATGATAATTGAGTTTCAAACCCGTATAAGAAAGTTTAGATAGAGAGACGACAAATGAGAATGCAGAGACACCAGGAGCCACATAATATGAGGTATATTATCGTCTACGCGAGAAATCTATGGGCTCGTTAGGTCAAGAGTGTTGTATGCGTGAAGACATGGGCCATCGAAGACCTAGTATGAGGTATATTGCCGTCTCCGCGAGAAAACTATGGGCTCGTTAGGTCAAGAGCAGTGTGTGCACGAAGACATGGGCCATCGAAGGCCAAACCATTGGCCCAACTAACATAACCGTCTGATTTAAAGCATTGAGATTGTATCGACACAGTAAACAATACATCCTTAATGTCGCTAGCGTGTTTCCACGAAAACACTACGACCCGAGTAGGCCAAGGACGTATTGCCCTATTGTAAGGTGAGAGAGATTGCGGACATTGGAGCCCAAACTTTTGGTCCAATTATTGCTGACGCCAAATTTTATGGACCGTAGTGCGGTAGCGGGAGCATTGCGACAAAATGAACACCAAAAGCAATATATCACTCTAGTTGGGCCCAAGTTATTTTGAACACTTGAGTATACCAGCATTTTTTGCACCAAAAAGATACATTCACAAGTCCATAAGAAAATACATAAAGCAAGAAGCGAATGTAATTACAAGTGTTTCAAGTTTGTATTGATATCGTCTATCTTTGAAAAATAATTATATGCCGATTTTAGACATAAAAGGGAAAATGGGTAGGGATGACAAGTTAATATAGTAATCGTAAATATGTGTGCAACTCAAAAGAGTATTTATTATGACACACCTGACTCTGACACATGAGTGATAACTAAGGCAAGGACTATGTCTTTTCGAATTCATTGGCCTTATACCGACAAATCGCCCTGTCTAAAACGTGTATGATCATCGTATGCTCATTTTTTTAGTGGTTGCTAACTGCAAGTCGATATAGTAGTTGAGTTTCAAACCCCCTACGAGAAATTTTAGATAAGGAAGCGACAAATAAGAATGTAGAGACCCCATTAGCCACACAATATGAAGTATATTGCCGTTTGTGCGAGAAAGCTATGGGCTTAGGTCAAGAGCTTTGTGTGTGCGGCGATAAAGGCCATTCGAAGACTAAACCTTTGTCCCAACTAACATTACCTTCCAATTTTGTGGACCATAGCCAAAGCATTGAGTTTGCATCGATAGTACACACTTAATGTCGGTAGCAACTGTATTGACGCTTCCACGAAAATGTTGTGACCCCAATAGGCCAAGAACGTCTTAGAGCCCAAACTTTCAGTCCAATTAATGTTGGCGCCAATCTTTATGGACCATAGAGAGAGGATTGAAACAGTAAGGACACCAAAAGCAATATATCAGTCTAGCTGGGCCCAAAGTTATTTTGAATGCTTGAGTATACCAACATTTTGGCAACAAAAAAAATACATTCATAAGTCCATATGAAAATATATAAAGCAAGCAGCGAATGTTGTTACAAGTGTTTCAAGTTTGTATTTGATGTCGTCTATATTTGAAAAATAATTATATGCCGATTTTAGGCACAAAAAAGGAAAATGGGTTGGGATGACAAGTTAATATAGTAAATACATGTGCAACTCAAAATATTATATTTACTATGACACACCAAACACCAACACATGAGTGCTAAGGTAAGGACTATGCCTTTTTTTAATTCATTGGACCTTCTAGCGACCAATGGCCCTGTTTAAAACATATATGATCATTGTATGCTCAATTCTTTTAGTAGTTGCTAACCGCAAGTCGAATATAATAGTTGAGTTTCAAACCCCTATGAGAAATTTCAGATAAGGAGGCAACAAATAAGAACGCAGCGACCTCATTAGCAACACAATATGTATATTGTCGTTTGTGCGAGAAAGTTATAGGCTTAGGTCAAGAGCTTTGTGTGCGAGAATATAGGGGCCATTCGAAGACCAAACCTTCGGCCCAACTAAGATCACCTTCCAATTTTGTGGACCATAGCCAAAACATTGAGTTTGTGCCGATGCAATAATCAATAGACACTTAATGTCGGTAGCAACTATATTGACATTTCCACGAAAACGCTTCCACCCGAGTAGGCCAAGAATGTCTTTCCCTATTGTAAGATGAGCGAGATTGCGGACGTTGGAGCCCAAACTTTCGGTCCAGTTAATGTTGGAGCCAATCTTTATGGACCGCAGCGAGAGGATTGAAACAACATGGACACCAAAAGAGATATATCACTCTAGTTGGGCCCAAGCTATTTTAAACATTTGAGTATACTAACATTCTCGCGCCAAAATAATACATTCATAAGTCCATAAGGAAATACATAAAGCAAGCACCAAATGAAGTTACCAAACAAAATACACGGCTAATAAGGTCATATATTTTATGTTACTACCGTAATGCCCCATATATACAAGTTATATTGGCAAATAAGGAAAGGCTCCTCGAAAAATAAGACCATGAAAAGTACAGGACGTGTATAGAAATCAACGGGAGAAATTAACCATAACAAAAGTTGCCATCCGGTTCTCGCAGTCTAGCCCCTTAAGTTTCCACTAATCATACTCCTGTCGTCGCTTCGCCCATGTTATAATACCGGCCTTGAGCATCGACCCCACCCCACATTTCTCTGTTCACACTGACTCGACAGCCTCAGCTCGCCAGGACCTCGTCGGCGAATAGTCGGAGATGGCCTCCCATCGCCGGAGCACGCTCCGATACACAACCACCTCCACCATATTCATCCTTCACCTTCTCGCCACCGCTGCCTCCTCCTCGGTACCCCAAGAACATGATAAGACAGCGCTCCTCCAGCTCAAGAACGGACTCTCGTCCGGCTCCGGCGACGTTCCCGGCCACTGGTCACCAGAATCCAGCGGTCAACACTGCTACTGGAAGGCGGTGAGATGCGACTCGCGGTCCCGGGTCGTCGCCATCTCCGTCCCTTCTCGACCCGGTGGGGCGCTCGCCGGGGAGTTGTCACCGGCGGTGGCTCGCCTCACCGAGCTCAAAGTCCTCTCTCTGCCCTCCCGTGGACTCCAAGGAGAAATCCCCGGTGAGGTCTGGAGGCTACAGCACCTGGAGGTTCTCAACCTCGCGGGCAACTCCCTCCGCGGCTCCCTTCCGGCCACCTTCCCTGAGGGGCTGCGGAGCTTGGACCTTTCTGGCAACCATTTCTCTGGAAGAATCCCTCCTGGTATCGGGGACTGCGCGGCGCTCCGGCGACTTCAAATGTCCTCCAATTCGTTGGATGGTTTCATCCCGCCGCAGATTGGGAAGCTTGCCGAGCTGCGAGTCTTGGAGCTGTCCGGGAACAGGCTCGCCGGAGCCGTTCCGCCAGAGCTCCGGCATTGCAGCTCTCTTGTCAAGGTGGACCTCAGCAGAAATTTGCTCTATGGAAGAGTGCCTTCCTCCATTCTCGGAGAGCTCAAGAGCTTGAGGTTTCTGTCATTAGCTGGGAACAATTTCAGTGGTGAGATACCATCCGGCCTGGGTCAGCTGAGCACACTCAGGTTCCTAAATTTGTCCTCCAATTCTCTATCAGGAGTGATTCCCATTGATGTAGTGGCACTAAGAAATCACACTGTTCTACTGCTTGCCAACAATCTGCTCTCTGGGGAGGTATCCGCCCCTATGTCATCACTTGAAGTGGTTAATGTTTCCTCGGTGGCGGGGGATAGTTCAGTGGTAAATTCTCATCCTCAGTTAAATGAATTATTTACAGTCATCCCCCAATTCAGAAACAGCCGTGTACTGACCGAGGCAAACCTGGGCACGCCGTCTGATGGTAGTGGCAATGGTGGTCACTTGAGAACCGCAGAGATAGTTGCGGTAGCTGCAGCATCAGCTGTTATTGTTGTTCTGTTACTTGTGGCTATCATATACATTTGCACAAGGAGATGGACTCCGAGATCAGCAAGACGATCTGGTATTAAAAGGGAGGTGAAGGTTTTTCATGGTCTTGAAATTGGAGCATCCCTAACTTACGAGGCAGTTGTGCGCGCCACTGGAAATTTCAATGCAAGCAACTGCATTGGTAGTGGTGGCTTTGGCGCGACATATAGGGCTGAGGTTGCACCTGGGATCTTGGTGGCAATAAAGAGGCTTTCAATTGGGAAGCAGCATGGTGCCAAGCAGTTCCAAGCAGAAGTTGAAACCCTTGGTCGGTGCCGTCATCCTAATCTTGTCACCCTCATTGGGTTCCATATCAGTGACCAAGAGACATTCCTGATATATAACTATCTTCCTGGTGGCAACTTGGAAAGGTTCATACAGGAGAGAACTAAGAGGCAAATTGGTTGGAGAATGCTTCACAAAATTGCTCTGGATATTGCTCGGGCTCTTGCTTTCATGCACGACGAGTGCTCCCCCCGCATTCTACACCGAGATGTTAAGCCAAGCAATATATTACTCGACAATGACTTCAGTGCATATCTCTCTGATTTTGGATTAGCAAAACTTCTTCGGAACTCAGAAACCCATGCAACCACAAACGTCGCTGGTACTTTTGGTTATGTCGCACCAGAGTATGCAATGACATGCCGTGTCTCTGATAAAGCTGATGTTTATAGCTACGGGGTTGTACTTCTTGAACTGATATCCGATAAGAAGGCACTGGATCCATCATTTTCTCCATATGGAAATGGTTTCAACATCATTAATTGGGCTAACAAGCTACTCCAAAGAGGCAAGGTTCGTGAGTTCTTCATCGAGGGCTTGTGGGATAAGGCCCCACATGATGACCTGGTTGAGATTATGAACCTGGGGGTCATGTGCACATCAGAGCTGCTTTCTTCTAGGCCCACAATGAAGCATGTTGTTCGACGTCTGAGAGAACTCCGTCCACCTTCTTACTAGGAACAGCATGAAAGGAGGTGATCAGCAGGTTATCACTAATTTTAAGACTAAATTTCAAATATTACTCAAAGTTTAAGCATGACTGATCTTCCTCAACAATCCCTGTCAAACTCCGCCAATGTACCCATGGAATAAAGTTGGTTTACTTTGGGATATATTTGCATTCCTATGTTGATGTGATAATTTAAAGGAATTTTTCAGTGTTTATGTTGCTAATACTTGTTACTAACTCTTCCCATACCATCATACAGTATTGATTCCTGTGCCATGACGTAGTGTCTTATGGTTCGTGCATAAGTGTTAACAAATAGGGCATCTCTTGTGGAGAAGTGTTCCATTTGTAAAATCTCACACATAGCTCGTAAGTACAGGCGTCAATAATCTCAAATGGTCTTTTTGGTAAATCATAATTAGCATCTTGCGTAACTATTTCCATACAGGGAATTTGCCCACATACCCCAATATGGAGGAAAGTATACAACTAAACGTTGGTGCCAAATGTGGTGCTTGGTTGAGAAAACGGATGTTAAAGAGAGGATAATTTGGCATGAAGAAATTGTTTTCCAAAATGAAGTGTCAATGGACGCTTAGAAAAACTTATTTTGATAGTAACATCTAGCAAAGCCTCTCTTGATGCATTTTTCAAGCTGTTAGAGTGGTATATATTTTTTCCCCGTTATCAAGGGAAATCTCACTTTGCTCAAGGACATGCGGAACTGACAAAAAATCATTTGATGGTTCAGCATACGAAGTGCGCTCCTATTTGCAGAATATGGGGAACGAATAATACCTGAATATGATTGTTTCTCTAATTCTGTAGCGCGTCCAGAGGCTTATGGTTATCTCTTATTTGAAATTTGTGAAGATGTCGTTACTGACATGTGCCATTTCATGTGTGCAGGTCAGCCGAGCTTATGGTGAGCAGTGGTCTGTTATAGGCTTATAGCGCAGCAGATTCGAGGACAAGATGTACATATGCCGCCTTGTGTTTCAGGAATAACCTTATTAGTATAGTTAGCAAGATGATAAGCCTTTTTTTTTTCTGGTGAGGAAGAGGGACTTACCGCAACATGTTCAGATAATCAGTATCATTGCAATCGAATTTGCTGGTTGTTAATACGTGCGGTGCGACTATGCTTGAAGCACTCTTTGAGATAATGCTGTGGGATTGGAATTGTTTGCAGCGTTTCCTTGTACAAGGCCGAGAAATATGAATGCCAGCATTGTGAAAGGTGTGGGTAAGGGCCTTTCCAGGACACAGGAATAGGAAAACCCGTAGGAGTAGTATCCTATGACATGTTTGATCATGGCGTATACTCCCTCCGTTTCAAAATATAAGTTTAAAATATAAGATTCAAAATATAAGTTCAAAATATAAGATGTTTTAGCTTTGTGAAGAAAATATATATAGACCAGTTTTAGTACATAGGTTTACTCAGATTTAGAGTGAATTTACACACTAAAAGAAGTCTAGATACATTTTTTTCACAAATCTAAAACATCTTATATTTTGAAGCGGAGTTAGTAGGAAATAAAAACACAAAAATGGATAACAGATCCTCTCAAACTTAGGAAAATTTCCTTGAGGCTGGGCCTAAGGCTCCGTTTGGAAGTCGGTACTTGGTGAATTGAGTGGCAGTACCAACTCAACGTGGAAATGGAAATGAGCTCCAATACCAGCTCTGTTCCCCTGTGTAATTTCAGCCGTAGACAGCCAAAGTCCTCCACCACTACCGATCGATCCAAAATCCAAGCAACGTGGTGTGAGGCTATTTTCCCATAAAATTGTATGCAAAATAGCCTATAGAAAAAATAGATATGGTTGTAACAAACCAAATGAGCTCCATCAAGAACCATGAGATGGCTGTGTACAGTCTACAAGTCTCTGTTTCGACTTATCCATTTCACGCCAGTAAGGCCATATGTTTGAGCTACAATTCGCATCTCCTAAAGAAAAATACCAGAAAATTGCAGCAGACTCGGGCTTTGGCACGTGTTCCCAGAGCAGGAGAAACTGAACAGAGAACGGTATCAACAGGACGTGCCCAGCTGTCTGGGACAATACAAAACCATCCCAAAAGGCATACCAGAACAACAGTGGTGAACAGATGACAGGAACAAACAGCAACAGCTTCGGATCTCACAGGGGAAAACAATAATCGCAAATTTCTCACATTTCCTTAAAACAAACAATCCATTCACTACATGTCTGAAATAGTATAGATACTCAGCAGTTCGAAATCTCATTGACACCCTTAGGCTACTAAGATAATAAAAGATCACAAGCATTGTCCAGCGACACCGATGATGAATGATTGCGCAGCAGCACACTAGTATTGGATTGGTGCCAGGATCTCCAGCTGAGAACCCAATTTCTCCTCCGCAGCCTTCTCAGCCTTGAGGCGCAGCTTGGCCAGTTGCTTCCTCCTGTCATACGAGACCTTAGCCTTCTCCTTCCTTTTCTCCTCAAGTTCCTGCCAGATCAAAAACATAAAAAAGGTTAAATCCATACTCCTGTCATATGAGCCACTCAAAGAGTTATTAAATCTATAAAAATGTCAATACATCTTAAAAGGCATGCCCAAAACAAGTAAGCATAAAAGAAGGTTTTCTAACATCAGCGCCCCCTTACAAAAGAATAAGTTGTAAGTAAACAAGTACTACCTCTGATCCATATTAGTTGACTCAAATTTGTCTAGATGTGGGTGTATCTAGCACTAAAACTCGGGTCGTATCTAGATGAATCCAAGTAGACTAATATGGATCGGAGGGAGAATTTTATTTTACAGAAATATAATGAGAAGGCTCAACGGTAGAACAATAGTTCCTGGAAGACAAGTTTAATACATGCATGTTCTGAGAAAAAATGCACACTGAAAAGACAGTGCAATTTTATGTTCTATGATTTGCTAGCTGAATAAAAAATTCGAAATAAATACCAACATTTAAACTGTACAAAAATAATCCCTTATTGTCATAAGAGGCCTCAGAGATCTTGGTGGTTATGATCGTCAACTGGGGAGTACCCCATCAAGAGTAGCAAATATTTATCTCACATCATAGGCTTATCATGGAAGTACAAGACAAGCAAACAAAAACATATATGGTAAAAGAAAAACCAAAGGTTAAATGAAAACTCCATAGAAAATATGCCACCCCCAATGCCATTATTGATCAAAGATAGCTGGTTATGGAAATCATCCTTACAAAATCAATCAATAAGATGCAGAATCAATAAGAATACACTTTATTCTAAATACCAAGCATACCCATCAAGTTGATTAAATAGTAGATCAAAAATTCACATTTATTGTGAAACAATAACATGACTAGTCAAAAGTAGCTGGTTGTAAGCATCATTTTTGCCAAAAAATCAATGGACATCAGTCCTAGTGTCTGCATCATCCCAGTCATGCTCACATTGCACACAGCTCAATTAGTAAAACAAATGGAATACTAGGAATATGAGATATGTAAACGTTTTACATGGACAAAAGACACAGACTGCAATATATATAATTAGCAAAAATTACAAGCACAAAATTCAAAACCCTATTCTGAAGCAATTTTGATGATTTGCTATCCGTATAATCGAACAAAACTGATATAAAGTACTAAACAACAATTAATTAAACAAAGACAAGAAACAATTCGTGGTTATCACATAAGAGGCCTCATAGATCTTGGTGGTTGTGGTCGGAGAAGTGGCCATCAAGAGTAGCAAATATTGATCTCACATCGTGGGCTTATCACCAAAGCAAAAAAGAAGCAACCAAAATGCACAGCATAAAAGAGAAAACACACGGTTCAAAGAGAATAACCTCATAGAAAATTTGCTGCACCTAATGGTGTAATGGTATAATAATTGATCAAAAGTAGCTAGTTATGGAAATAGTAATTTAAATTGGCATTTATTGTAAAATAACATGACTGGTCAAAAGTAGCTGGTTATAAATCATCTTTGTGAAAAATCAATGGACATCAGTCCTAGTTTCTGCATCATCCCAGTCATGCTCATGTTGCACAAAGCTCAGTGACTAAAACAAATAGAAAATGTTTCACTCAGAATCAAAAGGGCAGTCAAAACCAAGGGAATACTAGGAAAATCACACAAGAAAACACGGGCATGGACAAAGACGCTACTCCAACAAAATCTGCAAAAATACAAGCACCCAGTTCGATAAAATTATTGTGTAGCCTATAACTATCTAAGTTGCATTTGATTTGAACATGAATTCATTTCAAGTCAGCCTATATGTACGTCCCCACCATGTAACAGCTAATATAACAGTAAAAGTTTTGCAGCTATCTACACAGGAGTAATACATCATAGCCCCAAACAACCACATATAATATAGTGAATCAGAGCTTCGGATCTCACAGCACCAACATTGTGTTCGTAGAGATGACAAGGAGTGTGATCGACGCAATGCAACGTACCTTGATGGTTTCGTGGTAGTTCCATCCGACCTCCTTGGAGAGCTCGCCGAGCAGGCAGTAGTTGTGACCCGGCTGCAGCCTCAGAACCCTAGCCAACAAGAAGCCACACAAAGATCATCACTACAAAGCCAATAAAATAGGCCATAGAGGAGACAGCGATAAAGAGAGAGGAGCGTACTTGAGCGCGTCGGGGATGACCATGCGCTTGGTGCGGTCGTACGGCGGCGGGACTCCCTCGAACGCCTTGAGCCTGGCAAGCGCCGCCTCACCGCGGGGGGTCTTGTGCGGGATCATGCCGCGGACGGTGCGCCAGAAGATGCGGGATGGGGCGCGGAAGTGGATGGGGCCGTGCGAGGGCTTGGTGTTCATCCGCTTGCGGAGGAAGCGGAGGTACTTCATCTTCTGCCGGACCAGCCCGCCGGAGACGCTTATCTCCTCACACCGGACAACCACCACGCGCTGCCCGTTCAGGAGCTCCTTGGCGACGATCGACGCGAGGCGGCCCAGCATATGGTGACGCGCGTCCACCACCACGCGACGCGCGGACACACCGGAGCCGGACACCATCGTTGCCTTTCCTTGTTGACTACTCCCTTCCTCTCTGCCTCCGGCTCCGGTGGTGGTCGTGGGTGGCGGCGGCAGAGGAGGGAGAGTGGAGGCGTTAGGGTTTATGACTTTATAGGCGACGGGGAAGTTGGAGTTTGGGCCGTGCGATCTGTACGGGGCCGGAGATAAGATAGGCCTTAGTGGGCTTAGTTTGTGGCTTGACCTAACTAGAAAGCCTCCTGGCGCTAATATTAGCAAGACTCCGCCGCTTACAAAAAAAATATATACCTCGTAGTTCCGTCTCATAATTCTTTTTGTTTTGAAGGAACTTGTGAGTTTTATTAATTTATACAATTATTCGTGGTCAACACTGACACAAAGGCAGGGTAGAACCACTTAACATACCACTAGTATCGTTCTTGCCTAATTGCACTAAAGCATTGCGCCGCTCTATTGCTCACGGCATCCACTTTAAACATACTAATATCCTGATAAGTTTTCAAAAGTTTGTGTCTTACACAGACTCCAACTTGGCGATCTGTCTTTAGTTCCGGCAGACAGTAGTTAAACTGCACGGAGAAAGTAAGACTCCAAGCTTATTGAGATACACTGAAAACTGGTTAGGTTCACTCCCTCCAGACACGTACCTCCGCCTCCTTTACACTAGGACACCATGGTAGAAATTTCCAGTCTGAAACAATTACCTGACCGTAATGGTCATGAACAATGATGCCTAGACCTGCTCTCTTGCTAACATAGTCACACACTACATCAACGTTTGCTTGTAGCATTTACCAAGACTCACCAGTTGTCTCGTGCTTTGCTCATAGCAATCTAAGATGGATTTAACCACTTGAGCTTGCTCGACTGATCCCTCAAAAAATAATAGGCTATCATCAGAAAATAGCAAATGTGAGATACCCGGAGCTCTCTTATCTCTACTATATAATTTTACTTGAGGTGGTTTTCGTTCTCCTGAATTTTCGTCCGACTTTTTTTCTCCCGAGTTTACCCTTGTACGTTTGACAAATTTAACAGACCTGCCACCGCCAAGTTGTACCCGTTGAAAAAAAAAGTCCAGAAAACTCCTCCTCTCTTGTCCTCGCCAAAATCCCCAAAACTCCAGCTTAAACAAGTCCTCCCGATGGGTCAACTACTCCATTCTACTCGCCGCGATCGCCCGGAGCCGGCTCCCTTTTTTCTGCTGCACCGTCCCGGTCACGGTGAGCGGCGGCGGGTAGCGCCTTCTCTCCAGCCTGTCGATGTTCACATAGCCGCCCAAAGTCCTTCCGGCCGAGCTCCAGGCTCGGGCGATGTGGATCTGGCGTGTTGCAGATCGAAGGAGTCAGAGGAGGAGAAGCAGGGGAGAAAGCTTTCCGGGGAGCGCCTTCTCTCCAGGCCGTCGACGTCTTCACAGCCGGACAAAGTCCTCCCGGCCGAGCTCCAGGCTTGGACGGTGAGGATCTGGCTTGTTGCAGATCGAAGGAGTCGGAGGAGGAGAAGTAGGGAGAAAGCTTTTCAGGGGATCGACCAAGTCCGAGGGGACGGAAGGCTGGCGCCGCCAAGGTATAGTCCGTTCAACTCGTTCGATTTGGTCTTCGATGCTATTCCGGCAACGACTTGGATCCCACCGTCGGGGGCTGACCGTTGGCAGCCATCTTCGCTGCCTACGAGTCCACGCGCCAGTGGGTAACCGCAACTATTGCCAAGGCTGCCGGCGCGGAGCTTAGCGTGTGCCTCGCCCCGGCGTTCAGCGACGGTCGGTACTGTGCTGCAGACGGCGCCATTCTTCTAGGACTAGGACGTTTTTTAGGTGTGCTGTCTACTTAGATGGTATCTGCTTGACGTTTTTGTTAGATCATTAACAAATTTACTCGATGTTAGAATTATTATGTCGTGGAAATTGAAGTCTCTTTCTTACATGCCCCACTGACCCAATCCTGGCCCAATAAAATGAATGAAACCAGAATCAAGGTTGAATCCATCTCCTTGTTGGCATCTGAAAGCAGGAGAGCCAGGGACAACACTAACTCCCACTCCACAGAGCTGTTTATATGAATCTGCAGCTACTCAGAGTCTTCATAAGGTGTATTGTGCCATGGCCGGTGTCGGCGCTCGCTTCAGAGAAACTAATCTCGCATGTCTTGCTAGAGGAAGGAGCGAGACGAACTATGTTGTCGCTGGTGCTGCTTGCCGTCATGGCAGCTTTCGCCCCGCAACCTAGACTGGCTCACCATGGCTCATCCCCGAGGTCTACACCATTGAGACAACTACAAGGCCATATAACAAGAACCTCTACCCCTGTCCTTTCTCTGCTATATGTAAATAACCAGAACATCTCTAGGCAAACTCCTTTTTTTTTATCCAGTATTTACGATTATATTCTACCTCCGTTTGTTCTCTTCATGTCTACTACAATGATATCACAGGGAAACTTACCATTAACACATGTGGTATCAGTTTTTCATACTATCTTGACCTCCCAAGATGATTCTTATGGTGTTATCCATGTTGTACTTGCTTGCCTTATATTTTGCCTCACATTTGCTAACCTCTCTTGCGAAGAAATTGACATGTACAATTTAGCAGATTTTGCTGCAGCAAGCGCTCGGTTAACTCACTGTACTGATCATGAGGCGGTCCATCCATCTCATCGAGTTCAAATAGTACTAATTATGTATCCGTCTTTTCCGATTCCAAGCCAATCCAATTATTCTATCATCAGTCTACGTCCACTCTTTAGTTTCCTCGTGTAGTTGTGTTTTTGGTGTCACATCCTATCCTATTTTAGAAATTGTCCAATGTTCAGGAATGTAACTTCTAAGATGGTTCTATTAGGCACTTGAATAATTTTAGAAGATGTGTTTCTAGATTTAGATCATAATTTAATTTACACTGGTTAGCTATACTTGGTTTAGCATTCTATAAAAATATAAGATATGTAATTTATGCTTGGAAATAAAAAAATGACAGAGAGGCACCTGTATCTGTAGAGAAAACTATAGACTGCTAAGTCCTAAGCAGCAAACTAATTCGATACTGCAGATGATCAATCCTTCCCACTATCTTATGGAGACAATATTAAAGTCCATTAAACATGGAGGAAAGATACATGGCATTATAGCAACAAAAAATTCTGATGTAATAGTAGATAGCAATCTGCACAAACGGACAAATGGTAACTTGACTAGAAAAAGATAAGAAAAGAAAATTAAAAGACCGTAGCAACGCACGGGCAATCAACTAGTAGATATATAGTTCTCTTAAGGCTTCATCCTCTATTTCCTTTATGATCAAACATGAAAGTCCGTCAACAGCAAATAGGAATAAATAAGGTAACATAGTATCACCTTGATGAAGCCCACACGAAGGAAAGAAAGAGTCCAACAAGTGTCCGTTAAAACGAATTGAATAGCGTACGGTGGTCACATACACTATCACCCACGGTATCCATTGACTGTGAAAGTTCAGTTTCGCTAAAACTCTTTCCAAGAACATCCAATCAACGTGGTCATACGCCTTGGTCAAATCCAATTTGTATGCACAAAATTTTGATCTCACCGCCAAACTCGTTTAAATAGCATGGATACATTCTAACGCAACCAAAGCATTATCTATAATTTGCCTCCCTGGTATAAATTTAAAAGCACTCTGCATAGAAGATATGATATCCTGTAGCAGAAGGGGAAGTCGATTAACCATGCATATTGACACCATTTTAAATACCACATTAAAGAGACTTATTGGCCTAAAGTCCTTGAGCTTTTCTGGATCATTCTTCTTAGAAATTAGGACAATGGCCGTATCATTGACATGGTCAGGCATGATGCCATCCTCAAAGAAACGTTGTACCGCTCGTACCACATTGTGTCGGAGAATATTCCAATTTCTTTGCAAGAAGCGAAGCTAGAAAACCATCCGGTCTCAGGGCTTTTAAAGGGCCAATTTGAAAAAAGTGCATCACTAATTTCTTTCTCGTAAAAAGGTGCACAAATCCTCTCATTCATTTGGTCTTCAAGACATGTTTGCATCAGCTCCCTTACAATCCCAGGGTCTGTTTGATCATCATGAGTATATAAATTCTAGAAAAATTCCCGAGCCATCGATTCCATCTCATTTATGTTTGAAGTCTACGTACCATCCCCTTGTTTTAACTTACGGGTTTTATTCTTTTTATTTCTCTATGATGCCTTCCGATGAAACTACTTCGTATTCCGGTTGCCTCGCGTAGCCACGCAATACACGATACTTGCATCTAGTGATTTTTTTCCATGTATAGCAACTCGTCCATTTCACGCATAATCTCATGTCGTGCCTGCATATTTAACTCGTACGTGTTTTGCTGCAAGGAATCAAGTTGAGCCATCATGCTCTCAAGCTCTTTAGGAATAGATTTAAAATGCTTTCCCTTCCACCAGTATAAGCTAGACATCACATGACGCAGCGAGTTGTTTATGTCACCGAGGTCATGCGTTGGCACTTGATGGGAACAGGCTTCCTCAACAGCAGCAGCTAGTGACGGTTCTCTTTAGGGAAAATTTGCTAGAGGACACCATTATTTTTTGGCGTTTGCCGAAACACACCGCTGGAATGTGTCTTTGCTGAATACCATTATAATTTTATGGCACATTTGCCAGGACACACTGCATGCCACAAATGGAAAGTTTGACATATGTCCGATTTGAACATTTTTTTTCTCTAATTCAAATTCACCAAATCCAGTATATGCATATACCGAACATGAATTAGAAACTATACGTAAGTTCATATCAAGTTGGAACATCGCCAAGTCGCCATCCATTGCAGCATGCAGCATCGTGGTTAAGAAAAAAAATCAACGAGGGAATTGGGAAAAAGCTGGACAGTTTTTTTTATCTGAAACATCTTGCATTTCAATTAAAATTCTAGACATATTTGCAACAAGGTAAAAAGGTCTAAAACATCAAATTTTCCGTTTTGGGCAGTACAGTGTGTTCTAGCAAATGTCACGAAATAATAATGGTACTGGGCAAAGCCACATTCCAATAGTGTGTTTTAGCAAACGCCGGAAAATAACGGTGTCCTCTAGCAAATTTTCCCTTCTCTTTACCATACTACTTCACATCGGTGCAAAGGCCGCTTAGTCCTGTAGTTACTAGCATTCTCAACTGACAACAACAGCGGAAGTGATCCGAGCGTGATGATGGAGTATGCCCGAGTTGATAGTCCGAGAAGAATACGGACCAGGCCAGGCTAGCAATAGCCCGACCAAGCCTTATTTTCACATTATGGTCACCTCTCTTTGAATGTCCAAGGTGTCTATGATGGGTGGACTCAGGCATGTATCTGACATGGGCCTGAACCCATGATCCCTGCCCATGACGATCTCTGAAAATCAAAGACCTGAAGGCCTGCATCTAAAAACTCTCAACCGACCTGACATGTGAGGCTATAAGACGACTCTCTGGAGATCCCGAAGACCAGAATAACATGCAAGGAAGATCGGAGATCATGATTACTTGCAAGACAATATGAAGACCTGACGTGACTAAGAAGTACTCGGCCACCATTGATGCCTATAAGTACCAAAAAACATTCACCCCTGAGGGATACGCCATCATCGCCAAGTCTTCGCCATTAGCCTTAGTCATAGCTCTATATTCATATCTCTCGTGGTTATCATTATAAACCCACCGAGATCATCTTGTAGACACATTGTACGATCTCTCGGTCACCTTATGAATAAATTTTGAGGTATTTCTCCCATTATACACACATTTTCATCTTTGAGATCCAAACTTGCTGGCCTGAGCCATCCGCCGAACAAATAAACTCTCTTCCGTTCCTCGGAAGTGAGACTGCGGACAGATCGTGGAAACTATCCTTCGTCAGTTGGCGCGACAGGTAGGGGAAGACTGTGTCCCGTAGATCAGATCTACCATCATGACACCCTAATACTCAGATCGTCGGATCTATGAGGTCCTCGACGACTCGAGCCACTTCGGACACGACAGCGAGGATAGGGAAGCTCGCAGATCTCGGCATAAGGAAGCTTTCTTATTCGGGAGAAGGACATCAAGATTCTTCCCATCTGACAGCCAGTGGGGGAGCACAAGGCATGCGACACGAGTCTCATGTACAGCCGCACTGACCTCAGGGAATCATGGTCGCCCGCCACGAGATGCAACCATGAAGAATGCTACCATGAAGGAGCCATGGAGCACGTCAACCTACTGGGATACGCCGGCATGGGACGCACCTCATTGTCGTGGGCCTAGGCGCTCTATGCACCTCGATGGTGTCCTGGCCAACCACTCAGATTGGTGGGACAAAATCAAGTCTCGCCTCTCTTCCCCGAAGAAGATTATTGGAGGCACCAGGTGTAGGGGTTCGTAGCATGGAAAACAAAAAAATTCTACCGCATGCACACAAACAAGTCAAGATCTATCTACTAGATTGTAGCAACGAGTCGATAGAAGCACTCACCCTCGAAGATTCCAAAGCGGTTGAGCAGATTCTCGTGGGTGATGTAGTCGTACACTTGACGATCTCAAGATCACGTAGACGATCCTTCCGGCGCTGCGTTCCGGCAGCGCTTCCGCAGTCGGTCACACGTTTGGTACTTGATGAATACCTTCCTCTCCCTTGTTCCAGCAGGCAACGGAGGTTGTAGCACTCTCCTCGTGATTCCGGCAGCACGACGGCGTGGTGTCGGAAGTAGAGGGAAGATCCTGCAGGGCTTCTCCTAAGCCGGAGCGAGTATGGTGGAGTAAGAGAGGGCCTTGGCGATCTACGGATTAGAAGCACCAAGGGAAGGTGGTGTAGTCGGCGGCTAGGGTTTGGGAAACCCTAACTCGGCGACTTGGAGTAGCCCTAGGTGGCGGCAGCACTTGGAGGGTGGTGGCGCCTAGGAGCTAGGGTTTGGGTGTGAGAGGTAGGGGTGCGCCCTACCCCTCCTTATATAGGTGGGGAGAGGCGGTTTGGGAGGAGGGAGTCCTCCTACAACTCCTCCTCCTTGGCCGGCGGGTGGAGGGAGTGGGAGTCCTACCCTAGGTAGGTTTCCTACTCTCCCTCCACCAAGCAATGTTCGGATTTGACTTTTCAAATTGGTGTTTGACTTTCAAACTTGAATTTGATTTCTCTCTTCATATTGCCCAGACAAGTGACCTAGTACATGATGCAACCATTCCACATTGTCATGACACATCCATTTAACCTTCCCCTTCCGGAGTGTCGGACCTTCCAGATCCTTCTAGAACATTCCCGGTGAAAACACCGAAATCATTTCTGAACTCTGAAACAGGACTTTCCTTATATGATTCTTATTCTCCGGACCATTCCGGATCTCCTCGTTATATCCCGGATCCCATCCGAGACTCCGAACAACATTCGGTCTCTTTACTCATCATTTCATAACTACACAACAACATTGAATCCTTAAGTGTGTCTCCCTACGGTTCGTGAATTATGCGGACATGACCGAGACACTTTTCTGATCAATAACCAATAGAGGAATCTGGAAATTCATATGGCTCCCACATATTTCTACGATTACTTTGCGATCGAATGAACCATTTACATACGATACCAATTTCCCTTTGTCTCACGATAGTTTACTTATCCGAGGTTTTGATCGTCGGTATCTCTGCATACCTAGTTCAACCTCGTTACTGATAAGTACTCTTTTCTCGTTCCCGTGATATGTGATCCCTTGTGAGCCAGTCACATGCTTGCAAGCTAATTGGATGACATTCCACCGAGAGGGCCTAGAGTATATCTATCCGTCATATGGATGGACAAATCCCACTCTTGATCCATGTGCCTCAACCCATACTTTCCGAACACTCAATGCCACCTTTATAGCCACCCAGTTACGGTGTGGTGTTTGATGTCATCAAAGCATCCTTCCGGTGATGGTGATTAACATGATCTCATGGTCGAAGGAATTAGGTTACTATGTATCAGAAAGCTTATAGCAAACGAACTATTGAAATGACTTGATCTTAATGCTACGCTTATCTATAGGAGTATGTCCATCATACCATTCTCCTAATGATATGATCTTGTTATTAGTAACATCTCAATGTTCATGATCGAGAAACCACGATCATCTATTAATCAACAAGCTAGTATTATAAAGAGGCTTTACCAGGGACTCTAATTTAGTTTACAAATCACACAAGTATTAATGTTTCCGGTTAATACTGTTATAGCATGAATGTAAACATTTATCATAAACACAAAGATAAAATAATAACCACTTTTATTATTGCCTTTAGGTCATATCTCCAACACCAGGACTCTAGGACCCCAAGTCGGGAGATAGGAACCAGACCACTACATGAGGCCATTTGGACTTCAGACAGGGATATCGCACACAACGGAAGCTTGGATGAGTACAAGGGTAGGATGCAAAATACATTTCTCCTCTGTCACAGGACCGGGACACACTAGGATTCAGCCCGACCCCGTCGGGTGATTAGCAAGCACCCAACAACAGGGCAGCTCTTGGGCGGACCCTCCCCATGTTAGAAGAATGTCAATGGCACGACCGACAAGGGAAAACTAGTGCGGGTACCATAGGACGAGCTCTCGCGGATATAACCAGTGCCACATGGTGCATTGTTGGATAGAATTCAAGGCACAACAGAAGCAAGCACCATGGCACCTCTCAACATACATGAACCTAAGGAGATATGAACTTAGGGGAATGGAACCGCCAACACCCTTTAGTCCATGTAACCCTATCCCCTACGAGCTGAACCACCTCTGGACCAGATCTATGACTAGTCAGGTCAACGGAAGTCCTAGGCCGCCATGTTCGAGTCCTCAGAAGCTTCAGAATCTTACACCCCACAGCCCTTCGGCCGGGGCGACCACCTCATCTCGACTCTCCTCGTCTCCCCGTATATACCGCTAATGTACGAATACGGGGGAACATAGAATATCCAACCACAATCAGGATTACAATATCCTCTAGGCTCTTGGATTACTTGTAGGTCCTCGTAAATTAGGTTAGACTAGAGCGTGAAACCAGCAACCCGTATGAGGACACCAAAGAAGTCACGCTCCCTGTTACCTTCGGTGAGACAGGAAAATTTATGACTCAATTTTGCATGTTAAGGTCGTGGACCGACCAACACGTCGGATGGTCATATTAAGATGCAAGCAGCTAACCCTGTTCGAGGACTACCTGAACCCGGTAGACCAGACTCTATTCCTCATGGGTCCGAGGGAGGGTCTGTCATGAAACGGGAGGACCTGCCAAGACAAAGCACTGAACCCAGGGAGCTAAGAGCACACGCACCTCAACCAAACTCAATACCAGAAGATGAAGGCGGCCCGCCCAGAGACTCCCTCCTCTCCATGGCCTACACAATGGCGAGGGCATTCATCTAATGCGTCCTACCCTAGGCCACAGACCGCGGAGCATGAATCCCACTAGAGGGAGCTCCACGACGCCTCTGATGAAGACCCGGGGTTCCAGCAAGCACAACATGAGGCTACACTTCGAGGAAAGTGGATCAGGCCATACACCGCTCAACCCGAGGGCCTGGGAGAGTTAAGACTTAACTGGGAGGTCAGATCCCAGAGAAATCATGGGCAAGCCATCCGTTCGGTAATTCACAGAAGCCAGTCAGTCACAGGTCTCTAGAGAGGTCGGCATGCTCTACAGAGCTATGGACAACCATGGAATGGACCGGATACCCCATGTACCCGTTCGGGACCATGGTGGACTACATGGAGCAGCATCACCGGGCTAACTCGCTTGGGGAACCAACCTGGGCAGGACCTTGTCGCGTAGGATGAATTAGTCCCTAGGGGCTCTGCCAGATCTACACTGAGGGCATCCCCCAAAAGGACATCCCCTTGCCGCACTAGTTCACTGAAATGAAATTGAGGAAAAGCCAAAGGATGGAGAGTCACCACAAGATGGAAACCGTCTGGACCTGGCACCAGGACACCAGCTCCAGCGGTAGCAGCAGTTCAGACTTCCGCACCAGCAACGACCCAGATAACAGCTTGGAATCGAGCAAGGAACCATCTCTCATGCTGGTCAAGGAGGAGAGCAGATACCCAGCCACTCCGGAGGATAAGACACCTGAAACACCTCTTTCTCCCACTCACATATATAACTCATATATGATGGCCTAGGATGTCACTCAGCTCCCACTCAAATATGTCATCCACATATTTGACTTGAAAAAACTACTTAGCTCCCACTCAATTTATTGTAAAATATAGGGTTTCTCGACAATCTTGGACAATCCAAAATTCTTTGATTATTTATAAAATCGAGAATTCTTTACTACAATACACTAGCAATCTCATGACTTGACAAACCTGTCCGTTGTACTAGTCACGACCCTTTATTCAAAATCTTGAAGACTTGAGATCAACCTTTACCAATTGCCAAATTGGATCAATTTGCTGGTGTAAAGTCAATATACTTCAAGCATCACTACATATCATAGTCAATCCTTTGAATTTGTCATAACATTTATGAAAAATCAAGCTTTTATATCTTCCTTTAAGTTTAATTCCTCCCGTTCAACTTTGCAGTTTACTAGAAAGGATTAAGTAAATTACTTAACGATATTAAGTAACCTTTTACTTTGCAATCCTTAAATGCAACTTAATGCTGGCTTTCATGACTCTTAGTCATTTCTTTTTCTTAGGTCCATCCTTGTTTTTTCGTGGTTCGTAGGTATGACTTGTTCCAATAACATGCATGACAAGTAAATCAAAATTGTAGTTCTACAAGTGGCAGAATGTATTCTCGAATCCTACTTTTTTTTAAAAAAAGGTGTTATCTGAAACATCATGATCTTTTATAAATAGTTTTCCTTCTATTTGTTGAGTTTTTTTCCTGGAACATGTTCCGTTGCACTTACTCGACAATTCAGAGGTTGGGTAAAACCTTGCTAATGATTATACTATATTCCACTAACATCTTCCATAAGAAATATTTTCTTGAGGAAATACCATGCTAGGAAATATGATTTTTGCCTTCTTTGGTTTTAGTTGGAATTTGTATTCATATTTTCCTAAGAATACCCTACAAAGATTTATTTATTCGCCATGATCTCGAATTATTGAAATCTCTAGAAACTCGAACATGCCATATCTCATATGGTGTTGTTTACACAAATCTTTAGATGTTCCTTATCTTTAATGAGTGTTTATTAATATAATCTATAACTCTAATTTCTAACGTTAACTTGGTAGAAGATCATTTCCGGACCATATGTATCATATACACTATGTGTAACACTCTAGTTTTATTTAAATAGTAATTAGGGTTGATTGTGCATTCATGAGCATCCTCTATTTGCTTAGAAAAATAATGCAAAGGAAATATTAAAGGAAAACTCAAAACCCTAATTTCATCCGTCTCTTAAAAACCCTCTTGGTATTTATATTTCGAAAACCAAAAGTATGGAGCCCAAACAGTATAGAGGCCCCCTATGTGTTCCAAAATTATTTATACACCCTCTTGTATTTTTTGGAATATCCAAAACAGAAAGAAATTTGAAAATACAAAAGAGAAATAGATTTTAGAAAAGGAAAAGTTTTTGGAAAATAAAAATGCAGCCAACAGCAAACCGGCCCAGCCCATCCCTCTTCTACCCCTCTCTTTGCCGCCCAGTGCAGCTCTCCGCAGCCTAGTGTGGCCCAAACCAGCCGACACGCGGCCCGATACCTCTTCGTTCTTTTCTCCTTTCTTCTTCATCGCCAGAAGGACATCGGTGAGGAGAGCAGCTGCGGTTTGACCGTCCTTCCATCCCCGCGCCGCTGCAATGCTCGCCGCGAGGAGATTCGTGCTACCGCCGCCCCTGGTGCCTATAAGAACCCTCCCCGCTGCCAGGACGAACCCTATCCTTTTCTCCCACCCCATTTCTTCTCTCCGCTAAACTCTAGATCGTCGAAGCTTTAGGGCGCCGTCGTTCCTGGCCGTCTCTCGGTCATCTAATGTAAGATCTCACCAAATAAGGTAGAGATCCCTGTGATTGCAATGCTAGTCCCTGGATCGAAATGCTAGCATCCACAGTTTAAGATGAAGTACACAGATACAAAGGTCATTATTACATCGTCATTTCAGAGATAACATAGTCTTTGCACTCATTATCCCAAGGCTAATACATAGAGTTCATATCATAAAGTAAATAAATAGAAGTCTTCATCTTCATGTGCCACAGACAAATATGTTGAGTGTAGACTCATAACCCTAGTCTCCATCAGAGTAACCTGCAACATCATAAGTTACATCCACAGAGGGTCAATACATTTGGAGTTGTATTGGCAAGTGATACCATAGCCCAAACTTGTCAAGAAAATCCATGAACACCTTGTTCATCATGTTCATGAAATAAGCTGGTGCATTTGTTAGCCCAAATGGCATCACAGTATACTCATACAATCCATACCTAGTGGTGAAAGCAGTCTTAGGTATGTCTTGCTCTCTAATCTTTAGCTGAAATAGCCTGATCAGAGATCAATTTTTGAGAACACTCGATCTCCTTCTAGTTGATCAAATAGATCATTGATTCTAGGGCAAAGGATACTTGTTCTTTATAGTCACCTCGTTGAGTGATCGATAATCTATGCATAGATTTTGACTTCTGTATTTCTTCTCCACAAACAGAACTGGTGCACCCCAAGACGAAGAACTTGGTTGGATAAATCCTTTCTGCAACTGTTCTATAAGATGTTTCTTGAGTTCTTTCAACTCATCAACTAACATCTTGTAGGGTCTCTTTGCTATTGGTCCAGATCCTGGCAGTAAGTCAATCAAAAACTCCACATCTCTATCTGGTGGCATTCCTGGTAATTCCTCCGGAAACACATCTGGGCACTCTTTCACAATTGGTAAACTGTCTATGCTAACCCTCTTAAGAGAATTTAGCTTACTCCCTTTGGATTCAAAGTTAGACTTGAACCTAATCCGTTTTTTATCCGGGGTTGTGAGTGTAACAGTGCGATTGGCACAATCTAGTACTCCTTCATACTTAGTCATCCAATCCATGCCCAAAATTACATCCAATCCTTTGGAATCTAGGATTATCAAACTAACTAGAAACTTATACTTTCCAAATTCTATCACTAGATCATGACATCCAAAATTTACTATCATCTCTCCACCTGGAGAGCTTACTTTAATAGGACATCCAATAGTTTTAGTTGGAAGTCCATTTTTATCAACAAATGCTCTTGATATGAATGGATGCGATGCGCCGGTATCAAAAAGAACAAGTGCTGGAAAAGAGTTAAGCTTGAACTTACCAGCCACAACATCAAATTCCTCATAGATTTCCTCCACATTGATGTGGTTCACTTGACCCTTCTGAAAAGGGTTTGGCTTGTTGGCTCCATCATCCTTCTTTTCTAGGCATTCATTTGCATAGTGCCTAGTTTTCTTGCATTTGAAGCATTCAACCTGACTGATGTCTCTCTTAGCAGGCTGACTTCCAATGCCATTCCCACTGTGATGGCTCTTGTGTCTACTCTTGTGGTTCTTATATCCACCATTGTCATGACTACGGTGGTGCTTGTTATCATGGTGACGGTTACTGTTGTGGTGGCTATTATACTTCCCATGCTTGTGGGATCCAGAACCTCCACTATCATCACCATGGGAACGCTTGTGTGACAATCCCGAACTATGCTTATCAAAGTGATGCTTCCTCTTCCTATTCTCCACCTGTTTCATCTTGCTTTCCAAGATGGTGGATTTGTCACACAGTGATTGATAAGTTGGGACATATGCAACAGACAACTGCATGCACATCTCATCATTCATCCCTTCAAGGAATTTTCCTTCCTCTTAGCATCAGTGTCAACATCATCCGGTGCATGGCGTGCCAATTGTTGAACTCCTCAATATATTCTGCCACACTGCGTGACGTTGCTTAAGATTGTGGAACTCCTCCTTCTTCAAACCCATCACTCCTAAAGAGATATGGGCAGTGCGAAATCCATCTTCGAATATTGCCCAAGTCACTTCCTCAATAGGAGTAGTGATTTGAAAGTTGTCCCACCATGTGGTTGCTGGTCCTTCAAGCAGGTGTGCTGCAAATCTGACCTTTTCCTTATCAGTGCAGCCCACAGTGACCAAGTCCTTGTTCACAGAACATAACCAGTGATTGGCTACCATAGGATCAGTGGTTCCCGAGAACTTTGCAGGCCTCAACCTCAAAAACCTTGTAAGCATATCAAAAGCTGGTGGATTGTTTTTATTGTTGTTGTTGTTGTTGTTGTGGTTGTTGTTGTTGTTTTTATTGTTGTTGTTATTATTGTTGTTGTTGTTGATGTTGTTGTTGTTGTTGTTGGTGGTGGTGGTGGTGGTGGTGGTGCTGTTGGTGCTATTGTTGCTGTTGTTGCTGTTGTTGTTGTTGTTGTTGTTGCTGCTGCTGGTGCTGCTGGTGCTGCTGTTGCTGTTGCTGTTGCTGTTGCTGTTGCTGTTGTTGTTGTTGTTGTTGTTGTTGTTGTTGTTGTTGTGGTTCTGATTCTGATTCGCCATGAACTGGGTCATCATTTGCATCAACTGAGTTTGGGCTATCATCAGCTGCTGCATCTCATTGCCATTGTTGTTATTGTTGTTTTGGTTGGGATTGGCACGACGGGGAGGCATCTGTGGTTTCAATAAGGATAAGTAATGAGATATAACCCATAGATACTAATATGCATAATACATCACATAGCAACAATCACAAATAATCAAGCACAAGATAAACTTAGAGTTTAAACAACGTGAACAACAAGTTTTGGAAAAGTAAACACACTACAAAGCCATCCACATGTTGGATGATCACTGCGACCCGATAAATAAAAGGATGATAGATAGGTAGATAGCCGAGTAGTCAACGGTACTTCTCCATGTTGACCTCCTCGTCCACTAGAGTAAGTCCTGCTGTCTCCATTGCTGTCTTGTATTCCTCCACGTTGGTGTTCAAAGTATCGACCTTCGCCTAGAGAGCTCTCTTCTGCGAGCGCAACCTCTCTATCACTCCCTGCTGAGTCTCTAGCTCAAGGTCCTTGAGCTCTATCTCGGCCTTCATCTCTTTGATCTTCTTGTTCCTATATTGTACTCTCTTCTCTTGATTCTTGAACCTCTTGTATTGGCTCTCGAACCTAGCCTCCATCTCCTTGATGATATCATCCAGCTACGCGAAGGCCTTGTCCTTCTCCCTCAACTGGACCTGTAGCTCGTCATTGCTAAGCATGAAGTTTGTCCTATCAGTGTCGAGGTGTCTAACAAGGCTCTCTAGGTTCTGAAGATACAGACGCACTGGCTCAATAGTCTCTCTAGTGGCGTCGTCATACACTATAGCCTCTCCCTCCTCGTCACGTCTCCCAAATGGGTGGAAGTAGAGGCCCCTGAGCTCGGTGGAGTGACGTCCACAAAGGCGTCCAAGTAGCTCCTGCATGACAACATCGAGTCCCTTCTCCTTGTCATCATGCATCAACTTGAAGGCAATCTCCTCGGTGGGTGGCTCCGACTGGCGTCCAGGCCACGAGACTCTAAATCCCCATAGATCCTTCCTCTTGAACTTCATAAGCTAAAGTCCCTTAATATTAGGGAGGGGGAGATTGAGCACACTAGTGAGCTCCATGATACGAGTTCCCTTGAACTCCTCGGCAGTGATGATAACAAAGCTAGGCATCTATTGCATAGGATAGAGAAAAAAATTAGAAACAACACAAGTAAAGAGAAAAACATAAGATAGTGAAACAAAAGCAAAAAGCATACATTCAACAATGAAACACACAAGTCATAACATACAATATCCAATCACAAACACTAAGGTTCAAACATAACTTAGATAAATTTTTGCCATACCACATAGGTTGGTATGATCAAATTATTAACGCGATAAAACGACAAGTGTGATGGTCCAACTATTGGTATACGCACAATTCTCACTCATATGCTAAGTCTATGATATCTTCCCTTAGACGTTTTATGGTGGTCTCTAAGTCTTGGGTATACTTCTTCTCCTCTCTAAGGTCATTTTGGGTGTTGAGCATTCTACACTTGAGTCTTTCACCAAGCTCCTTGATATCATTCCATGCTGCATTCCTTGCAGAGTCAAAGAATGACATATACATTTCTGAGTTGGTGATCATGCAGAATACCGACTCTTTGTGGTTGTTCCCCTTGTTTTTGTACAAGTGGAGTTGTACCCACCAATATTCTTCTCCTTCATCCATCACTGGAAATCCTTTGTACACGTCTTCTCCATGTATTCCCAAGCTAACCATGAGGTTTTGGAGTTCCTTGGGAAACTCCGTCTCACATTCTAAGGTCATGGTCATGAGTGGTCCTTTCTTGACGGCTTCGTTGATGGCGGTCATCTATAAATAGAGATGAGAAAGAAGATTAGGAGAGGTTTTACGAGAAGAAAAAGACAAGCGTGGAATTTTTGCAAAGAGTTGCATTTTTCCTAGTGGTTTCCTTAGTCTAGTCCATCTTAGGGTCATAATCCTACAGGCAACCTGGCTCTGATACCATCTGTAAGATCTCGCCAAATAAGGTAGAGATCCCTGTGATTGCAATGCTAGTCCCTAGATCGAAATGCTAGCATCCACAGTTTAAGATGAAGTACACAGATACAAAGGTCATTATTACATCATCATTCCAGATATAAAAGTCTTTACACTCATTAGCCCAAGGATAATACATAGAGTTCATATCATAAAGTAAATAAATAGAAGTCTTCATCTTCATGTGCCATAGACAAACATGTTGAGTGTAGACTCATAACCCTAGTCTCCATCAGAGTAACCTGAAACATCATAAGTTACAGCCACAGAGGGTCAATACATTTGGAATTGTATTGGCAAGTGATACCATAGCAGAATAGAAGTATCTATTATCTATATAAATTTGGCTAAGTGTAGCTTAGGCTGGTTTTGCTCAAAATAAGGTTTTGTCTTAATAGTTGAAAACACTAAGTTTTTGTTTGATAAAACTCCCAAGGAACCACCAATAGACATTGGTGAACCTTTACCCTTGTTCAACCACAAGTTTTTAACTTAGATAAATTGGGATGAGGAGATCCTTGATTGCTTTAATGTCTTTGATGCTCAAATTGTCCGTTACCGTGGACACGGCTAAGTACTTAGGTTTTACCCTCTCGAGAGGTGGTGCACTTTCCCCACAAGACTCGACATGCATCAAGACGAGACTTTTTATAAGCATTCCCTTAGACCCCATGGACGCGTTCCATCCTACCAACCCTACCACCAACTGTCCATCTGGCTAAGTTCTTGCAACCTACTTGGTCAAGACAGAGCCCATATGCCATGTGGTTGCACTAGAAGCTTCTCAACACTAAACATCTCAAATCACATTGTTCCTGGGTGGCCATCCACAAGTGTGATACACAAGGTAAACCATAGACATGGGCCTTGTGTAACCACTCAACATAAACCAATCTTTCCATTCCACTCAGGTGATTCATTCACATAGTTGTTTTATTAATCAAAATCACAAGTCATAGACTTAGCGATATTTCATAGCATGAATATTCCACCCTTGTATTCTACTAGCTAGGCTAATCATACTAGTATAGAAAGTTTCTTAACTTAGGGAAAATCTACTAAGACAACATCCACTAGGATTTACCATAGCATAGATTTACTTAGAAAAATTCCCAATGCAAGTCCTACTCAAAATATCACTAGTGCATAGACAAAATAGTAGGACAAAAATATGAAGCATCACTTTCCTTGGTATCTAGGAGAGTAGCAACAGTCCTCACAATCACAATCACCACAATCTACACATAAAGTCATAACACCAAATTTACATTCAATATTCAAACAAAAATACTTATGAATGCATGGAAATGCAATGGAATGATTTTCTAAACTAAAAAATTCAAACCAAATAGTACTGAACACAAAGTAAACTTTCTAAAGTTTAAATAAACCAAAAATTACTTTAAAATTATTTTCTAAATAATTTTTATATGCAAAACTAGGCCTACAAATGCTTCTGCAATAAATCCTAATTTTTCAGAAGCAAATTACTAATTCAAGGCCATATATGTGTAGGGCTTAATTTTCTGAATCCATTGATATATTATTTGCAATTTTTGGACAAACAGATCAAAAGTTATTAAATTTACAAGTTTGAATATCTAATAGATCTAAAAACAGATTTTAAATCAAATCCAGTGACATGCGACGCTTCCTGATTGGTGCGTACCGGTTCGCTTAGGATCATGCTTCCACGCCGTTATATTAAGTCAGATCTAACGCACCAGATCTAATCATACATGTTCAGTAAGTGATCTAATCTACACTACATGATACAGATCTAAAGGCCTAGATCTAATCGACCATAGATGGGCGGCGCGCATGGCACTGTCGGCGGTGGCGGCTCTGCCGGTGACACGCCAATGAAGCTAGGGGGTCAGGGGGCGTGCAGATGCTTACCACGATCGCGATAAGATGGTGAAGCTCAACGTGGTCGAGGCTTGGGCGAGGGTGCACAGACGCGGGCGCAGGAGCTCGTCGGAGATGCTGCTGGCGTCAGGTGTTCACGGCCGAGGACAAGGGCGACGACCTAGGTCGCAATCAGGCAAACAAAAGGAATTAGGAGGTGCACAAGGTCACAACAAACACGATAGTTTGAATCAGAGGGCAAGGGGCGCTCGGGAATTACCTAAATTGTTTGCCGCAGTCGAGCGGCGCCTCGGGTGCTCGCAGTCATCAACGGGGACGGAGACCTAGGGTGAAATAAGGTAAACCAGAGGCATCATGAGAAGTGCAAGTACAATAGGGACACACTCGTTTGAACGAGAGATCGAGGGGAGCATGGAGCTCACCGAAATGTGTCGCCGGAGTCGCTCGGGTCTGCGGCGGTGCGAGCAAGAATTAGAGGAGCCTGGCGGCGCTTAGTGTGGTCTAGGTGAGGGGAAATGACCACGAGGGGGTGGGGGTTTAGTAGCCATAGCAGGGGTGGGGATGGCACACGGAATCAATGCAATTTAAGCGACTTCAGCCGCGGCAGTCACTGCGGGGAGAAACGGCGGACAGCCTGGTCGTGGGCGGGATTTAGGGACGACGATGACGACGTGGCGCAGGGCCCAGTGGCAGTGAGAGAGGGGGTGTGCGCGGGGGTGAGAGAGAGGGGGAGGGGAAATCCCGGGTGGGCTTGCTAGGCCGCAAGTGGGGCTGGGCTAGATAGGTGGCACCTGTTTTATTTTTTTTCTTCCTGCCTTTTCTTTTTCTGTTTTGAATTTCTAGGATAGATTTGAATGGCTAATTCAAATCTATTTGAATTCAAACCTTCAACAAGATTTTGTACTGTGATCCTAGTGTCAAAAAGTGTGCTAAACACATCTATCCACTCAAAAACATTTTGAGGTTATAAAATAAAATAAAACCAAGCCCCATATGTATATAATAAAAAGGGCATAAACATGGTTCTATTTGGTTTCAAACTTTGATTTTTTTTATGCAAGATCAAAATGCTATGATGATATGAATGGAATGCATGATTTTGCATTTGATGAAATTTGGGATGTTACATCTAAGCTTGCCGTCGAGATTCCTTCACTACTCTCGATCGGTTGCCTCATCTTGCACAAGCCGAAGAGCTCGCCATCGCCTAAATCGACACCTCGCTCTCTATCGAGCTCCGCCGCCCCCACCATCAATTCTGACCGCCTCACGCCCCATCCTCAAGCTCGTCTTGCAGTTGGTGAGCTCCTGGTTCTCTAGCACCTATTATTTGTGTCATTTTCCTTCTGTAGCACTGCCGCGTATTGAACCTGAGCATGCTGTCGTAGAAGCTCGTCGGAGGTGGAGCTCCGGCGACCATAAAGGGGCGACGCCACCTTTATGTGGTTTTCCTCGCCGATCCCTCTCTAGATCGCCTAAACGCGCTTACTAGGGTGGCCCGTGTCGCCGACGGTGACCACCGTCTGACGCGCCTCGCCGGCGAGTCCGGCATGGATGCCACGTGGCAACTAGGTGGACCCACCGTGGCATGGGCCCCTTCGTCAGTGACTGCGGCTAGACACAACTACGATGTAGAAAGATTAGGGTTAGGATGCGCTGATGTTGTGGCAATGTCATAAATGGTTTAATGGTTTTTAGAAATGTTTTAAAATGGCAGAAATTATTATGAACTTGTGAAATTCAATAACTAATTCATAATAAGTTAGAAAAATATAAATAATATATCAAAATGTTTTGAAAAATAATATCTATATATTAAAGATATTATCATGCATTGTTCAACAACTTTAATCACAAGTTTAAGTAGAAGAACAAATCAACCCCTCTCATGTGCATCCGAGGTTTCTCCAAATTAGGGTTTATACCCCTCGGAACCCCGTTTAAATTGCCAAGCATGCCTTAGGGTTTCATTTTGATACAACTTAACTTGTCATATCATCATCCTTTTTTGAGCATTGCATCGATGCCATGTGTTGATTGTTTCCCTTCCTTTCTGCTGTTTGGTTCTTCCCGGTAGAATACAATATCGAGATCGAAGACCGAGATCAACACCATCGAAGATTAGCGAAAAATACTTGACCAACTATAACCAAGTCAAGTACGAGATGTTCGAATCTCTGTTTTCTAGTTATCAACAGGCAAAGGCAAGCATAGCCCCACCATGATACAATCCCATGCTTTCATAGTATTTCAATTCTTTCCATGATGCATACGATTCTACTGTGGCCTTTTATCGATGGATAGAGTATCATGTCTGTTGCATTACTTCCTTTGAGCTTATATTACCTGATCCACTTATCCTAGCATAACTAGGTTTAGCTTGTGTGCATTGTAGAGCTTATATATGTGTCCTGCTTAGACATACATAGCTGTCAGTGCTGGTTCATCCGGACGATGTATCAAATGCAGAGAATCTAGTATGACAGGAGAAAGTGATAAGTTGAGATCAGTGGTAAAGGTTAAACATGCTAAAGCTTGTATGGGAGGCCACGGTGGTATGTGGTTTTTGTAGTCTCATGCTCACCACCACTAGGAACCGAGTTCTTGCCTTTGGAACCGAGACGAGCGTACAACCACATGGGGCTTGGGAACCCCTCAATTGACTAACTTGCCTAGTAGATTCCATGAGTAACATAGTTCAGGATTTCCATTTGGCATACGCATTGAAAACATTTTTGAAAGAGGAGGAGAAGGAGGTGCATCATAACAGGTAGGGAAGCATGGACCGGGTTGCTTGGGGTTGATAGCACCCATGGTGAACCAACCTCGCCTCACATCTCTAGGGACCGGCTTCGGGATTTAACCAGTTACTTTGGAACCATCCTTAGGGCGTGACTCATGGTCTCGGCTAAAGCAAGGTAAAGGTCGTGGTAAACCACACTCTGCCGGCCTTCCAAGGAAGAGGGATAATCATTGTGGAATTAAGAGAAGGTTGGTACGTGTGGGTAAAGTTGTACACCCCTCCAGGGTTAAATATTTTTGAAATGTCATGTTCATGGTTATGAACACTTGGTGACCGGATTCAAACATCATAGAGAACATTAACCTAATCGTAAAACTTGGTAGATCAACATGTGCTTAAGGATGCTTCCTCATGGGTACGAGGGGGTGATCCCAGATGAGGTTCAGATAATGATGACTTGGTGAATATCAATATGATAATCAATGTTTTAGAGATGTCGCTCTATTATCCCCTTTTAAAATGTTCTGATTAGACGAACTTCTTCTCCATCTTGTTTTACAAACAAAGACAGTTTTATGCAAAATAGCCCCACCAGCCATAAGTTTTGCTGAGTACACCCTGTACTCACCCTTGCTTTGTTGATACTTTTGTAGCAGAGTAAGTGTTCCTATGAATACGAGTTTGGTATGACATCGACACCGACGAGTAGCTTGAGGTTCCTGCCCGCAGCCTAGAATCTGTGGGATGGGACGTCATCATTATGCTTCAGACCTCTTAGGACATTTGTTAAGTTTGCTATACTTAGTAGCATATTTTGCCTTCTGTTGTTTGATGTTTGTGGTCAGTGACCTCTGCTTGTAATATTTTGGTTCTTTGCTCAGTTATGAGCTTGCTGTAATAATTTCCGTATCGTAGGGTCACTGTTGTGTTAGCGATTCTTCACTGGATATCCTCGAGCTCAAGGTTAAGCTTATGTCAGGCTAAGGTTTGGGATTTGTTTAACCATAATATCGAGGGTGTTACACTATGATTATGATGTTTAGACTTATCAACACTATTTGAATTTGTCTAACTATCATAATTTGCGAAATAGTTTTCACAAGTCCTTATGCCAATTTTATTAACTTGAATACATAGTCACTATGGTCAAATCGTATAAACTTTGATATTCTTGCTAATTTTAATATCCACCTTAATTTTGAAGGTTTTTGGACTATTCAAATAGTTCCAAACCTTTTGTTTCTTTAAGCAAATACATGTATGCACTTAAGTCCATAATGTAGTTTACAAAATAATGATAGCCACTAAGTGTAGAATTATAGTCAGCATGTATGACATTCAGTAATTTAATCCACAATCTGTTTTACCAGAACACAATGTTTTAGTCATCTCATCTAGTGAGGCATGGTATGGACAAGTCATGAGATAAAATATCCACTAGAATTCCCGTTTCATTGGAATGAGACATCAATATTGCTTAAACCCTAGTGTCATTCAAAATGATGTCATTATTAATTTTGAATATATTTTGGAAATTTCATGATGTTTTATAAATGCTTAAAGTATTATCATGCGGATGAAGACAAGAATACTATGTTTTAATCACAATGTGAACATAGATGAAATCATCCATAGAAAAGGAACAACTGACTTGTATCTCATTTATATGAATAATCGTCTTGCAATAAGCAAGACTCACAAATAAAGTTCACGCACTCGATTACAAAACTTTTATTCGAAACCATATAATACAAATGATAAATGTTGAGGGAAAGAGTGTCATCAGCCATCAACGAGATTGCTTGTCGTCATCATGCCATTGGCTCCTCGTCCCCATCCAACAACTCTCACACAGACGGACTTGTTTTCATAAAACAGAGTAAGCATCAAATACTTAATAAACTGCATAAGTGTTTTATGTAAACATTTATAACTTGTATATCAAATATACATACCTTCTCGGTTGACAACATTCCCTGTGATGGGATCGACCTTGGTGGTCCTTAGCTTGGCCACAAAATTATAAAATGTATACGATATAGTAAGTGATGACGTCCTTGTAACTGGGAGGAAGCGAGCGCAACACCCCATTTATCACAAAGTCACCAGTCACCTAGTTGCCCATGGGATCCACAAGGCGTTCATGGATATCTTCCATGGTGTCCAAGTGACTCTCCAATGACGAGTTTATTCCATTTTGGCAGAAGTAAACTTGTCCATGTAATCATGCCTCATGATTTTGACTTGAGATGGGAACATATTCGTCAGTCCATCGAGCATATCATATGTGTAGATTTCATGGAAGTGTATCTTCAGGCCAGATTCCATAGCATAAATTATGGTGTACTTGACAGTCATGAAGATGTTACGGCAATCACGAAGAATTGTATCTTCTTCGTTGTTGGAGTAGTCAGGGAAATCTTCTATTGGTTCACGTAGGACATAGAGAAGATTATTTTATATGAGGGCGTCCCTGAGGCATTGGTACCAGTCGATGAAGTTCGACCCATCTAGCTTAAGTTTCTCCCCGTTCATGAATGGACAAGAAATGTCCTGAACTTTGGGAACGACCATGATCTACAAGATTTTTGCAAAAGACTTAGACTAAGTTTATAATACGAGTTTATATTTACAATCATATTATCAAATAATCTCCCACTAAAACTATCATCTCTAAGACAATTTTAGTGATCACACGATCCCTTTACACTGTATCATCCCCGATCATCACAGCCTTTGATACAGCTGCTAGGGTGGACAAAACCCATCGATCACATCATTCATGTGATTCGTCCTTTATCTTTCGATCTTCTTTTTCCAAGGCCATGTATGTACATGCTAGGCTCGCTAACTCAATCTTAGTGAATTCATAGTGCATACATGGCTTGCACCCACCATATGTGAACGTCGATATGTCTAGCATCCAATCGTCACGACCTGCTTCATAACGATGGACTTTCTCTGTTGTGCACACTAATGGGAGAACACTATGGTTGGTATTTATTAGGGATCATCTTATTTAATGCTACCGTTGTATATATAATACTAGCACTCAATAAGACGCACACAGGGAATTAACATCGTATGCAATTTATGTGACATGATATGGTTTTGTTCACGCTTCTTGATCTTCATCGAGTGCTTCGGCATGATCTCAATCTTGCCACCAGTTCGGCGCCAAGTCCACAACGTCACCAGTCAGTCGTTCATCATGATGATGACTACTACTATACAACTTAGTAACAGGAAAGTAAACTACTTTTACCTTAATCACGATCAAAACCACATCACATCACATGCCCCTCATGCAACATAAAGTTAGATGCCTCTACTTTATTTATTGTAAGTTTTACGTGGTTGGTAGGCTTTCGTAATAGAACCGTTTCTACCTACGAACTTTCAGCCACAACATGGATCCAACAGTTGTCTCTACTACACCCCTCTAAAGTCCTCCATTATAAGTGCTATATAAACTATTGTAAGAGATACAAACACCCGCTAACCACTTATACGATACAAACCATATGTCAAGCGTGGAACCAGTCTCGCGTAAGATTACGCGTAAGGTCGATCCAGGCCGCTTCATCAAACAGTGTCGTGATATAAACAAGTACACGTGGGAGGGTAACAACTAGAAGATCAATGCCCACATTCAACATTTATTCTATCCGTACAAGCATAGTACGCATAGATCAGCTCTGATACCACTTAAGGGGCTCGTAGCAAAAAACAAAAAATCCTGACTATTGTAACACCCTAATTGCCTAAGATCTATCTAGGAGTAATGTTGTAATGGAGTGAGGCTTAAGGTAACATACCCTTCTAGACCGAAAACGCTTAATGCTCATGTGGAGCATGGATGACATAGTCGTACTCTCCCAACTTCAAGGTCGCGAAGCTCCTCGCAAGTCACCCCTGGTCCTTGTACGATGATCTAGTGCTACAAGTGACAGCACCCCCGGAACAGCAAAAAGGCATGTCGTAGCGAAGCCGTCTCCTGCTCGTGCAGCCCTTACTTTAGGGGCGCAGTTGTAAGAGAGAGAGAGAAAATCCTGTAAGAAAAATGCCTTAGAGAATATTGGGTGGAAACTGGTGGATTGGATCTTTGGATGCATCTTTTACCTCCCATATGGACCTTCTTATATAGGGGAAAAGGGGGCACCCCATCCCCTCAAGTCCCGGGGTGGGACTAAAGGAGGGAGGAGGTGGAGGCGGCATGCACAAGAAGATGTGATGGCCGTCCAGGCCAGGCGGGGCTAGGTGGGCCACCCGCGTGCGGCCCATTAAGGCGCTAGTGGCTGGGGTGGTCCCCACCTGCCTCCCACCATACGGCGGCGGCTGCCCCCTACGACCCTTCCTTTTGGTCCTTGTTCCCTCTGGAAACTTGGCCCAATAGGGAAGTTGACCCATTTTATTTTTAATCAAATATTTTTTTAATATTAATTACAATGATTAATATAAAATACATATTCAATAAATCCTTTTGACCCGAAACACCTTTCGTTTCACTCCAATTTCCTTAGGAATTTCTCCGAACGATTCTAGTTCTCTTGCAGAACACTTCCGGTGTTCCTTTCTCTTTCATCATGTGATTCCATCAATTCCAGAACCATCTCCGGGTGTCATAAATCCCTAAAATGTGTTACCCCATGGTTCAGGAACATCATAGACATGATTGAGACAACTCTCAGATCAATGATCAGTAGCAGGACCGGATGCCCATAATGACCCCTGTGCATTCCATGATATAAAAATCGTTTGAACCACAAACGTTAACTCCAAATACCTTTGTCACTTTGATACCTGACTTGTCAGAGATCTGATCATCAGTATCATGATACCTTCTTCATTCTCGTTTTCGAAAAGTGTTGCTTTACTCGTTCCCGTGATATTCCATCCCCATGACCTAGTCATATGTTGTGCTGCTTATGAACGTAATTTACCGAGTGGACCTAGTGTATCTTCCCGTCACGCAGGAGAACAAATCCTGATCTTGATGCATGCGCCTCAACCAACACCTTTGGAATACTAACATACACCTTTATGGTCACCTAGTTACGATCATGATGGTTGATGTTGTCAAAGCAGCCTCGGGAGACAATGATTAAACATGATCTCATGATGTAAGGATTAGGATACTTTGTTTCTAACTATTGCAAACTATGAACCAATGACTTGATCGTGTTGCAATACTTATATGGGTAATGTCCATCACATAATTTACTAATGATATGAATTGTCAATTGGCATAAATGCACCATGATTATGAAACCTTGATCATGAGCTGTCCAATGAACTAGTTAAATAGAGGCTACTAGGGACCTTTGGTTTGTTTATAGGGATTTCTATTTTCGTGCACTTGGTTCGTTAGTTGTACTCAGTTTTCCCTAGCTGCTTAACTTTTCCTCACTTTTCCATCCCTATATTATGAAACCCTCGCAGGCGCTCGCGGGAGCTCGAACGGAGGGATGCCGTCAGATCAAAGGCTTGACCGTTACATGTTGACTGGTGGGACCGCGTTGGGGTGGGTCATGCGTTGAGTGTTACGTTACGTGGCCTCGACCGTTACATGCTGACAGGTGGGGCCGTGTTGGGATGGGTCATGCATACGTGGCGAAGGGTGGGGCTGCGTTAGGATGGGTCTTACATACGTGGTGATGGGTGCGGCCGCATGGAGACACGTCGGACCGTCCATTCTCGCTCACCCAAAGCTTTCGCTTCCCCCTGAGCCTGGAACAGCTTCCACACCGTCCCTCTATTGCCCCTCAGTCGTGCCCTCCTACCTTATGTCGTCCTCAGCCCTAGAGCCGCCTCCTCCCCCTAGCCGCAGAGCCCACTCCACCTCCGACTCCACTCTCACCCTACTAGATCTACCCCTTTTGCGGAACAGTATGCAACGCCGCCTAGTGTACCGGCCAACAACTCCCATACTAAGTATGATGTCACATATCGGTTGTCTAGGGTGGAACCTTTTCTTTTTAACTAGTCTTAAAGTGGATGTCGCAGCCTTGAGTTCTTTTTATTGAATTCACAAGATTGAAAATTAGGATGGAATGAATAACCTGGAGATATATTCCTATCTCCGTCGAGCATGGAGAAGATTGGGTGGAATCGGAGTGATCTAACACACAAATTCCATCTAGGTAAGCATCGTTTCCCTTTGTGGATTGATTATAGGCAGTATTTGATCGTGAATCGCTGGTGCTCAACTAACTGCCTTACTTTTTGAATAGGATTGATCTAGCGTTGGCATTTCGGCTGGCGGTTAGACTAGATACTAGCGTAATTCGTGGTTGTGAACAATATCTCTTTGGATTTTACTTCACAGTGGTGGTTGCAACCTCCATAACTCTCAGAGATTTGAAAGATAAAATCTATTCTAAATTCCCCTAGAGCAGTAGCGATTCAGTTGATTTTCAATATTTCAACATTAGCGAGCAAAGATTGCTCCCACTAACTAGCGAAGATGATCTGGTAATGCTTTTCTCTTTGAGTGTTGCGGAACGTTTTGGTCGAATTCGTCTCCATGTGCAACCTAAAGTTGAGCACATGGGAAATAGGGTTAAATCATCATCTGGTGGTCAGACATCATCAGTTGGTCGGTCATCATGTGTCTTTGCTTTCTCTGGTAATAGTGTGTGCCCCGGTTCTCCTTGTAGGTCCACAGCAGTACCATCTGTTCGCACTGCGAGTGGAAGCCAAATCGCTCGTGTGGCCGATGTGGAGTACGAAGCATATCCTGACAAGGGAGCGCCTCTACTAGATGATGAGGATGAGTTGATGTTTCCTAAATTGGTAGATAGATTTAGTAAACATGCACTAGAGGATCAATACACGGAGGAAATTTCCCACGGTGCCAGATTTGATGACACTGATGACGAAGAGAACAAGGAGAACAATGAAGGCCTCGTTTTAGCCGAGTACGATGGTGATGACTTGCCAGTAATTGAGTAGGATAGGGACGATCCTAATATTTCAGAAGGCACCGTATTTGAAACGATGTGGGACTGTCCTAATGCTCTTACTACATATTGCATTTGCACCAATAATGATTATGATGTTATTAAGAGTGAGCCAACAAGGTTCATAGTGAAGTGCCCATACAAGAGGTGTAGGTGGAGGATGCATGCATCCACTATGCTCAGGAGCAGGTTGGTTCAAGTATTACAACCAGTTGTGTATTTTAGATCATTGTGTAGAGTTTGTTAGCTATACCTGACATTTTCATTATGTTTCAGAAAAAAATAACCGGTTTGAATATTCTTGTCCACCTCAAGGGGGACAGCCAAAGGACAAAACAAAACTAGCAAAGACTAGGTGGTTGGTAGATGCAATCATGGATTGGATGAGAGCGAACCCATCACTTGGTGCAACAATGCTCATAAAAGAAGTTTATTAAAAGTTTAATATTACAATACCTTACATGAGGATGTTCTATGCAAAGGAACTGGCTCTTGAGAGGATCAATGGTCCATGGAATGAAAGTTTTCAGTTCCTTTACAACTTCAGAGTTGAAGTGGAGATGGCTAGTCCAAGTAGTGTTGTACACATAGACATGCATAAAGTTCAGTACAAAATAAGAGGGAAGACAATGGAGAAGGAGTGCTTTAGAAGGGCTTTTGTTTGTGTCAAAGCTTCCTGGCAAGGGTTTTTGGATGGTTGTAGGCCTTATTTGGCCATGGATGCAACAACTCTTCATGGAAAATTTAGAGGACAGCTAGTAGCTGCTACTACAGTTGATGACCGCAATTGGATGTTCCCTGTTTCTTATGGAGTTTTGGAGATTTATTCAGAGGAAAATTGGACTTGGTTTCTGGAGAATTCGTGACCTTATAGGTCATCCACCAGGACTTACTATCCACACAGACGCTTGCAAAGGTTTGGAGAAAGTTGTAGAAGCAGTATTCCTCGGAGTGGAGCATAGGGAATTTATGCGACACTTAGTGCATAATTTTAGAAAGAAATTCAAGGGTAAATTTTATATTGACAACCTATGGCCAGCTTCACACATATACAGTTTGAGGAAGCATCTGTATCATTTGGAAGTGTCGTATAAACAAAAACCTACGGTGAAGGAGTACTTGGATGCACATCATAGAATATAGTGGTCAAGAAGCCGATTCAATGAAATTTGCAAGGTAGACTACGTAACAAGTAACCTTGCAGAGAGTTTGAATGCAAATATCAAGTCATTGAAAGGGCTTATGTTGTGGCAAATATTTGATAAGATTAGGCATATGATCATGATAAAGATTGATGTGCATCAAAGAATTGCATCAACAGTATATGGTGGCCAGCTCATCCTCCCATCTTTGATTAAGGCTTTGCATGCCAAGGCAAAACAATTGAAAATGAAATGCATTATCAGAGGAATGGAGGCTGAGGTAACGTACACTGATAGTAAATATGGACAATGGAGGTATCTAGTGAGTTTGGTTGATAGGACATGCCATTACATGCAATGGCAGCTCCGTGGGAAACCCTGCATACATGCATTGTTTTCCATCGGTGTTCTAGGAGGTGAAGAGGGTGAAGTTCATCAGTATGTGTTGGAGTATTTCTCTATTGCCAAATTTAGGACAACGTATGCTCAGAATGTTCCATCCTTGTTGGGAAAAGACCAATGGATGGAAGTGGATCCATGCTTCAAGCTATACCCTCCAGTTTTTACTAGACCAGCAGGTAGGCCAAGGAAGAATAGGATGAGAGCTAGTGCAGAGGGTGGTGCATCACCTCGACGATGTAAGTGCAAACATTGTGGGATCCTAGGTCCTAGGGCACATTGCTAGGCTTTGTAAAAATGCGGTGGACGCAACTTATGTAATGGATGATCAGGCGGGAGCAGCAAATGAAGATGAAAATGAAGTATTTTAACGAGAGGAGAATGAAGCAATGGATACATTGCATATTAAACCAACGGATCAAGAGGAGATTGAACCAAATGCAGAGGATATTGAACCAAATGCAAAGGAGATTGAACCAATGGATCGAGAGGAGATTGAACCAAGTGCAGGGGAGATTAAACCAATGGACCGAGAGGAGATTGAACCAAATTCAAAGGAGATTGAACCAAATGCAGGGGAGATTGAACCAGTCGATCGAGAGGAGATTGAACCAAATGCATGGGATATTACATCAAATGCATGGGAGATTGAAGCAGAGTTCAAACATAAATGAATTACATGAGAGGATATTGAAGAAATGGAGGCAAAGCTTTTTGAACCGTATGAACCAGAGGATCGAAACAAGATTGAACAAATTGTACGATAGACTGAATCACTTGATTCATTGGATGCAGAGAAAAAGAACAAATGGAACAAACAGAAGAAGCTGATGGTGGACTCCGAGAATATTCCATCTAGGATCACCATGAGCAAGGTGATGAACCCAGCGAAAAACACTAGGAGCAAGAAAAAATGAATTTGAATTTGTATGATGAATTTGAACTACTGTCAATGTTTGTATTAAATTCGAACTAGTGTGACGCTCCCAAGTTTGTACGTTGGATAATCCCATAATGTATGTATTATTGCAAGTTTCTATGGTCATGCACCTAGTTGCTTAACACTGCTCAGTTTTGCCCTCGACATGTGGTCAACACATGGGGTTTAGCTAGTTCATGGCTTAAATGTTGACCAATTGATCCAAAATTTGGCACACTTGTGTATCTTGGATTGATTTACCATATGAAATTGGAAATTTTGGATTAACTTTTAATTAGCCACATTTTTATTTTTCTAAGTTATTAAATTCAAAAAAATGGTTTTAGGGTTCGTAGCATGGAAAACAAAAAAATTCTATTGCAGGAACACACAAAAGCCATGATCTAATCTATGAGATTGGTGCAACCAGTTTATAGAGTACTAAACCTCGTAGATCCAAAGCATTTAACAAGATAGGATTCTCGTGGTTGATGTAATCGTTCACTTGGTAATCTCAAGATCGTGTAGACGATCCTTCCGGCAGCGCTTCCGCAGTTGGTCACACGTTCAGTACTTGATGAAGACCTTTCCTCTCTCTTGTTCCAGCAGGCAGCGGAGGTTGTAGATGTCCTCGCAATTCTAGCAACACGACGGTGTGGTGGTGGAGGTGAACGAGTAGATCCTGCAGGGCTTCGCCTAAGCCGGAGCAGGTATGATGGAGGAGAGAGGGCCTCGACAGCTATGGTGTAGGATCCAAGGAGAGGGAGGCTCCGGCGGCTCTAGGGTTTAGGGCGTCGGCTTGGAGGGGCGGTGGCCTAGGTCAAGGCGTGGAGGGGGTGGCCCCCTCCCCTACTTATATGGGTGGAGGGGAGGTGGCCTAGGAGGTCGTGTATACCACGAAAGTTGGCGCCCACCATGGGGCAAGAGGCGCTTCAGGCTCTTCAGCGGGCGAGGACCAAGATCTTCGCAGGAATCGGCGAAACCATAGCCATCAGTCGCGTTCTCTTCTCCGGCAACATTCCGATCGTCCCTCCTGACGAGTTCTGGATCCCGGAGAAGACGAACCCTACGCGGTGTTCGATCGTTCCTATCGGAGACATCCACCTCTTCATCGGCGAAACCGACTCGGGCACTAGTTCCCTGGGAGTCGGAGGAGCATCAAGACCCGCACGGACCGCCTATGGGCTGGATACGTTCGCAGAAGGATCGATGTCGAATCTCTCTTCTGAGTTTGCCGGCAAAGATCGGAAAGCACCAAGGCCCGCACGGAATGCCTACGGGCAGGATACGTTTGCGGAAGGATCGATGTCGGATCTCTCCTCGGAGTTTGCCGGCAAAGATCGGAAAAATTCAAGGCCCACCCAAACCGCCCCTGTGCAGGATATAAAGGTGGAAGATCACTGCAAATCCGCCGGCTTCGTCCGTGCGTCTGGACAGCAGAGATCCAAGTTCGTCGGCGTGGTTACCATCTTCGATCTGGCGCGCTGCGTTCAGAGAGAGGGCAAAAACCCCCGCGATTACCTGGCCAGGTGGCTCCGTATACGAGCCGATATGGCCCACTACCCCAATGAAGATGCTATCTATCACTTTGTGGAAGGACTGGACCATGGCACGCTTCTCCAACATTCTCTAAGACGGCAGCAGGCGTCAGGACGCCTTACCTTCGAAGGCATGGTGAACACCGTCAACAACTACGCGGAGGCCGAAGCGGCAGCTCAGACAGCGCTTGCGCTCATTGACGGAGCACCTCCGATTCAGCCACCGCCACCACCGCCTCCAGCCGCCATCGTCGCAACAGCACCACCACCTCCAGTCATCGTCGAGGTCGTTGCACCTCCATCACCCATCATCGAGGAAATCCTGGCACCCTCCAACTATGTCATTGACGCGCTTTATGCTGATTTCAATGCATATTTAGAGGAGATAGACTTCAGTCCAGAAGAGCTAAACTCCTCTATGCAGGAGATGGAGGAGGAGTACTCGCGCGACGAGCAAGCCAACAACACCATCACGTCCCGAGGGGTGTTCGTCACCATTGGGACGGCGATGGATGAAGATCAACCCGGACAAGCTCCGCCTACAGCGCTTGACAAGGGGAAGGGGCCACTTGTTGCTGCTGACATTGATCGCGCAAAGGTCATGCCTCCTCCGCCTAACCCAGTGCAGCAGCCACAGGAACTCGGCACCGGCCCGAGCAACAATAACACCACAAACTTGCCGCCTCCAGCATCTATGTCGGCAGCAGCCCATGTTACTCCAGCTGATAGAGTGATGTACGACAATCTCCTTGTCGAGCCACTAACCATTGCTCATATCCGGAACGTGACCCAGCTTGAAAAGAAGCGCCAGCAGCTGCTGGAGGAAGCACAGGCCATCGCGGAGCAAGGCGCTAAACTAGATCGAGATCTGGTCAACGCGCAGAAGTCCATAGAGAAAGCTAGAGCAATGGAGGACGAATACAAGACTTTGATACAGTAGCAAAAGGCTAAGAAATCTCCGGCTCGCGTCATCAACGATCCTGGTGTACGGCGCAACCTAGGATGAGCTCCCTCGAAGCCGGCACAGGCCAAGCCATACATTGACAGTGAAGGCAAGCAGGTGATGCCCACCCCACTCCTTAACCTCGCCGTCGCCAAGACCCTTCTGGAGCAGGATAGATCGCCTGAGGCAGTAGAACAGGTCTATGACCTAGTGGCCAAGGCGGTGAAGCAACAGGAAAAGGCCACCTCTCAGAGGCTTGAGTCTGACCCAGCGCTCTGCCGATCTAGCCAGTACAAGCCGCCAAGGGACAGATCACCTCATGATGTCGGGTCCCAGACGGGTTCATCAGAACGAAAACGGAGGGATGCACGCAACAGGAAGGATGTTATCCCCATATCCTCCGACCACGGAGAAAAGACCCGACCTCTTCGCCCATCGCCACAGCCCCGATCCCCCCGACGTCACGAAGACTACAAGGCTCACCATCGTACGGATATGCCCCCACCAAAGCAGTGCGGCATCATCATCCGCGACAACATGGCGCAGACCGTCATGACGGAGAGCGCAACCAAGGACACAAAAGCAGGTCACACCATGACCCTCCGCGTCCGACAAGCAACCGTGACAGGCATGAGGCGTCCCAGGATGGTAAAAGCAAGAAGGCTAACCCACCGCCACCTCCGCCTCCATCACCACCAAGCAGTCACCATGGCGGAAGAGGCATGCGTCGTTCACGCAGCCCATCCCCTATTGACAAAAAGAAGAACTCGGAGCCGTACGATGCATGTTCGCGGATCGACAAGATCCACGAGGCCCGAGAAGGACGATACCTGGGACCACGTTGTTTTGGACCTGCAATAAGGTCCGCAACTTACCCCAAAGGTTTCCGGATTGACCAGACCATCAAGCCCTATGACGGCACCGCCAAGCCAGCCACATGGTTGCAGGACTACGGCAACACGGTGGAGATTGCCGGAGGCAACCCCAACATCGCCGTAAGGTACCTCCCGTTAATGTTGGCGGGCACGACCCGTCAATGGATCGACGACTTGCCGGAGAAATCTATCTACAACTGGCTGGACATGAAAGAAGCGTTCACCAAAAACTTTGAGGGTACATACAAGCGTCCCTGCACTGTGGGCGATCTACAGCGGTGCGTGCAAGAAAAAGACGAGACATCTCGCGCCTACCTCTCCCGATGGCTGGATATGAAGAATTCCTGCGCAGGAGTGCATGCTCAGACCGCCATGGCCGCCTTCATCGATGGGTTGGAAAGGGGCACGCTGCTCCGACATAAGCTGAAGCGCTTGCAGGACAATCACCAGCTTGACTTAAATCAGATGATTCAGTTGGCTAGTGAGTTCGCAGCTGCCGACGGCGATGCTCGTGGATCTTTGCCGGCAACGGCCGTTCCAACTCAAGCTCGGAGGAACAACAGTACAAAGCGGAAAACCGCTCCAGAATAAAAGCAATCTACCAACATGGTCGCTATGACTTTTGCAGGACGAGGAGAAGGCGGACAACATGGCCGAGGAAGGGGAGCTGGTCATGGGCAGCAACGAGGAAGTGAAATCACCTCGGCGCCGCGCCGCGTTCCCTAAACCTACGAAGAGTACCGCGATATGCCGTGCCTCGTACACCTTGATGCCAACGGCAAGGCCACCCACACCAATCGACACTGCAAGTTCGTCAACGACCTCAAGGAAGATCCGGAGTCCGGCTACAAGCAAAGTCAGAAGAACAGATCGCGAGGCAAGGGAAAAGGGAAGAAGAAGAAGGAGGAGTCCAAGGATTCAAGTGACATGGACGAAGACATTGACCCCAAGCACGCCGCCAAGAGCGACGACAAGGGCAAGAACCCCTTCGCAAAGAAGGCTCTAGTCTACCACACTTTCCTTGGCACCCCCACCGTCCGACAACAGAAGACCTCTCTGAGTATCCTAATGGCCACTCTCCCCCAGTCCCCCAGTACCTGCGCTGGTCGGAGGTTCCAATAACTTGGGACAGGACGAACCACCCAGAACATGTGCCCACGAAGAAACAGTACGCCATGGTCATCAACCCCTTGATTGACGGCGTGGAGTGCACCAAGTGTATGGTGGATAGTGGAAGCAACATCAACATCATGTACCTGGATACACTGCATAAGATGAACTTGACGGAGGCAAACCTAAGGCGGACCAACACCATCTTCCACAGCGTAGTTCCTGGTCAGGAGGCTCGGTCCCTTGGGTGCATTACACTTTAGGTTGCCTTTGGCGATGTTAATAATTATCGCCAAGAGCGCATGACCTTCGAGGTGGTCCCCTTCAAGAGCGTGTACCACGTCATATTCGGCCGCGACATATTCCACACGTTCATGGCCAATCCATGCTTCGTCTATAACAAACTCAAGATACCTGGACCAAACGGTGTCATCACCGTATCCGGAAGCTTTACCAAGGCAAGGGACTACGAGATCAATGAAGCGGCTGTTGCAGAAGTTGTCCTCTACAGCGAAGAATTCAAGGAGATCGAGAGCAAGGTCAATGACTCAAAGATACCCACGTCGAAGAAGCAAATCTCCGACTCCGCTCCTGCGTTCAAGGCCGCCATTGATACCAAGCCAGTGGAACTTGTGGTAGGAGATGCCTCCAAGACCGTCGCAATTGGGACTAACCTGGATCCCAAATAGGAAAGCGCGCTCGTCGAGTTCCTCCGTGAGAATAGGGACATCTTTGCCTGGCAACCTGCCGACATGAAAGGGGTACCTAGGGAACTTGCCGAGCATAGCTTAAACATTGACCCAAAATGCAAACCAGTGAAACAACCTCTACGACGCTTTGGAGATGAGAAGAGACGCGCCATTGGCAAAGAGATAGCTAGGTTACTTAAGGCTAGATTTATCCGAGAAGTCCTTCACACCAAATGGGTGGCCAATCCTGTACTTGTGCCCAAAAAGGGAACCAATGAATTAAGAATGTGCGTTGATTACACCGGCTTGAACAAAGCATGTCCCAAAGATCCGTTTGCTTTGCCTCACATTGACCAAGTCATTGACTCGACGGCTGGCTCGGAACTTTTGTGTTTTCTCAATGCATACTCAGGATACCACCAGATCAAGATGAGGAAGTCGGACCAATTGGCCACTTCGTTCACTACCCCGTACGACACATTTTGCTATGTCACGATGCCCTTTGGGCTGAAAAACGCAGGTGCTACCTACCAGCGGACAATGCAACGTTGCCTTCACGACCAAATCGGTCGGAACGTTCACGCCTATGTGGAAGATATCGCGGTGATGTCTAAAAAGTCAAACGACTTAATCTCCGACTTAAAAGAAACCTTTGATAATCTCCGGAAATACAACATGATGCTCAACCCTAAGAAGTGCGTCTTCCGGGTTCCAGCCGGCAAATTGTTGGGCTTCATCGTTTCCCAATGTGGAATCGAGGTCAACCCGGAGAAAATCAAGGCCATCTTAAACATAAACCGTCCGACATGCCTAAAGGACATTCAACGACTAACATGTTGTGTTGCAGCAGTTAGTCGGTTCGTCAGCCGACTTGGAGAGAAGGCTCTGCCGCTGTACAAGTTACTAAAGAAGGCGGACAAATTCACGTGGACGGACAAAGCAGATACATCATTAAAGCAGCTCAATGGTATTCTTTCCTCAGCGCCCATCCTTGCAGCACCCGAGCCTGGAGAGCCGCTGTTAATTTACATGGCGTCAACCAACCGGGTTATCAGCATCGTCGTCGTGGTAGAGCAGAAGGAGCCATGCTATGAGCACGGAGTTTAGCGACCAGTTTACTATGTGAGCGAGGTCTTGACAGAGTCCAAGCAGCGTTAACCGCACTACCAAAAGATAGCTTATGGAGTATTCCTTGCTTCTCGGAAGCCGATGCATTACTTTCAGGAGCACCCAATCACAGTGGTGATCAAGACTCCACTGTCCGACATTATCAATAACAGCGACACTACATGAAGGGTCGCGAAGTGGGGCATTGAACTTTCCGCCTTCGAGATAACCTACAAGAGACGCGACGCTATCAAGTCACAAGTCTTGGCGGATTTTGTTGCAGATTGGACGGAGGCGCCAGATGCTACTCCGTTGCCGGAACCAGAGTATTGGGTGATGCACTTTGATGGATCAAAGTTGCTCAACGGCTCGGGGGCTGGTGTATTTCTACAGTCACCAACAGGAGACAAGCTACACTACGTTCTGCAGATCCACTTCGAGGCTACAAACAACATGGCGGAGTATGAAGCACTCATTCACGGACTACGTGTAGCCAAGGATATTGGCATCAAGCGCATAGTTTGCTGTGGAGATTCTGACTTGGTTGCCCAGCAGGTGGCTGGCACCTGGAATGCGCGGAATCCTATGATGGCGGCATAACGAGACGAAGTGGACGAGATAGCCAAGAGCTTCTTGGGCTATGAAGTCAAGTATGTACCTAGGGATTAAAACGAGGCGGCTGATCTGCTGTCTAAGCTTGGATCAGGGCGCAAGAGAATTCCGCCAGGAGTTTTCCTAGAGCACCTGCGCACACCATCCGTAAAGGGGGCTGACATCGACAACCCGGATAGACCTGACTCTTTCGTCAACATGGTGACTAAGGTCCCTCCGGCTTGGACAAAACCGTTCATGGAATATCTCGAACACGGAACTTTGCCCGACGACAAAGTCGAAAGACGGCAAATAGTACGACGAGCAAAGGGTTATACCATAATCAATGGGAAACTCTATAAGAGGAGCACTACTGGTGTATACCTAAAGTGTGCTTCCCAGCTAGAAGGTATGGAAATCCTGCGCGAAATCCATCTCGGAGATTGCGGGCATCACGCCGCTCCTCGATCGTTGGTCGCGAAAGCCTTCCGGCAAGGATTCTACTGGCTGACCGCGAAGGCGGACGCCGACAAGCTGGTTGAGACATGCATGGGATGCCAGTATTATGCCCGACAACCACATGTTCCTGCTGAAGAATTGCGAACAATACCAATAACTTGGCCGTTTGCAGTCTGGGGGCTGGACATGGTGGGACCGCTGCAGACGACACCTTGTGGATTTACGCATCTGCTTGTAGAAGTTGACAAATTCACCAAATGGATAGAAGCTAAAACCATTAGAAAGCTTGATGGGGCAACTGCCCTCAGGTTTGTCCGGGATCTAGTGGTGAGATTTGGTCTCCCACATAGCATTATCACCGACAACGGAAGCAACTTGTCAGTCGGATAAGTAGAGGCTTATTGCTGGGAGAAAGGCATCCGACTTGACCTTGCATCTGTGGCACACCCACAATCCAATGGTCAGGTTGAGCGAGCCAATGGATTAATTCTGCAGGAAATCAAGCCACGTCTTGATGCACCTCTACATAGAGCAGCTGCAGCCTGGGCGGAAGAATTGCCATCTGTGCTGTGGAGTTTATGAACTACACCCAACAGATCCATCGGCTACACCCATTACTTCATGGTATATGGAGCATAAGCCATCTTGCCTTCCGACATCCTCCACGATGCACCAAGAGTTGCCGCCTACGACGAGGATGACACTGAAGAATCCAGACGCCTAGATGTAGACCTTCTCGAGGAGGAGCGCGTTTTGGCATGCCAAAGATCCGCCATCTACCAGCAGAAGCTATGCAGCTACCATAGTCGCCGCGTTCGGCATCTCTCGTTTAAAGAGGGCGATTTGGTGCTCCGACTTAAGCAGAAGAAGTCACACAAATTATCCCCGCCATGGGAAGGACCGTTCATCATAAGCAAGACGCTGCTCAATGGGTCTTACTACCTTGTTGACAATCGTGAACTAAAGGACAGACCCAACGAGGATCATAAGCGTAAGCGACGTGACCCGGATGATGACTACCCGGAGCTTGATCGGCCATGGAACATAGCACAGCTACGTCCTTTTTACACTTAGCATTTTTTTATCTAATTGTGTATCTCTTATATGATCAATAAAATAAAGATCTCTGCTTCACTCATATTTCTGAGTCTTTTACCTCCTTTAGTGTTCATTTTTGGATCATGTAAAACCTTTATGCACAAGTATTGCGATTGCACTTGTGAAAATTCCGCCTACGGGCGCTAGCTTAAGTTTTCTGGTCTGCATGTTCTTTGTTGTTTTTATGTGGATTCTGGAGTAGTGACTTTTGGCACTTATTGTCGGCGATTTTGTGCTCAGGTTATTAATGGTGCCATTGGCATCATCACCTAAGCGCATGGTTCCGACAACGAGTCTTCCGACTCACGAAAAGTCAAGCATAAGAACCAAAGTAATGGATAAGCCAGCACTTGCTAAAAAATATATACATGCTGGGAATTAGTTCTTAAGTAGCAGGACATAACAACCATTGTTTTCCGCCTTAAGTTACATCACCAAGTTTTTTCCGCGCATACACCAAAGGTGAAGCAAATATTACAAAGTTGTTTTTTCATTCCTTTGGCGTAGGAGACTTGGAAGCAGCATCGTCACCAGCCGGAGAATCACCCTCAACGTCGGCACTATGGTGAGATTCGGAGGAATCTTGGTTGACGCTGTCGATGGTGTTCATGGGCACGAAGACGTCGATGTCCACCAACTCGGCAACTCGGGTGTCATAACCCGCGAGTGAAGACAAGATGGCTTCATGATCAATCTCTTTGCCATCATCGTCGACGTCGGGGATACCAGAGGTCACCGTGTTGATGTCGGCGCCCTCGTAGTGTGCCTTCACCATTGACAGTGCCATCCTTGCGCCAGCCTGTGCACATGAAGCTTTCCAGCTTGTGACACGCTCGGGGGCTCGACGCATAATCTCCGAGTACTTCGCCACGGAGTCCGAGGCCTTGATGTATATCTGGAGGGGCTTGGCAATCTCTTTGGCCTGGGTGATGGCGGTGTTGATGAAGTTTCCGGCAAGAACCATGCATTTCTTGTCCGAAGGAGGCGAGCAGGTTAAACCCATAGGAGCTGCAAATTCTGACAAGGAGCACATGAGTTCAATAAATTCTAAGTATCCAGACTATAGAAATACAAGGCGGAGGAAACTTACTGAAGATGCTGGCCTTAGCCTGCCAGAGGGTGTCCGCCAGGGATTATTTCTCTTGTTGGAGGAGCCTAAACGCCTTGCTGTGGCGTTGGTTTTGCTCATCAGCAGCTTGCTTCTGATCTTTTAAGATTACAAGCTCCTCCTTCAAGCGATTGATTTCCGCGGAGGCAGAGTCCTGCAGGGCCTTCATGGAATCCTCATGCATTTTCAGCATTTCCTTCCTCTCCTCCTTAAGGATCTTGTTCTCGCTGTCCAGCTGTTGGATGTGCTTGGACTGCTCGACAATGTCCTTGGCCTTGGCGACATGTTCTGCAAGTCGGAGAAAACAAAGTACACAGTGAGTACTCGGAGAATGAAGGCACAGAAACAAGACGGAAATGCGCAAAAAGAAAACAGACTCTTGTTTTTGATGATCTGTTCCTTCAAGAAGGCAGTTTTACCCTTTTCAGCTTCAAGATCTGCACGCATCTTCTGGAACTTATCATTGGCCATGCCCCTCCGAGCATTCTCGTTCTGTGGAAAAAAGAAAAAAGTTAATTCGTTGTTTAGTCTTCTTGGAGCATCTAGTCGGAAATTTTCCACCTAGACGCTCGGGGGCTACAGCGAGAGTTTTTTACTTAGCAATATACTTAGCTTTTCTTTAAGCATCTAGTCGGAACTAATTCAGTTCTCGATTAGAAGCTTGGGGGCTACAGTATAAAGTTTTTAACTCGGAATCTGCTTAGCTTTTCTTTAAGCATCTAGTCGGAACTAATTCAGTTACAACTAGAGGCTTGGGGGCTACAGTATTGAAAATTATAAACACTGCGTATGCTACTCTTAAAGCATCTAGTCGGAATAGTTCATTCCATCTAAATGCTTGGGGCCTACAGTGAGAGTTTTTTCTAACTTAGTCACTCTTGGAGCATAGATGCAAAACCTATGGTTTTCCGTCTACATCCTCGGGGGCTACAGTGGGATACTCATATAAAATGAAAAAGGCAAAGTAAAACTTACAAGTGCAATGATCTTGAGGTTTGTAGCGCTCTCGGCTAGCAGCTTGCCAAAGGAAATGCTATTTCCTCGCAAGATGTCCGATTGTCGGAGAAGCTCCTCAATACTGCACGTTGGAGACGTCGGCACTCCTCCAGGAACCAGAGTCGTGTTACTCGGTGTGAGCGCCGGGTAAACTATCTTTGGGAACTCAAAGGGTTTCTGGGGAGCAAGGGCGCCGCCTTCGGCAGAAGTACCAGCTTCCACCACCGTCTTGCCACCACCGATGGCATCCTTAGCCGGAGCTTCAGCCATTTGTGGAGCGGTGCTCTCCTGCGTCGCCTGCTCGCCGACAACAACGAGTTCGGTAGAGGCGCCAGAATCCACTTCCATGACGGAAGGGCCTGGTGCCTCCTTAGCTTGTGAGCTTGTCGGAGCAGACGAGGGCTTGACGACAGGGGTAGCAGGGGCGATGGCGGGGGAGCCATCACTATGCAGCATGTCTTTGATATTTCGAGAAGCCCCCAAAGTCTTGGAGGTCTTCTTGAGGCTGGTCGTGGCTTTCTTCCTGAGACGTGCAAAATGCATAAGTACAGGAACAAGACAGACAAATAGACAATGTCGGAGAATGAGAAGCTTACACTAGGGGGGGGGGTGCTTTGGCAAAGATCCCGGTGGCTTTTCTATTTTTCGCCTCCAGGGCGGCGGTAGTCTTCTTGGAGGCTCCACCCTCCGTCTTCTTCTTCTTGCCTCCGTCGGCAGCGTCAGAGGTGGAGCTCTTCCGCTTTCACGCCAACGCGACATCATCGTCGGACACGACCGTGACTTCCTTCATCTTTGGATCGTAGATTTGGGCAGCCAGGTTGCCCTCATCTAGATCGCTAAGCTGTTAAGTAAGAAATCACCGTGTTAGATAAGATGGTAGTGGCAAGACGGAAAAACTGGAGCATATGTCGTATACGGAAAATAAATACCTACCTTTGGGCACTTGCCGTCTACGAACATTTCGTAGGTGATGGTGAAGCCACGCTTCTTATCCTTCACCTTGACGATGTCCTTAAGGCGGAGCTTGACGGAGTCGCTCGAGAAGTTATCCACGGAGATACGGAGGCTATCCCTTCGGTCGCTGGTATACTCGTGCATATACTTTGCGCGGTGCTGCAAAGGTTGGATTTGCCTGATGAACCAGCACATGGCTAGGTCCAAGCCAGTCAAACCCGTCTCTACAAACCATTCGATCCGCCTTATAGCGCGAGAAGCGTCGAGGTCGGAGGGAAGGGAGGCTTGGGATCTCCACGTGGAAACTTCAGCGGTGGCTCCATCCACGAAGTCCGGGTATGTTACTTCTCGGCCCGCCAGAGGAATGTCGAGGCTGTAAAAGTATGTCCGCTGCCAGTTCTTGCAGGACTCGTGGCTGACAATGTCGGGAAACCGCCGGCCAGGTCGAATCTTGAAGCTTATGGTGCCACAGTTCCTAAGCTCCTCCTTACTATGTCCGGCTTCATGTTTCACGGTGAAGAAGTACACAAAAAGGTCTAACCTAGGCCTTATCCCTAAGTATCCCTCGCAAAGTGCCGCGAAGTTGCTAAGTACTAAGATACTATTGGGGGAAAGGTTATGGGGCTGGACCCTATAGTGGTTTAAGACGGAGAGGAAGAAGTGGGAGATGGGCAGGGAAACGCCACGTACCAGCTGAGCCTTGAGGTACACCTTTTCTCCGGCTTGGGGAGAAGGTGTTCGCCCGCCAGGCGAGCCCCTCCGTCGCGGGGAGGTAGCCTTCGGCGACCATCTCTTGGATGTCTCGGTCAGTGATTTCCGAGCCGCGCCAGTCGCCCTTATGCGAGTCTGGCTCCTCCTCCAGTGGCTCTAGCGCCGCCAAATTTTGGTCGCCACTGGTGGACTTGATCACCGCCGATGCGGGGATGACCAAGCCCTCTGGAGGCACGACGCTCACTGGCTTCGCCGCGGCTTCACTCGACGCCACCATTGATGGGGAGGTGCTGCTGCTGGCCATGGGGCGAAGGTTGGATGCGACTGGTGTAGATGGGAGCTAGGGTTTTCTCGAGGTTTCTCGCGGAGAGCTCGAGGAGACGCGCGGCTGGAGGAAGAAGATGACGCCAGAAGAATGAGGTAAAAAGTGGAAATTTCCCCACGGTTACTATTTATCATACTCGGCGTCAAGATTCGTGCAGCTTAATCGGACGGTTGCCGTGTAGATGATGTGTTCGTGAACGTGTGCGGAAATTTCGCCACGTCTCCAACCGCCGCCGCCAACGGTTTGTATCGTTTGAAGGGTTTCGCGGCATAGTAAATCAAAATTTTCTACGGATGCGAACAGAGGGAAGCCAAGATCTAATCTAGGAGATGCAAACAACGAGAGAGATTGGATTAGATCTTCATACCCTTGAAGATTCGCACAGCGGAACGTTCGTCGGAACGTGGGTGATGTAGTCGTACTCGCTTCTCCTCCTCGCGATCCGATCCGATCTAGCACCACAAGTGGCGATGCCTCCGTGAGATGCACACGTGCGGCACCTCGACGTATCCTCCTTCCTTGGTCCAGCAAGTATGGTGGAGAGATGGGTTGGATCTACAACGCGACGGCGCGGTGCAATTGGTGGAGAATTTCTGCAGCAGGGCTTCGCCTACAAGCAGTCGGGAGGGAGAGAGGAGGGCAGCAGGGCGGCTAGGGTTGGAGGGGAAGGTGTGAGGGGTTGGTGCGCCCCCACCCCTCTTTATATAGAGGGGGGGGCGCAGCCCTAGCCCCTCCCCCAGGCCCAAACCGGCGGCCCCAAAGGATAAGGAGTGGGGGGCAAGGAAACCCCCCCTTCTAGAAGGTCTATCTCGAGTTTAAACCTCTCTTGGCCGGCTGGGCCCTATGGGGCCTTGTGCCCCTGGCCCAATGCGGCCAGGGCACTCCCTCATAGGCCCATGCCCCCTCCCGAAAGGTGGGGCCACGTTGGTCCACTTCCGGAAGGTTCTAGAAGCTTCCGGTACAATACCGATTAACCCGGAACAATTCCGAACTCCAAAAACTGCACTGCCTTATATGAATCTTATTCTCCGGACCACTCCGGAACCTCTCGTGATGTCCCAGATCCCATCCGAGACTCCGAACAAAAACTCATAAACCAATTATCCAATCTATCCTAGCGTCGAGACACGTTAAGTGTGTGACCCTGCGGGTTCAAGAATATGCAGACATGATCTTCTATCAATAATCAACAGCGGGGTATGGAAACCCATATTGACTCCCACACATTCATCGATGATCATATCGGATGAACCACGATGCCAGGATTCAATCAATCCCATATATATATTCCCTTCGTCTCGCGATATTTTTACTTGCCCGAGATTTGATCGTCGGTACCGTCATACCTAGTTCAATCTCGTTCACAGCAAGTACTTTACTCGTTCCGTAATCCGATATCACTTTGTGATTAACTCCTTAACCACATGCTTGCAAGCGGTGTTGATATCGATTACCGAGTGGGCCCGAAGTATATCTCTCCGACTTGGGAGGGACAAATCCCATCTCGATACATACAACCCAACAGATACTTTCCGATCACCTGAGAGACACCTTTATGATCACCCTCTCATAGGATGACGTTTGATGACCTCAAAGCTTTCTTCCGATACCAGGGAGTTGTATTATCTCATGGTCTAAGGAATGCAATATTTGACATAAGAAAAGCTTCGCAAAGACGAACACGATGACACGATCTAATTGCTTCGCTTAGTTTGGGTCTGTCCACCATATCATTCTCCCAATGATATGATCTCATTATTAATTGACAACTCATGTCTATGGTTAGGAAACCTTAACCATCATTAATCAATGAGGTAGTCCATAGAGGCGTACTAGGGACACAGTGTTGTTCACAAACCACACAAGTATTAAAGTTTCCGCTTAATACAATTCTAGCATGGAATATAAACATTATCATGAACAAGAATTATAATAATAACATCTTTATTATTGCCTCTAGGGCATAATTCCAACAGTCTCCCACTTGCACTAGAGTCAATAATCTAGTTTACATTTGGAAACAATCTCACACCCATGGCACTGAGGTGCTGATCATGTTTTACACGTGGAAGAGGTTTAGTCAATGGATCTGCGACATTCAGATCTGTATGTACTTTGCTAATCTTCAGATCTCCATCTGCTATATAATCTTGGATTATATGAAACTTGCGGTTGATATGCTTGGTCTTTGGATGATATCTTGGTTCCTTAGCGAGTGCTATGGCGCCAGTGTTGTCACACAATATCTCCAGTGGGTCCAATGCACTTGGAACCACTCCAAGCTCAGTGATGAAGTTTCTGATCCAAACTCCTTCACTTGACGCTTCTGCAGCAGCCATGTATTCCGCTTCTACTGTAGATCCCGCGATCACGCTTTGCTTGCAGCTTCTCCAGCTCACAGCTCCTCCATTCAAAATATACATGTATCCTGTCTGAGATTTAGAATCATCCTTGTCAGTGTCAAAACTAGCATCGACGTAATCTTTTACGACGAGCTGTTCATCACCCCCATAGACTAAGAACATTTCTTTAGTCCTATTTAGGTACTTTAGGATGTTCTTCACGGCTATCCAGTGTTCCACTCCTGGATCACTTTGATACCTGCTCGTCAAACTAAGAGCATTGGACACATCCGGTCTAGTACACAGCATGGCATACATGATAGAACCTATGGCCGAGGCATAAGGCACTTTGCTCATAGCTTCCCTATCATTTACCGTAGCTGGACACTGAGCCTTGCTCAATATCTTACCTGACAACATAGGCACTGAACCTTTCTTTGCCTTATCCATTCTGAACCTTTTCAGAACTTTGTCTAGGTATGTACTCTGGCTTAAAGCTATCAGGCGTCTTTGTCTATCTCTATAGATTTTGATGCCCAATATATAAGCAGCTTCACCTAGGTCTTTCATTGAAAAACACTTGTTCAAATAACTCTTCACATCGTTAAGCATGTTGATGTCATTTCCGATAATCAATATGTCATCCACATATAGTACCAGAAACGTCACCGAGCTCCCACTCACTTTCTTGTAGATGCAAGATTCGTAGCAATTTGGAACAAATCCAAAGCTCTTGATCACTTGATCAAAACGAAGGTTCCAACTCTGAGATGCTTGCTTTAGTCCATAAATGGAACGCTCAAGCTTGCATACTTTATCAGCATCCTTAGGATCGACAAAACCTTCGGGTTGCATCATATACAACTCTTCATCAATGTTGCCATTGAGGAACGCAGTCTTGACATCCATCTGGCATATTTGATAATCATGAAACGCAGCAATTGCTAATAAAATCCGAATGGACTTAAACATCGCTACGGGAGAGAAAGTCTCATCGTAGTCAACACCTTGAACTTGTCGAAAACCTTTCGCGACAAGCCGTGCTTTATAGACGGTAACATTACCATCCGCGTCCGTTTTCTTCTTGAAGATCCATTTGCACTCAACGGCCTTTCGGTCGCTAGGAGGGTCCACCAAAGTCCATACTTGGTTTTCGCTCATGGATCCCAATTCGGATTTCATGGCTTCTAGCCATTTCTCAGAGTCTGGGCTCATCATCGCTTCCTCATAGTTCGTAGGTTCACTGTCTTCTACTAACAAGACAGTCAAGACAGGGTTGCCGTACCACTCAGGAGGGGCACGCGACCTTGTCAACCTGCGACGTTCAGTAGCAGCATCGTCCGAAGCTTCATGATCCTTGTCATTAGCTTCCTCTATTTTTGGTGCAGGCGGCACTGGAACAATTTCAGGTGCTGCGCTACTCTCCAACTCAAGAGAAGGTTCAATAACCTCGTATAGCTCTACTTTCCTCCCACTCACTTCTTTCGAGAGAAACTCCTTCTCAAGAAAGGAACCGTTCTTTGCGACAAACACTTTGCCTTCGGTTCTGTGATAGAAGGTATACCCTATAGTTTCCTTAGGGTATCCTATGAAGACGCATTTCTCCGCTTTGGGTTCGAGCTTGTCCGGCATCAACTTCTTGACGTAAGCTTCGCATCCCCAAACTTTAAGAAACGACAACTTAGGTTTAGCACCAAACCACAGTTCATACGGTGTCGTCTCAACGGATTTAGATGGTGCCCTATTTAAAGTGAATGCAGCGGTTTCTAATGCATAACCCCAAAATGATAACGGCAAATCAGTAAGAGACATCATCGATCAGACCATATCTAATAAGGTTCGATTCCGGCGTTCAGACACACCATTGCGCTGTGGTGTTCCGGGTGGCGTGAGTTGCGAAACAATTCCGCTTGCTTTAAGATGCGTGAGAAAATCATAACTCAAATATTAACCTCCACGATCGGATCGTAGAAACTTAATCTTTCTGTTACGATGGTTCTCCACTTCATTCTGAAATTCTTTGAACTTTTCAAACATTTCAGATTTATGTTTCATTAAATAGATATACCCATATCTACTTAAGTCATCGGTAAAAGTGAGAAAATAGCGATATCCACCGCGCGTCGAAACACTCATCGGTCCGCATACATCGGTATGTATGATTTCCAACAAGTCCGTTGCTCGCTCCATCATACCGGAGAACGGGGTTTTGATCATCTTGCCCATGAGGCATGGTTCGCATGTGTCAAATGATTCAAAGTCAAGAGACTCCAAAAGTCCATCAGAATGGAGCTTCTTCATGCGTTTTACACCAATATGACCTAGACGACAGTGCCACAAATAAGTAGTATTATCACTATCTACTTTGCATCTCTTAGCCTCAATGTTATGGATGTGTGTTTCATCCCTTTCGAGATTTAGAAGAAATAAACCATTCACAAGAGGTGCATGACCATAAAAGATGTTACTCATATAAATAGAACAACCATTATTCTCCGATTTAAATGAATAACCGTCTTGCAATAAACACGATCCAGAAATAATGTTCATGCTCAACGCAGGCACATAATAACATTTATTAAGGTTTAAAACTAATCCCGAAGGTAAAACTAAGGAGAGCGTGCCGACGGCCATCACATCAACTCTTGATCCATTGCCAACGTGCATCGTCACCTCATCCCTCACAAGCCGCCGTCTATTCTGTAGCTCCTGTTTCAAGTTACAAATATTAGCAACTGAACCGGTATCAAATACCCAGGCACTACAACGAGGGCTAGTAAGGAAAACATCAATAACATGTATATCAAATATACCTTTGATGGTGCCAGCCTTCTTGTCCGCTAAGTACTTCGGACAGTTGCGCTTCCAGTGACCCTTGTCCTTGCAATAGAAGCACTCAGTGTCCGGCTTAGGACCAGACTTGAGCTTCTTCTCAGCAGGGGAAATGCGCTTGCCGCCGCCTTTCTTGAAGGGCTTCTTTGCACCCTTACCTTTCTTGAAGGTGGGATTGTTGACCATCAACACATGATTATCCTTTTTGATGTCCACTTCCGCGGCCTTCAGCTTTGCGAAGAGCTCGGTGATCGTATCAGTGGAACCAATCTGATTATGAGTCACTACAAAACTTTTGTAGCTGGGAGGGAGTGATTGCAGAATCCTGTCAATCTTGAGCTCCTCTGGAATCGTGCATTCCAGTTGCTCAAGGCGTTGAGTGTATCCCGTCATCTTAATGGCGTGCTCACTAACGGAACTCCCTTCCTCCATCTTGCAGTTAAAGAACTTCTCAGAGATCTCATATCTCTCAGAACGGGCCTGAGTCTAAAACATGGTTTTCAGCTCTTCGAGAATCTCAAAGGGCCCCTGATAGTCTTCAAAACGATTTTGAAGTTCCGGTTCCATAGCAAACAACATGGTGCTCTTAATCACACCATAATCATCTTTGCGCGACTGATAGACAGTTTTCTCATCAGCCGACGCAGTTGCAGCAGGGGGGTCACCTAACTGATTCTTAGATTGCGGAACCAATTGGTGAAGTTAGATCCATTGTTTCTAAGCTTTTCCTTCTCAGCGAAAACGTTGAAGTTGAAGTTGGACTTAGCCATGTGATCTACAGTATTTGCAAGTACAAATTAGACTATGTTCATGATAACTAGTTCAACTTAATCAAATTACTAGATGAACTCCCACTAAATTCAACATCCCTCAAGTTGTTTAGTGAACACGATCCAAATTCACCACACCTAATCCGATCATCACGAGAAGAGATGTGGTTTCAATGGTGGACAACGAAGTGTCGATCATATCATTCATATGACTCATGCTTAACCTTTCGGTTCTTGTGTTCCGAGGCCATGTTTGTACATGCTAGGCTTGTCAAGTTAGACCCAAGTATTTCCGCGTGTGCAAAACTGGCTTGCACCCGTTGTATGTGAGCGTAGAGTCTATAGCACCCGATCATCACGTGATGCTTGGACACGACGAACTTTCGCAACGGTGCATACTTGGGGAGAACACAGTTTTTATCTTGATCTTTAAGTGAGGAATCATCTTATAATGCTACCGTCGCGATCTAAGCATAATAAGATACATAAAAGGATAAACATCACATGCATATAACTTTATGTGACATGGTATAGCCAATCTTCGCGCAATGATCTCCATCTTGTGCGTTCCGGAATGATCTCCATCACTCCACCATGATTGCCTCCACCACGAATAGCAACTACAACTATTGCTAACTACTTAGCGATAAAGTAAAGCTATTACATGGCGTATAAGAAGTTGACTCGCAGGTCATACACAACTATAAAGACAACCATATGGATCCTGTCGGTTGTGTACTCATCGACATGCAAGTCGTGAAACATTACAAAACATGATCATCGCATACAATATACACATCACATCTTGGGCCATACCATATCACAGAAAACACTCCCTGCAAAAACAAGCTAGACGCCTCTACTTTGTTGTTGCATGTTTTACGTGGCTTATGGGAGTAGATGCTAAGAACGATTCTTACCTACGGAAAGCCACAACGGTGATACTATGGTTGCCAAACTCCGGTGTTAATCCCATGACAACTATAGTGAGAGAAACTGACATCCAGCAGCCGCATGTGTGGAACAAGCCACACGTCAAGTGCGGAGCCGGTCTCGCGAACGACGTCGCGTAAGGTTGGCCTGGACCGCTTCAATCTCACTATCCCGCGTCATAAGAAGAACACAAACAAGAGGCTTGCAACAGAAAACATCAACGCCCGCAACAACCATGTTGCGTTCTACTCGTGAAACACATCTACGCATAGATCTAGCTCTGATACCACTGAAGGGTTTTGTGGCATAGTAAATCAAAATTTTCTACGGATGCGAACAGAGGGAAGCCAAGATCTAATATAGGAGATGCAAACAACGAGAGAGATTGGATTAGATCTTCATACCCTTGAAGATTCGCACAGCGGAACGTTCGTCGGAACGTGGGTGATGTAGTCGTACTCGCTTCTCCTCCTCGCGATCCGATCCGATCTAGCACCACAAGTGGCGATGCCTCCGTGAGATGCACACGTGCGGCACCTCGACGTATCCTCCTTCCTTGGTCCAGCAAGTATGGTGGAGAGATGGGTTGGATCTACAACGCGACGGCGCGGTGCAATTGGTGGAGAATTTCTGCAGCAGGGCTTCGCCTACAAGCAGTCGGGAGGGAGAGAGGAGGGCAGCAGGGCGGCTAGGGTTGGAGGGGAAGGTGTGAGGGGTTGGTGCGCCCCCACCCCTCTTTATATAGAGAGGAGGCGCAGCCCTAGCCCCTCCCCCAAGCCCAAACCGGAGGCCCCAAAGGATAAGGAGTGGGGGGCAAGGAAACCCCCCCTTCTAGAAGGTCTATCTCGAGTTTAAACCTCTCTTGGCCGGCTGGGCCCTATGGGGCCTTGTGCCCCTGGCCCAATGCGGCCAGGGCACTCCCTCATAGGCCCATGCCCCCTCCCGGAAGGTGGGGCCACGTTGGTCCACTTCCGGAAGGTTCTAGAAGCTTCCGGTACAATACCGATTAACCCGGAACAATTCCGAACTCCAAAAACTGCACTGCCTTATATGAATCTTATTCTCCGGACCACTCCGGAACCTCTCGTGATGTCCCGGATCCCATCCGAGACTCCGAACAAAAACTCATAAACCAATTATCCAATCTATCCTAGCGTCGAGACACGTTAAGTGTGTGACCCTGCGGGTTCAAGAATATGCAGACATGATCTTCTATCAATAATCAACAGCGGGGTCTGGAAACCCATATTGACTCCCACACATTCATCGATGATCATATCGGATGAACCACGATGCCAGGATTCAATCAATCCCATATATATATTCCCTTCGTCTCGCGATATTTTTACTTGCCCGAGATTTGATCGTCGGTACCGTCATACCTAGTTCAATCTCGTTCACAACAAGTACTTTACTCTTTCCGTAATCCGATATCACTTTGTGATTAACTCCTTAACCACATGCTTGCAAGCGGTGTTGATATCGATTACCGAGTGGGCCCGAAGTATATCTCTCCGACTTGGGAGGGACAAATCCCATCTCGATACATACAACCCAACAGATACTTTCCGATCACCTGAGAGACACCTTTATGATCACCCTCTCATAGGATGACGTTTGATGACCTCAAAGCTTTCTTCCGATACCAGGGAGTTGTATTATCTCATGATCTAAGGAATACAATATTTGACATAAGAAAAGCTTCGCAAAGACGAACACGATGACACGATCTAATTGCTTCGCTTAGTTTGGGTCTGTCCACCATATCATTCTCCCAATGATATGATCTCATTATTAATTGACAACTCATGTCTATGGTTAGGAAACCTTAACCATCATTAATCAATGAGCTAGTCCATAGAGGCGTACTAGGGACACGGTGTTGTTCACAAACCACACAAGTATTAAAGTTTTTGCTTAATACAATTCTAGCATGGAATATAAACATTATCATGAACAAGAATTATAATAATAACATCTTTATTATTGCCTCTAGGGCATAATTCCAACATCGTTCGCGCAGGAATATCGGATATGATTGCGTTCTCTGCATGTATGAGTTACGAGGCATCACTGACCTAAGCCTACGTCGTCCTAGCTGACATGGGTTGATGATCCGTCACATCGAAGATTCCGACATGGACGGATTCAATCCGACTACGGAAGAGTACGATGGAAGATTCAACATTTCTCCGTCTTACAAGTTGAAGACGGAGAAAACCTTGCAGGGTTCTTTGGTAGGACTACAAGATATTGCTTGACGATTTGCCGACATCCATCTAGACGGAGCATTCCACGTGAAAAGTCAAGACGGCGCAAGATCTCGGAGTTCTCCGGGGGATACTGTTGGGGATATGCTATATGGGTATCCCTATAGCATGTCACTTATCCGGCTAATCCGGGTGGCCCACAGTTGGTAGCATGGCCTATGGCCTGCTGGGCGCCCAGTTAGATGGATCCAGAAGGGAGGCCCATGCCGGATAAAGGAAGGCTACGGTGGATTCACCAATGTACCCGGAGCCTTGGAGTACAAGACACACAAGACTAGTAATAGACAGTGTAGGACTCTGTAACATGTCCGACTAGGAATTTTCCCTGTAACTCTGGGACCTGGCGACTATATAAGTCGGGCCTATGGGAGCCTTTAGGGCACAATCTCAGATAATAACTTAGAGTCTCTAGTCACCTCGCACAGCAAACCAATCCCTGTAACTCGGCGTATTGCCCTTATAGTGATTTATAGCAGGAGTAGGATTCCGCCACCGTTGTGGGATCTGAACCTGGGTAAGCTGTGTTACCTCGTACCCGTCAACCGTCCGTCTTACCCCACGTCTCTAAACACGCACTGTGAGGACCCCTCCATGGCGTACTCGTCGGCAATACCACGACACCAACTCCAACTTGTGGCCGGAGTCTTGGGGAGGGAGAGGGAAACCTCTCCTCTCTAGGTTTCCTCTCCTCCCTCCACTAGGCTTTGACTTTTGACTTTTCAATTTAGGATTTGAATTTTTCAAACAATTGTTTGATCTAATCAAACTAGAGTTTAATTTCTTATCCTATTTCCTCACCCAGTTAGTCTAGGATATTATGCAACCATTCCACATTGGTATGGAACATTCCAAGTAACCCCTTCCCGAGGTGGTGGACCTTCAAGAACATTCTAGAAGCTTCCAGTCAAAACACCGAAAACATTTCTGAACCCCGTAAATTGACTTTCCTTTGGATCTCTTTATGATGTCCTGGATCCAATCCAAGACTCCGAACAACATTCAGTATCCAACTCATATTCCATATCTACTAAACAACATCAAATCCTTAAGTGTGTCTCCTTACGGTTCGTGAACTATGCAAACATGATCGAGACACCTCTCCGATCAATAACCATTAGAGGAATCTGGAAATCCATTATGGCTCCCACATATTTCTACAATGACTTCATGATGGAATGAACCATTTACATATGATACCGATTCCCTTTATCTCATGATACTTTACTTATCTGAGGTTCGATCGACGGTATCTCTATACCTAGTTCAACATCGTTACCGATAAATACTCTTTACTCGTTCCGTGATATGACATCCCATGTGACCTAGTCACATGCTTGCAAGGCAATTGGATGACATTCCACCGAGAGGGCCCACAGTATATCTATCTGTCATATGGATGGACAAATCCCATTCTTGATCATCCATGTGCTTCAACACATACTTTCAAAATACCTAATGCCACCTTTATAACCACCCAGTTACAAATGTGGTGTTTAATGTGATCAAACTATTCACGATGATGGTGATTAACATGATCTCATGGTCGAAGGATTAGGTTACTATGTATTTGAAAGCTTTATAGCAAACAAACTCTAAATCACTTGATCTTATGATACGCTTACTATAGGTGTGTCTCCATCATATCATTCTCCTAATGACATGATCTTGTTATTAATGAAATCTAATGTCCATGATCAGGAAACCATGATCATCTATTAATCAATAACTAGTTCAACAAGAGGCTTACTAGGGACTCTTTTATGTTTACAAAACACACAAGTATTAATGTTTCCGGTTAATACAATTATAGCATGTTATGCAAACATTTATCATAAACAAAAAGATATAAAATTATCATTTTATTAATGTTTCCGACAATATTGCCTACAAAATCACTTCTTAAACCCTTCTTGGAATGAGCTACTAGCTATGAAGATGCATGGCTTTCTACTCGATCAACCTCCAAAATAACACATCCCAAAACATACTTTGTCTAAATGAGTCCAAATTTGGAACACTTGTGTATCTTTGAGTTGCAAACAATATAATGTCAGCCAAGATGAATTATTTTGTTCAAATAACACATTTTCCATTTTTTATGCCAAAAGCTTAATTTCCCTTACTCATTTTTTTATCTCAGTGCCCTTGTTTTCCTTAGGTCTACTTAGTTTTCCCCTCCCTCTAAAGTTTTCCTCACTTTTCCCCTCCCGCTAAAGTTTTCCTTACTTTTCCCCTCTCTCCTGACTCAAACCCTCACAACAGCTCAACTTGCATTTAGTTTGGCTGCTGCGCTCTGATTGGTCGAGATGTATGTCACACGGATCTTGGCCAACCACCGTTGGATATATCATGATCCAATGGGCTAGAGGCCTCTCTCTCCCGATGGGCGCACCTACCTTGTACAGTGAGGAGAGCCCGACAGGCTAGATGTCTCTCCCTCCCTTTCCCTACCGCACGTATACCAGCCGCATCAACTAGCTCTCAGTTTGTCTACACTCTGATTGGTCGAGATGTATGTCACACGGGTCTTGGCCAACCATCGTTTGATACATCATGATCCGGCGAGCCAGAAGGCTGTCTCTCCCAATGGGCGCACCTACCCTGTACGCAGAGGAGAGCCCGATGGGCTGGATTTCTGTCCCTTCCTTTCCTTGTCGCACGTATACCAGCCGCATCTTCCTCCCTTCCTATCAAAGTAAGGCCGCGTGGCAGTCCGAACGACGTGCGACAACTCGGTTATAAGTGTGGCGGTCAGAATGGCATGCGGTGGCACGAATCTAAGCCTGGCGGTCGGAACGGCGTGCGGCGGCACGAACCTAAGCCTGGTGGTCAGAACGGCGTGCAGCAGCACGAACCTAAGCGTGGGGGTCTGTAACACCCTCAGAATCGGACCTATGCAAGTTTTTGCGAAACCCGCCAAACCCGCATAGAAACGATTCAAAGGTGCCCACCAGGCACTTTCGTGCGGGTGGAAAACGAAGTAATAACATTACACAACAGTCCTCGATGGGACCCACAGAACAGATATATATATACAACAGCGACTCAAAGAGTCAAGAATACAGATATAATATACAAGATCCAAATCACCTTGAAAACGAGAGTGCGTCCAGCTACGGACAAGATGCAAATGGGGCTAAGAGCCCTGAAGAATAACCAATGGCGTCCATAACCCTGCCCAGGCCAAGCCGGAAGGGTAACCCTGCTAACGACGTCGTTCGCAAAACCTGCTCAAAACAAAAGGGGTGCCGACAAAGGGCAAAGGAAAAAAGAGGAGCGTCAGTACTGAGGCCAGTACACGGCGAGACTAGAATTCGGCGGTCCTCGCCTACATAGGTATGGTGGACTGAAGCGGCAGCGGCAGCATGCACTGAACAACCTATAGAGACTCGATACAGCTGTCGGCTATCAGAGAGAGATAAGAAAGACCTATTCGGATCCCACCTGATACTATCATCAAACAAACCCATCCTGGCGTTTCCCCCTCGAGGCAAACGAGGAAGTCAACCGAGGAACTCACACAGTTGGCAATTTTACTTATTCAGTTATAGTTGCGGCACTTTACTAGTCCGGTTTAGATAATCGTCCTGATAAAGTAAGCAGTGGGCACTTTTAGTTAACCATTCCGTTATAGTGGCAACACTTACTAGTCAGATACAGGTAGCATGAGATAACCCAAAACCCAGCAGTTGTTGGTACTTTTACTTAGCCATTCCGTTGTAGTTGCAATACTTACTAGTCAGATACAACGGTCGCAAGCGACAATTCAAACAAGCAATGGTGGGCAGTATTATTAACCATTCCATTATGGTGAAGCTGATTACTAGTCATTATAAAGTCAAATTTATAGCAATAAACTTTAGTTATGCTTGTCTATGGTCGAGATACTATGCTCCAAGTCGTCCATAACCGCGGACACGGCTTTCAGAAAGTTTTACCCGGCAGGGGTGCACCAATAGCAACACACACTCGATCAACCTCGGAAAAACCAAATCAAAACCCAACGAGGCTTTCACGACAAAGCAATCACAGGATTTAGAAATATTTCAGGGGGCCACCCCTTGGAGTACACCCACAACGAAGTAAGCAAGCTCCGAGACGGACTCAAGGTTTGCGTCAGTGGCTGTAAACGACAGCAGATCCCCAAACGGGGACTGTCGATACCGCGAAAACACTCCGCTTCCAAAACAGTACAGCGTGCTCCTCACACAATCGTAAATAAAGCGGTAAAGCATGGCATAGGTACAGGATAGTAAATAAAACCTCAAACTAGTTTGTGGCCCCAAGAAATAAGACTGAATCAAGCTCTAGCTAAGGGGGGTCCCATATACCTCCCGGATGTGGATAGCGCGATAAATCAAGGAACAGGTATCAAGTACTCGGGGTCCTACGGGACACAAGTGGGCGTTCGGAAACCAAATATTTTCTATCACCCACCGATGCCTCTGCTTACTTCAATTTTAGTTGTTAAACAGGAATTAAAGTGAACTATAAGTAAAACCATGCTCATATCCAACATCAACATGCGGCAATACATCAACAACTGTGGCACTTGACGACACGCAACAACACTTGAGCAAGCGACTACGACGCGCAAGTCCAACTATCTACCAAACAACAGGTAATAGGATGTGTCCAAGGCAATATAGGGCTGCACGGTATATCACGGGTACGGAAACTAAAGCATCGCAACACAGATAGCAATAGATCAACAGGAGGGAATAAATACTATAAAAGTAAGATAGGTAGAAAGGGGGAGATGCTCGCCTGAAAAACATTGCCGAAGGTTCAACCAAAGATCGGGTCGACACTCGCATCAACTCAACGGCCTTATCCGCGAAGAAGCAAAACACTAGCAGAAACACCGGATGCACTATTTAATACAACGGCAGAAGATCGGCATGATGCATGTATGATGAATGGCATGGCAGAGAGGCGATGGAACTAGGCCATATTAAGTGGAACCGGGGTCCCGACATTTAATTAGATGGTTCGAGTTATTTAGAACCCCCGCAATTTAAATGTTGTCTTAACATGGCAAGATAAGATACCGGCTCGCTACACAAATTTAAATGAGGCCGATATGAGACTAGATTTGCCCGCATATGGGCCCCATATTTAATTATTAGGTGAATCGGCATAAGGCCCCCAACCCAATGATATGCATGCGAGATGAAAGACAATTTAATATGCGACAAGGTTATTATGTTATAAAATGGGTTTCGGGAAGGGGTTCACACATTAGGGTTCTCGACGATCTTGGGGGTTCCGGGGTTCGACAGGGTCCAGGGTTCGACGGATCGGTCTCGGCGGAAACGTTCTCGGACTCCGGGATCGTCCTCGGATATCGGGGGTAGTTCTTGTCGCGTCCGGGAAGCAGGACTTGGTTCGGTGTCGGGGCGCGTCGGATTCTTCCGGGTCGACGCCGTTCTTGTTGTCGCGAAGGTCTTGTCGGGTCCCACGGGGTCGTTCTTGCCGTTGCGAGGGTCTTGTCGGGCCCGCGTATCGGGTCGGTCTTGGCGTCCTCGAGGGAGTACTTGGCGTTCCGGATCGGTCTCGAATCCATGAAGCAGACCTTATCGGGGCCTCATGTCGGTCTTGGGGTATCATGTCGGCGTCCTTGGTGTTCCGCGGTGAAGGGCTAGGCGTCTTGGTGCCGAGCTTGGCGGTCACCGGGTTCGACCGGGGATCTTGAGGTTCCATGTCGGCAATCTTGACGCGGTTCTTGTATAGGAACCAGTCTCAACACCCAATCTTCGCATGGTCGACGATGTGCTTTCACCACACCACCTCCCCATCGCAGGACAACTCCATCGCACTAGACACATCCACAACAACGAGCACGATTCATTACCAACCCCGCACATCATCTGCACCTCACCACTAAAGTGGAGAAGGAAACCCACACCACTGACGAAGAACAACTGCAGGAGCTGTACAGGCCACCAGGACATGGGACAGCAGAAGCGCTCGAGCGGCGGTTACGGGCCAGCGAGGTCGAGCCTGGGGCTGGCGGGGCGCCGGAAGGGAAGCTGACGACGGCGGCCCTTGGGGCTTGAGCGGCGGCGGGGAGGAGGGTACAGCGGCGGCGCGGCCGGGACAGAGCCTGCCGGCGACGGCAAGGACGCAGGGCAGACGGAGGCGGGGAAACTCGCACGGGAGCGTCGGGCGTGGGAGGAGGCGAGGCGAGGGAGGCGGCGCCGCGGGGCCGGAGGCGGGGAAGAGGCGCGGGCTGGGCTCGGGCGGAGGGGCGACGGCGCAGGAGGCGGCGGCGAGCGCTAGCAGAGGGGCGGCGGGGTCGCTGAGGGAGGCGTGCCCGGCGCCGCGGGGTCGAGGAGGCCGGCGCGGCGGCTCGAGCTTGGCGGCGGAGCGGCGCCCGAGGGAGGAGGCAGGCGGCGCAGGAGGCGGTCGCGGTGGAGCCGGATGGGGCGCGGCGGAGCGGAGGAGCGGCGAGGTGCGGGAGAAGGGCCAGGGGCGGAGCGGCGCTGCGCCGGAGAGGAGGAGGAGCACGGCGGCGTTGGGGCGGCAGGTGCGGGCAGGGCGGCGAAGACTGGGAGCAGAGAGACGGCGCGCGCGCGGTGGAGGCGCGGAGGCGGGGCGGTCGCCGGCGACGGGGCGAGGCGGACGCTGGGGGCGCCGGGGAGGGAGGTTGATGGGCGGTGGCGTGCGGAGGAGGAAGGAAGGAGGAAGAAGGACGCGAGGTGGGTTGGTGGAGGCGCATCGGGCGCGTGGGGAGCGCGTGTGGACAGGGGTGGGCCGGGGACGTGGGGATCGGTGCAGGGGCGGGCCAGGGTGTGTGCTGCGTGTGTTTAGTGCGTGTGTGCTTGTGTGGCCAGGTGGAGAGAGAAAAAGGGAGAGGGAGAGAGGAGGGAGGCCACGTGGCAAGCTGGGATTGGGGGGAAGAGGGAGAGAGGTGAGGTGGCGAGAGATGATTGGGTGGGGTGATGTGGCCAGAGGGAATGGGTAGATAGGTTGGTAGTTTTAGGATTAAGGGGTGGGCCGTTTTATTTTTCTGGGGTGGTCGTTCGGGTCATTCGGCCCGTTCGACTGCCCCACTAAATAATTAATTATTTTAATTATTTAAAACACGGCTTCTGCGATCCGGTAGCAGACAAAACAAATTAATCCGGTGTCCCGGGTTTGCATGTTTGAATGAAGATGGGGCGTTTTAGAAAACAAAACGGGCTTTGCGAAAAATAGTTTTATGCAAACAATGCATGACGATGACGATGCAATGCACAAATTCAACGCGATTTTCTAGTAGTGGTTTTGCGGTATGCCACAATTCGACACCACTAACAATGGATCTCGCCCTCGAGATCCGCCTCATGGTACCGGAAGGAAGGTCGGCGATCTGCATCTTCTCGCTTCGTGTAGATCCTCGCGACACCACTAACGAGGGTTCCTTCTTCATCTGGAGATCGGCGACACCACCAACAAAGGGTCGTTGTTCCTGATCGTCGAGAGAACACTCCGGAGAAACAAAGGACGAAGATAGAGGTATCAAACGATAAGGCCACCTCTAACTTCCATTAGAAGATGGAAAAGTTACATTGATCCACCAGTTCGATGTACAGAGCGAACAGTAAGAGTCGGGTAGGGTGATCAGTCCATCCCGGACCCAACTATCAACTCTATACATGGGTAGGAGAATCAGGCAACTCAACTCCCGAGATTTAGACTGAAGATCTTCATAGACGGTATACGGAACAAAGGGATGATGCCAGCAGAAATCGTATGAAAAACACAATGATTAGGTTCCGCGATGGTTCCATTGGCATGAACAACACATGCTCAAGGTATACTCCAACTTCACCAATGCTCGTCCTTCTCATATGTTTTTCAACGACACTGATATCCAGCAAGGAACACATATGGATAAAGAGCTCAAAAACAAAAGATTGGAGGAAGGTACAACAGACAAGTTGCAGATTGATGATCGTAGCACCTCCGTTACAAAAGGGAGTAAGCGAAACCCTGAAGGTACGACGGAAAACCCCACCACGAGAAATCCTGGACTCGAAGAGAGAGAAAAGAGCGGATTCAAAACACGTAGAGGTAAGAGGAGAATAGCAGAGGGTAAGGAGTAAATTAGACCTATCCAGAACTATCCAACCGATTTTCAAAAATAGTTTGACACTCTACTTCGGCCGTTAGCTAGGTTATCCTACAGGCTGGACTTGTGGGGTATCGTAACTGCTGAGCTCTGATACCACTCTGTAACACCCTCAGAATCGGACCTATGCAAGTTTTTGCGAAACCCGCCAAACCCGCATAGAAACGATTCAAAGGTGCCCACCAGGCACTTTCGTGCGGGTGGAAAACGAAGTAATAACATTACACAACAGTCCTCGATGGGACCCACAGAACAGATATATATACAACAGCGACTCAAAGAGTCAAGAATACAGATATAATATACAAGATCCAAATCACCTTGAAAACGAGAGTGCGTCCAGCTACGGACAAGATGCAAATGGGGCTAAGAGCCCTGAAGAATAACCAATGGCGTCCATAACCCTGCCCAGGCCAAGCCGGAAGGGTAACCCTGCTAACGACGTCGTTCGCAAAACCTGCTCAAAACAAAAGGGGTGCCGACAAAGGGCAAAGGAAAAAAGAGGAGCGTCAGTACTGAGGCCAGTACACGGCGAGACTAGAATTCGGCGGTCCTCGCCTACATAGGTATGGTGGACTGAAGCGGCAGCGGCAGCATGCACTGAACAACCTATAGAGACTCGATACAGCTGTCGGCTATCAGAGAGAGATAAGAAAGACCTATTCGGATCCCACCTGATACTATCATCAAACAAACCCATCCTGGCGTTTCCCCCTCGAGGCAAACGAGGAAGTCAACCGAGGAACTCACACAGTTGGCAGTTTTACTTATTCAGTTATAGTTGCGGCACTTTACTAGTCAGGTTTAGATAATCGTCCTGATAAAGTAAGCAGTGGGCACTTTTAGTTAACCATTCCGTTATAGTGGCAACACTTACTAGTCAGATACAGGTAGCATGAGATAACCCAAAACCCAGCAGTTGTTGGTACTTTTACTTAGCCATTCCGTTGTAGTTGCAATACTTACTAGTCAGATACAACGGTCGCAAGCGACAATTCAAACAAGCAATGGTGGGCAGTATTATTAACCATTCCATTATGGTGAAGCTGATTACTAGTCATTATAAAGTCAAATTTATAGCAATAAACTTTAGTTATGCTTGTCTATGGTCGAGATACTGTGCTCCAAGTCGTCCATAACCGCGGACACGGCTTTCAGAAAGTTTTACCCGGCCGGGGTGCACCAATAGCAACACACACTCGATCAACCTCGGAAAAACCAAATCAAAACCCAACGAGGCTTTCACGACAAAGCAATCACAGGATTCAGAAATATTTCAGGGGGCCACCCCTTGGAGTACACCCGCAACGAAGTAAGCAAGCTCCGAGACGGACTCAAGGTTTGCGTCAGTGGCTGTAAACGACAGCAGATCCCCAAAAGGGGACTGTCGATACCGCGAAAACACTCCGCTTCCAAAACAGTACAGCGTGCTCCTCACACAATCGTAAATAAAGCGGTAAAGCATGGCATAGGTACAGGATAGTAAATAAAACCTCAAACTAGTTTGTGGCCCCAAGAAATAAGACTGAATCAAGCTCTGGCTAAGGGGGGTCCCATATACCTCCCGGATGTGGATAGCGCGATAAATCAAGGAACAGGTATCAAGTACTCGGGGTCCTACGGGACACAAGTGGGCGTTCGGAAACCAAATATTTTCTATCACCCACCGATGCCTCTGCTTACTTCAATTTTAGTTGTTAAACAGGAATTAAAGTGAACGATAAGTAAAACCATGCTCATATCCAACATCAACATGCGGCAATACATCAACAACTGTGGCACTTGACGACACGCAACAGCACTTGAGCAAGCGACTACGACGCGCAAGTCCAACTATCTACCAAACAACAGGTAATAGGATGTGTCCAAGGCAATATAGGGCTGCACGGTATATCACGGGTACAGAAACTAAAGCATCGCAACACAGATAGCAATAGATCAACAGGAGGGAATAAATACTATAAAAGTAAGATAGGTAGAAAGGGGGAGATGCTCGCCTGAAAAACATTGCCGAAGGTTCAACCGAAGATCGGGTCGACACTCGCATCAACTCAACGGCCTTATCCGCGAAGAAGCAAAACACTAGCAGAAACACCGGATGCACTATTTAATACAACGGCAGAAGATCGGCATGATGCATGTATGATGAATGGCATGGCAGAGAGGCGATGGAACTAGGCCATATTAAGTGGAACCGGGGTCCCGACATTTAATTAGATGGTTCGAGTTATTTAGAACCCCCGCAATTTAAATGTTGTCTTAACATGGCAAGATAAGATACCGGCTCGCTACACAAATTTAAATGAGGCCGATATGAGACTAGATTTGCCCGCATATGGGCCCCATATTTAATTATTAGGTGAATCGGCATAAGGCCCCCAACCCAATGATATGCATGCGAGATGAAAGACAATTTAATATGCGACAAGGTTATTATGTTATAAAATGGGTTTCGGGAAGGGGTTCACACATTAGGGTTCTCGACGATCTTGGGGGTTCCGGGGTTCGACAGGGTCCAGGGTTCGACGGATCGGTCTCGGCGGAAACGTTCTCGGACTCCGGGATCGTCCTCGGATATCGGGGGTAGTTCTTGTCGCGTCCGGGAAGCAGGACTTGGTTCGGTGTCGGGGCGCGTCGGATTCTTCCGGGTCGACGCCGTTCTTGTTGTCGCGAAGGTCTTGTCGGGTCCCACGGGGTCGTTCTTGCCGTTGCGAGGGTCTTGTCGGGCCCGCGTATCGGGTCGGTCTTGGCGTCCTCGAGGGAGTACTTGGCGTTCCGGATCGGTCTCGAATCCATGAAGCAGACCTTGTCGGGGCCTCATGTCGGTCTTGGGGTATCATGTCGGCGTCCTTGGTGTTCCGCGGTGAAGGGCTAGGCGTCTTGGTGCCGAGCTTGGCGGTCACCGGGTTCGACCGGGGATCTTGAGGTTCCATGTCGGCAATCTTGACGCGGTTCTTGTATAGGAACCAGTCTCAACACCCAATCTTCGCATGGTCGACGATGTGCTTTCACCACACCACCTCCCCATCGCAGGACAACTCCATCGCACTAGACACATCCACAACAACGAGCATGATTCATTACCAACCCCGCACATCATCTGCACCTCACCACTAAAGTGGAGAAGGAAACCCACACCACTGACGAAGAACAACTGCAGGAGCTGTACAGGCCACCAGGACATGGGACAGCAGAAGCGCTCGAGCGGCGGTTACGGGCCAGCGAGGTCGAGCCTGGGGCTGGCGGGGCGCTGGAAGGGAAGCTGACGACGGCGGCCCTTGGGGCTTGAGCGGCGGCGGGGAGGAGGGTACCGCGGCGGCGCGGCCGGGACAGAGCCTGCCGGCGACGGCGAGGACGCAGGGCAGATGGAGGCGGGGAAACTCGCACGGGAGCGTCGGGCGTGGGAGGAGGCGAGGCGAGGGAGGCGGCGCCGCGGGGCCGGAGGCGGGGAAGAGGCGCGGCGGAGGTTCGCGGAGGCGCGGGCTGGGCTCGGGCGGAGGGGCGACGGCGCAGGAGGCGGCGGCGAGCGCTAGCAGAGGGGCGGCGGGGTCGCTGAGGGAGGCGTGCCCGGCGCCGCGGGGTCGAGGAGGCCGGCGCGGCGGCTCGAGCTTGGCGGCGGAGCGGCGCCCGAGGGAGGAGGCATGCGGCGCAGGAGGCGGTCGCGGTGGATCCGGATGGGGCGCGGCGGAGCGGAGGAGCGGCGAGGTGCGGGAGAAGGGCCAGGGGCGGAGCGGCGCTGCGCCGGAGAGGAGGAGGAGCACGGCGGCGTTGGGGCGGCAGGTGCGGGCAGGGCGGCGAAGACTGGGAGCAGAGAGACGGCACGCGCGCGGTGGAGGCGCGGAGGCGGGGCGGTCGCCGGCGACGGGGCGAGGCGGACGCTGGGGGCGCCGGGGAGGGAGGTTGATGGGCGGTGGCGTGCGGAGGAGGAAGGAAGGAGGAAGAAGGACGCGAGGTGGGTTGGTGGAGGCGCATCGGGCGCGTGGGAAGCGCGTGTGGACAGGGGTGGGCCGGGGACGTGGGGATCGGTGCAGGGGCGGGCCAGGGTGTGTGCTGCGTGTGTTTAGTGCGTGTGTGCTTGTGTGGCCAGGTGGAGAGAGAAAAAGGGAGAGGGAGAGAGGAGGGAGGCCACGTGGCAAGCTGGGATTGGGGGGAAGAGGGAGAGAGGTGAGGTGGCGAGAGATGATTGGGTGGGGTGATGTGGCCAGAGGGAATGGGTAGATAGGTTGATAGTTTTAGGATTAAGGGGTGGGCCGTTTTATTTTTCTGGGGTGGTCGTTCGGGTCATTCAGCCCGTTCGACTGCCCCACTAAATAATTAATTATTTTAATTATTTAAAACACGGCTTCTGCGATCCGGTAGCAGACAAAACAAATTAATCCGGTGTCCCGGGTTTGCATGTTTGAATGAAGATGGGGCGTTTTAGAAAACAAAACGGGCTTTGCGAAAAATAGTTTTATGCAAACAATGCATGACGATGACGATGCAATGCACAAATTCAACGCGATTTTCTAGTAGTGGTTTTGCGGGATGCCACAGGGTCAAAACAGCGTGCAACGACACAGATCTAAGCCTGGCGGTCGGAACGACGTGCAGTGGCGGACCTAAGCGTGGGGGTCGGAACGGCTTGTGGCGGAGTGGAACCAAGCGTGGCGGCTGGAACTCCGTGCGGCGGTGAGGATCTAAGCGTCTAAAATTTCTATCTATGTCTATCTCACCTTCGTTCACCTCCTCAAATCCATTGCTGATGAAAGACACCGAGGCGGCGACGGTGTCGACAGTGGCCATCGATGCGATGACAATTGAAGCCATCATCTGCAACATCACTACGACGACACAGATCAAGCCCTCGTGAATCGATGCTATGGGAGGCAGTCCGCGGCCGCGGCTGGCACGTTGAGGTGCACTTCGATGGTGAAGTCCAGATGTACCTCGTGGCCGGATGGATGGGAGCACTTTTCCTATACTTCTTGGAGTACACATATGACGGGGTGGGCGGCTAGCTCACCGTCCACTTAATATTGGGACAAATTTGATCCCAATTTGAACCAAAAATCGATGACTTAAAATATATGTATGATTTGAATAAATTTGATACTCCCTCCGACCCATATTAGTTGACTTATATTCATCTAGATATGAACGTATCTAGTCAAGTTTTAGTGCTAATATGGGTCGGAGGGAGTATGTATTTGAGTCGTGAGCCAGATGGATATTCTCTAAAGCTGATTCATAAATAGTATTTGCTTTGACAATCTCTGGTGGGCTTGTATAAATTTGATCGAAATATGTATCATTTGAATCCAAATTGATACTCCCTCCGATTCATACTACTTGTCATTGAAATGGATGTATTTAGCACTAAAACATGTCTAGATACATCCATTTTAGTGACACGTAGTAATATGGATTGGAGGGATATGCTCTAAAGCTGATTCATAAGTAGTACTCCCTCTGACCCAAATTAGTTGATTTAGATTTGTCTAGATTCGATTGTATCTAGACATTAATTAGTATTAGATTCATCTGTATCTTGACGAATTTGAGTCAACTAATTTGGATCGGAGGGAGTAGTACTTTTATTGACCGATCACCTCTCTAGAGAAGAAGAATGCGATGTCAAGAAGAACGGGGAATGGATGCTGCTGTCAACACTGCAAGTCTACATGGCAGCCACGATGGCAGCGACACAATGGTCAAAACTGATAGGGCCCCCAACTTGACCCTCTAGGCATTTGGCATGCCAACTATGGGCAGCTAGATCCAATGGCAAGCAACTCAGGCCCCGCAATGCATTCTCTTGACAACTTTGGAACCGCAAGGTGACTAAATTAGCAGGAACTCACAACCATACATTGAATAACAATTCTACTCTCTAAATTAGCTATCTATTCAACTAATCATTACACGCGCCACCTTCACCACAACCCCATACTATAACTGCTAGGTACGAGATGACAACTACTAAAACTATCCACATGAATCTACTATTCTCCTCCCTCTTCACTTGAAGTTCATGTTTTAGATTTTCTACCACTTGATCAGATACGTCAAGATCAGCCTCAAGTGTCAACTTCTCTTTGCGAATAATCTCTGAGTTCTTATTTTCTTCCTTGACAGTACGTTTCAGCTCGAATATCAACAGGTTTTTATGGGCCAATTCATCATCTAAATTGGCAACCATCTCCTCCAAATCCATCCTTTGGCAAGACCACTAGGTTGATTCATCTTGGTATGCAATGTACCATGGATCATTGTCCTGCATAGCACACTGTAACAATCCCAAAACAAACCCAATTAAAATCAGTCCGACAGTCCATGGTGGCACTTCAAATTCAACAGTAGTACAAACAGAAGGAGCTACCTGCACTTCCGACATGGTAGGAGAAGGAGAATGTGGCCACGACATGATTGAATACCCATCCTCACCGGTGTACACGCTACAACAAGACATTGAAGACTAATTTACAACTGCAATATCGAGGAAATTATGGGAATCTAATCAATTAGGGTGGGCGGAGCAGGAGCGAAGGTCTTACCAAGCACTACTAGCAATTTCTGCGAACGTTCATTGAGCTATGGCGACGGAACAAAATCCCGGTCGTCATGGGCGGTGGATCTACCTGCGGTTGGTACTGCCTCAACGTACAATGCGTGCGGACGAAACAGGTGCTGGAGCCGTGGTTGAGGTGTAGAGCGTCAGTCCGTCCAACACCACCGTAGGACGGAGCCGCCGATGCACCGACGATGGCTGCTCTGTCCGCTGGTGGGATAGGAGCTGTTCAGGGCTAGGGGCTGGGAGCTGGGAGTGGATGATATAGAGAGCCGCCCTCATGTGTGTCATACACGACCTCACCTGTCAATGTTTGGGGGAGTAGCTGCTCCGGGATTTTTCCATATCTGCCAAACTTTTTCTTTGAAATTTGTATATTTGCCACATGACCACCACAAGTCAGTGACACACAAAATGGCAAATATTCAAGTTTCAAAGTAAAACATGGAAAATATGCAAATCCCCCTCCAGCCCCACATCACGTCCCCATTTGTCATTGGTTGCACCGGTCACACAAAGCGTCCCACAAGTTAGCGAGAGATGGATGACGGGTCCGACGTGTATCCTAGCCCCACTCGTCAACACGTAACGACCACGGAAGGACCCGCTCCAACGCAGTCCCATAGGTCGGCATATAACAGTCAAGCCTTTGACCCGACGGCATCCCTCCGTCCGAGCGTCTACGAGCACCTGGGAGAGTTTCATAATATAGCGAGGGGAAAAGTGAGGAAAAGTTAAGCGGCTAGGGAAAACTGAGTACAACTAACAAATCAGGGGCACAAAATTAGAAATCCCTTGTTTATATATCACACCCGTATCAGTGTTTCCAATTGTTACAGTTAGAGCATGATATAAAAATATTATAAAATAACGAGATATGATAATAAACACCTTTATTATTTGCCTCTAGGGCATACCTCATTCAATTTGCACTCCCAAGATTCTTGGGGTTTTAGGATTCTCAATTCTTGCTGCTTCAGTGTGGCTCTAGTATTAAAGTGGGTTTGGTAGATCCTGCAGGATAGTGGAGGTATGTGGCTTCAACTAATTAATTCCAAATATCTTCGAGGCTGCCCTTGGTGGCATGTGAGTGTCGGGAGGGCTCTCAGTTCTAGAGAGCCATCTAGGACAAAAAACAAACCATCCGTAGGGGGACACATTTCACCGTCGGCAATGGGTGAAGTGATTTTTTATCTACACCCATGGATACAGGAGGTCCCCCTGTGCCAAGAATTCTCGGCCTTATTCGCCATTTGTGCAGCTCCCACGATGTTAGTCGCCGAACATAACATGGAGGCAATTAGAACATCCTGTTCCGTAGGACCTTTAGCAACACTGAGGCCGTTGATTTCCTAAGGCTGAGGGACACCCTGCCCTTGTCCCTCTTGGCGCCAGTCTCCCTTGTGAGCCTTTTCAGTTAGTTCGACATATAGGACCCTCTTCTAGGGTCCATAGATGGCGTGGACGATCCACCTTTGGAAGTTACCCTTACCCCTAAATTTGCCGATCTTTTTGTGGTAGCTACCACGGGACCGCCTCACGTTCGGGGTAGATGTGTCAAAGCGTAATGGTCCGGCGATGGGCTGTTTCTATTATGTGGTACGCTTGAGACTTGCGCTCACATTATGTTCACGTGTCCTGCCGCTCAGTTTCCATGGAACTTCATTCGGGAAGCCCTCGGGCCTGTCTGGCAGGCCCAAGATCTCAGTGGGTTCCTTGAGACGGAGGCAACCCGTACCGCATGCCACCTCTTATGGTTAGTGTTTGTAGCCATTACTTGGACACTCTTGAACATCCGTAATAAGATGGTGATAGAGCAGATCTTTACTAGACGCGCGTCTAACTCTATTTTTTGCTCTTCTTGCCTATGTCCAGCAATGGTACCCATTGTCTAGGCAGCGGGACCGGGAACAAGTACACAACATCCGTTAGGCGCTGAGCTTCGTAGCCCCTTCTCTTCCCACCTCGGAGGGGCATGCCTAGGGGGCTTGCTCCCACCACTTCTCCGTTTTTTCATTTTCTGCCTTGGGAGTTGTTGTGTTGTTGCCCCAACGAACCTTTTTATCTTTTTTTCCTTTGGCGCCTAGGCGTCGGTAGCACTGTATAAATCTATACTTATATGTGTGGCTTTATTTATAAATAAGGGTGGAAGCCTGTTTCGAGGAGGAGATTGGGTTTTCCTAACTTCAAGCTATGTGAATTGTTTACGCAACTGGGAGCTTTGTATCACAATCGGTGGATCAAAGCACGACGAAAGATCAGGCATAACGTCCCCAACACTTCTTAGTTTGATCAAGTTGTGTAGAGTAAACTTGTAAGTCACACATAATAGAATTTTGCATAGAGGATATAACAAACCTGACAACCACCAGCATAGAGCAGTGTGAAAGCAAGTTTGGATATATATGATAGACAATCTTTTTTTACATGGAAATCAACAACAACCGTCCGAAATTAAATTAATAAAGCCAGAGGTTTTACACACTGAAACCAGACACGACGGCCACAAATTATTACTACCAACTAGACATAGACTAGGAGTTTAACGGCCCACGGCTAGCACTTATATACGGTAGTGCCAGCACTTTACGCTACAACACTAGAGAAAGAATAGAAAAAGCTAAATAAAGGAGCTAGATGGTAAAATGAGGCAGCGAGTAGACATCATGATTGAAGATTCCTTAGGCCTTCCAGCAAAGCATCCCACCCGTCTAGATATTTACTCCTGCGTAGAGGCCTCCACGGCTGCAAGAAGATAATAGATTTGAAAGTATAGTTAGTAAGTTGGTTCGGGAACTTATGTTCAATGGTGAATTTGTTTCTAATATTCCAAAAAGCCCAACACTATGTATAAAACATAATCCAAATCAAACGTCTAGCTTTCGATGGAAAAGAGAGCAAAACCATAAGAAAATCATCTAAGGGTCTAGGGTTCCAGGCAACTCTTACATATATATTATACCACTCTAGCAGAACTGAGCAACACGTGCATTGGAAGAACATATGAGAGATTGTTTCTTCCTCCCTACACAAGAGTCACTTTCCATTAGTGGGGCTATGTCACTCCATAATTTGATCATTCAGTGGCAGCCGCCCTCTGCCGAGTTGCCGGGAGAAGATCTTGATCTTTAGAGGCAAATTCGCCTTCCAAATCACCTTGTTAACAGGCTCAAGTGAACCCACACTCAGATTCCTATACATGGAGGCCACCGAGAATGCTCCTGATGGCTCTAGAGCCCACGAAAACCTATCGTCCTCCTTAGAAAGTTGCACCACTAAAAGCTCCTAAGTCAGATGTCTCCACATGTCCAGTTCGTCATCCCCAAAGGTTCTTCTAAAGGCTAGGTTCTAGCGGTTTGATATACATGCCTAAGCAAAAGTAAGGTCAGGAACTGAACAGATATTGAAGAGTCTAGGAAATCTGGTTGCGATAGTTTCCTCTCCTAACCAACAGTCAGACCAAAACCGAATCCTTGACCCATTACCTAACACAAACTTGGTTCCCAATATGAAGAGGTGTTTGATTCTGTTTAGACTTCTCCAAAATTATTATGAGCCACCTTAGATGTTAAGGTTAAGCATATTGTGGGCATTATGGTACTTGGACATCCGCAGCTTGTGCACACAAGTTTTGGCTCTCCACTAGGTTGTTGATCCTCAAAATCCATTTGAGTATGAGGGATACGTTCAAAATTCTAGAATTCAGAACCCCAAGACCCAAGTGTTTTGGGCTACAAACGTCAGGCCAGTTAACCCAGTGGTACTTTCTCTTGTCACTCACATCCTCCTATAAGAACCATGTGATATGTTTATCAAATCCTGCATGAGTCCCATATGCAAGAAGGAACAAGCCCATGCAAAATATGGGGAGGCTCGACAAGGAGGAGTTAACTAACATCAACCTAGCAGTGTAAGACATGAAGCGTCCCTTCCAGGGTTCCACCCTACGACCCATAACAACAATGAGGATCTCCTAATCTGTCATGTTTACGTTCCTATCTACCATTGGAAAACCCAGGTAGGTAAAAGGGAAGGTCACCTCTTTGCAATTCAGAAATCTAGAAATTCCAGAATGCTCACTTTGCACGATGCCAAGAACAAAAACCCTACTCTTGAGGAAGTTGATCTTGAGACCAGAAGAAATTTCAAAACAGATCAGTATAAGTTTGAGATTTGCAAGGCACTGGTCATTGAGGTCTAGAAGAAGGATCGTGTCATCCACGTACCGGAGATGCGAGTCCCCTCCTGGGATTAGGTGGGGAACCACTCCCTGGATATGGCCTGACGCTAATGCAGCATCAAGGATTGCTGCTAGCATGTCCACGATGAAGTCAAATAGGAGAGGGGACATGGGGTCACCCTGACTGTAACTACCTCGGTGAATTACGCTCCTAGTTACAAGCCTGGACGAGCGGAAATGGTTAAAATAGTACGGTGGGGCCCAAATGCCACTCATAGGTAGACCTTTCGGCCGTCCTAACCATTTCCAAACATCGGGACAAGAACGGGCGGCGTAATCGGCAGGCGAAGGGATCAACTACATACACAAATGAGTATGTATGCAAGCCACCATACAACAGTCCTCAGAGCCATTCCATCTAAAAGAAATAGAAATATTGCAACGCCATACGGCAAGATCCAAATATCCTAGATAGATATATAGTTTAGGATATCTCCTCATACATCAAACATCAGAGTATCAGGCGGAAGCGGAAAACAAGATCCGAGTACGGATAAGAAGCAAATCGGCATAAGATGCCCCATAAATAAACACATCCCGCCCACAGATCTCACGGATCCCCGTTCCCGGAATCTCTACACCGAATGATCGTTGTCCACATCGTCCGTCTCCTCCACCCAGTATCCATCTTGCGAGTTTACCTGTTCATCTGAATCAAATAATTTATCGTGTGAGACCCTAGGGGTACTCAGCAAGTCTTTATGCCTCTAAAGGGGACACAACCTGGGTGACGCAATTGCAGCAAAAGATAATACCTAACAATTCTATAGATACTCGCTAACCATCCGCCTAACCAAAGATGGACGGATGTCCGTGAATTAATAACAACAGTTATAACAGTAATATTAACAGATCCATCCTCCTCCTCGCTTACCAACGAGGAAGCGGACGAACACCCCCCATCCGTTGGCAGTTTTATTATCCATACCATGAGTGTTGCACTATTTACTAGTCAGTTACTTAGTCAAATTAAAAGCGATACTTTAGTTATACTTGTCTATGATCGAGAAACTGTGCTCCAAGTCGTCCATAACCGCGGACACGGCTTTCAGAAAGTTTTACCCTGCAGGGGTGCACAAATAGCAACACACACTCGATCAACCTCGGAAAAACCAAATCAAAACCCAACGAGGCATTCACGATAAAGCGATCACAGGATTCAGAAATATTTCAGGGGGCCACCCCATTAAGCTACCCGCAACGAAACTGGCCGGCTCCGAGACGGACTCAAGGTTTGTGTGGATGGCTGTAAACGACTGGGAACCCGAAAGTGTGACTGGGCTTGTCGATACAGCGAAAACGTGTCACGATCCTAAACAGTACAGGTGCTCCTCGCACAATCGTAAATAAAGCAGTAAAGCATGGCATAAGTACAGGATAGTAATAAAGCCCCAAACTAATTGTGGCCCCAAGAAATAAGAATGAATCAAGCTCTGGCTCAGGGGGGGTCCCATAAGCCTCCCGGATGTGGATAGCGTGAATATTCAAGGAACAGGAATCAAGTACTCGGGGTCCTACGGGACACAAGTGAGCATGAAAAACCAAATAGCAGATATTGCTCACCGGTGCCACTTTCATTAGTTATCCCATTACTACTCAGGTTAAGTTGTATAGGTACCTCGTTATCCATCAGACACTCACATACCCTACACATGCTGTTCTACGACCCGCATGGCTCAAACAACTCTTGTAGTAATGGCTCATGGGATGGAGGAACAAGCTTCGGTGGGGTTTAAAAGTAAAGGCTATGCAGTACTTGGGATTCAGTTTAATGCGATCGCGACTCAATGATGCAAGAATAAGATAGAGGCAATAGGTACTATATGTATGCAAGCATGTGGTAGTGCTTGCCTGGCAGCTCAGTTGAAGCGAGAGAAGGATCTGGGTAGTGCTCCTGGGTTTCTTGATATATCCCCTGCTCAGCGTCTATTCGAAGAAGAACCAAACAAACAAGGGCCAACATAAATAAAGTGCACAAGCATATGAATAAAATGCGACAAGCAAACAATCATGCCATGATGAATGATGCACAATTTGCATGGCAATAAAGTAGCATGGCATGGGTGAGGTGTGGAATACAAGTATAAATCATTTTGTTGAGTTTTAATCATGTTTTATCCTCAATTAAGTTGTTGTATACATTATATTTATATGATGCATGCTGCGAAACATAACAAGGAATGCATAAACAGAAAGGTCTCGTCGAGCTAATCATTTTAACATATTATTTGTCAAATTTGGAGTTATAAAATAAAAGTTATTAATTAATTAAGAAAAAGGGCATTTTATTGTAATTTTAATCAACTCGAAAATTAAAGTGTTCAAAATATATTTTGAAGGGCATATTTGAATTCCTCACATTTTTCTGATTTCAAAACATATATTACATGTATTATTTGGATTTGTATTTTAAAAGTTATTTAAAAATAGATTTAAATTTGAATTTAAAACAAATTTTGAAAAGTTTGATTTAAAACAGAAAACAGAAATCCTTTCTCACTTGCGCAGATCTAGCCACCGACAATGACAAGTGGGCCACATGCTGACTGGGTGACACAGTGGCAGAACAGGTTTTTCTCACCACGTCGCTTCCTAGTCGCTGCGACTGACGGGTGGGGCCACAGCAACCTCAGGGCCACACGCGGGCGCGCCAGCGGGGACGTGCCACGTGGGGAAGCCCGGGAGTGCGGGTTAAGGCTAAGGTTCTAGGGGGGGCTCTTTGTAAAAGGGCCAGGGAGGCTGACTGGTGGGCTCTGCGTACCGCGGGTTGAGACGAAAACAAAAGGAGGGGCTAACTGCAAAAAGGCACCCGTACTGTGGATCTTGTCCACCGATCGAACGATCGGTGCGCGACCGACGCAGGCGCGGCGCGGGGCGGGGATCGAACCTAGGTCGCGGGCATGCGCGCTGAGGGGCGGAACCAGCGCGGCTGGTGTTCGGAAGGTGACAGGAGGGCGGCTGGCGGCTAGTTGAGGCACTACGCGGCGCGGGCCCGAGCAGACACAGCGAGCGGCGGCGCACGGTGGGCGTTCGACGAAACGAACGACGCAACCGGGAAGCAACGCTGGACATGGACATGTCTAGGGTGGTCAGTGGCTCACCGTGGGGTTGTTGGTGCGGTCGGATCGGGCAGAGGAGTGGCCGATCGTCGACGACGCAGACGTTCCGGCGGGCTAGGGTTTGGCGACGGTGGCGGCGGGTACCGGCGGTTCCAGCCCTTCTCCTCCTCGACGGCATGTCCAGGGTGAAGCAGAGGGATGCCCTTGGTCTTCCAGTCCACCTCCTCGACGCACTTGACGGCCGGAACGACGAAGACGACGACGTGCTGGCGGCGGCCGGCGAGAGAGGGTGGGCGTCGGTGGAGAGGGAGGAGAGGAGCGGCAGGGCTCTGGGCGGATCTGGGAGGGGCAGAGGAGACGTGTGGATGAGGGCAAGCGAGAGAGAGGGAGGAGGTGGCGTGCGGGAGTGGGTAGAGGACAAAGGTGGTCTCGGCCACCTTTTCTTCCCTCCTCTCACGTGCTTGTCGTGAGGCTAGGGCAGGGCAGGCGCATGGGGCTGCCAGGTGGGACCAGAGAGCGTCCAAGGAGGGGTAGGCTCGGGTGGGGCTGCTGGCAGAGAGAAGGAGAGAGGGGAGGTAGGCTCGGGTGAGCTAGGGTTGGGGCTAGAGGGGGCTCGGGTTAGGGTTGGTGCTAGGGTTGGGGTAGGAGGGTAGCTCGGCCAGGAGGGGTAGGGTGGCTAGGTGGGACCTGCAAGGGGAGGCTCGGCATGGTTGGAGGAGAGGGTGAGAAGAGAGGGGAGGTTAGGGTTAGATTAGGTGATCCACTAAGATCAAGCAAGGGTGGAGGATGTGATGATGGATAAGGAGAGTGATATGAGAGAAGAGGTGGTGTGAGGTTTTAACATGATCCAAACACAAGATCAAGATGAGGGGGTTTAGAATAAGAGAGAAAGGAAGCTCACAAAGAAAGGATCCACTCAAGAATTCAAATAAAATCCAAAAGACTAGAATGTGGTGGTACTTGCATGGGCCATGCATAAATAGTAAATGCCTCCTCTAGTAGTGAAAACCACTAGATTATCTCATGGCATTTGTATAAGCAAGCTTCCCAAATTTTGGAATAAGGCCCAACAAAAGAAAAGAGAGCTTGTTTACCACATGGATTAAACAAAAGATCATGCATGAATATAAGGTGGCCAAGCTTGTGTGTATGTGCCACTAGCCAACATGAACCCCAATGGTATTCCTACATGAGCTTATATTCATATTTAAACCATATGAAAGCTTGACAAAGGGTTCCACTATGGCATCCCGCAAAACCACTACTAGAAAATCGCGTTGTTTTTGTGCATTGCATCATCATGACCGCATGCTCATGTCATCATGCCACATTGCATTTGAGCATCGTCATCATCTTGCATTTGTTTGCATAAAACTATTTTCGAAAAACCCGATTTTGTTTGCTAAACGCCCCGTCTTTAATTCACAATCCAAAACCCGGGTCTCCGGATTATTTTGTTTTGTCTGCTATCGGGTTGCAAAAGCCCTGTTTCAAACAAATAAAATATTTAATTCTTTTAGTGGGGGCAGCCAAACCGGGCCGATCCGACCCAGTTGGCCACCCCCAGTACAAAACCAATCGGTCCATCAAAAGTCCTAAATTTACCCAATCCTAGTCTACCCACCAACCCCAGCTCGCCACCTCATCGTCCCTCCACCTCACCCTCAACCCCGCCACCTCATCAATCCACCAACCATCCCCACCCTCCTGGCCCACCTCCTCTCTCTCTCACCACCACCCCAGCCGCACCCACTCCACCTCTCTCCCTTACACCCCGCCCCCACTGCCAGCCGGCCCCACCCCAGGACACCTTCCCCCAACCGCGTCCCCCACGCCACAGACTCGCACCCCCGGCCCCACCCCTGGCGCGTCCCCACCTCCCGCCCCGCCTCTCTCCTCCTTCTCCCTCCTCTGTGCCCACCTCCGCGCGGCCCTCCCCTCTGCCGCCTCGCGCCGGTCTCCCTCCTCACCGTTCCTCTCCGTCGCGCCTCTCCATCGCCCGCAGCCGCCTCGACGGCCCCACGCCCGAGCTCCGCCGGAACGCCGCCTCACCGCCGCCGGTCGACCTCGCTCTCGCCCCTGCGGTCTTCCCCCTCCTCGCCAAGCTCGCCACGGGCCCGCCTCACCGCCGCCGTCCGTGCCTTCCCTCCTCCCGCGCCGCCCCCTCTCGCCGGCATCCTCACCGCCTCCACCGCGGCTTCCCCTCGGCACCGCTCGCCTCGCCCCTTCCTCGCCAGCTCCGCCCTGCTCCGGCCTCCCGCACCCTGCGGCCTCCGACCCTCCCGCCGGCGCCCGCTCACGCCGGCCACCAACGCGCCGGAGCGTCCCCACGAACCCCGTGCCTGCCTCGCCCGAGCTGCCTCTGGCCGCAACCGCGAGCCGCCGCTGCGCGCGCCCCTCACCTCTCTGCGCGGTGTCACCCGTCCTCCCTCCCCAGCAGCAGGCTCTCGCCGCCCCGGCGTCCCTCTCCCCGGCCGTGCACCTCCGACTCGCCACCCTCTCCCCACCGCCGCCTCGCCGGGCCCCACATCGCCACCCAGCCCGTCCGCCACCGCTCCCTTCCGCCCTGCCGGCAACCCCCACCGCTCGGAGTCCCTAGCACCACCGCCGGACGTCCTCACCGCCGCTTCCCTGTCGAGCGCGCATTGCCTCCGGTGTCAACATGACGAGAGACAAACCAGGAAGATGACCGACCAGAACGCCAACAAGTCATCAAGTTTTCTCCGTCGACAAGACCGTCTAGATGACGATGTTTCTGAATAATGTACATGGCGTACCCCCCGAGGACCCTGACGCCGTTTCCAAGTTCGCCACCGGAGAATAAGGAGAAAACCCCAAGGACTTCGACACGGAGCATCAAGACCACCTCACGGAACCGAAGACCGATCCCGCCGTGCGACAAGATCTACTTCACGGATCCGAAGACCCCGATGCCCCGATCCAAAGACCGATCCGAAGCGCCAAGGCCTCCGACAGGGAATCAACAAGATCATCACGAAACGCCAAGTACCTCGCCCCGAAGGCCAAGACCAACCCGGAACGCGGATTCGACGAGATCTTCGCGACGATAAGATCGACCGTGGGGAAACCAAGTTCTCCTCTTGTATCTGAACCTCACCGAGACCCTGGACGACAAGCTCTCCTTCCCGGACGCCGAGCTCGTCGAGAACCCGGATGCGACAAGATCTACCCGTTGCTCGAGAATGTTCTGCCGAGACCGACCCCGTCGAACCCTGAACCCTGAGACCCGACCCCGAACCCCGGAACCAAGTTCGCCGAACCCTAATGTGTGAACCCTCTCCCGAGCCCCTATTTTATAAATGCTATATATAAAACCTGTTGCATAATAATCATTCATCTCGCATGCATATTTGTGTGATTTGGGGGCCTTATGCCGATTCACCTTATAATTAAATATGGGGCCCATATGCGGGCAAATCTAGTCTTATATTGGCCTCATTTAAATTTGTGCATCGAACCGGTACTATCTTTTGCCATGTCAGACAACATTTAAATTGCGGGGGTTCTAAATAACTTGAACCGTCTAATTAATTGTCGGGACCCCGGTTCCGCTTAATATGACCTAATTGCATCGCATCTTTGCCATGTCATGCCTCATACATGCATCATGCCCGATCTTTTGCCGTAGTATTAAATAGTGCATCCGCTGTTTATTCTAGTGTTTTGCTTCTTCGCGGATAAGGCCGTTGAGTTGATGCGAGTGTCGACCCGATCTTCGGATGAACCTTCGGCAATGTTTTCAGGCGAGCATCTTCCCCTTTCTACCTATCTTACTTTTATAGTATTTATTCCCTCCTGTTGATCTATTGCTATCTGTTTTGCGATGCTCTAGTTTTCGTATCCGTGATATCCCCTGCAGCCTTATATTGCCTTGGACACATCCTATTACCTGTTGTTTGGTAGATAGTTGGACTTGCGCGTCGTAGTCGCTTGCTCAAGTGCTGTTGTGTGTCGTCAAGTACCACAGTTGTTGGAGCCTTGCCGCATGTCTAATGTTGGAGATGATCGTGGCTTTACTTTTCGTTCACTTTAATTACTGTTTAACAACTAAAATTGAAGTAAGTAAGCAGAGGCACAGGTGGGCAATAGATGTTATTTGGTTGTTAACCGTCCACTTGTGTCCCGTAGGACCCCGAGTACTTGATACCTGTTCCTTGAATATTCGCGCTATCCACATACGGGGAATTATGGGACCCCCCTGAGCCAGAGCTTGATTCATTCTTATTTCTTGGGGCCACAAACTAGTTTGAGGTTTTATTTACTATCCTGTACTTATGCTATGCCTTACTGCTTTATTACGATTGTGCGAGGAGCACACTGTACTGTTTAGGATCGTGACCCGTTTTCGCGGTATCGACAAGCCCAGTTTTGGGTTCCCAGTCGTTTACAGCCGGCCCCACAAACCTTGAGTCCGTCTCGGAGCCGGCCAGTTTCGTTGCGGGTGTACTCCAAGGGGTGGCCCCCTGAAATATTTCTGAATCCTGTGATTGCTTTGTCGTGAAAGCCTCGTTGGGTTTTGATTTGGTTTTTCCGAGGTTGATCGAGTGTGTGTTGCTATTTGTGCACCCCTGCAGGGTAAAAACTTTCTGAAAGCCGTGTCCGCGGTTATGGACGACTTGGAGCACAGTATCTCGATCATAGACAACTATAACTAAAGCAGTGCTATAAATTTGACTATATAATGACTAGTAATCAGCTTCACTATAATGGAATGGCTAAATAAAACTGCCAACAATTCCTTGTTTGGGTTGTCGCTTGCGACCATTGTACCTGACTAGTAAGTATTGCAACTACAACGGAATGGCTAAATAAAAGTACCAACAACTGCTGGGTTTTGGGATATCTCATGCTAATTGTATATGACTAGTAAAGTGTTGTAACTACAATGGAATGGTTAAATAAAAGTGTCCACTGCTTATTTTATCAGGATGATTATCTATACCTGACTAGTAATTGCTACGACGATAACTGAACAAATAAAACTGCCAATGGTGTGAGTTCCTCGGTTGACTTCCTCGTTTGGTCTCGAGGGGGAAACACCAGGATGGGTTTGTTTGATGGTAGAATCAGGTTGGTTCCGAATAGGTCTTTCTCACCCCTCTCTGATTGCCGCCAGTTGTATCGAGTCTCTATAGGGTGTTCAGTGCATGCTGCCGCTGCCGCTTCAGTCCACCATACCTATGTAGGCGAGGACCGCCGAATTCTAGTCTCGCCGTGTACTGGCCTCAGTACTGACGCTCCTCTTTTTCCTTTGCCCTTTGTCGGCACCCCTTTTGTTTAAGCAGGTTTTGAGATCGACGTTGTTAGCAGGGTTACCCTTCCGGCTTGGCTGGGCAGGGTTATGGACGCCATTGGTTATTCTTCAGGGCTCTTAGCCCCATTTGCATCTTGTCCGTAGTCGGACGCTCTATCATTTTCAAGGTGATTTGGATCTTTGTATATTATATCTGTATTCTTGACTCATTGAGTCGCTGTTGTATATATATCTGTTCTGTGGGTCCCATCGAGGACTATTGTGTAATGTTATTACTTCGTTTTCCACCCGCACGAAAGTTCCTGGTGGGCACCTTTGAATCGTTTCTATGCGGGTTTGGCGGGAATCGCTGAAACTTGCATAGGGTCGATTCTGAGGGTGTTACATCCACTCACATAGCATGCAAAGGTGGCCATGTGGCTCTCATATACCAATAATGTGAAAACAACATGGTGCATATATGGGAGCATGTGGAATTGTAAGTGGAGCCATCCAAACTCACATGAGCTAGAGGTAAAACCCAATAAGGTGCAAAGCTCATTTTTAGTTGGATGGTGGAATTATAAGGTGGTGACAAGAAAGGGTAGTGGAGTGCAATAAAAGATATGCCCCCAACTCAACTTGGGCATTAAACAATATATCAAGAACCAAATACAATATCAAGAGGCAAATACAATTAATAATGCATATGAGATAAGAACCAAAACAAAAAGGGTTTTATATGATGCTCGAATGCAAGGTGGCATGATGACATGAGCATGATATAATTATGATGCAACAATTATATATAGGAAGTAGCATTTATATAGACTAGGCTAGTAGCATTGCAATTGTTAGACAATTGGGATGCTACAACTCTCCCCCACTAAACAAGAATCTCGCCCCGAGATTCCTAGGAAAAAGAAAACAACACAAGGAGAGGCGGGTGTTCGAACGAAGGTGACCCTCACGTTCCCAAGTTGATGAACAACGGAATGGTGCGACCACTACACCTTGCAAAACTTGCTAGACTTGTTGCGAGTCTTGCGTTTTGCTTGAGAAACAACGGGTTAGAAGAGTTGAAGGATTGTCGTGAGACAAGAAGGATAGGATGGGCATAGCTCCGGTTTTCCCAAGAATCATGATAAAAGAATATAACCACTTGTGAAAGAAAAGGAGAAGATGATGTATCATGGATAAAGAAAGACACACCATTAAGATTAAAGATTTACCGATACGAGAGAGGATGAAACTTTGTCTCGCCGGAAGAAAGGAGCTAGATTGGAGAGGTTTTGAACCACTATTACAATAGCATCGTATCTTCTCTCGGATTTGAGAAAAGAAGTTCGGAAACAATATTGCCTTCGAACAATAGAGTCCCTTGATAACAACAGAAAGATTTAGTTAGACATCGTCAGATTAGATTCTTGTTGCGCCGGTAAGAACCAAGGATCACGCAATTTAGGTGCGCAGATATAACTTCCAGAGATGGATGTGAAGCCAGATCATGGTGGAATCCCGAGAAGCAAAGAATATGGAGGATCTGGAGTTTATTGTAGAGATACTTATTGCTTTCTTTAGCCTTGAGGCTAACGCAATAGATTTGCGGCTGATGGCATCAACCATAATTGGCTTTACCACAGAAAAGAATTGATGAAACAAAGAGAGAGATAGTTTCCTTTCATCTTGTTTGGGGATATCGAGCATCGGTAGAAATACGAGGATAGAAAAAGGTTTGCGTTTGTTTCCACCAGATAATTGAGGATTTTGCTCCACCTAGAATAGACAGACCACCAAGAAGAGATTATTGATTACTTTCTTCGAGAGAGCACTCCGGAAAAGCAAGGACGGAAGTAAAAGTATCAAGGGATAAAGGCCACTTCTAACTTCCGTGAAATGAGTGAAATCACATTAATTCACCAATTCAATGTACAAGAGCGAATGATAAGAGTAGTGGTATGGTAGCTACTCCATCCCGCACTCAAAGCATTACTCCGCACACGAATAAGAAAACCATGCAACCCAACTACCGAAACAGACTGAAGGTATTGACAAAAACTCATGGAACTTCGTCAGAAAACAAGGATAGATGCAAACGATTCATCGGATCCAAGGTAGATAAGGGTGATGATGTTGTCGTCATATCATAAGTAGCCAGCCACCGGAAAGATATGAAGGAAGATCACGGAGACAACTGCAAGATTCAACAGCTACAGAAAAGATAGCACCAACTTGAACAGAAGGAATACAAGATCTGGAAGGTCTTCATGGCCTCCGGTGGATTGAGCATAGACGATAGAGCGAGAGGGTTTCAAGAGATTACTTAACGAGATTGAGGTGAAAGAACTCCATGTTCTTCTTGAAATGATTGAGAGAGATTTAGCAGCCTTGAGGAAATCTTCAGCGGAACGACGATGATAACTTGCCAACAAGGAACAACTCCGGATTGGTTGAAGATGGAGGATGGAATTAACAATGGACTTGCTGATTCCAGAGTTGAAGTAATGTATTTAGAAGAAGGACGTGGTCGAGATATGTGACTTCAAAAACTCGGAATTCTCACTTTGAGACTTTGCACACAGGCAGTGCTCACGAAGCTCGAGAGAAAGAGACACAGATGATCTTCCATGTCCTTCCATAGATATCGAATAGGCAAGCATATTATCAACATATACCACCATGGATTAACAAGATATTCCCAGAATATCAAGTTCAAGAGGCGGGAGAAACGAACAAATGCTCGAAACACTTTCTGAGCTCAACGCTCTTTGAAAGATCAACGTTACGAGTAAGAATTCCTGTTGAAGAAGATGCGCTGACAGAATAGGTTAACTGGTCCTTTGGAAGAAAAAGAGATGTCGCCTGGTTCACATTGTCGGTCGGATCACCGGTTACAAAGATAAAGAGATCTTGGATAAGAACCGATGATAGCTCATACCTTCAGCAAAGCTATCAGAGACGAAAAGATGCAATTCCCTTGTATCCAGGAGAATTGTGCAGATATGGGGTTCAAAAGGATGTGCAGCATGATGGACAGATGATAGACCGCTGTAGTGCTTGGAGAAACTCTGGATTGCCAAAGATGCTTGAATATGCATAGATATGATCACGGTGTACTCAAAATCACAGGAGATAACCGTCACCATTTGGAGGATAGTGTTGATAGCATTTTCCATATTCCACTCATGATAAGTGTCATATAGCTATGCCGAGAACCAAATTACAATCACCAGCATCGGATCGACACATGTTATGTAATTAGCCCAAGAGAATTGGAGATGAAATGAAACTCTAGGATTAAGCGCCGGTGACAAAAGAATGAGTTAGCATGGACATGCTGATAAAAGGGAGATAGATAATGTTTCACACACGACTGAAAAGGAGTGTGGATGCACAGATGTATCAAAGAAATTTTTTCCGCATTTTTCGGCATTAAAATACCAATAGATGCACAAAAACACTTAGCATGTAGCGATTTGCAACTGATGGTTTCACAGAATGTGGAGTTGCTAGAAGGAAGGACACCCTTAAGAAGATGGCACCGGTTAACAAGGAGTCAGATAGATCGCGCCGGTATTCAAAAGCCTGTCAGTCTGGAATGTACCAACAGTTGATAACCAAAGGCAGATAAAGATAACATGTTGGATGCAACAGATAGACAAGGAATTACACACACACACACATTCTATGGTACTACGGAAACCCCGAACACATGAATCCTAGTTTGAATTTTAAGAAGAGGATTGAAAACGTTACACTTCCTTACCAGAAAAGGGTGGGTGGGTGGGTAAGAAGAAAAGTGGAAGCAGTCCTACTCTCGCGTTTTGTTTTTCCCTAGTATACATAGCTACCAAAAATATTTGCTAGACTGACAACGACCATTTGGCTGAGACCCTGAAGGGCGGGATGGCTCTGATACCAATTGTAACTACCTCGGTGAATTACGCTCCTAGTTACAAGCCTGGACGAGAGGAAATGGTTAAAATATTACGGTGGGGCCCAAATGCCACTCACAGGTAGACCTTTCAGCCGTCCTAACCATTTCCAAACATCGGGACAAGAACGGGCGGCGTAATCGGCAGGCGAAGGGATCAACTACATACACAAATGAGTATGTATGCAAGCCACCATACAACAGTCCTCAGAGCCATTCCATCTAAAAGAAATAGAAATATTGCAACGCCATACGGCAAGATCCAAATATCCTAGATAGATATATAGTTAAGATATCTCCTCATACATCAAACATCAGAGTATCAGGCGGAAGCGGAAAACAAGATCCGAGTACGGATAAGAAGCAAATCGGCATAAGATGCCCCATAAATAAACACATCCCGCCCACAGATCTCACGGATCCCCGTTCCCGGAATCTCTACACCGAATGATCGTTGTCCACATCGTCCGTCTCCTCCACCCAGTATCCATCTTGCGAGTTTACCTGTTCATCTGAATCAAATAATTTATCGTGTGAGACCCTAGGGGTACTCAGCAAGTCTTTATGCCTCTAAAGGGGACACAACCTGGGTGACGCAATTGCAGCAAAAGATAATACCTAACAATTCTATAGATACTCGCTAACCATCCGCCTAACCAAAGATGGACGGATGTCCGTGAATTAATAACAGCAGTTATAATAGTAATATTAACAGATCCATCCTCCTCCTCGCTTACCAACGAGGAAGCGGACGAACACCCCCCATCCGTTGGCAGTTTTATTATCCATACCATGAGTGTTGCACTATTTACTAGTCAGTTACTTAGTCAAATTAAAAGCGGTACTTTAGTTATACTTGTCTATGATCGAGAAACTATGCTCCAAGTCGTCCATAACCGCGGACACGGCTTTCAGAAAGTTTTACCCTGCAGGGGTGCACAAATAGCAACACACACTCGATCAACCTCGGAAAAACCAAATCAAAACCCAACGAGGCATTCACGACAAAGCGATCACAGGATTCAGAAATATTTCAGGGGGCCACCCCATTAAGCTACCCGCAACGAAACTGGCCGGCTCCGAGACGGACTCAAGGTTTGTGTGGACGGTTGTAAATGACTGGGAACCCGAAAGTGTGACTGGGCTTGTCGATACAGCGAAAACGTGTCACGATCCTAAACAGTACAGGTGCTCCTCACACAATCGTAAATAAAGCAGTAAAGCATGGCATAAGTACAGGATAGTAATAAAGCCCCAAACTAATTGTGGCCCCAAGAAATAAGAATGAATCAAGCTCTGGCTCAGGGGGGTCCCATAAGCCTCCCGGATGTGGATAGCGCGAATATTCAAGGAACAGGAATCAAGTACTCGGGGTACTACGGGACACAAGTGAGCATGAAAAACCAAATAGCAGATATTGCTCACCGGTGCCACTTTCATTAGTTATCCCATTACTACTCAGGTTAAGTTGTATAGGTACCTCGTTATCCATCAGACACTCACAAACCCTACACATGCTGTTCTACGACCCGCATGGCTCAAACAACTCCTGTAGTAATGGCTAATGGGATGGAGGAACAAGCTTCGGTGGGGTTTAAAAGTAAAGGCTATGCAGTACTTGGGATTCAGTTTAATGCGATCGCGACTCAATGATGCAAGAATAAGATAGAGGCAATAGGTACTATATGTATGCAAGCATGTGGTAGTGCTTGCCTGGCAACTCAGTTGAAGCGAGAGAAGGATCTGGGTAGTGCTCCTGGGTTTCTTGATATATCCCCTGCTCAGCGTCTATTCGAAGAAGAACCAAACAAACAAGGGCCAACATAAATAAAGTGCACAAGCATATGAATAAAATGCGACAAGCAAACAATCATGCCATGATGAATGATGCACAATTTGCATGGCAATAAAGTAGCATGGCATGGGTGAGGTGTGGAATACAAGTATAAATCATTTTGTTGAGTTTTAATCATGTTTTATCCTCAATTAAGTTGCTGTATACATTATATTTATATGATGCATGCTGTGAAACATAACAAGGAATGCATAAACAGAAAGGTCTCGTCGAGCTAATCATTTTAGACATATTATTTGTCAAATTTGGAGTTATAAAACAAAAGTTATTAATTAATTAAGAAAAAGGGCATTTTATTGTAATTTTAATCAACTCGAAAATTAAAGTGTTCAAAATATATTTTGAAGGGCATATTTGAATTCCTCACATTTTTCTGATTTCAAAACATATATTACATGTATTATTTGGATTTGTATTTTAAAAGTTATTTAAAAACAGATTTAAATTTGAATTTAAAACAAATTTTGAAAAGTTTGATTTAAAACAGAAAATAGAAATCCTTTTCTCACTCGCGCAGATCTAGCCACCGACAATGACAAGTGGGCCACATGCTGACTGGGTGACACAGTGGCAGAATAGGTTTTTCTCACCACGTCGCTTCCTAGTCGCTACGACTGACGGGTGGGGCCACAGCAACCTCAGGGCCACACGCGGGCGCGCCAGCGGGGACGTGCCACGTGGGGAAGCCCGGGAGCGCGGGTTAAGGCTAAGGTTCTACGGGGGGATCTTTGTAAAAGGGCCAGGGAGGCTGACTGGTGGGCTCTGCGTACCGCGGGTTGAGACGAAAACAAAAGGAGGGGCTAACTGCAAAAAGGCACCCGTACTGTGGATCTTCTCCACCGATCGGTGCGCGACCGACGCAGGCGCGGCGCGGGGCGGGGATCGAACCTAGGTCGCGGGCATGCGCGCTGAGGGGCGGAGCCAGCGCGGCTGGCGTTCGGAAGGTGACAGGAGGGCGGCTGGCGGCTAGTTGAGGCACTACGCGGCGCGGGCCCGAGCAGACACAGCGAGCGGCGGCGCACGGTGGGCGTTCGACGAAACGAACGATGCAACCGGGAAGCAACGCTGGACAGGGACATGTCTAGGGTGGTCAGTGGCTCACCGTGGGGTTGTTGGTGCGGTCGGATCGGGCAGAGGAGTGGCCGATCGTCGACGACGCAGACGTTCCGGCGGGCTAGGGTTTGGCGACGGTGGCGGCGGTACCGGCGGTTCCAGCCCTTCTCCTCCTCGACGACGTGTCCAGGGTGAAGCAGAGGGATGCCCTTGGTATTCCAGTCCACCTCCTTGATGCGCTTGACGGCCGGAACGACGAAGACGACGACGTGCTGGCGGCGGCCGGCGAGAGAGGGTGGGCGTCGGTGGAGAGGGAGGAGAGGAGCGGCAGGGCTCTGGGCGGATCTGGGAGGTGCAGAGGAGACATGTGGATGAGGGCAAGCGAGAGAGAGGGAGGAGGTGGCGTGCGGGAGTGGGTAGAGGACAAAGGTGGTCTCGGCCACCTTTTCTTCCCTCCTCTCACGTGCTTGTCGTGAGGCTAGGTCAGGGCAGGCGCATGGGGCTGCCAGGTGGGACCAGAGAGCGTCCAAGGAGGGGTAGGCTCGGGTGGGGCTGCTGGAAGAGAGAAGGAGAGAGGGGAGGTAGGCTCGGGTGAGCTAGGGTTAGGGCTAGAGGGGGCTCGGGTTAGGGTTGGTGCTAGGGTTGGGGTAGGAGGGTAGCTCGGCCAGGAGGGGTAGGGTGGCTAGGTGGGACCTGCAAGGGGAGGCTCGGCATGGTTGGAGGAGAGGGTGAGAAGAGAGGGGGGGTTAGGGTTAGATTAGGTGATCCACTAAGATCAAGCAAGGGTGGAGGATGTGATGATGGATAAGGAGAGTGAGATGAGAGAAGAGGTGGTGTGAGGTTTTAACATGATCCAAACACAAGATCAAGATGAGGGGGTTTAGAATAAGAGAGAAAGGAAGCTCACAAAGAAAGGATCCACTCAAGAATTCAAATAAAATCCAAAAGACTAGAATGTGGTGGTACTTGCATGGGCCATGCATAAATAGTAAATGCCTCCTCTAGTAGTGAAAACCACTAGATTATCTCATGGCATTGTATAAGCAAGCTTCCCAAATTTTGGAATAAGGCCCAACAAAAGAAAAGAGAGCTTGTTTACCACATGGATTAAATAAAAGATCATGCATGAATATAAGGTGGCCAAGCTTGTGTGTATGTGCCACTAGCCAACATGAACCCCAATGGTATTCCTACATGAGCTTATATTCATATTTAAACCATATGAAAGCTTGACAAGGGGTTCCACTCACATAGCATGCAAAGGTGGCCATGTGGCTCTCATATACCAATAATGTGAAAACAACATGGTGCATATATGGGAGCATGTGGAATTGTAAGTGGAGCCATCCAAACTCACATGAGCTAGAGGTAAAACCCAATAAGGTGCAAAGCTCATTTTTAGTTGGATGGTGGAATTATAAGGTGGTGACAAGAAAGGGTAGTGGAGTGCAATAAAAGATATGCCCCCAACTCAACTTGGGCATTAAACAATATATCAAGAACCAAATACAATATCAAGAGGCAAATACAATTAATAATGCATATGAGATAAGAACCAAAACAAAAAGGGTTTTATATGATGCTCGAATGCAAGGTGGCATGATGACATGAGCATGATATAATTATGATGCAACAATTATATATAGGAAGTAGCATTTATATAGACTAGGCTAGTAGCATTGCAATTGTTAGACAATTGGGATGCTACACTGATGAACCCCCTCATGTTCCTAAAATAAGGGGTTACAACCCATTAATATTGATCGTTGTCTGGCCGCCAGAAAGTAGTTGTATAAGCGCATGGACAAGTCCTGAGTCGAAGCCCTTTTGAGTTAGAACCTCATGAAGAAACGTCTAGCTAACACGATCATAATATTTCTCAAAATCAAAGTTAAGGATAGCAACTCTCGTCTTCTTGGTGACTAACTCATGGATTATTTCGTGCAGAGCTAGCGCCCCATTATGAATGATGCGCCCTTTGATAAACATCGTTAGAGATAGGGAGATTGTGCGATGCGCTATCACAGACAATCTAGAGGCTAGAGCTTTCGAGATCAACTTAAAGAGGACGTTGATTAGGGCAGTAGGACAAAACAACTTGATGTCATCAGCGCCCTAAGCACTTTGGGGATTAAAGACAAGATTCCAAAATTCAAACACGAGATATCAACTCTAGCCACCATAAAATCGTTGAGAATCTTAAGAATTAAGGATTTATTTCTTCCATACTAGGAGCATATCAGTTTTGGTTTCTTTCAGAACTACGTCCAATTCCTCAAGAAGGAAGTAAGCGCAAGCGTTGTGTTTTGTGATCCAGATACCCTATTTTCTTGTACCCATAGATCAGGTCTAAGCGAGAGTTAGATTGGATCTTTCGAGCCCACCAGCTCATGGTAGAAGGAATAAACGTTCTCTTGAATCGCTGCAATATCAGTGACAGATCCCGCTGGAGTGTTTCATAGATTTGATCAGACATTTTCTACACCTACCATTTGCATGGCATGAAATTTTTTCGTATTCGTATTACACTGAAGCGTCCATTTAATAAGGCCACACTGGTGATACGTCATAAACGTATCTATAATTTTTGATGCTTCATGCTTGTTTTGTACCAACTATCTTATGTTTTGTCTACACTTTGAGGCATTTTTATACATTTTCTGGAACTAACCTATTAAAAAGATGTCACAGTGCCGGTTCCTGTTTTCTGCTATTTTTGGTTTCAGAAAGCTAGTAAGGAAACATTTTCGGAATTGGACGAAACCAAAGCCAAAGTTCCTATTTTTCCAGACACTACACGGAGTCCGAAGGGGAGACGAAGAAGCGCCACGAGGCAGCCGCAGCAGGGGGCCACGCGGGTCCACCCTGGGCCGCGCCGCCCTATGGTGTGGGCCCCTCGGGCGTCCACCGACCTTGCCCCTTCGCCTATATAAACCCCCCGAGGAGAAAACCCTAAGTACCCGATCAGAAATCCATGAAAAAGTCCATAGCCGCCACCATCGTCCCTAGATCGGGATGGATCTGAAGCTCTTCTTGGCACCCTATCAGAGAGGGGAGATCACCCTGGAGGCCTTCTTCATCACCATGCCAGCCTCTGGAGTGATGCGTGAGTAGTTCATCCTTAGACTATGGGTCCATAGCAGTAGCTAGATGGTAATTTCTCCTCTTTTGTGCTATCATGTTTAGATCTTGTGAGCTGCCTATCATGATCAAGATCATCTATTTGTAATCCCACATGTTGTGTTTGTTGGTATCCAATGGATACTGAGTACTACATCAAGATTGATTATTGATTCTATCATGCCTATGTTATTTGTGATCTTGCATGCTTTCCGTTGCTAGTAGTTACTCTGGCCAAGTATTTGCTTGTGACTCCAAGAGGGAGTATTTATGCTTGGTAGTAGGTTCATGCCTATAGTAATCTGGGGGAGTGGCAGGAACCTCTAAGGTTGTAGATGTGCTGTTGCTACTAGGGAGAAAACAACAATCCTTTGTCCAAGGGCAATTGTATTGTTTACTTTACACACTTTGCTTAATGCAATTAGATGTTGCTTGCAACTTAATATCCGAGGGTTGTTCGGATGATATCCCGGAGGTGGATTATTAGTCATAGATGCAGTTGGATTACGATCTATGTATTTTGTTGTAATGCCCAAACAAATCTCATAGAAATCATCATGACATGTACATGCATTGTTACGCATTCTCAATTTGTCAATTGCCCAACTGTAATTTGTTCACCCAACATGCTATTTATCTTATGGAGAAACACCTCTAGTGAACTGTGGACCCTGGTCCATTCCTTCGCACTGATATTCAATCTACTCTCTACTGTTTACTTTCTGCAATTACTACAAGCAATTACTTTCTTCCACATTATACGTTTAATCCTTTGTTATCAGCAAACCGGTGGGCTTGACAACCTCACTGTAAGTGGGGGCAAAGTATTGTGGTTGTGTTGTGCAGGTTCCACATTGCTAGCAACACCTTGGGAGCTGTTTCCTTTCTCCTACTTGTTCGATAACATTGGTTTCACAACTGAGGGAAAACTTGTTTAGTTCTCATGACACCTTGCTCTTGGGGTCTCCCAATAGGCTCTATAGTAACTGATCCGCATCAAGAATTTCTGGCGCTGTTGCCGGGGAGATATAGGGCAGCTTCAATATCTTCCTCCTCGTCTAAAAGCTTTTCTGGGATTAAGAATATTTCTGCAGGGGGAGTCTCTCACAACCAATCTCTTTACTTTGTTTTTGTTTTGCTTAGTTTATTTTGCTTTGTTTGGTTTACTTCTCTTTATCAAAAACACAAAAAAATTAGTTCCTACCTTAGTTGCTATTTTCGTTGGTTTGCTTCTTTTTATCAAAAACACAAAATAATAAGTTCCTTATTTAGTTGTTACCTTGTTCTTAGCTCATTATGATGATCCCTGTTGATGGTGCTTGACGTGGAGCACTTCGTTAAAAACCCCAAGAGCAAGGTGTGATGAGCATAGCAGCAAGTCTTCCCTCAGTAGAGACCGAGGTTATCGAACCAGAAGGAGGAAGGAAACGTCACACAGGTGTTGCTAGCAACGTGGAGACCTGCACAACACAAACTCAAGACTTTGCCCCAACGAATCAGTGAAGTTGTCAAGCTCACGGGTATGCTGTAACAAAGGATTAAAAGTATGGTGTGGTAGGTAGTGGTTTGCAACAAGTAAACAAGTAACAGTGGAAGATGTATCAATGGTAAATATTGGACCGGTATCCATAGTTTCACTAGAGGTGCTCTCCTTAGATAAACAACATGGCATGAAGGGTAAACAAATTACAGCAGGGCAATTGACAGGAACTGAGCAAGACATAACAATGCAATACTAGTCAGAAAGATCCTATGAGATTCGATTGTGCAATACAACAAGATACATAGACCGCCATCCAACTACATCTATGACTAGAAGTCCACCTTCAGGTTATCATCCGAACCCCCTCCAGTATTAAGTTGCAAGCAACAGACAACTGCTTTAAGCAAAGTGTGTAAGGTAAACAGTCCACATCTTCCATGAACAAGAGACCGTTGTTTTCTCCCTAGTAGCAACAACACATCTACAACCGAAGAGATTTCCGTCACTTCCTTGGAAACTAGAGGCATGAACCCACTATCGAGCATAAATACCCCCTCTTGGAGTCACTAGCAACTACTTGTCCAAGATAGCTACTAACAACGGATAGCATGCAAGATCACAAATAACACATACATGATAGAATCATAAATACAAAACCATTAATCAAACCAACATAATAATCTCAATATCCATCGGATCCCTGCAAACACAACATGCATGATTACAAATAGATTAGATATTGATCATGAACGGATCTCACAAGATCTATACATGAAAGCACAAAGGAGGAGATACAACCATCTAGCTACTACATGGACCCATAGTCCAAGGTGGAACTACTCACGCATCATACCAGAGAGAAGGCCTCCGGGATGATCTCCCCTCCGGCAGGGTGTCGGGAAGAACTTCAGATCCCCCTGATCTAGGGATGATGGTGGCGGCGGCTACAGACGGTTTCGTGGAGATTTGATCAGGTGCCTAGGGTTTCTGCATCGAGGGCTTCCTATAGGCGAAGGGGGAGGCTGAGTAGGCGACCATGGGCCCTACACCCTGCCTATGCGTAGGCCCACCCCTGGTCGCGCCTAGGGGGGTCTGGGCGCCCTGGCCCGCTTCTCCGTCTCCCCTCTAGACTTCTTGTTCCCCACAGAAAGTTATTGACTTTGACATTTGTCTCGTCCAATTCCGAGAATATTTCCTTACTAGATTTTCTGGAACCAAAAACAACAGAAAACAGGCAACTGGCACTATGGCAACTTGTTAATAGGTTAGTACCAGAAAACATGTAAAAAGCACCTCAAAGTGTAGACAAAGCAAAGCAAAGTAGATACTAACAAGCATGGAACATCAAAAATTATAGATACGTTTCCGACGTATCAAGCATCCCCAAGATTAACTCCTGCTCGTCCTCGAGTAGGTAAGTAATAAAAGAATAATTTTTGAGGTGACATGCACCCTCACAATAAAGATCTAACCATTTGCAAGCATTGAAAGCTGGGATCAAAGAACTCTAAACATGTGCATGAAAGATGGAGTTCAAACAATAGGAAATAGTAACTATGCATGCAACATGAAAATCTACAAACAAAGATCATGAATAACATGCATTGAAAAACATTTGTTTGTTTCACATACAGAAAATATAGCATAGTGGCAATCAGCTTGTCCCTCATAGAGTAGCAATATAGATGCATAGGACACCTTCAAAGTTCACAAGGATGACTAGAAACAAGTAGAATAAGAACAAGTAATATCACAATATGCATCAATCAATAAGCTTTGGGACACTGCACATAAAACTAAGAATGGCAACTACGCTCTCTTAATGGTGCCTAAAGGTAGAAGGTGGAGACTCAATAGTGGTGGAAGAAAGGCCTTTTTGTAAAGGAAGCAGGGATTTCAAGTTTCAAAAAGAGCTTCCAAAAATTATGGTACTTGTTAGCTTTCAGCCCTCATTGCCCCTATCATAAGCATCTTGAAGTGATTAAGGTTAAAGTGAACTAACTATGGAGTATATGCTTGACAAAGTATAAGTTGGCAATCTCAAGTCCCTTGAATACGAGGGCCACACCTCATGCTACTCAACTTTAGTCACCTGTAAGTTCTTGTCATTGTAAGTATTTGCATATCATAGAGAACCGCCAACGGGGTACCCCTTGCACATGGTACAAGAGCTTTCCCATAACAAAAATGACAAGGCAAGCAGACAATGAGCATCTCAGCGATCTTTTTATTTACTATATGCATAGCTTTTTATTGAGGATGCTTCATAGATATCTCACTATGGTGATGCTGCAAGTTTCCACCATGATTAGGCATGGCTTAGGCTAGCGGCCCAGGAGTTTCTCTAACACAAAATACTTACTCCATGGACTTACAAGTTTCCTCTTTATTTCACACCGGTGACATCCATATACAAAATAGCATGATATCAACTGAGTACAAAGTACAAGTGCAATGTTGAAAACGTTCCCCATGACAGCACGGTTCTGCTAATTCCAACGTATAAGTGCAAGCATATACAACATAGACGTCACAATGGTTCAAGTTTATTAGGTGAAAAGAATATAAAGTGTGCCATCAAGTTTGTGTGGGCTTTAATCACTAAGTTTTCACATAACAAAATAGAAAACAAGAATATACTTGGAATGGTGTAACACACCATGCATAGGAGTTTATAGTTGACACTTTGGAATAACTTGGTTTCTTGGGAGTTGGAAGCATGAGTAGAGCTTACTCATACAAGCGGAGGCTATCAAAAGACTGGGAGCAACCAACTAAGAGAGCATAATGGCCATAATCATGCAGAGCAACAAAGCATTACTAATCAAAGCATAGAGTGGTACTACAAGTCAAGGACTAAATGATCATAGAGGCTATAGTGACTTGTCATAGTCATAAAATAGTGTGAGCATGTGCCAAGTCAACCCAAACAAAGCATCAAAGGAGAATACCACAATACTATGCTTTTGCATGCTAAAACAACGCATAATTTCTTCAAGGCACACTAAGCAATCCCAATTGTTTGGAACAAGACATGCTACAGCAATAAACACTAAGAATAAAGTCAAAACAACACCTAGCATGTCATGCTAAAGTCTAAGTCATAGTCAATGCAAGCTCCTCTTGCACTTAAAAGCAAGAACTTACTACTCCTTTCCAACACCAAGCAACTTCTTTGCAAAACAACACAGTGAGAACGGGGGTCCAAACTACTTTATTCAAGCAAACTAAACAAACTAAGCAAAGCAAACGAAAAACTAAGATGCTCTAATAACAATACAACTATGCATGAAACAATAAAAACGAAGTGTCTAGACAGACCCGAGCTTTTTATTGATGAAGAAGGGGATGCCTTGGGCATCCCCAAGCTTTGACGCTTGTACCTCTTGGATATTTCTTGGAGTGACACCATGGTATAATCCCCAAGCTTGAGCTTTTGTCCATTATTTACCTCATTGCATCATTCTTTCTCTACACCTAAATTTTTTCCTTCATACAAAACTTCACACAATCTTCATTAGCAACATTAGTTTATTCAAAAGATATTAGACCTCTGGCAAAGCTTTGGAACAACAAGGCTTTTCACTAAAAACACAAGATACTGTAGTAACTCCTTCAAAAATCTCAATTCTCCAAAATATAACTCAAAAAGGAATCAATAAGAAGCAAATGCAAATAATGGCAGAAATATGTCAAAACATACCAGCAGGTAGAAATCGATTTTTTCGAACATCTTCTGTTGCTCAAATCAAAAAGTGTTGAACTAACGAAAGTTAGCTAACATACTGCGGGATTTATTATTAAATTTTGAGCTCAATCCGAGTTGCAGAGACTCTTTCACGAATTTTTATGGTGGAGGACAGAAATCTGTTTCAGGACAGCAACTCCCCAAATCTTACTTCCCTCTCATTAGAGGTCATTCTTGGCACAAAAAGCAAACAAAAAGGATAAGGAGAGGTCATTACTGAAGTAATAACTTCCAAGACTCAAGGAAACTCTTGGGTTATCTTCCAACAAGTACTTTTCTTTAACGCCTTTAAGTTAGGCACAAGAAGCAAGAAGAATCAAGTGTTTTCAAATGATGAAGCATTAACATCAAACCTTTCTTTCAAAGGAGGAGCAACAAGCAACTTCTCTCTCCTCATGGTGAAGTGTTCAATACCTTTCTTGAATGGAAAATGATATTTGATGGTGCCTTCTTTCGTATCAATGATGGCACCAACTGTTCTAAGAAAAGGTCTTCCCAAAGTAATAGGACAAGAAGCATTGTATTCAATATCCAAAACATAGAAATCCATAGGGACATAAGCATTGTTAACCATAATGAGAACATCATTAATACTCCCCATGAGTTTCTTCTTAGCATTATCATTGAGTGGGACATACAAATAACAATCTTCCAATGGTGGCAAATCAAGCATTTCATAAATCTTCCTAGGCATAATAGAGACACTAGAACCAAGATCACATGAAGCTTTGAGATCAAAGTAATTCACTTGCATATTAATAATGGGTTCCCAACTATCTTCTACTTTCCTAGGAATAGAAGCTTTGTGTTTTAGCTTCTCTTCCTTAATTTTCACAAGAGCATCTGTAATGTGTTTGGTAAAAGCAACATGCATATCACTAGCATCAGGACTTCTAGCAAGCTTTTGTAGGAAGATAATCACTTCAAAAATATTGCAACCATCAATATCAAAATCAAACTTAGCATCACTATTAGTAGGCTCAATAGGCTTAGGCATAGTAGGAGGAGGAATAGGGACTACTTGTGGTTTAGTGGTGATAGTGCACACACTATTGTTTCTATCAATTTCAGCTTCCCTTTCCCACCTAGCATGAAGTTGAGCTAACAGCCTAACCTTTTCATCAATAGTAACTTGTATGGCATGAGCAGTAGCAAAGGTATTTTCCATAGTTTCAGGTTTAGCAGCCATTCTATTTGCCAAGGAAGACTGAGCTTTAGACAAAGAGGATATATTTTTCTCAACATTTAGAAGCTTTTCCTCTATATCCTTATTGAAAGTGGTTTGTTTACTAATAAAGTCTTTGAGCATGACTTCTAGTTCATAGGGGGCACTTCTAGCATTATTGTAAGAGTTTCCATAGGAATTGCCATTATTAGGAGGATAAGGCCTATACTTGTTGTTACCACCAAAATTACTCCTATAGGCATTGTTGTTGAAATTATTGTTTCTAATGAAGTTCACATCAACTTGCTCTTCTTGAGCAACCAAGGAGGCTAAGGGAACACTATTAGGATCTAAAGGATCTTTCCCATTAACAAGCATAGCCATAATAACATCAATCTTATCACTAAAAGAGGAAGTTTCCTCAACAGAATCTATCTTCTTACCATGTGGAGCTCTTTCAACATGCCATTCAGAGTAGTTAACCATCATATTATCAAGGAGCCTTGTTGCAGCACCCAAAGTAAGGCCCATGAAGGTACCTCTAGCTGCTTAATCCAACAGATTTCCTGAGGAGAAGTTCAAACCTGCATAAAAAAGTCTGGATAATCATCTAAGCAGTGAGTCCATGAGTGGGGCAATTCTTAACTAAAGATTTCATTCTTTCCCAAGATGGAGCAACATGTTCACTATCAAGTTGTTTAAATTTCATAATGTCACTCTCATAGATATAGTCTTAGCAGGAGGATAATACTTTCCAATAAAAGCATCTTTGCACTTAGTCCAAGAATCAATACTATTTTTAGGCAAAGATAGCAACCATTCTTTAGCTTTTCCTCTAAAGGAGAAAGGTAAAAGCTTGAGCTTAATAATATCTCCATCTACATCCTTATATTTTTGCATCTCACAAAGTTCAACAAAGCTATTGAGATGGGCAGCAGGATCATCAGAACTAGCACCAGAAAATTGCTCTCTCATCACAAGATTCAACAAAGCAGACTTAATTTCATAAAAGGTAGCATCAAGAGCAGGTGGGGCAATAGGAGTGCTTAGGAAATCATTGTTGTTGGTGCTAGTGAAGTCACACAACTTGGTGTTCTCAGCAGAGTTCATTTTGGCAAAGGTGGGCAAGACAAAAACAGCAGCAGCAGCTAGAGCAGGAACTAATTTTTGTGTGTTTTCGAATAAAGCAAGCAAACCAAACTAGACTAATTTTTTTGGTTTTTTTTGAAAAGAGGCAAACAAAACCAAGCAAAAGAAACAAAGCAAACTAAAAACAAAGTAAAGAGAAAGGAAGTGGAGGACTCCCCTTGTGAAGACGTCCTTAGCCTCCCCGACAATGGCACCAGAAAACTTGTTGATGGTGCTTGACGTGGAGCACTTCGTTGGAAACCCCAAGAGCAAGGTGTGATGAGCACATCAGCAACGAATCAGTGAAGTTGTCAAGCTCACCGGTTTGCTGTAACAAAGGATTAAACGTATGGTGTGGAAGGTAGTGGTTTGCAGCAAGTAAACAAGTAACAGTGGAAGATGTATCAATGGTAAAGATTGGACCGGGGTCCATAGTTTCACTAGAGGTGCTCTCCTTAGATAAACAACATGGCATGAAGGGTAAACAAATTACAGCAGGGCAATTGACAGGAACTGAGCAAGGCATAACAATGCAATACTAGTCAGAAATATCCTATGAGATTCGATTGGGCAATACAACAAGATACATAGACCGCCATCCAACTGCATCTATGACTAGAAGTCCACCTTCAGGTTATCATCCGAACCCCCTCCAGCATTAAGTTGCAAGCAACAGACAACTGCTTTAAGCAAAGTGTGTAAGGTAAACAATCCACATGTTCCATGAACAAGAGACCGTTGTTTTCTCCCTAGTAGCAATAGCACATCTACAACCGAAGATATTTCTGTCACTTCCCTTGGAAACTAGAGGCATGAACCCACTATCGAGCATAAATACCCCCTCTTGGAGTCACTAGCAACTACTTGGCCAAGATAGCTACTAACAACGAAGAGCATGCAAGATCACAAACAACACACACATGATAGAACCATAAAGACAAAACCATTAATCAAACCAACATAATAATCTCAATATCCATTTGATCCCCGCAAACGCAACATGCATGATTACAAATAGATTAGATCTTGATCATGAACGGAGCTCACAAGATCTTTACATGAAAGCACAAAGGAGGATATACAACCATCTAGCTACTGCATGGACCCATAGTCCAAGGTGGAACTACTCACGCATCATACCGGAGAGAAGGCCTCCGAGATGATATCCCCTCCAGCAGGGTGCCGGGAAGAACTTCATATCCCCCTGATCTATGGACGATGGTGGCGGCGGCTACAGACGGTTTCATGGATATTTGATCAGGTGCCTAGGGTTTCTGCATTGGGGGCTTCTTATAGGCGAAGGGGGAGGCCGAGGAGGCGACTAGGGGCCCCACACCCTGCCTAGGCGCGGGCCCACCCCTGGACGCGGCTAGGGGGTTTGGGCTCCCTGGCCCGCTTCTCCGTCTCCCCTCTAGACTTCTTGTTCCCCACGAAAAGTTATTGACTTTGACGTTTGTCCCGTCCAATTCCGAGAATATTTCCTTACTAGCTTTTCTGGAACCAAAAATAGCAGAAAACAGGCAACTGGCACTATGGCAACTTGTTAATAGGTTAGTACCAGAAAACATGTAAAAAGCACCTCAAAGTGTAGACAAAGCAAAGCAAAGTAGATACTAACAAGCATGGAACATCAAAAATTATATATACGTTTCCAACGTATCAATCCCTAAGTTCATCCTGAAAGACCTTTCAATAGGTAGTGGCTCTATAATTGTGAAATATAATATTGAAGAATTCTTTAATCATGTTAGCAAGCATAAAGATATTAAGGATAGATCCTTAGCAGAACATGCCCCAAATTATGAAACTACTACAGCTTATTTAGTTCACATGTTGGAGGCTAAGTTTGTTAACCTTAACCCCATGATGCAGATAATGTTTCTTAAACTTAATGACATTGAGGACACTAAAAAGAGAGATTTTATCCTGGAAACTTTGCTTCAAGAATTTAATGATGTTGCTATAGAATCTAGAAAGGTCTTTTGTAACATCCCTAAAAATCATGTTTCAAACTCATGCATATCATCCATGCATCCATGATCATATAGAGTTCATTTCAAACAAAACAATTCAAAAACAGGAGCATATGAGCTCATTATTTTATGTGATCATCATTTGAAACAAATGCTACTCTTCCTATGAGAGGTTGTTGTTCATGAAACCAAACTTTGTGCCTTGTTGCTTTCTGAATGAGTTGCTAGATTGCTAAGGTTTAAACCAAAAATTTCAAAGAAAATACAATTTGAAAACCAATTTGAAAACCAATATAAAGCAAAGTGCTATGTCACTGTTTATTTTATTTTTCCAAATGACCAAGCCAATTCAAAGTGACCACATGGCTTTATGCCTAGAATTATGACTGTTGCACACTGCAAAAATCCTAAAAAGATTTGAATTCAAATAGAGTTTGAATTCATTTGAAAATCATTCCAGAAAATCAAATTAGAAAAAGAAAAGGAATAAAGAAAAGGAAAAGGGTCGGCGCTACTATTCTGGCCCAACAGCGAAACCAGCCCAGCTAGCCCACCTGGGTCCCCCTATCTCTCTCTCACGCGCAGACGCACCCACTAAGTCGCTGATGCCCGGACCCCACCCCCACTTTGTTTCTCTCGCAGACAACTAGGCCCTCTCCACGTCGACTCCTTCTTCCCCAAATCTCGCGCGCAGACGCCGTCGCCGCTGGCCGTTGCTGCATTGATTCCGCGGCGTAATTGCCATTGATTCGCCGAGCGTTTCTTGTCGAGCCTCTGCCTACTTAAACCCCTCCCCACTCCGCTCCATTCCCCTCACTCAATTTTCTCTCCACGCCACCAGGCTGCTCGCAACTCGCCAAACACCGCCGCAGCTCCGACAATCTCCGGCAGCAAATTCCGGTGAGTCCCGACCGCGCCTGTGCCTCTTATTCAAACGAATGTGTCTAGCATGATCTCGTGCATCTTCTGATACCCTTTGCTTGCCTGCTTGTGACCCAGGACGCCGTCCCCGTTCGTGCCCGCAACCGACCGAGCCGCCACTCAACTCCGGCGACCGATTACGGTAAGCATAGCGCGCCCCTTGATCTCTCACGCATACGAGGTTGTTCGCCACCGTCTTGCGCATCTTCTAAACCATCTGGTTCGTGCTAGGGAAATGCGGACCCTCGGCATCGACTTCGACAGCAACCACCTAACGCCGTGCACGACTCCGGCGAGGAATCCCCGACGACTCCGAGCGCCCCTTCGCCAACCAGAGACACGTTCAGCTTCACCTCGTCACGACGGTTCTGGTGAGCACCCTATTCCCTCCCCGGGCGACCTAGAACGCCGGCACCGCCACTGACAGAGCGCTCCGCCGCTCACCGTCACCGCGCGCTGCCAGACCTTGGTCGTTTGATCAAGAGCCGTTGGATCTAGATCCAACGCGTGTAATAGAATCACTTAACGAAGCGGTACGTTAGACCTGAGCCGTGCGCGATCACTTAAATCCAACGATCTGCATCGATCGATCCGCCCGAACCGGTACAGGCCAATAGGAAACAAACGCGTGGCAGTGAGTTAGATTTAAAACAGATTTTGAATTAGATTATAGTTCAAATTTGTTTTGTTTGTAACTTTTGATTCCCACGTTAGATTTTGACAAATTTTATACCGTTGGAATCAGGAGAACAAGCTATTTCAAATTATGCAATGTGTTTAATGTTTAGCTTCTGTTAAAAGGGCTTATTTGCAGAAACTTGTTTAGGACTATTTTGAATATATGAATTGTTTAGGAATTGTTTTTAGTGTCAAATAAATTTGGTTGGGAAAGTTTTTTTTGACTTGTTTAAGATTCAGTACTATGCACTTGCTTGGTTGGTTTCTAAAAAAATCATCACTTAGCATCTTGCATGCATGCATATGTATTTTTGATTGAATATGTCTTGTATGTGATCGTGGCTATATTCTTTGTGTAGACTTTGGTGCTAGTGATTGTGATTGTGAAGAGTGCTACTCTCCCAACTACCAAGGCAAGTGGTACTTCATGAATAATTCTATCCCTATATTTTATACTAAGCATTAGAAATATTTTTTTCTAAGTCTTGCATGTTATTATTTTGCCTATATGCCATGTTGGGAAATCCTAAGTAGTTGTAGAATTGCTAGGAAATTTCTAAGTTAAGTTACTATCTATGCCATGCTTAGCCTAGCTAGTAGCAAACAAGGGTTGGTGAAATACACATGCTATGATGAAAATATTTCTAAGTCTTTGGACTTTGTTTTGCTTAATAAAACAACTAAGTTAATGAATCACCTGGGTGGAAAGGGACTTGATTGGTGGATTTTGGTTGAGTGGTTACACAAGGCCCATGGCTATGGTTTACCTTGTGTATCTCACTTGTGGTAAGCCACCCAGGAACAAAGAGATTTTAGAGGCCAAGTGTTGAGAAGCTTCTAGTGCAGCCACTTGGCAATATGGGCTCTGCCTGGATCACATAAGTTGCTAGAACTTTGCCATTTGGACAGTTGGTGGTAGTGGGAATGATAGGTTGGAGCGCGTCCATTTGGTCTAAGGGAAGGCTTCTGAAAGGTCCTGTCTTGGTGAAACCAAGTCTGGTGGGGAAAGTGCACAACCTCTGTAGATGGAAAAATCTAAGTATTTAGCCAAGTCCATGGCAATGGACAACTTGAGCATCAAGGCATGGAAGCTATCAAGAATCTCCTCATCCCAATTTCTAAGTAAAAATTTGTGGGTGAACAAGGGTGAAGGACCTCAATGTCTATTGGTGGTTCCTTGGGAAAAGTTTTGACAAAGAAAAACTTAGTGATTTCAACTAATAGGTAAAACCTATTTTGAGCAAAGCAAGCCAAGCTACACTTAGCCAAATTTGCATATAGTATCTAGTCCACTTAAAATATACTAAGGTATCACTTGCCAATACTATTCCAAAGTATTGACCCACTGTGGTTGTAACTTGTGATGTTGTAGGTTACTCTGATGAGGATTAGGTGTCATTTGTCTACACTCAACATGCTTGCATGTGGCACATGAAGATGAAGACTTATATTTATTTACTTATTCCAAACTCTTGTATTAGGCCTGTGGCCTTGAGTTGTAAAGACTATGTTTATCTCTGGAGTGGATGTAATAAATGACCTTTGTATCTATGTACTTCATCTTAAACTGTGGATGCTAGCAATGATCTAGGGACTAGCATTGCAATCACAGGGATCCTTTTCCTTTATAAAGGAGGGATCTTATAGATGGTGTCAGAGCACTGTGTTGCCTGTAGGATTATGACCCTAGGATTGGAAACCACTAAGAAAGAATTTTCAACTTCTACACTTGTCTATTCTTCTCGTAAAAAATTTCTAATCTTCTTTCTCATCTCTATTTGTAGATGAACTCCATCAACGAAGCCGTAAGGAAAGGACCACTCATGACAATGACTTTGGAGTGTGAGACAGAATTCCCCAAGGCTCTCAAGGACCTCATGGTTGCATTAGAGATACAAGGTGCAGCTGTGTACAAAGGTTTTCCTGTGATGGATGAAGGAGTGGAATACTGGTGGGTGCAACTTCACTTGTATAAAAACAAGGAAGACAACCATCAGGAAAAAGGATTCTGCATGTTCACTAATTCAGTGGTGCACACCACATTCTTTGAATCAGCAAAGGATGCAGCTTGGAAGACCATCAAAGAACTTGGTGATAGAGTCAAGTGCAGAATGCTCAACCTCCAAAATGATCTAAGGAAAGAGAAGGAACATACCCAAGAGTTGGAAGCTACCAACCAAACCTTAAGAGGAGACATTATAGACTTAGTGATGGAATCATGTGAGCAAGATAGGCTGATTGCTTCTAGAAACATTGTGTTAGCTAACAGATCCAGTGAGATAGGATTGTAAACGTACTGCGTTAGTTGGACCACCACCTATCACCTTATTTTCCAAAATGTTGCTTTAAAATAAGTTTGAACCTTGGTTGTTGTAATGTTTTCATGTATGCATGACTTGTGTGTTTTGCTTCCCAAGGATATGTATGTGATGTTTTGTCTTTTATTTTATCATGATTGTGTTGTTCTAACTTTTCTATCTTATAGATAGATGCCTATTACCATCAGAACTGTTGAGGAGTTCCAGGTTACCCGCTTTGGTCCTCGTATCGTTGATCTTACTACTTTGCTCAATCTCTCTCTTCCCACCATCATGGTGCATCCTCTCACCAAGTTTGAGAGGAAGGATCTCTGGGGCTTCAAGGTCAACCAGCCCGGATGCCAGACTGAGCTTACCACGGAGGCCATTGTCTTCAAGCTCATGCACGATGACAGGGAGAGAGGCCTTGAGGTAGTTATGCAGGATCTGATAGGACGTCTGCTAGGGCGACACTCCCGACAGGTTAGAGGTACCCACTTCCACGTCTTCGGAAGACGTGATGAGGATGGAGAGTCCATCGACTTCGAGGACGATTCGAGGGACGCAGCAGAGCCGATACGCATGTACCTCCAGGACTTAGAGTCTCTCATTAGGCACGTGGACACTGACAAGACCAATGTCATGCTCAGCAATGACGAGCTCCAGGTGCAGCTTCGCGAGAAGGACAAGCTCTTCGCGGAGCAAGACGAGATAGTCAAGGAAATGGAGGCGAAGTTCGAGACCTAGGACAGGAAGTTCAAGAGTCAGGAGAAGCGTGTCCAGGATAGGAACAAGAAGATCCGGGACATGACTGAAGAACTGCAGTCCAAGGATTTCGATCTCGAGCAGCAGCAGACGGTGATTGAGAGGCTTCGTTCCCAGAAGAGGGCTCTCAAGGCCAAGATAGAGACCTTGACCACTAACGTCGAGGAATACAAGACCGCGATGGAGAACGCAGGTCTTACCATTGTCGAGGAGGAGATTGATGCCGATGAGTAGATTGACTACTCGATTATCTTTTATTATCGTACTTGTTATTTGAGAACTTGTTATTTGACCATCCGACATGTGGATGGCTTGCTACTTGTGTGTTTTACTTTGTGAACTTGTTATCTTGTTGTTGAACCTTTATCTTTGTGTTGCATGCTTTATGTTTGCTTATGTGATGTAATGTGCATGAAAGCATCTATGGGTATCTCATTCTTATCTCTATTTGAACAAACCACAGATGCCTCCCCGTCGTGCAAACCCCAACCCCAACAACAACAACATCACTCCAGAAATGCAACAAATGATGACTTCTCAAACTCAGCTAATGCAGATGATGACGATGTTCATCCAGAACCAAAAACAACAACAATAACAACAACAATAACAACAACAACAACCCACCGGGCTTTGATATGCTTACCAGGTTCTTGAGATTGAGGCCAGCAAAGTTCTCAGGAATGACTGATCCCATGGTGGCCAATGATTGGCTACGCTCAGTAAACAAGGACTTGGTAACCGTGGGCTGTACGGATGCTGAAAAGGTCAGATTTGCAGCACATCTGCTGGAAGGACCAGCCGCCACTTGGTGGGATAACTTCCAGATCACCACTCCCATAGATGAAGTGACATGGGCTATCTTTGAGGATGGCTTTCGCACTGCTCATATCTCATCTGGAGTGATGAGTCTAAAAAAGAAAGAGTTCCATAACCTGAAGCAGCGCCACCGCAGCGTGGCTGAATATATTGAAGAGTTCAACAATCTGGCACGTTACGCACCGGATGAGGTTGACACCGATGCTAAAAGAAAGGAAAAATTTCTTGAAGGCTTGAATGATGAGCTGAATCTGCAGTTGGCTGTGGCATATGTTCCCACTTATCAGTCGCTCTGTGACAAGGCTGCTATTTTGGAGAACAAAATGAAGCAAGTTGAGAGTAGAAAGAGAAAGCACTCCGACAAGCACAGCTCGGGATCGTCTCACAAACGATCTCATTATGATGACAGCGGAAGCTCAGGATCCCACAAGCATGGGAAATTCAACAAGCACCACAACCACAACCGTCATGACAACAAGCATCACCGTAGTCATGACAATGACAAGTACAAGAACCACAAGAGTGGACATAAGATCCACCACAGTGGTAATGGAAGTGTAAGTGGAAGCCAGCCTATTAAGAGAGACATAAGTCAGGTTGAATGCTTCAAATGCAAGAAGATGGGGCATTATGCAAATGACTGCCTAGAAAAGAAAGTTGAAGGACCCAACAAGCCCAATCCTTTCCAGAAGGGACAGGTGAACCATATCAGTGTGGAGGAGGTCTATGAGGAGCCTAATGCTGTTGCTGGTAAGTTCAGACTCAATTCTATTCCAGCATTTGTTCTTTTTGATACTGGAGCATCGCATTCATTCATATCAAAGCATTTGTTGATAGAAATGGGTTTCCAACTGAAAACATTGGGTGTCCAATAAAAGTTAGTTCTCCGGGTGGAGATATGATAGTAAGTCTTGGATGTCGGGATCTAGTAATAGAGTTTGGAAAACATAAAATTTCCAGTGAGTCTAATAATCCTAGATTCCCAAGGACTGGATGTAATATTGGGAATGGATTGGATGGCTAAGTATGAAGGAGTACTAGATTGTGCTAATCGTACTGTTGCACTCACAACCCCGGAAAGAAAGCGGATTAAATTCAAGTCCAACTTTGAATCTAAAGGAAGTAAGCTAAATTCTCTTAAGGGGGTTAGCATGGACAGTGTGCCAATTGTGAGTGAGTATCCAGATGTGTTTCCGGAAGAATTGCCGGGAATGCCACCAGATAGAGATGTGGAATTTCTTATAGATTTGGTACCAGGATCTGTACCAATAGCAAAGAGACCTTATAAAATGTCAGTTGATGAACTGAAAGAGCTCAAGAAACAACTTGGAGAACATTTGCAGAAAGGATTTATTCAACCAAGTTCTTCATCTTGGGGAGCCCCAGTTTTGTTCGTAGAAAAGAAAGATAGAAGTCAAAGGTTATGCATAGATTACCGTTCACTCAACGAGGTGACTATCAAGAACAAATACCCTTTGCCTAGAATCAACGACTTGTTTGATCAGCTAGAAGGAGCATGTGTGTTCTCAAAGATTGATCTCCGGTCAGGTTATTTTCAACTCAAGATAAGAGAACAAGACATACCTAAGACAGCGTTCACTACAAGGTATGGATTGTATGAGTATACCGTAATGCCTTTTGGTTTGACCAATGCTCCAGCATACTTCATGAATATGATGAACAAGGTGTTCATGGAATTCCTTGACAAGTTTGTTGTCGTCTTCATCGATGACATTTTAATCTACTCCAAGAGCAAAGAAGAGCATGAGGGACATTTGCGTTTGATACTTGAGAAGTTAAGAGAACATAAACTTTATGCCAAATTCAGCAAGTGTGAGTTTTGGTTGGATGAAGTTGGTTTTCTTGGTCATGTTATGACAAAGGATGGTGTAGCAGTTGATCCTGCTAAAGTTTCAGCTGTGACTGAATGGGAATCTCCCAAGTCAGTGAAGGAAGTTCGTAGTTTCCTTGGCTTAGCAGGTTACTACAGAAGGTTCATTGAGAATTTCTCAAAGGTTGCTAAGCCTATGACTGAATTGTTAAAGAAAGACAAGAAGTTTGCATGGTCTGAAGGTTGTGAACTCAGCTTTCAGGAATTAAAGAAGAGACTTGTGACAGCACCAGTCTTGTGTCTGACGGATTTGGAAAAAGATTTCCAGGTATATTGTGATGCATCCCATCAAGGGTTGGGTGCAGTACTTATGCAAGACGGTAAATTTGTGTCTTATGCCTCGAGACAACTCAAAACTCATGAAGTGAACTATCCTACTCATGATTTATAGTTAGCCTATGTTGTCCAAGCACTCAAGACATGGGGACACTATCTTTTGGGAAAGCGTTGTGAAGTGTTCACAGATCACAAAACTTTGAAGTATATCTTCACCCAGAAGGAAATTAATATGAGACAAAGAAGATGGTTAGAACTTATCAAGGACTATGACTTAAGTTTGCAATACCACCCCGGTAAAGCAAATGTTGTAGCAGATGCTCTAAGTCGTAAGGTTTTTGTGAATGGCCTTACCAAAGGAGAATTGCCAGATGATCTGTGTACCCAATTTAGAAAACTCAAATTGGAGATTGTGCCTGAAGGACATCTCATGTCTTTGGATGTTCAACCCACTTTGTTGGACAAAATCAAAGAAGCCCAGAAGACTGATAAGGAAATTGAAGAGATTAAGGAAAAGATTGGCAAAGGAAGAGCCAAAGAATTCCATGAAGACGAACAGGGTACTTTATGGCATGGGAAACGTATCTGTGTTCCACAAGACCCGGAGCTGCGGAAACTGATTTTGCAGGAAGCACACAACTCTCCGTGTTCCATTCATTCGGGTAACACCAAAATGTACATGGACATGAAAGAAAGATTTTGGTGGAATAATCTCAAGAAGGACATCGCCGAACATATTGCTTTGTGTGATGTGTGTAGTAGAGTGAAAGCGGAACATCAGAAACCAGCAGGTTTGCTTCAACCACTACCTATTCCTGATTGGAAGTGGGACAAGATTGGTATGGATTTCATTACCGGATTACCAAGGACCCGGTCAGGATACGATTCTATTTGGGTAGTAGTGGATCGCCTAACTAAGGTGGCTCATTTCGTACCCGTGAAGACAACCTATACAAGTGCAAAGTTAGCCAGAATCTACATGAGTAGAATTGTATGTCTACGTGGAGTGCCCAAGAGTATTGTGTCTGATAGGGGAACTCAATTCACTTCCCATTAGTTACATGAGTCATTGGGAACGAGGTTGGAATTCAGTACTGCTTTTCATCCTCAAACTGATGGGCAAACAGAAAGGACTAATCAGATTCTTGAAGACATGTTGAGGGCATGTGCCTTAGACTATGGAGCCAGTTGGGATGAAAGTCTGCCTTACGCAGAATTTTCTTATAACAACAGCTATCAAGCCAGTATTGAGATGGCACCATTTGAGTTTCTCTACGGAAGAAAGTGTACCACCCCGTTATTATGGAATGGTGTGGGAGAAAGAAGTTTATTCGGGCCAGATCTTATCAAAGAAGCCGAAGAGAAGGTCAAGTTGGTTAAGGACAGGTTGAAGATAGCGCAGTCCCGACAGAAAAGCTACGCAGATCCTAAGCGTAGAGAAGTCACCTACGAAGTCGGTGATAGAGCTTATCTTAGAGTGTCACCACTTCGTGGAGTGAAGTGGTTCGGAGTCAAAGGAAAATTGGCACCAAGATATGTTGGACCATTCAAGATTCTGAGTCGTAAAGGAGAAGTTGCCTATGAAATAGAACTGCCAGAATCTCTGTCAGCTGTCCATAATGTGTTTCACGTGAGTCAACTTAAGAAATGTCATCCAGAAATGGAAGAAACTTCTTTGAAGGATACTATACCTTTGGAGGAGGTTTAACTAGAAAGTGATCTCACTTATGAAGAGAAACCCATCAAGATTCTTGAGACTACAGAAAGAGTCACAAGGACTAAGACTATCAAGTTCTGCAAAGTGCAGTGGAATCATCATTCTGAAGAGGAAGCAACATGGGAAAGAGAAGATGATCTTCGGAAAGACCACCCTCGCCTATTTGCTAGCCAATCTGAATCTCGAGGGCGAGATTCACCTTAAGGGGGTTAGATTTGTAACATCCCTAAAAATCATGTTTCAAACTCATGGATATCATCCATGCATCCATGATCATATAGAGTTCATTTCAAACAAAACAATTCAAAAACAGGAGCATATGAGCTCATTATTTTATGTGATCATCATTTGAAACAAATGCTACTCTTCCTATGAGAGGTTGTTGTTCATGAAACCAAACTTTGTGCCTTGTTGCTTTCTGAATGAGTTGCTAGATTGCTAAGGTTTAAACCAAAAATTTCAAAGGAAATACAATTTGAAAACCAATTTCAAAACCAATATAAAGCAAAGTGCTATATCACTGTTTATTTTATTTTTCCAAATGACCAAGCCAATTCAAAGTGACCACATGGATTTATGCCTAGAATTATGACTGTTGCACACTGCAAAAATCCTGAAAGATTTGAATTCAAATAGAGTTTGAATTCATTTGAAAATCATTCCAGAAAATCAAATTAGAAAAAGAAAAGGAATAAAGAAAAGGAAAAGGGTCGGCGCTACTATTCTGGCCCAACAGCGAAACCAGCCCAGCTAGCCCACCCGGGTCCCCCTCTCTCTCTCTCACACGCAGACGCACCCACTAAGTTGCTGACGCCTGGACCCCACCCCCACTCTGTTTCTCTCGCAGACAACTGGGCCCTCTCCACGTCGACTCCTTCTTCCCCAAATCTCGCGCGCAGACGCCGTCGCCGCTGGCCGTTGCTGCGTTGATTCCGCGGCGTAATTGCCATTGATTCGCCAAGCGTTTCTTGTCGAGCCTCTGCCTACTTAAACCCCTCCCCACTCCGCTCCATTCCCCTCACTCAATTTTCTCTCCACTCCACCAGGCTGCTCGCAACTCGCCAAACACCGCCGCAGCTCCGACGATCTCCGGCAGCAAATTCCGGTGAGTCCCGACCACCCCTGTGCCTTTTATTCAAACGAATGTGTCTAGCATGATCTCGTGCATCTTCTGATACCCTTTGCTTGCCTGCTTGTGACCCAGGACTCCGTCCCCGTTCGTGCCCGCAACCGATCGAGCCGCCACTCAACTCCGGCGACCGATTACGGTAAGCATAGCGCGCCCCTTGATCTCTCACGCATACGAGGTTGTTCGCCACCGTCTTGCGCATCTTCTAAACCATCTGGTTCATGCTAGGGCAACGCGGAACCTCGGCATCGACTTCGACAGCAACCACCTGACGCCGTGCACGACTCCGGCGAGGAATCCCCGACGACTCCGAGCGCCCCTTCACCAACCAGAGACACGTTCAGCTTCACCTCGTCACGATGGTTCTGGTGAGCACCCTCTTCCCTCCCCGGGCGACCTAGAACGCCGGCACCGCCACTGACAGAGCGCTCCGCCGCTCACCGTCACCGCGCGCCGCCAGACCTTGGTCGTTTGATCAAGAGCCGTTGGATCTAGATCCAACGCGTGTAATAGAATCACTTAATGAAGCGGTACGTTAGATCTGAGCCGTGCGCGATCACTTAAATCCAACGATCTGCGTCGATCGATCCGCCCGAACCGGTACGGGCCAATAGGAAACAGACGCGTGGCAGTGAGTTAGATTTAAAACAGATTTTGAATCAGATTATAGTTCAAATTTGTTTTGTTTGTAACTTTTGATTCCCACGTTAGATTTTGAAAAAATTTATACCAATGGAATCAGGAGAACAAGCTCTTTCAAATTATGCATTGTGTTTAATGTTTAGCTTCTGTTAAAAGGGCTTATTTGCAGAAACTTGTTTAGGATTATTTTGAATATATGAATTGTTTAGGAATTGTTTTTAGTGTCAAATAAATTTGGTTGGACAAGTTTTTTTGACTTGTTTAAGATTCAGTACTATGCACTTGCTTGGTTGGTTTCTAAAAAAATCATCACTTAGCATCTTGCATGCATGCATATGTATTTTTGATTGAATATGTCTTGTATGTGATTGTGGCTATATTCTTTGTGTAGACTTTGGTGCTAGTGATTGTGATTGTGAAGAGTGCTACTCTGCCAACTACCAAGGCAAGTGGTACTTCATGAATAATTCTATCCCTATATTTTATACTAAGCATTAGAAATATTTTTTGCTAAGTCTTGCATGTTATTATTTTGCCTATAGGCCATGTTGGGAAATCCTAAGTAGTTGTAGAATTGCTAGGAAATTTCTAAGTTAAGTTACTATCTATGCCATGCTTAGCCTAGCTAGTAGCAAACAAGGGTTGGTGAAATACACATGCTATGATGAAAATATTTCTAAGTATTTGGACTTTGTTTTGCTTAATAAAACAACTAAGTTAATGAATCACCTGGGTGGAAAGGGACTTGATTGGTGGATTTTGGTTGAGTGGTTACGCAAGGCCCATGGATATGGTTTACCTTGTGTATCTCACTTGTGGTAAGCCACCCACGAACAAAGAGATTTTAGAGGCCAAGTGTTGAGAAGCTTCTAGTGCAGCCACTTGGCAATATGGGCTCTGCCTGGATCACATAAGTTGCTAGAACTTAGCCATTTGGACAGTTGGTGGTAGTGGGAATGATAGGTTGGAGCGCGTCCATTTGGTCTAAGGGAAGGCTTCTGAAAGGTCCTGTCTTGGTGAAACCAAGTCTGGTGGGGAAAGTGCACAGCCTCTGCAGATGGAAAATCTAAGTATTTAGCCAAATCCATGGCAATGGACAACTTAAGCATCAAGGCATGGAAGCTATCAAGAATCTCCTCATCCCTATTTCTAAGTAAAAATTTGTGGGTGAACAAGGGTGAAGGACCTCAATGTCTATTGGTGGTTCCTTGGGAAAAGTTTTGACAAAGAAAAACTTAGTGATTTCAACTAATAGGTAAAACCTATTTTGAGCAAAGCAAGCCAAGCTACACTTAGCCAAATTTGCATATAGTATCTAGTCCACTTAAAATATACTAAGGTATCACTTGCCAATACTATTCCAAAGTATTGACCCACTGTGGCTGTAACTTGTGATGTTGCAGGTTACTCTGATGAGGATTAGGTGTCATGAGTCTACACTCAACATGCTTGCCTATGGCACATGAAGATGAAGACTTATATTTATTTACTTATTCCAAACTCTTGTATTAGGCATGTGGCCTTGAGTTGTAAAGACTATGTTTATCTCTGGAATGGATGTAATAAATGACCTTTGTATCTGTGTACTTCATCTTAAACTGTGGATGCTAGCAATGATCCAGGGACTAGCATTGCAATCACAGGGATCCTTTTCCTTTATAAAGGAGGGATCTTACATCTTTGATCATTTTAATATGCTAGGCTCATGTGTAGATGTTATTGGTACACTAGAAAAGTTGAACAAAACCAAATCCAAAAATGGGGAGGAAATTAAAATACCAATACCTTTTAAACTTGTAAGAGTGCATGAAGCCTTGGAAAAGAATTTTGATTGGATTGTTCCTGAAAATCCGTTTGATGAAAGTAGTGAACCAAAGAGTATTGATAGAGGATCCTCTAGAACTTATTTGGATAAGATACCTTGCCTTGTTGAAGATATTTCTGGTATTGATGTTAATGCCTCTTCATTTGAAAATACTTGATTCTTGCTTTTTATGCCTAGATGAAAGGCGTTAAAGAAAAGCACTCTAGGGATATAACCCAATTTTTATTTCAGTAAGTTTTTATTTTGTTGATTCTTGGAAGTTATCGCCTATTTAATAACCTATCCTTATCCTTTTTGTTTGGTTTTTGTGCCAAAAATAGCCTCTAATGAGAGGGAAGTAAGATATGGGGAAATTGTTGTCCCGAAATAGATTTCTGTGCTTCACTGTAAAAAATCGTGAAAAATCCCATTATGTCGGATTGATCTGAATTGTTTTGTGTGCATGCCTCTAGTATTTACCCAACTTTCGTTAGTTTTGCACGTTTCGATTTGAGCAACAGAATATTTTCGAAAAAATCGGTCTTTACCTGCTGGTATGTTTTGACAGATTTCTGCCATTATTTGCATTTGCCTCTTAATCGGTTTCTTTGTTGAGTTCTCTTTGATCACTTGAGATTTAAAAGGAGTTTCTACAGTATCTTATGTTTTAATGTATGATTTACTTGAGTTGATACTGAACCCAAATGCTTATATCTTGAATACACTAATGTTACTAATGAAGATTGTATGAAATTTTGTATGAAGGAAAATTTCAAGTGTAGGGAGAGAATGATGTGATGAGATGAAGTATGGACAAAAGCTCAAGCTTGGGGATGCCACCCGTGTCTCCCCAAGAAATATTCAAGAGGTATAAGCGTTAAAGCTTGGGGATGCCCAAGGCATCCCCATCTTCATCAATAAAAATCTCAGGTCTTCTTTCAAGACACTTTATTTTTATTGCTTCATGCACTATATGTTGTTCTTGGAGCTTATTTGTTTTTTAGTTTTATTTTGATTTGTTTGCTGCAATAAGTTGGTTGGACCCCAACACACCTATTTTGGATAAGTCACACCTAGTTCTTCATTGCCTAGAACAATCTAGTTTTCACTCTTATTGTTTTGTGAGTGTTCTCTTTTGCTAGCACTGCGTTTAGCTTTAGTTTTCTTATGCTTTTTTCTTAGAACTTTTTAGTTCTTCTTTGTAGTTAGGTGAGACAAGCTCTTTGATATTTATTGATAATTATCTTTGTGAGTTGTTTCAAATAAGTCGATTGGTGTTGGAAAAGAGTAGAAAGTTTCATGCTTATAGTGGTACAAAAGGAAGTTTGTTTTGACTGTGTCTTAGACTTTATCATGTCATGTTAGATGTTGCTTTGACCATATTATTAGTAATTATTGTTGTAGCATGACTAGTTTCAAACAATTGAGATTGCTTAATGTGCCTTGAAAGAATCATGCGTTGTTTTAGCATACAAAATCATAATATTGTGGTATTCTCATTTGATGCTTTATTTGGGTTGACTTGGCACATGCTTACACCATGTTAAGACTATGAACCAGTCACCTTAGCCTCTATGATCATTTAGTTTTTGAATTGTGATATCACTTTATGTTTTGATTAATAATGTTTTGTCGCTCTGCATGATTATGGCCATTATTGTTCTCTTAGTTGGTCACTCCCAGTATTTTGCTAGCCTCCACCTGTATTGAGTATGAGCTCTACTCGTGCATCCAACTCCCAAGAAACTAAGTTATTCCAAAGAGTCCGCTATAAATTCCTATGCATGGTGTGTTGCACCATTCCAAGTATATTCATGTTTTTATATATCTTCCAAATTAAATTTTTGTTATGTGAAAACTAGTGATTAAAGCTCTCACGAACTTGATGGCACACTTTATTTTCTTGCACTTAATAAACTTGAACCATTGTGCCATCTATGTTGCTTATATGATTGCAAATTGTAAGTTGGGAGTTAGCAGAACCATGCTGTCATGGGTAATGCTTAACACTTGTACATATCTATTCAGTTGATATCATGTTCTTTTGTTTATGGATGTCGGCGGTGTCAAATAAAAGGGGAGCTTGTAAGTCCATGGAGTTTTGTATATGTGTTATAGAAATGCCTGGAAGGCTAGCCTAAGCCATGCCTAATCATGGTGGAAACTTGCAGCATAACCATAGTGAGCAATCTATGAAGCATATTAAAAAAAGAAAAAACCATGCTCATGGTAAATAAAAAGATCGCTGAGATGATCATTGTCTTTTGTCTTGTCATTTTTATATGGGATAGCTCCTGTGTCATGGGGCAAGGGGTACCCCGTTGGCGGTTCTCTATGATACACATATACTTACAATGACAAGAACTTACTTGTGACTAAAGTTGAATAGCATGAGGAACGACCCTGGTACTCAAGGGGCATGAGATTTTCAACTTATGATTTGTCAAGCATATAACTTATATTTGTCTCACTTTAACCTTAATCACCTCAAGATGCTTATGATAGGGGCAATGAGAGCTCAAAGCTAGTAAGTACCATATTTTTTGGAAGCTCTTTATGAAACTTGAAATCCCTGCTTCCCTCTGTGAAGGGCCTTTTTTTAATTTTTGTTGAGTCTCCATCTTCTATATTTATGCACCAATTAAGAGAGCATAGTTGTAATTCTTAGTTCAATGTGCATTATCCCAAAACTTGTTGATTGATTCATAATTATGGTATTGCTTGTCTTAAATTATTTGTATCTAGTCACCCTTATGAACTTTGAAGGTGTCCTATGCATTTATGTTTTACTACTCCATGAAGGACAAGTTGATTACCACTCTTGCTATGTTTTCTATATGTGAAACTGTCACATCCCAAGATTTACCAAATCTTGTAATGTGAAAAATAAATGAATAAAATAAAACTTTGTTGATTTTCAGGTTGAGAAGAAACTTTTTGAATCCATTTGGAAACTTTCAAAACCTATTAGGATCAAATAAAATCCTAAAGGGATTTAAAAAGTTAAATAAACAATAAACTTAAAACTATTTAAAATTACTATTTTTGGATCTTTAAATAAAAGATTTGGTTTTTAAAAGAAAAGGTAGATTTATAAATAAGGATTATTTTATGGAGCCAAAATAAACCTTGGTCAAGATTTTGAAATAAAATGTTTTATTTAGATAAAAATAGTAAAGGTTTATTTAAATAAAATAATAAGGATTTAATATCCAATTTTATTTAAGTAAAGGCTTTTCCCATTTTAAATAAACACAAAAACTTATTTATTTATTTTAAATAAGTTATCCAAGTATTTTATATTCTCAAATAAAACCTACTGAAGTGTTTTGGTTTTATTTTAGATTTCAAAATAAAGATTTAATAAAACAAATCCTATTTGATTTAATGACCAAGGTCCATTTTATTTAAATGATTAATGGACCCTAAAATAAAATGTTATTTTATTTTAAAACAAGTTTTCCATTTCCAAATAAAACCTACTGATTTGGTTTGAAAATATTTGGATTTCAAATGGAGATATTATTAAATAAATCAAACCCTATTTTATTAAATAACTAATGAAGCATTTTATTTAATTAATGAATGGTCCTAAAAAGAATAAAAATATTATTTTATTTCGGGATTTGGTTTATGTTGATAAACAGAACCAAAAACTCATTATAAGTTTTAATTGTTTGAATGGTTTGAGTGAATGAATAATTGATTCAAATTCAAAACAGAAAAATAGAAATAGAAAAGGTTAAATCATTCAGAAAAAAAATATAGTGCAAAGGAACCAGCCCAACGAACTGGCCCAACAGCCCACCTAGCCCACCTGTTTCCACGCCCCCGAAACGTTTTCTTCACCGCAGAAGCTACCCGCTAAGTCACAGACTAGTGGACCTTGTCCCCTCACTCCCTCTCTCGCTGCCAGAGGACCCCGCAGACACGCTGTCATCTTCCCCACCCCCACGACCTGTTCTTCCTCCCCTCATCACCGTTGCAAGCTTTGAATTCACGGCATGAATTCGCCTTAATTCCGCGAGTAAAACCTGCCGTGATCATGCACGATAAATCCTCTTCCACTCCTCTCTCGTTTCCCCCTGACTCCTCCCTCAAGCACGCCCCCAGGCCGTCGAATTTTACTCGAACACCGCCTCTGTCCGACGACACTCCGGTGAGGAATCCGGCCGAGCCTCTTCGCCCCGCGCCTCCCTGAGCACCCTAGTAGATTCCCCACCTCCTGACGCATCCGTCCGTGCCCCTCGTTCGACCATGCGCATCCCCGAGCGTCGGCAACGTCTTCCTCGAGCCAGCGCCGCCGTCTGGTTCTTCTCCGACGACGTCTCCCCGGTAAACCAGACTGCCCCTTCACCTCTCGTTCACGCACACAACTTTGTTTTGATCCTGCGCGCCTAACCGCGTCATCATTTTGTCTCGAGGTGATCCACAGCACCCTCCCCAACCACGACAGAGTGTGGCCGTCGTCAGACGCAACTCCGACGAGGAATTCCTGCAACCCTAGTACGCCCCTTGACCAACCGTGAGTACCTTGAGCTTCGTCGTGTTCTACTGAGCCTGGTGAGCATCTCCTTACTCTTCCTTGCTTCTTCTAGCGCCAGCTCCGCCGCTAGCCGAGCATCGCCGCCACTCACCTTCGCTCGGCACCGCCAGTTCTTGGTCGCTGTGTTGATAGCCGTTAGATGAATATCGTAGGGACGCGATAGATCACTTAACCTGAACCGTTACGCTTGATCTGCACCGCTCAACCTAAGTTAAATCCAACGCACCGCGTTGCCAATCCGTCCGAACCGGTATCGACCAATGAAACAGCGCGCGTGGCCAGATTCGTTTAAAACAAAAATTTGAAATCAGATCAGATTGTGATTTTCAAACCCTTATAACTTTGGATCCACACGTCCAAAAATTACAAATTTTATGTCGTTGGATTCAGGAGAGCAAGACCTAGCCAACCATGCCCTTGGTTTAGCAAATAGTATCTGTTATATTGCTTGTTTTTGCAGATTCATTTGTGTGCTTTTTTAGATTAGAAAAATTGTTTAAAAATGATTTTAGGGTTAAAACTTTTGCAAAATGGTTTGTTGTGACCTTACTGACCCTAGGAACCAACCCATGGTTTTGAAAAATAATTTGGAAAAAATTTAGAATGGATTAATTGAACTAGTCTATTTCTAGCTAAGTAAAGATAATGGTTTTATTATGAAAAAGGATTTTGGAATAAAACTTTGAGAAAATATTTTGATTCAAAGCTACTGAACCAAAACACCAAGACTTGAGAGTTAGAAACTTTTGGTGAGAAACTTAAAGATTTTTGATTTGATAAAACCATTTTCCACCATATAAAATGTTGAATGGATTTTAAAATAGTTTTTGGGCAAAACCCTCTAACTAATGACTTTGCCATATTGTTAAATGACCAATTTGGAACTTACAAAGTTTAGAAGCCTAGTGGAGACCATCCTTGCAATAGAACCATCCTTTGCATGACTTAGATTCCATTGCTTTGTGAGTGTGAAATTGTTTGTTTGACCTTGGTTTGGAATGTTAGTTGATTTTGTGTTTGCTTGATTGACTTGTAGTGAAGTTAGAGAAGTGTGAGACTAGCAAGATCAAGGAGTGAACCACCATTCCCTACCAAAAAGGCAAGTGATGCTTCATACTTTTTGTCCCATTACTTTCTCTATGCATTAGTGATTTTGCTAAGTAAAACTTGCATGGATTTTGCTAAGTATAGACCTTGCTATAAGAAAATCTAGTAGATGAATCCTTAGTAGGATTTTCCTAAGTTAAAGATTCCTACTACTATCAAGCTTAGCCTAGCTAATAGAAAACATGGGTGGAAAATATATTCACACTATGGAAAAATCTCTAAGTCTGAGGACTTATGTTTTTGTGTAATAAAACAACTAAGTTAATGAATCACCTGGGTGGAATGGGCTTGCTTGGTGGTTTTTGGTTGAGTGGTTCACAAGGCCATGGACTTGGCTTGTGTATCTCACTTGTGGTATGCCACCCAGGCACAAAGAGATTTGAGATGTCAAATGTTGAGAAGCTTCAAGTGCAACCACTTGGCAATATGGGCTCTGCCATGATCATATAGGTTGCAAGAACTTAGCCATATGGACAGAGGGTGGTAGTGTTTGATAGGTTGGAACGCGTCCATTTTGGTCTAAGGGAAGGCTTCTGAAAGATCTTGTCTTGGGAAACCAAGTCTTGTGGGAAAAGTGCACCACCTCTGCAGAGTGTAAAATCTAAGTACTTAGCCATGTCCCTGGTAAAGGACAATTTGAGCATCAAGACATGGAAGCAATCAAGGATCTCATCATTCAAACTTCTAAGTTAAAATCTTGTGGTTTGAACAAGGGTTATTGAAATCTTCAATCTCTGATTGAGAGATGCCTTGGTTAAGGATCTTCAAATCTTTGATTGAGAAAAATGATTTTGCCAAGCAAAACTTAGTATTTTCAAATGTTGAGGCAAAATCTATTTTGAGCAATGCAAGCCTCAACTCCACTTAGCCAAATGCATATAGATGATAGACTCCACTATACTATCATAGTATCACTTGCCAATACAACTCAAATGTATTGACCCTTTGTGGCTGTAACTTGTAATGTTGCAGGATTGATTGTCTTTAGTGAAGATTAAATGATTAGGATTACAAAGTCTACAACCAACATCTGCCTGTGGAACTTTGAAGATGAAGGACCCCATGACTATAGATATTCCGCTGCAATGTATTGTAATAGCCAAATGAGTTATGTAAGATGTAATAAAATTATGTTATTCCTGGTTATAAAATTATAATATGACCTTTGTTTCTTGATATTACATCTTAACTGTGGATGCTAGCTATTGATCCAGGGACTAGCATTGTAAACACATGGGACACCACCTTATGTTGATAAAGGTTGGGACACTCCCCCTTACAGAAACAAACAAATGTCTTTCAATGCATTGTTATTCATGATCTTTTGTTTGTGTAACCTTTCATCTTTCAGCAAAGTTGCTTTATCTTATTGTTAGAACTATATATTTCATGCTTATGTTAGAGTACTTTGATCCTAGCTATCAATGCTTTACAATACCTTGATCAAGATTGTGATGGTGCATGTCACCTCAAAAATAATTCTTTTTATCACTTACATACTCGAGGATGAGTATGAGTTAAGCTTGGGGATGCTTGATACATCATAAACGTATCCATAATTTTTGATTCTCCATGCTTGTTTTGTACCAACTATCTTATGTTTTGCCTACACTTTGAGGAATTTTTATACATTTTTTGGAACTAACATATTAACAAGATACCACAGTGCCAGTTCCTGTTTTTTGCTATTTTTGGTTTCAGAAAAGCTAGTAAGGAAATATTCTCGGAATTGGACGAAACCAAAGCCAAAGTTCCTATTTTCTAGACAGTACACGGAGTCTAAAGGGGAGACGAAGAAGCGCCACGAAGCAGCCGCACCACGGGGCCGCGCGGGTCCACCCTAGGCCGTGTCGGCCTATAGTGTGGGCCCCTCGGGCATGGACCAACCTTGCCCCTTCGCCTATATAAACCCCCCGAGGAGAAAACCCTAAGTACCCGATCAGAAATCCATGAAAAAGTCCATAGCCACCACCACCATCGTCCCTAGATCGGGGGGATCTGAAGCTCTTCCCGGCACCCTGCCGGAGAGGGGAGATTGCCCTGGAGGCCTTCTTTATCACCATGCCAGCCTCCGGAGTGATGCGTGAGTAGTTCATCCTTGGACTATGGGTCCATAACAGTAGCTATATGGTAGTTTCTCCTCTTTTGTGCTATCATGTTTAGATCTTGTGAGGTGCCTATCATGATCAAGATCATCTATTTGTAATCCTACATGTTGTGTTTGTTGGGATCCAATGGATATTGAGTACTACATCAAGATTGATTATTGATTCTATCATGCCTATGTTATTTGTGATCTTGCATGCTCTCCGTTGCTAGTAGTTACTCTGTCCAAGTATTTTCTTGTGACTCCAAGAGGGAGTATTTATGCTTGATAGTAGGTTCATGCCTCTAGTAATCTGGGGGAGTGACATGAACCTCTAAGGTTGTAGATGTGCTGTTTCTACTAGGAAGAAAACAACAATCCTTTGTCCAAGGGAATTTGTATTGTTTACTTTACACACTTTGCTTAATGCAATTATCTTTTGCTTGCAACTTAATACCCAAGGGTTGTTCGGATGATACCCCGAAGGTGGATTATTAGTCATAGATGCAGTTGGATTATGATCTATGTATTATGTTGTAATGCCCAAAAGAATCTCATAGAAATCATCATGACATGTACATGCATTGTTATGCATTCTCAATCTGTCAATTGCCCAACTATAATTTGTTCACCCAACATGCTATTTATCCTATGGAGAAACACCTCTAGTGAACTGAGGACCCCGGTTCATTCCTTCGCACTGATATTCAATCTACTCTCTACTGTTTACTTTCTGCAATTACTACAAGCAATTACTTTCTTCCACACTATACGTTTAATCCTTTGTTTTCAGCAAACCGGTGAGCTTGAAAACCTCACTATAAGTTGGGGCAAAGTATTGTGGTTGTGTTGTGCAGGTTCCGTGTTGCTAGCAACACCTTGGGATGTCAACACCTGGATTTTTAATCCCAGATGCCTGTTATGCCATACCTCGCAATCCCAGGATTACCATTTTTGCGAGACATAACATAATTGATACAACAGTTCATCATCCGTTACAAACCATAATAAAGGTCTTACAAATAAAGGATCTCATGATCTAGTCTTAATACAATCAACGCAGTGGAATAATAATAAGGGTAACATGGTCGAGGCTCCATCTTCAGGATCACAAGCAATGCTGACGATGGGAGATGATCCTAGTTGTCACAGACTTCCTGCTGTCCATCATCCTGGTAGTCCTCCTCATAGTCTGGCCATGGGAATAGCCAGGGACAAAGCCATGAGTACTCTTTAAGTACTCGCAAACTATCACTAACAAGTAAATTAGTTCGAGTAGGAATCCTAAGCTCTAGGTTTGTTTGCAAAAAGCCAGGTTTATTTCATACTGAGTTGAGAAGTAAAGCAAAATAATTTAATGTTCTATAACACCTAAGTGGGAACTTAGTTTTCATGTTCACAACCCTGTTGTGGTCAAGTCAAAGTCATAGTTCATTTCACAAGTCATTTTGAAAACATCTGACGACAGAACAGTATGGCCACTCCAGCTGTCCATGACCACGGACGCGGTTATTTGAATAGTTTGACACTCTATAGAGATTGTACAATTTCACCACAAAATTTGATACATCCGATCAGGGATAACCCCGAATCATAATAATTAGTATGCAGATAATTAATCCTAACCTTTCAATTACACACCCTAGTATAGGCACCTCCCCTATGAGATTGGCCTCCCAACCATGACCATCTGTCATCTTGGGAACTGCATAGGTGGACATTCACATTCATGAGGTAGCCTCAGCTCAACCTCTTCCGCAAGGGAACCCATACTAAGACATATAAACTTCCAGTCAAGCCCTACCCAAATTCGGATATTATGGTTGTACGGTAAAATTGGAATGGTATCGCATCCGAACCCAACAATCAGTTTTTATAAATGGCTAAGGCTCATGCCTCAATGTTTTCATCATCAATTCATCTTGTGTTCTCAACACATGTCAAAACATTTCAATAGAATTAATCTTCATTCCAAGGTTTTCATAACCATTTTCACCAAGTATTCCCATCTACATTGATCAACTTTTATGCTTAGCACTATGTAACATCCCAGTATTAGAGCTCAGAAATAAGATGAACCCAGATGTGTGCATTGCATTAATGCATAGAAAATCTGAATAATTTTCGCGCTTTTGAACAAAACTTGTCAAAGTGATTGAAGATTCTTTTAACTTGATGGAATTGAAGTAGATCATCAAGTTGGCTGCGATAAGTTTCAATATGACCTTTGCTAAAACCTTATTTGGGTAAACATGATTTGATCTAAGGGTAGATCAGATATAATAAAATGTTACTCATAATACATTTCTTAAATAAGTAATCTCTGATCCTTAAGGGATCCTATCATAATATTCATCCCAACAACTCATAAATGCCAAGTTAAGATTATAACTAAAGTAATCTAAATGTAATGACTAATCCTAACCTATCTTATTCTTATCTATTCTTACTATGATTATCATAGTAATACCTAACTTTAACTCTTTAATGAGTTTGAGTTTGGAAGAAACTAAGTTAAGATCATTCACCATATATTTTCCTTTCCATATCAATCTTTATAGAACCTATCTTAATATCTATTGTTCATCAATGTTGAGAAATCAACTAATGATTCACCAATTCTCAATCTATTAACTCTTGACCAGAACATAGTTTACATTTAAATGTCTACAAAGAAACAACTAAGAAGAGGTTAATAGTAAGGCTAGTTCAGATATCATCTATAACCTGGGAGTGATTAAATAAGAATAAATCAATGTGAAAAGTGATGGAGTTCAACTCACTCCTGAAATGGTAGAAGAGTTATTGAGATATACAATTAAAAATACTAAGAAGATAATTCCAATACAATTGTAGGGTTGTATTGATAAAGCCTGGATTAGCCAAATTGGATATCTAAGTTAGCAATGATTAAAGGATTATAATGATCATGCCTTGCTCACCAAGGTTTAATACTATTATCAAGTATAAGTGATATTGGTGGGTATAACATGACTAAAACCCTAGTATAGATAAGTTATCCTAGAGTAGTCATTAAAGGTCACATTAATATAATGTGAGGTTGGAGTGTGAGTTATTAGAGCAAAGGAAATGTAAGACAGTATGATTCAATTAAAGATAGTATAGCATGGAGTTATGGAAGAAGTGTTATTCATCTTAAAGGATGGTAAGATTTGGAGTAAGATAGTTGGATGTATACATCTAATGAAGAAATATTAGTGATGGATGATTAAGGAAGATTATGAGTGGAGTTTGAAAGAACTACTTGTTGGATTGAAGATTATCAACTGTAGAGTAGTGGGTATAACCAAGCAAAGATATGACAAAACTATGGAATGCTTTAGTATCAAACTCATTGAATTCATCCATGAGTTTAGAAGAATAAAAGGTGAATACGAACATTCTTGTGAAGTAAAGCTCATCATACTAACTATGATAATGGATAGGAAGAAGTATTAATCTAGGAAAGGAATTCCTTAATTAAAGGTCCAGGATGGTGAAGAATGGAAAATAGACATTCTTGGTAAATAACCAACTCTAAATCTTAAACCAAGTATAATATCCATTTCAGGGAATTGATTCATCATCTTATGTTTACATCACTCTATAGGAATATTTTCCTATAGCAAATCAAATAAGCACATCTCTGTTAATTCCAATCATCATAATTATATGTGCTTAGGAGTATCTTTATCAATTCCTTTCTATAAAACATTCTAAATATAACTTTCTATTCCCAAAGGTGATGTCATCAAATATCACCAACAGAAGACAATATGCTTAATTATTAAATCTTTACTCACATCCACAAAGGAATCTATGTATATTAAAAAACCCTAAAACCTAGGATAAATATTCATAATTCAAACCCTAAACTTCTATGTTTATCATAATTGAATATATACAATACCATTTTGTAAGTTAATGAAAGTGGTATTCACCATATTAATTTCTTTTGCATTTCATGCATCAAATAATGATATAGGATCATTATACATATAAAAATTTCTATTCAAACTATGAGCCAACTAGAGTTAAGTTTTAAAAACAAATAAAGGAATAATACCATTATATGACAAATTCATAAAAGAACCTTAATCTACTTTATTAATGTTGCAATCATTCAGCAAATCAATTCTATAAGGCTGTGTTTGTATGCACAGAATTAGGGTTTAGAATTGAATTGAGTGGCAATTCCAAATCCAAGCTAGAAAGGAAATGATTCTAATTCGAATTTTGTTGTTTGGATGTGCTAGAAATTTGCTGTTGGAATCAGCAGGTGGTACTCAATTCTAATTCATGTTTGGATGTATAAGCTATAGAATTGAAAGTTTTGTTGAGTGTATACAATATAAACTTGTATACATGTATGAACAATTGCATGTGTATAAGTACAATATTTTCGCATATAATGACATTTAAATAATCTGAACAAGATAAAAAAAATACACATGACAGAAAATAGCTTAGAAGTACCAGCAATCTCGATTACAACATGGATACATAATTTGTTCTCTAACATGGATACATGACATGTTCATGTATGCTCCATTTACATCAGAAGAAGCCAAACTGGTAATGACTGAATACATGAATAAAAAGTGTTAGTTCTGGAACTTTATTTGAATCCATGGATATACTTCGCAAGCACTTACAACAGGTTTTCATCAAAGTAATAGCATCCGAAAATATAGCAGAGATTGAAGAATTGTATGAGAAGCTAGCTGGTTCTACCGAACACATGTATCCGAAAATAAACAGTGTTCTCTCTTGTTGGGAGTATTCAATGGAAATGAACTAAACAGCAGCGGGATCTAGATATTATAACTTATAAGTTTATAACCTCTCTCATGCAGACTTAAAACAGTGTATCTGGGCCATGGACATTCAAGAGCTACTACACTAGTTATGGAGTTGGTCGCTGCAGGCGTATACACATTTTCCAGCAGAACCGGTACTGCACGAGCACACAGAAACTGCAAAATTTCCTCTCATCTCAAACTTGTACGTGCAGAAAAAATCCAACCCAAACACACAAAAACTTTCGATGCTGGGAGCAGCGGGTGGAATGGAGCAGCGGGTGAGGAAGGACGCCGTTGCGCTGCGGCTGGGCATCGTCGCGGCAGGGCTACAGCAGAGCAGCGGCGACCGGTCCATTCTAGGGTTTGGGCGGGCAGAGAGTAAGGGGAGAGGGCGGGGATTGGAAGCCGTCGGAGCTGCGGGAATAGGTAGGGAAGGGATAGGGAGGGAGGAGGGTGGGGAAGGCAGAGGAAGACGAGGGAAGGGAGGTTCCTCCGCCATGAGTTCCTGAGCTCGTGATGAAGACGAGAGAGCCAGGTAAAGAGGGCGTTATGCTGCGAACCGGTACGCGACGCGGGCGAGTGAATTCCAGGAGGATTCGGAGGGTAGGAGGTCGGAAACGCTCTATGTGGAGCGGACACTGGCAGGAGTAGCGCATGGAATTGGATCCACTTTCCACACTCCAATTCGTTAGCCATCCAAACAAGGGAATTTGGGCCAGATTTCCTGATTTCCAATTCTATGGCCCGATTCTAAGCATCTAAACACAGTGTAAGGAGAATTCAAATCAAATAAGTAAAAATTCAAATCTGAAAGTAAAACAGAAAAAAGGAAAAACAAATAAAACATTACCTGGCCGTGGCCCAACTTCTCTCTGCTTACCTGTCGCCCCTATGCAGCCCACAAAGGCCCAATAACCAACCTAGCCAGCTCTAGTCTCTGGCTGACAGGTGGGACCGAAGAGGGACTGCGGGTTGAGAAGAGAGAAACGCCAGGGATTTTTCCGCAAAATCAACTTCGTCGTCTACCTCGCCTACTGGAAGCAGCTCGCTGGTCGGAGCTCCGCCGTCGATCGACCGCCGCGCTACGATGCGTGCCGCCATCCCTGGGAGGAGTAGATAACGCGTCCTCCTCTATATTCTCATACCTATCTCATCTTCTATCTCGCTCTCCAGACCCATTTTCCTTCCTCACCCTAGTTCGTCGGAGTTCGTCGTTCCACCCAAATACGACCACCCCTCGCCTCGTGGTAGCCACCGTTGGACGCGCCATCGTGGACTTACTCACCTAGGACCAAGCACGGAAGCCCGCACGCCGGGAATCATGTGAAATCGAGCATTCCTTTCATCGGCCGCCGTGGCCATTATCGTTGATTCGCCGTCATCACGCTTTCCCAAGCCTCCTCGACCTCTCTATCATCATCAGGGTAAGCTTACGCATCTCTGGACCCTAATTTGGCTTGCTGATTCGCACCGTAGACCTCGATTCGATGAGCACCGTCGTTGGCCATTGTAGAAGCTCGTCGCCGGTGTATTTCCGGTGACCATTAGGTAGCGGCATTACCACCAATAGGTTCGCCTTGGGTCCCTCTATCCAATAGCATCAACCTTGTTCACCGGAGCACAGTGGTTTGCCGCCGGCGACCATTCTCTCGTGGTGGAGACTGAGCTGATGTTAGCATGACATCATGATTGTATCACCCTAGCCATGTCAACGTGTTTGACCAGTCTTTGTCTCGCGTGGCTGATGACATGGCCTTGGGCCCATATGTCATCGTCTGGGGGTAGCAATCCCATCGGTAACAAACACAATTATTAAATCTGAGAGCTGAGGTGGACATAGGCCCACTGGTCAGTGACTCAGGCTAGGTTTGGGTGTGGTGTAAAAAAGTTAATTCATGTTTAAGAAATAAACAAAATGTTATAAACTCAATTATAAATATTCCAGAAATCAAATAAATGATTAAATCTTGTTTAATTAATAACTTTTGATTTATAATTCAAAAAAATGTGTATAATATATGAAAAATTGGAGAAAAACAAAATCTACAACTTAAAATTATTATCAAATATTATTATGATGATTATTTAAATAAATATTATTTAATAAAGATTTTATAAGTAATAAAACCTTGATAATTCATATTTTAATAATGGTAAATGTTAAAAATATAAATAGAATACCAAAAATCTTTGAAAAATAAAAATTAATATTTAAAACCATAACCATGCATTATTATTTCACTTACTTAAATATTTATTATTTATTATTTATTTTTAAAGTATTAAATCTTATAAAAATCATATCTTAATATTTATAAATCATAAAAATAAACATAATATACAAAAATGATCACAAAAATAATATCTACATGTTAAAAATATAATATTCCACTTTTGAGTTAAATAAAAATTCAAATACTTTAGTAATTCAAATTTAAACTTATTTATTTAATTAATAATTCATATAAGGGTAAAAAAATTGCTAATATGTCTAAAATTAACCAATTAAGTCTTATAACTAATATTAGTCTTCAACATTAATAATATAAAGCCAAAATTGTTTAACACATTTTAATTACAATTTTATTGAATTCTCCTCAACCATATGTGTGGAATATTTTCTAAAAAGAATCCTTATCAAATATAAAATCACCAAGAATAATTTGTAGTTAAATAAAAACTTATTTCCTTTACTTTAATCACAAGCTTATCAACATACTAACACAGTATAGTGAACTCATAAGCAATTAAGTAACATTACTCAATGATTTACAAGATATAACCACTCATCCATAAAAGGGGTAAGTGATACTATTCCATTATAAAGTCAAGAAAACCACACATCACAGAAAAATATAACCATTCTTAAGGCAACATTACCAAGTACACCAAGTACAAATATCATAAGCATTACACTTACAAACCATCCATGTTTTTAAAGTTAACTTTAGTCTACAAGATCTAAATATAATACTATAAGCATTGTTATATGTTTTATAGTTAACTTTGGTCTGAAATAGTTAAGTTATAAAGCATCTCAAGCCCAAACTATTCAAGCAAGCACAAATAGCATCGACCACCACTAACTAACCACAAAGATTGTTTAAACCTTAGAAAAGGAATCTTTCCTTCAAAAGTTATTCGTTTTGCCATTTCAGATAATATATGACAAATAATCAAGAGCACATTACTTCATACTTTACTTATATACTTAGGAGCGATAACCCTTAAGCTCTTTATAAATGACTTTACTTATCAAGCAAAGTTTAAAGACAAACAATTAAAGTGTAAACAATCTAGAATCGCATTTCATAGGTGTATATTTTATTACTGCATAAATACGTGTTGTTCATACACACATTCACAAGCCCTAATAAGAAGCACAAGTGTGAAACTTATCTAAAAGGACAACACATTCTAAAGTAACCATTTCCGGAATCCTAACCCTAGAACAACGTTATCCCCGGGATTCACGTTCATAAAAGTGCATCACATTAATTATGCATGAAAGCATATTGCTTCTTTAAACATTAGTCCTTACCGGACCAATGATGCTGATTTCAGATACTGGATCTTATATTATATTGAAGACCGTGAGTGCATAATCTTGCAATCACAAAAGGCAAGTTCACACTTGCTCATGTCCTTTGGTTATTTTCTGTAAAGTATTTTACAAATCCACTGTGGACATTACCTGCATTTGAAAAAAGTTCGAAAACACTATTTTCATAATAATGTGATTATAGGTTATTACCATGAGGTAATAACTTACTATAAAAGTTTCGGTGGTAAAGGAACATAATATATAGGACTTAACAACCAATGTCTCCAGTGATTCTTGCGCCGTATAATACACGTTAACCATGATATTTGGAATGGGACGGAGAAGTCAGTTGTATCCTTTTCCTCTTGTATGGAGGCAAGACGACCTTAACGTGACGTTGTGATTCCTTGTGTGAATCCAACATATGGGTGGGCACCCTTACGCCCCACACTTTTGGTGTCTAGATTATCTATGAATGGTGGTTAGGGAGATAGTCCATGTAAATAGTACTAATCCGGGCATCACTAGGTCATAGAGTCTTCGGGAACTCATCAAAGTTTTAGCCTTCCCGAGAGGGGGCTTAACAAAGGTGAGCTAGACCGAAGGATCATACAGACATATGAGGTCGCGGAGAGGGCAGTGATTGGCTTGGATCAACTACTGGGCCCCACAACATGGAATTGTGGACGGGTAAGCTGCCTGGTTGTGCAACAAGGAGTTGATCTCTCATGGGAAAAGTAACGCACCTCTGCAGAGTGTAAGAACTATAACTTGTTACTCCCTCTTCTGGGAAGGAGTTGCGAATGCTGCGGGAAAGGAACTCCATGAAAGTTCTGGTAAACCCGTGAAGGCTGACGGACATAGCTTTTCAGAATAAAAGAAATCTTTGAATAAATGTTTATGAAAACTTGCATTGCCTACGACCTACGGTATGTGGCTGTAGTTATAGTGCATCAAACACTCCTTTTCTAGTGAAACTTGCTGAGTATGCTCGTACTCAAAGTATCTTCTTAACCCTTGCTAGATTTGAAGCCGGGATAGACAACATCCACATCAAGTTATGCTCCAGGACTTATCATCCAAAGCTAAAGCTCTTCAATGAAGACAAGGAAGTTAACATATACCTCAACTCAAGTGAAGACGAAGTTAATGATTAGATAGGAATATAATCTCTAGCCAAAGAACCTAATTCTATAGTGTATTGCAATAGCAGCAATGCCAATCTCTTAGTTAAAATACTAGTCTTAATAGTATAATAGTTCTTGCGTTTTTTATCTTTGATTCTTCTCCGTATGAAGTTCTTTCTCTCTCTTTAACCTAGAGTGTTCTCTGGATCTTGTGTAAAGAGTGAGTTGTAACCTTTAGCCATGTATTGGACCCGCTGTGTTTCTGTTGTGCTATTCTGAGGGATGGAATACTAGTGAACGGTGTTTCATTGGTGTTATGTCAATGACTATAGTATACTACATCATGTAGTGGTATGTTGGGTCACCGCACACTAGCCACTAAGGTTGTGGGTATTCACTAATGAGGGGTGCTAATCAAGTGTGACTATCTAACTCCAGTTCTATGCCTTTTGATGACATCTAGTTCAAACTACTTAGGCCTAGTTTTATGCTCTTTATGCCATCTATACTATTTTTCTAAAACTCACAAGTCACTAAGTAAAAGTAAAGAACTTTGGTAAAGATAAAAGAATAAAGCTTGCAAGTAAAACTGGGTTTTGTATAATCAAGGTTGCATAACCAAAGCATGCCTAATGCATCTTGCATAGGTTATCTTGCAATTTGGGATGGCTTGCAAAGTTCAAGCTTGCATAGTTAAGACACTTCCAAGTGTTAGGCTTGCATAGTTAACTTGTAGTGTTAGGCTTGCAAGTATTAGCTTGCCTTGAGTAGTGCAGTGGTTGAAGTTTTCTTCTTCTTCATAGTACTCCTCCTCGTAGCCTTGGTCGGTACTAGCGTCTATAAATGAATACGAGGTAGACAATCACCAAACAATACTTAAATACTTCTATTTGGCACACAAAGGTTCACACTAGATGATCTAGAATCATCACAATCATCACATGAAATAAAGACCTAGTCTTATTTATTTTATTTTGGAAAAGTAATTTCTACTCATTGAAAACTACTTGAGATTTAATATTCTCCAATTAAAATATGGGATCATGTTGACACATGTCATCACCACATATTATAATACTTGGGAATGTGATTTAAAGTGGTGGTCATATTTTATAAAGTTTAAAATTACTATTCTATACAATTAAAGTGACTAGAAATGCCTATATAACATTCTTTTAGCACTAGTCCAAGATCACTGTATGTAAACCTAAATATTTTTACATATTCAGATAGATCTTGTCAAATGTGGTTTTTCAGAGTTGGAATCAACTCAAAAGCATTTATGGTTGATTTTTGAAAAATGTTTGAATGTGGAAAAGGCTTTGTCTTGTTATTTTTACTATAGGTGATCTATAATTTCAATTGAGTTGAATCCAACGGGATTGGATTGACATTTTCAATACCTTTCTAAATCATACGATTTGGTTCAGTGCATCTCTTTGAATTGAATTTCAAAGTCACTGACTGAACTAGGGTTTAACTAAAATGGAAAAATATTATTTGAATCACTAGGCTATGCGCGGGAAAGGAAATGGGCGGGCCCAACTGCACAACGCGTGCGCAGAGGGCTGCTGACAGGGGGTCCCATTCGTCAGCGGATCATTCTAAACGAAGCGGTACGTTTCAATCTAAGCCGTGCGATTAGACTAAGATCTACGGCCTACGTTCGTCATCTCCGTCGCACAGCTCCGACGAGACCGAACCCTAACGGCGACGGTGGGGGTACACGGTGGCTCACCTGGGCTCCATCTAGGGTCGGCGATGGGGGCGAACGACATTGTCGACGACAACGGTTCGAACGATTGTCGCGACGGCTCCTGGGGTGGCTCCAATCAACGACTCCTTTTCTCCTCTTCAGCGGCGGACTCTGATGAAATTCTAGCGGGCTGGAGCTCACCTTTCTCCAGGGAAAGGTGTGGGGTGGTTCAGAGAGAGAGAGGGGAGTGAGATGGTGTGAAGAATGAGGGCTGGGGAGGCCTCTATTTATACACCAGCGAGAGGGGCAGAGCGACATGGGCTGGGATTGTCGATGACGATGATACAGAGGGCTAACGGCATGGATGAGGGTGTAGGACGGCCTGGTGTCTCCTGGCAATCATCATTAGCTTCAAGGCGCGGTACAGGCGGTCGAGGATGGTCGGGCGCGTTCTGTGCTCTGCGCGGGAACGACGGTGTACAGGGGTTTCGTGTCGCGTGGCAGCGAATGGGCATGTCTGGGAGGTCGCTAGGGTCACGGCGAGTACAGGTACACGCGGTGAGGGCGAGGCACGGCGTGTGCACATGTGTCGGCTATGGCGCTCTGGTGTGCTCTCGGCATGGCGGCAGAGAAATGGGCGCGACGTTTCTCTGGTGGTCCACGACTTGCTGGCGATCGAGGGTTGGATAGGGAGTGGCGATGAAAGGTGGCCTGTCTCCTAGACATCATGGACATCCGCGGCGCTTCCTCCTGCAAGCTGTCCATGGTTGACCGACGGGTGAGCGCCGGGCGGCACGACACTGGTGCAAATGGCAGAGGGGTAGCTGCTTCAATGCGATGCTAGGCACTAGGGGAGACCAGGGGAGTGAATTGGGGGAAATTGGTAGACAAGGCATTGATCAAGAACAATAATAGTTTGGCAGCTGTTACTATGCTCACCAGGTGTTTGATGAAATGGCCGCATGAATTCAAAGTTTGAATTTTTGGATGAGTTTTGGTGAGTGATCTAGTCATAAGCTTGGTAGTCTCTGGTTGCTTGGGTTTGACAAGGTGAATTGGTTTGGTTGGTTTTTGAGGAATGGCCATCTTAGTACCTATTAAGGATTCACTTTTGAATTGTCCTTTAAATATATTTGGAATTTGTTTCTGTTGGTTTGTAAAGTGGGCTTGGGTTCACTTTTACTTGGTCTAGCAAGGGGTGAAAATAATTGGATTTGTTTCTGATACAAATCTGTTACTAGGAACACCCAAAGTGGTATAGTGAACAAGTTTGGCCAAAATGACCATTTGCTTATATTGCTTATTTTTGATTTTCTCTTCATTTGATTCTGCTTGGAAATGATCTAGATGATGCTGTTTTCATCTTTAAACCAATCCTTAACATTCATAGCAATCAAACATGGCAATTGCAATCATTCATGCATTAATCACACACACACATGCATTCATATTAATTTTAATAATAAAAGTTTTTGTTAACCCTAAACTTGGGTGATTAGAACTTGATAATCTTGTTTAATATTTTTGAGGTGTTACATGGGAGTTGTTTCCTTTCTCCTACTGGTTCGATAACCTCGGTTTCACAACTAAGGGAAACTTGTTGATGCTCATCACACCTTGCTCTTGGGGTCTCCCAACAGGCTCTACAGTAACCGAACCGCATCAACTGGCACCAATACTCCTCCCCTCCCTGGAAGAAATTAACCAAGCAATACTCAACATGATACCTATGCCCCCACCCATCCTCATCAATCCCAGCACCATCCGCCAACAAATCCAACTCTTGGATTTGATGGAGGATCTTGGATTTCTTGGCCTTAGCAGATTCGTTAGAATTAGCAGCCCATCCTTTTAAGAAGCGTTGCAGGCCATTGATGCCTGGTTTTCCAGCGATCAATAACAGGGTTATATTGAAGACAAAGAGAACTTATTAGGGTAACTGGACCGCCCCAGCAGCATGCTATTGCAGTACTTATAGCACCAAATATTATTTATAAATTTCGTCCCTTGGAAGCTTTGCAAAGGGCAACAACACAACCCCGTAGCCACGTTGTCAATGCGGCAACGTTCACGCCCAAAATGGTGTTTGGAAATAATCTACTCTATAGGTTACTATAATAATAGTAATTGAGAGAGGATTAAAGTAACTAACAATAAAGAACTAAACAAGAACAAGGTAAAGCAATACTGGAATTAAACAAGAGGTTGTAGATGTAGAATTGACTAGAGTAAAGGCGGTGTCTAGGCTTTCGGTCTCACTAGTTCTAGAGGGGCAACTATGCAGCCATCTATTGGAATTACACATTATTAAGGAGCTCACCCTGTTCGAGGACTACCAGAACCCAGTAGACCGGACTCTGTTCCTCATGGGTCCGAGGGAGGGGTTGTCACGATATAGGAGGACCTTCCAAGACAAAGCACTAAACCTAGGGAGCTAAGAGCACACGCGCCTCAACCAAACTCAATACCGGTAGATGAAGGTGGTCTGCCCGGAGACTCCCTCCTCGCCATTTCATGCACAATGGAGAGGGCGTTCATTTGATGCGTCCTACCTGGGCCATGGACTACAAAGCATGAATCCTACCAGAGGGATCTCCACGATGCCTATGATGAATACCTAGGTTTCCAGTGAGCACAACATGAGGCTACACTTCAAGTAAAGCAGATCAGGCCTTACACCGCTCAACCCGAGGACCTGGGAGAGTTAAGACCTAACAGGGAGGTCAGATCCCGGAGAAATCACGGGCAAGCCATATGTTTGGTAATTCGTAGAATCCTGTCATTCATAGGTCTCTAGAGAGGTCGACATGGTCTCTGGAGCTATGGACAACCATGGAACGGATCGGATACACCCCATGTACTCGGTCGGGACCATGGTGGACAACATGGAGCAACATCACCAGGCTAACTCGCTTGGGGAACCAACATGGGCAGGACCTTGTCTCATAGGATCAATTACTCCCTGGGGCTCTACCAGATCTACACCAAGGGCATCCCCCAAAAGGACGTCCCCTTGTCGCACTAGTTCACTGAAATGAAGTTGAGGAAAAGCCAAAGGATGGAGAGTCACCACAAGATGGAAACCATCTGGACCTGGTACCATGACACCGGCTCTAGAGGTAGCAGTCCATACTTTGGCACCAGCAACGACCTAGACAAAAGCTTGGAATCGAGCAAGGCCCACGCTGGGCAAGGAGGAGAGCAAACGTCCAGCCACTCTAGAGGATAAGACACCTGAAACAACTCTTGCTCCCACTCACATATATAACTCATATATGATGGCCTAGTATGTCACTCATCTCCCACTCAAATATGTCAGCCACATATTTGACTTGGAAAAACTACTTAGATCCCACTCAAGTTATTGTAAATATAGGGTCTCTCGACAATCTTGGACAATCGAAAATTCTTTGATCATTTATCAACTCGAGAATTCTTTACTACAAGACACTAGCAATATCATGACTTTACAAACCTGTCCGTTGTACTAGTTACAACCCTTTCTTCAAAATCTTGAAGACTTGAGATCAATCTTTACTAATTGCCAAATTGGATCAATAGACTTCAAGCATCACTACATATTGTAGTCAATCCTTTAAATTTGTCAAAACATCATTTATGCAAATCGATCTTTTATGTCTTCCTATAAGTTTCATTTCTCCCTTTAAACTTTGCAGTTTACTAGGAAGGATTAAGTAAATTACTTAAGAATATAAAGTAACCTTTTTACTTTGCAATCCTTAAATGCAACTTAATGCTGGCTTTCATGACTCTTAGTCATTTATTTTTCCTAGGTACATCCTTGTTTTTTTGTGGTTCGTAGGTATGACTTGTTCCAATAACATGACAAGTGAATCAACAATGTAGTTCTACAGGTGGCAGAATGTATTCTCGAATCCTACTTTCTTTAATAAAAGTGTCAGCTAAAACATCATGATCTTTTATAAATGGTTTTCCTTCTAGTTGTTGAGTTTGTTTTCCTAGAACATGTTCCGTTGCACTTACTCAACAATTCAGAGGTCGTGTAAAACCTTGCTAACGATTATGCTATATTCCACTAACATCTTCCATAAGAAATGTGGGACCCCGGATTTATAGTCCGAGAATTTCCCCGTTATGCTTGCAATTCATGTTCCCATGATTAGTGAGCCGTCAGCATAACCAGCAAGTATCAAAGTAAACATCCATTACTTAAGCGAATAAAAGTCATACCTTAATGCCCTTCTGGCTACATCAAGCATCATCAGTGGAACTTTAGTACAACATCGAGTCGAGCCATGCCTTAACCTACAGGCAGCTGACTGGGAGAACGTCCTAGCTCTCATAGTCGTCAAGTCACCATCTTCTCGATATCTGTCTAAGTTAATATCCAGGGATAATGCCGGTGAGTACATGGAGTGTACTCGCAAACCACCTTAGGATAATAACAATAAAAAGGATATGCAATATGCTTTGGTATTAGGAGGGATCCAAAGGAGGTTCCTCTCTAAAATAGTTTTTCTTGTAGATATATCATCTTCAATTTTTGTTGAAGAATCTTATGTAAAACCTCTTTGTAAAATTTTGAGAAGTTTTGTAAATACTAGGACTGGGTCACTCTAGTTATCTCCACGGTCCTTACTCAACGAATTTTTGAAAACACTTTTTTTCCAGAAGTCCTTTTTGAAAACAAAACCAGCACCGCTCTACAACAACCTTCCCAAACGTCCATGACCGCGGACATGGATATTCAAATAGATTTACAATCTGCAGAGGTTGTACACTTTACCCACACCATCCGAGTACCCTGCCCTGATCTAAACTGATCGTGGGTCGAGCACCCCGTCAAAACCGTCAAGATGTTCTATTTGATTTGCAAACTTGTAAAATTCATAACTTTAGTTCTACACGTCCAAATTTTGCAAATTTTATATCAATGGATTCAGCAGGACAAGTAATTTGCAACCATGCACTTTGTTTAATGATTTTCTTCTGTAAAATTGGTTGAAATTGCAGAAACATGTGTAGTCTTATTTTGAATATAAAAATTATTTTAGATATAATTTTAATGTGAAATCTTTGCAAAGTGGTTTGTTTTGAACCTAATGACCCTATGAACCAACTTATGGGTTTAAAAATGTATTTTGAGTAGTTAAGGAATAAATAATTTAATTAACTCATTTCTAGTCAAATAAAAATGTTGATTATGATTTAGAAATAATTTTTGGAGTGAAACCTTTGGGAAATGTTTTGATTCAAACCTCCTAACCCTAAACACCAAGTTTTGAGAATTAAAATATATTGGGTGAACTCTTTAAAAAAATATTGCTTTGCTAAAAGCATTTTCAACCACATAAAATATTGATTTGATTTAAAAATGGTTTATAGATAAAACCTTTTGCAAATAGTTTTACCACTTTAGTAAATGACCACTTTTGAACTTTATAATGTTTAAAGCCTTGTGGAAACCACTTTTGCAAATAAAACTATCTTTTGCATGCTTGCATGCATGATTTTGTTTTTGTTATTTTATGTGTGAGAAATGATTTGAATGCTATTTGAATTTGTGTTTGCTTGATTGAATTGTAGTGGAATTTGAAGAGTGTGATATTTGCAAGATCAAGAAGTGAACCAACATTCTCTACTAAAAAGGCAAGTGACACTATCATCCAAGTCCTACTATTTTCATTACACTTAGTGGATTTTTGAAACATGCATGACAAGGACTACTATATTTTATGCTATGCTAAATCCTAATAGGATACCCTTATATCTCCCTTAGTGGAAACATTGTAGTTGTAGTATGCTTAGCCCTGCTATATATTGGGATGGGATACATGATATGATTATATGAAGAGTTGAAAAGACATATGTTTTATATAATAAAACAAGTACTCAATGAACCACCTTGGTGGACAAGGATACTCAAGTTTTGGACAAAGGTGGCAACAAAAGGAACCATGTTTATATGGCTATCTCTTTTTGTATGTGCACTAGAAGAAAACCACCCAGGGACTTAGAGATTGAACATGTTTCTCGTACAGTGGCTTCTGTGTACAGATACATGCTAAATGGGCTCTGGCTTAGTCAACTACATAGTGGAAGACCCATGCATTGGCATCATCAGGTTAACTAGAATTGTGTAAGGGAACTTGAAACCCTACATTGGTGCCTAGATGACAAGCTAGCATTGTGTATTGGGAGGACTTCTATGGAAAGACTTTGTCACATTCTCAATCTGCCAGTACTCCATCTTGGTGAGTACTTATCCAGCGGCCACTGGTGGCATCAAGATGAGATTGTGTCATGTGAGTAAAGTGTACAACTTCTGCAGAAGATCAAAAATTCTAAGTACTTAGCCGTGTCCACGGTTATGGACAATACTAAGCAACTAAGGCCTGAAGCTATGGAAGATCTCGACATTCCAATTTCTCAAAGTAAAACTTGATGGTGACAACAAGGGTTTTGAAGCACTTGGAGTTTTCCAAGAAGTTCAGAAAGATTTGACAAAAGATCAAAACTATTTTGAAAAGATAGGATAAAACTATATTGCTTTCTGCAAAAGAGCCTAAACCCTACTTAGCCAGATATGCATGTAATGATAGGATCCACTTATTTCTACATAGTAGTGAAACTTTCCAATACAATTCAAATGTATTGACCCTTGTGGCTGCAACTTATTATGTTGCAGGTTTGTTTGATGTTCGTGAAGTTTACTGATTAGGATTACAAGTCTACAACCAACATGTTTGCCTGTGTCACTTTGAAGATGAAGGACCCCATGCTATTGCTATATTCTGCTGCATTGTAATGAGATAGCCAAATGAGCTATGTAAGATGTAGTGTATTATTTTATTCCTGGTTATAAAGTTGTATTATGACCTTTGTTTCTTGATATTACATCTTAACTGTGGATGCTAGCTATTGATCCAGGGACTAGCATTGTAAACACAGGGATCTCTACCTTATTAAAGGTTGGGAACCTTACAGATGGTATCAGAGCACTGTGTTGCCTGTAGGATTGTAACCCTAGGATTGGACAAAACCCCTTAGAAAAAAATAGGAGTTGTATTTGTTCCAAAAACTTATTTACAAACAATCTTGTAAACTCTTTCCTCAACCATTTTGGTTTTGATTCTACATCTCTTCTATTTCAAACTTGATGGACAAAGCCTACCCCATGGCCAAAGACTTCACCATGTGCAAAAGATTTCATCAACTCTAATGACTTCAACATCTTCAAGTGATTTCAACTTTAGTTTCACCAAAGATTTCAAACTTAGACATCACTAAGTACTACAAGTGAGAACCAAGAGACATTAGATTGCCTACCAAAGACATTGATATCAAGTTAGAGTATGGATCATATTGACCTATGAGGTATGACTATACTAAGTTATTTTATTTCAAGAAAAACTTGTTGTTTCCTTCAACTCATGAGTTAAGCTCATAAGTTGTTAAGTAAATAGTTGCTTGTTGATTGCTTGATTGTTTGATTGAACTTGGTTGGTTTTGAGTTGTGTGTTAAAACTTCTTAAAAACCTATCCATCATTACTCATCACTATCAAACCAACAGATGCCTCCCCGTCGTGCCAACCCCAACCAAAACAACAACATCACTCCTGAGATGCAGCAGATGTTGGCAGCTCAGACACAGTTGATGCAGGAGATGACCACGTTCATACAGAATCAGAACAACAACAACAACAACAATCAGAATAATCCTCCAGCACTTGATATGCTCACCAAGTTTCTGAAACTAAGGCCTGCAAGGTTCTCTGGAACAACTGACCCAATGGTAGCCGATGATTGGCTACGTTCAGTGAATAAGGACTTAGTGACTGTTGGTTGCACCGATGAAGAAAAAGTTAGGTTTGCAGCATTTCTGCTTGAAGGACCAGCAGCAACATGGTGGGAACTTTGAGATCACCACTCCCCTTGAAGATGTGACTTGGGCTATTTTTGAGGATGGTTTTTGTACAACTCACATCTCACCTAGAGTGATGTACTTGAAGAAAAAGTAATTTCACAATCTGAAACAGCGTCACCTCAGTGTGGCTGAGTATATTGAAGAATTCAACAATCTGGCACGCTATGCACCGGATGAAGTTGATACAGATGCTAAGAGAAAAGAAAAATTTCTTGAAGGACTTAATGATGAGTTGAACCTGTAGCTAGCTGTTGCCTATGTCCCAACTTATCAATCACTCTGTGACAAAGCCACTATTTTGGAAAACAAGATGAACCAAGTTGAGAACAGAAAGAGGAAGCATAAACTCAAGAATCACTCAGGATCATCAAAAAAGAAGCATTCATTCAAAAAGAGCAATGAAGATTCTGAACCACATCAGTATCACCACAACAACAATGGAAGTGACAATAATGGAAATGATACTGACAATGGAGATGACCTTGGACATAACCAACATGACACTTTCAGGAAGAAAGACATTAGCCAGTTGCAGTGCTATAATTGTAAGGAACTTGGACACTATGCATCAGACTGTCCTGAGAAGAAAAAGAATAAGGATTCTAGAAGAGCCAATGGAAGGGACTCCAATGTGACCCAGAAAGGACATGTGAACCACATTGATATGGATGGAAACTTTGAAGAGATAGAAGAAGTGGATGTTAGGAACTAGTTAACTCAGAAGAGTCAAATAAGGATTCCTTGTCTGGATATTAAGTGTTGAACTCATAGTCAAGTGAACCATCAATGTAACCCTATGAGACTTTAATTTTAAGGGTGGTAGTACCCTAGTTGCCTTGAAGCCAATTTGTAACCCTAGCCTTCCCAAATCTCGGGACGAGATTTATTTTAAGGGTGGTAGCCTATCACATCCCAAAATTTTCCAAATTTTGTAATGTGAAAAATAAATAAACAAAATAAAATTTTGTTGAAATTTAGGGTGAGAAGAAACTTTTTGATTTCAATTGGAAACATCAAAACCTATTTTGATCAAATAAAATCCTAAAGGGATTTTAAAAAAATGAAACAATTAATAAATAAAAATTATAATGGTTGGAATTACTATTTTTGGATTTTTTTTATAAAAAGATTTGGTTTTGAAAAGCAAAGGTAGAATTATAAATAAGGATTATTTTATAGAGACAAATTAAATCTTGGCCAAACTTTTGAAATAAAATATTTCTATTTGATAAAAAGAGTAAAGGTTTATTTGAATAAAATAATGAGGATTTGTTAATATCCAATTTTATTAAAGTAAAGGCTTTTCCATTTTAAATAAACACTAAAACTTGTTAATTTATTTTAAATGAGTTTTCCAAGTGTTTTACTTATTCAAATAAAACCTACTGAAATGGTTTTGATATTAATTAAGATTTCAAATAGAGTTTTTAAATAAATTAAATCCTATTTGAATTAATGACTAAGGTCTATTTATTTAATTATTAGTGGATCCTAAAAAGAATAAAAATTATTTTGTTTTGGACTTTGATTTGTGTTGTTAAACAGAATTAAAATAAATACAAAGTTTGGTGGTGGTTTGATTTGAATTGGTGTTTGAATTATTTGTTTGAAAATCAAAACAGAAATTCAAATGGAAAAAGAAAAAGCTTTCTGAATAAAAAAAAGTGAAACAACAGACCCAACCCAATAGGCCCAGTCCAACCCAACTAACCCCCCCCCCCCCCCCGCAGTGAAATGTTTTCTACCCAGATTAGAAACCGTGGAGTCACAGACAGGCAGGCCCCACTCGCACTCCCTCACTCTCGCTAACAGACAGCCCCACTGCCACGCAATCATCTTCAACCCCGCGACCATGTCGCCTCGCCGTTTCTGGCAGTAACTCCGGTGATGAATACAGTTAATGCCTGCGTTAATCCTGCCTGCGACCATGCTCGATTAATAGCCTGCTTCCCCTCTCTCTTTCCCCCCAAGCTCCAGCCACTCCCTGCCCCTAGGCTGCTTCAATTCGCCCCCACACCGCCACTGTCTCCGACGGAGTTCCCAGCCAATTCCGGCGAACCACGGCCGCCCCTCTCCTCCCAGAGCACGCGAGCTTTCTCCCCACCTCCTGGCGCATCTCCCCGTGCCACTCATTCGCCCGCGTGTGCCCTGTAGCCTCGGCTTCATCGACACCTGAGCGTGCGCCGCCGTCTGCCATCGCTCCGACGAACTCCCCGGTAAGCTCCGTTCGCCCCAGCACCTCCTGTTGATGCTGCCATCATCCCCATGCTCGTACGCATCTAATGCCCCAATCCGTTTGCCTTAGGGCGACCTGTAGCCTCACCTCCGACAGCAAACAGAGCCGCCTGACGCCGTCACCGACTCCGGCGAGCGATTACTTCCATCCATGTGCGCCCCTCGCCAAGACAACGCCACCTCGAGCTTCATCTCGACCACGCGAACACTGTGAGCCACTTCCCCCTCTCCCTCGCTTCCTAGCTTCGCCGGAAACCTCCTGCCCGAGCATGCGCCGCCGCCAGCCGCCGCGCAGCGCCGCCAGTTTATGTCCAGTAGTTGTCAGCCGTTGAATTTTGATCGTGCGTACACAATAGAATGACTTAAACGAACCAGTACGCTCAATCTGTGCCATGCATTGCTAGTTAGATCTAACGGCCAGTATTGCTCAACCCGAACGAAGCGGTATCGCCCAATGAGGTTAAGACACGTGGCTAGACTCAGGATTAAAAACAGAAAAATGTTCTATTTGATTTGCAAACTTGTAAAATTCATAACTTTAGTTCTACACGTCCAAATTTTGCAAATTTTATATCAATGGATTCAGCAGGACAAGTAATTTGCAACCATGCACTTTGTTTAATGATTTGCTTCTGTAAAATTGGTTGAAATTGCAGAAACATGTGTATGCTTATTTTGAATATAAAAATTGTTCTAGATATAATTTTAATGTGAAATCTTTGCAAAATTGTTTGTTTTGAACCTACTGACCCTAGGAACCAACTTATGGGTTTAAAAATTTATTTTGAGTAGTTATGGAATAAATAATTGAATTAACTCATTTCTAGTCAAATAAAAATGTTGATTATGATTTAGAAATAATTTTTGGAGTGAAACCTTTGGGAAATGTTTTGATTCAAACCTCCTAACCCTAAACACCAAGTTTTGAGAATTAAAATATATTGGGTGAACTCTTTAAAAAAATATTGCTTTGTTAAAAGCATTTTCAACCACATAAAATATTGATTTGATTTAAAAATTGTTTATAGATAAAACCTTTTGCAAATAGTTTTACCACTTTAGTAAATGACCACTTTTGAACTTTATAATGTTTAAAGCCTAGTGGAAACCACTTTTGCAAATAAAACTATCTTTTGCATTCTTGCATGCATGACTTTGTTTTTGTTATTTTATGTGTGAGAAATGATTTGAATGCTAGTTGAATTTGTGTTTGCTTGATTGAATTGTAGTGGAATTAGAAGAGTGTGATATTTGAAAGATCAAGAAGTGAACCAACATTCTCTACTAAAAATTCAAGTGACACTATCATCCAAGTCCTACTATTTTCATTACACTTAGTGGATTTTTGAAACATGCATGACAAGGACTACTATATTTTATGCTATGCTAAATCCTAATAGGATACCCTTATATATCCCTTAGTGGAAACATTGTAGTTGTAGTATGCTTAGCCCTGCTATATATTGGGATGGGATACATGATATGATTATATGAAGAGTTGAAAAGACATATGTTTTATATAATAAAACAAGTACTCAATGAACCACCTGGGTGGACAAGGATACTCAAGTTTTGGACAAGGTGGCAACAAAAGGAACCATGTTTATATGGCTATCTCTTTTTGTATGTGCACTAGAAGAAAACCACCCAGGGACTTAGAGATTGAACATGTTTCTCGTACACTGGCTTCCGTGTACAGCTACATGCTAAATGGGCTCTGGCTTAGTCAACTACATAGTGTAAGACCCATGCATTGGCATCTTCAGGTTAACTAGAATTGTGTAAGGGAACTTGAAACCCTACATTGGTGCCTGGATGACAAGCTAGCATTGTGTATTGGGAGGACTTCTATGGAAAGACTTTGTCACATTCTCAATCTGCCAGTACTCCATCTTGGTGAGTACTTATCCAGCAGCCACTGGTGGCATCAAGATGAGTTTGTGTCATGTGGGTAAAGTGTACAACTTCTGCAGAAGATCAAAAATTCTAAGTACTTAGCCGTGTCCACGGTTATGGACAATACTAAGCAACTAAGGCCTGAAGCTATGGAAGATCTCGACATTCCAATTTCTCAAAGTAAAACTTGATGGTGAAAACAAGGGATTTGAAGCACTTGGAGTTTTGCAAGAAGCTCAGAAAGATTTGACAAAATATCAAAACTACTTTGAAAAGATAGGATAAAACTATATTGCTTTCTGCAAAAGAGCCTAAACCCTACTTAGCCAAAGATGCATGTAATGATAGGATCCACTTATTTCTACATAGTAGTGAAACTTGCCAATACAATTCAAATGTATTGACCCTTGTGGCTACAACTTATTATGTTGCAGGTTTGTTTGATGTTAGTGAAGTTTACTGATTTGGATTACAAGTCTACAACCAACATGTTTGCCTGTGGCACTTTGAAGATGAAGGACCCCATGCTATTTCTATATTCTGCTGCATTGTAATGAGATAGCCAAATGAGCTATGTAAGATGTAATGTATTATTTTATTCCTGGTTATAAAGTTGTATTATGACCTTTGTTTCTTGATATTACATCTTAACTGTGGATGCTAGCTATTGATCCAGGGACTAGCATTGTAAACACAGGGATATCTACCTTATTAAAGGTTGGGAACCTTACAGATATGATCCCTTATAAGTAGTCTTGAGGAAACCCATACCAGAGTAGTCAAACGTCAAGTCAAGCCCGATCCCATTTCAGGGAAATGTGGTTGCACGGGATAATTGTTCTAGTAAAACTGTAAAGAAATGGGTGCATTTTCGTAAACCTTTATCTCCTTATCTGCTTTAGCATCATTTTTGAAAACAAACCATTTTTATTTCTCAACTTCTCTTGGTGGGTCAAACCTCACCAAGGTTTTCTCATAAAACATTTTTGTAAACTTTTTCGGGGTCTTCCCATCCTAAGTTTTTGCTTTGGCTAAATCGAGGTCTCCAAGGGACGGTGGTATTATACACCACATACATTATGATGGACAAGTAGGGATCATCAAATGGTGGTACCTAGTGGTACTAAATTGGTAATGGTTTGGAGGAGCCAAACCTTCCCACATATAAAACATAATTTAGTAAAAATCATGCAATTTGCATAAATAGGTAGACAAAACATGCATAAGTAAAATAGTAGGACAAGTGCTTATGAGAAAGACGGTGGCTTGCTTGTGATCAGCAACATGGCATTATATGTCCCTCGACTTCTTCTTAGAAAACCATAATACCCAATATAAGACGATCCCTTATTCTCGTCGTCAGCACAATCGCAACTATCGCCGTCGAGGATCACACATGCAAGCAAACAATAGCACAATCACACCAAGCATACAACACTAATACAATACAACAATCAAGTAAACAAGACAATATTTACTTCAATAGGTTTTGATAACTTGGTTTCGGAAACAAAGGAAATGCTTTAGTTGCATTTGGAAATGTCCTTTGGAATTTCAAAGCCAAATACCCTATATAAGGGTTTGGAAACAAAAGAAAAATTCTGTATGATACAAATATTCAAAAAGTATATCATAATATAGGTATTGAGTTAATAAAGCCACCAAAATTGGTTTCACTATTTTAGCACTTTTCTTTATTTAGTTATGAATTTTCTAGTGAAATAATCCCTAGTTTTAGGGAATAAATCACTAGAAATTATCTATAGATCAAATAAATTTGTCCTCAGAGGTTATTGTAAATATTTAAGTTTACGATTTTTGACAGTTGGAATCACTTCAAGATAATTACCAGAATGCCTTAGGAAAAATCCCAAACTCAGTTCCATAGTCAATTTGTCTTTTTCACGAGATTTATTATACGGGTCTAAAAGATATGGGAGCAAAGACAATGGACATGTATTATAAAAACCTTCCAGTAGAAAATGGAAACACTATTTTTGGAGTTCCAGAACATTTACTATAATTTATCTAGTGAAACCATACTAAGCAGAATTGTTTAAATCCCTATAAATTATTAATAGTTCAATAAATCTGGATCTCTTAGGGTTTGGTAGGTATTGTAATACTAACCACTAATAGTCGGAATTAACTCAAAACAGGTTTTAGTTTGGCCTGGGAATTTTTTAAAGGATGAATTTATTTTGTTATTTTTACAATAGGAAACCATACCTCAAACTGGCATGGGACCAAGGCTAATAGGTAAGTATTTTAAATATCTACCATAGGAAATTGGATTTACCCCATTTGGGTTTACCAAACTCCCAAAAAGAAAAATTGAGTGAAAAAAGATACATTGTTGTACTTTAATTACTAGAAAATAATTGTATATTATCTAGAGGTAAAACTTGTTCTGCAAGTTGTGAAAAACACAGGGCTAGAGGTAGAAACTTAGATCTGGACATTTTTATATAACTTACATTTTATTTAGTATTTGTTTTAGTAGTGCAATAACAGATCTACAAAGAAATAAAATAAAGCAAAAGAGAAAAGGGTGTTGCGATCCAGATCCAGAGGTAAACGAGCCAACAAAGGGAAATCGGCCCACTTCGGCAGTGCGACGCACGAAAGCCGAGGCTTGAAACTACCAGGGGTGTCCCAGTCATCTGCGAGGGAGAGGAATTAAAGGGGTATGGGAGGATGGTTGTCGTTCGATTAGAAGGAGATGGATGGTTCAGGGCCGTCGTCTCCACGAGTACCAGTGCCGCTGTGAGGAAACCCTAGCAGAGGGGAGAAGGGGCGCGGGGAGCTCACCTGGGCTTCGCCTGTGATGGGGAGATGGCGGAGAAGATGCGGCACACCAAGACAAGCCCAACAAGGGGCGACAAGGGTCACTTCGCTTCAGGAGAGGACGCGAGCTTTCTCACCCGAATGCATGGCCAGTAACGGAGTACAGGAGGGTGTTCTGGGCATCCCTACAAGAAGAAAAGGGCCAGGGAAGGTAGGTTAGAGCTATAGGGTTTTGAATATAATGAGAGGGAGGGGAGAGGAGTAAGGTACAAAGGGTGGTATCCCTTGCATGACTATAGACCGAGGAGAGGGTTTTCTCCCTACCCATGGCTATGTATAGGCAGATTAGAAGCAAGGAGCTTGGTGGGGGTTCTCTGGTGGACAGGAAGGTAAATGAGGTAGGGAGGAGCGATGCCAGGTTTTATGGCCTTATAAACCCGAGAGGGTGGGTGTAAGGTGGACTATGTCCATGGAGAGCTTGGGGAGATATGGTAGCAGGGGATTGGATTTCATGGGCGATGGAGATGAGGTGTGAGGTGGATATGGTTGAGCAGGGACTAAGAGGGCCATGTGGTTTGATGCAAGATGAAGTAATGGCAAGGTTTTTTGTGTTTTATTTGTCTTCCTTGAGGACAAGCACATGGACAACAACTAGGGTTAGCTATAGTGGTTTCTACAGTGATTTCATCCATAGGGTGGGTGATGGTTGTTGTGGTGATCAAGTAGAGGCAGAGGTGTGCGTTTAACTTTTGGGTTTGATCAAGATTTCCCATATAAGCCAAATTGGCCAAAGTGGATGGTCATGATGCAAGTATTGAATTTTTATCTTGTCAAATTGGGGCAATTATACTGGTATATGGTTTAGGTCAAATATACCCTATAAAATTATTTGGGATTTTTAGAATAGTTTAGGTCCTCTTTATATCAAATTCTCAAATAGTGCTGAAATGGTTTTCAGGTTTTGGTTTGAGATTTTTGAATTGTACAAGGATGGTTTTTGATTTGAGATGGTCTCAAATACAAATATTAACCTTGGAGAATTTTCCCAAGATTATTGAGAAGGAAAAGTATTTTTAAACACTTATTTCTCATTTCTGTCATTTACGAAAAAGGGAGAAAAGAAATAATAAAACTTGTCAAAAATATTTACTTTTGAAGTGGGAAGATAGGTATCAATATATAGGCCTCAAATGTTCCTTTAGTTTAAGAAATGTTTTGGATAAAAACAAAGTTTCTTCAATAGAGGGAGTTTTGGAGATTTTTCAAAAGAAAGGAATTAAATAGTTTTAGGATCAAAATAATTATGGAAAATATTTTATAAATCTTTATAATCAATTTAGATGATTTCAACATATTATATACATCATTTTAAACCTTGGGTTTTGAAAATCAAACTTGATTTTGAAGGAAAACAAGAAATGGAGGATCTAGGGCTCCAATATTTTTATACCATCTAAACCTTGTTGGAATAAGGAGCTCAGAGATCACCTTGGGTCATGGGATAGATGTATGGGTAGAACAAGTTATATAGATGATCATTATACAAATATTTGAGCTTGATCATGTTTGAGGGCTTCTAGAAAAGATCCCAAACTTTGTTGAAATTAAGGCTGCCAAAGCAGATTAGCATTTAGCCTCTAAAACCATGACGATTTAAGAAGCATAGGGATCCAATTAAAACAAGGTAAGTGGGGATTGATATACCATGGTTAGTAGGCCATAAACATGCAAAAAAATTGTCAAAGGAAGATAACATGGGGAAGTGAGCTTCTGTCAAAATAGGCATGTTGACTAGATTTGCAGAAAAGATTATTTTCTTGCCTAGAAAACCATTAAGAGCAAGTGGTTCAAAGGCTGATTTGGTCAAGGGAAAGAGTGAGATTTGATAGTCCTTAATATTGTCTACAAGATGGTTCAAGTGTATTTCCAAAAATATACAAGGGTTGAGAAAGGAAAGGACTCAAAGATGTGATCTTGATAATAGTTCTAGACAACCATTTTGGCAGATTTAGGGTTTTAGACTAGATTACAATAGGAGATGATTTGAGAGGATGCTAGTTCCAAACTCATTATCAAGTGGATGTTGTTGATGTGAAGATTGAGTAGAGAGGATCCATGTATAAAGTGGTTCTCCATTGGCTTGTATGGTAGTAGAAGGGATTAGTTCTAGTTTGATCTTCTTAAGAGATGAGAGGGTCACTTTAGTGATTAGAGATGGATCAAGCTTGGTACACTTGGTTAGGATTTGTGTTCCTTAATCTATTTGGTTTCTGTAGGATGATCTCCTAGGGTGGCTCATGCTACTTCCTAAGAAATCAACACATTAGCAGATCAAGATAATTTATCAAACAACAGATCAAGGCAATTCATCTTAACTAGCAAATTCAAACTACTACTGAGGTTACCATCAAGCCTGGATTGATCTAAGTCTAGGTATTTTGAAAAGGTTGTGTTTTGAAGTAAGATAAGAGTCTGTTGGTATTTCTACCAAGAGTATAGTTCAAAAGGTTTTATAAAGAATTTTGGAATACCTAGAGGTAAGAGTAGTGGAAAGTTCTGTCTTGAAAACATAAGGAGATTATATCTTATAGATATCCATAATTTGTTAATAGAAGCTTAGTAAAAAAATGTTGTGGCAAAGTCATCTTGGCTCAAAATTTTGAAATGTCAGGACATTTGAGAATATGTAAAATAAGCCAAGATGGTTTTTGTTAAATAGCTTTTGTAAACTGCGGGTGAGGTAAGGAGTATATCATCTACTACACCATCAGATGCATAAGCACTACTAACAAGCAAGCAAACATTACATTACTTGACAAGAAAAAGTTTTTGTTCTTCCTGATTTTTGCATTTTGGACAACAAATCAGGGTTGCTGAAATTGGGATGTTACAAGAAAATATTTTCTCGAGGAAGTACCATGCTGGGCATTCGCAAGGTTCCCGGCGGTACCAAACTATGCATACCTCCTACTGAAGATGCCAGGACCAAATGGTGTCATCATCGTCCTAGGGAGCTTCACCAGGTCCGATAGGTGCGATAGGGAATTCAACAAAATCTCCCAGTCCTTTGGCATGCAGGAGGAATTGGCATGGCTAAAGGAGTCAACAGACACCAGCCTCCCCTATCACCAAGCAAAACGCTCCTGATTAGTCGTTCGACTCCAAGTTCAACACCAAGGAGATCCAAGTCCACCCGACGGACCCCACCATGATGGCTGATATGTCGGAAACGTATCTATAATTTTTGATGTCCCATGCTTGTTTAGTATCTACTTTGCTTTGCTTTGTCTACACTTTGAGGTGTTTTTATATGTTTTCTGGTACTAACCTATTAACAAGATGCCAGAGTGCCAGCTTCGTGTTTTCTTCTGTTTTTGGTTCCAAGACGGCAAAAAATCAATATTCTCGGGATTGGACAGGACACAAGCCAAAGTCAATATTTTACCATGGGAAACACGGAGCCAGAATACGAGACGGAGGGGAGGCACCAGGGGCCACACCCCCTGGTGGCGTGGGGTAGGGTTAGCCATGCCTAGGGGGTGTGACCACCCTGGCCGCCCCCTGCCTCACCTCTTCGCCTATAAAGACCCCCCGATGCATAAAACCTAAGCACCCCATCAATATTCCACTAAACTGTCTGTAGCCGCCGCCACCATCGTCCCTATATCAGGGGGATCTGAAGCTCTTCTCGGCACCCTGCCGGAGGGGAGATCATCCCGGAGGACTTCTTATTCATCATGCCAGCCTCCGGTATGAAGCGTGAGTAGTTCCACCTTGGACTACGGGTCCATGTAGTACCTAGATGGTTGTATCTCCTCCTTTGTGCTATCATGTTTAGATCTTGTGAGCTCCGTTCATGATCAAGATCATATCTATTTGTAATCATGCATGTTGTGTTTGCGGGGTTCCGATGTATATTGAGATTACTATGTCAAATTGATTAATGGTTTTGTCTTATTGATTCTATCATGCCTGTGTTGTTTGTGATCTTGCATGCTCTCCGTTTCTAGTAGCTATCTTGGCCAAGTAGATGCTAGTGACTCCAAGGGGGGGGTATTTATGCTAGATAGTGGGTTCATGCCTCTATTTAATCTAAGGGAAGTGATAGAAATCTCTAAGGTTGTAGATGTTCTATTGCCACTAGGGAGAAAACAACGGTCTCTTGTTCATGGAACAAGTGGATTGTTTACCTTACACACTTTGCTTAAAGCAGTTATCTGTTGCTTGCAACCTAATACCGTAGGGGGTTCGGATGATAACCTGAAGGTGGATTTCTAGTCATAGATGCAGTTGGATGGCGGTCTATGTATCTTGTTATATTGCCCAATCGAATCTCATAGGATCATGAATGTCTAGTATTGCATTGTTATGCCTTGCTCAGTCCTGTCAATTGTCCTGCTGTAATTTTTTTACCCAGCATGCCATGTTTGTTTATCTAAGGAGAACACCTCTAGTGAACTATGGACCCCGGTCCAATCTTTACCATTGATACATCTTCCACTGTTACTGTTTACTTGCTGCAAACCACTATTATCTTCCACTCCATATAGTTAATCCTTTGTTACAGCAAACTGGTGAGATTGACAACCTCATTGTTCATTGGGGCAAAGTCTTGAGTTTGTGTTGTGCAGGTCTCCAAGTTGCTAGCAACACCTTTGAGTCGTTTCCTTCCTCCTACTGGTTTGATAACCTCGGTCTCTTACTGAGGGAAAACTTGCTGCTGTGCTCATCACACCTTGCTCTTGGGGTCTTCCAATGAAGCGCCTATCACGCGCTATCAATGGCCATCAACACCAATGACATGAGTTACACATAGGAACTCCCGCTTGTCGAAGTCCTCCATGAGCACTGGGAGATCTTTGCCTGGTGTCCTACAGACATGCCAGGAGTTTCTAGGGAATTCCCCGAGCATGCACTCAACATGTATCCTGATGCACAACCAGTTAAGCAACCGATGCATCAACTATCCGAGGGACGAGCCGAGGAGGTCGGTATGGAGGTCAACAGACTCCTCGATGCCAACTTCATATGAGAAATCAAGGAAAACACCTAGGTAGCCAACCCCGTGCTAGTGCCCAAAAAGGACACATATATCTTGCGAATGTGTGTGGCCTTCATGGCCCTCAACAAGCACTACCCTAAGGATCACTTACTGTTACCGTGGATCTATCAATCATCAATTCTACCACTGGATGTGAGCGCCTCTCCTTACTCGATGCCTACTCAAGCTACCACCAGATTCAGATGAAGGTAGAGTACCAGGAGAAAACAATGTTCATCACACCATTCAGAGTCTTCTGCTACAACACAATGCCTTTCGGGCTAAAGAACATAGTTGGACACCTATCAACGGTGCATGCAGACCTTCCTTAAAAACCAGATCGGTCGGAACATCCAAGTCTATGTCGATGACATAGTGGTTAAGACCAAGGAGAGCATAATGTTGGTCGACGATCTCCGCGAGATGTTTCTCAACCTTGATCGCTACAGGATCAAGATGAACCCAGAAAAATGCGCCTTTGGCATCCCTTTCAGTCAACTACTCGGGTACTTCATCTCTATGAGGGTGCATCGAAGCAAACCCGAAGAAGATAAAGGCCATACTGGCCATGGAAAAGCCGAAGAACATCAAGGGCGTCTAGCAGCTCGCTGGGAAAATCGCGGTGCTAGGCAAATTCATCAGTCGCATGGGTGAAAAGGCTCTCTCCTTTTTATCAACTCCTCCGCAAATTAGAACAGTTCGAGTGGATGGCTGAATCTCAGGAGGCATCCGAAGATCTCAAGTGTCTACTGTAAACCTCCCCAGTCCTGGTGATGCCTCAGGAAAAGGAGTATATGATGCTATACATAGCGACGACGCATCAGGTGGTCAGCACCACACTCATCGTCGAATGACCCGAAGAGGGAAAGACCCACAGGGTACAATGCCCAATATACTATCTTAGTGAGGTACTGACACCAACAAATCAGAGGTACCCTCACTATCAAAATCTGGCCTACGACATGCTCATGACTGCACGTCGACTACACCACTACTGCCAGGAGCACTAGATCATGGTATTCAATGATGCACCACTGTCCCACATTCTCAATAAACCCGAAGCAACGGGGCGGGTGTCCCTTTGGGGCATCGTTCTATCCCTATAGGACATCATCTATGAGCGACGCACCGCCATCAAGTCGCGGATGCTCCCTGACTTTCTCGTCCACTGGATGGAACTCTAGCTTCCAGACACACCGACATGTCACGAGTCTGGACGGTGCACTTAGATGGATCCAAACATCAAGGAGCCAGAGCCAAAGTAATATTGAAATCCCCACAAGGAAAAAAGATGTGATACGTGCTACAGATGAAATTTCAAGCATACAAGCGGAATGCGAGGCCCTGCTTCACGACATGCACATGGCTAAAGCCTGCGGCACCACTCGACTAGTCATCTATCGTGACTCCAACCTTGTCGTGCAAGAAACAATGAATCAATGCGATGCTGTCAGCGACAACATGATCGCCTACCACGACCTATACAACGTACTCAAAGGATACTTTGATGGCTACAACTCCGGCTTGTCAGTCGCAAGAGCAACAAAGAAGCCAATAAGCTCACCAAAATCGGCTCTACCTATGCCTCGGTTCCACCAGTCGTGTTCCAGGAGAAGATATGTGAATGTTCCATCAAGTGCAAGCCACCTAAGGACACATCAGATGCAGCAACACACTCGGGGGGGGGGGGTACGCCACCTGACAAATCCATGACACCCGCATAAGAAGGGCCGAAAGCTTCAATCGAAAACCTCATGGAGGTCATGATGATCAAAAAATCTTGGACTCAACTGTACATCGCGTACCTGCTGAACAAGAAGATGCCAGATGATCCAACAAACGCGCGACAGATTGCTCGTTGTTCCAAAGCCTTCACCCTAATTAATGTCAAGCTCTACAAATGGAGCATCACCGGGGTCCTCCAACAATGTGTCACCAGTGGTGACGGAAGAAACATCCTCCTCGACATCCATGAGGGCATCTACGGCCACCACGCCGGAAGTCGTGCCCTAGTCGCTAAAGCCTTACGGGTCGGCTTCTACTGGCCAACAGCGATGCGTGACGCCAAGAGCATAGTCGAAAGATGCAACACTTGCCAACAGTTCACCGACAAGCCACATGCACCAGGATCAAAGTTGTGGCCAATACCGTTGGCCTTGCCCTTCATGCAATGTAGACTTAACATGGTTGGAACATTACAGCGGTCCTCACCTAGAGGTTACATTTTCCTCCTCATCGCCATAGACAAATTCACCAAGTGGATATAGGCTATGCCAGTCACCAACCAAACCGGCACCATCGCCGTCAAGTTCTTCAAATCTATTGTTTTTAGGTTCGGAGTTCCACACAGCATCATCATCGACAACGGAACAAACTTCACCTCAAAGGAGTTACAGGACTTCTGTGACGACCTCGGCATCAACATCAGCTATGCCTCGGTTGCGCATCCTCAGACCAACGGTCAAGTCGAAAAGGGCAACGGTCTCATCTGTAACAGGATAAGGAGTGACTCCTACAACCTCTTAATCGAGCGACAAGAGCTTGGGAAGAATAGCTACCTTCTGTAATATGGAGCTTGTGCACAACACCAAGAAGCGCCACTTCATGGTGCACGGTGGTGTTACCAGCCGAAGTGCGCCACAAGGACCCACGGGTTGTTGCTTATAGGAAGGCCGAATCTACGACCACACTCGAAGACTTTGTCGACCTACTGGATGTAGCACATTACATAGCCACTGCTCGCTTGACGGTGTATCAACAAGCCTCCGCAACTACCATAGTCGATGGATACGACCAAGGTCTTTCGTCGAAGGCGACCTCGTCCTGCGACTCAAGCAGAAGGGGCATCTGAAACTTGAATCCCCCTAGGAAGGATCCTATGTAGTCACCAAGGTGATTCTAGGTAGCGCCTATCGCCTCAAATACGTAGAATTTGGAGTCACATACTCCAACCCTTGGAACATCGCGCAGCTGCGACATTTCTACCCCTAGATATTTTTTACTTTCAAGGCTATCCAGCTAGGCTACTCAGCCGAAACATGTACCTCCTGCTCTGCAATGAATAAAAGCTAAGTTCCTCGGCCAATATGACTTTCTCCATTGCAATTTAATAGACAAATTATACCCGGGGGCTACACCTCACCTGACAACTCCGTCGGCTCCTTACCCTCGCATCCACCTGAGTAGCCGACTATGAAATCGAACCCTTGAAAACTCTTGCCTAGTTTCAACCTAGCTGACAGGTTGGCAAGGAGCTGAGATTGACAGAGTGTCAAACTAACGAAAAGGGAACACCTATTTACGCAGAAAAAATGCATAACATGCATAACCAATAAAATACTTACAAGGGCAAAGGAAGCCCAACTAAAACTATACATGCTTTACATCTTTTACATCTTCGTACACGAGAAAATCTATTGTGGTCGATGTTGAAGGACTACATTGGTGCGTTCATCAAACAGCTGAACAATATGTTTAGCATGCTGAGCAACCATGTGATAGTGTGGGCGCATATTCCACGCCATACCATCAGGAGGAGCAGGTGGCCCCGCCACTATCTCCGCTAGATCAACATATGGGCGGCATAGGTGCACAAGGGACGGCGCAACCTTGGCACCCGCAATGATCTGTCGGTGCACACACACTCCTTCATCGCGCTCGTGCTTCGAAATTTTTGCATCAGCCCCAGTACACTGGACAGAGCCTCATCCAGGGGGACATGGCACCAAAGATCCCAGGGAGTGCTGACCTCACACACTTCAACACTTCAAGCGCCTGGTGAACTCGGTCTTGCACCGTCGCCACCACCACGGCTCGGTTCTGACCCATCTAGAAGAATCCTCCAACCTCCAGCTCCTGGTGAGTCAGGCAGTCCGGTCGAATATCGATGTGATCTTTCTCTTCATATGGAATGATATTAACAACTACAAAGGACAATATCATGTCAGTCGGTAAGGCAATGGCAAAATAATGAATAGCCTAATCATGCTTACACTACAACTGCTGGAATCTGTGCGAATTCCCTAAGGAGATACTTCTCCCTCTTGAAGGCTTTCTTTGCCTTTGACTTACACACGTCTGCATGGCCACGTATGATAGTTGTGTCCTTCTCCAAGCTCTTTATCCAGTCGTGAAGCAACGAAAGTTGCGACATCTCACTTGCCCTCGGCTGAGACATAGCTAGGGGGACAGGCGAAGCCACCAGAACAATATTCATAGAGCCCTAGGAAAATAAGGAGATAGCACAGTAAGAGCACGATCAAGGCAAAAGAAGACAAAACATATATTTACAAAAAAAGCTACAACATAGCAGTTCAAGACATTGTCTGATACAAACGACAATGAGCAACTCGTGGGCAGTAACTACACTAAGCTAAATATGCGACGACGCAGAGGCACCTGAGGGATTCACGACGTCTGGGGAAGCCTCTGCCTCCGTGGCCTTTGCCGCGGACAATCGCTTCTGCTCCACCGAGTACCTCGTGAGCAGATCGATGAGCTATGGGCCGTACTTCTTGCAAAGAGAATCAAAGGGATCGAAGGCTACCTTAGCGCCATCCGCCATAAGAGGCATCTTGGAGGTGTCCTTGTCGAGGCCCAGATGGGTGTCGCACACCTGCGCCATCGCCAGTCCAAGGGATGCAACCGCACCTTTTTGCGTTTTCTTGTATTCGACAAGCACATCCCCCGCCAAAGCCTCCACCAAGGAGTCGACATCCTCTAGAGCAACGCTCTTTGGGAATATCTCCCGGTGGAAGCGGTTGAGAACCTCCTTGGCTTGCGTCCCGGGTGGAGCTGCAACGACCTTTGACCGCAGCAACAACACCCGCCAAAAGATCTCCACACTCCAAGACTTGGCAATGGAAGATGATGCCAGTTGCCTCTGCGAAAAAGGGAACTCATCAACTCAAGAAAAATAGAAACATGGAACAAGAATGAAGAACTTGCATGGCATGCGTAACTTACCAGAAAGCGCCTGGGTAGCAGCCATAAGCTGGTTAGCAAGGGCCTTCTCTCGCTCAGTTGCCTCAGCCGCCAGCTTCTCCTCATGCTCCTTCGCCTCTAGCTTGAAGTGTTCGAGAGCCTCCATGGCGACCTTCTCCTAAGTCTCCGCTTGGTCGCGACTCTTCTCAAGGGATTTCAGCTGGAGGAGAGCTTCGTTGTTCTCATCTACAGCCAAGGCAAAAAAGATCAGTTGAAGCCCATCAAGGCTACTGTGGCGCCCCGCAAAAAAAACCACTACTAGAAAATCGCGTTGTTTTTGTGCATTGCATCATCATGACCGCATGCTCATGTCATCATGCCACATTGCATTTGAGCATCGTCATCATCATGCATTTGTTTGTCTGAAACTATTTTCGAAAAGCATATTTTGTTTTCTAAATACCCCGCCTTTATTTCAAATCCAAAACCCGGGTCTCCGGATTATTTTGTTTCGTCTACCAATGGATTTCAAACGCCCCGTTTTAAATAATAAAATATTTATTTTATTTTTAGGGGGCAGCCAAACCGGGTCGATCCGACCTAGCCGGCCACCCCCAAAATTACCCAAAACCAGCCTGTCTAATCTCTAATCTACCCAAACCTAATCTACCCAGCCCCCTCCACCTTACCCCAACCTATCCCTTTGCGCCACATCAGCCTGGCCCTCCCGCCATCCAATCAACCACCGCCACCTACCGTCACCCCTGGGCTCCCTCCGCCGCCGGACCCACACAACACCACGCACGCACACCCCCACCTCCCGATCGAACTCACCACGGCGTGACCCGCTCCCCTGATCCCGCTCCATCTCTTCCCTGCTGGCCCCACCTACAACCCCACCCCGCTCCTCTCTCCTCGCGATCCCCTCTCCCTAGCCCGACAACCAGCACCGCGTCGGCCTCCACCGCCCACCCTGCCTTCTGGCGCTGCCACCACACTCATCCTCGCTGCCGGGGGAGCCTCTCCTTCCCTAGGTTCCACCTCCGCCTCCCCAGGCTCCTCTCCGTCGTGCCTCCCTTCGCTGCTCGCCGCCATCGCCTCCTCTCTGTGCTGCTCGCCTCCGCCCGTCCTGCTTGCTGCGCCCCTTCCCCCGAGCAGAGCCGCCGGCGGATCCACTGGCGCCGCCGCCTCTCCCTGCCTGACCCCATCTGCCCCGAGACCACCTCCCACATCTGCACCCTCTGCGCCGCCATCGACCGTCGCCTTCCGCCGCCAGGGAGCCGCCCGCCGCCCTCTGCCTCGCCCGCCACCGCGAGCACCTCCTCGTCCGCCGGCCTCCAGCACCCGGCCCGCGTCCGGCCCATCCTACAGCGCGTCCTGGCCTCTGCACCACCGACCCTCTCCTCGAGCCGCTGCGACCTCCACCGTGCGCTCGTCTCCGGCCTCGTAGGCCCCCTTTGGCCATCGCTGCAACCTGCGCGCCGCCGACCCCGCCATCCTCTGCACCCTGCTATGGTCGTCGCCGCCCTGCAACCCCTTCTCGCTGCGAGAAGCCATCATCTGCGACCCCGAACCACTCCTGGAATCATGCAAGCTTCCATGAGGGCTCCCTGTAGCGACTCTATCGAGTCATGTTATGTGCAGTTGGAGACCAAGAACAAGGAGTACCGACAAGATCTCCAATCCTAAACCATCAACAAGATCGCCTTTAGGAGCCGTATGAACCCGAAGGTTGCGACAAGATCTCCCCTGCCAACAAGGCCGGTTTGATGCCGATGGTTCTGAGGGATGCACATGGTGCCTCTCAAGCCCTCCTTCATGGATACGGTGACGAGATCCTTGCCCCGAAGATCCCTGGAACGCCAAGGACTACCTCGCGGATCCGAAGTCTGCAGACCAATCCCGTCGAACCCCTCGGAACCCCAAGACCGTCATTCGATGTGTGACCCCGAACCTATAGCCCTATTTTATAAAAGTTGTATATCTACTTGTTGCATGTAAATTTTTCATACTCTCATACATATCATGTGGTTTGGGGGCCTTATGCCGATTCACTTCATAATTAAATATGGGGGTCATAGGTTGGCGAATCTAGTCTAATATTGACTCCATTTAAATTTGTGTAGCGAAACGGTGATACTTTTTGCCATGTTAAGACAACATTTAAAATGTGGGGTATCTAAACAACATGAACCTAGTAAATAATTGTCGGGACCCTGGTTTCGCTTAATATGGCCTAATTGCATCGCATGCCTGTCATGTCATACATCATACATGCATCATGCCCGATTTTCTACCGTAGTATTAAATAGTCCATCCGGTGTTTCTTCTAGTGCTTTGCTTCTTCACGGATTAGGCCGATGAGTTGATGCGAGTGTCGACCCGATCTTCGGATGAACCTTCGGCAATGTTTTCAGGCGAGCATCTCCCCCTTTCTACCTATCTTAATTTTATAGTATTTATTCCCTCCTGTTGATCTATTGCTATCTGTGTTGCGATGCTCTAGTTTTCGTGCCCGGGATATCCCTTGCAGCCTTATATTGCCTTGGACACATCCTATTACCTGTTGATTGGTAGATAGTTGGATTTGCGCGTCGTAGTCGCTTGCTCAAGTGCTGTTGCGAGTCGTCAAGTACCACATTTGTTGGAGTATTGCCGCATGTTTAATGTTGGAGATGATCATGGCTTTAATTATTGTTTAATAACTAAAATTGAAGTAGGTAAATAATGCAGAGGCACAGGTGGGCAATAGATGTTATTTGGTTGTTAACCGTCCACTTGTGTCCCGTAGGACCCCAAGTTCTTGACACCTGTTCCGAGATCGAGCGCGCTAACCACAGGTGGGGTGTGTGGGCACCCCCATCGATTTAGTACCTGATTCCAAGTACTGTACTGGGGGCCACAAAGTAGTTTGGGGCTTTATTACTATCCTGTACTTATGCCATGCTTTACTGCTTTATTTAAGATTGTGCGTGGAGCACCTGTACTGTTTAGGATTGCGGAGTGTTTTCGCGGTATCGACAAGCCCAGTCACACTTTCGGGTTCCCAGTCGTTTACAGCCATTGACGCAAACCCTGAGTCCGTCTCGGAGACCGGCCGACTTCGTTGCGGGTAGCTTAGTGGGGTGGCCCCCATGTACTTGCTTTGGGTCTAGGAAACGTCATGACTTAGGCCCCGCCGACATACCGATGGGTGTATGTTAACTGATCTGGCAAAAAGGGTCGAAGTGCGTGTGGATACTTTGGTGCACCCCTGCAGGGTTAAATCTTTTCGAAAAGCCGTGTCCGCGGTTATGGACGACTTGGAGCACAGTTCTCGATCATAGACAACTATAACTAAAGTTTACTGTTATAATTTGACTTGTATCCGATATGACTAGTAATCAGCTTCACTGCAACGGTATGGCTAAATAAAAGTACCAACAACTGCTGGGTTTGGGATATCTCATGCTAATTGTATCTGACTAGTAAGTGTTGCAACTACAACGGAATGGTTGACTAAAAGTGCCCACTGCTTATTATATCAGGATGACTCATGCTATCTATATTTGACTAGTAATTGCCGCCACTATAACGCAATGAATAAAACTGCCAACTGTGTGAGTTCCTCGGTTGACTTCCTCGTTTGGTCTCGAGGGGGAAACACCAGGATGGGTATGTTTGGTGGTAGTATCAAGATGGTTCCGAATAGGACTTTCTTATCCCTCTCTGGTAGCCGACAGTTATATTGAGTCTCTATAGGTTGTTTAGTGCATGCTGCGCTGCCGCTCAGTCCACCATACCTATGTAGGCGAGGACCGCCGAATTCTAGCCTCGCCGTGTACTGGCCTCAGTACTGACCGCTCTATCTTTTTCCTTTGCCCTTTGTCGGCACCCCTTTTGTTTAAGCAGGTTTTGAGATCGACGTCGTTAGCAGGGATACCCTTCCGGCTTGGCCTGGGCAGGGTTATGGACGCCATTGGTTATTCTTCAGGGCTCTTAGCTCAATTTGCATCTTGTCCGTACTCGGACGCTGTATCGTTTTAAAGGTGATTTGGATCTTTGTATTGTATATCTGTATTCTTGACTCTTTGAGTCGCTGTTGTATATATATGTTTTGTGGGTTCCATCGAGGACTATTGCGTAATGATATTACTTCGTTTTCCACCCGCACGCAAGTGCCTGGTGGGCACCTTTGAATCGTTTCTATGCGGGTTTTGGCGGGAAGCGCTGAAACTTGCATAGGGCCGATTCTGAGGGTGTTACAGAGTGGTATCAGAGCTCAGCAGTTGCGATACCCCACAAGTCCAGCCTGTAGGATAACCTAGCTAACGGCCGAAGTAGAGTGTCAAAACTATTTTTGCAAAATCGGTTGGGTAGTTCTGATTAGGTCTGATTTTACTCCTTACCCCTCTGCTGCTCTCCTCTCACCTCTGCGTGTTTTGAATCCGCTCTCTTCTCTCTCTTCGAGTCCAGGATTTCTCGTGGTTGGGTTCCATCGTACCTTCAGGGTTTCGCTTCCTCCTTTGGTAATGGTGTTGCTACATCTGGTCTTCATGCTATCCGAGGAACCCTTCGTCTGGTGGACTTCTCTTTGTTCCTTATCGTGCCTTCTGGTGTTTTCCGACGCGACGACATCATCTACGCCAGATCCGATGCAGAGTCTGCATCACTCCTTTGTTCCGAACCTCGATTGTCAAGATCTTCAGTCTGACTCCGAGAATGGCTGCACGCTTTTCTACTGATTGTGCGGAGTAATAGTTTGGGTGCGTGATGGATTGGCCCCCATGCCGACTACTCACTCTATTCGCTTGTGTACATTGAAGTGGATGAGAATGCAATGGTTCTCTCGTTCTATCGAAGCTAGAGGTGGCTTTATTTGTTGATACCTCTACCTTCGACCTTTTGTTCCCGGAGTGTTCTCTCGACGATCACGGACAACGACCTCTTGTTAGTGGTGTCGCGGGGATCTACACGATGCGAGAAGACGCAGACCGCCGACCTTCTTCCGGTACCATGAGGCGGATCTCGAGGGCGAGATCCATTGTTAGTGGTGTCGAATTGTGGCGACCCGCAAAAAAAACCACTACTAGAAAATCGCGTTGTTTTTGTGCATTGCATCATCATGACCGCATGCTCATGTCATCATGCCACATTGCATTTGAGCATCGTCATCATCATGCATTTGTTTGTCTGAAACTATTTTCGAAAAGCATATTTTGTTTTCTAAATACCCCGCCTTTATTTCAAATCCAAAACCCGGGTCTCCGGATTATTTTGTTTCATCTACCAATGGATTTCAAACGCCCCGTTTTAAATAATAAAATATTTATTTTATTTTTAGGGGGTAGCCAAACCGGGTCGATCCGACCTAGCCGGCCACCCCCAAAATTACCCAAAACTAGCATGTCTAATCCCTAATCTACCCAAACCTAATCTACCCAGCCCCCTCCACCTCACCCCAACCTATCCCTTTGCGCCACATCAGCCTGGCCCTCCCGCCATCCAATCAACCACCGCCACCTACCGTCACCCCTGGGCTCCCTCCGCCGCCGGACCCACACAACACCACGCACGCACACCCCCACCTCCCGATCGAACTCACCACGGCGTGACCCGCTCCCCTGATCCCGCTCCATCTCTTCCCTGCTGGCCCCACCTGCAACCCCACCCCGCTCCTCTCTCCTCGCGATCCCCTCTCCCTAGCCCGACAACCAGCGCCGCGTCGGCCTCCACCGCCCACCCTGCCTTCTGGCCGCCGCCACCACACTCATCCTCGCTGCCGGGGGAGCCTCTCCTCCCCCAGGTTCCACCTCCGCCTCCCCAGGCTCCTCTCCGTCGCGCCTCCCTTCGCTGCTCGCCGCCATCGCCTCCTCTCTGTGCTGCTCGCCTCCGCCCGTCCTGCTTGCTGCACCCCTTCCCCCGAGCAGAGCCGCCGGCGGATCCACTGGCGCCGCCGCCTCTCCCTGCCTGACCCCATCTGCCCCGAGACCACCGCCCACATCTGCACCCTTTGCGCCGCCATCGACCGTCGCCTTCCGCCGCCAGGGAGCCGCCCGCCACCATCTGCCTCGCCCGCCACCGCGAGCACCTCCTCGTCCGCCGGCCTCCAGCACCCGGCCCGCGTCCGGCCCATCCTACAGCGCGTCCTGGCCTCTGCACCACCGACCCTCTCCTCGAGCCGCTGCGACCTCCACCGTGCGCTCGTCTCCGGCCTCGTAGGCCCCCTTTGGCCATCGCTGCAACCTGCGCGCCGCCGACCCCGCCATCCTCTGCACCCTGCTATGGTCGTCGCCGCCTTGCAACCCCTTCTCGCTGCGAGAAGCCATCATCTGTGACCCCGAACCACTCCTGGAATCATGCAAGCTTCCGTGAGGGCTCCCTGTAGCGACTCTATCGAGTCATGTTATGTGCAGTTGGAGACCAAGAACAAGGAGTACCGACAAGATCTCCAATCTTGAACCATCAACAAGATCGCCTTTAGGAGCCGTATGAACCCGAAGGTTGCGACAAGATCTCCCCTGCCAACAAGGCCGGTTTGATGCCGATGGTTCTGAGGGATGCACATGGTGCCACTCAAGCCCTCCTTCATGGATACGGTGACGAGATACTTGCCCCGAAGATCCCTGGAACGCCAAGGACTACCTCGCGGATCCGAAGTCTGCAGACCAATCCCGTCGAACCCCTCGGAACCCCAAGATCGTCATTCGATGTGTGACCCCGAACCTATAGCCCTATTTTATAAAAGTTGTATATCTACTTGTTGCATGTAAATTGTTCATACTCTCATACATATCATGTGGTTTGGGGGCCTTATGCCGATTCACTTCATAATTAAATATGGGGGTCATAGGTTGGCGAATCTAGTCTAATATTGACTCCATTTAAATTTGTGTAGCGAACCGGTGATACTTTTTGCCATGTTAAGACAACATTTAAAATGTGGGGTATCTAAACAACATGAACCTAGTAAATAATTGTCGGGACCCTGGTTCCGCTTAATATGGCCTAATTGCATCGCATGCCTGCCATGTCATACATCATACATGCATCATGCCCGATTTTCTACCGTAGTATTAAATAGTCCATCCGGTGTTTCTTCTAGTGCTTTGATTCTTCACGGATTAGGCCGATGAGTTGATGCGAGTGTCGACCCGATCTTCGGATGAACCTTCGGCAATGTTTTCAGGCGAGCATCTCCCCCTTTCTACCTATCTTACTTTTATAGTATTTATTCCCTCCTGTTGATCTATTGCTATCTGTGTTGCGATGCTCTAGTTTTCGTGCCCGTGATATCCCTTGCATCCTTATATTGCCTTGGACACATCCTATTACCTGTTGATTGGTAGATAGTTGGACTTGCGCGTCGTAGTCGCTTGCTCAAGTTCTGTTGCGAGTCGTCAAGTACCACAGTTGTTGGAGTATTGCCGCATGTTTAATGTTGGAGATGATCATGGCTTTAATTATTGTTTAATAACTAAAATTGAAGTAGGTAAATAATGCAGAGGCACAGGTGGGCAATAGATGTTATTTGGTTGTTAACCGTCCACTTGTGTCCCGTAGGACCTCGAGTTCTTGACACCTGTTCCGAGATCGAGCGCGCTAACCACAGGTGGGGTGTGTGGGCACCCCCATCGATTTAGTACCTGATTCCAAGTACTGTACTGGGGGCCACAAAGTAGTTTGGAGCACCTGTACTGTTTAGGATTGCGGAGTGTTTTCGCGGTATCGACAAGCCCAGTCACACTTTCGGGTTCCCAGTCGTTTACAGCCATTGACGCAAACCCTGAGTCCGTCTCGGAGACCGGCCGACTTCGTTGCGGGTAGCTTAGTGGGGTGGCCCCCATGTACTTGCTTTGGGTCTGGGAAACGTCATGACTTAGGCCCTGCCGACATACCGATGGGTGTATGTTAACTGATCTGGCAAAAAGGGTCGAAGTGCGTGTGGATACTTTGGTGCACCCCTGCAGGGTTAAATCTTTTCGAAAAGCCGTGTCCGCGGTTATGGACGACTTGGAGCACAGTTCTCGATCATAGACAACTATAACTAAAGTTTACTGTTATAATTTGACTTGTATCCGATATGACTAGTAATCAGCTTCACTGCAACGGTATGGCTAAATAAAAGTACCAACAACTGCTGGGTTTGGGATATCTCATGCTAATTGTATCTGACTAGTAAGTGTTGCAACTACAACGGAATGGTTGACTAAAAGTGCCCACTGCTTATTATATCAGGATGACTCATGCTATCTATATTTGACTAGTAATTGCCGCCACTATAACGGAATGAATAAAACTGCCAACTGTGTGAGTTCCTCGGTTGACTTCCTCGTTTGGTCTCGAGGGGGAAACACCAGGATGGGTATGTTTGGTGGTAGTATCAAGATGGTTCCGAATAGGACTTTCTTATCCCTCTCTGGTAGCCGACAGTTATATCAAGTCTCTATAGGTTGTTTAGTGCATGTTGCGCTGCCGCTCAGTCCACCATACCTATGTAGGCGAGGACCGCCGAATTCTAGCCTCGCCGTGTACTGGCCTCAGTACTGACCGCTCTCTCTTTTTCCTTTGCCCTTTGTCGGCACCCCTTTTGTTTAAGCAGGTTTTGAGATCGACGTCGTTAGCAGGGATACCCTTCCGGCTTGGCCTGGGCAGGGTTATGGACGCCATTGGTTATTCTTCAGGGCTCTTAGCTCAATTTGCATCTTGTCCGTACTCGGACGCTGTATCGTTTTAAAGGTGATTTGGATCTTTGTATTGTATATCTGTATTCTTGACTCTTTGAGTCGTTGTTGTATATATATGTTTTGTGGGTTCCATCGAGGACTATTGCGTAATGATATTACTTCGTTTTCCACCCGCACGCAAGTGCCTGGTGGGCACCTTTGAATCGTTTCTATGCGGGTTTTGGCGGGAAGCGCTGAAACTTGCATAGGGCCGATTCTGAGGGTGTTACAGCTACCCCCTAAATATCAGCAATAAGATACTCACTGCGGAGCTTACGGAACTCTGATTCGAGGCGCACATGCTGCTGCCCCAAACGATTCAGCTCCCATAGAAAGGGTTGATCACAGTAGATCAATTTAGCACTACGAAAGGCTCAGGGGCTGGTCAGCATAGTTTTGAGATCACTTACGTGTTCACCTGAAGACTCCGAGGGTTGTCCATTTGTCGTCCGGGTAACAATCTTGCGAGTCCTCGTCTTGGAGGAACTCGAAGAGCTACTGTCGGAGTTAGCCACCATCTTCGGGGATGGCACTGCTGCCTTAGCACTCGCCACTTTGGAGTCAACAGCGACCTCATCAACCTATCCGAAGAAGATCCCCTAACCTAAAAACAAAACCATCAGTTGCCAAAACCAAGCGGCGCATCCAAATGGAAACATCAAAGATACTTACATGGAGATGTTGGAGAGGTCGAACACCTCCATTTTTCCTGCTTCTTGGCTTGCAGTTCAGGAGCCACAGCCTGGATAGGTACCGCTAGAATTGGCCCAATGGCACCTCCAGCAGATGCATGCTCCTTCAGAAAGGCAGGTCCCTTCGGCGTCATCGGCGTTGAAGCATCTGAGCCTTAGCTTCGGCTCCTCTTGTGAGAATTTCCATCGCTAGGCTCGGGGGCTTCCTCTAGCAGTGACTAGGAAGCGGGGATGGTCGACTCTGACTCATCCATGTCCCCACCGTCCGGAGCTTTCTTGAACTGCTCAGGAAGGGGAGGCATCATCTCCTCCACCTTCAGATCCTACAAACAACAAAGCACACCGTGCCAGCCGCAATCACATCAAGACCGCATAATGTTACAAGACATATAAGAAACAACTAAGGATCTCACCTGAGGAACAGTCTTGGACTCGCTGAAGGGGACAGTCGATGTCTCCACCGGCAAGGCCTCGTCAGCTCTATACCTTAACAATGTCCTGAGGGTCCTATCGAGTTCTGTCGATGATAGCTCCTCTGATGATACCCTCGTTGGATCATTGATGCCAGCATATAAAAATATCGGATACGCCCTAGCCTAGAGAGGCTATATCTGACGCTTGATGAAAGTGCGGATGATGTCGATGCTGGTGACTTTTTGGCTGCGCCGCAGCTGCAAGGCCTCCACGCGCTTGTATAGCGCCTCGACAACCTCGGTCTCACCCGACGGAATGTCATTCTTCCAGGCACGCTTCCTGATGATCTCTGTGCCCGCGTCGAATGGAGGAAGGCCATACAGTTGGTCGACCATATTCTTGTCATGGATGTATAACCATTTGTTCCTCCATCCTTACACGGACTCGACGAGATTGAAAGAGAATACTGTTGGTTGTGGCGGATATATATCCCGCACCCACCAACTTTGTAAACCGAGGCACAAAAGCGGGACTGTCTCTTCAAGGCATAAAACTTCTTGAAGAGGCCGAAGTGCGGCTTGATTCTGATCCAACACTCGCATAGGGTGATGAAACAAGCTACAAGGATTTGGGTCTATTGCAACAACATTATTTGTCGCAATATGTGCTGATTTGTGGAAATATGTACCTGTTTCCACGAAATGTCGTTCGTTGGCAAGCGTTGCAATTAAACACATGGTAATAGGCTATCGCAACGAAAAATCAATTGTGGCAGTAAAGCGTTCTATTGCAACAACAATGCGGCCAATTGTCACATTTTCCCCCATGGCAACACCCACTTATCACCACAATTTGGTTTGTGGAGATAACTTACTGTAACATACGAATAAAACATGGCAATTACTAGTTTGTGGCAATAGACATTTGTGGCAATAATTAATGGCAACGACGCATGTTTCATGGCGCGTGCTCTTTCGTGGCAATAACCTATGACACCAACTCTTGTTTCGTAGCATTAGCCGTTTTGCCATGGACTACTAGGCCCGTGGCATTAGCTTATTGCAACAAACATTTCACTCGCGCCGATAAACGGTTATTGCTACAGTCAATTTTTTTGTAGCGAGAAGCTATTGTGGCAATTTAAACTTTTCGTGACGATACTCTATTTCAACAAAAAACATGGCGCCAAATACTTATCGCAGCAAAACATTTCTGTGGTGCCAAATACTTATCGCAGCGGGCAAAACTGTTTGTAGCAAGAAGCTACCGCAACAATATGAAGTTTTCATGGCGATACTCTATTTTAACAAAGCTTTATTTCGTGGCACCAAGCAGTTATCGCAATGTGTAGAAAAATTGCGGTGACAAGTTATTGCAACAATATAAAATTCGTTGTTGCTACATCCTAGCACAACAAAGCATGTATGCGTGGCGACTAATATTTGTCACAACATTATATTTTTCGTGGTGCTAAGCAATGGCAATCAAAAGTGAATTGTGGCAATAGGCTATCGCAACTATAAAAAAATACAGCCATTCAATTACGAAATTCAAAACAATACGTATATATACAAATAATAATTCTCATAGCAAATATCCATCAAATGGAACTCAAATAAAATGTAGCCATCCTAATTAACTGCCAATACTAAAATGCCCATGATGTAGACTTCAATTCAGCTACTTCTTTTGATCCTGCAATCAAGAAATAAAAAAATTAGCTATAGTTAAAAAGAACTGGCATCAGACAGTTATTCCATCCCCATTATTAAAAAGAATTGTTGTTAGACTAACTAGACTAAAACCGTGTCAGCAAGCATGCAACGGATCAGAACAATTTTACAACTGTAAGGGACCGTTTGGAACACAAGAATTATGGAGGATAGGAATGTCATAGGAAAACTTTTTTGTGCCCTTTGGAATACTGGAATAGGAAACAAGACTCCCTAAGATAGGAATCCTATCCTTCAGATTTTACAGGAAAACTAACATCTGGTCTGATCTAATGGAAACATTCCTATGTGAACGCAAGTGCTTTGGAGTGTCTTGTCATTGCCATTTTGCTCTTCGTGCGCACCAAATAGCCCAGTATACTGCTGGGTAAGACGGCCATAAGGTCTCGCAGCAATGCAGCACGCGCCTGCTCGGCAACCATCGACAAGCAACACTCTCGTGTAAGCTACTAGTCAGGGGCGGACCTGTGCCCTGGCCTGCCGGGGCTATAGCCCGGGTCATGGCCCTTACAATACAGGTAATCTACCTAGAAATTTATCGGAAATTTCAGTCCCCGAATTCTTAGCCGCAGTAGCAATGCCCGGACGACCAGGGCTAAAATATCATTTCCATGGCCCGATGGATTAGTGCACATCACGCTTGTTTGCACCGGCACGTCCAGGAATGACTATTTGGTTTCCGATCGGCCGTCGCGTCCAGTTTGCCGGTATCTTGTCCCTCTTTGTTTCCAGTTTACCGGTAATATTTCTAATCATTTTTTTTATAATTTTCTCAATTTTTGAAATCAGGTATTAGCCAATTAGTGATTGACTGATTTTAGTCAATCTGATTCTATAGATGTGGAACATGAAGGAAACACAGTTGAATTTTTATCAAGATCGTGATTACTTCTCTTTCATCTTCATAAAATGCCAATTCTCTCGTATCAATTGAGGAGCTAGATGTAAATAATAGACACTTATAAAAGGGACTAACTAGTTGGTCATAAATTTCCTACGAAACTAACTGCCCACCATACTTTAAGATTTCAGAGAAATGGTTCAAAAGGTATGTAATTGGATGAAATTTAGGATTACTATAAAGACAGTGCCACTTTAATCTCTTTTACTTAAGTAACCATGGACCAAATTTTGGTAGCTAATTCTCTGGTTGGGAAGGCCGCTATAGTTATATTTCACCAGGATTTTTAGCATTATGGTTTAGCCCTGGTCATAGCTGAATCCTGGGTCCGCCACTGCTACTAGTTCTCCTGTTATGTTCGTGTCTGGCTGGCTTAATCTTTATTTTCGAAGTGAATTCAACTTAGTAGTAGTTAAATGAGCGTATTTGGTTAGCTTTTTTATCTCTTTTTTTGCTGGGACTAGCTGGACCTATCTTTTTTGTCTCTCTTTTTGTACTACTATATCTCAAATGGCGCAGGAAGACCTCTCCTACCATTTAATCTAAAAATAGTTCAAAAGTAATAGTATACGTTACAATAATCCAAGTTATTTTGCTATTAAAATGAGTTTGCTTCAAGGTATATTTAGTTTCTCAAAGCAATATAAAATATACAAGAAAATCTTATTTATAACTATATAAAAAGAAAAATTCCGCACCTGGTTTAAAACAATAAATGGATAAGTCGGTGTGGCAAAGCGCCCGAAGTCCATCTAGTATCAATATAAATCTAAACTTATCGCAATATCTTATACATATTACCATGGATACATAACTTACCGCAATATGCAATAATTATTGCAACACAATGAGGTTGAGGCAAACACTGCTATTACGTCAAATAAGTATTTTGTTGCAATACAAGCTAGTTTTTTTCAACAATATGAATACTTAGCGCGACATGGGAAAATGTTGCAATATCTTTCCAAATATTACCACGATCTTTTGCTTTCGTTGCATTAGCTAGTCTCTATTGCAACAAGTTGACAAGTTCTAGCAACAACACAAAATTTCCGCAATAGGACCACCATATTACAACACCAATGTGTTTTGTTGCAATAGACGTCCTCTATTACAAAAAAAAGGTAGTTATCGCGACGAAACTAAATTGTGGCAATATATGGAGGCTATTGCCACAAATAGGAATTTTGTGGTAATAATGCATTTTATTGCAACGAAAACTGTCTGTTGCAATAATTATTGTTGCAATAGACCAGATTCCTTGTAGTGAAGCAATGCGAAGAATGGAGTTGGGAGACAACTGATGCATTTGAAGCCCGTAGAGAAAGAGAAGCCCACGAATGAAATCATGGACGAGAAGAGAAAGGCCCCAAAGGACAAAGGCAAGAAACATAACCCGGAATCCGGCGGGAGGATCGGGGATTACCTTTGGACCAAGGAGAACGCTATCCTCCACCTTCTACGGAATGATATTGGCCACACATAGATGGAGAAAATTGACGGCCTTCATGGTGGTCCGCTGCCAGCTGTAACACCCTCAGAATCGGCCCTATGCAAGTTTTAGCGAAACCCGCCAAACCCGCATAGAAACGATTCGAAGGTGCCCACCAGGCACTTTTGTGCGGGTGGAAAACAAAGTAATAACATTACACAACAGTCCTCGATGGGACCCACAGAACATATATATATACAACAGCGACTCAATGAGTCAAGAATACAGATATACAGAACCAAGATCCAAATCACCTTGAAAATGATAGAGCGTCCGACTACGGACAAGATGCAAATGGGGCTAAGAGCCCTGAAGAATAACCAATGGCGTCCATAACCCTGCCCAGGCCAAGCCGGAAGGGTAACCCTGCTAACGACGTCGATCTCAAAACCTGCTTAAACAAAAGGGGTGCCGACAAAGGGCAAAGGAAAAAGAAGGAGCGTCAGTACTGAGGCCAGTACACGGCGAGACTAGAATTCGGCGGTCCTCGCCTACATAGGTATGGTGGACTGAAGCGGCAGCGGCAGCATGCACTAAACAACCTATAGAGACTCGATGCAACAGGCGGCTAACAGAGAGGGGTAAGGAAGAGCTATTCGGATCCAACCTGAGCTTACACCAAACAAACCCATCCTGGTGTTTCCCCCTCGAGACCAAACGAGGAAGTCAACCGAGGAACTCACATAGTTGGCAGTTTTATTTATTCAGTTATCGTTGCAGCAATTACTAGTCGGGTAAAGAGAGTCGTCCTGATAAAATAAGCAGTGGGAACTTTTAGTTAACCATTCGGTTTTAGTTGCGTCACTTACTAGTCAGATACAAATAGCATGAGATATCCCAAAAACCCAGCAGTTGTTGGTACTTTTATTTAGCCATTCCGTTGCAGTGGAGCTGATTACTAGTCATATCGGATACAAGTCAATTTATAACAGTAAACTTTAGTTATAGTTGTCTATGATCAAGCACTGTGCTCCAAGTCGTCCATAACCGCGGACACGGCTTCTCGAAAAGATTAAACCCTGCAGGGGTGCACCAAAGTATCCACACGCACTTCGACCCTTTTTGCCAGATCAGTTAACATACACCCATCGGTATGTCGGCGGGGCCTAAGTCATGACGTTTCCCAGACCCAAAGCAAGCACGGGGGCCCACCCCACTAAGTACACCCGCAACGAAGTCGGCCGGTCTCCGAGACGGACAAAGGGTTTGCGATAGTGGCTGTAAACGACAGCAAATCCCCAAACGGGGACTGTCGATACCGCGAAAACACTCCGCTTCCAAAACAGTACAGCGTGCTCCTCACACAATCGTAAATAAAGCAGTAAAGCATGGCATAAGTACAGGAAATAAAGCCCCAAACTACTTGTGGCCCCCAGTACAATACTTTGAAATCAGGTACTAAATCGATGGGGGGGCCCATATCTCCCCACATGTGGTTAGCGCGCTCGATCTCGGAACAGGTGGCAAGAACTCGGGGTCCTACGGGACACAAGTGGGCGGTCGGAAACCAAATATTATCTATCACCCACCGGTGCCTCTGCTTCCCTACTTCAATTTTAGTTATTAAACAATAATTAAAGTGAACAATAAGTAAAACCATGATCATCTCCAACGTTGAACATGCGGCGATACTCCAACAACTGTGGTACTAGACGACACGCAACAGCATTTGAGCAAGCGACTACGACGCGCAAGTCCAACTATCTACCAAACACAGGTAATAGGATGTGTCCAAGGCAATATATGGCTGCAAGGGATATCACGGGTACAGAAACTAGAGCATCGCAACACAGATAGCAATAGATCAACAGGAGGGAATAAATACTATAAAGTAAGATAGGTAGAAAGGGGGAGATGCTCGCCTGAAAACATTGCCGAAGGTTCAGCTGAAGATCGGGTCGAAGCTCACATCAACTCAACGGCCTTATCCGCGAAGAAGCAAAACACTAGAAGAAACACCGGATAGACTATTTAATACTACGGCAAAAGATCGGGCATGATGCATGTATGATGTATGGCATGGCAAAGATGCGATGCAATTAGGCAATATTAAGCGGAACCGGGGTCCCGACAATTACTTAATAGGTTCATGTTATTTATCTACCCCGCAAATTAAATGTTGTCTTAACATAGCAAAAGATAGCACCGGTTCGCTACACAAATTTAAATGAGGCCAATATGAGACTAGATTTGCCCGCATATGGGCCCCATATTTAATTAAGAGGTGAATCGGCATAAGGCCCCCAAACCACAGACAAGGATGCATGCATGAACAATTAATATGCGACAAGTTGTGTTATATTATAAAAATAGGGTTTTCGGGAAGGGGTTCACACATTAGGGTTCGGCAGATCTTGGGGGTTCCGGGGGTGCGGGGTTCGGTCTCAGGGTTCAGGGTTCGACGGATCGTTCTCGGACTCCGGGATCGTTCTCGGATTACTGGGTAGATCTTGTCGCACGGCGCCCGCGTAGTAGATCTTGTTGTTCTGTGTCGGCGACCTCGGCATCCGGGAAGCAGGACTTGGTTCGGCGCCGGGGGCGCATCGGATTCTCCTGGTCGCTGTCGTTCTTGTCGTCGTGCAGATCTTGTCGGGTCCCACGGGGTCGATCTTGCCGTTGCGAGGGTCTTGTCGGGCCCGCGCCATCGAGTCGGTGTTAGCGCTCGGGAGCGTTCTCGTGGAAATCTTGGCGTCCTCTGCGTCGGGGTGGTCGATGTCGGGCTCGGATGGGTACCGGGGTTCATCGGATCCGGGTAGGAGGACTTGGCGTCCCATGTCGGCGTTGTTGGGGTTTCGCGGTCTTCGGGTTCCATGCGGCAGATCTTGTCGTGGGCCTCCTGTCGGTCTTGGGCACCATGCACAATTGTCGGTCTTGTCCACGGACGAACTTGACTTGCCGGTTCGATGTCGTTGCCGCGCATGTCGTGGCAGCTCTTGGCGACGACTAAACCAGGGTACATGAGTCCTGGGAAGGTTGAAACACGCACGCGGTGCAGCGGTGGTCGCGGGGCGCCGGGGACGAGGAGGGTCGCGGCGGCGTCGGGTCGGGGACGGGGTCGGGGCTGCGCGCGAGGCCGGTGACGCGGGCGGTGAGGCGAGCGAGGTGGCTCCTGGCGCGCGGCCGGCGAGGGAGAGACGGCCGGGGAGGCGGCGGCCGGCGACGGAGGAGGCAGGCGGTGGTTGCGGGGGGGAAAGGAGAGGAGCGGCGCGCGGCGGGGTCGGGGGATGCGGGCGGCGAGGTTGCCGGGGCGAGGTGGCGAACGGCGCCGGGGTGGGCGGGGCCGCGCGGCGAGGCGGAGGCCGACGGTGCCGCTGCAGAGGGAGCGGGGCGCGGAGGACGGTGGCGGCCGGCTCGCAGGCGACCGGGGAAGGAGGAGCTGCGAAGAGAGGGGGACGCCGGCGGCTGGCGGCGCCCGGCGAGGAGAGAGGGGGGGCTTGGCGGCGCCGGTGGACGGAGGAGGGAGGTGGCCGACGCGCGCGCGGGGAGAGGAGAGCTAGGGAAGAGGAAGAGAGGAGCGGGGGAGGCAGGAGTGCGTACCGTGGGTGCGTGGGGGTGGGGCCGGGGTGCTGCGTGGGTGCCGGGGTGGGCCAGGGTGTTGACCGGGTGGGGAGGCTGCTGTGTGCTGTGTGCGGGTTGGTGGGGTGGGCAGGTGAGATAGAGAGTGGGGTGGGTTTTGGGGGTGAGGTGGCGCGCCAGGGTTGGAGGGAGGGGAGGGAGAGGTGAGGTGGCAACCGGGGATTGGGTGGGGTGATGTGGAGGCTGGGTGGGTAGACTGGGACAGGGTAAGAAAAGAGTCTAGGTTGGACCGTTTTAATTTCTGGGGGTGGTCGTTCGGGTCGAATCGGCCCGTTCGACTGCCCCCACTAAAATAACTTAATATTTTATTTGTTTAAAACACGGCTTCTGCAAACCGATAGCGGACAAAACAAAATAATCCGGAGACCCGGGGTTTTGCGTTTGAATAAAGACGGGGCGTTTAGAAAACACAAACAGGTTTTTCTGAAAATAGTTTTATGCAAGAAAATGCAGGACGATGACTATGCTCAAATGCAATGTGGCATGATGACATGAGCATGCGGTCATGATGATGCAATGCACAAAATCAACGCGATTTTCTAGTAGTGATTTTGCGGGATGCCACAATTCGACACCACTAACAATGGATCTCGCCCTCGAGATCCGCCTCATGGTACCGGAAGGAAGGTCGGCGATCTGCATCTTCTCGCTTCGTGTAGATCTTCGCGACACCACTAACAAGAGGTCGTTGATCCTGTTCGTCAAGAGAACACTCCGGATAAACAACGGACGAAGTTAAAGGTAAGGCCACCTCCAACTTTCATGGAAGGAGTAGAATTGCATCGATCCACCATTCAATATACAGAGCAAATGATAAGAGTAGTGGTATGGTCGCGACTCCATCCCGCACTCAAAGCATTACTATGTACACGAATAGACAGATTATGCAACCAACTCTCAGGATTCAGACTGAAGATCTCAACAAGCGAGGTTCGGAAACAAAGGAGGGATGCAGACTCTGCATCGGATCTGGCGTAGGGGATGTCGTCGCGTCGGAAAACACCGGAAGGCACAAACAAGGAACAAAGAATGGTACCACAGACGAAGGATTCCTCGGATAACATGAAGACCCGATGTAGCCACACCGTTACCAAAGGAGGAAGCGAAACCCTAAAGGCACGATGGAAACCCAACCATGAGAATTCCTGGACTCAAAGAAATAGACGAGAGCGGATTCAAAACACGTAGAGGTAAGAGGAGAATAGCAGAGGGGTAAGAAGTAAAATCAGATCTAATCAGAACTATCCAACCGATTTTGCAAAAATAGTTTTGACACTCTACTTCGGCCGTTAGCTAGGGTTTCCTACAGGCTGGACTTGTGGGGTATCGCAACTGCTGAGCTCTGATACCACTCTGTAACACCCTCAGAATCGGCCCTATGCAAGTTTTAGCGAAACCCGCCAAACCTGCATAGAAACGATTCGAAGGTGCCCACCAGGCACTTTCGTGCGGGTGGAAAACGAAGTAATAACATTACACAACAGTCCTCGATGGGACCCACAGAACATATATATATATACAACAGCGACTCAATGAGTCAAGAATACAGATATACAGAACCAAGATCCAAATCACCTTGAAAATGATAGAGCGTCCGACTACGGACAAGATGCAAATGGGGCTAAGAGCCCTGAAGAATAACCAATGGCGTCCATAACCCTGCCCAGGCCAAGCCGAAAGGGTAACCCTGCTAACGACGTCGATCTCAAAACCTGCTTAAACAAAAGGGGTGCCGACAAAGGGCAAAGGAAAAAGAAGGAGAGTCAGTACTGAGGCCAGTACACGGCGAGACTAGAATTCGGCGGTCCTCGCCTACATAGGTATGGTGGACTGAAGCGGCAGCGGCAGCATGCACTAAACAACCTATAGAGACTCGATGCAACAGGCGGCTAACAGAGAGGGGTAAGGAAGAGCTATTCGGATCCAACCTGAGCTTACACCAAACAAACCCATCCTGGTGTTTCCCCCTCGAGACCAAACGAGGAAGTCAACCGAGGAACTCACACAGTTGGCAGTTTTATTTATTCAGTTATCATTGCAGCAATTACTAGTCGGGTAAAGAGAGTCGTCCTGATAAAATAAGCAGTGGGCACTTCTAGTTAACCATTCGGTTTTAGTTGCGTCACTTACTAGTCAGATACAAATAGCATGAGATATCCCAAAAACCCCGCAGTTGTTGGTACTTTTATTTAGCCATTCCGTTGCAGTGGAGATGATTACTAGTCATATCGGATACAAGTCAATTTATAACAGTAAACTTTAGTTATAGTTGTCTATGATCAAGCACTGTGCTCCAAGTCGTCCATAACCGCGGACACGGCTTCTCGAAAAGATTAAACCCTGCAGGGGTGCACCAAAGTATCCACACGCACTTCGACCCTTTTTGCCAGATCAGTTAACATACACCCATCGGTATGTCGGCGGGGCCTAAGTCATGACGTTTCCCAGACCCAAAGCAAGCACGGGGGGCCACCCCACTAAGTACACCCGCAACGAAGTCGGCCGGTCTCCGAGACGGACTCAGGGTTTGCGACAGTGGCTGTAAACGACAGCAAATCCCCAAACGGGGACTGTCGATACCGCGAAAACACTCCGCTTCCAAAACAGTACAGCGTGCTCCTCACACAATCGTAAATAAAGCAGTAAAGCATGGCATAAGTACAGGATAGTAGTAAAGCCCCAAACTACTTGTGGCCCCCAGTACAATACTTTGAAATCAGGTACTAAATCGATGGGGGGCCCATATCTCCCCACATGTGGTTAGCGCGCTCGATCTCGGAACAGGTGGCAAGACCTCGGGGTCCTACGGGACACAAGTGGGCGGTCGGAAACCAAATATTATCTATCACCCACCGGTGCCTCTGCTTACCTACTTCAATTTTAGTTATTAAACAATAATTAAAGTGAACAATAAGTAAAACCATGATCATCTCCAACGTTGAACATGCGGCGATACTCCAACAACTGTGGTACTAGACGACACGCAACAGCATTTGAGCAAGCGACTACGACGCGCAAGTCCAACTATCTACCAAACACAGGTAATAGGATGTGTCCAAGGCAATATATGGCTGCAAGGGATATCACGGGTACGGAAACTAGAGCATCGCAACACAGATAGCAATAGATCAACAGGAGGGAATAAATACTATAAAGTAAGATAGGTAGAAAGGGGGAGATGCTCGCCTGAAAACATTGCCGAAGGTTCAGCTGAAGATCGGGTCGAAGCTCACATCAACTCAACGGCCTTATCCGCGAAGAAGCAAAACACTAGAAGAAACACCGGATAGACTATTTAATACTACGGCAAAAGATCGGGCATGATGCATGTATGATGTATGGCATGGCAAAGATGCGATGCAATTAGGCAATATTAAGCGGAACCGGGGTCCCGACAATTACTTAATAGGTTCATGTTATTTATCTACCCCGCAAATTAAATGTTGTCTTAACATAGCAAAAGATAGCACCGGTTCGCTACACAAATTTAAATGAGGCCAATATGAGACTAGATTTGCCCGCATATGGGCCCCATATTTAATTAAGAGGTGAATCGGCATAAGGCCCCCAAACCACAGACAAGGATGCATGCATGAACAATTAATATGCGACAAGTTGTGTTATATTATAAAAATAGGGTTTTCGGGAAGGGGTTCACACATTAGGGTTCGGCAGATCTTGGGGGTTCTGGGGGTGCGGGGTTCGGTCTCAGGGTTCAGGGTTCGACGGATCGTTCTCGGACTCCGGGATCGTTCTCGGATTACTGGGTAGATCTTGTCGCACGGCTCCCGCGTAGTAGATCTTGTTGTTCTGTGTCGGCGACCTCGGCATCCGGGAAGCAGGACTTGGTTCGGCGCCGGGGGCGCATCGGATTCTCCTGGTCGCTGTCGTTCTTGTCGTCGTGCAGATCTTGTCGGGTCCCACGGGGTCGATCTTGCCATTGCGAGGGTCTTGTCGGGCCCGCGCCATCGAGTCGGTGTTAGCGCTCGGGAGCGTTCTCGTGGCAATCTTGGCGTCCTCTGCGTCGGGGTGGTCGATGTCGGGCTCGGATGGGTACCGGGGTTCATCGGATCCGGGTAGGAGGACTTGGCGTCCCATGTCGGCATTGTTGGGGTTTCGCGGTCTTCGGGTTCCATGCGGCAGATCTTGTCGTGGGCCTCCTGTCGGTCTTGGGCACCATGCACAATTGTCGGTCTTGTCCACGGACGAACTTGACTTGCCGGTTCGATGTCGTTGCCGCGCATGTCGTGGCAGCTCTTGGCGACGACTAAACCAGGGTACATGAGTCCTGGGAAGGTTGAAACACGCACGCGGTGCAGCGGTGGTCGCGGGGCGCCGGGGACGAGGAGGGCCGCGGCGGCGTCGGGTCGGGGACGGGGTCGGGGCTGCACGCGAGGTCGGTGACGCGGGCGGTGAGGCGAGCGAGGTGGCTCCTGGCGCGCGGCCGGCGAGGGAGAGACGGCCGGGGAGGTGGCGGCCGGCGACGGAGGAGGCAGGCGGTGGTTGCGGGGGGGAAAGGAGAGGAGCGGCGTGCGGCGGGGTCGGGGGATGCGGGCGGCGAGGTTGCCGGGGCGAGGTGGCGAACGGCGCCGGGGTGGGCGGGGCCGCGCGGCGAGGCGGAGGCCGACGGTGCCGCTGCAGAGGGAGCGGGGCGCGGAGGACGGTGGCGGCCGGCTCGCAGGCGACCGGGGAAGGAGGAGCTGCGAAGAGAGGGGGACGCCGGCGGCTGGCGGCGCCCGGCGAGGAGAGAGGGGGGGGCTTGGCGGCGCCGGTGGACGGAGGAGGGAGGTGGCCGACGCGCGCGCGGGGAGAGGAGAGCTAGGGAAGAGGAAGAGAGGAGTGGGGGAGGCAGGAGTGCGTGCCGTGGGTGCGTGGGGGTGGGGCCGGGGTGCTGCGTGGGTGCCGGGGTGGGCCAGGGTGTTGACCGGGTGGGGAGGCTGCTGTGTGCTGTGTGCGGGTTGGTGGGGTGGGCAGGTGAGATAGAGAGTGGGGTGGGGTTTGGGGGTGAGGTGGCGCGCCAGGGTTGGAGGGAGGGGAGGGAGAGGTGAGGTGGCAACCGGGGATTGGGTGGGGTGATGTGGAGGCTGGGTGGGTAGACTGGGACAGGGTAAGAAAAGAGTCTAGGTTGGACCGTTTTAATTTCTGGGGGTGGTCGTTCGGGTCGAATCGGCCCGTTCGACTGCCCCCACTAAAATAACTTAATATTTTATTTGTTTAAAACACGGCTTCTACAAACCGATAGCGGACAAAACAAAATAATCTGGAGACCCGAGGTTTTGCGTTTGAATAAAGACGGGGCGTTTAGAAAACACAAACAGGTTTTTCTGAAAATAGTTTTATGCAAGAAAATGCAGGACGATGACTATGCTCAAATGCAATGTGGCATGATGACATGAGCATGCGGTCATGATGATGCAATGCACAAAATCAACGCGATTTTCTAGTAGTGATTTTGCGGGATGCCACACCAGCCGCCATTGGTGATGCGGCCTCTAGTGCTCTTCCTAGAAGCGCAAGTGGTGCTCGTCCTAGATCCGACGTTCTTCTTCGATTTCCCCATCCTAGCACTATGTTCCTTGCACTGCGCTCGGATGATCACAAAAGGAAAAACACGGAATTCTTCCAGCGCAAGGTGGGAGCAATGGAGGCAAGGGGCAGCGATCAAAGGAGAGATGAGAAGTAGTGGGAAGAAGAGAAAATTTACCAGCGCCCTTGAGCATATTAAATGGCAAAGACGATGAAGGAGATCTATCGATACCTACGAGCAGTATGCGTGTCATGCATCACAACGCACACGTGGCAGCTATCGCCCGAATCGTCGCCGACATGCTCCCCACTATGCACAGAAATCGAGGAGGCGTAGTTAAATCCACATAATTTACATATGACTAGTCAAATTCTAATCAGAATGTGGGACTCATGATCGTCTCGTCCCATCAACACTGTCGCCATAGAAGGGTGAGCTCACCAATCGTCAGCAATGATGTCACTATCAGTCACAAAGGAAGAAACACAGCCATGAATATATACCGTTAGAGTCAACAAATGAGTTTTTAATCGAGTCTAGGACTCGACCAAATACTCGGGGGATACTCCTAACAAGAGCGTTGGCCACATACCCGAAGAATCTATTGGACAAACAAGCACCCGAAGACAATGATTAGAGGAATTAAAATGTCTCGACTCCTTTTCGAGTCCATGACTCGATTACGGACTTGGGGGGCTACTCCCATAGGGAGCGCTGGTCATTGTTGGGTTAATTTTGACTATCAGTGCATTCACAAGATTATAGTCTTTGCTCGAGTCTATGACTCGAACAGACACTCGGGGGCTACTCCCATAGGGAGTTCTCTAGCCGCGCATCCTATGAACAAATCAACGATAATCCTTCGGATCCTCTACAGCGACTACGTCATAAAAGCCGACATGCAATTGAAAACATGGCAACTTCAGCCAATATTTATGCTAGTAGATGACGTCTCCCTAGCCACCTGAATCGTCTCCGTGACGACAAACATTTGGATATTGTGTCTGCAACACAAAGATAAGACCTATAGATACAATCTGACGTCTTGGTAATGCACCCGAATGCGCTCTGCCAGCAACATTCCGTGCTTGCAGGTGCGATGAAAAACCCCAACAGGCGCGTTGGGTACATATCTGATAATACTGGAATTCGACTCCTCTAAGACCTTCGCGGACTGAGTCGAATTACACCAGCATATTTCTGTAGGGACTCGAATCTGAGTAGATAGTGTAGTTTTGCCCAAAGACAGTCAACTGACCCCGATACGTCGGCTGAGTCAGGCATGCATATCAAATATCTTTATGAACTGAACATTATGACCCAAAAGCTTATTTGGATGAAGGCACTCGAAGGCTTCTGAGTCTCCAATCGAATATACGATTCGAATGAACACTCGGATCTACTGACATGGGTATGCCCTACGGGTACCCAATATTAGCTTATCCGGTCCGGCCCAGTAAAATCTCATGTGATGACACGCACCTGACGACAAAGCACGGGAAGGATTCGGGTGGCCCATGCCCATGAAGGAGGCGATTCCTTGGAGGATAAGGCTAGCTTTAGATAGAAAGTTTAAAGGGTAAAACCCTAATATGTAACCGCCTCGACCTAATCCTGAGACTTGGCCTCCCCATATAAAGGCCAGGAGGGCACGATGAGGAGGATCACGAAAAACGATATCATACTCACCCGCCAGATTTCATCTGCGCACCCTTGTAACCTTCGGTTCCGCCATCAATCAAGAGCAGACAAGCAGGAGTAGGATTTTCCTTCCGGGGGCCTGAACCTGGCTAAATCCTTTGTCCTGTGTTTTTTGTATGTTAGTCGTTCCCGATCTCCAACCCTCTTCCTCTAAACTCAGGTCCATAACAATGGGCATTGACAAGTCGAACCCTCATGAGGGGAAAAGGGGCACCCCATCCCCTCAAGTCCCGGGGTGGGACTAAGGGAGGAGGAGGTGGAGGCGGCGCGCACGGGAGGAGGCGGTGGCTGGCTAGGATAGGCGGGGCCAGGTGGGCCACCCGTGTGTGGCCCATTGAGGCGCCGGTGGCTAGGGTGGTACCCACCCGCCTCTCACCATGAGGTGGCGGCTGCTTCCTTTGGCCCTTTCTTTTGGGCCTTGTTCCCTCGCTCCGGGAACTTGGCCCAATAGGGAAGTTACCCCATTTATTTTTAATTAAATATTATTTTATTATTAATTACAATGATTAATATAAAATACATATTCAATAAATCCTTTTGACCCAAAACACCTTTCTTTCACTCCAATTTCCTTACGAATTTCCCGAAACTATTCCAGTTCTCTCGCGGAACACTCCTGGTGTTCCTTTCTCTTCCATCCTATGATTCCATCAATTCCAGAATGATCTCCAAGCGTCATAAAGCCCTTAAGTGTGTTACCCCATGGTTTGGGAACATCATAGACATGATCGAGACAACTCTCGGATCAATGATCAGTGGCAGGACTAGGATGCACATAATGACCCCTGTGTGTTCCATGATTTCAACATCGTTTGAACCACAAATGTTGACTCCAAATCCCTTTGTCACTTTGATACCTGACTTGTCCGAGATCTGATCATCAGTATCATGTTACCTTGTTCATTCTCGTTTTCGACAAGTGTTGCTTTACTCGTTCCCATGATATTTCATCCCCATGACCTAGTCATACGTTGCATTGCTTATGAATGTAATTTGTCGAGTGGTCCTAGTGTATCTTCCCATTACGCAGGAGAAAAAAATCCCGATCTTGATGCATGCGCCTCAACCTGCACCTTTGGAATACCCAACATACACCTTTATGGTCACCCAGTTACGATCATGACGGTTGATGTTGTCAAAGTAGCCTTAGGCGACAATTATTAAACATGATTTCACGGTCTAAGGATTAGGATACTTCATTTATAACTATTGCAACAACGAACCTATGACTTGATCATGTTGCCTTATATTGGGTAATGTCCATCACATTATTTACTAATGATATGACTTCATTGTCAGTTGGCATAAATGCACCATGATTATGAAACCTTGATCATCAGCTGCCCAATGAACTAGTTAAATAGAGGATACTAGGGACGTTTGGTTTTTTTTATATATCCCACCTGTATTAATGTTTCCAATTGATACAGTTAGAGCATGGTATAAAAATATTATGAACTAATGAGATATGATAATAAACACCTTTATTATTTTCCTCCAGGGCATACCTCCTTCAATTTGCACTCCCAAGATTCTTGGCGATTTAGGGATTCTCGATTCTTGCCGCTTCAATGTGGCTCTGCTATTAAAGTGGGTTTGGCAGATCCTGTAGGCCCATGGAGGTATGTGGCTTCAACTCATTAAGACCAAATATCTTTGAGGCTTCCTCTGTTGGCATGTGAGTGTCGGGAGGGATCTCGGTTCTGGAGATCCAATCCAAGACATAAAACATACCATCCGCAGGGGAGGCACTTTTCACTATCAGCAATGGGTGATAAGTTCTTTTTTGTCTAGACCCCTGGCTATAGGAGGTCCCCATGTGTGAAGAATTCTCGGCCTTATTCGCACTTTGTGCAGCTCCCATGATGTTAGTCACCGAGCAGGACAGGGGGCAACTAGAACATCATGTTCCATAGGACCTTCAGCAACGCCGAGGCTGCTAATTTCCTAAGAATGAGGGGAACTCTGCCCTTGTCCCTTTTGGGGGAGAGGGACAAGGTTACTTGGCTCCAGTGTTTCTTGCGAGCCTTTTCAGTTAATTCGGCAAATAGGACCCTCTTCTAGGGTCTAGAGCTGGCGTGAACGCCCCACCTTTGGAAGTCACCCTTACCCCTGAATTTGCGGATCTTTTTGTGGCAGCTGCCATGGGACCGCCTCCCATTCGGGGTAGAGGTGTCAAAGCATAATTGTCCGAGCGATGGGTTGTGTCCATTATGTGGGATGCTTGAGACATGCGCTCACATTATGTTCACGTGCCCTGCTGCTCAGTTTCTATGGAATTACATTCGGGAAGCCCTCAGTCATGTCTAGTAGGCCCAAGATCTTAGTGGGTTCCTTGAGATGGAGGCAAACTGTACTACAAGAAGGAGCCACCTCTTCTAGTTAGTGTTTGCAGCCATTACTTGGATGCTCTTGAACATCTGTAATAAGATGGTGATAGAGCAGATCTTTCCTAGACGCACATCTAACTCTATTTTTGCTCTTCTTGACTACCTTCAATAGTGGTACCCGTTGTCTAGGCAGCGGGACTGGGAGTGAGTAGACAACATCCATTAGGCGCTGAGGTCGTCGGCGCAGCACTTCGTATCCCCTGCGCATCCAACCTCGGAGGGGCATGTCTAGGGGGCTTGCTCCCACCCCGTCTCCGGTTTTTCATTTTCTGCTTTGGGAGTTGTTGTGTTGTTACCTCAACAGACCTTTTTTCTCTGTTTTCCTTTGGTTCCTAGGCGCCGGTGGCACTGTATAACTCTATACTTGTATGTGTGGCTTTATTTATAAATAAGGGAGGAAGCCTGTTTTGAGAAGGAAATTGGGTTTCCCTAACTTCAGGATATGTGAATTGTTTACATGATTGGGAGCTTTTTATCACATTCCGTGGATCAGAGAACGGTGAAAGATCAGGCATAACATGCCCAACACTTCTCAGTGTGATCAAATTGTGTAGAGTAAACTTGTAAGTCACACATAATAGAATTTTGCATAGAGGATATAACAAACCTGACAACCACCAGCGTAGAGCAGTGTGAACGCAAGTTTGAATATATATGATAGACAATATTGTTTACATGAAAAACAGCAATAGCCGTCCGACTTTAAATTAATAAATCCAGAAGTTTTTAACATTGAGACTCGGCATGATGGCCACAAAGTATTACTACAAACCAGGCATAGACTAGGAGTTTAATGGCCCACGGCTAGCACTTACATACAGTAGCGCTAGCACTTGACACTACATGACTAGAGAAAGTATAGAAAAAAGATACACGGAGGAGCTAGCTGGTAGAGCGAGGCTGCGAGTAGGCATCATGATGAAGCTTCCTTAGGATTTCCAGCAAAGAGTCCCACCCGTCCAGGTCTTTACTCCTGCATAGAGGCCTCCACAGCTGCAAGAAGATAATATATTTGGAAGTACAGTCAGCAGGTTGGTTCGAGAACTTATGTTCAATGTTGAATTTTTTTCGAATATTCCACAAAGCCTAGCACTGTGCAGAAAATAGAATCCAAATCAAACATCTAGCTTTCGATGCAAAGAGAGTAAAACCACAAGAAAATCATCGAAGGATCTAGGGTTCCAGGTAACTCTTACATATATCTTATAGGTATTTCTATTTTTGTGGCCTTGGTTCGTTAGTTGTACTCACTTTTCTCCGGCCACTTAAATTTTCCTCACTTTTGACCTTCTACGCAACTCTCACACGGTCCGAAACTCGCTATCTTCAGCCCTACCATTACGTGCTGACAAGTGGGGCCGCGTTCAGTCGGGTCCCATAGTGGATCCTTGTCGTTACGTGCTGATAAGTGGGGCCTCGTTCAGTCGGGTCCCGTTGTGGACCCTTGCCGTTATGTGCTGAAAAGTGGGGACGCATTCAGTTGGGTCCCTTAGTGGACACCCCTCTCCACTTATCCAGATCAACATGGGACCCACATCTTATCCGCGTGAGCGCCGGACCCACAGCTTATCCACGTGAGCGCCAGACCCACAAATTACCTAGGTTGGCGTTGCAAGATGGGACTCCGATCTAGCCTCGTGCCCGCACCCATGTCATTGCCTCCCCTTTCTTCTTCTTCTTCTTCTTCTTCTCCGGCGATGATGACCCTTCTCCGGCGACGATGGCCCCTTTTCTAGCTTCACTTAGGCCTCCCGTTTGTCCTAGACGCAGTATGGTGTCGTTCCGTTGACATGTATGAAGGATGGCAATGGAAACTGTGCCCAGGGAAGGTTAGATCTCGCACCAAATTGTTCCGATTAGAGGAGGCGCTTTCTCTGGACAATCAATTGGCGCAACTCGGAAGCTCAATTGGGCGCGCGCTTGCTGTGGAGAAAGCGGCCGACAGAGGAGCCGTTCCAATGATTTAATTTGTTTATCGAGTTAATGTGTCGGTCGCAATCAAGTGAATCTATGAGGTAAAAGTCAAACTTTAAGATTTAGGGAGATGGAAGTATATGTTGGAGATATGCCCAAGAGGCAATAATAAAGTGGTTATTATCATATCTTCATGTTTATGATAAATTTTTACATCCCATGCTATAATTGTATTAACTGGAAACATTAATACTTGTGTGTTTTGTAAACATAAAAGAATCCCTAGTAAGCCTCTTGTCAAACTAGCTTGTTGATTAATAGATGATCATGGTTTCCTGATCATGGACATTAGATGTTATTAATAACGATATCATATCATTAGGAGAATGATGTGATGGACACACTCCTATAGTTAGCATAGCATAAGATCAAGTCATTTAGAGTTTGTTTGCTAAAAGCTTTCAAATACATAGTAACCTAATCCTTCGACCATGAGATCATGTTAATCACCATCACCGGATGGATTCTTTGATGACATCAAACACCACTTCCGTAACTGGGTGGTTATAAAGGTGGAATTAGGCATTCTAAAAGTATGTGTTGAAGCACATGGATCAAGAGTGGGATTTGTCCATCCATATGACAGATAGATATACTTTGGTCCCTCTAGGTGGAATGTCATCCAATTGGCTTGAAACCATGTAAATAGGTCACAAGGGATGTCATATCACAGAACAAGTAAAGAGTACTTATCGGTAACGAGGTTGAACTAGGTATAGAGATACCGGCGATCAAACCTCGGATAAGTAAAGTATCACGCGACAAAGGGAATTGGTATCTTATGTAAATGGTTCATTTGATCACGAAGTCATCATAGAAATATGTGAGAGCCATATGGATTTCTAGATCCCTCTATTGGTTATTGATCGGAGAGGTGTCTCGATCATGTCTGCATAGTTCACGAACCATAGGGAGACACACTTAAGGATTCGATGTTTTTTAAGTAGATATGGAATGTGAGTTGAAGGCCGAATGTTGTTCGGAGTCCCGGATTGGATCCAGGACATCACGAGGAGATCCGGAATGGTCCAGATAATAAGATTCATATAAGGAAAGTCAATTTCCGGGGTTCGGAAATGTTTTCGGTGTTTTGAATGCTTTTAGAATGTTTCTAGAATGTTCTGTAAGGTCCACCACCCCGGGAGGGGCACTTGGGATGCAACATGCCCTAAGGGGATGGCCGAACCAAGCACAAGGGCACTCAGCCAAGGACTAGGAGGAAAGGGTCAAACCCTAGTTTGAAAAGTCAAATCCTAGTTTGAAAAGTAAAATCCTAGTTTGGGAAGGAAAGGGAAAACTTGAAAGGCAAGTTTACAACTCTCCCCTTCCTAGCCGAGTTGGGGAGGGACTTCCCCCTTCCTAGCCAAGTTGGGGGGAAACTCGGCTAGGGTAGGGAGGCCCTTGGCCGCTGGCCCCTCTCCCATATAAGGAGGGGTAGGGCGCCACCCCTTGTCCCCTCAAGCCCTCGCACCTAAACCCTAGCCACCGCACCCCTCTCTCTCTCGTCCACCGTCCTGCTCTGACTGCGAAGCCCTACAGAAAACTCTCCTCCTCCTCCTCCTCCACCAACACACCATCGTGTTGTTGGGATTCTGAGGAGATCTACAACCTTCGTTGCCCTGCTGGAACAAGGAAGAGGAAGGTCTTCATCGACTACCGTACGTGTGACCGACTGCGGAAGCATTTCCGGAACACGGCACCGGAAGGATCGTATACACGATCTTGAGATCAGCAAGTGATCAACTACATCAACCATGAGAATTCGATCTCGTTAAACGCTTTGGATCTATGAGGGTTAGTTCTCTACAATCTTGTTGCATCGATCTCGTAGATTAGATCTTGGCTTTGCCATAGATTAGATCTTGGTTTTGTGTGTTCATGCGATAGAATTTTTTTTGTTTTCCATGCTATGAACCCGGCAGTGGTATCAGAGCCAACTCTATGCGTAGATCTATTGCATGAGTAGAACACAATGGTTTTGTGTGCGTTGATGCTTTTGTTGCTCTTGATTTTTGTGTACTTTGCATCTTGCGGTATGGTGGGATGAAGCGGCCCGGGCTAACCTTACATGTCGTCGCACATGAGACTTGCTCCACGCTCAACATTCAACTTGCATTGCACAAGTAGCTTTGCGAGTGACTGTCTCTCCCACCATAGTGAAGATTCAATTTACAACGGGCACTTGACAATACTTGTATCAACGTTGTGGTTCATGTTCGTAGGTAATAACGGTTCTTATTCAAAATCCCCAAGCCACGTAAAACATGCAAAGAAAATTAGAGGCGTCTAACTTGTTTTTGCAGGGCATGTGATATGATATGATATGGTCATGATGTGATTGTGATTATATTTGATGTATGCAATGATACTTCTTGTAAGTTGGCAACCTGCAGGAGCCTTATGGTTGTCTTTAAATTCGTTAAGACCCGTGTGTCTATTCATCATGTAATTTCTTTATTCCAAGTAGTTGTAATAGTTGCTATTGGTGATGGACAACCATGAAGCCACGCTGGTGATGATGGAGATCATGTTCATTCTTTGAAGATGGAGATCAAAGGCACAAGAAGAAAGGCCATATCATATCACATATTATGAATTGTATGTGATGTTAATCCTTTTATGCATCTTGTATTTCTTAGATCGTGGCTATAGCATTATAAGATGATCCCTCTCACTAAATTTCAAGCAATAAAGTGTACGTCCTTAGTAGGAACCATTGCTAAGACTCGTCGTTTCGAAGCATCATGTGATGATCGGGTGTGATAGATTCTACGTGTGCATACAACGGGTGCAAGCCAGATTTGCACATGCAGATACTAAGGTTAACCTTGATGAGCCTAGCATGTACATACATGGTATTAGAACACGGAATACCGAAAGGTAAAGCATGAGTCATATGGACGATATGATGAACATGTTGATTGTTCGCCTTTGAAGCTACATCATCTCTCATGATGATCGGACTTTGTGTAGTGGATTTGGTTCGTGTAATCACCAAAACGACTCAAGGGATGTTGTTTTGAGTGGGAGTTAAAAAGTAATATGATTAAAGTTGAACACAATTTATCATAAATTAAATCAAAGTGAATTTTCATAATTGTTGTAGTCATTGGCATCCATTCACCACCTTACGCTTAGTTATAATTGAAATAATAGAACTATAGAATTCTGGATAGTTACTTTACAAACTGGTATCTTTTTGTTTTGAGTGTCAATCTAAAGTTTAAAAGTCCTATTGTAAACTTTCAGCAAACTCCGTTTACTCCATGAAGTTTAATAATTAGTATTAAATCAAGAGTAACAATTCCATTGTTAGTATCTGAAGTATCGTGTTTGCCTCCATGATTCTTGATATTCAAAAGATTGTTTTAATATCAAGGTTATCTAGGAACTGAAAGAAATGTTTCAGAAACTATCATGTGTGTAAGATATTGCGATATTTAAAACAATATTTTGGCTGCAACATGAAAGAGTATGATTTAGCAAAATACATGTTCTCATATTGTATGAGAATTGCGAAGGTTGGAGATGCTAGACATTCTAATCCTCCAAAAAGGTTTTGGAAAGCAACATTATACTCGCGATTCCCCTATATAAGCAACATCAAGGATGGCTTCCAACGCGTCCGCGATGAAGTCAAACATGAGAGCGGACATGGGTTCACCATGATGAACCCCCTCATGTTCCTAAAATAAGGGCCTACAACCCCATTAATACTGATCGCCGTCTGGCTTCTAGAAAGTAGTTGCATAAGCCGATGGACAAGTCCTGAGTCGAAGCCCTTTCAAGTCAGAACCTCACGAAGAAACGTCCATCTAACACGATCGTAAGATTTCTTGAAATATAACTTAAGGATAATAGTTCTCGTCTTATTGGAGACTAACCCATGGATTATTTCGTGCAGAGCTATCAGGGCACCCACAATGTTGCCATTGCCAAATCTGACACAAAGGTAAATTTGGCTATGATATGAAATATAGCAACAGCTCTACAGTGTAGTGGTTCCAAATATTTATAATGTGGGTCCCATCATCAAGCTAAAACAACACATGAAACAAATATAGAACTACCCTCACAGTGTAGGGAACTAGTTCCAAAAGCCAAAAGAGAAATTTAGCATCGGAGCAACTACTTGCTCCGGTTCCCAGTTTTCTCCCATTTAGAACCACCTCCACAATGTAGGGAACTAGTTCCAAAAGTCAAAAAGCAAATATAGAACCACTTTTGGCTATACATTGTGGGTGCCCTCACCCCATCGTGAATGAGGCGCCCTTTGATAAACGTCATTAGAGAGAGGGAGATTGTGCGATGCACTATCACAAACAATCTAGAGGCTAGCGCTTTCGAGATCAACTTAAAGAGGATGTTGATTAGTACAATATGATGAACATCTTGATGTCATCAGTGCCCTAGGAACTTTGGGGATTAAAGACAATATTCCAAAATTCAAACATGAGATATAAACTCTACCTTGCATAAAATCATTGAGGGTCTTAAGAATTAAGGGTTTATTTTGTCCGTACTAGGATCATATCAGTTTTGGTTTCTTTCAGAACTACGTCCAATTCCTCGGGAAGGAAGTTAAGCGCAATCGTTGCATTTTCTGCTCCATATACCCTATGTTCTTCTAACCATTGATCAGATCTAAGCGAGAGGCAGACTAGATATTTCAATCCCACCAGCTCGTGGTAGGAGTAAACGTGCTCTTGAATCGCTCGAAGATCAGTGATAGCTCCCGCTAGAGTGTTTTAGAGATCTGATCAGACATTTTCTACGCCTACCATTCGCATGGCATTATTTTTTTAGGTATTTGCATTACCCTAAAGCATCCATTTAATAAGGCCACGCCGGCGCCCGTAATCCTCCTCTCTAGAAGATATTAACCAAGCAATCCTCAAGATGATAGATATGTGCCCACTCATCCTCATCAATCCCAACACCATCCACCAACAAATCCAGCTCCTGGATTTGATGGAGGATCGAGGATTTCTTGGCCTTAGCAGATTTGTTAGAATTAGCAGCCTGGCCTTTTAAGTAGCGTTGCAGGCCATTGATGCCTGGTTTTCCTGCGATCAATAATAGGTTTATCGTAGTACTTGTAGCACCAAATATTATTTATAGAGTTCTTACCTTGGAAGCTTCGCAAATTGCAACAACACAAACCTGCAGCCATGTTGTCAACGCGGCCACGTTCGCACCCAAAACGGTGTTTGGAAATAGTCTACTCTATAGGTTACTAAAATAACGATAATTGAGAGAGGATTAAAGTAACTAACAATAAAGAACTAAACAAGAACAAGGTAAAGCAATACTGAAATAAAACAAGGGGTTGTAGATGTAGAATTAACTAGAGTAAAGGCGGTGTCTAGGCTTTCGGTCTTACTAGTACTAGAGGGGAAACTATGTAGACATCTATTGGAATTACACAAGATACATATTTCGATAAATAAATGATCCCCAATGATTCCGGGTTGTCACACATGTGTACTACATAGAGCCTCGCATCGTTGTCACTCGCGCAAGTCAATAATACACTCTAGACCAAAGGATCACATAAACTCATCTATCTCCTCCTTGTCACTAGGGGAGAGAGTAATATAATAGATCAAGCCACAAAGTCTAGGGTTGCATACTAGATCATACCTCAACCTAGAACTAGATCAATTATTCAATCATAGATGAACAATAACACAAACACGAATTAATGGAGATCATCATCATGTTCAATCTTACAAATACTAAATACAAGAGAGAGGGAGATGGAGGCGCTGATGGAGATGGAGATGGATCCGATGCTCGATGCATGGTGGTGGTGATGGTGATGGCCTCCTTCTCTTCTTCCGCTTGCTTGAATGGTGTGGAGGTGTAGATGGATATCTGGATCTTGGGACGTGGCGTCTATGGAGATGGCACGGCGGCAGGGCTCCGCCATGGATGTCTATGGAGAGGGGTGCTTCTCCCTTGGCTCCTTACCTCTTTATATAGGCCTAGGGGAGCCCTCTATAGTCTCCAATACGTTCCTTAAGGAAGGTCTAGGAACAAACAGGGACGAATTCTGTGAAGAAATGCGTCTAGATACGCAATTTCTGTGCGTCTAGACCCGTGGTATGGGCGAGCGGTACGACCAGACCCGCCGGTACCGAATGTCGTTAAATGCCCTGTATGCTTTCGTATTTTGGAAGCTATTTCTTAATGCAAACTCCGATTTGGAGGTTCTTCGGCTCGTTGGATTCATATGGACGAGGGCTACAATACTATGGCCTTGGATATTCATTTGGAGTTGATGGAAAAATCCACTTTTTCCACCCCCAGATGGCTAACTTTGGTGCATGCAGCTCCTCCATATTGCATCCTCTTAGTTCCTTTTGTTTTGCTTTATCCATAATCCATCACAACACCTACACACAAGTAAAAGACAAGAAAAGGTAATAAAATCCTAATGAAACTATTAGTTGTGCAAAGTCCATGTGAAAATGAATGAGAACTAGTAACCATACATAATAGGCATAGTTGTAGCTAGATGTATCATGTAATGAGTGACAATATAAATAATTTGTATATTTAAATATGATTAAATTTAGACTCATCAGCCATCACCCTAGGCCCTCCACACATCAACAACATCATGTCTACGAGTAGGCAACAACAGGAACTAAGACCATCTATTGGCAACCATGTTGAATATTGGCGGTGGAAAACCAGCCGTTCTAAAAAGAAGTGATTGGGCTTGTGTTGGTCTAAGTATCCCTTGTATAGAATCAATGGGGTGTGGTCAAATCCTATGCTGGACTCAGCGTAGAGAGTGGCTAAAGGGAACTTGCAGTCCCACTCTGGTGACACAAGAACCATGTCTAGAACGCTTCTCACGGGATTTAGTTGGTGGTTTGACCAGGTGATCTAGCGCCCATTCTAGCAATATATCTAACCTGTATCCAGGTGTAACATCCCAAAAATACTGAACTTGGATCATTAAAATCTAATCATCAAAATTAGGGTTAACAAAAAACTTTTCTAAATAAAAATATGAAAGCATGCATGTGTGTATGCATCCCATTTTGAATTCTTTTGAATTGCCTTGTTTATGTGTTTTTTTGCTTGTAAAAGGATTCTTAGGTCAAATAAACATCATCTAAACCATTCCCAAACTTTTCCCAAAGACAAATAAATCAAAAACAAACAAAATGAGTGAATGGTCATTTTGACCAATTTAACTCCCATGCCTATTTTGGCTGTCCCAAACTTTCAGAACTTAACAGAAACTTGTTTGGATCTTTACACCCCTTGATTGTACTCATAACAAAGTATCAAGTCCCACTTTGTGATCATCCAGAAACTTTCAAATGCATAGTTTAAAGGACAGTTCCAAATTGAATCTTTATCATATGGGAAGATCCCACTTTTTCAAAAACCACTCAAACAAGCTCAACTTTCAAAACCCAAACATCTGCAGACTCACCAGCACCAACCTAGCACACCCACCAAAAATCTTTTCAAAATTCAAAACTTGAATTCTTGTGGCCATTTCATCAAACACCTTGCAGATTCAAATCAAATAAAATCTAAACACTATTGTGAGCAGTGATGGGAGCCTAACTTGTTCCCTCTCTGGTTGCAACTAGGCTTTAGTAGATCATATAGCTCAAGTGCAAACCTCTAGCATCATCGTAAGCTTGGCAATGCCATCAATGGTGAACAGCCGAAGCTCACCATGTCACCCCAGTGTTGACAGCAAGCTAGGAGAAGAAACAAGCCTAGCCAACATGTCTGGGATCAAGCCAACACCCCACAGCCACTCCCTGTCCAGCGCTCGAACCTTGCCAACCCCTGGACCACACGCACGGACCATGCCAAGCTCGCCAGCAACCATGCCGAGAGCGCGCCCCGTGCGCCACGCTCGATCGACGCCCACAGACCGCGCGCCGCCCTCGCCGCGTGCATACGTGATCACCACCGTCCCAGCAACCCCGCAGACACGCTCGTTCGCAGCCGCGCGGACCACGCACGTTGTGCGCATTAAAAACCTCCGTCGGGCACGCGCAGAGCACCGCCGCGTTCCGACCAAACCGCACCGCCCCACGCCTCGCCACCGCGTCGTTGAGCATCGCCAGGGAGCACCGCACCGCCCCCTACCGTCGCCCACGCCGCTAGCCTTCTGTGCCGTCGACCACGACGAGCTCAGCTTGCGCCCGTCGGTCCCCTCTCGCCACTATAAATAGAGGCCACCCCCAGCCGAATTGAGCACACCACCTCACTCCCCTCTCACCCAGAACCACCTCGCCTTAGTCCCGAAGCAAGGCGAGCAGCGCTTCGCCGGAATTGCACCGGAGCCCGCCGCTACTGGAGAAGAAGGGGGCCAGCGATTGGAGCCGCCCCAGGAGAAGCTGCGGGTACCAGGAGGTTCGCCGTCGTCGACTTCGTCGTTCGCCCGCCTCGCCGACCCTCGCCTCAGACCCGGTGAGCCCCCAACGACCCTCACCTGCCGCGTTAGGTTTCAGTCTCGCCGGAGTTGCCCGACGTGGACGACGACCCTCAGCCGTTAGATTAGAACAAGATCTCACGGCTCACATCTCCCCATACCTCTTCGCACCCCCTCGTCTCACTAACGCGTGGGGACAGCGACTTAACCAGCTCGCGTAAGCGCTGTACTTAGCAGGATGGCCCGGTATCGCTTCCCGCGCAGCCCAGTCGTTTGAATTTAACCTTTTCCATTTTATTTCAAACACACTTCTGCACCTAGATTCAAAAATCAACCCAGATCAATTCAGTGAACCAAATTGAATGAAACCAATTTTGTTAGAAAGGTCTAGAAATGCTGAATACAAGCCCATTGGATTAAAGTCATTTGGATCTGTAGATCACCCTTGGTAAAAATAACAAGGAAGAAGCTTTTCTGCATTCAAACATTTTTCAAATTAAAACCATAATAGCTTTTGAGTTGATTCCAACTCTCAAAATTCACATTTAACCATACCTTTCAGAATATATAAAAATATATAGGTTTACTTACAGAAATAATGACCAAGTAATAAAAGGATGCCACATAAGCATTTCTAGTCACTTATTTAATTAAAATAAAAGGGTAAAACCTTATTAAATTGTGACACCACTTTAAATCACATTCCCATGGACTAAAATATGTGGTGATGACATGTGTCAACATGATCCCATGTTTGGTTTGGAGAATATTAAATCTTAAGTAGTTTTTCAATGAGTAGAAATTACTTTTCTGAAAATAAAAGAAATTAAACCAAGCTTTAATCTTGTAATGTTAGAGATGATGCTAGATCATCTATAGGACCCTTTTGTGTGATGATTGAAAGTAGTTAAGTATTGTTTGGTGATTGTGTACCTCGTATTTATTTATAGACGCTAGTACCGACCAAGGATACGAGGAAGAAGGAGGATACTACGAAGAAGAAGCCGAGGAGAACTTCAACCACTGCTCTGCTCAAGGCAAGCCAATACTTGCAAGCTAACACTTGCAATTTAGCAAGCTTATACTGATATTTATGCAAGCCTAATACTACTAGTTGAATGTCCAAGCTAACACTTGCAAGATACTCTATTGATGCAAACAAACCCTTACTTGTTACCATATGCCCTCAGCATATGTGATCATACCCACTTGATACCCCCTCCTAGTTTTATTTGCAAGCTTTCTATTTTATTTCTTTATCAAAGCTCTTATTGAGAGCTTACTTAAGTGAATTGTAGATACTAGAAAGATTACTGAAGGTTGCATAAAGAGCATAAAACTTGGCCTAAGCTAGATAATCCTTATGTCATCCTAAGGCATGAGATTGAACTTAGTTAAACCCACTAGTTTACCACCCCTCATGATGGGGATATGCCTACCGGGGTATACCCAGCAGGACGTTTCCGACTGGCCCAGATGCTTGCGAGTGGGCCTGCGGGACGGCGACTGGATCAAGGCCTGGCGTGGACTCAAGCGACTGGACTGAAGGACCAGAAGCGTAGATAGGCCCAGTCGGATTAGGTTAAACGTTCGCTGAAACCTTAACTGATTCGGTTGAGATCTGTAAATCCTAGGGGGGTGAGTCTATATAAACCTCCCTAGAGGGCACGTAGAGGATACGTTCCATCATACACCCAAGCGACTCGCTGCCTAGCCGCCGAGCTCGTCCCATTGTACTTCCACCATAATATAATCTACCAGGAGTAGGTCTTTACCCTCCGGGAGGCCGAACCTGGGTAAATCCTTGTGTCTTTGCCCTCATCTCGCACCACAGATGGCTGGCCGCCCTTGCCCCATGTACTACTACTCGCTGCCGATTGCAGCATCTGCCGTGGTCATTCCCACGACACCTCATTAGTACTTACCCCCACTTATAGATGCTAGTGCTAAGCATAAAACTTGATCAACTTTAGATGGGAATACTTGGTGGAAAAATGGTTATGAAAACCTTGGAATGATGGATCATTCTATTGAGATGTTTTGACATGTGTTTCCAATCACCAGATGATTTTGGTGATGAAAATGTTGAGGCATGAGACTTAGCCCTTTATAAAACTAATGGTTGTCTGGATGCGATACCATTCCAATTTTACCGTACAACCACAATACCCGAAGATTGGGTAGGGCTTGACTGGAAACTTATATACTTTAGTATTAGTTCCCTCACGGCCAAGGTCTGAGCTGAGGCTACCTTGTGAAGATTTTCCACCTGTGCAGTACCCAAGATGACAGCTGGTCATGGTTGGGAGGCCAAACTCACAGGAGAGGTGCTGATACTAGGGCGTGTAATTGAAAGGTTAGGATTGATTATCCGCATACTGAGTATGGTGAATTCAGGATTTGTTCCTGACGGATGTATCGAATGTTGTGGTGAAAGTGTACAATCTCTGCAGAGTGTCAAACTATTCGAATAGCCGCGTCCGCGATTATGGACAGTTGGAGTGGCCATACTGTTTCCCCCGTCAGATGTTTTCAAAATGACTTGTGAAATGGATTGAGATTTTGACTTGACCACAACAGAGTTGTGATATGAAATACAAGTTCCCACTTAGGTGTTATAAACTTCCACTAGCTCTCTTGCTTCTAAACTTAGTAGATGTAAATCTGGCTTTTTGCAAAAAAAACCTAGAGCTTAGTGTCCTATTACAAAAACCCCTTCACTTGTTAGTATTAGTTTGCGAGTACTTAAAGAGTACTCATGGCTTTGTCCCTGGCTATTCCCATGGCCAGACTATGAAGAGGAGTACCTGGAAGATGGACCCCAGGAAGGTTACGACAACTAGGATCATCTCCCATCATCAGCATTGCCTGTGACCTCGAAGATGGAGCTTCGCCTATGCTACCGTTATTATTACGTATTCCGCTGCTTGTGTTGTATTAAGACTGGATCATGAGATCCTTATTTGTGTAAGACCTTATGTATGGTTTGTAATGGATGATGTACTGTGGTATCCAATTCTGTTATGTCTCGCAAAAATGGTAGTCCTGGGATTGCGATGTATGGCATAACAGGCATCTGGGATTAAAAATCCGGGTGTTGACAAGTTGGTATCAGAGCCATCCTGACCATAGGAGACTCTAGTTAGACTGGACGTTTGAATCAAAAACTTAGTTTCAAAACCAAAGGAAGCAAATATTTACAAAAACTTATTCCCATTCTTATCACTCACTTCTTTCATGAAAATTCATGTTCCTCAATTTTTTTTGCAAAATACATAAAAATTTGACACACTTGATCACTCTACTAACTTACTCATCTTATATTCTTTTAGATGGACGTGAAGTACAGCAAGTTTTACCAATTGGGAAATGGAGGAGACCTTATCTTTGAGAGGGATTTGGACCAGCTTTCGGAACTTCTGGAGCGTCCTCACCCCGAGTTCTTCGGAGCTCAGCTCAATGATCAAGGAGGAGAAGATCTGCAGTGGCTAATTGTTGCAAGTCTTCGAGGAAAGATTGAACCTCCCACTACGGAAGGAATTCAGTTTACCTTAAGAGAGAACAACTGGCTCGATGGACTTTCCAGGGCCATGCAAGAAGCTCTTGCCCGTCTGTGTGGGCAAAGTATCAACCAGATCAAGGGTACCTTCTTTGAGTTTTGCCCAAGGCGTGATGCTAATGGACAACCCCTGGAAGCCCTATACCACCACGAGCTGAAGACTCAATTGGACCACCTCAGCTTCATGATGTACGATCATCAGCAGGAGTTGGATAACTGCCGTGACTACTCCAACCACAAGTCCGCCATCATCAAGACGAAGGATCAGACCATCGCCATGCTAGCGAAGGATCGCAAGTCTCGTCGTCGTCAGCTCGATAAGAAGGAGCGCATCATTGCCCATCTTTGCCACCGTATCTCGTCTTTGGAAGAGACCATCCACGAGAGAGACATGCAGTTGGAGTAAAGGGAGAATGCCGGAGAGGATCTTCGTGGAGACCCCTACTCCTATCTCAGCGATGATGATGATGATTTTCTGGAGGATCAGGCTATGGATTTCTTCACCGATGAGGATGATTACGCCTTCATCGATGATGACGAGGATGATGAGGATGAAGACTACACCGACTCCGAGGAATAGTAGCACTTGAGCACTAGCGTAGTGAGTAGTATTCGGTCCCACTGTATCGTAGTTTCCAGAATGATTCTTAAAACCATCTGTTTTTCTTGTGTTGTGGTGTGTGTTTGTATCGTGTGAATGAATGAATGAAAAGCAAGTTGCTAGAAAATCTGAGTCAAACTTAAAAAAACTTTTCAAAGTCCCAGAACCTTAGAAATTTCCCTCTTTTCTCATGATCTATCTCAATCTTCAGATGCCACGTGGAGGAAGTGGTTCATCCCCGGACCCGATGTTGCAAATCCTGCAAATGTTGGTTTCTGACCACAAAGCTGAAAGAGCGGAACGTCAAGCCAACCTAGCCACCCTGCAACAGATAGCTCAGCTTGCCCACAACAACCAAGGCCACGGAAATCAGGACAACCATGGATCTAAGCTCAAGAATTTCCAGAATACCAAACCACCTGTTTTCACGAAGTCAGAAGAGCCCCTAGATGCCGACGATTGGCTGCAAACCATGGAAAATAACCTAGAAGTCGCCGGAGTGGAAGCTAACGAGAAAGTTCTGTTCGCCACCCACTATCTAGCCGGAGATGCCAGGGCATGGTGGAACCGTGTTCGTGCAATGACCTGAGGCCAGATGATGACCTGGGAGGAATTCAACGTAAAGTTTAGCAGAACCCATGTGCCACCGGGTTTAATCAAGAGGATGAGAGACGAGTTCAGAGAACTGAAGCAAGGAAGGATGACCGTAGTGGAATACCGTGACAAATTTTTGTCATTAGATAGGTATGCCCCGGATGAGATCGACACCGAAGCCAAGAAGAAAGAGAGATTCCTAAATGGTCTGCACGATGAGATGCAAACTGTGTTAGTCAATATCCCCTTTTCTGATATTGAAGCCCTTGTCGACTCTGCTATCCATATGGAAGGAAAGATCAACCAAGCCAATGAGAACCGCAAGCGTCGCATGATGCATCAACCAGGAACCCATCAGACCCCAAAGTATCGCGCTAACCCATCTCCAGGATTTGCCCCAAGAACAAACAGACCCCCGATGAACCGTCCCACCTACCCCAACCGTGGAAACCCTAGACCCGGAGGAAATAACAACAACCCCGGCAACTCTAGCAATTTAAACCGTGCCCCACCCAAATTCAACAACAACAATGCTGCCACTAACACCAACACTGCCCCGAGGACTGGAAGCAATGTTGTGCCTGTCGCAGCAAAGGACAAGTCGCAAGTGACTTGTTATGACTGTGGAAATAAGGGTCACTACTCCAACGAGTGAACCTACAAGAAGAATGCAGCAGCACCTAATGCAAATGCCCCAGCTCAATAGCAGCGTCGTGTTCAGCCAGGAAGGAGGTTTGCCCCAGGGAATTCGCTCAATCGCAATGGCCGTCTTTTTCTCATGCATGCTGAAGAAGCTCAGGAAGCGCCAGACATCGTGCTGGGTATGTTTTCTGTTAATTCAGTACTTGCAAGAGTGTTGTTTGATTCTGGTGCATCGCATTCATTTGTCACCGAAGAATTTGCATGCACTAGTAAAATTCAACCAACAAAACTGAAGCATGTTATGATCGTCCAAATTCCCGGATCAACCACCAAGGCTAGGCAAATCTGCAAAGCCATCCCTATATGAATCCATGGCATAGATTTTTATGCTAACCTGATAGTACTCGGAACTAAAGGTTTGTAAGTAGTACTAGGAATGGATTGGATGTACAAACATAAAGGATTAATTGACTGTGCCAAGAAATCCATCACCATGACCAGTACAGCCGGAATATCAGTCGAGCATATATCTGAAACCTTACCTCGCCAATTCAAGTGCAACACGAGTATAGCCCAACCTACCATTGACCAAGTCCGGATATTCTGTGAATACCCTGATGTATTTCCAGATGTTTTGCCCGGTATGCCCCCAGATCGGGATATCGAGTTTATCATTGAACTAATCCCCGGAATAGGACCCATAGCCCAGAGACCCTATAGTATGAACCCGTCGGAACTGGCAGAACTAAATAAGCAACTGGATTCCATGTTGGAAATTGGATTGATTCAACCAAGTGCGTCACCTTGGAGATCACCTGTTTTGTTCATGGATAAGAAGGATGGAGGTAACCATTTGTGTACGGATTATCGGAAGTTGAATGATGTCACCATCAAGAACAAATACCCCTTGCCCAAGATAGAAGATTTGTTTGATCAGTTGACCGGTGCCGAAGTGTTTTCTAAGATTGATCTTAGGACTGGCTATCATCAACTCAAGATTCGTGCAGAAGATATTCCCAAGACTGCCTTTACCACCCGATATGGATTATACGAGTATACCATTATGTCCTTTGGATTAACCAATGCCCCCGCTTATTTCATGAATCTCATGAATAAGATTTTTATGGACTTCCTGGATAAGTTTGTCGTTGTTTTCATCGATGACATTCTGATTTATTCCAAATCAGAAGAAGAACATGAGCTACACCTAAGGACCATTCTTGGAACCCTTAGAGAGCATCAGTTGTATGCCAAGTTTAGCAAATGTGAATTCTAGTTACAAGAAGTAGGATTCCTCGGTCACATTGTATCATCCAGAGGAATTGCCGTTGATCCCGCAAAAGTGAAAGATGTAGAAGATTGGCAAGCCCCAACCACTCAAACCCAAGTCTGTGCATTTCTCAGATTGGCGGGATATTACCACAAGTTCGTAGAAGGATTCTCGAGTATCGCCAGACCCATTACCCAATTGCTGAAGAAGGACAAGAAGTTTGAATGGACCGACAAATGTGAAGCGAGTTTTCAGGAACTCAAGAGGAGATTGATTTCAGCCCCAATCTTAATCATGCCGGATATCACGAAGCCCTTCGACGTGTATTGTGATGCATCCAAGATCGGTCTTGGATGTGTGCTAATGCAAGAAGGCAAAGTTATATCTTATCTATCTCGACAACTGAAGCAACATGAGCAAAATTACCCAACCCATGACCTCAAACTCGCAGCCGTAGTTCTAGCCCTAAAGACATGGAGGCATTACCTGATGGGAAACTATTGTGAGATTTATTCGGATCACAAGAGCCTGAAGTATATATTCACTCAGAAGGAGCTGAATATGAGACGGAGAAGATGGATTGAGCTAATCAAGGATTACGATCTGGACATTCACTATCACCCTGGTAAAGCCAATGTGGTAGCAGATGCCCTTAGCAGACTGCCGTGCCGCTTGAACTCCATGATTTTGAAGGAGCAACCAAGCTTGCACACAGAGATGGAAGATTTTCGAATAGAATTAGTAAGTGAAGGATTTTTGGCTAGCATAGAACTTCAGCCCACTTTGATCAGCCAAATCAAAGAGGCGCAGAAGGGAAATGTTAGTATCGACGGAATCAAGCGTCGCATTGGTACAGGCAAAGTACCCGGATTCACCGAAGACGAAGAAGGAGTTCTGTGGTACAAAGGACGCCTTTGTGTACCAGCAGATTCTGAGTTGAAATAAGTTATTCTGAAAGAAGCTCATGTCACTCTTTATTCTATCCACCCTGGAGGGACTAAGATGTATCAAGATTTGAAAGAACAATTTTGGTGGCATAAGATGAAGAGAGAAATCGGAAGCTATATCGCCAAGTGTGATATATGTCAGCGAGTCAAGGCAGGACATCAAAGACCCGCTGGATTGTTGCAACCCTTACAGATTCCGGAATGGAAATGGGATTCCGTTGGAATGGACTTTATCACCGGATTGCCTACTTCTAGTAGGGGAAATGACTCTATCTGGGTCATAGTGGACCGATTGTCCAAAGTCGCCCATTTCTTACCTGTCAAGACCACTTATCAAAGTTCGAAGCTAGTGGAGTTGTACATCGCTAGAATAGTTAGTTTACATGGAGTCCCCAAGAACATCGTATCGGATCGAGGAACTCAGTTTACCTCGAGATTCTGGAAGAAAGTCGAAGAAGTTTTAGGAACCCGCCTAGATTCAGCACCGCATATCACCCTCAGACCGATGGACAAACGGAGCAAGTAAATCAAATACTCGAAGATATGCTGAGAGCCTGTGTGTTAGAATATGGATCCAAGTGGGAAGACTGTCTGCCGTTTGCAGAATTTTCATACAACAACAGTTATCAAGCTAGTTTGCAAATGGCCCCATTTGAATTCATGTACGGAAGGAAGTGTCGCACCCCTTTGAACTGGTCGGACGTAGGAGAGAGTCAGATTTTCGGACCCGATATCCTACGAGAAGTAGAAGAGAAGGTTCACAAGATTCGTGAGAACCTCAAGACAGACCAGTCAAGACAGAAGAGTTACACTGACAAGAGACGTCAAGACCTTGCTTTCAACATAGGATATCTTGTATATCTGAAGGTGTCGCCATTGAAGGGAATGCAGCGTTTCCAACTCAAAGGAAAGTTAGCCCCCAGATATATCGGACCCTTCAAGATTCTGAACCGCCGAGGAGAAGTGTCGTATCAATTGGAACTACCTGAAGAGATGTCAGCCGTGCACAATGTGTTCCATATCTCATTACTTCACAAGTGTCTCGAAGTCCCCGAGAAGACCAAAGTGTTCAAGAATATCGATCATCGGACAATAGAGATCAACGATGACCTGACCTATCCTGAAGTACCCATCCGTATTTTGGAAGAAGCCTTCCGAACCACCAGAACCCGAAGCATCAAGTTTCTCAAGATTCAGTGGAGGAACCACACAGAAGAGGAAGCTACCTGGGAGCGCGAAGATCACATCAGGACGGAATTTCCCGATCTCTTCAAATCCTAGGTAATCTTTTCGTCCTTTTTCAAATCTCGGGACGAGATTTTGTTTAAGGGGGGAAGGTTTGTAACATCCCAAAAATACTAAACTTGGATCATTAAACTCTAATCATCAAAATTAGGGTTAACAAAAAACTTTTCTAAATAAAAATATGAAAGCATGCATGTGTGTATGCATCCCATTTTGAATTCTTTTGAATTGCCTTGTTTATGTGTTTCTTTGCTTGTAAAAGGATTCTTAGGTGAAATAAACATCATCTAAACCATTCCCAAACTTTTCCCAAAGACAAATAAATCAAAAACAAACAAAATGAGTGAATGGTCATTTTGACCAATTTAACTCCCATGCCTACTTTGGTTGTCCCAAACTTTCAGAACTTAACAGAAACTTGTTTGGATCTTTACACCCCTTGATTGTACTCATAACAAAGTATCAAGGCCCACTTTGTGATCATCCAGAAACTTTCAAATGCATAGTTTAAAGGACAGTTCAAAATTGAATCTTTATCATATGGGAAGATCCCACTTTTTCAAAAACCGCTCAAACAAGCTCAACTTTCAAAACTCAAGCATCTGCAGACTCACCAGCACCAACCTAGCACACCCACCAAAAATCTTTTCAAAATTCAAAACTTGAATTCTTGCGGCCATTTCATCAAACACCTTGCAGATTCAAATCAAATAAAATCTAAACACTATTGTGAGCAGTGATGGGATCCTAACTTGTTCCCTCTCTGGTTGCAACTAGGCTTTAGTAGATCATCTAGCTCAAGTGCAAACCTCTAGCATCATCGTAAGCTTGGCAATGCCATCAATGGTGAACAGCCGAAGCTCACCATGTCACCCCAGTGTCGACAGCAAGCTAGGAGAAGAAACAAGCCTAGCCAACATGTCTGGGAGCAAGCCAACACCCCACCGCCACTCCCTGTCCAGCGCTCGAACCTTGCCAACCCCTGGACCACACGCACGGACCATGCCAAGCTCGCCAGCAACCATGCCGAGAGCGCGCCCCGTGCGCCACGCTCGACTGATGCCCACAGACCATGCGCTGCCCTTGCCGCGTGCATACGTGATCACCACCGTCCCAGCAACCCCGCAGACACGCTCGTTCGCCGCCGCGCGGACCATGCATGTTGTGCGCATTAAAAACCTCCGTCGGGCACGCGCAGAGCACCGCCGCGTTCCGACCAAACCGTACCGCCCCACGCCTCGCCACCGCGTCGTTGAGCATCGCCAGGGAGCACCGCACCGCCCCCTACCGTCGCCCACGCCGCTAGCCTTCTATGTCGTCGACCACGACGAGCTCAGCTTTCGCCCGTAGGTCCCTTTCGCCACTATAAATAGAGGCCACCCCTAGCCGAATTGAGCACACCACATCACTCCCCTCTCACCCAGAACCACCTCGCCTTAGTCCTGAAGCAAGGCGAGCAGCGCTTCGCCGGAATTGCACCGGAGCCCGCCGCTACTGGAGAAGAAGGGGGCCAGCGATTGGAGCCGCCCCAGGAGAAGCTGCCGATACCATGAGGTTCGCCGTCGTCGACTTCGTCGTTCGCCCGCCTTGCTGACCCTCGCCTGAGCCCCGGTGAGCCCCCAACGACCCTCACCTGCCGCGTTAGGTTTCAGTCTTGACGGAGTTGCCCGACGTGGACGACGACCCTCAGCCGTTAGATTAGAACAAGATCCCACGGCTCACATCTCCCCATACTGCTTCGCACCCCCTCGTCTCACTGACGTGTGGAGACAGCGACTTAACCAGCCCGCGTAAGCGCTGTGCTTAGCAGGTCGGCCCAGTATCGCTTCCCACGCAGCCCAGTCGTTTGAATTTAACCTTTTCCATTTTATTTCAAACACACTTCTGCACCTAGATTCAAAAATCATCCCAGATCAATTCAGTGAACCAAATTGAATGAAACCAATTTTGTTAGAAAGGTCTAGAAATGCTGAATCCAAGCCCGTTGGATTCAAGTCATTTGGATCTGTAGATCACCCTTGGTAAAAATAACAAGGCAGAAGCTTTTATCCATTCAAACATTTTTCAAATTAACCATAATAGATTTTGAGTTGATTCCAACTCTCAAAAAATCACATTTAACCATACCTTTCAGAATATATAAAAATATATAGGTTTACTTACAGAAATAATGACCAAGTAATAAAAGAATGCCACATAAGCATTTCTAGTCACTTATTTAATTAAAATAAAAGGGTAAAACCTTATTAAATTGTGACACCACTTTAAATCACATTCCCATGGACTAAAATATGTGGTGATGACATGTGTCAACATGATCCCATGTTTGGTTTGGAGAATATTAAATCTTAAGTAGTTTTTCAATGAGTAGAAATTATGTTTCTAAAAATAAAAGGAATTAAACCAAGCTTTAATCTTGTAATGTTAGAGATGATGCTAGATCATCTATAGGACCCTTTTGTGTGATGATTGAAAGTAGTTAAGTATTGTTTGGTGATTGTGTACCTCATATTTATTTATAGACGCTAGTACCGACCAAGGATACGAGGAAGAAGGAGGATATTACGAAGAAGAAGCCGAGGAGAACTTCAACCACTGCTCTGCTCAAGGCAAGCCAATACTTGCAAGCTAACACTTGCAATTTAGCAAGATTATGCTGATATTGGTGCAAGCCTAATACTACTAGTTGAATGTGCAAGCTAACACTTGCAAGATACTCTATTGATGCAAACAAACCCTTACTTGTTACCATATGCCCTCAGCATATGTGATCATACCCACTTGATACCCCATCCTAGTTTTATTTGCAAGCTTTCTATTTTATTTCTTTATCAAAGCTCTTATTGAAAGCTTACTTAAGTGAATTGTAGATACTAGAAAGATTACTGAAGGTTACATAAAGAGCATAAAACTTGGCCTAAGCTAGATAATCCTTATGTCATCCTAAGGCATGAGATTGAACTTAGTTAAACCCACTAGTTTACCACCCCTCATTAGTACTTACCCCCACTTATAGATGCTAGTGCTAAGCATAAAACTTGATCAACTTTAGATGGGAATACTTGGTGGAAAAATGGTTATGAAAACCTTGGAATGATGGATCATTCTATTGAGATGTTTTGACATGTGTTTCCAATCACCAGATGATTTTGGTGATGAAAATGTCGAGGCATGAGCCTTAGCCCTTTATAAAACTGATGGTTGTCTGGATGCGATACCATTCCAATTTTACCGTACAACCACAATACCCGAAGATTGGGTAGGGCTTGACTGGAAACTTATATACTTTAGTATTAGTTCCCTCACGGCCAAGGTCTGAGCTGAGGCTACCTTGTGAAGATTTTCCACCTGTGCAGTACCCAAGATGACAGCTGGTCATGGTTGGGAGGCCAAACTCACAGGAGAGGTGCTGATACTAGGGCGTGTAATTGAAAGGTTAGGATTGATTATCCGCATACTGAGTATGGTGAATTCAGGATTTGTTCCTGACGGATGTATCGAATGTTGTGGTGAAAGTGTACAATCTCTGCAGAGTGTCAAACTATTCGAATAGCCGCGTCCGCGGTTATGGACAGTTGGAGTGGCCATACTGTTTCCCCCGTCAGATGTTTTCAAAATGACTTGTGAAATGGATTGAGATTTTGACTTGACCACAACAGAGTTGTGATATGAAATACAAGTTCCCACTTAGGTGTTATAAACTTCCACTAGCTCTCTTGCTTCTAAACTTAGTAGATGTAAATCTGGCTTTTTGCAAAACAACCCTAGAGCTTAGTGTCCTATTACAAAAACCCCTTCACTTGTTAGTATTAGTTTGCGAGTACTTAAAGAGTACTCATGGCTTTGTCCCTGGCTATTCCCATGGCCAGACTATGAAGAGGAGTACCTGGAAGATGGACCCCAGGAAGGTTACGACAACTAGGATCATCTCCCATCGTCAGCATTGCCTGTGAGCCCGAAGATAGAGCTTCGCCTACGCTACCGTTATTATTACGTATTCCGCTGCTTGTGGTGTATTAAGACTGGATCATGAGATCCTTATTTGTGTAAGACCTTATGTATGGTTTGTAATGGATGATGTACTGTGGTATCCAATTCTGTTATGTCTCGCAAAAATGGTAGTCCTGGGATTGCGATGTATGGAATAACAGGCATCTGGGATTAAAAATCCGGGTGTTGACACCAAGAATGGAATCGTTAAACATGTTGGTGTTGGGGAACGTGCTACAAAAAACAAAAAATTCCTGGCGCGTAACCAGAATCATATGCAAGGGGAGAGGCAACAGATCATACCCTCGAAGATTGAACTAGCGGAAGTTTGTCGATGATGAGGTTGGTCGTGCGTCGATCCCTACAACAAGCCTTAGAGAATCGCAAGGAGATGTATTATCCCATGGACGGCTCCCATGAACATGCACCAATGAAGATGTCATTCTCAAAGTAGTTGGAACATCGATTCCCGCAACTAGTCGATTAGCCGCGAGAATATTTCTCCTTATGAATCTGCACGATCAAGTGCTCCAAGTGTCGCACCTCCACCGGTATCCACATATACAAGATCATCGTCACCGCATCGAGGTGTGATCAAGAACACACGGTCAAAGCGGGAACATGTCGACAAAGATCCGGCAACGCTTCCGCAGTCCCTTAAAGATTAGATCCAAACGGAGGTAGAACTCTGGTAGCACTCCTACATCATAGTATAAGAATACCTAGGGCATACCACCCTAGGGTTTAGCACCACACCATGGTGATGGAGGAGAGAGGAGGGTGGTGACACGACGTATAGCGGCGGCGACCACCGCTAGGTTTTTGGCCGGGGAGGAGGAGGCAGATTGTGGGGAGGATAGGTTGTGACTTGAGTGCCTCTTGGGGTACCCCCCTTGGTGCCCTTTTATGGCTGGCAAGGCCCCTTGGGTCGTCCTTGACCCAGCCCCAAAGTTTGGACGAGTTCTGGTAGGTGTAGGTCAATCCAAACCTAGTCAAAAACAGCTTCTTTTTGCAAGTCTGAATTTGACTAGTGTATCTCTCCTTTCCCTTTATGGCTACATGACTGCACCTATTATGGAACCTTACGGACATCCTAAGATGACCCGGGTCACCCCTGTACCTTCCAAAACCTTCCGGAACCTTCCGCTCCTTCCAAAACCTTCCATATATATGTCCGGAACCATTCTGGACACTCCCGGGACCATTCTGGACACTTTCGGGGTCATCCGAGACCACTCGTAACCATTTTGAGACCATTCGAGACACTCTCAGAACCCTTCTCTTGTCTCATTAATGCTCAAAAATTATTTCGGACACTCTCGACAATATTCTAGACACCTCCAATATATTCCAAGACACTCCGAACACCTTCAGAATAACTTCTCTACTAAATTTTCATTCACACTCATATTCTAAATTCCATTGAACTCTTTAAGTGTGTGATCCTCTGGGTTCGTATATTTGTGGACATGTACGGAACTCATTCCGCGACAATGATTACTATTGGCATCTTGATACACCGTAGTAACCCCCACAAATAACACGAAGATCTTTATCGTGTGAACCGTTGTATTATGTACGGTACATATTGTATTGCTCCGTCGATACTTTACAATGCCCGAGATGAAACACTAGGCTATTCTCGTTACCTGGCATGTACTCTTTACTCATACCACACTATCGATGTTCATGTGCTCAACAACTTGATCACGCCGATGACGAACATTATAGTATATGAGTGGGCCCAGAGTGTATCTCTCCATCGTCAGGAGTAGAAATTCCCTTAAGCACCCCATGTGAATAATTGGCATACCATACGGTAAGAGAAAGTATCAAATTTATGATTACTCCGTTAAGATAAACGTTTGAAGAATCTTGCCACATTCATATTGTACCTAAGTTCACATGTGTCTCGCAGTCAAACAATCTTTAGTAAAGAAACTACAATGAGAAACTACTGATAAAAATATTGACAATGTGTTTCACGGTATATCATGTTGGGTCTATCCATCGTCGTTGTTCTCCCAATAACTCTGATCCCATATATCACCAACAACTCCACAACACATTGTCGTTTTGCCAATAGTCAGGAAACCGGGACTATCAATGATACATGAACTAGTCTTAGAGGCGAGACTAGGGATATCTTAATGGTGTTTATGATTCCACACGTGTATTAGGGTTTTCCTCCAAATACTCATTATCCGGAACTAATACAATTATAGAACGGAATAACAAACTTAATCATGAACATGAAATATAGAATAATACAATTTATTTTGCCTATAGGGCATATTTCCATCAGTTGGCACACTACCAGTCAATGTTGCGATTATTCTTATCATCTTGGCCACGAATCAAATTAAAATCCCCTGATATCACCACACCGCTGGATACCTAGATGCTTGCACCAAAGTTTCTAGTTCCTCTAGAAATTTGGGGGAATTAGTATGATTCGCAGGCCCATAAACACGAACAAACTTAAAGATGAAACTAGTTTCTCTATGTAGGAGGGTGGCACTCAGAAAAAATCCCCTTGATTTTTTTCTCCTACTTCAAACATTGAGACCCTGATGCCTAGGAGTAATCCCCCAGATCTCCAGTTGGCCGCCAACCAGGACGAAATGAACTTTTCCCCTAGTTATAGACTCTCAAGTTCTTGGGGGAAAAACTCCCGACACATCGTTTCCTGAAGAAATAGGATATCGATCTTAACTCTTCGTAAATATTCTCGAAGCTGGTTACGACACCCTCTACGTTGAAATCCCCGAATGTTCCATTCTATGGCTCTCATTTGCGCTGGACGGAAGATGCCCTTGCTTGGCGAGTAGGAGTCTTCTGAAGATTGTCACTAGGCCCAAGAAGGTTGGCGATGGACACACCTTTTTTTTGTTTCTGTGACTGCGAGGTGTTGGAAATAGAGGGAGGCACTCTCCCCTGATCCGTCTCGATTAGGGTAGAAACTGATGCCACCACACTGGTGTTCTCAGGAGTTGCCATAGAGCCAGAAGTGGAAGAAATGTTGTTTGCTTCCACACGATGTTTTTCACTATCCATCGCAAGGGCAGCCTGTGCTAGCTCATTAGCACGAATCAAGTCAACAAGCTTATCGGGATCACAAAGAGCATTAAGCAAAAAAAACTAAATCTAAAGCAACCTCCAACATGTGAGAATCAGGAAAAACCGCGATGGGCAAAAAACTAGACTCAATGGGTGGGAGATTGGACGTACTCGTGAGGTTCTTCTTCGTAGTCACCCTCTTAGCCTTCTCCAAGATAGACTCAACATCGTTATACTTGATCCTATGGCTGCGTCTGGAAGAAGAATAAGGTGTGGATTGGGGGGCTCTTGCGGTAGAGTTGGCCTTGGATATCTTGGACGAGGTAGACGCTGACTTGGAGGGGGAAGCCATCTCCACCGCCACAACAACAGTAGGCACAAAATGCTTTCCCTTGGAGACCTTGAGCATGTCCATGGCTTCTTTGGAAAGATCCTCTTCAGCAAGAGGAGGATAGGATTTGGTCGCTTTAAGTTTCTTGGATCGATCCGCCAGAGTCTCATTCTCGAATTCCCATTCATCTGGGCTCTCCCAAGCGATCTCCTCGCTCTCCTTAACCGACATACGCTGCATCTTGCTAGAAGATAAGGAAGGAATGTGAACCCTCTCACCATCCTCCGATGATTCCTCTAGCAAATCTAAGGAGATTGGGGAGCCGGGTGCGTTCTTGGATGTGGGGAGCGACGAGGGAGGAGCGGTGAGATCGCCTCAGATAGCTTCTTGGCAAAGGATAGGGAGGCAAGGTGCAAACCGTATTGGTCCAGCTTATCAACATGGGTCAGGGTCGGAGCAGAGGCTGGGGAGTGAGGCACAACAACTGGTTGGGCCTTCACTGGTGCACTGCCAGTGGTTGTTCCCTTGGCCGGTTTGCACGCCGCTCGCTTGAAGGTTCTCCTCAACCCACTCTAGGTGGCCGAATCTAGAGACACCTGCTGGCCCACCTCGACTCCTTTGCCTTTGGATGAAACGAACTTGGATTTGTCAGAGGTCTTCCCTTTCTTGTGCTTCCAGTGCAGATCTGAAGTCATGCGTTCCTTTGTCTCAGCGTCTTCATCATCACGATCCTGGTCATACGGATTTGGTGGAGCCGGCGGAGGATCCGCACTGGTCCCTCTTCCCCTCTTTTTAGGCACTACATCAATCTTGTATCCCTCGCCGTCGACGAACACCACGAAAGAAAAGGCGAGTTTGTGGGGAACATGGGATAGAAATTTCATAAGTACAACTTTTGGTTCTTTAAATAAGGACAACACATCCACATGAATAGGTTTCCCCACTAGGGTCATGGCAGCCAAGAGACGGTCTTCAGCCAGAAGGGTGCTAGGGATGTCGTGGAGGCGCACCCAACTCTCCTTGAGAGAGCACATGTTACCAGGGGTGGCACAATCTCGTCGAGCATGATCACTCTGATCTTGCTACCGGGTAGGGTTAGATCCACAACATTTCGACATAGATGCAAACTATCCGTATTGGGAAAAATGACTCTGACTACTTTCCAATCCCAATTTTCATACACCAGCTTCTTGAGCCCATCCTCGATCACTAACTCGGACGCCTTGGGGTCATCCGCAACCACGAAAGCCAGATTGGGTTTCTTGTCGCTCCACAAATCTTCCATTGTGAAGAAGTCAATCCCATCAGCGGCAACCCCGTAATGCATCAGATGAGGGGGTTTGTTGGCTGTTGGGCACATGCCCGTCTTGTGCCCGTCCACGTCACAAATCACACAGTGGAGAGGGTTCGTGCAGCCAGACTGGAAGTACCCAGGGCAAGAACAGTTGTAGCAGGTGATCTTTGGCTTGGATCTAACGGGCTCCACATAAGAACCTCCACTTGGGTCTAAGAGGAACCGCCCGTTGACGGCGCCGGAGCAGAGGAAGCCGGCGCGAGAGGAGGCTGATCCTTAAACATCTTGATGGATATCTTCTTGTGAGGCGGACGAGATCCACCACCGTCGCCACCACGCTGGTTGGCGGCGCCCGCGGGGTAGCGCCCTGCTTCCCCTTCTCTGTGCGGCGCTTCCTCCTGCCTCGCCGGAGACCAGTCACGCTGACGGCTCCTGCGCTGCTCCAGATGACGGAGCTCTGACTTGAAGAGCTCATCCACACGACGGTGATCATTATGCCTAACTTCTTCGTAGGGGCACTTGTTGGAGCTCCGCCCCTCACGCCAGTTGCAGTCACGCTCCATGAAGGTGAACCTTCGTCTCCGGAGTGAGTATCGGTTTTACCGGGAATCAAATCAATCAACTCTAGGCCTAGTAGTTCCCATAGCGAGCCTAGGTAGGTAAAAGGCATGGACTCATATTTTCATCCAAAGGTACTGAAGTTCTTGACACCTCGCACGAGATATATTGATAGGCAACATTGAGGACTTGTTATGAGTGGAGAAGGTTCACATTGGCTGTCCGTGCGAGGCAACTCAGCAACTGGCTCCTCCCAATCAAAAGCACATGGATCACACACTCATGAGTTCTGGTGGCATATTCAGAAGAATATGGATTACTCAAATTTATGGTATGCGCAAAGCATTTTGAACTGGGCACTTGTTTGTCTCGACATATACCCAATAAAATTGAAAGAAAAAAAGTACAGAGAGCCAGAGACGATCCCTGTGCGCTTTCTGCGACACACATTTGATCATACGTTTCCTCATTTTATGGTTTCCCTGTTTTAAATTAGTACATCCATGTGATTATTAAAATTCAGAACAAGCATATACATAGCACGACTAAATTCGAGAGAGAAATGGTGCCTGACTTTATATAAGTTAATATTGAGAATAATAAGATGGGTGTCTCAAACATGCACTCTAATTCATGTTTCTGTACTGCTCACTCAATCCTCACACAACCAGCCTATATATACCTCCTTCCTCTCTTCAAACCAACCAGATTTTCAGAAACAATTTGCTGCCGTGACGCTGCCAGGGCAAAGTCACGCGAAGAGGCGCCTCCTGCCGCGCCTGCCGGCCTTCGCCTGTCGACCATCAGCAGACTCGCCGCGCACCACCTCATCGACAAGCTCCTTGAATATCGACCTCTCGATCTCCAAAACCATCCCAGGGAGCTGCTGCTGGCTGAAGCTCGTCGTCCACCCCTCTAGCCTGTTCAGGATGTCTGCGTCAGGTATCACCCTGCTACTGTCTTCATGGCACATCCGTGATCTCTCCGTCTTCAGGTGCTCGATCTCCGTGCAAATGGCTTTCACCAGCTGCTGACCGCTGGACACCTCCCTCGCTCTAGTGAGCGAGCTGGTCGAATGGGCAGAGATTTCCTTCTCAAACTTCTGAAGGAGGAGATTGTTCACGGCGTCAAACATTAGCTTCCGGTGAGCTCTCTTGGGATCGTCTGACCTCCTGTTCTGATGGACACTGTCAGGTTTGGAGGTCCATCCCGATTTCCGTTGCTCCAGTACGAGGAACAGGTCAGGGTTGATGGGGTAGCCAGAAGAGTGGAGCTGGATCTGCGACAGGCCTGAACCTAGATCTTTCATCAGAAGTCCTGAGGCCAACAGGATCTCGGACACGTAACGGTGGTCCGGAATTTGTACCTCACACAAGAAAGCAATATGATCGACAGGAGGGGCCTCGTCGTCATCCTTGTGTAGGGTCAATTGCTGGAGCTTCTGAAGAAGGCTTGCTACGTTTGCGAACTTACTGTTTCCGGACTCAGCAGTAAGCTTTGTACCGGAATGCTTCAGGGACTCATCTGATGGATGCCGCTCATCATCTGCGACCAAGAAGAAAAATCGGTCACAGGAGAACATCACATCAATGTCACAAACTACTTTCATTATTATTATTATGCCAGAGTGAACATGCAGTGCACAAGAACCAAATGTATCTGAGGTTCATTAATGACTCTACAATGATTGTGCCAGCATTAGTCTTCAGTGATGGTACCAACCAGTCTATGTATGCCATGGCACTATTAATCCGTAGGCTGTAGCCATTGTGGTCAAAAGAGGCCACTATGTAAGTCTACCTGTGGACTAAGGTACTATTTGGAGAGAATTCCTTATTTGTCACTACTTGAAAATATGATTCCTTATTTGACACTACAAAAGGTTTTCTTCCCTATTTGGCACTTTGTCTAAATTTTTTGCCTTATATGACACTCTAATTCAGTTTGAGCACCAACGGTGTTAAATGGGGATATGGAAAGACCGTTTTGCCCCTGATGCATTGTGTGACCAAATTTATTTGCAAGACAAAATTAAGAGTGATGTCACAAATTTGGTCTGATTAAATGAACAAATGACAACTGACTTGTGGTAGTAGTATAAACTCTTTTTTAACAAAATTATGAAGCCAAAAAAAAATCTGAATGGGTGAGCGATATCTGTAGCAGTAGACTGCAATGTATATTCCATGTATCCTGGTCTAGGTGCAGTTGGTGGGAAGGGAATCAGAGCTATCAACTTACGGCAACAAGAAATTAATTTTAGCTTAAAGGTCGAACAAATCTCGTGTTCCAAACCTACTCAAAATGCATCAGCGCTGAATATCTGATCCGTTTTTGCAAGCAGCCATGGTCAGTATCTGATGCGCTATGGCCCCAGTAGCAGAGATGGCTGACGGCCGCCCTATTACCGCGCCTTGCCCACCGTACGCCGCCGCGGCCCCGATTTGGCCGCACTCACTAACTCCGTCCTCTGCAGCGACCCCTGGTCTCCCATAGCAATCGCCGCCGCCGGCCGCCGCTAAGGCTCCGTATCGGTTGATTTTCCAACGCTTGCTGACGGAAGGGTAGTATGGTCCAGGACGAGAAAAACTAACGGCAGACTGTAACGGATTGAACGGTAGTGTCATATAAGGCACAAAATTTAGGCAAAGTGTCAAATAGGGAAGAAAAACTTTTCTAGTGTCAAATAGGGAATCAAATTTTGAAGTAGTGTCAAATAAGGAATTCTCTCCCACACTATTTGTGCTGTGCAAAAGATGAAAAGAACTACCATAAGTAGATTCATGATCACTCGATCAAGGGAAACTGAAACACTGAATCGGGAAGTAAAGTTAAGAACTTGTAAATTCTTTCCATTTAACTTTAATAAAATTATGTTTGAGTTTCCTTTTCTATAAGGAGCACACTTTCCAGTTAATATGATCAAGAAACAAAGTTAGCAGAGCTGGCAAAATAGCTGATCTTACCAACATTGGATAGCTTTGAGGTCTTGCTGGTACAGAAAGAATTATCCTGGTCAAAAGAAGAGTCCAAGACAGAAACTGGACTTGGCCGCTCAGGGATACTTGCTGCAGGATCCAAAGATGACAGGTCCTTGTTTGCATCATAAGAGGTTTTCTGAATAACAGAAGAATACAATAATAATTAGAAAGATGGCATGGTGCACTTGTAAGATTTTAAGTCTTCAGTATTAACCCCACCTAGTGTCTTCACTATGTAGTTCGTTTTTACACTCTTCTGGTTTTATGAAGATGAATTAAGAATTACTCTCTCCGTCCCAAAATGTAAGGCGTCTAAGATTAGTCAAAAGTCAACATTTTCTAAGTTTGAACAACTTTATAAAGAAAAATACAAACATCTACAATACTGAATCAATGTCAATAGATTCACCATAAAATATATTTTCTCAATGTGTCCATTCAATGTTGTAGTTGTGGATATATTTTTCTAATAATTGGGACAAAGTTAGTAGGATTTGACTTGACTAATCTTAGATGCCTTACATTTTGGGACGGAGGGAGTATAATATTATTTCACATTGATACAGCTTTGCAATATACTCCCTCCGTTTCAAAATATAAGATGTTTTAGCTTTGTGAAGCTTTTTAGTATGTAGGTTCGGAGAGGTTCGGAGTGAACCTACACACTAAAAGGGGTCTAGATTCATTAGTTTCACAAAGCTAAAACATCTTATATTTTGAAACGGATGGAGTACAACTTTTCTTCCCTTTGAATGGAAGACTATTTGGAAGAACGAATGGCTTACCACTTTTTGTGGATTCCTTCCTGTTGGAGTTTGATTGCCTCGCTGGAAGCTTGAAGCATTAACTTCTGCGGATCTGTCAGCACTTGTTACTTCTGTGTCCAGATCTGATACAACACTCATACTGCCATCCGACCTTGTAGACATATCATCGCCTGGAAGGTTTGGGCTCCTTGTTCTGTTCTTTGCACCATTTTGATGGCCATCTTCACCTTGAGCAAGTTTTCTTCTAACTTTGCTTCTGGGTGATACTGTATCCAAGTGACTCCTATCTGCTGATTGCCTTTGGTTCTTGTTAGACTCGATAGAAGGAATAGGGGGTCTAGCCCTCCGCTCCATGTCGAGCTTTTTCTGTGGTAGTCTGGTGCTAGTGGAGTTTTTATTCTTCAAAAAGCTTGGTGACTGCTGTTTTCTGGATGAGCTCTGAGTCATCAACTGTGCACTAGACTTCTGTCTCCTGTTCACCACTTCGTTCCTTCCATTTGCTCTCCCATCAGGAGAAATAAGGGGTTGAGAAGAAGGCACCCTTGGACTAGATTTCGGATGTTGCTCAATAGCTGCCCTATTGATCTGTGAGATTTTCTTTTTATCAGTGCTACTGACAGACCGCAGCTGCGGTATATCTGATAAGTCCCCCAGTGGAACAACAGGAGAATCTTCATCACCCAAATCTGCAGATTTCGCGGGCTTCATGATCACAATAGGTGATTTAAAGAATCTTTCTGCAATGCTCTCTTCTTCCATTGATGGCGATGGGGCCCCTTCAGACCTCTGATTGGGCTTTGTGTTATTATTCAGTCTCGGGCTAGCATCAGTCACCTGCTGGCTATTGTAGTTTTCGCCATATAACTTCAGCATAGATGCTTCCTCTCGCTTCTTGTTCTGCAACAGTCCTTTTGCTTGCATCGAGTCCAGGATCTGCTTAAGTGCCCTCAGGTCCTTGTTGGATTGCTGAAAATCGAGATCCTTGAGCCGTTTCTCTATCTCACTGTAAACTGATGCAGCAGGTTGCTCTTTTCCATGAGCTCCCTTGGACCCCTTTGGCAACTTTCTAGGTAGCACAATCCTTTCTTGTTGTTTCCATGGCGCTGTTTCAGCTGGGAACTTCCTGATTGTTGCATCCAGATTCCTTTGTTGCCGGCGAGCAGGCTCATTATGGGGGGAGAGGCTCAAAGGGATCAGTATAGGTTCTTGCTTCCTCTCTTGAACTGATTTGTACGACTGTGATGTCATCGTCTTGCTATCGTTAGGCTCAGGCAACTCTTCCAACCCCATGAGTTTTGCAACAACACTTGGGAGACGCTTACAGGCTGGTTGTTCTTGCTGGATCTCTGCATTGAATTCTTTATCAGAACTGATGCTCCTTTCTTCAGCATCCATGATTTGCTTCGTCCGCGAGTCCATTTCACAGGTCCTTAGAGGGGCTTCCTTGATGTCCAGCGACAATCTTGGCATCTCCCTAAGCTTCGATGTTGATTCCCTCCCATCATACGAGAACCGAGGAGCATCATAAGACAGCCTTTGTTGCTGGCCAGATTCAGATGGATTCCAAGAGGATTCCCTGAGCTTGGCTAACACTCTGAGTGACTCATTGATGTCCATGGTTCCCTTGCTCTTTCCTTGGATACAACTGCTAGGGGGCTCATCAAAGCGCGTAGCTGGTTCTCCGTAGTTGTATCTGTGATCATCCACCTCTTTCTCGGTTGAAATTCTGACTGACAAATCACGAGTATCTCTATAAATCGAATCCTTTACGAGATTTCTTATACCAAGAGTCCGGTGGGTTGATTGAGCTGAGAGCATGTCGGAGGGATCGATGAGGGTACCATCTGGGTAGTAATCTGGCCCATAGTCACTGTCAGGAGAGCTCTTGAGCCTCGGTGAGGACTTGAATGGTTTCTCCGGAAATAGCATTCGATCAGTGGATGATAAGTCCTGTTGTGTTGACCTGTTGCCATCAAGGGAGGAGAACGACGAACAGGATGATGATGAACAAGAGGTCTGTGATAACTCCACCATGGATGGTGCTCTTTGATTCTCAATCCAGCTTTTACTCAAGTTCTTATCCTGAATGCAGATTGAAGCAAGTCAGTCAGGTTGTGACAGCCAATACATGCATGGGTACTGACGTATATATATATATATATATATAACTGAGACTTACAAGAACAATCTGGTGACCATATCTTGTGCGTTCTTCTCCTGCGCTCGGGCTGCTTGACAGTACATTTCCTGTTTTAATAAGTGAAATATTTCTCAGCAGTGAGCCAGCCTCGAGAAATACAATATTGATTCCTCAAAAAGAGTAGGAAAAATATACCGATTCCTATAACAAAAATACATGGAACAAGGAAGAGAAATAGCTTAAATCAATATTGTTGCGTTATATAAAAGAGGTGTGCTTCGGTCCCCCACCCCTAAACTTAAGCTACATGGGCCGTTTTATTTTTTTGACCGGTCGAAACCCATATCGAGATCACGTCTATCTTTCTATATGTATACTCGGTCAAACCGGGTATAATCCACGTTCCGGCCGGCTGATCCCACCTCCTACTATCGCGATCTACGTCTTTGTATGTCATATTTTTAATTTTTTTTGTTGTTGTTATATAACTTCTGATTTTCGTCTTCCGCGGGCACATGAGCATACGTATATGGTGAATATACGTCTAAGAGGACCATACGGAGTTAGGGTGGGTTCGTACGGTCCTCTAAACAATCGGAATCGAGTTTTTATTTGTCAAAATTTGAAAGAGGGAGGGAGAGGGGGTGGGGGACCAAAGCAAAAGTGTAAAAAGAGGAGAAACAAAACGAAACGGAGTGTCAATGTTGTCCAAATCTAAACTTTTTTTCTAGAAAGAGTCACCAAAGAAGAGAAACAAAATGTCAGTTTCATTGTTGTCCAAATATAAACTTTTTTCTTCTTCAAATTTAATGAGTCATTGTCAGAGTTGTCAACATTTACAGATAGATTTATTATCCACAGTAGTACGGTTCTAATCTTTCTACATGACAGAGCGACTTATTTTGTCGGCCGTCCGGGACCAATTTCCGGTTAATCAGTGCTGGTGCTCAATTGAAGATTTGTCAGGAGTAAACTTCTGTCTGCCTCCACCCTAGATTAAAATAAGTTAAATTCCCGCATCTCGCTGGCCTGCCCCCAAAATTAAGGGGAAAAAGGCTAGATCCAACGAATTGCCACCACCACGTAGCGTATCAATGCAGGATGAAAGAAGACCAAGAAAACCAGAGCATGCATCAGAAATGTTCATTCTAAGACCATAAATCCATGATCTATCTTCCAAAAGTAGAGCTCTAAACGGCATACAGAAGTTAGGAAATTGTGAACGGTGCGTCAAGTAAGCTAACTGCAGGAAAATGCAAGCGCATAGACGAGCAAATTTCTATGTGCCAGAAGGAATTGACCTTGACCAGAAAGAAAGGTAGAAGATACCTGGGGGGAGAAGCCTCTTGTGGGATTGGTGGGCGACGATGGGGTAGCGGCGGTCGAACGCCTGCAGGATCCCGGTGACGCACCCAATCTGCCGGTGCAGCTCCGGCCGCCTATCCTCTCCCAACGCCTGCAGGTACTTGGCCGGCATCTCCTTCTCCTTCCACCAAGCACCTCGAGAGGAAACCCCAGAATGCTGGGAGGAGGGGCGCCAAACCAGCAAGGGCGGCTCCTCGCTACCAGCTCAAGAACAGTAACACCTCAGCTCACCATCAACTTTTCTTTCAGATGAGCAGCCCAGAGGAGGAGGAGGAGGAGGAGGAGGAGGAGGAGGAGATCTTGTGGCTCTGAGCAGATAGCACGAGGGACATGGCCTCCCTCGCCCTCCGCAGCTCCAGGTACCAGATGAGATGGCCTGACCGATGTAGTGGGCGCAAGGAGGCGCTCCAGAAGCACCAAGAATGGAGGTAAGCTCCTTTATGACCGGGGAGTTGCCAGTAGAGGAAGGAAGGAAGGAAGACTAGCTTGTGAGGATGAGAAGGAGGGTCTCGACGAGAGAAAGAAGGCAATGCCAGTGTATCTTTAATCCATTTTACCAGAATGTGAGTACATTTAGTGTCCTGCTAAATGCAGTTAAAGAGGACTGGCAATGTATACTTGTGTACTGGGGCCTGGCATTCCAAGCAGGGCAGTGTGTGTGTGTGTGCGTAACCAACTACCTAACTAACTATTAGGAGATGTAGGGTGGGCATCTTGTTCTCTTCTTGGCACCCCATGTGCTGCTCCAAGGTCCTCCTGGCCCTACCCACCATGACAGATGGTTGTGCGTCCCTGTGCGTGTGATTTCTAGAGGAGAGAGAAGAGAGTCAACATCAGATTGTCATCTTGCAGATGTAAAACAGCGTCGTGAAGGATTTGCTGGGTTCGGTAAAAACGTATCTCTCTCCAAACCAAACTGGTTGTGACTGGCCAGGAAGAAGATGATGTTAAATCTGAAGGTGTGTTCTTGCAACCATTAGCTAGCTGTGTGCTGTAATTAGTGCTGTGATATGTAAGTGCACTGTTGCATCGTTTGGTCAAGGATGCATTAAATTGGAGTGCAGGGCCAACAGACAACAGCATTCATGGTGTGGCTCCGTGAGGTGGAGAAGAAGACCAGCGGCAATTTCTTGCCGTTGAAGCATGCATGCACGCTGGTGCATGCCATGCTGTGCAGACTGCAGAGGGGCAGAGATCTGCTCTCTGTACCACACCATTTCTTTTAATCTGCACCTCTCTTTTCTTCTTCTCCTTCTTCTGATCCTATGATTCAATATCATCATCATTTTTTCTCAGGCGAAAGAAAGAGAATCAGCATCCATATCATATCTTGGAAGTTGCAGAAATGACCCAAGTACCCTCTCCTAAAAAAATATATGATACTCGCCTCAACTTTATTTAGATACGAATGCATCTAGCCTAAATACTTATCAAGATACATATGAATCTAAATAAAGTTAAGGCCATTAATATGGGCCAGAGGAAGTACAATACATAGGACTATTTGCATCTTCGCTTATGCAAATCTGTGGATAACGTCGAGTCTTGAGAGTTGACCCAACAGAAGAAGATGATAAGCGTACAAATCCAGATCAGTATTTACATATGTACATAGGATCTGGGTATAAACAGCAAATTTGTTCTTGAACGATTAAACTACCCACCCGTATGTGTATCATGTAACTAACTGCTGTATTCCTGGTGCCGTTTACAGTTACAGTATTTATTAGGTTCCGGACCACTGTTTAATTCTGATGTTAGGTGAGGGGTGAAAGGAACATACTAACACGAACATATATAGTTGATGCTTATTTCGACAGCGTATCGGATTATCTGAAAGAGGCAGACTAACATTTCCAGAACTGTTCTGTTCAATAATTATTATTTTTGTGAGTGGTCACTGTTACTAGCATTGTTCAGTCTAAGCCTACAATCTTCCAAATATTAAAATCATTGATCCTCCGAATGGAGAATTGAAAGGGATACCTCATCCATCTTCATCAATTTGCACAAAGGACCCCTTCACCTGCTAACTGATAAAAAGTCATAATACGGTTTGCAATCGCAATTACAATTGTGCTATATATATATTCATTAATAGTGAAATGTTCTGCAAGTGCTGGTGGTGCTGGTGGCTAGTGTCCTGAACTGAACAGATGGACACACCTTTATGTAGCAGCTCCTCCTTGCACCAAACACATGAGCGTCCTGATCAGACACACTCACGGTTCACCAACCTGCAGTTATTTAGAGAGTTGTAACAGCTGGAACAGTACCGGAAATCTGATTATGAAGGAGGCAGTACTTGTTTAGCTAACCATGTACTGTAGTAAAAATAATGAGGAAAGAATTCTGTCAGTAGTGGGCAAGATCTGCATCTTTTTGTCTCCATCTTTACCTTTCGTTGCTTTTCTGGGGTGAATCATGTCGTATTGATGTGGCATCCACTTGGTTGTTTCCTTGTTAAAGCTAGAAAGGGGCTTACTCTATCTGGTAGATTATTCTTCAATTCAGTGCAACATTTGCAAGGTCAGATGCACACTACATTGGCCTTACCGCGATCCTTGGCTTACTCACCACAGCGTAACAATTTATCATAAAAAAGCTGCAAAAATAATGGTGAGTAATCACTAACCAAAGGGAAGAAAGTACATATAGGAATGAAGATGATTATGAATTAGATTTGGTCATTTGGACAGGACATGATGAGAAGAAGAAAAAAAGACAAGGAGAAGTGCAACTGCACCACCTCCACATGGGGGGGAAAAGGTTGGTATGGCAATAGCAAGGGCAATTAGGTTATCAAGTAGAAGAGCCCTCTCTGCCCCCACCAATAATCCCCACCCACAAGCAAGTATGTTCAAAGAAACAAAAGCCCTATCTGCTCAAGCTAGGCTGGCACATGATGCTCCGGTAGTTTTTTCTTTCTCTGCATCCATGAGAAGCTTCCCCACCCACACCCACATGCACCAACAACCATGTGAGCCCTATGAAGACCAGACCAGCAGCAGTGGTGTTGTGCATGGTAGGTCAGTTCTCATCCTTAGATTGATTCCATGAACGAACTAACCAACAAGCATGCAAGCAAATCTTGGAGACCAGTCAAAAAAAATCATGGTCGCTCATTATCTAGGTGTTAAATTTAATATGTAATGTATCAAGAGTGCTGGCGCAATCTTGCATCAACAGCGCACATGGAAGCCAACGCATCGTCTAGATAGATGTGTCATCCATCTCTCTAAACTAACATTTGAGATCATTATGATGGACGCATGGAGATGGCGGCAATACCGTTAGAACAGGAGATGGGACACTTAACATCCAGAGATTTTTTTAATCATTGATGGAATCAAGATCAATGGGTGCAGTTTTATAGTTGAAAATGCTTGATTATTTTGTGGATGGTTTCACTTCTCAATGTAGCAAAACCATGCACCCCATGCAACGGCATATCTTCCCCTTTGCTTCACCGCTGGGTCAACTGACAAAACAGTATGTATTAGAGAGTTGACAAAATAATCTACCGCGTTATGTACAAAGGAATCATCCATTCACAGGCATTTGGGTGCGTGTTCGACCCAAAAAAAAAACAGAAAAGCAAGGAAAGTTGCTGGGTAATACTATTGCGACCCACATGCGACCACAAAAGCAAGATTTGTATCATGACCCAAAAGGAAAAGGGAAAGAAAGCTCTCACGTGGTGCATGAGATGATGGGCACAATTTAACCTCCTGGGTCATGAGCTCGCAGGGCACTGCAAATCTACAGGTGCTCTGTGCAGGCCCTTATCTCTGAAAGTGATATGCTTGTTGCTATGTGTACATCTTCATGATGGCGGTCCATCCCTGATGTTGCTATGCCCCCCAAGTCACAAGCTAACCATGAGAAGAGCAGAAATAAAGGAGTAATTGACGTTTCAATTAACGCATTTCATTGCAGCTACAGTGTGAGCATCATCCTAAGATCATAATATATACGAATTTTATAAGTGCGGAGACATAACATACCGGTGGGGTAGCTGATGATATGCAGTTTTTCTGTTAAAAATATGCCAACTCCGTATAGGCAGGCGACCAAAACCGTAGAAATGAATTAAAAGCTTGGCTGCTTAACATCATCTGCAAGCTTTTGTCTGTCGTCAGAACAGTGTGCCAATTGAAGATTTCAGCTGGATCAGGTGGGAGCTTCCCTTTCTCCAGGACGTGCTGCCTGCCTGGATGCAAAACTCGTGACTGACGCTGGAACCTGCACTTGACATCAAAACATCAGAAATAGTTCATGTAACCACTTACCATAGGAATGTAGCACTACTTCACTCATTCCTGCTCCATCCAAGACAAGATACCTGCATTCACTCATGTAAGGTAAGATGTGTATCTGTGGAATTAAGCATGCACTATCAGACAGTATAGGCACTTATTTTAGGAAGCATGAACAGAGACACGTTCATCTCTTTCTGCTGAGTTGGACTGCTGGTCCATATATAAAGCATCTTAGCAACAGTTGATGCGTATATTGCCACGTCTCAACCAGCAATGGCAGCTTTTGCATGAGAATGCCTACTCCCAAGCACAATTCTTGCTAGTCATAACAACAAATTACCATCATAATGACAAGAAATGCCCAGAAAGTGACAGATTTTGCGCTTTGCAAGTCTCTTGCACAAAATGCCACACACAGGTATATATATCTGAAAGCTACTCCAGATTTGGGGCAGTTCAGAACAAAATAGCAACAGACATCTTGTCAAGAGAAATGGTTGGTAGAAAGTAAAGAAGATTTGAAGTTCTAATATATACACCACTGAACAACCAATTTCATTTGCAACAATAACATCAGTTGCCACTGGTAATTGTCAACAGCAATGGAGGTGGTTCACCCAATGTGAAAATATTACAGTGCTAAATCAGGAGGAGAAAAATTACAAGTGAGCAAGCAAGACTGCAGCATCCTTACAACACACTTCAGCAAATTTTTAAAATGGAACATAACTATTACAACAACCCTGTTATCCTTGATACAGGGAACAAATGACTAATGACACATGTCAACATGTGTAACCAAGTACATGTGACGTATTAGGTACTTGTGAACACTACTTAGCCTGTCTACTTCAGGATAAGCACGGACAGAAACGGCAGAGTATCAAAATTGTTGAATCAACCATATGCTCTGACCTGACCACTGATCTATGCAACAAAACAAGCCTATAAGTAGCCATGCCAAGTGAACAAACAAAACTTGAGAGTCAAGACTTCCTGCCATCTAACAACCAATACAGGCCCAACACAAGTACGAAAGCTCATGACCATTTGCGTCTATCCAGTCTGTAATGTATTTTCGCATAGAAATTCCAATTTGGATCACTCTCTGTAATGGAAGGTTGACCAAAAGGGTGCTCCTGAACATAATGCTGAACATCATCCGCAGCAGCAATGTTCTCTAGATACACACGAAGATCTCCACCTGGTCCTGTTTATGGAACAAGAATCAGCATGAAAGATTTCGACATGTGTGAATCGGTAAATAATCTTAAAATGGTGAATCTGACCCAATGATTCATCCTCCTCGATATGATAGCTGTAGGGTTGTGGGAAAATGGCAGTGTATGGCTGCACAATACAGATGTCAAGAAAATTATATCTGAATACCAACAAATTGGGTTACATTAACATATAATAACACAACAGGAGGGGTGAACTCAGTACCGGATTGCGCAGAGCCTTGTAAGGGGAATCATCCACAAGCAAAGTATTTGAAGGTGAAAATTCCCCTTGCTCCCATGGAAGATCAGGGTCATCTTTATTCCACAGTTTCTTTAGTTCCTTCAATACTAATGGTTTGCGGTTGTTTTCAAGAGTAGCAGCCTGAGTAGTAGTGCATTTAGACATGTCCTGGCCAAATCAGAGCAGTGAACACATTAGGACCCCTGAGTGACTTCAGAAGAGAAACGAAATTTGTAATAAAAAATAACATAGCAATGCAATGCAAATGACATTTTCAAACATTTCCTGGACTACAAATGCACATCGCCTGGCTTTCTTGCAATTATTCTCCAAATTGGAACCATGAATAAGACAAGTCGGTCAGACATTATAAGTAGCAACTATACATGCTTTTCCATTACTCACCCAGCAGAATACCAAGTGTCGCCTGAGATCTCTCATAAGGATATCAACAACAGCATCCACATTTACTCTGGAGAATTAGAAAACAGCAATTAGGACTGCAGCCACATAATGGCAAGTATAGAAGCATGCAGGGGAAAAGAATCAGTACTTCATTCTCGACGACCATATCCCTAGCTCAAAGTTCTGGAAGCAAAATCTCAGAAAATCATCAATGTAAGGTCTTTTGAAGACTGGTACAATAGTAAATCATAGGATATTAGCATCTTGAGTTAGATATTCCAATCCAAATTTATACCAAGAACAAGCACTGTACAAGGAATACTATTAAATAAGTAACTTTACCATTTTTCCCTCGAACCCTCCCATCTGCCACACGAGCGATGTCGCGGTCTGTATTGATATCCGCAAGTATACCGTTAAGATCAAGAATAAGAAGTTTTTTCCTCTGAAACCTTACAAGCGACCCTTCTGGCGAGTAGATGTCCCGGACATTTTCTTTGTGACTTTCTCCTGAGGTGGAGGTCGTGAAAATAATATCTGACTTGTCTGGAACCTTCATGTAGCCTGTGCTACACACATCCTTCCTTTCATCTGAGCTGACATCAGCCACCGGGGGTATCTCAGTAACAGCTCCTTGAGCCTTCTTCGTCCTTTTCCGTTTCTTGTTCTTAGGTTTCTGTGAGTGGTCGTTATTCCCATTCTTCCCCTCCACCAAATCATTAGTTATGTTTACCTCAGGACAGTCATGATCCTTTCCATTTCTGGGACTCGTACTAATTTCAGTATCTCCTAGTGAACCTTTGCCATCTATGTAACTCCTTCCAGATTTATCCTCCAGAACAGCACAAGTAGCCGGCACAGCACAAGAGGATTGCGCATGCTTATTTTTCATCTGTTTCTTGATCTTAGATATCTGAGAGTAGACTTTATTCACTTTATTTCTGTCCAACAAATCATCAGTAGCATTTACGTTGGGATATTCTGGACCCTCTCCAATTCTGGGACTCATAGTAACATCAGCACCCCCCGATGGAGCTCCCACATTTGTGCTGCCATGCCCTGATTTGTGCACCACAACATCACCAGCATCCAACACAGCAGAGGGTGATTGCTCCTGGTTGTTCTTCCGTTTTTTGCGCTTAGGCTTACACATCTCTGGCATCCCCTTCTCTGCATTGTCCACCACAGGACAGTCTGGATCCTCTCCATTTCTGGGGTAAATACTAGCTTCAATATCTTGTGGTGCACAATCCCCATCTGTACAACCATTTCCAGATTCATCTGCTACAACAGCACCAGCATCCAGTACAACAGAAGAGGATCCTTCCTTTTTATTCTTCTGTTTTTGGAGCTTAGGCTTTTTCCTCCCCTTCTCTGCAATGTTGACCTCAGAACAGTATGGATCTTCTACATTTCTGGTGCTCGTACAAACTTGAGCATCTCCTGATGCGTCATCCCCCTCAATGCAGCCATTTCCAGATTTGTGTGACTGAACAGCACCATCATAAGACACAGCTACAGGGGATTGCTCCTGCTTATTCTCCTTCGATTTCTTGAGCTTAGGCTTCTTCCTCTCCAGTGTCTCTTTCTCTGCAATGTTTACCTCAGGACAGTCTTGATCCTCTCCATTTCTGGAATTCATACTGACATCAGCAAGTCCAGGAACACCTTTCCCATGTGTGCGTTCATTCCCAGATGATGTACCAACCACAACTGTGTTGTCATCCGTTACAGCAGAAGGGGATTGCCCCTGCTTGTCATTCTTCCCTTTCCTAGGCTTCTTCCTCTCCGGTATCTCCTGCTCTGCAATTTTTACAGAAAAAAAGCCTGAATCCTCTTGTTTTCTGGGATTCCTAATAGTTTCGTCATCTCCTGGTACAGCTTCAACATCTTTACAGTCAGTTCTGGATTTCTCATCCTCAACAACATTGTCGTCAGAGACAGCAGGAGATATCTGCTGCATTTTTTTCCTCTTCCTTTTCCTGCGCTTAAGCTTCTTCCGCTCTGGAGTCCCTTTCTCTCCAATGTTTACCTCAGGGTGATCTGGATCATCCCCATTTCTTGGATTCATACTAACTTCTGTGTTTCCTTGAACGCCTACCCCATCTGCGTCTCCTAGAGCCTGTATCTCTTGCTCTGCAATTTTTACAGAAGAAAAGCATAGATTCTCTTCATTTTTGGGACTCCAAATAGTTCTGTCATCTCCTGGTACATCTTTACAGTCAGTTCTGGATTTGTCAACCTCAACAGCATTGTCATCAGAGACAGCAGGAGATATCTGCTGCATTTTTTTCCTCTTCCTTTTCCTGCGCTTAAGCTTCTTCCTCTCTGGAGTCCCTTTCTCTTCAATGTTTACCTCAGGATGATCTGGATCATCCCCATTTCTTGGATTCATACTAACTTCTCTGTTTCCTAGAACACCTACCCCATCTGCGTCTCCTAGAGCCTGTATCTCCTGCTCTGCAATTTTTACAGAAGAAAAGCATGGATTCTCTTCATTTTTGGGACTCCAAATAGTTCTGTCATCTCCTGGTACATCTTTACAGTCAGTTCTGGATTTGTCAACCTCAACAGCTTTGTCATCGGAGACAACAGAAGGGGATCGCTGCTGCATATTCTTCTTCTTCCTTTTCCTGTGATTAGGCTTCTTCCTCTCTAGTGTCCCTTTCTCTCTAATGTTTACCTCAGGATGATCTGTATCGTCCCCATTTCTTGGGTTTATATTAACTTCAGGGTCTCCGAGAACACCCACCCCATCTGTGCAGTCATCACCAAATTTACCCGTGGCAGCAGCAGCAACCTCCGATGCAGGAACACAAGGAGATTGATCCGCCTTATTCCTCTTTTTTTTATTGAGCTTAGGCTTCCTCCCCTCCCTGTCCGTTGTCTCCTTCCCTGCAGAAGCCACAAAATCCGTTCCGGTAAGCATGATTTCTCCACACAACCCAAGAAGAAGAAAAAAACAAATCGGCATTGCTTGTGCAAATCAGGGGTAGGAAGCAAAGCATTCGACTGCCAGTTGGATAAACCCTAAGTAAGGCCCTAGCCGTAGCCAAATAGACGCGCATTTTCAGCCCTAGCTAAAGCGAGACCTACAGCGAGCGTAGAATAAGATACGTGCGTACCAGAATCAGCAGGACCGGGCGCGTGCACGGCGGTGGACTCCTCCTGCTCAGCCGTGACGTCGCCGCCCCGCCGTCGCTCGGTCTTCCCCGTCGTGGCGGATTTAGCAGCAGCCCCCGGAGCCTCCCGCTCGGCCACCTCCACCCCCGCCTCCGTGGCGGCGGCGTCACCTCGCCGTTTCCTCTTCCTCGCCATTCGATCTAGATTCCCCGGGACAGGAGAAGATTGGCTAGCTAGGCCGAGCGCATCGGGGCGCAGCCGCCAGCGCCTCCCTGCTTTTCTTATATCGATGGACGAGATTCCGATGGGGGAAGAGACGGCGGCGAGTTGCGCGTCGGATTATTAGGTTTATAAGTGACGTGTCGGATTCGATGTATCACCCGCGCGCCAACACGCAAAGCCCCAACGCCTATGGGCCGTACGAGTTTGGGCTACTAAGCCCCATCGCCTATGGGCCTCTCTATCTCCGTGAATTTAGTACTAACGTCGATGGTTTAATATAAAATCAGGAACAAATTATTGTGGATTAGTGAAAGTATTTTCATACTGTCTTTAAAAAAGTACTTCTGGTACAAACAAACTCCACTAACTATAATGGACGGCAGCCTATTTTTTAAAAAACTCACATCATCTACTGTTTCAACCAATAAATTGTTCTTAGGGTGTCGATCTCACCTAAATCTCACTTCTAGTTCATTGGCTAAAATCTATAGTAAATTTTTGCTTAAAATTTGAACTAAATTTTGACAAATTAACTAAAAGTGGGACTTTGGTGGGAGCCCACTTGACACCCTAATTGTCCTTCTCATCTTCATTAACATTATTTAATGATAGTCTACCTCGATATGTAAGCTATTCAAGTTAATTTTTCATCCCAATTGTCCATGTCACTATTTTTTAGCCATTAAATATACAGGTTTAATTAAATTTAGTATCACGCTTATTTTAACCATTTTAACCAATCGAAGCTTTCATACTCCTATAAATAACTAGAGGTTACATATATTTTATACTAGTCGCAATAGAAAATAACTTAGTCTAGTACTATCTTTATAGTTGTTAGTATCACTAGTTGAATACCCGTGCACTGCTATGAAATACTAAAAAATATGCTCTCGACCAGAAAAACTATGCTCTTGACCATATGCATTAAATGTGATAAGTGTAATTTTCAACTACATCATCACAAAAGTTCGTGTCTTGGTAGAAAACCATAAGATGGGTCTTTGTGCTCTAGCTATCTTTCTTACTAGGTGATTCTATTTTTACACCGTTGTATGTGGAGTCTCCTTCAACTCTTTTGGCGTTGCTAGAAGTGAATGTTGGGGGTTTCCTCTGAATGTGAAAATTCACCCCGTTTGCTTTAGCTTAGTATTTGGTTGTTGCGATCTTCTAAACACCTCACACATGATTTCACAATATTATTTATGAAAATATATGCCTTTCTTAGTTAGCAAATATGCATATAATTAGGGTTGATATAAATCTTAAACAGATATCACAACCTCAATAATAAGTTACCATCTTCCTTGTCTATGTTGTTCCATCTTCCTTCACATAGGTCCGCTGGATCGTTGCTAAATGTATAAACGAACATACTAATTTTCTGCTCCCATGGTAAGACAAATCGCTCTTTTTTTCGATCACTTGTCCTCTTCTTCATACCACAACTCAAAGTCTATCTACATCGGCATTACACAACTGCTCATGTCGGATCACTTTTCTCTCGTGCATGCATGTATCTCTATTGTCATTACGTACACCCAATATACAACAAAATGAGAAGATAATTATCCATATATGCACCTTTTTAATAATACAATGTAAGGATGTCACATAGTTATACTGATGAATCCACTAACACTATCATGTTTCTAATTTTATTTAACAAACTCTCATTAATTATAGCACTTGCAAAATCTAAGCGATCGGATACATCAAGCTCGAGGTAGGTGTGATGTCATATTCCATCGTGTGCTTGTCATTCTTAGGAAAGAAGAATAATGAAATCAAATGATATACCCCCTCAGTCCCAAAAAGAACATCACGGATTTGTCTAGATTCGCATTTATATCTTCTTATAAAGCTAAACCCCACTAAGAATCATTTATGTAGCCTATTTCTACATATGCAGTGTGTCCACATCAATAGAAAAATATGAGCCATCTGATCGAGATCCTTAGCCAAATCTCTCCGTCCATTTCAAACATCTCCAATATATAATATTCATACAATAGTAGTAGTTGAGAGGACAATAAGTGACGTTATTAGTACAGTACAATAGTATGCGCTATATTTCCAAAAAAATCTTCCTCTATTATTTTCTTTTACTAACAAAGCAACGATCATCGCTTCGTTTTGTTTTTCGTAACACACCAATGGAAACAAACCGCTATGAGTTTTTAAGTTTTGAAAATGATGTTGATTCGTCTACCCAATGTTTATTGGATATGGTCTCCAGTTCAATCTATTTATGCCCCTTATTACCTCATATCTCACGGTCCCATGTGCGTGGTCCTGTCTACAGCCAATGAAGAAGTGCAACGCTCTGGATATGGGTGTAATATTTTGGAGACAATCGCACGGGATTTATACAATCAGTGCAATCTGCGAAGGACAACATGTTGATACAGGGTTATTTTATGTTATCCTTATTTTTTAGATGGCTGATTCATGTCTCAACCTTATGCGACTCGTGATGTAAAAAATATTTTGAATAAAGCAATAAAAGGCTGCATGTATCAATCAATATAGAGGCTAGGGATATGTTCCTTTTTCGAAGAAAAAATATCTCACGGTCCCCGGCCCCTCCATACAGGGAGAGAACAAAGAGCTACACACAACCACATGGATCACTTTGGAAGAGTTGTATAACATATGCATCTAGCTATGGCTATGTGAGATGGAGAGACTGGTGGCATCGTCGCGGTGATGCCGCCAGTGCCGGCCCAATGACATGATGTGTGCCTATGGGCGCATTTTGGTAGCATACGTGGGTTTCTAGGCCCAGTCCGACATTGCTGAGATGGGCAGTGCCGGGCTCATACAGCCTCTGGGCCAGCTTTTGCAAACCGATTGGTAGCCTACATATACTTTTTTGCATGAGAGGAGAACATAGGCCCATCTGTTCAGTAGACTATGTCGTCGGATTGATGACAAGTACACCGTAGGGTGTCCTGAAGGCGTTGAGAAGATGGGGTGTGAGCCGTAGGGTGTTCCAGGAGTGGTGAGCACAAGTTTATCCAGGTTCAGATCCAACTGCAGTGATCGGATCTTACTCCTGCTAGCAACCCAGTAATATATCGCCGAGAGCCAGATGTTACAGCAGATTACAAAAGAGGTTCGCCTATACGAGTTGGTTGTGGTTTATCTATGATCTGGTGCCCTAAAGGCTCCCTAGGTCTGGCTTATAAAGGCGCCAAGACCTAGGGTTACAGGAGAAATATATCCGGCTACGTTACAGAGTCGGTAACTAAGTATAGCTTAAACTACAAGTAATACACCAGGCCTAAGTCGGTAAGTCGTCTGGGCCTTGTCGTAGCCTGATTTGACTCTGTCCTCTTTCCCTGACTGGGCCGCCCGTGAAGCAAAGATCTAACCCATTGGTGGGACACCCTGGTTAGCGAGTGATACGTTGGAAACGTATCTATAATTTTTGATGCTTCATGCTTGTTTAGTATCTACTTTGCTTTACTTGTCCATACTTTGAGGTGTTTTTTACATGTTTTCTGCTACTAACCTATTAACAAGTTGCAACAGTGTCAGATGCCTGTTTTCTACTATTTTTGGTTTCAGAAAAGTTAGTAAAGAAATATTCTCGAAATTGGACGGGACGAAAGACAAAGTCAATAACTTTCCGTGGGGAACAAGAAATACAGAGGGGAGCCCGGAAGGCCAGCCAGGGGGCAGACCCACCCTAGGCGCGGGTGGGCCCTAGCCCATGCCTGGCTAGGGTTTGGGCACCCTGGCCGCCTCCCGGTCTTGCCCCTTCGCCTATAAGAAGCCCCCGATGCAGAAACCCTGAGTACCCGATCAGAAATCCACGAAACCGTTTGTAGCCGCCGCCACCATCGTCCCTAGATAGGGGGGATCTGAAGCTCTTCCCGGCACCCTGTCGGAGGGGAGATCATCCCGGAAGCCTTCTCTCCGGTATGATTTGTGAGTATTTCCACCTTGGACTATGGGTCCATGTAGTAGCTAGATGGTTGTATCTCCTCCTTTGTGCTTTCATGTATAGATCTTGTGAGCTCCGTTCATGATCAAGATCTAATCTATTTGTAATCATGCATGTTGTGTTTGCGGGGATCCGATGGATATTGAGATTATTATGTTGGTTTGATTAATGTTTTATCTTTATGATTTTATCATGTATGTGTTGTTTGTGATCTTGCATGCTCTCCGTTGCTAGTGGTTATCTTGGCCAAGTAGTTGTTAGTGACTCCAAGAGGGAGTATTTATGCTCGATAGTGGGTTCATGCCTCTAGTTTCCAAGAGAAGTGACAATAATCTCTTCGGTTGTAGATGTGATGTTGCTACTAGGGAGAAAACAATGGTCTCTTGTTCATGGAACATGTGGACTGTTTACCCTACACACTTTGCTTAAAGCAGTTGTCTGTTGCTTGCAACTTAATACTGGAGGGGGTTCGGATGATAACCTGAAGGTGGATTCTAGTCATAGATGCAGTTGAATGACGGTCTATGTATATTGTTGTATTGCCCAATCAACCTCATAGGATCTTTCTGGCTAGTAATTGCATTGTTATTGTAGGGGTTCGTAGCGTGGAAAACAAAAATTTTCTATCGCATACAAACAAACAAGCCAAGATCTATCTACTAGATTGTAGCAACGAGTCGATGGAATAACTCACCCTCGAAGATTCCAAAGTGTTTAACGAGAGCAGATTCTCGTGGGTGATGTAGTCGTACTCTTTCCGATCTCAAGATCGCGTAGACGATCCTTCCGGCGCCGCGTTCCCGCAGCGCTCCCGCAGTCGGTCACACGTTCGGTACTCGACGAAGACCTTCCTCTCCCTTGTTCCAGCAGGCAGCGGAGGTTGTAGCACTCTCCTCGCGATTCCGGCAGCACAACGGCGTGGTACCGGAGGTAGAGGGGAAATCCCGCAGGGCTTCGCCTTAAGCCGGTGCGAGTATGGTGGAGCTTATGAGAGAGGCTATTAGTGGTCTAGTAATTAGACACACCAATTAGAAGGCTCTAAACCGAATAGCTCTAAACCGGGGTCTAGATCTAGGGTTTAGTTTAGAGGATAGGAAACTTGTGTGTATAGGAGGGGAGGCCCTGCCCCTCCCTTTATAGGTGGGAGGGCCGGCGGCCAAGGGGAGGAGTCCCTCCCCAAGTCGGCCTTGGGAGGCGCGCCGGCCAAGGGGACTCCTCCCCCAAGTCGGTCTCCACCTCCTCCTCTTTTCCCACTTCCCAAAACTGCCGTTTGACTTTCAAACTAGCCGTTTGACTTTTCAATTTAGGATTTAAATAAATCCTTTATTTGGGACAGCAAGAACACTTAGTACATGATGCAATCATTCCAATATGCAATGACACACTCATGTACCCTTCCCCCTCCGGAGTGCCGGACATTCCGGGACCTTCTAGAATGTTCCCGATGAAAACACCGGAACCATTCCCCAACTCCAAAACGGGACTTTCCTTATTTGAATCTTATTCTCCGGACCATTCCGGATCACCTCGTGATATCCCGGATCCCATTCGAGACTCCGAACAACATTCGGTCTCTTTCTCATAATACCATAACTACTCAAACAACGTCGAATCCTTAAGTGTGTCTCCCTACGGTTCGTGAATTATGCGGACATGATCGAGACACTTCTCCGAACAATAACCAATAGAGGAATCTGGAAATTCATATGGCTCCCACATATTTCTACGATTACTTTGCGATCGAATGAACCACTTACATACGATACCAATTTCCCTTTGTCTCACGATATGTTACTTATCCGAGGTTATGATCGTCGGTATCTCTGCATACCTAGTTCATCCTCGTTACTGATAAATACTCTTTTCTCGTTCCCGTGATATGTGATCCCTTGTGACCAAGTCACATGCTTGCAAGCTAATTGGATGACATTTCACCGAGAGGGCCCAGAGAATATCTATCCGTCATGTGGATGGACAAATCCCACTCTTGATCCATGTGTTTCAACCAATACTTTCCGAACACTCAATGCCACCTTTATAGCCACCCTGTTACGGTGTGGTGTTTGATGACATCAAAGCATCCATCCAGCAAAGGTGATATGCATGATCTCATGGTCGAAGGAATTAGGTTACTATGTATCAGAAAGCATATAGCAATTGAACTATTGAAATGACTTGATCTTTATGCTACGCTTGTCTATAGGAGTATGTCCACCATATCATTCTCCTAACGATATGATCTTGTTGTTGATAACATCTCAATGTTCATGACAAAGAAACCACATCATCAATCAACCAACAAGCTAGTGAAGTATAGAGGCTATACTAGGGACTTCAAATTAAGTTTACAAATCACACAAGTATTAATGGTTTCCTTGTTAATACTATTATAGCATGAATGCAAACATTTATCATAAACACAAAGATATATAATAATAACTATATTTATTATTGCCTCTAGGGCATATCTCCAACAGTCTCCCACTTGCACTAGAGTCATCTAATCTAGATTACATGGTAATATACCGAACACCCATGGCAGTTTGGTGTTGGTCATGTTTTGCCCTCGGGAGAGGTTTAGTCAACGGATCCGCCACATTCAGATCTGTGTGTACTTTGCAAATCTTTATATCCCCATCCTGGATATGTTCTCGAATAGCGTGAAAACGCAGCTTGATATGCTTCAGCTTCTTGTGTGACCTTGGTTCTTGCGCATTGGCTATGGCGCCCATGTTATCACAGTAGATAGACATTGGGTCCAGCGCACTTGGAACCACACCCAGCTCTGTAATGAACTCTTTCATCCATATCGCTTCTTGTGAAGCCTCCGAAGCAGCCATGTATTCCGATTCAGTTGAAGATCTCGCCACAACGCTTTGCTTTGCACTCCTCCAGCTAACTGCTGCACCATTCAAAATAAATACGTATCCAGATTGTGATTTAGAATCATCCGGATCGGTGTTCCAACTAGCATCGGTGTAACCATTAACAACGAGCTGTTCATCACCTCCATAAGAAAGAACCATATCCTTAGTTCTTCTCAAGTACTTAAGGATGTTTTTGACCGCTGTCCAATGATCCACTCCTGGATCACTTTGATATCTGCTAGTTAAACTAACAGCATATGCAATGTCGGGTCTAGTACATAGCATGGCATACATTAGAGATCCTATGGCTGAGGCATAGGGAGTCTTACTCATTCTTTCTCTATCTTCTGCCGATGTCGGACTTTGAGTTTTACTCAAGGTCGTATTGGGCAACATGGGCAAGAACCCTTTCTTGCTATCTTCCATTCCAAACCTCTTTAGAACTTTGTCCAAATATGTACTTTGTGACAATGATATTTGGCGTTTCGATCTATCTCTATAAATCTTTATGCCTAATATGTAAGCTGCTTCGCCAAGATCCTTCATTGAAAAACTATTATTCAAATACTCTTTGACACTATTAAGAAGGTCTACATCATTCCCAATCAACAATATGTCATCCACATACAGTATTAAGAATGCTACAGAGCTCCCACTCACTTTCTTGTAAATACAAGCTTCTCCATAAGTTTGTATAAAACCAAAACTTTTGATTACCTTATCAAAACGTTGATTCCAACTTCGGGATGCTTGCTTCAATCCATAGATGGACCGTTGAAGCTTGCATACCTTGTTAGCATCTTTAGGATCGACAAAACCTTTGGGTTGTATCATATACAACTCTTCATCAATGTCTCCATTGAGGAATGCTGTTTTGACATCCATCTGCCATATCTCATAATCATAATATGCAGCGATTGCTAACATAATCCTCACAGACTTTAGCTTCGCTACCGGTGAGAAAGTCTCATCGTAGTCAACTCCTTGAATTTGTCGAAACCCTTTTGCGACAAGTCGAGCTTTATAGACAGTAACATTACCATCAGCATCTGTTTTCTTCTTGAAAATCCATTTGTTCTCGACAGCCTTCCGGCCATCCGGTAAGTCCACCAAAGTCCATACTTGGTTTTCGTACATGGATCCAATCTCGGATTTCATGGCTTCTTGCCATTTATTGGAATCTAGGCTCATCATCGCTTCCTCATATGTCTCGGGGTCATCGGTGTTGTCCACCAACATGACATTCATAACGGAATTATACCAATCTGGAGTGGTACGAGTTCTCGTTGACCTCCGAGGCTCTGTAGCAACTTCAACCGAAGTTTCATGATCACTATCATTAGCTTCCTCTCTTATTGGTGCAGGCACCACAGGAACTTCTTCCGGTGCTGCGCTACTCGCAATTTCGAGAGAAGGTTTGACAACCTCGTCAAGTTCTACTTTCCTTCCAGTCACTTCTTTAGAGAGAAATTCCTTCTCTAGAAAGGATCCATTCTTGGCAACGAAGATTTTGCCTTCGGATCTATGATAGAAGGTATACCCAATAGTTTCCTTCGGGTATCCTATGAAGACGCATTTTTCCGCTTTGGGTTCAAGCTTGTCCGGCTGTAACTTCTTTACATAGGCTTCGCATCCCCAAACTTTAAGGAACGACAATTTAGGTTTCTTCCCAAACCATAATTCATACGGTGTCGTTTCAACGGATTTAGACGGTGCCCTATTTAAAGTGAATGCGGCTGTTTCTAATGCATAACCCCAAAATGATAGTGGTAAATCTGTAAGTGACATCATAGAACGAACCATATCTAAGAGAGTTCGATTACGACGTTCAGACACACCATTACGCTGTGGTGTTCCCGGCGGTGTCAACTGCGAAAGTATTCCACATTTCCTTAAATGCTCGCCAAACTCGTAACTTAGATATTCACCTCCACGATCAGAACGTAGAAATTTAATCTTCTTGTTACGTTGATTCTCTACCTCACTTTGAAACTCCTTAAACTTCTCGAAAGTTTCGGACTTATGTTTCATGAAATAGATATACCCATATCTACTCAAGTCATCCGTGAAGGTAAGAACATAACGATAACCACTGCGCGATGCTACACTCATTGGACCACACACATCGGTATGTATGATTTCCAATAAGTCTGTAGCTCGCTCCATCATACCAGAAAATGGAGTCTTAGTCATTTTACCCATCAGACATGCCTCGCATCTTTCAAGTGATTCAAAATCAAGTGATTCAAGAAGTCCATCGGAATGGAGTTTCTTCATACGCTTCACTCCAATGTGACCAAGACGACAGTGCCACATATAGGTCAAATTATCGCTTGATTTCAAACGTTTAGCCTCAATGTTATTAATATGTGTATTTCTACTATCGAGATTCAATATGAATAGACCATCTATCAAAGGTGCATGTGCATAAAACACATTACTCATATAAATCGAACAACCATTATTCTCGGATTTAAACAAGTAACTGTCTCGCAATAAACAAGATCCTGAGATAATGTTCATGCTTAATGCAGGCACCAAATAACAATTATTTAAGTATAAAACTAATCCCGATGGTAGATGAAGAGGTAGCGTGCCGACCGCGATCACATCAACCTTTGATCCGTTTCCTACGCGCATCGTCACCTCGTTCTTCACTAGCTTCCGTTTATTCTGCAGCTCCTGTTTCGAGTTACAAATATGAGCAACCGAACCAGTATCAAATACCCAGGCACTACTACGAGTACTAGTGAGATACACATCAATAACATGTATATCAGATATACCTTTCTTCTTGATGTTGCCGTTCTTCAAATCCGCCAAGTACCTTGGGCAATTCCACTTCCAGTGACCTTCTCCCTTGCAGTAAAAGCACTCAGTTTCAGGTTTAGGTCCAGCCTTGGTCTTCTTCGTCGGCGTGGTAACTTTCTTACCACCCTTCTTGAAGTGTCCCTTTTGCTTAGACTTGCCTTTCTTGAATTTGGTGGTCTTATTGACCATCAACACTTGGTGCTCTTTCTTGATCTCCACTTCTGCAGATTTTAACATGGCAAATAGTTCTGGCAACTCTTTGTTCATGTTCTGCATGTTGTAGTTCATCACAAAGTTCTTGTAACTTGGTGGTAGTGATTGGAGGATGCGGTAAACTCCCAAAGTATTAGGAATCACTATACCCAAACTTTGAAGTTTATTTGCGTGCCCAGACATCTTAAGCACATGCTCACTGACGGAGCTACCCTCTTCCATCTTGCAGTTAAAGAACTTTTCAGAAGCTTCATAACTTTCAATTGCCGCATGAGTCTCAAAGATTAATTTGAGATCCTCGACAATATCATATGGATCTGACTCTTCAAACCTTTTCTGAAGCTCCGATTCTAAACCATACAAGATAGCACACTGAACTATGGAGTACTGATTCTTCCGAGCAAGGTAAACATTCTTTACTTCATCGGTAGCATCAGCTGCAGGTGGGTCACCTAGCGGTGCATCCAGCACATAGGTCAAATTACCAGCTGTGAGGACAATCCTCAAATTGCGGAACCAATCCGTGAAGTTGCTTCCATTGTTTTTCAACTTTTCTTTCTCTAGGAACGCATTAAAATTGATGGTAGGGGCTGCCATTGATCTACAACATATTTGCAATAGTTTAGACTAAGTTTATGACAAATTGAGTTCAAATTTATTAATGAAATTAAACTAGGTGAACTCCCACTCAAAACAACATCCCTCACATTGTTTTAGTGATCACACGAACCAAATCCACTACATCAACACCGATCATCACGAGAGCTGATATAGTTTTAATGGCGAACAATCATCATGTTCATCATATCTACTATATGATTCATGCTTTGCCTTTCGGCGATCCGTGTTCCTGAGGCCATGTCTGTACATGCTAGGCTCGTCAAGATCAAACCTTAGCTACCGCATAAGCAAATCTGGCTTGCTTACGTTGTATTCACCCGCGGAATCAAAGACACCCGATCATCACGTGGTGCTTCGAAGCAGCAAGCTTTGGCAACGGTGCATACTAAGGGTGAACACTTTAGAACTTGAAATTTATGTGCATGAGGGATCATCTTATAATGCTACCGTCGTCTACTAAGCAATACAAGATGCATAAAGGATTAACATCACATGCAATTCAGAATATGTGATATGATATGGCCTTTCTTCTTTGTGCTTCCGATCTCCATCTTCAAGCACGAATATGATCTCCATCATCACCGGCATAGCATCAAGGTCAATGACGCTTCTCCATGGTTGTCGTCCACCAGCTTCAACTATTACAACTATTTTGAATAGACACGCAGGTCTTAACAGAAATTAAAGACAACCATATGGCTCCTGCCGGTTGCCAACTTACAATAAGGAACATTGCATACATCAAATATAATCACAATCATGGCCATATCACATCACTGCACACCCCTGCAAAACAAAGTTAGACGCTTCTACTTTCTTTGCATATTTTACGTGGTTTGGGGCTTTCCATAAGTGTCGTTCTAACTTACGAACAATAACCACAACATTGATACTAGCATTGTTGATCACCCGTTGTAAATTGGATCTTTACTATGCTAGGAGAAACAGGCACCCGCAAAGCCACTTATGCAAAACGAGTTGCATGTCAAGCGTGGAGCAAGTCTCATGAACGATGTCATGTAAGGTTAGCCCGGGCCGCTTCATCCCAACATACCGCAAGATGCAAAGTACACAAAAAGCAATCTACAATAAAAGCATCAATGCCCACAATAACCATTGTGTTCTACTCGTGCAACAGATCTACATATAGACACGGCTCTGATACCACTGTAGGGGTTCGTAGCGTGGAAAACAAAAATTTTCTATCGCATACAAACAAACAAGCCAAGATCTATCTACTAGATTGTAGCAACGAGTCGATGGAATAACTCACCCTCGAAGATTCCAAAGTGTTTAACGAGAGCAGATTCTCGTGGGTGATGTAGTCGTACTCTTTCCGATCTCAAGATCGCGTAGACGATCCTTCCGGCGCCGCGTTCCCGCAGCGCTCCCGCAGTCGGTCACACGTTCGGTACTCGACGAAGACCTTCCTCTCCCTTGTTCCAGCAGGCAGCGGAGGTTGTAGCACTCTCCTCGCGATTCCGGCAGCACAACGGCGTGGTACCGGAGGTAGAGGGGAAATCCCGCAGGGCTTCGCCTTAAGCCGGTGCGAGTATGGTGGAGCTTATGAGAGAGGCTATTAGTGGTCTAGTAATTAGACACACCAATTAGAAGGCTCTAAACCAATTAGAAGGCTCTAAACCGAATAGCTCTAAACCGGGGTCTAGATCTAGGGTTTAGTTTAGAGGATAGGAAACTTGTGTGTATAGGAGGGGAGGCCCTGCCCCTCCCTTTATAGGTGGGAGGGCCGGCGGCCAAGGGGAGGAGTCCCTCCCCAAGTCGGCCTTGGGAGGCGCGCCGGCCAAGGGGACTCCTCCCCCAAGTCGGTCTCCACCTCCTCCTCTTTTCCCACTTCCCAAAACTGCCGTTTGACTTTCAAACTAGCCGTTTGACTTTTCAATTTAGGATTTAAATAAATCCTTTATTTGGGACAGCAAGAACACTTAGTACATGATGCAATCATTCCAATATGCAATGACACACTCATGTACCCTTCCCCCTCCGGAGTGCCGGACATTCCGGGACCTTCTAGAATGTTCCCGATGAAAACACCGGAACCATTCCCCAACTCCAAAACGGGACTTTCCTTATTTGAATCTTATTCTCCGGACCATTCCGGATCACCTCGTGATATCCCGGATCCCATTCGAGACTCCGAACAACATTCGGTCTCTTTCTCATAATACCATAACTACTCAAACAACGTCGAATCCTTAAGTGTGTCTCCCTACGGTTCGTGAATTATGCGGACATGATCGAGACACTTCTCCGAACAATAACCAATAGAGGAATCTGGAAATTCATATGGCTCCCACATATTTCTACGATTACTTTGCGATCGAATGAACCACTTACATACGATACCAATTTCCCTTTGTCTCACGATATGTTACTTATCCGAGGTTATGATCGTCGGTATCTCTGCATACCTAGTTCATCCTCGTTACTGATAAGTACTCTTTTCTCGTTCCCGTGATATGTGATCCCTTGTGACCAAGTCACATGCTTGCAAGCTAATTGGATGACATTTCACCGAGAGGGCCCAGAGAATATCTATCCGTCATGTGGATGGACAAATCCCACTCTTGATCCATGTGTTTCAACCAATACTTTCCGAACACTCAATGCCACCTTTATAGCCACCCTGTTACGGTGTGGTGTTTGATGACATCAAAGCATCCATCCAGCAAAGGTGATATGCATGATCTCATGGTCGAAGGAATTAGGTTACTATGTATCAGAAAGCATATAGCAATTGAACTATTGAAATGACTTGATCTTTATGCTACGCTTGTCTATAGGAGTATGTCCACCATATCATTCTCCTAACGATATGATCTTGTTGTTGATAACATCTCAATGTTCATGACAAAGAAACCACATCATCAATCAACCAACAAGCTAGTGAAGTATAGAGGCTATACTAGGGACTTCAAATTAAGTTTACAAATCACACAAGTATTAATGGTTTCCTTGTTAATACTATTATAGCATGAATGCAAACATTTATCATAAACACAAAGATATATAATAATAACTATATTTATTATTGCCTCTAGGGCATATCTCCAACAGTTATGCCTTGCTCAGTTCCTGTCAATTGCCCCGCTGTAATTTGTTTACCCTTCATGCCATGTTGTTTATCTAAGGAGAGCACCTCTAGTGAACTATGGACCCCGGTCCAATCTTTACCATTGATACATCTTCCACTGTTACTTGACACCTTCCACACCATACGTTTAATCCTTTATTACAGCAAACTGGTGAGCTTGACAGCCTCACTGATTCGTTGGGGAAAAGTCTTGAGTTTGTGTTGTGCAGGTCTCCATGTTGCCAGCAACACCTTTGAGACGTTTCCTTCCTCCTTCAGGTTCGATAACCTCGGTCTCTACTGAGGGAAACTTGCTGTTGTGCTCATCACACCTTGCTCTTTGGGTTCCAACAAAGTGTCCCACGTCAACGTTGGGTGCACGCATCAGCGAGTTCTGTGGGTATACCCGGAAAGTATATCCCAACAGTAGCCCCCGGAAGTATCCAAGATCAAAAAGTTGGAAAATTCATGTAGCTTGATGCTTTCTTCGGCTTGTAGAATCTTGAAGGGTTCCCGAAAAATCCATTCAATCGTGTAGGATTCTGAGTCTCGTCTGAGTCGGATATAACTTCTTGACTTCAGTCATTTCCATGCTTGATTCAAACTTTATCTGGATTGAAGTGGTGACGTTTGCTTGACAACTTTTCAGGTTCTGTCTTCTCACTCACAAGTATCTTGTCAGCATGAACCAAGGAAACCTTTCAATGCATGCGCGAAGATCGAGGGGGCGGAGGCTTCGCGAGGAAGCCACCTCTCTTTCTCCTATACGTGTGGCGCTAATCGCGTGCACCTAGCACGAATCTTGGCATGGAGATTATTATATTGGGAATTTTTTCTTCTCCCAGATTCATTCCTCGCGGTTCTCATTGTCTCCTCGTACTCCTCGCGTTCTCCTCCTCCGCCGCCCCCACCAAAACACATTTAGCGTCGCCAGTTCTTGACCACCTCCGACGAGATGGTAGAAATTGCATCAATCTCAAGCGCGACAACGTCCTTGGCGGCAGCGGATGACACGAAACTCCAGGGTCTCTAGGTCGCCAACGTGATGGATGATGCAAAGCTCCAGTCTATGGAGGATGAGGGCAGCCTCGCCGCCGGCACGTGGCAGAGTAGCCTCGGTGATCCCACCCCTATGCCCCGCGACAGCGAGCGAGTTCTCTTCGCGATGCACGTCGATCGCAGCCTCAGCCTCCCGCCCTCGGAGTTCGTCACAGAGGTACTCCAACACTATGGCGTTCAGCTTCATAATCTCCCCCCCCCCATTCCTTGCTTGAACTTAACGCTCATGCACCTCTTAGTGAGGGATTTCTTGGCATTAGGCCGAACCTTACTCTTTTCTGATACTATTTTCGTACTCGGAAGAATTCTATTAGTGCTAGAATTCCTTACATTACTGGCATGCTCAGCTTAGTTCTTAGGAGAGACCGAGTCTATCCTAGGATTTTAGCTACTGAGTCGGTTAAAAGATGGGCCGCCACATTCTTTTATCACAAAGATATGTCGGCTCCCAAAAGGACAGAAGGTCTTCCGGTTTTAATCAATGGCGTTGCACCACACAAAGATGCATGGGACGTAGAGGCATTGGAACTTTCTGAAGATTTAGTCATAGCCAAGAGGTGGATTGAGTTTTTGATGAAGCACTAGGGTTTCCGTGGCTCCGACTTGATTCATTGTTGGTTGGATCATCAGATTCAACCAGTGCAGCACCACGACGATCGGCTGATGCACATGGTCACCAGAGAGAGGAAGGACATCATGAAGGTTTGTCCAATGTGCATTTCCACGAAGGACTATAAATCCCTAATGCAACTACTGATCAAGGAGAGGGTGAACAAGAATATCCCCGAGCTCTCCATGCCAATGTTCACAGCTGACAGACCTCTGACTCTGGTAAATATTTCGACTTGAATTTCATTTTAGCTCATCACCTCACCATCTGAATTCGCATGTGTTGACGTCTTTATATTTATCAGCTTAAGGATCTTCGCGAGTCGGAGCTAGCCCCTCTTGAGGGTTATCCTCCAGACAACTGGGAAGCGACAGAGGATGACAAGGTGGAAGAAGTTTCCGGCCCCGTTTCCAAGAAATGCAAGGCCAAGGATGTTGTTATTACCGCTGGCGCACAAGTGTCGCCAGGGGTTAAAAAGTAAATACCTCGTATCTTTCAGTACTCATTTTGTACTTTTCGAGTCCAATCTAACATTTGTGTTTTGTACAACTCGGAGTAAAATCTGTTTTAAAGAGTAAGTCAAGGCGGAGAGCAAGCCGATCAAGTTATTGTGCCAGCAGAAACTTGTGTTGTCACCATCCGTACCCCCTCCAACTCCAACCACTACCCAGACTTCAGCACCGTAGGTTCCTTCCTCTCCATGTGCTAGCACTGTCATCCCCGACACTCCTGCTACCTCGCAAGTTGTGGTTACCACTGGTAGCCCAACTATTGATAAGGGTGAAACCGCTAAGGGTAATGATCCCAGGGATGTGTCGCCATGGAAGTCAGATAAGTTGGTCAGTTTTGTAGCTCCCGGCCTGAAGAGAAAGAAGAAAGAGGAGATTCTCAAGCTGGCCCAAACCTGTCTTGATAAACAAGTCCTAACTTCAGAAGCAGCAAGCCATGAGACAGAGGATGTGAAGTTGGAAGTCCTACTAGAGCAAATCCGAGACCGAGATCAAAAGATCGAAGCCATAGAAATGCCACTGAAGGATGTCACTCCTATCTCCCTTGCCGAGAAGGTCTTCCACAACACGAATATTGGATTCAAGAAGCTGCACTTGGAGCACATTGTAAGTTTTTCCGACTATCGTTTGCAGTATTTATTATCATATCCTCTATCCCCCAAGCATAAAGTCAGATAGAGATCATAGCATAAGATCTGATTTGATGCTTATAGGATGCAAAAGAACGATGTAGTGTAGCCCCCAAGGCTCGTGCTGGAATTTAACTTAGTTAAAGTTGCAGCCCGAGTCTTAGTAGCCATCTGACGGTATTCCGTCTTTAACTTACAGAAGGTTGTATCTTACAACCAGGAACTGCTAAAGAATATATGCAACAAGCGCAAAGAAATCAAAGCTTTGCGTCTTGAAAATTCCAAGTTGCAGATTGAGAAGGATGAGGTAGAAGGTAAAAAAATTCTGACACTCCATCACAGCTATTTTCTTAGTCGAATATTTCTTCTGACTGATATTTTGTCCTTTGCAGAATTGTTGCAACAATCTATCAAGATGGTGGAGGAGGTCGATAACTTCAAGGTCTGCTAGATGGAAAATGAAGAACTTCGTCAGGAGCTAAGCAAGCTAAAGAATAAGCACGAGAAATCCGTGAACAATCTCCTGGATTCGAGTAATCTGGAGACCGAGGGGCTCGAAAAATTGTTGTCCCTCCGTGATAAGGAAATTGGTGAGTTGAAGAAAGACTTTGACAGTCAGAAAGATCTTGCACACGCCACTGAAGCAGAACTGAAGAATCTCTGGGAGGAGCATTCACAGTGGAACCACTTCGTGCTTGGGAATTTTCCTGACATTGTCTTTCCCTTTTTATTTCCGACTTATTTGGTCAGATTTTTTGACTTTCTTATTTCCTAGATCCTCTACATCTTTTTGACTATTCTTCCTTCGAATCTCGTTCCAAGGACATCAAGTCAGTCAGAGATATTCTCTTCGACTTCTGCTAGGTTCTTGAAGAAGCTGGCGAGTCAGTGAAACTTTCTGACTTGGAAAAACTGCCAATACTCGAAATGAGGGACAAAGCGAAGGAGATTCCGAAGCTTATCGAGGACTGGAAGATATCGTACACCAGGACTGCTGCGTAAACTGCCCTCACTATGGTGATGAATCACCATAGCAAGATGCAAATTTGGCACATCACCAAGGGCATCACCAACGAGGATGATGAGGGTGAGCCACAAGACATCAAGGCCATCCAAGAGTCTTGCGCAAGCTATACTTGTCGCGTGGCGGAGATGACGAACTAGATGACGCCATTCTTCCAATCCGTCATTGTGCCTCCTTCTCCTAAGGATCCGGAAGACAGCCTCGTCAAAGACGAAGAAACTTATGAGTCTCCTGAGCAAGATGGCAACGATATCGACTCTAGTGCTCCAAGATTTCCACCACGACCTGAATATGCAGCATAAACATTTGATGCATTATCTTGAAACATTCATATGGTCTGTAATGATGGGTACTATATTTTGTGTTGGTATGTAAGAACTAATGCTTTACTACTTAGATCTTTGTAGATATTTGATGTGTGATCAAAATTTTCTTAAGCACTATGTGTTTACACTTTTCATTTTATCCGGCTCTCTCCCTCGTCCCTTTCATGAGCCGACCAACCTTTAGCACGGAAACTTTGCCGAGCAACGGAGGTCAATTGCTAAACCAGTTTAAACTCGGAAACAAAGCTATATTCTAGTACCAACAATTCATTACTCGGAAAATACCCGTGTCTAAGCAATCAGATAAAAAACTAAAGTATAAACACAAAATGAGATTTACACCCGAAGGTAACATTTTTATAGATTTTCAAAAATCATAACCAGAACAAACATGAGCATAAATTACTTTCAAGCATCCTAGATTTTTGAATTTGACATGCTCTTTTAGAAACAAGATGGTAAAAAACTTCTCAGAAAATTATGAGGTAACCAATACTTTATTCCACTTTGAACATGTACATATGATTATAAGGAAATATAACTAATAATAGAAGGGACGTAGATGTGCAATATTCTATGGACGGTCTAATTCATCCGGGTCTGTGCTACCACCAACTCTCTTTCTCTTCTGAGTATCAGGTCTTTCCTTGATTGGTCTCATATCGGTTAAATAATATGCCTCATTATGAAGAACTATACTAATCATAAAAGGTCCTTCCCAAATTGGGCAAAGTTTGTGTTTTATTTTTTGCATGAGTCAGAGAACCAAATCACCCTTTCTGAAGGCACGATTTTGAAATCTTTGACTATGGTACTTGAATAACTTCTGTTGATAGGTTGTAGATCTCTGCTCAGCAACAACGTAAACTTATTTGATTATATCGAGATCCTCTTGTCAAGAAACTTCGGCATATTCTTCGATATACGCTTTGACTCGAGGAGATTGATGGATTAAATCACTCGGAAGAACTTCTTCTGCACCATAGAGCAAGAAGAAAGGAGTATATCCGGTTGACCTGTTATGAGTTGTTTGTAAGCTCCACATGATAGACGGTAATTTTTTCACCCAAGCCCCCTGCTGCATGATAAAGTGGTGCCTCGAGACGAGGTTAGAGTCCTTGTAAAATGAGATTGTTTGCCCTTTTGACTTGTCCATTGGCTTGTGGATGTGCGACTAATGCAATATCGAGTCGGATCCCTTGATCTTCGTAGAAGTCGGCTAGTTCTCCCATGGAAAAGTTGCTCCCGTTGTCAGTAATGATACTGTGCGGATATCTGAATCGGATGATCAAGTCCTCGACGAACCTTCTGGCTATGGCTCCATTGCAATTTGTTACGGGTTTAGCATCAATCCATTTTGTAAATTTATCCACCATCACTAGTAGATGGGTAAATCCACATTTTGTTGTCCGAAATGGCCCTACCATATCAAGCCCATTAACCGCAAATGGCCATGTAATAGGGATTATTCGCAGCTGATCAGCCAGAATGTGTGCTTGACGGGCGTACTTTTGGCAGTCTTTGCACATTTTGACCAGTTTCTCGGCATCTGCCTTAGCTGTGAGCTAAAAAATCCGTGTTGAAAAGCTTTTGACACTAAGGATATGGCTGCAGCGTGATGACTGCATTCACCTTTTTGGATCTCTTGTAAGATTTCCACTCCTTCTGGAGATATACAACACTGGAAAACCCTAGAAACGCTCCGCTTATAGAGCTCACCACTTATAATTGTGTAGGCTTTTGCTCGTTGGACGATCTGTCGGCCCAGAACTTCATATTTTGGTAAATTTCTGTCTATCAGGAAGTCCAGATAGGGTTGTGCCCAGTTGGGAATCACAGCCAGAACTGCCACTAAAGGTGAGTCGGATTTCGTCAGATAGTCCTCATCAACTCCTGTGATAGAGGGAACTTTTAAGTGCTCTAGAAAAGCACCATTCGGAACTTTTTTACACGCAGAGCCTTTTCTTGATAGAGCATCCGGGAGCCTATTCTTGATGGACGGTGGAGGGCATCCGTGGCGAGCTCACCGGTGGAGCGGCGGCGGCTTCGGGAGCAATGGTGGTGAGCACTCCGGCGTGTTTCCAACGTGGGGAGGTGGTGGATGAGGACCGGGAGAGTGTCGCATGGTCGATGGGGGATCAGTGGGGTCTTTCTCGTCCAGGGGCGACGACAACAGGCGGATGGAGAGCTTCGGATGGCGATGAACTCCGATGGCTTTGCGTGGCGTTTGTGGTCGTCTGCAGTAGGGGAAAGAGGGTCAGGGATATGCGGCCGATCAAGGGGAGGAGACAGGGAAACATCAGGGTGCGGGGTGGCTGCACCGTCGGTGGCGAGGTTGACCTGAGAGCTCTCGGCGGCAGCGGAATGGAAGCTTCCGACAGAGGCTAGGGTTCGGAAGAACGAAAAAAGGGAAAGGATTTATATAGGGGTGGGGTCATGCAGAAGGATCGAGGGGAAACCAAAAACGCGATGGAATCACAGAATTTTGGTTGAGGATTTCCTCCCATGCACGGCTCGATCTCCAGGTTGGAGGTTGAGGACGACGGCGCGGGACCCACTTGCCGGTGGAAGGACAGAGAGTGACTCGCGGGCTCCATCGGTCGAAGAAAAAAACAACCAGAAATGGGGAAGGAAGAGGGTGTGCTCCGGGTGGGCCGGCCTTGGGCTGTTGCTGGCTGCGCGTGCGGGTTGGGCCAGTGGTGCTGGCTAGGCTGCTACTTGTTGGGCGCGCGGCTGTAGGTAGAGGAGGGCTGTCTAGGCTGGTTTGGGCCGGGCGGCTGCCCAGTTAGAGTAGGTTAGGTTTTTTTATTGTTTTATTCTTTTTCCCTTTTAATTTCCTGATTTCTTTTCATATATTTTTCAAATAAACTCCAAATGAGATGATTTTTATGTCCATTTTTTCTAAAAATCTGTAGATCATCATAGTATCAATTTTGTATTATTTTCTCTAGTTTCAATTAGTGGATTTATAAATCCCTTGTATATTCTCTTTGTGGATGCACTTTGGTAATTCAAAAATAGGGGTTTCGAATAGTGTTTTGCAATTCAAAACTTTCATGAATGCAAAGTGACATGTCAATGCGATGCAAATGCAAAACAAAATCTAGTCCCAATTTTAAAAAAACTTGGGATGTGACAGACTAACCCCCTTAAGATGAATCTCGTCCCGAGATTCGGAATGGCTAGCAAGGGCATGGGTGTTGTTGTCGAGGCTAACCCCCTTAAGAAACTGAAATTGGAATATCCAACATCTAATGCTTAATTATGGAATCTTGTGTTAGCTATCAATCCTTTCCAGTGGGTTCTCTTCAACAGATTCTCTAAGTAACTCCATATGTAACTATTCTTATCCTTGGATGCCTCAATATGAATAACACGATGCACCAATATTGAAATATTACGAGTGCGATGCATGAATTAGCGCGAACTTACTAGTCACACGACATGGCTTATTGCGTGCTTTCCCCATGCTCACATGGTTCACAGTTGCCTTCGGGGGTGAATCTGGTTTGGCTTCAGCTTCAATCTTCTTCTCTGGGCAGTTATCAGCATAGTGTCCCATCTTCTTGCACTTGAAGCATTCCACAGTGCTGAGATCTCGATTTCCATTGCGATGATAGCCATTGCCTTCATTGTGGTTGTGTCCATTGCCTCCATGCTTGTGATGTCCAGAATTCCCATTACCCGCATGGTAGGTATGCTTATGGTGTGATCATTGTACTTCCTCTTGAGTCGTTCCACTTGCTTGTGCTTCCCTTCAAGAATTCTAGCCTTGTGCATCATCTTCTGGAAAGTAGGTCAATAGACCACAGACAGTTGAAGTGAGAGGTCATCACTAAGACCATCCAGGAACCTCTCTCTCCTTTTGGCATCAGTGTCAACATCTTCAGGTGCATAGCGCGATAGATTATTGAACTCCTCTATGTATTCTGCCACTGTGCGATTGGTTGACGCAAGTTGCAAAACTCCTTCCTCTTTAGACTCAGGACCGCTAAAGAGACATGGTTGGTCTTGAATCCTTCTTCAAACATGGCCCAAGTAACAATGTCCAGCGGGTGGGTGATCTGAAAAGTATCCCACCAAGAAAAAATTGGTCCCTCCAGTAGGTGAGCAGCAAATCTCACCTTCTCAGCATCAGTGCATCCAGCAGTCACTAAATCTTTGTTCATCGAACATAGCCAGTCAAGAGAAATCATAGGTTCAGGTGCAGTGGAGAACTTCGCTGGCCTTAGTTTCAGAAACCTAGTGAGAGCATCCTCTTGGGGCTTGTTGTTTCCATTGTTGTTGTTGTTGTTGTTGTTGTTGTTTTGGACAACCATGAATTGGGTCATCACCTGTGCTAGCTGTGTCTGTGCTTCTATCAATTGCTCCATCTCAGTGGGTTGGCGGCAGGGAGGCATCTGTTGGGACAACATAGATAAGTTATAGATAGAAATACTAGAGAAGTATTACTACCCATAACTATATGAAGCAAACAATTGGCACACAAGCAAACAATCATTGCAAACAACACTCAAGCCAAAATAGTTTTGTTTATGTTCCAGAAGTTTTTTTAGTGGCATACCATCCACAAAATAGTTTTCCAATGGCTAATATTCATTTGGGAGGTGAACCTACAATCATAAAAGCAATGGACAGAATCTGTCCTGAAACTACAGCAGTGTTCATGAATTTTTTCTGGGCACCTTAAACTCATCAGGAATTTTAGCCAATTTTTGTGCTGGTAGGTTAGGAAGTTTCATATCAGATCCTAACATATGATCTTAATCTGAGTTAACAATTAAAAATGAAAAATTGCGCACTAAAATCTATCAGGCAGAAAGCTGCAGCGAAATTACCACGAATTTTGATCAAAACCTTCATTAACATATTATGGAACCTCACAAAAATATTCTGGAACTTTAAGGTATCAAATAGCACAACCTAAACATAATGAAACAACTATCACACAAGTTCTTTCAATGATAAGTTGCTAGATCTAAACGGAGTCATATCAAAACTATATGGTGGACATCATCTAACTATATTTGATCTTGCATAAGTGTTCATCTACAAGTTTGAACAAGATAAGATTAGAAAAGATAGATAGGATTACAAGAATCTAATAAGTGCAAAATTATGAGTTCATTGCTAGAGAGAGCCTTCCTTCTATATTTCAAAAGAGAAAAGTATGAGAATTGAAATGATAAGATGATATTAGATAGAAGTATAAGAAGAGAATAGATGGAATCAAATAGTGTTTATAATTTCATATGGCTTTCCTATTCCATTGCTATGTCATGATCCTACAGTTAACGCATTGCTCTGATACCATCATGTAACACCCTCGCCTGATAAGGCTGTGTTCATGTGTATAGTGCCAATCCTTGGATCAGTTCACTAGCACACACAGTACAGATGAATACCAAAGAATTTAACAGTGCATCATAAATAACGAATTGATCCATAATTTGCAATTATTACAGTAATGCTTAGCACGCAGGCTAGCTCAAATATTTCAATAGCAAACGGAAGCATAAATATATAGTAGACTCCATCTTCAATTGCCCACAAGCGAACAAACGTTGAGTGGAGTACCGCAACCTAGTCGATCACTCAGAATTAGAATATCCTGCAACATAAAACATAGCAGCCCCGAAGGGTCAATACATGGAATATATGGCAAGTAGCACTAAGTAGGGAGACAATAGACCTAGCATCGACATGCTTATTTGGCTGGTGGAGCTGTGGCTAGCTTACATTTTCCAAACACTTTGTCCTACTTTATTAAACCAATTTGATTCACAACAACCCTTTAAGTTCACCCATCAAGTTTTAGAAATCAAGAAGTAAGGATGAGAGATAATATGTCATAGCATCGATATCAAGCAACTGATTTGTCCGTAACCGGGGACACGGCTAAGCACTTAGTTTTACACCCTGCAGGGGTTTGTACACTTTACCCATGTGACTTGGTCAGCCTAGCTCGTACCACCACACTCATATTGTGTGATAATAGGGAGAAGCCCAAGAAGAGACCGTTCGGGAAGTAGATCCCCAAACCCCACTGCGCACCGGTCCCAACCTACCATTCACTACATCTCTGGCTACGCTGGGTTTGGGCCACCACGACCTACTGAGTCCAACCAGCCATCCATTCTCACCGACACATGGTTGCACACGTAAGCTACTGGAATAAAGACGACTAATCCTTCTCAGTGCTCTGGGCAGCATTCCCCACCGTTATTGACACTCCGATGACTAATCCAGCCACTCCGCCTAGGTAGTTCATTGATATTAAGTTGTTTTAGTAGAACAAAACCTTTACTTTACCAAAGCATGATCCCTTCCTCGTATCTACAGTAATGCTAAGCACATCTACCATACGGAAGCTCAACTACAAAGGATTTCCCTACCACAATATATAGGACATAGCATAGCATAGTAATACCTACATATGTAGCTACGAAAATACACTACACATGCACAAGGGAAAATAGTAGGACAAGTTCATGAATAAAATAGCAACTACTTGCCTTGATAGTTGTTGGAGTCGTTGAAGCACTCGTAGCAATCACACACGTTGCACTCCTCACAATCTATCGAGCAAACAATAGCATACAACATAAACAACCATACAAACATAAACAAATGCACAAATGCATGCATGACAATTTAATAAGTCATAATGGTTGTATTTTGTTCTCTAAATAGTACTGAAATATATGATGCATGCAGGAGATCAATTAATTCAATGGTGTATTTGTTAATAATCATTGATTGCTATTATAGGGGTTTTAATGGTTCTATTGCAATTCCTGTCTTAACTGTTGAGTTAAAAATGTTTCTGGGGTTTAATGGATAGAGGATGTTGTAGAACTTTTCTTATGATTTAAATAGTGTTTAGTGGGTTTGAAATCGTTTAATTAGTTTCTGTTGTCTAAAAATCAAACTAAAATCATATCTATATTCTTCACGGGCTTGTGATTCCAGGGACATATTATTCATATTTTTCGGAGTTGCAGATGATTTAGTATGAATTTATTAACCTAAAAGACCATTAAAAATAATTAAATCATTACAGTAAATATGTATTGCAAAGATTAGATCTAATCTCATATTAATATTCTACACAATTTTCCGAATCTATTGATATATTATTTACTATTTTTGGATCTATGACTCCTTTATTATGATTTTTGCAAGTTTATACAATTTTCTGCAACTTCAATCTTTTTTTCTATTTTCCGGAAATGTCAACGCTGACGCGTGCTGACGCGAAGGACAGCTGGCGCGATCTGGTTCCGGGTACCTCTTTGGTTCTAGAACTGATTCTGGTTGTTGGATCTTACGAAGATCCGACGGTGGAGGGCGTCCATGGCGAGCTCGCCGGTGGAGCGGCGGCGGGCAACGGCGACGGCTTCGGGAGCGACAGTGGTGAGCGCTCCGGCGTGTTTCCAGCGTGGGGAGGTGGCGAACAAGGACCGGGAGAGTGTGGCGTGATCGATGGGGGGATCAGTGGGGTCTTTCTCGTTCAGGGGCAACGACAACAGGCGAATGGAGAGCTTTGGATGGCGATGAACTCCGGCAGCTTCGCATGGCGTTTGTGGTCGTCTGCAGTAGGGGAAAGAGGGTCAGGGATATGCAACCGATCAAGGGGAGGAGACAGGGGAAACATCAAGGCACTGGGTGGCTGCACCGTCGGCGGCGAGGTCGATCTGAGAGCTCTCGGCGGCGGTGGAACAGAAGCTTCCGACATAGGCTAGGGTTCAGAAGAACAAAAAAAAGGAAAAGGATTTATATAGGGGTGGGGTCGTGCAGAAGGATCAAGGGGAAACCGAAAACGCGATGGAATCGCGGAATTTTGGTTGGATATTTCCTCCCGTGCGTGGCTTGATCTCCAGGTTGGAGGTTGAGGACGACGGCACGGGGCCCACATGCCGGTGGAAGGACAGAGAGTGACACGCGGGCTCCACCGCTCGAATAAAAAAACCATAAACGGGAAAGGAAGAGGGTGTGCTCCGGGTGGGCCGGCCTTGGGCCGTTGCTGGCTGCGCGCGGGTTGGGCCGGTGGCGCTGGCTAGGCTGTTGCACGTTGCGTGCGCGGCTGTAGGTAGAGGAGGGTTGGCTGGGCCGCGCGGCTGCCTAGTTAGAGTAGGTTAGCTTTTTTATTGTTTTATTCTTTTCCCTTTTCATTTCCTAATTTCTTTTCATATATTTTTCAAATAAAATCCAAATGAGATGATTTTTATGTCCAAATTTTTCTAAAAATCTGTAGATCATCATAGGATCAATTTTGTATTATTTTCTCTAGTTTCAATTAGTGCATTTAGAAATCCCTTGTATATTCTCTTTGTGGATGCACTTTAGTAATTCAAAAATAGGGGTTTTGAATAGTCTTTTGCAATTCAAAACTTTCATGAATGCAAAATGACATGTCAATGCAATGCAAATGCAATTTTTATCTAGTCCCAATTTTAAAAAAAACTTGGGAGGTGACATTATGTAATAAGTTGGACGCTGTACTGGATATGCGTGATCTTCCTCCTTGCGCTCCATTGATGTTACAACACTCATGACTTTGTTTGTCGCTGTAATGTAGAGTAACATAGGCTCATGTGGCTGTGGTGTGGCAAGGATTGGTGGATTGGAAAGTAGATATTTCATACTTTGTAGGGCTGTTGGGGACATGTTAAATGGGTGTCACCATTGCCTGGTGGACCATAGTTGGTAGAAAGGCCCATGGACTTCTGGGTGGCCCAGTTATAAGGATCCAAAAGGGAGGCCCATGCCGGATGAAGGAAGGATACGGTGGAGTCACCGACATACCCGGAGACTTGGAGTGCAAGACACATTAGACTAATTGTATACTGTGTAGGACTCTGTAACCTGTCCGTCTAGAACTTTCCATGTAACTCATATCGTGCATAGCGAACCGATCCCTGTAACCCGACATATTGCTGTTATAGTGTTTTATAGCAGGAGTAGGATTCCACCATCGTCGTGGGACCTGAACCTGGGTAAGCTGTGTTACCTCGTACCCACCAACCTTCCACCTTACCCCACATATCTAAACACGCTCTGTGATGACCCCTCCATGGCGTACTCGTCGGCAATACCACGACAGTTGGCTCCCACCGTGGGGCAAGAGGCGCTTCAGGCTCTACAACGGGCGAGGTCCAAGATCTTCGTGGGAATTGACGAAACCATAGACATTGGTCGAGTTCTGTTCTCTGGCAACATTCCGATCTTCCCTCCCGACGAGTTCTGGATCCCGGCGAAGACGAACCCCACCCGCTGCTCGATCGTTCTAATCGGGGACATCCACCTCTTCTTTGTCGAAACCGACTCGGGCACTAGTTCCTTGGAAGTCGGAGGATCGTCAAGGCCCACATGGACCGCCTACGGGCATGATACGTTAGCGGAAGGATCAAAGTCGGATCTCTCTTTTAAGTTTGCCGACTTAGATCGGAAAAATTCAAGGCCCACCCAAACTGCCCCTGTGTAGGAAATAATGGTGGAAGATCGCTGCAAATACGCCGGCTTCGCCCATGCGTTTGGAAAGGAGAGATCACACTTCGTCGGCGTGGTGACTATCTTCGATCTGGCGCGATGCGTCCAGAGAGAGGGTGAAATCCCCCGCGATTACCTCGCAAGATGGCTCCAAATATGAGCCGACTTGGAGAATTACCCCGATGATGATGCTATTTATCACTTTGTGGAAGGGCTGGACCACGACACACTTCTACGGCATACGCTAAGGCGATAGTAGGCCACGGGTCTCCTCACTTTCGAGGGCATGATTGGCACTGTCAACAGTTACGCGGCCGCTGATGCAGCTGCCCAGGTAGAGCTCGTCGCCATACCCGGGCCACCGTCGCCATAGCCACCGCCTCCAGCCAACAACCCTGTTGCCTCAGCATCATCCTCTGTCGTCGAGGAGGCCCCCGCACCCTCTGACTCTGTTCTGGACACGCTCTACACCGACATTAGCATGGACTCGGAGGAGATGGATATCAACCTAGAGGAGCTCGACTCAGCCATGAAAGAGATAGAGGAGGAGATCAAGCATGACGAGCAGGCCGATAAGGCCGTCACATCCCGACAGGTGTTTGTCACCATTGGGAGTGCGATGGAAGAAGATCAAACTGGACAAGCTCCGCCTAAGCCGCTGGACAAGGGGAAGGGACCAGCCGATGCCGTCGACAATGATCGCGCAAAGGCCATGCCTCCTTCGGCTATCCCAGTGCAGCAGCCGTAGGAACTCCACACCTGTCTTAGTAACGCCAACACCGTAAATCTGCCGCCACCAGCATCTATGTCTACGGCCGTCCAAGTCACTCACGTCGATAGAGTGATGTATGAAAATTTGCTCGTCGAGCCTATGACTGCGGCCCATATACAAAATGTAGTCCATCTTGACGAGAAGTGCCAACAGCTGCTGGAGGAAGCCCAGGCCATCGCGTAGCAAGATGCAAAGTTAGATCGAGATCTGGCCAAGGCACAAAAATTGATTGAGACGGCTAGAGCACTAGAGGCCGAGTACAAGACTCTGCTCAAGCATCAGATGCTAAGAAAGCTCCAGCTCATGTTGTCAACGACCCCGGCATACGACGCAACTTGGGGTGGGCTCCCTCGAAGCCGGCACAAGCCAAGCCATACATTGACAGTGAGGGAAGGCAAGCTATGCCCACACCTATCCTCAATTTGGCCATCGCCAAGACCCTACTGGAGTAGGATAGATCACCCGCGGCTGTGGAACAGGTCTATGACCTTGTCTCCAAGGCTGCCAAATAGTAGGAAATGCCACCTCTCAAAGGCTTGAGTCTGATCCAGCATATTGCCAGTCTAGCAACCCCAAGTGTCCAATGGAAAGATCTCCTCACGATGTCGGGTCCCAGACGGGTTCGTCAGAATGAAGACGGAGGGATGCGCGCAACAGGAAGGACGCTATCCCCATATCCTCCGACCATGGAGGCAAAGCTCACCCTCGTCGCCCATCTCCATCGCCCCGGTCCCCCCGACATCACGAAGACCCAAAATCTTACCACCGTACGAGCATGCCTCCGCCTAGATGCCCTCAGGGCGGTGTCATCATTCGCGACAACACGGAGCAGCCTCGTCATGGCGGGGAGCGCATTGGCAATCAAGGACACAAGAGCATGTCGCACCATGACCCTCCGCGTCCAACAAGCAACTGCGACAGGCGTGAGGAGTCGCAGGAGGGGAACATCAAGAAGGATAACCCACCGCCACCTCCGCCTCCGTCGCCCCCTAGCAGCCCTTCCCCTGATGGCAAGAAGAAACAAGCAAACCTAGAGCCATACGACGCGTGCTCACATTTGGACAAGATTCAAGAGGCCCGGGAAGGACAGTACCTAGGACCATGTTTCATTGAACCCGTGATACGTACCGCAACTTACCCCAAGGGTTTCCGGATTGACAAGACGATCAAGCCCTATGACGGCACCACCAAGCCAGCTACATGGTTGTAGGATTACGGCAACGCGGTCGAGATTGCTGGGGGAACCCTAACGTTGCCGTCAAGTACCTCCCATTGATATTGACGGGAACAACCCGCCAATGGATCGACGACTTGCCAGAAAAGTCCATATGCAATTGGTTGGACATGCAAAACGTGTTCACCAAGAATTTCGAGGGTACGTACAAACGTCCCCGCACTGTTAGCGATTTACAGCGGTGCGTCCAGGAGAAGGACGAGACATCTCGAGCCTACCTCTCCTGCTGGCTATATATGAAGAATTCCTACGCGGGAGTGCATGATCAGACCGCTATGGCCACCTACATCGATGGCTTGGAAAAGGGCACTTTGCTCCGACATAAGTTGAAGCGCCTACAAGACAATCACATGCTGGATCTCAATCAGATGATCTCCCTGGCTAGTGAGTTCGCAGCTGCCGACGATGATGCTCGTGGCTCTTTGCCAGCAATTTCCGTCCCAACCCAAGCTAAGAGGAACAACAACACTAAGCGGAAGAGTCCGCTAGAAGAAAAGCCAACCTCCGACATGGTTGCAATGACGTTTGCAGGAAGAGGTGATGGCGGGCAATGCGGCCGAGGACGGGGGCTGGTCGTGGGCAGCAGCGCGGTATTGAAACTATCCCGATAGCGCCCCATGTTCCCCAAACATATGAGGAATATCGTGATATTCCATGCCTCGTACACCTGGAAACCAATGGCAAAGCTACCCACACCAACCACCATTGCAAGTTCATCAACGATCTCAAAGAAGACCCGGAGTCCGGCTACAAACGAAGCCAGAAGAATCGACCGCGAGGCAAGGGCAAGGGAAGAAGAAGGAAGAGAATTCCAAGGATTCAAGTGACATGGACGAGGACGTTAACCCCAAGCACGCCGATGATACGTCGGAAACATATCTATAATTTTTGATGCTCCCGGTCCAATCTTTACCATTGATACATCTTCCACTGTTACTTGTTTACTTGCTAAAAACCACCATTACCTTCCACACCATACGTTTAATCCTTTGTTATAGCAACCGGTGAGATTGACAACCTCACAGTTAGTTGGGTCAAAGTCTTGAGTTTGTGTTGTGCAGGTCTCCGCGTTGCTTGCAACACCTGTGTGACATTTCCTTCCTCCTACTGGTTCGATAACCTCGGTTTCTTATTGAGGGAAGACTTGCTGCTGTGATGCTTCACACCTTGCTCTTGGGGTTCCCAACAGACTCCACATCAAGCACCAAGTTCTCTGGCGCCATCAAGGAGTCATCAACAAGTTTTCTGGCGCCGTTGTCAGGGAGGCTAAGGCCGTCTTCACTAGAGGAGTCCTTCACTTCCTTTCTCTTTACTTTGTTTTTAGTTTTCTTTGTTTCTTTTGCTTGGTTTTGTTTGGCTCTTTTTTAAAACACAAAAAAATTAGTTCCTGCTCTAGTTGCTGGTCTGTTGTTGCCTTGCTTGGCCATGCTTTTTTATCAATGGATGGTTTCTTTGAAACTAGTTCTTATTGGAAATGTGGGTTCATGGAAGAACAAAATTGTTATTATAAGGAACACCGTTGTCACAAAAAGGGAAACACTTATGGGAAAAAATTGATAAGTTGAATACTATTGCTAGAGATGTGTGCTCTACTTATTGCTTTGATAAATGGATGGTTACTTTCTATCAATGGATGGTTACTTATTTCTTTGATAAATCTTGTTTCTGCAGGAGGTATAAACACCTTCCTTTTCAATGTGAGTATAATGATAATGTTACCATATCCTCTTATGTTAAAGGAAATTATGACTTTTATGATGTGGAACAAATTGAAGAATTTATTGCCTTCAAGGGTGCATTTGAACTTGCTAGTTTGCTTGAAAATACTGATGATGCACCTTATGAATGTGAGGTTTATGAGATACTTAAAATTTTCTTTGATAATTACAAGGAAGCAAATGGCTATATTTTTGAATATTTTAATAGGCGTTTTCCACAAATGGAAGAGACTAATGCCTTGCAAGAGCCTATGTAAGAAGAAATTGTTGAAATTTGAAGCTCATTAGATTAAAAAGAGGGGGAGAGTGATGAACAAAAGGAGGAAGAATGGATCTACCCATTCCTACCTTCTAATGAGAGTAACTCTTTATCCCTTACATTATTTGATTGTCCCCCATGCTTACCGAAGGAGGATGAATGTTATGTTCCTATGGACCCTTTTGAAATATCTACTTTGGATAAAACCTGTGAAGGTTTTAATCCCACTATTTTTGAGCTTGATAAAAATTATGGGTTTGTAGATCTTGAAAATCATGCTTTATGTGATATCTATATTGTTGAGTTTATTCGTGATGCTACTGAAAATTATTATGACAGAGGAAAGTATGGTTGTAGAAGTTTTCATGGTACTGAAACACCTCTCTATGTGCTGAAAGTTTTGAAGTTGCTCTTGTTTCATCTTCCTATGCATGTCACTTTGTTCTTTGTGAATTTATTTGCATACAATATTCTTATGCATAAGAAGTAGGTTAGACTTAAATGTGTTTTGAATTTCCTTCTTGATGCTCTCTTTGACTTCAATTCATGATTCTTATGTGAGCATCTTCTCAAGCTTTCATGCCTAACTTAAAGGCGTTAAAGAAAAGTACTTGTTGGGAGATAAACCCAAGAGTTTCCTTGAGTTTTGGAAGTTATTACTTCATAATATCTCTCCTTATCCTTTTTGTTTGCTTTTTGTGCCAAGAATGACCACTTATGAGAGGGAAGTAAGATTTGGGGAGTTGCTGTACCGAAACAGATTTCTATCCTCCACCAAAAAAAATCGTGAGGAGTCTCTGTAACTCGGATTGAGCTGAAAATTTATGAATAAATCCCCCAGTATGTTAGTTCAACACTTTTTTATTTGAGCAACAGAAGATGTTCGAAAAAATCGATTTCTACCTGCTGGTCTGTTTTGACAGATTTCTGCCATTATTTGCATTTCCTTCTTATTGATTCCTTTTTGAGTTCTCTTTAGGTGAATTGAGCTTTTTAAAGGAGTTACTACAGTATCTTGTGTTTTTAATGAAAATCCTTGCTATTCCAAAGCTTTTCCAGAGGTATAATATCTTTTGAATAAGCTAATGTTGCTAATGAAGATTGTGTGAAGTTTTGTATGAAGGAAAAATTTCAGGTGTAGAGAGAGAATGATGTAATGAGATTAAGAATGGACAACGACTCAAGCTTGGGGATGCCACCCCGGTGTCACCCCAAGAAATATCCAAGAGGTTCAAGCGTCAAAGTTTGGGGATGCCCAAGGCATCCCCTTCATCAATAAAAAGCTCAGGTCTATCTAGACACTTCGTTTTTATTGTTTCATGCATAGTTGTGTTGTTCTTGGAGCGTCTTAGTTTTTGTTTGGTTTGCTTAGTTTTTTTAGTTTGCTTGAATAAAGTAGTTTGGACCCCCGTTTATCGTTGTGTTGTTTGCAATTAAGTTGCTTGGTGTTGGAAAGGAGTAGTAAGTTCTTGCTTGTAAATGCAAGAGGAGCTGGCAATGACTGTGACTTAGACTTTAGCATGACATGCTAGGTGTTGTTTTAACCTTATTCTTAGTGATTATTGCTATAGCATGTCTTGTTCCAAACAATTGGGATTGTTTAGTGAGCCTTGAAGAAATTATGCGTTGTTTTAGCATGCAAAAGCATAGTATAGTGGTATTCTCCTTTGATGTTTTGCTTGGGTTGACTTGTCACATGCTCACACCATGTTATGACTACGAACAAGTCATCATAGCCTCTATGATCATTTAGTCCTTGACTTGTAGTACCACTCTTTGCTTTGATTAGTAATTCTTTGTTGCACTGCATGATTATGGCCATTATTGCTCTCTTATTTGGTTGCTCCCAGTCTTTTGCTAGCCTCCACTTGTATGAGTAAGCTCTACTCATGCTTCCAACTCCCAAGAAACCAAGTTATTCCAAAGTGTCCACTATAAACTCCTATTCATGGTTTGTTATGCCATTCCAAAGTATATTCTTGTTTTCAGCTATCTTCCAATTAAAAACTATTTTGTTATGTGAAAACTTAGTGATTAAATCCCTCACAAACTTGATGGCACACTTTATATTCTTTGCCCCTAATAAACTTGAACCATTGTGTCTTCTATGTTGTATATGCTTTCACTTATACGTTGGAATTAGCAGAACCGTGTTGTCACAGGGAACGTTTTCAACATTGCACTTGTACTTTGTACTCAGTTGATATCATGCTCTTTTGTTTATGGATGTCACCAGTGTGAAATAAAAAGGGAACTTGTAAGTCCATGGAGTTTGTATTTTGTGTTAGAGAAACGCCTGGGCCGCTAGCCTAAGCCATGCCTAATCATGGTGGAAACAGTCAGAATCACCATAGTGACATCTAGGAAGCATTCTTCTTATAAAAAAGAGATTGAGAAAAAGAGACACATATGAGAAAAGAGGAAAATAGAGAAAAAAACACCATATTCCCATGGTAAATAAGAAGAATGCTGAGATGCTCATTGTCTGCTTGCCTTGCCATTTTGGTTATGGGATAGCTCCTGTACCATGTGCAAGGGGTACCCCGTTGGCGATTCTCTATGATATGCAAATACTTACAATGACAAGAACTTACCGGTGACTGAAGTTGAGTAGCATGAGGTGTGGCCCTCGTATTAAAGGGACTTGAGATTGCCAACTTATACTTCGTCAAGCATATACTCCATCTTTGTTCACTTTAACCTTAATCACTTCAAGATGCTTATGATAGGGGCAATGAGGGCTGAAAGCTAACAAGTACCATAATTTTTGGAAGCTCTTTTTGAAACTTGAAATCCCTGCTTCCTTTATAAAAGGCTTTTCTTCCACTATTATTATTTGAGTCTCCACCTTCTACCTTTAGGCACCATTAAGAGAGCATAGTTGTCATTCTGTGTGCAGTGTTCCAAAGCTTATTGATTGATGCATATTGTGATATTACTTGTGCTTGTGCTACTTGTTTCTAGTCACCCTTGTGAACTTTGAAGGTGTCCTATGCATCTATTTGCTACTCTATGAGGGAAAAGCTGAATGACACTATGCCATGTTTTCTGTATGTGAAACAAATAAACATTTTTCAATGCATGTTATTGATGATCTTTGTTTGTAGCTTGTCATGTTGCATGCATATTTACTATGTCATATTGTTAGAACTCAATCTTTCATGCACATGTTTAGAGTTCTTTGATCCCAGCTTTCAATGCTTGCAAATGGTTAGATCTTCATTGTGAGGGTGCATGCCACCTCAAAAATTATTCTTTTATCACTTACCTACTCGAGGACGAGCAGGAGTTAAGCTTGGGGATGCTTGATACGTCGGAAACGTATCTATAATTTTTGATGCTCCATGCTTGTTTAGTATCCAATTTGCTTTGCTTTGCTTTGTCTACACTTTGAGGTGCTCTTTACATGTTTTCTGGTACTAACCTATTAACAAGTTGACACAGTGCCAGTTGCCTGTTTTCTGCTGTTTTTGGTTCCAGAAAAGCTAGTAAAGAAATATTCTCGGAATTGGACGGGAGAAACATCAAAGTCAATTACTTTTTGTGGGGAACAAGAAGTCCAGAGGGGAGACGGAGAGGCGTGCCAGGGTAGCCACACCCCCTAGGCGCGGGTGGGCCCTGTCCCGCGCCTAGGCAGGGTGTGGGCCCCCTGGCCACCGCCTCGGCCTCCCCCTTCGCCTATAAGAAGCCCGATGCAGAAACCCTAAGTACCCGATCAATATTCCACGAAACCTTCTGTAGCCGCTGCCACTGTCATCCCTAGATCGGGGGGATCTGAAGTTCTTCCCGGAACCCTGCCGGAGGGGAGATGATCCTGGAGGCCTTCTCTCCGGTATGATGCGTGTGTAGTTCCACTTTGGACTATGGGTCCATGTAGTAGCTAGATGGTTGTATCTCCTCCTTTGTGCTTTCATGTATAGATCTTGTGAGCTCCATTCATGATTAAGATCTAATCTATTTGTAATCATGCATGCTATGTTTGCGGGGATCCGATGGATATTGAGATTATTATGTTGGTTTGATTAATGGTTTTGTCTTTATGATTCTATCATGTCTGTGTTGTTTGTGATATTGCATGCTCTCCGTTGTTAGTAGCTATCTTGGCCAATTAGTTGCTAGTGACTCCAAGAGGGGGTATTTATGCTCGATAGTGGGTTCATGCCTGTAGTTTCCAAAGGAAGTGACATAAATCTCTTCGGTTGTAGATGTGTTGTTGCTACTAGGGAGAAAACAACTGTCTCTTGTTCATGGAACATGTGGACTGTTTACCTTACACACTTTGCGTAAAGCAGTTGTCTGTTGCTTGCAACTTAATACTGGAGGGGGTTCGGATGATAACCTGAAGGTGGACTTATAGTCATAGATGCAGTTGGATGGCTGTCTATTTATCTTGTTGTATTGCCCAATGGAATATCATAGGATCTTTCTGACTAGTAATTGCATTGTTATGCCTTGCTTAGTTCCTATCAATTGCCCTACTATAATTTGTTTACCCTTCATGCCATGTTGTTTATCTAAGGAGAGCACCTCTAGTGAACTATGGACCCCGGTCCAATCTTTACCATTGATACATCTTCCACTGTTACTTGTTTACTTGCTGCAAACCACCATTACCTTCCTCACCATACGTTTAATCCTTTGTTACAACAACCAGTGAGATTGATAACCTCACTGTTAGTTGGGGAATAGTCTTGAGTTTGTGTTGTGCAGGTATCCATGTTGCTTGCAACACCTGTGTGACGTTTCCTTCCTCCTACTGGTTCGATGACCTCGGTTTCTTACTAAGGGAAGACTTGATGTTGTGCTGCTTCACACCTTGCTCTTGGGGTTCCCAACAGACTCCACGGCAAGCACTAAGTTATCTGGCGCCTTCAAGGAGTCATCAGCCGACAAGGGCGATGGCAAAGGCAAGAACCCCTTTGAGAAGAAGGCCCCCGTCTACCATACTTTCCTTGGCACCCCAATTGTCCCGGCATAGAAGACCTCCCTAAGGATTCTGATGGCCACCCTACCCCCATTTCCCTAGTACCTACGCTGGTCGGAAGTTCCAATCACATGGGACATGAAGGATCACCCTGACCTTGTTCCAATGGAGAACAAATACGCCATGGTCATTAACCCCTTGATTGACCACAATGAGTTCACCAAATGCATGGTGGATAGTGGAAGCAGCATCAACATTTTGTACTTGGATACACTACACAAGATGAACTTTATGGAGACCAACCTAAGGCAGACCAGCACCATGTTCCATGGTGTAGTTCCTGGCCGGAAGGCTTGGTCCCTTGGGTGCATCACGCTTCCAGTCGCTTTTAGCGATGTTAACAATTACCGCCAAGAATGCATGACCTTTGAAGTGGTCCCGTTCAAAAGCGTGTACCACATCATATTCGGACGCGATATCTTCCACTCCTTCATGGCCAAGCCATTCTTCGTCTACAACAAGCTCAAGATACCCATACCAAATGGTGCCATCATCGTATCTGAAAGCTTTTCAAAGGCAAGGGACTGCGAGATTGGAGAAGCAGCCTTTGCAGAAGTTGTCCTCTACAACAAAGAATTCAAGGAGATCCAGAGCAAGGTCGACGCCTCGAAGATGCCGACATCAAAGAAGCAGATTTCTGACTCTGATCCCGCCTTCAAGGCCGCCATCAAGACCAAGTCGGTGAAACTTGTGGTAGGCGATGCCTCCAAGGTCACTGCCATTGGGACGAACCTGGATCCCAAATAGGAAAGTGTGTGTTGGCGTGTTATTGACGCCTTGTTGGGAGACCCCAAGAGCAAGGTGTGATGAGCACAGCAACAAGTTTTCCCTTAGTAAGAAACCGAGGTTATCGAACCAGTAGGAGGAAGGAAACGACTCAAAGGTGTTGCTAGCAACTTGGAGACCTGCACAACACAAACTCAAGACTTTGCCCCAACGAACAGTGAGGTTGTCAATCTCACTGGTTTGTTGTAACAAAGGACTAACTGTATGGTGTGGAAGTTAATAGTGGTTTGCAGGAAGTAAACAATAACGGTGGAAGGTGTATCAATGGTAAAGATTGGACCGGGGTCCATAGTTCACTAGAGGTGTTATTCTTAATATAAACAAACATGGCATGCTGGGTAAACAAATTACAGCAGGGCAATTGACAGGATTGAGCAAGGCATAACAATGCAATACTAGACATTCATGATCCTATGAGATTCGATTGGGCAATACAACAAGATACATAGATCGCCATCCAACTACATCTATGACTAGAAATCCACCTTTAGGTTATTATCTGAACCCCCTCCAGTATTAAGTTGCAAGCAACAGATAACTGCTTTAAGCAAAGTGTGTAAGGTAAACAATCCACTTGTTCCATGAACAAGAGACCATTGTTTTCTCCCTAGTGGCAACAACACATCTACAACCTTAGAGATTTCTTTCACTTCCCTTAGATTAAATAGAAGCATGAACCCACTATCTAGCATAAATACCCCCTCTTGGATTCACTGGCATCTACTTGGCCAATATATCTACTAGAAACGGAGAGCATGCAAGATCACAAACAACACAGACATGATAGAATCAATAAGACAAAACCATTAATCAATCTGACATAGTAATCTCAATATCCATCGGATCCCCGCAAACACAACATGCATGATTACAAATAGATGATATTGATCATGAACGGAGCTCACAAGATCTAAACATGATAGCACAAAGTAGGATATACAACCATATAGCTACTACATGGACCTGTAGTCCAAGGTGGAACTACTCACGCTTCATACCGGAGGCTGGCATGATGAAGAAGAAAGGCTCCGGGATGATCTCCCCTCCGGCAGGGTGCCGGGAAGAGCTTCAGATCCCCCGATCTAGGCTACAGACGGTTTCGTGGAATATTGATCGGGTCCTTAGGGTTTATGCATCGGGGGGTCTTTATAGGCGAAGAGGCAAGGCAGGTGGGCCGCCAAGGTGGTCACACCCCCCAGGCGCGGCTAACCCTAGCCCGCACCGCCAGGGGGTGTGGCCCCTGGTGCCTCCCCTCCGTCTCGTACTCTGTCTCTGTGTTCCCCATGGTAAAATATTGACTTTGGCTTTTGTCCCGTCCAATTACGAGAATATTGATTTTCTGTCTTTCTAGAACCAAAAACAGAAGAAAACAGGCAATTGGCACTGTGGCATCTTGTTAATAGGTTAGTACCGGAAAACATATAAAAATACCTCAAAGTGTAGACAAAGCAAAGCAAAGTAGATACTAAACAAGCATGGAACATCAAAAATTATAGATACGTTCCCGACGTATCAAGCATCCCCAAGCTTATCTCCTACTCGTCCTCGAGTAGGTAAGTGATAAAAAGAATAATTTTTTGAGGTGACATGCACCATCAAAATCAAGATCAAACCATTTGCAAGCATTGAAAGCTGGGATCAAAGAACTCTAAACATGAGCATGAAAGATGGAATTCTAACAGTAAGACATAGCAACTATGCATGCAACATGAAAGGCTATAAACAAAGATCATGAATAACATGAATTGATGAACGTTTGTTTGTTTCACATATAGAAAACATGGCATAGTGGCATTCATCTTGTCCCTCATGGAGTAGCAAATAGATGCATCAGACACCTTCAGAGTTCATAAGAGTGACTAGATACAAATAGCACAAGAACAAGTAATATCAACAATATGCATCAATCAATAAGTTTTGGGACAATGCACATAGAACTAAGAATGGCAACTATGCTCTCTTAACTGGTGCCTAAAGGTAGAAGGTGGAGACTCAATATAATAGTGGAAGAAAGGCCCTTCATAAGGGAAGCAGGGATTTCAAGTTTCAAAAAGAGCTTCCAAAAATTATGGTACTTGTTAGCTTTCAGCTCTCATTGCCCCTATCATAAGCATCTTGATGTGATTAAGGTTAAAGTGAACAAACTATGGAGTATATGCTTGACAAAGTATAAGTTGGCAATTGATACGTACAATTTGCATCACCATTCTATATCATAATTTGCCTCTATTCATTGATATATGTCTTATTATGAGGTATTACTTATGTCTTTTCCACTGTTTTTGCATGTTGGATGATTCTTGGAGGATGAACTGCCGGAGTCTGGATTCTGATAGAAAAGGAGGTGTTTTGATGCAATTTCACGAAGATCAGAAAAATACCATAAAATATAGGAAAATTATATTTTCCCAGAAGACAGAGGAAGCCAGAAGGGAAGGCGAAGAAGGGCCACAGGGGGTCCACACCCCCTAGGAGCGAGCCCACCTTGCCCCGTGCCTAGGCAGGTGTGGCCCACCTGCCTGGCCTCCGAATCCGCCCTCTCGCCAATAACTTCCTCACAGAACCCTAACACCAGGGGAGTGACCACAGATAGATTTCCACCGCCTCTACGGGGCGGAAAACATCGAGAGAGAAAGATCTCTCCGGCAGACAGATTTCTGCCAGGGAAATTCCTTCCTGGAGAGGGGATATCGTCGCCATCAACACCGTCATCAAGCTAGGCTTCATCAGGATCATCATCATCATCCACACCATCATCTCCACCAGCACCATCATCACCACTCCGTACCGGTGTAACAATTGTGTTGGATATTGCTTTAGTTCTTAGGGGAAACTTTCCTGGTGTTATTTACTATTGTAGTTGATGCTTGTGAGTGGAACCATTGGATTATTGTTTATGTTCAGATTGTTATTCATCACCATATCATCTTTGATCTTGATCCATATGATGTCTTCTGAGTAGTTCGTCTAGTTCTTGAGGACATGGGAGAAGTCATGTTATTATTAGTGGATCTGTGTTGAGTTATTATTCAATGGTTTAGTATTTAAGTTGTGGTGCTATTCTTCTAGTGGTGTCATGTGAACGTCGACTACATGATACTTCACCATTTATGGGACTAGGGGAATGCATTGTGTATTTGGATACTAATTGTGGGGTTGCCGGAGTGACAGAAACCTGAACCCCCATTAGGACACCATTGCATAAGGGAGCGTAGGATCTCAGAGTTTAAGGTTGTGGTTAGGTTTATATCTTAATTACTTTCCTGTAGTTGTGGATGCTTGCAGGGGGTTTAATCACAAGTATGTATTAGTACAAGTAAGGTTGGTACATTAGCACAGGTTCACCCACACAACAGTTACAACACCAAAGAAGAATACTCAACTATTTGAAGCGAAAGCACTTGGCAGAATTCCCATGTGTCCTCGAGAACGTTTGGTCTTTATAAGTATTTCCACCGGCTTGTCCTTTGCTAAGAAAGGATTGGGCCACTTGCTGCGTTTGTTCGTTGTCTTTATTACTTGCTCTTTGTTTTGTTGCCTTATCAGAAAACCCCTAAAAATCCGTTTGCTAAGTATTTACAGAGAGTTCCTGCTCCATACCACTAGTCAACATCTTCTGCTCCTTGTTGGGATCGACACTCCTATTTATCAAAAGTACTGCGATACACCCCCTATAATTGTGGGTCATCAAGACTATTTTCTGGCGCCGTTGTCAGGGAGTGAAGCGCTATTGAAGAGTGGAACTAGTGAAGAAAACTTCTACTGCGTGTATTGCTTTTTGTTACTGCTTGTTACTCTATTTCCAATATGGATAACCCACTTGGTTTTCTGTTTGGGAAAACTACTGCCACTGCTAGGGTAGTAGATGAACCACCTCCTGTTGAGATAGATCCTTTTAAGATACCTACAAGTATTATTGATCGTGTTATGGATAATTATAATTTTGGGGATGGAACTGTCCATCCTGGTGATCACTTGCTTTTTATCCATAAATTATGCGGGTTTTTAAGTGTAAACAGGTGAAGAATAAGTTACTCTCCATATCCTTGAAAGGGAGAGCTGAAGAATGGTATAAGCTTCTGAAGAATGGACAATCCATGGAATGGGAGGAAATGGCTTCTCTCTTTTATTCTAAATTCTATCCTCCCAGTGAGATCCATAAGGATAGAAATCTGATATATAACTTTTGTCCTCGTGATGGAGAGAGTACAGCTCAAGCTTGGGGGAGATTGAATTTACTAATGCTTAAATTTCCTATTCATGAACTCCCTAACAATATCATTATAAATAACTTTTATGCTAGGCTTTTCTTCATGATAAATATTTACTAGATGCTTCTTGTGCTGGATCATTCACACGTATGAAGGAAGAAGCTAAATGGGATTTACTAGATCGTATTCAAGAGAACACTGAAGCTTGGTAGAATGACAAAGGAAGAAAGTCAGGTATAAACTATGTTTATGAATGCATTAAATCTTTTATGGGAACTGATGACTTCCGTGATATTAGCAATGAGTTTGGTCTTGATTCCCAAAGTATTGCCAACTGTTTTAAGGCCTTTGCCTCTTACATAGAAATTCCCAAAAAGAAGTGGAATAAGTACCATGCACCTTATAAAGATGTTGTTAGTCATGTTCCTGTTAGAAGCACTGAAGTTTGTACTACTAATCATATTGTGCCTGAACCTTATGTTGAGAAAATACCTTTTCCAGCTAAGGTAAAGGAGTATTCTATGATGATTAGTGCAGGTAATAAAGGTACTAAGAAAACTGTGAAGCCTGATAAGCAATTTAATATTGAACCTGTGGTAGCTATTGTGAAAGATCTTGACGCTAGAAATATAGAGTATGAGCACATTGTCTTCTGTGAAGACGCTTCTAATATTGTCTCTCATCCTAGTAAGACTAGAAAATCTAGTGTTCCTGTGATTTCTGTTAAAATTGGTGATTGCTACTATGGTTTATGTGATATTGGTGCTAGTTCTAGTGCTATTCCTTATGAGATTTACAGGGAAATTATGCATGAAATTGGTCCTTGTGACCTTGAGGAAATTGATGTGGTTATTCATCTTGCAAATAGGGAAACCATATGCCCTATTGGTATTGTAAGAGATGTGGAGGTTCTCTGTGGTAAGATTAAGTATCATGCTGATTTTCTAGTGCTTAATTCAGCAGCTAGTAAAACTTGTCCTATCATTTTTGGTAGAACTTTCTTGAACACTTGTGGAGATATTATAGATTGTAAGAAGGAGAAAGTTTTAACTAAGTTTGATGGAGATTCTTATGAGTATAACTTTTCCAAATTTGCTAAAGCTCCTTGTGAAAACAGCTTGCCTAATAAAGATTTCAGGATGGAACAACTTGCTTCTATTGATCCAGTTTATGACCTTGGACCTCTTTTTGGTGATTGTAAGTATGCTCATTCTTATGATAGAGTTGTTTCCTTTGATGGTTATATTGTCAAAATTATTCAAAGTGCTACCGAAAGTTATTTTGAGAGAGGGAAACATGGTTTTATGCATCTCAATAATGTTAAGTTTCCCCGTTTTATGTTGAAAGCTTTGAAGTTGCATTTGTTTTGTCTTCCTATGCTGGTGGATTTTTGTTTCAATAATTCGTTTTCTCATGATACCCCCATGCATAGGAAGTGGGTTAGACTCAAGTGTGTTGGTTATTTGCTTCTTGATGCTCTCTTTCATTCCAGATATATATCTCCTTTGTGAGCATCTTTGAAAGTTTCAAGCCTAACTTAAAGGCATTAAAGAAAAGTACTTGTTGGGAGATAACCCAAGAATTTGGTTGAGTCTTGGAAGTTATTACTTCATTAATAACCGCTCCTTATCCTTTTTGTTTTGGTTTTTGTGTCAAGTTCAACTACTTTTGAGAAGTAGGGGAGTTGTGAAAAGTGGTTGTCTTGGGACAAATTTTTGTGCTACATTGTAAAAATTCGTGAGGGAGCTCAGTACATCGTATGGAGCTGTATTTTTCTGAGCTTGTTCTCCAAGTTGTTGCCCAACTTTCATTAATTCTGCACTTTTTTATTTGAGCAACATAAGGTTTTCAAAAAAATCAATCTTTACCTGCTAGTCTGTTTTGACAGATTTCTTTATCATTTGCATTTGCCTTTTACACAAGCCTTTGTTTTGATGGATTTCAGTTGAAGTGCGTACCTAAAGGTTAATTGTTTTTGCTTACACTAATGTTGCCATTGAGTTTTTGTGTGAGACCTTGTAGGAAAGGAAATTCCAGGAGAAGGAGAAAATGAGTCTGCAGAGTTCGTCTTTGAATAGGTAAAAGTGGTGAAAACAAAAGGTTCATGAAACCCCAATATTTTTATATTTTTGACGTTTTTAATACATAAGGGAAGTTACAAGACGGAACAGAGGAGGAACAGGAGACCGGGGTGGCCAAACCCACCCTAGGCGCGGGCTCCAGCTGGCCGCGCCTGGAGGGGTTGTGCCTACCCCAAGCTCCATCTCCGCCTCGTTTTCATATCAAAACCTTCCTTATGCTTTGAAACTTCATAATATATACCCCCCGGATCCCCCGAGGTTCGTGCATCATGTTCTCGTCGTTTTTTTGTTTCAATCTGTTTCTGTCAAGAAATCTTCTCAAGTTTAGAGCACCATGGTCTCCGCCAACGACAACGGCAAGAAGCCCGTGGAGGAAGTAAAGTTGGAGGAACAAACCGCCGCAGGGTCAAGGGCAAGGAAACCTAATTTTGTAGGATCAATTAACACTGGACGTGCTTTTTCTCATAACATGCAGGGGATCATAGCCTCCGTTCCAGACTTCAGATCCCGCCCTAAGGCAGTGGAAGCCCTTCGAACCACTGATGAGTTTTGTGATAAGTACCGTGCTTTGAGGATGAAAGTGGATATACTTCAAGAGGAGAATGACAGACTTCGTGAGATGCTAGAGGGTTTTCTGACCCTAAACAAGAGAACACCACCACCACCGAAGGAGTAATTCGTCATCAGGTTTGGCATCCCCTTGGCTTGTTCAAGCTTGGGGGGAGTGTCGCGGTATCACCACCATTATCTTTTATCTTTTATCTTTTACCTTTTTAGTGGATTCATATATTTGGTAGAGAGGTTATCTTATAGTTTGGTTTGCATGTGGAAGTATCTCTCCTTTAGTTGATTATCTATGTATCCCTTGTTGTGAGTTCCTTTATGGAATATTAATGAGAAGTTTCATCTTTTACTTTTTGCACTTTTTATTTTAGTTTGCAATCTCTATTATATGATGGATCTTGTTGATCAGTATTGGCATCACTTTGGGAGCATCAAGTAAATATAAATTGGTTTTGGCAAGCCGAGCTCTGGTAAGTAGCAACACCTTTTGAGGTTTGAAAGAAAAGAGAAAAAGTTTACAGGTATTTTATATCATTTATTTTCTTTCTTGTTCGCTCATAAGCTTAGTATTCTTTATTTAAGATCTTTTGTGTCTTCAAGGAAGATTGCATGTTTGGCTTTATCACTTGTAGGTTGATACGTCCCAAACGTATCTATAATTTTTGATGTTCCATGCTTGTTTAGTATCTACTTTGCTTTGCTTTGTCTACACTTTGAGGTGCTTTTTACATGTTTTCTGGTACTAACCTATTAACAAGTTGCCATAGTACCAGTTGCCTGTTTTCTGCTGTTTTTGGTTCCAGAACAGCTAGTAAACAAATATTCTCGGAATTGGACGGGACAAACGTCAAAGTCAATTACTTTCCGTGGGGAAAAAGAAGTCCAGAGGGGAGACGGAGAGGCGTGCCAGGGCAGCCTGTCACATCCCAAGATTTTTCCAAATCTTGTAATGTGAAAATAAATGAATAAAATAAAACCTTGTTGATTTTCAGGGCCAGAAGAAACTTTTGAATTCAATTGGAACTTCAAACCCATTTGAATTAAATAAAATCCTAAAGGGATTTAAAAAGATAAACATTTTAAATAAAGGAAAACAAAATATTTTGGAAATACTATTTTGGAATCTTTTAAGTAAAAAGATTTGGTTTTCAAAAGAAATAGAAGTTTTATAAATAAAGATTATTTTATAAAGTCAAATTAAACCTTGGACAAACTTTTGAAAATAAAACATTTTGTTTTGATAAGAATAGCAAAGGTTTAATTAAAATAGAATAATAAGGATTTAATATCCAAATTTTATTTAAGTAAAGGCTTTTCCCATTTTAAATAAACACTAAAACTTATTTAAAATTTCCAAATATTTTATATTCTCAAATAAAACCTACTGAAGTGTTTTGGTTTTATTTATTTTTTAAAATAAAGTTTTTTAATAAAACAAATCCTATTTGATTTAATAATGAAGGTCTATTGTATTTAATTATTAATGGACCCTAAAATAAAAGGTTATTTTATTTTAAACAAGTTTTCCAAATATTCTTTATTTCCAAATAAAACCTACTGATTTGGTTTTGAAAACATTTGGATTTCAAATGGAGATTCTATTAATTAAATCAAACCCTATTTTATTAAATAACTAGTGAACCATTTTATTTAATTAATGAATGGTCCTAAAAAGAATAAAAATATTATTTTATTTTTGGGATTTGGTTTATGTTGATAAACAGAACCAAAAACTCATTATAAGTTGGAATTGTTTGAATGGTTTGAGTGAATGAAGAATTGATTCAAATTCAAAACAGAAAAATAGAAATAGAAAAGGGAAAAGAATTCAGAAAAAAAAAATATGGAAACAAACTGGCCTAGCTGCCCCAGCCCAACAGCCCACCTAGCCCACCTCACCCTCGAACCGTTTTTCTTCACCACAGAAGAAACCCGCATCCTCACTGACTGGTGGACCTTATCCCCTCTCTCTCTATCTCACTGACAAAGAGGACCCACAGCCACTTTGGCATTGTCTCCAAACTCGAGCGCCCGTTGCCAGTGAGTAATTCTTGGTTTAAATTTGGTCTAATGCGATCTTAATCACCAAAACAATCAAGCCCCTCTTAATCCCCTCTGACTCCTCCTCATTTCCCCTCAACAACCACCGCAAATGAGCCATTGAGCACCTCGAATTCGAGCTCAACGTCTCGCCGGCGCCGACGAGTTCCAGTGCCAAATTCCGGTGAAAGGAACACACCCGCACCTCCATTTTCTGTTGAATCTCCCTAGTATTCTTACACGCACCTTCCTGACTCCTTGGTTTGGTTTCTTGACCCCCAGGCATTCGACTTTGACAACATCTGCAAGCGACGCCGCAAGCACGACTCCGGCCACCCCTAGGAACCATTCCAGGAAGCAAACCTCCACCGCTCCAACGCCACTGGCTTTGCCCAGAACTTCTGTGCATCGTCTCCGTCTCCACCATCTTCGGGAACCACCAGAACGTCGCCTTCTTACACATCCCGAGCGTCGCCGCCGTCCTCACCATCGCCGGTGACCAGAGCCACCAGGTGAGCCAGCACCCTCTGTTCCTTACCCTTCGATCTTACTTCGACGGACACGATTAGATCTAGCCGAGCCTAGCCGAGCCACGCGCCGTGAGCCAAGCCTCCAGCCTAGCTCGAGCCTTGTTGAATCTGCACCGTTTGTTTTATGTAAATCGTGCGACCCACACCAGCTATCCACACTGAACCGGTATAAGCGAATCAGGAACAGCCACGTGGCCAGTTTCTGTTTAAAAACAGATTTTGAAATCAGAATTTGATGCAGTTTTGAAAACCCTGTAACTTTTAAACCACACGTCCAAAAATTGCAAATTTGGTATCATTGGAATCAGTGGAACAAGCCCTAGCCAACCATGCCTTTGGTTTAGCCAATAGTATCTGTTAGTTTGCTTGTTTTTGTAGATTCTTTTGTGAGCTTGTTTAGAGTAGAAAAATTGTTTAAAAATGATTTTTGGGGTAAAACCTTTGCAAAATGGTTTGTTGTGACCTTACTGACCCTAGGAACCAACCCGGGGTTTTGAAAATGAAATTGGAAAAATTTAGAATGGATTAATTGAATTAGTCTATTTCAAGCTAAGTAAAGATAATGGTTTTATTATGAAAAAGGATTTTGGAATAAAAACTTTGAGAAAATATTTTGATTCAAAGCTACTGACCCAAAACACCAAGTCTTGAGGGTTAGAAACTTTTGGTGAGAAAATTAAAGATTTTTGATTTGATAAAACCATTTTCCACCATATAAAAATGTTGAATGGATTTTAAAATAGTTTTTGGGCAAAAACCTCTAACTAATGACTTTGCCATTTTGGTAAATGACCATTTTGGACTTTACAAAGTTTAGAAGCCTAGTGGAGACCACCTTTGCAATTGGGACCATCTTGTACATTCTTACATGCAATACTTAGATTTTAGATCCCATAGTTTATGTGTGTGTGTAAAATGTTGTTTGATTGATTATTTGGAATGCTAGTTGATATAGAGTTTGCTTGATTGATTGTAGTGAAATTAGCAAAGTGTGAGACTAGCAAGAACAAGGAGTGAATCTATACCCTCTACCAAAAAGGCAAGTGATGCTTCATACTTTTTGTCCCATTACTTTCTCTATGCATTAGTGATTTTGCTAAGTAAAACTTGCATGGATTTTGCTAAGTATAGACCTTGCTATAAGAAAACCTAGTAGATGAATCCTTAGTAGGATTTTCCTAAGTTAAGATTCCTATTACTATCAAGCTTAGCCTAGCTAATAGAAAACATGGGTGGACAATATATTCACACTATGGGAAAAATCTCTAAGTCTGAGGACTTATGTTTTTGTGTAATAAAACAACTAAGTTAATGAATCACCTGGGTGGAATGGGCTTGCTTGGTGGTTTTTGGTTGAGTGGTTCACAAGGCCATGGACTTGGCTTGTGTATCTCACTTGTGGTATGCCACCCAGGAACAAAGAGATTTGAGATGTCAAATGTTGAGAAGCTTCAAGTGCAACCACTTGGCAATATGGGCTCTGCCATGATCATATAGGTTGCAAGAACTTAGCCATATGGACAGTGGGTGGTAGTGTTTGATAGGTTGGAGCGCGTCCATTTTGGTCTAAGGGAAAGCTTCTGAAAGATTTTGTCTTGGGAAACAAAGTCTTGTGGGGAAAGTGCACCACCTCTGCAGAGTGTAAAATCTAAGTACTTAGCCATGTCCCTGGTAAAGGACAATTTGAGCATCAAGACATGGAAGCAATCAAGAATCTCATCATTCAAATTTCTAAGTTAAAATCTTGTGGTTTGAACAAGGGTTGTTTGAAATCTTCAATCCTTGATTGAGAGATGCCTTGTAAAGGATCTTCAATCTTTGATTGAGAAAAGTGATCTTGTCAAAGCAAAAACTTAGTATTTTCAAATGTTAAGGAAAATCTATTTTGAGCAATGCAGGCCTCAACTCCACTTAGCCAAATGCATATAGATGATAGACTCCACTATATTACCATAGTATCACTTGCCAATACAATTCCAAAGTATTGACCATTTGTGGCTGTAACTTGTATGTTGCAGGTTTGATTGTTTTTAGTGAAGATTGATTGATTAGGATTACAAAGTCTACAACCAACATCTGCCTATGGCACTTTGAAGATGAAGGACCCATGACTATAGTTATTCCGCTGCAATGTAATGTAATAGCCAAATGAGCTATGTTTGATGTAATAAAATTATGTTATTCCTGGTTATAAAGTTATAATATGACCTCTGTTTCTTGATATTACATCTTAACTGTGGATGCTAGCTATTGATCCAGGGACTAGCATTGTAAACACAGGAGGCTCTATCTTATTAAAGAGATGGGACCTCTACATATGGTATCAGAGCATTGTGTTGCCTGTAGGATTTGTAAACCTAGGATTGGACAAAAACCCTTAGAAAAATAGGAGTTGTATTTTGATCCAAAAACTTATTTACAAAAACACTTGTAAACTCTTTCCTCAACCAATTTGGTTTCAACTCTACATCTCTTCTATTACAACTTGATGGAAAAAACCTACCCATGACCAAAGACTACACCATGTGCAAAGGCTTCTTCAACACTTTCAACTCTAATGACTTCAACTTCTTCAACTCTAATGACTTCAACATCTTCAGCATAATCACCAAGGACTTCCAATTTGGAAACTACTAAGGACCACAAGTGAAACAAGGAGATCTTACTCAAGATTTAGAGACTGAAGGAATGCAAAATAAGAAAGAGCCATCAACAACTTTGAAGTATTGCAACCAAGATTTTATCCCAAGGAACCATGATCTCATGTAAGAAGAAGCAACCAAGAAGAATGGAAAGATCACAAGTGAACCATATAGATGGACCCCCATATTTTAGTTAAGTCAAAACACACCAACTTATGTGGTGTAACAAAAATATTTTTGTTGCCTAAGTTTGTGCTTGAACTTTGTTGTTTGAGTGAAAAGTTGTTTGTGATTACTTGCACATTGCTTGTGTGAATTGTGATGTGTGTGAATAGAATTATTCCCTTAGAAATTTTGTTGCCTATTCTAATCCCTACCCAACCCAAACAGATGACTACTGCAAGAAACTCCAACATCAAGGTTGATGACAACCACAACCAAGAGGACAACATGAGAGAACTCATAGCCAACCAAAACCAGTTGAGCCAAGAGACAACTCAGCTTTTAGCCAACAACAATGGACTAGACCCATCCATACAAAGGATTTTGAAACTTCAATCCCAATTGTTGCAAGGATTGATTACTCAAATGATCAACATGGGAGAAAACTTTTCCCAAAGAGCTAATGACAACAAGGATGACAAAGATGCTAATTTAGAAGGAACCCAAGCTAGCAATATTTTTAGAGACAAGGACCATGCATCCAAGGAGCATGAAGATCAATGCCCCAAGAAGAGAGAAAGATCTCCCACCTATGAAGAATATGAACTAGAAGAACTCGTAGCTTTGGAGAGACCCAAAAAGAAGAAGAAAGACATAAGCCAGTTGCAATGTTACAATTGCAAAGAGAAGGGGCACTATGCCAGTGAATGCCCAGGAAAGAAGAAGAACCAAAGAAACAAATAAGAGGCAATGATACCAAAGGAAAAGAAAGATATCAGCCAAGTGATGTGTTTCAAATGCAAGGAACTAGGCCACTATGCAAACAATTGTCCAGAGAAGATGAAGAACAAGTTGAACAAGCCTATGGAGAAACTCAACCTTGGTCCATGAGTCAAGCATGGAAACTAAGGACACAGATGCAACAGGTTGCTTATAGAAAGTTTTACCAGGATCCCAAGAAGGACAAGATGTAATTTTTGTTTGAAAATTTTTAAGGGTGGTAGTACCCTAGTTGTTTTGAGCCTATTTGTAACCCTATCCTTCCCAAATCTCGGGACGAGATTTATTTTAAGGGTGGTAGCCTGTCACATCCCAAGATTTTTCCAAATCTTGTAATGTGAAAAATAAATGAATAAAATAAAACCTTGTTGATTTTCAGGGCCAGAAGAAACTTTTGAATTCAATTGGAACTTCAAACCCATTTGAATTAAATAAAATCCTAAAGGGATTTAAAAAGATAAACATTTTAAATAAAGGAAAACAAAATATTTTGGAAATACTATTTTGGAATCTTTTAAGTAAAAAGATTTGGTTTTCAAAAGAAATAGAAGTTTTATAAATAAAGATTATTTTATAAATTCAAATTAAACCTTGGACAAACTTTTGAAAATAAAACATTTTGTTTTGATAAGAATAGCAAAGGTTTAATTAAAATAGAATAATAAGGATTTAATATCCAAATTTTATTTAAGTAAAGGCTTTTCCCATTTTAAATAAACACTAAACTTTTTTATTTATTTTAAATAAGTTTTCCAAATATTTTATATTCTCAAATAAAACCTACTGAAGTGTTTGGTTTTATTTATATTTTAAAATAACGTTTTTAATAAAACAAATCCTATTTGATTTAATAATGAAGGTCTATTGTATTTAATTATTAATGGACCCTAAAATAAAAGGTTATTTTATTTTAAACAAGTTTTCCAAATATTCTTTATTTCCAAATAAAACCTACTGATTTGGTTTTGAAAACATTTGGATTTCAAATGGAGATTCTATTAATTAAATCAAACCCTATTTTATTAAATAACTAATGAACCATTTTATTTAATTAATGAATGGTCCTAAAAAGAATAAAAATATTATTTTATTTTTGGGATTTGGTTTATGTTGATAAACAGAACCAAAAACCCATTATAAGTTTGAATTGTTTGAATGGTTTGAGTGAATGAAGAATTGATTCAAATTCAAAACAGAAAAATAGAAATAGAAAAGGGAAAAGAATTCAGAAAAAAAAAAATGGAAACAGACTGGCCCAGCTGCCCCAGCCCAACAGCCCACCTAGCCCACCTCACCCTCGAACCGTTTTTCTTCACCACGGAAGAAACCCGCATCCTCACTGACTGGTGGACCTTATCCCCTCTCTCTCTATCTCACTGACAAAGAGGACCCACAGCCACGTTGGCATTGTCTCCAAACTCGAGCGCCCGTTGCCAGTGAGTAATTCTCGGTTTAAATTCGCTCTAATGCGATCTTAATCACCAAAACAATCAAGCCCCTCTTAATCCCCTCTGACTCCTCCTCATTTCCCCTCAACAACCACCGCAAATGAGCCATTGAGCACCTCGAATTCGAGCTCAACGTCTCGCCGGCGCCGACGAGTTCCAGTGCCAAATTCTGGTGAAAGGAACACACCCGCACCTCCATTTTATGTTGAATTTCCCTAGTATTCTTACACGCACCTTCCTGACTCCTTGGTTTGGTTTCTTGATCCCCAGGCATTCGACTTTGACAACATCTGCAAGCGACGCCGCAAGCACGACTCCGGCCACCCCTAGGAACCATTCCAGGAAGAAAACCTCCACCGCTCCAACGCCACTGGCTTTGCCCAGAACTTCTGTGCATCGTCTCCGTCTCTACCATCTTCGGGAACCACCAGAACGTCGCCTTCTTACACATCCCGAGCGTCGCCGCCGTCCTCACCATCGCCGGTGACCAGAGCCACCAGGTGAGCCAGCACCCTCTATTCCTTACCCTTCGATCTTACTTCGACGGACACGATTAGATCTAGCCGAGCCTAGCCGAGCCACGCGCCGTGAGCCAAGCCTCCAGCCTAGCTCGAGCCTTGTTGAATCTGCACCGTTCGTTTTATGTAAATCGTGCGACCCACACCAGCTATCCACACTGAACCGGTATAAGCGAATCAGGAACAGCCACGTGGCCAGTTTCTGTTTAAAAACAGATTTTGAAATCAGAATTTGATGCAGTTTTGAAAACCCTGTAACTTTTAAACCACACGTCCAAAAATTGCAAATTTGGTATCATTGGAATCAGTGGAACAAGCCCTAGCCAACCATGCCTTTGGTTTAGCCAATAGTATCTGTTAGTTTGCTTGTTTTTGTAGATTCTTTTGTGAGCTTGTTTAGAGTAGAAAAATTGTTTAAAAATGATTTTTGGGGTAAAACCTTTGCAAAATGGTTTGTTGTGACCTTACTGACCCTAGGAACCAACCCAGGGTTTTGAAAATGAAATTGGAAAAATTTAGAATGGATTAATTGAATTAGTCTATTTCAAGCTAAGTAAAGATAATGGTTTTATTATGAAAAAGGATTTTGGAATAAAAACTTTGAGAAAATATTTTGATTCAAAGCTACTGACCCAAAACACCAAGTCTTGAGGGTTAGAAACTTTTGGTGAGAAAATTAAAGATTTTTGATTTGATAAAACCATTTTCCACCATATAAAAATGTTGAATGGATTTTAAAATAGTTTTTGGGCAAAAACCTCTAACTAATGACTTTGCCATTTTGGTAAATGACCATTTTGGACTTTACAAAGTTTAGAAGCCTAGTGGAGACCACCTTTGCAATTGGGACCATCTTGTACATTCTTACATGCAATACTTAGATTTTAGATCCCATAGTTTATGTGTGTGTGTAAAATGTTGTTTGATTGATTATTTGGAATGCTAGTTGATATAGAGTTTGCTTGATTGATTGTAGTGAAATTAGCAAAGTGTGAGACTAGCAAGAACAAGGAGTGAATCTATACCCTCTACCAAAAAGGCAAGTGATGCTTCATACTTTTTGTCCCATTACTTTCTCTATGCATTAGTGATTTTGCTAAGTAAAACTTGCATGGATTTTGCTAAGTATAGACCTTGCTATAAGAAAACCTAGTAGATGAATCCTTAGTAGGATTTTCCTAAGTTAAGATTCCTATTACTATCAAGCTTAGCCTAGCTAATAGAAAACATGGGTGGACAATATATTCACACTATGGGAAAAATCTCTAAGTCTGAGGACTTATGTTTTTGTGTAATAAAACAACTAAGTTAATGAATCACCTGGGTGGAATGGGCTTGCTTGGTGGTTTTTGGTTGAGTGGTTCACAAGGCCATGGACTTGGCTTGTGTATCTCACTTGTGGTATGCCACCCAGGAACAAAGAGATTTGAGATGTCAAATGTTGAGAAGCTTCAAGTGCAACCACTTGGCAATATGGGCTCTGCCATGATCATATAGGTTGCAAGAACTTAGCCATATGGACAGTGGGTGGTAGTGTTTGATAGGTTGGAGCGCGTCCATTTTGGTCTAAGGGAAAGCTTCTGAAAGATTTTGTCTTGGGAAACCAAGTCTTGTGGGGAAAGTGCACCACCTCTGCAGAGTGTAAAATCTAAGTACTTAGCCATGTCCCTGGTAAAGGACAATTTGAGCATCAAGACATGGAAGCAATCAAGAATTTCATCATTCAAATTTCTAAGTTAAAATCTTGTGGTTTGAACAAGGGTTGTTTGAAATCTTCAATCCTTGATTGAGAGATGCCTTGTAAAGGATCTTCAATCTTTGATTGAGAAAAGTGATCTTGTCAAAGCAAAAACTTAGTATTTTCAAATGTTAAGGAAAATCTATTTTGAGCAATGCAGGCCTCAACTCCACTTAGCCAAATGCATATAGATGATAGACTCCACTATATTACCATAGTATCACTTGCCAATACAATTCCAAAGTATTGACCCTTTGTGGCTGTAACTTGTATGTTGCAGGTTTGATTGTTTTTAGTGAAGATTGATTGATTAGGATTACAAAGTCTACAACCAACATCTGCCTGTGGCACTTTGAAGATGAAGGACCCATGACTATAGTTATTCCGCTGCAATGTAATGTAATAGCCAAATGAGCTATGTTTGATGTAATAAAATTATGTTATTCCTGGTTATAAAGTTATAATATGACCTATGTTTCTTGATATTACATCTTAACTGTGGATGCTAGCTATTGATCCAGGGACTAGCATTGTAAACACAGGAGGCTCTATCTTATTAAAGAGATGGGACCTCCACACCCCCCTAGGCGCGGGTTGGCCCTGCCCCACGTCTAGGCAGGGTGTGGGGCTCCTGGCCACCTCCTCGGCCTCCCCCTTTGCCTATAAGAAGCCCCCGATGCAGAAACCCTAAGTACCCAATCAATATTCCACGAAACCTTCTGTAGCCATTGCCATCGTCGTCCCTAGATTGGGGGGATCTGAAGTTCTTCCTGGCACCCTGCCGGAGGGGAGATCATCCCGGAGGCCTTCTCTCCGGTATGATGTGTGAGTACTTCCAGCTTGTACTATGGGTCCATGTAGTAGATAGATGGTTGTATCTCCTCCTTTATGCTTTCATGTATAGATCTTGTGAGCTCCGTTCATGATCAAGATCTAATCTATTCGTAATCATGCATGTTGTGTTTGTGGGGATCTGATGGATATTGAGATTATTATGTTGGTTTGATTAATGGTTTTGTCTTTATGATTCTATCATGTCTGTGTTGTTTGTGATCTTGCATGCTCTCCGTTGTTAGTAGCTATATTGGCCAAGTAGTTGCTAGTGACTCCAAGAGGGGGTATTTATGCTCGATAGTGGGTTCATGCCTCTAGTTTCCAAGGGAAGTGACATAATTCTCTTCGGTTGTAGATGTTCTGTTGCTACTAGGGAGAAAACAACAGTCTCTTGTTCATGGAACATGTGGACTGTTTACCTTACACACTTTGCTTAAAGCAGTTGTCTGTTGCTTGCAACTTAATACTGGAAGGGGTTCGGATGATAACCTGAAGGTGGACTTCTACTCATAGATGCAGTTGGATGGCGGTCTATGTATCTTGTTGTATTGCCCAATCGAATCTCATAGGATCATTCTGACTAGTAATTGCATTGTTATGCCTTGCTCAGTTCCTGTCAATTGCCCCGCTGTAATTTGTTTACCCTTCATGCCATGTTGTTTATCTAAGGAGAGCACCTCTAGTGAACTATGGACCCCGGTCCAATCTTTACCATTGATACATCTTCCACTGTTACTTGCTGCAAACCATTACCTTCCACACCATATGTTTAATCCTTTGTTACAGCAAACCGGTGAGCTTGACAACCTCACTATTCGTTGAGTCAAAGTCTTGAGTTTGTGTTGTGCAGGTCTCCGCGTTGCTTGCAACACCTGTGTGATGTTTCCTTCCTCCTTCTGGTTCGATAACCTCAGTCTCTACTGAGGGAAGACTTGCTGCTGTGCTCATCACACCTTGTTCTTGGGGTTTCCAACGAAGTGCTCCCATGTCAAGCACCAACAAGTTTTCTAGCGCCGTTGCCGAGGAGGCTAAGGACGTTTTCACTATGGGAGTCCTTCACTTCCTTTCTCTTTACTTTGTTTTTAGTTTTCTTTGTTTCTTTTTCTTGGTTTTGTTTGCCTCTTTTCAAAAAACCCCAAAAAATTAGTTCATGCTCTAGCTGCTGCTGCTATTTTTGGCTTGCCCACCTTTGCCAAAATGAACTCTGTTGAGAACACCAAGTTGTGTGACTTCACTAGCACCAACAACAATGATTTCCTTGGCACACCTATTGCTCCACATGCTCCTGATGCTACCTTTTATGAAATTAAGCCTGTTTTGTTGAATCTTGTGATGAGAGAGCAATTTTTTGGTGCTAGTTCTGATGATCCTGCTGCCCATCTCAATAGCTTTGTTGAACTTTGTGAGATGCAAAAGTATAAGGATGTAGATAGAGATATTATCAAGCTCAAGCTTTTTCCTTTCTCCTTGAGAGGAAAAGCTAAAGAATGGTTGCTATCTTTGCCTAAAAATAGTATAGATTCTTGGACTAAGTGCAAAGATGCTTTTATTGGAAAGTACTACCCTCCTGCTAAGATTATATCTATGAGAAGTGACATTATGAAATTTAAACAACTTGATAATGAACACGTTGCTCCAGCTTGGGAAAGAATGAAGTCTTTGGTTAAGAATTGTCCCACTCATGGACTCACTGCTTGGATGATTATCCAGACTTTTTATGCAGGTTTGAACTTCTCCTCAAGAAATCTGTTGGATTCAGCTGCTGGAGGTACCTTCATGGGCCTCACTTTGGGTGCTGCAACAAGGCTCCTTGATAATATGATGGTTAACTACTCTAAATGGCATATTGAGAGAGCTCCACATAGTAAGAAGGTAAATTATGTTGAGGAAACTTCCTGTTTGAGTGATAAGATTGATGTTATTATGGCTATGCTTGTTAATGGGAAAGCTCCTTTATATCCTAATGGTGTTCCCTTAGCCTCTTTGGTTGCTTAAGAAGAGCAAGTTGATGTGAACTTCATTAGAAACAACAATTTCAACAACAATGCCTATAGGAATAATTTTGGTGGTAACAACAATTATAGGCCTTATCCTCCTAATAATGGAAATTCCTACGGAAACTCCTATAACAGTGCTAGAAGTGCCCCTTCTGAACTTGAATTCATGCTCAAAAACTTTATTAGTAAACAAAGTGCTTTCAACAAAACTATGGAGGAGAAACTTTTAACTATTGAGAAAAATATATCCTCTTTGTCTGAAGCTCGGTCTTCCTTGATTAATAAAATGGCGGCTAAACCCAAAACTATGGAAAATACCTTTGCTACTGATCATGCCATACAAGTTACTATTGATGAAAATGTTAGGCTGTTAGCTCAACTTCATGCTAGGTGGGAAAGGGAAGCTGAAATTGATAGAAACAATAGTGTGTGAACTATTACCACTAAACCACAAGTAATCCCTATTCCTCCTCCTACTATGCCTAAGCCTATTGAGCCTACTACTAGTGATGCTAAGTTTGATTTTGATATTGATGGTTGCAATATTTCTGAAGGGATTATGTTCCTACAAAAGCTTGCTAGAAGTCCAAATGCTAGTGGTACGCATGTTGCTTTCACCAAACACATTACAGATGCTCTTGTTAAGATTAAGGAAGAAAAGCTAAAACACAAAGCTTCTATTCCTAGGAAAGTAGAAGATAGTTGGGAACCCATTATCAATGTGCAAGTGAATGACTTTGATCTCAAAGCTTCATGTGATCTTGGTTCTAGTGTCTCTATTATGCCTAGGAAGATTTATGAAATGCTTGATTTGCCACCATTGGAAGATTGTTATTTGGATGTCCCACTTAATGATAATGCTAAGAAGAAACTCATGGGGAGTATTAATGATGTTCCCATTATGGTTAAAAATGCTTATGTCCCTGTTGATTTCTATGTTTTGGATGTTGAATACAATGCTTCTTGTCCTATTACTTTGGAAAGAGATTTTCTTAGAACAGTTGGTGCCATCATTTATATGAAAGAAGGCACCATTAAATATCATTTTCCATTAAAGAAAGGTATTGAACAGTTCCCTATGAGGAGAGAGAAGTTCTTTTTTGCTCCTCCTTTGAAAGAAAGGTTTGATGTTAATGCTTCTTCATTTGAAAATACTTGATTCTTCTTGCTTCTTGTGCCTAACTTAAAGGCGTTAAAGAAAAGTACTTGTTGGGAGATAACCCAAGAGTTTCCTTGAGTATTGGAAGTTATTACTTCAGTAATGACCTCTCCTTATCCTTTTTGTTTGTTTTTTGTGCCAAGAATGACCTCTAATGAGAGGGAAGTAAGATTTGGGGAGTTGCTGTCCCAAAACAGATTTCTGTCCTCCACCAAAAAAATGTCTGAGGAGTCTCGGTAACTTGGATTGAGCTGAAAATTTACTAATAAATCCCTTAGTATGTTAGATAACTTTTGTTAGTTCAACACTTTTTGATTTGAGCAACAGAAGATGTTCGAAAAAATCGGTTTCTACCTGCTGGTCTGTTTTGACAGATTTCTGCCATTATTTGCATTTGCTTCTTATTGATTCATTTTTGAGTTCTCTTTAGGTGAATTGAGATTTTTGAAGGAGTTACTACAGTAGATTGTTTTTTTAGTGAAAAGTCTTGCTGTTCCAAAGCTTTGCCAGAGGTATAATATCTTTTGACTAAGCTAATGTTGCTAATGAAGATTGTGTGAAGTTTTGTATGAAGGAAAAATTTCAGGTGTAGAGAGAGAATGATGTAATGAGATGAAGAATGGACAAAAGCTCAAGCTTGGGGATGCCACCCCGGTGTCACCCCAAGAAATATCCAAGAGGTACAAGCGTTAAAGCTTGGGGATGCCCAAGGCATCCTCTTCTTCATCAATAAAAAGCTTAGGTCTGTCTAGACACTTCGTTTCTATTGTTTCATGCACTGTGGTGTTGTTCTTGGAGCGTCTTAGTTTCGTTTGCTTTGCTTAGTTTGTTCAGTTTGCTAAAGTAGTTTGGACCCCCGTTCTCGCTGTGTTGTTTGCAAATAAGTTGCTTGGTGTTGGAAAGGAGTAGTAAGTTCTTGCTTGTAAATGCAAGAGGAGCTTGCAGTAACTGTGACTTAGACTTTAGCATGACATGCTAGGTGTTGTTTTGACCTTATTCTTAGTGATTATTGCTATAGCATGTCTTGTTCCAAACAATTGGGATTGTTTAGTGAGCCTTGAAGAAATTATGCATTGTCTTAGCATGCAAAAGCATAGTATAGTGGTATTCTCCTTTGATGCTTTGCTTGGGTTGACTTGGCACATGCTCACACCATGTTATGACTATGAACAAGTCACCATAGCATCTATGATCATTTAGTCCTTGACTTGTAGTACCACTCTTTGCTTTGATTAGTAATTCTTTGTTGCACTGCATGATTATGGCCATTATTGCTCTCTTATTTGGTTGCTCCCAGTCTTTTGCTAGCCTCCACTTGTATGAGTAAGTCCTACTCATGCTTCCATGTAACACCGCGGTTCTGAAAAGACCGAGGCTTCTATGTGACATGCCAATCCCTGGATCGGTTCATTGGCCCACAATAGAATAAGATGAATAACATAGCAAAATATCCGTGTATCATAAATAACGAAGATCCAGAGTACCATTATTACAATAAAAGCTTAGCTCAAGGCTGGCTCAAATTATTCAGGTAGCAACATAAATAAAGTAAATCCTCCATTCTTCAAATTTGCCCACAAGTGAACAAGTGCCGAGTGGAGTACCGTGGCCTATATCGATTACTCAGAATCGGAATAACCTGCAACATGAAACGTAGCAGCCCCGAAGGGTCAATACATGGAATGTATGGCAAGTAGAGCTAGTAGTGGAGACAATAGTACTAACATCTACATGCATATTTGGCAAGTGGAGCTGTGTCTGGCTTGCATTTGCAAATACCTTTGTCCTACTTTCATAAACAGTTTTTGATTTTCTTTGAAAAGATCCCAATTAAGTTAACCCAACAATATTAAAACAATTATGAAGTTGGAATGAGCGAGAAACATGTCATGGAATCAATATCAAGCAACTCAGTTGTCCATAACCGGGGACACAGCTAATCGATTATATTACACACCCTGCAGGGGTTAGTACACTTTACCCATGTGACTTGGCCAGCCCAGCTCGTACCATCACTCTCATTTTGGGTGATGATAGGGAGAAGTCCAAGAAGAGACTGTTCGGGAAGTAGCTCCCCAATCCCGACGCGCACCGGTCCAACCTACCAAAATTCTACATCTCTGGATACGCGGGTTCGAGTTACCACAACCTACTAAGTCCAACCAATCGCCCATTTCATTATTGGCACATGGTTGTACACGTAAGCTACCAAATAAAGAAGCCAATCAATTTCTCTAGATACCTGGGTGCCTTTCCGCAATGAAACCACCAAAAATTATCAATACCATCACACCCAGGAGATTCATTGATTAGGTTGTTTTAGATTTCACAAACCAATACTTTTAGAAACAAGTCTCAGTGATGTAACCCAGCCCTCGTACATCATTGCATGGCTAAGCACATCTACCAACGGTGGTTCATCTACAAGGAAAGCCCTACCACATAATAGGACATATCATAGCGATAATATCATCCTACACATGCATCTACAAAATACACGACAATGCATTGAAAATAGTAGGACAATATCATGAACAAAGTAGCATCTACTTGCCTTGGTTATAGCGGTCGGAAGAACAATCCACACACGAGTAAGCGTTGCACTCGTCACAATCTACACGATACAATTGCAATCATAAACAAACAATCCACAAGCATATGCAATAAAGAGGATGCATGAATGCATGTATGACAAGTGGGGTGACGCTACAGCAACACCACATAATAGTATTCAGTAGAGGTACTGATTGCATGCATGGAAAATAGTTTTAGCGCAAGGAAAACTAATATGCAAAATATAATACTCAAAACTAGAGCTAGAACCCAATTAATTCACTACCGGTAGTATACTGTTTGTAAAATCTTGGGAAAATTCTACTGCATGGCCACTGCTATTTAGGAACAGTACCAATTGGAATTACTCAAAAAAGAATTATAAAACTCCTTGGGTAATTAAAACACTGTAGAAAGCCACTAGACAGTTTCTACAGAAGTTTTTACTGTAAGCCTATCCTTTTAATTAACGAGGAGATTCCCCTCGTTCTAATGAATCCGAGGACATAATATACGCAATTTTTGGAGTTACAGATCTTTTTCTACGAATTAATTACTCCAAAAAGGCTATTAACTCATTTGATTAAACTGTACTAAATCTTGCTGCAAAAGTGTGAAACAATGGTACAACAAGATTCTACACGACTTGCTGAATCTACACATATTTTATTTGCATTTTTTTGGCCCAGCGGATTAATTTCTACGCAATTTACAAGTTTCTACGAAAATCTGCCAATTAAAACGATTAAAGAAATACCCAGTCAACTGTGTCTGTTGACTGGCCCACGTGGCTGCTGACTGGGCGCTGACTGGGCGTTTGACTAGTCAGCGCCTGGGGCTGACCGGTCAACGGCCGATCTGGACCGTTGATCAGAGATCCAACGGCCACAAAGGATGGCGGCTGCGGACTCACCGGAGACGGCGGCGGCGGCGAGCTCGGGACGGTGGCGGATCGGCTCCGGCGACGGCGGTCGGCGGCGGTCCTGCGCGGAAGGAAGGCGGTCAGCGTGCGGATCGAGGCAGGCGGCGGCACTGGCGCGTGGCGGCGTAGCAGCGAGCGGCGGCGCGGCGTGCGCGCGGGCGGGCGGCGGCGCGCGCGAGGCGGCGAGCAGCGCGGGCAGCGCGGTGCGAGGCGGCGGCGGCACGCGGACGCGGTGGCGCGGGCGGCGCGGCGGCTGCTGGGCGGCGGGCGGCGCTTACCTGGCGGCGGCGGCGGGTGCGGGTTCCGAGGCAGTCGGCGGCGCTGCGTGGGGAGAGAGAGGGCGCGGGTGGGGTCCGCGTCCTTTTGTGGGGAGGGGGCCCCACGCGGGTCCTACCCGGACTCGGCCCCACCTGTCGGTGGGCCGGGGCGCGAGGCGGCGGCGGGCTATCCGCCGCGCGGGCGGCGCGGTGCTGGCCGGCTGGGCCGGCGCGGCCCAGCAGGCTGGCGCCCTTTTTTTGATCCTTTCCTTTTTTTCTTTTGTATTTTAGTAAAAACTCCGTAACTCCCTCATACGAACTCCGAATCGGGCGATTTTTATTCCTAAATTTTTGTAAAATCGAGGGGAACAACCTAGGGGCAAGGGATGAGTGAAACCTCTAGGCTACAAGGGTGGGCAACACAAGTCCTACTAGAACCTCCCGCATGAGCCTCGTAGTAAAATAGGGTAGGGTTTAGAAAATAGTGTTTTGCCGAATCTTTTCAATCGATGGTTTTGCATGGAAGAGTATGATGCAATGGCATGAATGCTATGCAGAACCAAATCTAAAATTTGGGATGTGACAAGACTAACCCCCTTAAGATGAATCTCGTCCCCGAGATTCGGCGCGGCTAGCAAATAGGTGTGGGTAGTCCTCTCGGATGTCATCCTCACGCTCCCAAGTGGCTTCCTCTTCAGTGTGGTGGCTCCACTGCACCTTGCAAAACCTGATCGTCTTGGTACGGGTAACCCTCTCCGCTGTCTCCAGAATCTTGACCGGCTTCTCCTCGTAGGTCAAGTCATTCTCAAGCTGAACCTCCTCTAGTGGCACGGTGTCTCTCAATGGTGTATCCACCATCTCCGGATAGAGCCTCTGGCAACTCCAACTGATAGGCAACTTCTCCTTTGCGTGCTAAGACCCGATACGGTCCAATAAACCGAGGTGCCAGCTTACCCTTAATTCCAAATCTCTTGATTCCACGAAGTGGCGACACTCTGAGGTATGCTCTATCACCTATCTCATACACCACTTCCTTGCGCTTGGCGTCAGCGTAGCTCTTCTGCCTTGATTGTGCTACCTTCAGCCTGTCCCTAATCAAGGCGACCTTCTCCTCAGCGTCCTTGATCAAATCAGGCCCAAACAACTAACGTTCTCCTACTCCATCCCATAGCAATGGTGTACGACACCGTTTCCCATACAGTACATCAAACGGTGACGTCTTGATGCTGGTTTGATAGCTGTTGTTGTAGGAAAACTCAGCATAAGGCAAATTCTCATCCCAACTAGAACCATGAGCCAAGGCGCAAGCTCTCAGCATGTCTTCCAAAATCTGATTCACCCTTTCGGTCTGTCCATCAGTCTGCAGGTGAAACGCTGTGCTAAACTCTAATCTAGTACCAAGTGACTCGTGCAGCTGGCGCCAGAAATGTGAGGTAAATTGGGTGCCTCTATCTGATACAATACTCTTGGGAACCCCATGTAGGCACACAATCCTGTCCATGTAAATCTTGGCCAACCTTGCACTCGTATAGGTTGTCTTTACCGGAATAAAGTGGGCTACCTTGGTCAAATGGTCGACCACTACCCAAATGGAGTCATATCCTGACCTGGTCCTGGGCAATCCTGTGATAAAGTCCATTCCCACTCTATCGCACTTCCAATCCGGCACGGGCAATGGCTGTAGCAGTCCTGCTGGCTTCTGGTGTTCCGCCTTTACTCGGCTACATACATCACGTAGGGCAATATGCTCTGCGATGTCTCCCTTCATGTTGTTCCACCAGAATCTGTCCTTTAGGTCCATATACATCTTCGTATTGCCCGGATGTATGGAATACGGCGAGTCATGAGCTTCCTGCAGAATCAACTTCCTTATCTCTGGATCGTTGGGAACGCACAAACGATCTCCATACCACAAGGTTCCTTGCTCATCCTCGCGGAATTCCCTTGCTCGACCCTCCTTCATCTTTTCCTTAACTTCATCTATCTCCTTGTCTCCCACTTGAGCCTTCCTGATTCTGTCCTGTAGCGTTGGTTGGACTTCCATCGTTGCCAAGTATCCTTCTGATACTACCTCCAGTCTAAGGTCCTTGAACTGCTTGCACAAATCCTCAGGCAATTCCCCAATTGTCAATCCGTTGGCATAGACCTTCCGACTCAGAGTATCTGCTACTACATTGGCCTTTCCTGGGTGGTATTGCAGATTCATATCATAGTCCTTGATAAGTTCCAACCATCTCCTTTGCCTCATGTTCAGTTCCTTCTGTGTAAATATGTACTTCAGGCTCTTGTGGTTGGTGTACACATCACAGTGTTTTCCCATTAAGTAATGTCTCCATACCTTGAGCGCATGAACCACTGACGCTAACTCCAAGTCGTGCGTAGGGTAATTCCGCTCATGGTGCTTGAGTTGTCGCGAGGCATATGACACCACTCTCCCATCTTGCATCAGCACACTCCCAAGTCCCTGTCGAGAAGCATCACAGTACACTTGGAAATCCTTCTGAAGATCTGGTAAACACAGAACGGGTGCGGTCACTAGTCGACGCTTCAGTTCCTGAAAGCTGGCTTCACATACGTCTGACCATTCAAACTTCCTCTCCTTCTTCATAAGCTCGGTCATCGGCTTAGCAATCTTGGAGAAGTTTTCAATGAACCTCCTGTAATATCCAGCAAGTCCCAAAAAGCTTCGTATCTCTCCTGCATTCTTGGGTGCTTCCCACTCTGTCACTGCAGTCACTTTGCTTGGATCAACAATGACTCCTTCTCCTGACACTACATGTCCAAGAAATCCAACAGTGTTAAGCCAGAATTCACACTTGCTGAATTTGGCGTACAGCTTGTGTTCCCTCAGCTTCTCCATAATCAGTCGCAGATATTTCTCATGCTCGGCATCATCCTTGGAATATATCAGTATGTCATCAATGAATACCACCACGAACTTGTCCAAGTACTCCATAAATACCTTGTTCATCATGGTCATGAAGTATTCCGGGGCATTCGTTAGTCCAAAAGACATAACTGTATACTCATATAAACCATACCTAGTGGTGAAGGCGGTTTTTGGTATGTCCTCCTCCCGGATCTTCAATTGGAAGTAGCCTGATCGCAGATCAATCTTGCTGATCACCTTCGCTCCTTCCAGTTGATCAAACAAATCATTTATGTTCGGCAGAGGGTACTTGTTCTTGATGGTCACTTCATTCAGCGAGCGATAGTCCACCACTAATCTCTTGCTGCTGTCTTTCTTCTCCACAAACAGAACAGGTGCACCCCACGACGACGAACTAGGCTGAATGAATCCCTTGTCCAGCTGCTCTTTCAACTGCTTCTTCAATTCCTTCAGCTCATCCACATCCATCTTATATGGCTTCTTTGCTATAGGTCCTGTTCCCGGCATCAGGTCGATGAGAAACTCTACTTCCCTGTCAGGTGGCATTCCTGGCAGCTCTTCCGGAAACACGTCGGGGTAATCCCTGATCACTGGCACAGTATCCATGCAACCCCCTTAAGAGAATTCAGCCTACACCTTCCCGGTCGCACCGCCGAATTGAATCTAATTCTCTTACCATCCGGGGTTTTGAGTGAAACAGCTCGCTGTGCACAATCTATGTGTCCCTCATGCATAGACATCCAATCCATACCCAGAATAACATCTAACCCTTGTGATTCCAACACTACTAGATGTGCAATGAAGTTGTGTGTTCCAATCCTCACAGTCAAGCCGCGGCATCCCGCGCTAGCTATCATATCTCCTCCAGGTGAACTCACTCTAATAGACCCTTTCATAGACTCAGTAGGTAACTTATACTTATCCACAAATGCCCTTGATATGAATGAATGAGATGCACCAGTATCGAAAAGTATAAGTGCAGGGTGAGTGTTGATTGGAAACTTACCCATCACAAGGTCAGGCTCATCTGGAATCTCCTCCACATTCATGTGGTTCACTGTGGCCTTCTCATTGTTGGTTGGCTTCAGTCCATTCCTCTCCGGACAGTTGTCAGCATAGTGTCCCTTCTGTTTACACTTGAAGCATGTCACCTCACTCAGATCCTTCTTCACAAAGCTACGATCACGGTTGCGGTCATGTCCACCGTGTCCTCCAGAGTGGTGAGAGTGTCCTCCCTTGTGGCCGTGGTGGGTACTCCTATGGTTGTCATGACGATGCCCATCGCCTCCGTGGTGGTGGCGGTCATGGCTCCCATGGTCACTCCCTCCATGCTTGGAGTATCCATCATATGAAGTGCGAGACTTGTGATGTGAACCAGAGTGGTGATTATTGCTCTTTCTCTTGCGGTTCTCCACCTGTTTGTGCTTCCCTTCCAAGATCCTGGCCTTGTCCATAAGCTCCTGGAAAGTGGGGCAATAAACCACCAGTAGCTGTACTGAAAGCTCATCACTGAGGCCATCCAGGAATCTCTCCCTCCTTTTTGCATCAGTGTCAACATCCTCAGGTGCATAACGGGACAGGTTGTTGAACTCCTCAATGTACTCAGCCACAGTGCGATTGGTTTGGCGCAAGTTGCGGAACTCCTTCCTCTTCAGGCTCAGAACTCCTGAAGACACGTGGTTGGTCCTGAAACCTTCCTCAAACATTGCCCAAGTCACAGTGTCCAGCGGGTGGGTGATCTGAAATGTGTCCTATCAAGAAGCGGCTGGTCCCTCCAGTAGGTGAGCGGCCAACCTCACCTTCTCCGCATCAGTGCATCCAACAGTTACCAGATCCTTGTTGACTGAACGTAACCAGTCGAGAGCAACCATTGGTTCCGTTGCAGTAGAGAACTTAGTTGGCCTTAGCCTCAGAAATCTGGTGAGAGCATCTCCCTGAGGCTGGTTGTTCCCATTGTTGTTGTTGTTGTTGTTGTTGTTGTTGTTGTTGTTGTTGTTGTTGTTGTTGTTGTTGTTGTTGTTGTTGTTGTTGTTGTTGTTGTTGTTGTTGTTGTTGTTGTTGTTGTTGTTCTGAGCTTCCATGAACTGGGTCATAACTTGGGTCAGCTGTGCCTGAGCTGCCATGAGCTGCTCCAACTCAGTGGGTTGACGGCGAGGAGGCATCTGCGGTTCAGCACAGGTAAGTTTAGAGAGAATCAACTACGATAATAGGATTCTACCCATGCATTATGATCAAACAACAACAAGCAATGGCAGACAATCACAAGCAAGCAACACATCAACAAACAAGTGATCCAGCAACATCCCATGGGTTATCCTAGCAGTATATACCTACTGAAATAATTTTACAGGAGTTGGCAATGGTTAACTAAACAGTTGATCAACTAAACAACAACAGCAACAATCTGCCAGAACAGTCCAGCAGCGTTCACGAATTTTTCTACCTGACTTAGACTTGTCAGAAAATTTAGGTGAATTTTGCACATACAGTACAGAAAGTTTCGCACCAGCCCTATTTTTTTCAGATTTTTCCCAGTTACCAGAAAAATATGAAAAATCGTAAAGTACTGCTGTATCAGCCGAAAACTACAGCGAAAATAACACAGATGTTAACCAAAGTTGCCATAACTCTTTCATAAATTTCGCACAAATAATTACTGGGATATTAGAGTACGCAAATAAGCAACTAATCACTCTTAAACTAACAGCAACTAAGTTTCACATAGATCGAGACTAATCCTAACGAATTTACCTAACGAGGACTAATTGGAGGACTTCTAACTACTTGAAGAGGTTGCGGTAGGTCCTTGCACTCATGCGTTGGCGCTTCGGTCCACGGTTCAACCATGGCGGCGGAGTATACACTTCTCCTGAATCATCACTTGAGATCTCAAACTCCACCTCTTCTGGATCCTCCTCTTCTTCTTCACTCTCTGCTGCGACTGCAACAGCTCCATCTCCTCCACCATCATCGTCTCCATCATCATCATCCTCGTCCTCATCATCATCATCGTTCCCACTGTCATCATCATCCCCATTGTTGCCATCTTCTCCATTGTCATCATCAGAGGGTGGATTCAGCTGTGCTTGGAGGGCGGCAATCTGGGCTGTCATAGCTTCAATAGTTTGGTCCTTTCCTGGACGGTCCCTTGCAACTGTTGTATGTTCTGGGTGTTCTCCTGCATAGTACCATGAAGATGAGCTATGGTTGCATCTCTGGCTATCAGGGCATTCTCCAGAACTCTCACAGCTTCATGCAGGGTGTCAGTCTCCTGTCCTTGGACCACCATACCATTGCTAGCAAAATCTGCAATCTCCTTTATCATCATCACTTTCTCAGCTAGAGCTCCATTCTCCCTTTCCATGTCCTCTATGTGCCTCCGACGGGGCGGCATGTTGTTCCTGTCGCTCGGGGTAACCACAATGTTCCCATCTTCATCACGCCTCCCATAGTCACGGTAGGGTGAATCTGCTCGCAGTAGGTGTCGGACATGATGGCACTAGCGAGACAGGGCTTCATGTATGGCCAAGTTGATTCCAAGTCCCCAGTTGCAGTATGTCTTGGTGTAGATTAGGTGCACAGGGTTTGGTAAGGCGGCGTCTCTGAATATGAAGGTGGTGATCTCCCATGCATCCTCACCACATCCATAGGTGTACAACCTTCTTCCCTTGAACATGGACAGTGGCAATCCCAATGACTGCGAGAGCTGTGCTAACTGCCTTGCAAAGGGCCTTGGTGACTCCATGGTTGCATACTCAGTCCTGACTTCTCCCATCTATCAATTAAAAGAGGAAAGTGTGAGAATAGCATATGGTAAGAATTTACGTGAGTGGAAGGCATAAGATGAAAGACAGAGTTAATATAGGCTTTAATAAATCTATGGCTTCCTAATCCAATCCTAGGTCACGATCCTACAGTCGACACACGGGCTCTGATACCATCTTGTAACATCGCGGTTCTGAAAAGACCGAGGCTTCTATGTGACATGCCAATCCCTGGATCGGTTCATTGGCCCACAATAGAATAAGATGAATAACATAGCAAAATATCCGTGTATCATAAATAACGAAGATCCAGAGTACCATTATTACAATAAAAGCTTAGCTCAAGGCTGGCTCAAATTATTCAGGTAGCAACATAAATAAAGTAAATCCTCCATTCTTCAAATTTGCCCACAAGTGAACAAGTGCCGAGTGGAGTACCGTGGCCTATATCGATTACTCAGAATCGGAATAACCTGCAACATGAAACGTAGCAGCCCCGAAGGGTCAATACATGGAATGTATGGCAAGTAGAGCTAGTAGTGGAGACAATAGTACTAACATCTACATGCATATTTGGCAAGTGGAGCTGTGTCTGGCTTGCATTTGCAAATACCTTTGTCCTACTTACATAAACAGTTTTTGATTTTCTTTGAAAAGATCCCAATTAAGTTAACCTAACAATATTAAAACAATTATGAAGTTGGAATGAGCGAGAAACATGTCATGGAATCAATATCAAGCAACTCAGTTGTCCATAACCGGGGACACGGCTAATCGATTAGATTACACACCCTGCAGGGGTTAGTACACTTTACCCATGTGACTTGGCCAGCCCAGCTCGTACCATCACTCTCATTTTGGGTGATGATAGGGAGAAGTCCAAGAAGAGACTGTTCAGGAAGTAGCTCCCCAATCCCGACGCGCACCGGTCCAACCTACCAAAATTCTACATCTCTGGATACGCGGGTTCGAGTTACCACAACCTACTAAGTCCAACCAACCGCCCATTTCATTATTGGCACATGGTTGTACACGTAAGCTACCAAATAAAGAAGCCAATCAATTTCTCTAGATACCTGGGTGCCTTTCCGCAATGAAACCACCAAAAATTATCAATACCATCACACCCAGGAGATTCATTGATTAGGTTGTTTTAGATTTCACAAACCAATACTTTTAGAAACAAGTCTCAGTGATGTAACCCAGTCCTCGTACATCATTGCATGGCTAAGCACATCTACCAACGGTGGTTCATCTACAAGGAAAGCCCTACCACATAATAGGACATAACATAGCGATAATATCATCCTACACATGCATCTACAAAATACACGACAATGCATTGAAAATAGTAGGACGATATCATGAAAAAAGTAGCATCTACTTGCCTTGGTTGTAGCGGTCGGAAGAACAATCCACACACGAGCAAGCGTTGCACTCGTCACAATCTACACGATACAATTGCAATCATAAACAAACAATCCACAAGCATATGCAACAAAGAGGATGCATGAATGCATGTATGACAAGTGGGGTGACGCTACAGCAACACCACATAATAGTATTCAGTAGAGGTACTGATTGCATGCATGGAAAATAGTTTTAGCGCAAGGAAAACTAATATGCAAAATATAATACTCAAAACTAGAGCTAGAACCCAATTAATTCACTACCGGTAGTATACTGTTTGTAAAATCTTGGGAAAATTCTACTGCATGGCCACTGCTATTTAGGAACAGTACCAATTGGAATTACTCAAAAAGGAATTATAAAACTCCCTGAGTAATTAAAACACTGCAGAAAGCCACTAGACAGTTTCTACAGAAGTTTTTACTGTAAGCCTATCCTTTTAATTAACGAGGAGATTCCCCTCGTTCTAATGAATCCGGGGACATAATATACGCAATTTTTGGAGTTACAGATCTTTTTCTACGAATTAATTACTCCAAAAAGGCTATTAACTCATTTGATTAAACTGTACTAAATCTTGCTGCAAAAGTGTGAAACAATGGTACAACAAGATTCTACACGACTTGCTGAATCTACACATATTTTATTTGCAATTTTTTTGGCCCAGCGGATTAATTTCTACGTAATTTACAAGTTTCTATGAAAATCTGCCAATTAAAACGATTAAAGAAATACCCAGTCAACTGTGTCTGTTGACTGGCCCACGTGGCTGTTGACTGGGCGTTTGACTAGTCAGCGCCTGGGGCTGACCGGTCAACGGCCGATCTGGACCGTTGATCAGAGATCCAACGGCCACAAAGGATGGCGGCTGCGGACTCACCGGAGACGGCGGCGGCGAGCTCGGGACGGTGGCGGCGATCGGCTCCGGCTCCGGCGGTCGGCGGCGGTCCTGCGCGGAAGGAAGGCGGTCAGCGCGTGGATCGAGGCAGGCGGCGGGGTCGGCGCGGCGGCGAGTGGCGGCAGCGCGGGCGGCGCGGTGCGAGGCGGCGGCGGCGCGGGCGCGTGCGCGGGAGGCGCGACGGCGGCTGGGCGGCGGGCGACGCTTACCTGGCGGCGGCGGCGGGTGCGGGTCCCGAGGCAGGCGGCAGCGCTGCGTGGGGAGAGAGAGGGCGCGGGTGGGGTCCGCGTCCTTTTGTGGGGAGGGGGCCCCACGCGGGTCCTACCCGGACTCGGCCCCACCTATCGGTGGGCGGGGCGCGAGGCGGCGGCGGGCTATCCGCCGCGCGGGCGGCGCGGTCGCGGTGCTGGCCGGCTGGGCCGGCGCGGCCCAGCAGGCTGGCGCCCTTTTTTTTATCCTTTCCTTTTTTTCCTTTTGTATTTTAGTAAAAACTCCGTAACTCCCTCATACGAACTCCGAATCGGGCGATTCTTGTTCCTAATTTTTTGTAAAATCGAGGGGAACAACCTAGGGGCAAGGGATGAGTGAAACCTCTAGGCTACAAGGATGGGCAACACAAGTCCTACTAGAACCTCCCGCAGGAGCCTCGTAGTAAAATAGGGTAGGGCTTAGAAAATAGTGTTTTGCCGAATCTTTTCAATCGATGGTTTTGCATGGAAGAGTATGATGCAATGGCATGAATGCTATGCAGAACCAAATCTAAAATTTGGGATGTGACATTCCAACTCCCAAGAAACCAAGTTATTACAAAGTGTCCACTATAAACTCATATGCATGGTGTGTTACACCATTCCAAGTATATTCTTGTTTTCAGCTATCTTCCAATTAAAAACTATTTTTTTATGTGAAAACTTAGTGATTAAAGCCCTCACAAACTTGATGGCACACTTTATATTATTTTCCCTAATAAACTTGAACCTTTGTGTCTTCTATGTTGTATATGCTTGCACTTATACGTTGGAATTAGCAGAACTGTGCTGTCACAGGGAACATTTTCAACATTGCACTTGTACTTTGTACTCAGTTAATATCATGCTCTTTTGTCTATGGATGTCACCGGTGTGAAATAAAGAGGGAACTTGTAAGTCCATGGAGTTTGTATTCTGTGTTAGAGAAATGCCTGGGCCGCTAGCCTAAGCCATGCCTAATCATGGTGGAAACTTGCAGCATCACCATAGTGACAGCTAGGAAGCACTCTTCTTATAAAAAAGAGATTGAGAAAAAGAGACATATGAGAAAATAGGAAAAGAGAGAAAAAAACACCATATTACCATGGTAAATAAGAATAATGCTGAGATGCTCATTGTCTGCTTGCCTTGTCATTTTGGTTATGGGATAGCTCCTGTACCATGTGCAAGGGGTACCCCGTTGGCGATTCTATATGATATGCAAATACTTACAATGACAAGAACTTGCAGGTGGCTGGAGTTGAGTAGCATGAGGTGTGGCCCTCGTATTCAAGGGACTTGAGATTGCCAACTTATACTTCGTCAAGCATATACTCCATCTTTGTTCACTTAACCTTAATCACTTCAAGATGCTTATGATAGGGGCAATGAGGGCTGAAAGCTAACAAGTACCATAATTTTTGGAAGCTACCTTGAAATCCCTGCTTCCTTTATAAAAGGCTTTTCTTCCACCATTATTTGAGTCTCCACCTTCTACCTTTAGGCACCATTAAGAGAGCATAGTTGTCATTATGTGTGCAGTGTTCCAAAGCTTATTGATTGATGCATATTGTGATATTACTTGTTCTTGTGCTACTTGTGTCTAGTCACCCTTGTGAACTTTGAAGGTGTCCTATGCATCTATTTGCTACTCTATGAGGGACAAGCTGATTTCCACTATGCTATGTTTTCTGTATGTGAAACAAACAAACGTTTTTCAATGCATGTTATTCATGACCTTTGTTTGTAGACTTTCATGTTGCATGCATAGTTACGATGTCCTATTGTTAGAATTCCATCTTTGATGCACATGTTTAGAGTTCTTTGGTCCCAGCTTTCAATGCTTGCAAATGGTTTGATCTTGATTGTGAGGGTGCATGTCACCTCAAAAATTATTCTTTTTATCACTTACCTACTCGAGGACGAACAGGAGTTAAGCTTGGGGATGCTTGATACGTCGAACGTATCTATAATTTTTGATGCTCCATGCTTGTTTAGTATCTACTTTGCTTTGCTTTGTCTACACTTTGAGGTGATTTTTACATGTTTTCTGGTACTAACCTATTAACAAGTTGCCATAGTGCCAGTTGCCTATTTTCTGCTGTTTTTGGTTCCAGAAAAGCTAGTAAAGAAATATTCTCGGAATTGGACGGGACAAACGTCAAAGTCAATTACTTTCCATGGGGAACAAGAAGTCCAGAGGGGATATGGAGAGGCGTGCCAGGGCAGCCACCCCCCTAGGCGCGGGTGGGCCCTGCCCCGCGCCTAGGCAGGGTGTGGGGCCCCTGGCCACCTCCTCGGCCTCCCCCTTTGCCTATAAGAAGCCCCTGATGCAGAAACCCTAAGTACCCGATCAATATTCCACGAAACCTTCTGTAGCCACCGCCATCGTCGTCCCTAGATTGGGAGGGATCTGAAGTTCTTCACGGCACCCTGCTGGAGGGGAGATTATCCTGGAGGCCTTCTCTCCGATATGATGCGTGAGTAGTTCCACCTTGTACTATGGGTCCATGTAGTAGCTAGATGGTTGTATCTCCTCCTTTGTGCTTTCATGTATAGATCTTGTGAGCTCCATTGATGATCAAGATCTAATCTATTTGTAATCATGCATGTTGTGTTTGCGGGGATCCGATGGATATTGAGATTATTATGTTGGTTTGATTAATGGTTTTGTCTTTATGATTCTATCATGTCTGTGTTGTTTGTGATATTGCATGCTCTCCGTTGTTAGTAGCTATCTTGGCCAAGTAGTTGCTAGTGACTCCAAGAGGGGGTATTTATGCTCGATAGTGGGTTTATGCCTCTAGATTCCAAGGGAAGTGACAAAAATCTCTTCAGTTGTAGATGTGCTGTTGCTACTGGGGAGAAAACAATGGTCTCTTGTTCATGGAACATGTGGAATGTTTACCTTACACACTTTGCGTAAAGCAGTTGTTTGTTGCTTGCAACTTAATACTGGAAGGGGTTCGGATGATAACCTTAAGGTGGACTTCTACTCATAGATGCAGTTGGATGGCGGTCTATGTATCTTGTTATATTGCCCAATCGAATCTCATATGATCTTTCTAACTAGTAATTGCATTGTTATGCCTTACTTAGTTCCTATCAATTTCCCCGCTATAATTTGTTTACCCTTCATGCCATGTTGTTTATCTAAGGAGAGCACCTCTAGTGAGCTATGAACCCCGGTCCAATCTTTACCATTGATACATCTTCCACTCTTACTTGTTTACTTGCTGCAAACCATTACCTTCCACACCATACATTTAATCCTTTGTTACAGCAAACCGGTGAGCTTGACAACCTCACTGTTCGTTGGGGCAAAGTGTTGAGTTTGTGTTGTGCAGGCCTCCGCGTTGCTTGCAACACCTGTGTAACGTTTCCTTCCTCCTTCTGGTTCGATAACCTTGGTCTGTACTGAGGGAAGACTTGCTGCTATGCTCATCACACCTTGCTCTTGGGGTTTCCAACGAAGTGCTCCCACGTCAAGCACCATAGGTTTCTTGTTTCTTTCAACTCTTTTGCTTGCTACCCAGCCTTGCTAGCCAAAAACCTGTTTTGAGAAGGTATACTTCTCATGTTTCCAATCCCTTGAACCAAAACCTTTGCCATTTGTGTCCACCATATCTACCTATTAGCAATTGCTATTCCAAGCAAATTCTCAAGCTTCATCTATCTTTCGAATTTAAAACTATTTTGTTATGTGAAAACTAGTTAGAAAGCTCTCACTAACTTGATGGCACACCTTATTTTCTTGCACCTAATAGACTTGAACCATTGTGTCATCGAAGTTGTATATGCTTGCATCTATACGTTGGAATTAGCAGAACCGTGCTGTCACGAGGAACACTTTCAACATTGCACTTGTACTATGTACACAGTTGATATCGTGCTCTTTTGTCTGTGGATGTCAATGTGTGAAATAAAGAGGGAACTTGTAAGTCCATGGAGTATGTATTTTGTGTTAGAGAAACGCATGGGCCACTATCCTAAGCCATGCCTAATCATGGTGGAAACTTGCAGCATCACCATAGTGAGCTATCTATGAAGCATCCTCAATAAAAAGCTATGCACATAGTAAATAAAAAATCGCTAAGATGCTCATTGTCTCCTTGCCTTGTCATTTTGGTTATGGGATAGATCCTGTACCTTGTGCAAGGGGTACCCCGTTGGCGGTTCTCTATGATACGCATGTACTTATAATGACAAGAACTTACCGGTAACTGAAGTTGATTAGCATGAGGAATGGCCCTCATATTCAAGGGACATGAGATTGCCAACTTATATTTCGTCAAGCATATACTCCATATTTGTGCACTTTAACCTTAATCATCTCAAGATGCCTATGATAGGGGCAATGAGGGCTCAAAGCTAGTAAGTATCATAATCTTTTGGAAGCTCTTTATGACTTGTAATCCTTGCTTCCCTCTATGAAGGGACCTTTCTCCTATTTTCTAAGTTGAGTCAGTAAACCTACTTCCTCTCTATCTCCAGCAAGCATTTGAGTCGTTGTGTTGCAAGCATTCATATGGTGATTTATTCAATCATGTTCTTTATCTTCCTTGTTTGCACAAGACTCTTATCTATTGCGTATTACTTTGAAAGCCTTAATTGTGAAAAAACCTTTTTTTAGCAAAGAGTGCTCCTGTTTTGAAAACTTCTACAAAAAGCTTTTTGTGAAACTGTTTGCCAGCTGTTCTCTGACCAAGAACAAAGTTTGCCAATTCCAATTATGATTTATCTTTATGCATCTCTGTTGTGACTCTTGTACTTGTTGCAAGCTAATTTATATAATGGTGAGATGCTTTCTTCTATGAGTTGTGTAATGGTATGTGTGATGCTTCTTGTCCGTATTCTTTTATCGACACTTCACTCCATAAACCTGTGGACATGTTTACTGAGCTCAGTTTTCGCTTGGGGACAAGCGAAGGTCTAAGCTTGGGGGGAGTTGCTACGTCCAATTTGCATCACCATTCTATATCATAATTTGCCTCTATTCATTGATATATGTCTTATTATGAGGTATTACTTATGTCTTTTCCACTGTTTTTGCATGTTGGATGATTCTTGGAGGATGAACTGCCGGAGTCTAGATTCTGATGGAAAAGGAGGTGTTTTGATGCAATTTCGCGAAGATCAGAAAAATACCAGAAAAATATCAGAAAATTATATTTTCCCAGAAGACAGAGGAAGCCAGAAGGGGAGGCAAAGAAGGGCCACATGGGGCCCATACCCTCCTAGGCACGGGCCCACCTTGCCCCGTGCCGAGGGCAGGTGTGGCCCGCCTGTCTGGCCTCCGACTCTGCCCTCTCGCCTATATCTTTCTCATGGAACCCTAACACCAGGGGAGCGACCACAGATAGATTTCCGCCGCCTCTGCGGGGCAGAAAACACCGAGGGAGAAAGATATCTCCGGCAGACAGATTTCTGCCGGGGAAATTCCTTCCCGGAGAGGGGAGATCGTCGCCATCAACACCGTCATCAATCTAGGCTTCATCGGGATCATCATCATCATACACACCATCATCTCCACCAGCACCATAATCACCACTACGTCCCGTTGTAACAATTGTGTTGGATATTGCTTTAGTTCTTAGGGGAAACTTTCCCGGTGTTAATTACTATTGTAGTTGATGCTTGTGAGTGGAATCAATGGATTATTCTTTATGTTCAGATTGTTATTCATCACCATATCATCTTTGATCTTGATTGTAACATCCCAAAAATATTGATCATGATTATCAAAATCTAATCACCAAAATTAGGGTTAACAAACAACTTTTGTTAAATAAAAATCAAATGAATGTATGTGTGTATGTGATGATTGTAAGGATGCATTAATGGACTTGTGTAATTGATCTAAATAGCAAGGAATGGTTTAAAGATGAAAATAACATCATCTAAAACAATTCCAAGTAGAAACAAAACAAGAGAAAATCAAAAAACAAAACAAATCAAGCAAATGATCATTTTTGCCAATCTTGCTCACTAGGCCACTTTGATGTTTCTAGTCCAAGATTCTAAACAGAAACTTTTCCATTTCTCTTCACCCCTTGCAAGACCAAGTAAAATATAATCAAAGCCCACCTTTCAAACCTGCAGAAACATTGGGCAACTTGATTCAAATCACATTTCAAAATTGAATCTGATTCATATGTGAAGATCACCCCTTTTTCAAAAACCACCCAATGCAATTCCACTTGACCAATCCCACTAACCAGAGACTCCCTAGTATGTAACCAACACATCCACCAAGTTTGAATCCAAAATTCAAATTTGAATCTCTTTCGTCCATTTCATCAAACACCTTGCAAAAAGAAATCAAACAAACCACAAACACTATTGTGAGCAGTGATCAGTGCCTAACTTGTTCCCTATCTAGCTCACACTACACTCTTAGTAGATCATCTAACTTGTTTACCCTCTCTAGCTCACTGTAAAGCAGACCATGCCATCAATGGCAAGCAGGACGAGAGAAACATTGCCACACCCATGTCGCCAGCGAGCTAGGAGAAGCACTAGCCTCGCCAACCTTGTCTGAGACACTCTCCACCGTCCATCACCACCCCCTGTCCAAGCCTCGAGCGCAGCCATCCACTGGACCACACATCCCGAGCATGACAAGCCTCTCTGCGAGCGAGCCGAGAGCGCGCCAGAGCGCCAACCGCGACACACACCCACGGTCTGCGCGCCTCCCTTGCCGCGTGCAAGAAGGATCGCCAGCACCCCAGCAACACCGCGGACATGCCCGTTCGCCGCTGCGCAGACCGTAGACGCTATGCGCCATTAAAACTGCCGTCGTACCCGCCTAGAGCGCCCCGACATTCCGACCGCCTCGCACCGCCCCACGCCTCGCCATCAAGCCGTTGAGCTTCGCCAGGAGGCAACGCACCGTCCCCTACCTTTGCCCATGCCAGTAGCTCGTTTTGACGACAACACCGATGAGCCCCGCCCGCGCCATTCGGTCCCCTTCTGGCACTATAAATAGAGGCCACCCCAGCACGAATTCTTCACACCATGTAACTCCCCTCTCTCTCTCAGAAGCACCCCACCTCACTCCCGGAGCAAGGCGAGCAGCGCATCACCGGAATTTGGCCGGAGTTTGCCGTAGCTGGAGGAGAAGGGCGTCGTTGATTGGAGTTGCCCCAGGAAAGCTGCCGGTACCAGGAGGTTCACCATCGTCGACTTCGTCGTTTGCCCCCATCGCCGATCCTCGCCTGATCACCGGTGAGCCTTCCATGACCCCCACTGGCCGCGCTAGAGTTCGACCTTGCCGCGTCCTGTTCATGCGTGGATGATGAACCACATCCGTAGGATTAGAGTTTGATCGTGCGGCCCTAATCGTCCCGTACCGCTTCGCACCCCTCTGTCTCACTGACGAGTAGGGACAGCCTCTTAAACCATCCCGCGTGCACTGTGCGTAGTGGGCTGGCCCAGTTAACATCCCGCGCGACCCAGTAATTCAAATTTAGATTTATTCTTTTAGTTTCAAACCCAGTTCTGCACCTAGATTCAAAAATCAACCCAGCTCGATTCACTAAACCAAAATGCATGAAACCAATTTTGTTAGAAAGGTACTAGAGTGCTTAATCCAAGACCGTTTGATTCAATTCATTTGGAATTGTAGATCACCTATAGTAAAAATAACAAGGCAGAAGTTTTTTTTGCATTCAAACATTTTTCAAATTCAACCACAAAAGCTTTTGAGTTGATTCCAACTCTCAAAAATCACATTTAACTATAACTTTCTGAATATATAGGTTTACTTGCAGAAATAATGGTTAAGCAATAAAAGAATGCCTCATAGGCCATTCTAGTCACTTTAATTAATCAAAATAAAAAAGGTTAAACCTTATTAAATTGTGACACCACTTTAAATCACATTCCCATGTACTGAAATATGTGGTGATGACATGTGTCAACATGATCCCATGTTTTGGTTGGAGAATATTAAATCTTAAGTAGTTTTTCAAATGAGTAGAAATTAATTTTCCAAAATAAAATGAATAATACAAAAGCTTTGATGATTGTAATGTTTGTGGTGTTCCTAGATCATCTAGTGAAAACCTTAGTGTGATGAATAGAACTAGTTAAGTATTGTTTAGTGATTGTGTACCTCGTATTTATTTATAGACGCTAGTATCGACCAAGGATACGAGGAGGAAGGAAAATACTGCGAAGAGGAAGACGAGGAGAACTTCAACCACTGCTCTGCACAAGGCAAGCCTATACTTGCAAACTTGCAAGCCTCACTATACAAATTGACTGAGCAAGCTAATCCTTGCAAGCTTACCTTACTTTATACCCAATCCTAGTTTACTTGCAAGCTTAGTATTTTATTTCTTTATTAAAGCTTTCTCTTAGAGTTTACCTAGTCACTTGTAGATTTTAGAAAGATATATGAAGGTAGCATAAAGAGCATAAAACTTGGCCTAAGTTAGATAACCTTGATGTCATCCTGAGGCATGAGATTGATATTAGATAAGATACACTTGTTTACCACCCTTCTTTAGTATTTACCCCCACTTGTAGATGCTAGTGCTAAGCATAAAAAATGATCAACTTTAGACGGGAATACTTGGTGAAACTAGTTATGCAAACCTTAGAATGATGAGTCATTCTACTGAAATGTTTTGACATGTGTTCTTGAACACCAGATGATTTTGATGATGAAAATGTTAAGGCATGAGCCTTAGCCCTTTATAAAACTGATGGTTGTCTGGATGCGATACCATTCCAATTTTACCGTACAATCATAATACCCGAAATTTGGGTAGGGCTTGACTGGAAATTTATATACCCTAGTATGGGTTCCCTTGCGGCCAAGGTTTGAGCTGAGGCTACCTTGTGAAGATTGTCCACCTGTGCAGTACCCAAGATGACAGTTGGTCATGGTTGGGAGGCCAAACTCACAGGAGAGGTGCCTATACTAGGGTGTGTAATTGAAAGGTTAGGATTGATTATCCGCATACTGAGTATGGTGATTCAGGATTGTTCCTGACGGATGTATCGAATGTTGTGGTGAAAGTGTACCACCTCTATAGAGTGTCAAACTATTCGAATAGCCGCGTCTGCGGTTATGGACAGTTGGAGTGGCCATACTGTTCCATCGTGAGATGTTTTCAAAATGACTTGAGAAATGATTTGTGATTTTGACTTGACCACAACAGAGTTGTGATATGAAATTCAAGTTCCCACTTAGGTGTTATAAAACTGCAACTAGCTTTCTTTGCTTCTGAACTCAGTAGAGATAAATCTGGCTTTTTTGCAAAACAACCCTAGAGCTTCGTATATCCTACTCAAAAACCACTTCACTTGTTAGTATTAGTTTGCGAGTACTTAAAAGTACTCATGGCTTTGTCCCTGGCTATTCCCGTGGCCAGACTATGAAGAGGACTATCAGGAGGATGGATAGCAGGAAGGTTAAGACAACTAGGATCATCTCCCATCGTCAGCATTGCCTATGACCATGAAGATGGAGCCTCGCCTATGCTACCGTTATTATTGCGTTATTCCGCTGCTATGATTGTATTAAGACTGGATCATGTGATCCTTATTTGTGTAAGACCTTATGTATGGTTTGTAATGGATGATGTATTGTGATATCCAAATCTGTTATGTCTCGCAAAAATGGTAATCCTGGGATTGCGATGTATGGCATAACAGGCATCTGGGATTAAAAATCTGGGTGTTGACAAGTTGGTATCAGAGCCATCCTGACCATAGGAGACCCTAGTTAGAATGGACGTTTGAATCAAAAACTTAGTTTCAACACCAAGGAAGTGAGTATTTATGAAAACTTATTATCATTCTTATCACTTAGACTCTTTCATAAAAATTCGTGTTCCTGAAAAATTCTTGCAAACTTACCTTAAATTTGAAACACTTGCTCACTCTACTAACTTACTCATCCTATATTCTTGTAGATGGACGTGAAGTATAGCAAGTTTTATCAGTTGGGGAATGGAGGAGACCTCATCTTTGAGCATGACTTGGACCAGCTGTCAGAGATGCTGGAGCGTTCGCACCCCGAGTTCTTTGGTGCTCAGCTCAATGATCAGGAAGGAGAGGAGTTGCAATGGCTAATTGTTGCAAGTCTTAGAGGAAAGATTGAAGTCCCAACCACAGAGGGAATTTAGTTCACCATCAAAGAAAACAACTGGCTAGATGGACTTGCCAGGGCCATGTAGGAAGCTCTTGCCCATCTGTGTGGGCAGAGTATCAATCAGATCAAGGGTACCCGCTTTGAGTTCTGCCCAAGGCATGATGCTATGGGACATCCCCTTGAGGCACCATATCACCCTGAGCTGAAGAACCAAGTGGACCACCTCAGCTTCATGATGTATGACTGGCAAAAGGAGTTGGACAATGCCCGTTCCTACTCCAACCACAAGTCTGCCATCGCCGCCCAGAAGGATTAGACCATCGCCATGCCGGTGAAGGATCGCCAGTCTCATCGCCGTCAACTCGACAAGAAGGAGCGCATCATTGCCCGTCTCCGCCACAGGATCACAGACTTGGAGGAGACCATCCACGAGAGGGATATGCATCTAAAGGAGAGGGAGAATGCCGGGGAAGTCCTTTGTGGAGACCCCTACTCCTATCTCAGTGATGATGACGACTTTCTAGAGGATCAGGCCATGGACTTCTTCACCGATGAGGATGACTTCGCCTTCATTGATGATGATGATGATGAGGAGGATGAGGAGGACACCGACTCCGAGGATTAGTAGCACTTAAGTACTAGAGTGGTGAGTTGTATCTGGTCCCATTATATCGTAGTTTCCCAGAATGGTTCTTAAAACCATATGTTTCCTTTGTTGTGGTGTGTGTTGTATGATGTGTGATGAATGAATGAAAAGCAAGTTGCTAGAAAAATCTGAGTCAAACTTTAAAAACTTTTCAAAAACCTTGAACCTTAGAATTTCCCTCTTTTCTCATGATCTATCTCAATCTTCAGATACCTCGCGGGGGAAGCAGTTCATCCCTGGACCCGATGTTGCAAATCTTGCAAATGTTGGTTTTGGACCGCGAAGCTGAAAGAGCAGAACGTCAAGCCAACTTAGATACCCTCCAACACATCGCTCAGATGGCCAACAACAACAATCAGGGCCATGGAAATCAGGACAACCATGGACCCAACCTCAAGAATTTCCAGAACACCAACCCACCCATCTTTAGTAAGTCTGAAGAGCCCCTAGATGCCCATGATTGGCTACAAACCATGGAGAACAACTTGGAAGTCGCCGGAGTAGAGGATAATGAGAAAGTATTGTTTGTCACCCACTATCTGGCCGAAATGCAAAGGGCATGGTGGAACAGCGTTCGCACCATGAATGGAGGACAAATGATGGCTTGGGATGAATTCAAACTCAAGTTTATCCGAACCCATGTGCCACCCGGTTTGATTCTGTGGATGAGAGATGAATTCAAGGAGCTTAAGCAAGGAAGAATGACTGTGGTAGAGTACCATGACAGATTCCTATCTCTTTCCAGGTATGCCCCTGATGAGATCAGAACTGAGGCCAAGAAGGAGAGATTCCTAAATGGCCTACACGATGAGATGCAAATAGTGTTAGTCAATATCCCCTTTGCTGATATTGAAGCCTTAGTGGATTCCGCTATTCAGATGGAAGGCAAGATCAACCAAGATACAGAGAACTGCAAGCGTCGCATGATGCATCAACCAGGAACCCATCATACCCCAAAGTATCGCCCCAACCCATCTCTAGGATTTTCCCCAAGAAACAACAAACCCCCGATGAACAGTCCAACCTATCCCAACCGTGGAAACCCAAGGCCCGGAGGAAATCACAACAACCTCGGCAACCCCAGCAATTTCAATCGTGCACCACCCAAGTTCAACAACAACAATGCCACCCCCAACACCAACACTGCCCCGAGGACTGGAAGCAATGATGTGCCCGTTGCAGCAAAGAACAAGTCTCAGGTGACTTGTTATGAATGTGGAACCAAGGGTCACTATTCCAATGAATGTCCCAAGAAGATTGCTGCAGCCCCCAATGCAAATGCCCCAGCTCAGTAGCAGCGTCGTGTTCAGCCTGGAAGAAGGTTTGCCCCAGGGAACTCGCTCAACCGCAACGGTCGTCTCTTTCTCATGCATGCTAAAGAAGCCCAAGAAGCGCCAGATGCCGTGCTGGGTATGTTTTCTATTTACTCAGTACTTGCAAGAGTGTTGTTTGATTTTGGAGAATCGCACTCATTTGTTACCGAAGAATTTGCATGCACTAGTAAGATTCAACCCACCAAATTGAAGCATGTTATGATAGTTCAAATACCTGGTTCAACCACCAAAGCTAGACAAATTTGCAAGGCCGTACCTATCTGAATCCATGGCATAGATTTTTATGCTAATCTAATAGTACTCGGAACTAAAGGTTTGAAGTAGTACTAGGAATGGATTGGATGTCGAAACATAAAGGATTAATCGACTGTGCCAAGAAAGCCATAACCATGACCAGTACAGCCGGAATATCAGTCGAGCATGTATCTGAAACCTTGACCCATCAATTCAAGTGCAACAAGAGTCTAGCCCAACCAACCATTGACCAAGTCAGAGTAGTCTGTGAATACCCCGATGTATTTCTAGATGTTTTGCCCAGTATGCCCCCAGATCAGGATATCGAGTTTATCATTGAACTAATCCCTGGAACTGGACCCATAGCCCAGAGACCATATAGTATGAACCCGTCTGAATTAGTGGAGCTGAAGAAGCAACTGGATGCTATGCTAGAGATAGGATTGATCCAACCAAGTGCCTCGCCCTGGAGATCACCAGTGTTGTTTGTGGACAAGAAAGCTGGAGGTAACCGTTTGTGTATGGATTATCAGAAGTTGAATGATGTCACCATCAAGAACAAGTACCCACTACCAAAGATAGAAGACATGTTTGAACAGTTGAGTGGTGCCAATTTGTTTTCTAAGATTGATCTTAGGACTGGTTACCATCAACTCAAGATTCGCGCAGAGGATATTCCAAAGACTGCCTTTACCACCCGATATGGATTATACGAGTACACTTCCATGTCTTTTGGATTAACCAATGCCCCCTCTTATTTCATGAACCTCATGAATAAGATTTTTATGGACTTCCTGGATAAGTTTGTCGTTGTTTTCATCGATGACATTCCGATCTATTCCAAATCAGAAGAAGAACATGAGCTACACCTAAGGACCATCCTTGGAACCCTTAGGGATCATTAGTTATATGCCAAGTTTAGCAAATGTGAATTGTGGTTACATGAGGTAGGATTTATCGGGCATATCGTATCAGTCGGAGGAATTGCCGTTGACCCTGCAAAGGGGAAGGATGTTGAGGATTGGAAAGCCCCAACCACTCAAACCCAAGTTCATGCATTTCTCGGATTGGCGGGATATTACCGCAAGTTCGTAGAAGGATTTTCAAGTATCGCAAGTGTAGGGGTTCGTAGAATGGAAAACAAAAAAATTCTACCGCATGCATACAAACAAGCCAAGATCTATCTACTAGATTGTAGCAACGAGTCGATTAGAGTACTCACCCTCGAAGATTCCAAAGCGGTTAACGAGAGCAGATTCTCATGGGTTATGTATTCGTACACTTGCCGATCTCAAGACCGCGTAGACAATCCTTCCGACACTGCGTTCCGGCAGCGCTTCCGCAGTCGGTCACACGTTCGGTACTTGATGAAGACGTTCCTCTCCCTTGTTCCAGCAGGCAGCGGAGGTTGTAGTTCTCCCCTCGCGATTGAGGCAGCATGACGGCGTGGTGTCGGAAGTAGAGGGAAAATCCTGCAGGGCTTCGCCTAAGCCGGAGCAGGTTATGGTGGATCTAGGGTTTTCGGCGATCTTGGGTTTAGAGGGCCAGAGAGGAGGAGGCGTGGATAGCGACGGCGCGAGGTGGCAGCGCGGCGACGGCTAGGGCGGCGGCGGCGCTTGGGACGGCGGCAATGGCGCGGTTAGGTGGGGAGGGGCTGGTGTTGTGTGTCCTTGGGGCACCCCCTACCCTCTATTTATGAGAGGGAGGGAAGCTTTGAAGAGGGGAGTTTGAATCCTTTCCCAACTCGCTCTCCTTGTTGGCTTGTGGTGGATGGAAAGAAGGATTCTTTCCTTCCTCCACTAGGACACATTGTCCCAGTTTGACTTTTCAAACTTGCCTTTTGACTTTCAATTTGGAGCTTGATTTCTTTCTTTCTAATGCCTAACCAAGTGACCTAGGACATGATCCAATCATTCCACTTATCCATGACACATTCATGTTAGCTTCCCCTTCCGGTCCGGTGAACCTTCTAGACCCTTCTAGAACCTCTCCGATGAAATCATCGGAATAATTCCCGAACTCCAGAATTGGACTTTCCTTATGTGAATCTTATTCTTCGGACCATTCCGGATCTCCTCATGATATCCCGGATCCCATCCGAGATTCTGAACAACATTCGGTCTCCCTACTTACATTCCATATCTACTAAACAACATTGAATCCTTAAGTGTGTCTCCCTACGGTTCGTGAATTACGCGGACATGACCGAGACACTTCTCTGATCAATAACCAATAGAGGAATCTGGAAATTCATATGGCTCCCACATATTTCTATGATTACGTTGCGATCGAATGAACCACTTACATACGATACCAATTTCCATTTGTCTCACGATAGTTTACTTATCCGAGGTTTGATCGTCGGTATCTCGGCATACCTAGTTCAACCTCGTTACCGATAAGTACTCTTTTCTCGTTCCTGTGATATGTGATCCCTTGTGAGCCAGTCACATGCTTGAAAGCTATTTTGATGACATTCCACCGAGAGAGCCCAGAGTATATCTATCCGTCATATGGACGGACAAATCCCACTCTTGATCCATGTGCCTCAACACATACTTTCCGAACACTCAATGCCACCTTTATGGCCACCCAATTACGGTGTGGTGTTTGCTGTCATCAAAGCATCCATCCGGTGATGGTGATTAGCATGATCTCATGGTCGAAGGATTTAGGTTACTATGTATCTGAAAGCTTATAGCAACTGAACTATATTAAATGACTTGATCTTTATGCTACGCTTAACTATAGGAGTATGTCCATCACACCATTCTCCTAATGATATGATCTTGTTGTTAATAACATCTCAATGTTCATGATCAGGAAACCATGATCATATATTAACCAACAAGCTAGTTTAACAAGAAGCTTTACTAGGGACTCTTTTATGTTTACAAATCACACAAGTATTAATGTTTCCGGTTAATATAATTATAGCATGGTATGTAAACATTTATCATAAGCATGAAGATATGATAATAACCTCTTTATTATTTCCTCTTGGGCATATATCCAACAGTCTCCCACTTGCACTAGAGACAATAATCTAGTTTCAAATATTTGTGTATTCAACACCAATGGCTTTTCGGTGTTGTATTTACACGATTGCTAGTGGTCAACTTATCTTCGGATCCGACTCTTTCAGGTCCATGTGTAATTGCATGTCTTTGCGTCTCTATGCATCAATCATTCTCTAATGAGATGGATTTGTATAAATTTGGTCCTTTGGTGAGACCTTTGGTTCCTTGGGGTTAAAACATGTTGATAATATTGTCGTACAATATATCTTCATGGTACTATCCCGCTGTGAACCACACCTAGTTTGATAACAAACTACTTAACACAAATGCCCTCTTTTGACGCTATACTAGCAGTCATATACTTAGCTTTTTATTGTAGTATCTGTCACAATGTCTTAACTTTGGAACTCATCCAAATACATTATGAAACTTACTTTCTATTATATTGTGCCACCCTTAGTTTAGATTGAGATAAACTTAATTTGTACTTTGTGACAAAACTAGTATCAATGTAGTACTTTTACAATGAACTAATCATCTATTTGTCACATCTACAAAAATAATTTATTCTTAGTTCTTCCAAAAGATCATAAGAATATCCTTACTATCGTCCAATGATCATCTTATGAATCATTCTGGTATATGCTCATAACATTTAGAGCATAGGACTTATCTGAATTTGTACATATCAAAGTATGATTGATATAAATACTCTTTGTGATTTCATACATCAAGTATCAATCTATACTTGAATCTTTGTTTCACTTACCAAGTGTCGATACACTTGAATTTTGATTTAATCCTTTCTGTGTGGCAAGAACCTTTCTTGTCATTTCCATATTGAACTCATTCAATATATCATCTATGTACATTTGGCACAACCATATTAGCGTCTCAATCTATCTATATAGATATTGATGCCAAATCTTCGGGTTTTGCCTAAGTCTTTCATCAAGATGAAATTCTTAACATGTGTTAATAAAAGATACATCATTTCCAATCAACAATATGTCTTCCACATAATGTATTAGAAATATGTCTTAGCTCTCCCACTTAATTTCTTGCAAATGCAAGCATCTTCATCGTCTCTGATGAATTTAAACTGTTTTAACAGTTTCATCATGGTGAAGATTCCAACTCCGTGATGCTCACTTCAACCATTGTAGTTTGCATACGTTTTTAGCATCCTTTGAATTAACAAAACCCTATGGACCTTGTTATGCACACGTCCTAGGTAACAATTCTATTAGAAGAACTTGTTTTGTTTATTCAACTACCACATAACAAAATTATATGTATTGGTTGCTACCTTAATCCGTCTAGACTAAATGTCAACACCTGGATTTTTAATCCCAGATGCCTGTTATGCCATACATCGCAATCCCAGGATTACCATTTTTGCGAGACATAACAGAATTTGATACCACAGTACATCATCCATTACAAACCATACATAAGGTCTTACACAAATAAGGATCTCATGATCCAGTTCTTAATACAACTCAAGCAGCGGAATACATAATAATAACGGTAGCGTAGGTGAAGCTCCATCTTCGGGGTCATAGGCAATGCTGACGATGGGAGATGATCCTAGTTGTCGTAACCTTCCTGGGGTCCATCCTCCAGGTACTCCTCTTCATAGTCTGGCCACGGGAATAGCCAGGGACAAAGCCATGAGTACTCTTTAAGTACTCACAAACTAATACTAAAAAGTGAAAGGGGTTTTTGATAATAGGACACTAGGCTCTAGGGTTGTTTTGCAAGAAGCCAGAATTATCTCTACTAAGTTCAGAAGCAAGAGAGCTAGTTGCAGTTATAACACCTAAGTGGGAACTTGTATTTCAATTCACAACCCTGTTGTGGTCAAGTCAAAGTCTCAATTCATTTCACAAGTCATTTTGAAAACATTTGACTGGGGAACAGTATGGCCACTCCAACTGTCCATAACCGCAGACGCGGATATTCGAATAGTTTGGCACTCTGTAGAGATTGTACACTTTCACCACAACATTTGATACATCCGTCAGGAACAAATCCTGAATTCACCATACTCAGTATGCGGATAATCAATCCTAACCTTTAAATTACACGCCCTAGTATAAGCACCTCTCTTGTGAGTTTGGCCTCCCAACCATGACCAACTGTCATCTTGGGTACTGCACAGGTGGACAATCTTCACAAGGTAGCCTCAGCTTAGACCTTGGCCATGAGGGAACTAATACTAAGGTATATAAGTTTCCAGTTAAGCCCTACCCAATCTTCGGGTATTGTGGTTGTACGGTAAAATTGGAATGGTATCGCATCCAGACAACCATCAGTTTTAAAAAGGGCTAAGGCTCATGCCTCAACATTTTCATCACCAAAATCATCTGGTGTTCAGAAACACATGTCAAAAAATCTCAGTAGAATGATCCATCATTCTAAGGTTTTCATAACCATTTTCACCAAGTATTCCCATCTAAAGTTGATCAAGTTTTATGCTTAGCACTAGCATCTACAAGTGGGGGTGAGTACTAATGAGGGGTGGTAAACAAGTGGAGTTTTAAATAAGTTCAATCTCATGCCTTAGGATGACATCAAGATTATCTAGCTTAGGCCAAATTTTATGCTCTTTATGGAACCTTAAAATATCTTTCTAAAATCTACAAGTCACTTGAGTACTCTCTAAGGAAGTAGCTTTGATAAAGAAATAAAGTAGAAAGCTTGCAAATTAAACTAGGATTGGGTTATCAAGTGGATATGATCACATATGCTTAAGGCATATAGTTGGCATGGTAACAAGCAAGTATTGGCTTGCATAGGTAAAGTATCTTGCAAGTGTTAGCTTGCACATTCAAATAGTAGTATTAGGCTTGCCTTGTGCAGAGCAGTGGTTGAAATTCTCCTCGGCTTCTTCTCCGTAGTATCCTCCTTCCTCCTCGTATCCTTGGTCGGTACTAGCGTCTATAAATAAATACGATGTACACAATCACCAAACAATACTTAACTACTTGCAATCATCACACAAAAGGGTCCTATAGATGATCTAACATCATCACTAACATTACAAGATTAAAGCTTGGTTTAATTCCTTTTATTTTTAGAAAAGTAATTTCTACTCATTGAAAAACTACTTAAGATTTAATATTCTCCAAACCAAACATGGGATCATGTTGACACATGTCGTAACAACATATTTTAGTCCATGGGAATGTGATTTAAAGTGGTGTCACAATTTAATAAGGTTTTACCCTTTTATTTTAATTAAATAAGTGACTAGAAATTCCTATGTGGCATTCTTTTATTACTTGGTCATTATTTCTGTAAGTAAACCCATATATTTTATATATTCTAAAAGGTATGGTTAAATGTGATTTTTGAGAGTTGGAATCAACTCAAAAGCTATTATGGTTTAAATTTGAAAAATGTTTGAATGCAGAAAAGCTTCTGCCTTGTTATTTTTACCAAGGATGATCTACAGATCCAAATGACTTGAATCCAACGGGCTTGGATTCAGCATTTCAAGACCTTTCTAAAAAAATTGGTTTCATTCCATTTGGTTCACTGAATCGATCTGGGTTGATTTTTGAAACTGGGTGCAGAAGTGTGTTTGAAATAAAATAGAAAAGATTAGATTCAAATGACTGGGCTGCGCGGGAAGCGATACTGGGCCGGCCTGCTAAGCGCAGCGCTTACGCGGGCTGGTTAAGTTGATGTCCCCACGCGTCAGTGAGACAAGGGGGTTCGATCTAGTTCTAATCCAACGGCTGAGAGTCATCGTCGACGTTGGGCAACGCCGGCAAGACAAAAACCTAGCGCGGCCAGTGGGGGTCGTTGGGGGCTCACCGGGGTTCAGGCAAGGGTCGGCGAGGCGGGCGAACGACGAAGTCAACGACGGCGAACCTCGTGGTATCGATAGCTTCTCCTAGGGCGGCTCCAATCGCTGGCTCCCTTCTTCTCCAGAGGCGGCGGGCTCCAGTGAAATTCTGGCGAAGTGCTGCTCGCCTTGCTTTGGGACTGAGGCGAGGTGATTCTGGGTGAGAGGAGAGTGAGGTGGTGTGCTCAATTCGGCTGGGGGTGGCCTCTATTTATAGTGGCGAGAGGGAACCGACGGGCGCAAGCTGGGCTCGTCGTGGTCGATGACACAGATGGCTAGCGGCATGGGAGACGATAGGGGGAGGTGTGGTGCTCCCTCGCGATGCTCAACGACACGGTTTCGAGGCGTGGGGCGGTGCGGTTTGGTCGGAACACGGCGGTGCTCTGCGCGTGCCCGACGGAGGTTTTTAATGCGCACTGTGTGCGTGGTCCGCGCGGTGGCGAACGAGCATGTCTGCGGGATTGCTGGGACGGTGGTGATCACGTATGCACGCGACGAGGGCGGCGCGCGGTCTGTGGGCGTCAGTCGAGCATGGCGCACTGGGCGCGCTCTCGGCATGGTTGCTGGCGAGCTTGGCATGGTCCGTGTGTGTGGTCCAGGGGTTGCAAGGTTCGAGCGCTGGACAGGGAGTGGCGGTGGGGTGTTGGCTTGCTCCCAGACATGTTGGCTAGGCTTGTTTCTTCTCCTAGCTCACTGTCGACATGGGGGTGGCAAAGGTGCACTCGGCCTGCTCACCATTGATAACATTGCCAAGCTTATAGTGATGCTAGAGGTTTGCATTTGAGCTAGATGATCTACTAAATCCTAGTTGCAACCAGAGAGGGAACAAGTTAGGCTCCAATCACTGCTCATAATAGTGTTTGGATTTTGTTTGATTTGAATCTGCAAGGTGTTTGATGAAATGGCCGCAAGAATTCAAGTTTTGAATTTTGAAAAGATTTTTGGTGGGTGTGCTAGGTTGGTGCTGGTGAGTCTGTAGATGCTTGGGTTTTGAAAGTTGAGCTTGTTTGAGTGGTTTTTGAAAAAGTGGGATCTTCCCATATGATAAAGATTCAATTTTGAACTGTCCTTTAAACCATGCATTTGAATGTTTCTGGATGATCACAAAGTGGGCCTTGATATTTTGTTAGGAGTACTATCAAGGGGTGTAAAGATACAAACAAGTTTCTGTTAGGTTCTGAAAGTTTGGGACAGCCAAAGTAGGCATGGGAGTTAAATTGGTCAAAATGACCATTCCCTTATTTTGTTTGTTTTGATTTATTTGTCTTTGGGAAAAGTGTGGGGATTGTTTAGATGATGTTTAATTCACCTAAGAATCCATTTACAAGCAAAGAAACACACAAGCAAGGTGATTCAAAAGAATTCAAATTGGAATGCATACACACATGCATGCTTTCATATTTTTATTTAGAAAAGTTTTTGTTAACCCTAATTTTGATGATTAGAGCTTGATGATCCAAGTTAGTATTTTTGGATGTTACAAACCTTCCCCCCTTAAACAAAATCTCGTCCCGAGATTTGAAAAAGGACGAAAAAAATTACCTAGGATTTGAAGAGATCGGGAAACTCCGTCCTGATGTGATCTTCGCGCTCCCAGGTAGCTTCCTCTTCTATGTGGTTGCTCCACTGAATCTTGAGAAACTTGATGCTTCGGGTTCGAGTAGTTTTGTAAGCTTCTTCTAAAATACGGATGGATACTTTGGGATAGGTCAGGTCATCGTTGATCTCTATGGTCCGATGATTGATGTTCTTGAACACTTCGGTCTTCTCTGGAACTTCGAGGCACTTGTGAAGTAATGAGATATGGAACACATTGTGCACTGCTGACATCTCTTCGGGTAATTCCAATTGATACGACACTTCTCCTCGATGGTTCAGAATCTTGAAGGGTCCGACATATCTGGGGGCTAACTTTCCTTTGAGTTGGAAACGCTGCATTCCCTTCAATGGCGACACCTTCAGATAAACAAAATCTCCTATGTTGAAGGCGAGGTCTCGACATCTCTTGTCGGTGTAACTCTTCTGTCTAGACTAGGCTGTCTTGAGGTGCTCACGAATCTTGTGAACCTTCTCTTCTGCTTCTTGTAGGATGTCGGGTCCGAAGATCTGACTCTCTCCTACTTCCGACCAGTTCAAAGGGGTGCGACACTTCCTTCCGTACATGAATTCAAATGGGGCCATTTGCAAACTGGCTTGGTAACTATTGTTGTATGAAATTTCTGCAAACGGCAGACAGTCTTCCCACTTGGATCCATATTCTAATACACATTCTCTCAGCATATCTTCGAGTATTTGATTTACTCGCTCCGTTTGTCCATCGGTCTGAGGGTGATAAGAGGTGCTGAAATCTAGGCGGGTTCCTAAACCTTCTTGGACTTTCTTCCAGAATCTCGAGGTAAATTGAGTTCCTCGATCCGATATGATGTTCTTGGGGACTCCATGCAAACTAACTATCCTAGCAATGTATAACTCCGCTAGCTTCGAAATCTGATATGTGGTCTTGACGGGTAAGAAATGGGCGACTTTGGACAATCTGTCCACTATGACCCAGATAGAGTCATTTACCCTACTAGAAGTAGGCAATCCGGTGATAAAGTCCATTCCAACAGAATCCCATTTCCATTCCGGAATCTACAAGGGTTGCAACAATCCAGCGGGTCTTTGATGTCCTGCCTTGATTCGCTGACATATGTCACACTTGGCGATATAGCTTCTGATTTCTCTCTTCATCTTATGCCACCAAATTGCTCTTTCAAATCTTGATACATCTTCGTTCCTCCGGGGTGGATAGAATAAAGAGTATCATGAGCCTCCTTTAGAATCACTTCCTTCAACTCAGAATCTGCTGGTACACAAAGGCGTCCTTTGTACCACAGAACTCCTTCTTCGTCTTCGGTTAATCCGGGTACCTTGCATGTACCTATACGACACTTGATTCCGTCGATACTAGCATTACCCTTCTGTGCCTCTTTGATCTGACTGATCAAAGTGGGCTGAAGTTCTATGCTAGCCAAAAATCCTTCACTTACTAATTCTATTCGAAAATCTTCCATTTCTTTGTGCAAGCTTGGTTGCTCCTTCAAGATCATGGAGTTCAAGCGGCACGACAATCTGCTAAGGGCATCTGCTACCACATTGGCTTTACCAGGGTGATAGTGAATGTCCAGATCGTAATCCTTGATTAGCTCAATCCATCTTCTCTGCCTCATATTCAGCTCCTTCTGAGTGAATATATGCATTAGGCTCTTGTGATCCGAATAAATCTCACAGCGATTTCCCATCAGGTAATTCCTCCATGTCTTCAGGGCTAGAACTACGACTGCGAGTTCGAGGTCATGGGTTGCATAATTTTGCTCATGTTGCTTCAGTTGTGGGGATAGATAGGATATAACTTTGCCTTCTTGCATTAGCACACATCCGAGACCGATCTTGGATGCATCACAATACACATCGAAGGGCTTCGTGATATCTGACATGATCAAGATTGGGGCTGAAATCAATCTCCTCTTGAGTTCTTGAAAACTCGCTTCACATTTGTCCGTCCATTCAAACTTCTTGTCCTTCTTCAGCAATTGGGTCATGGGTCTGGCGATACTCGAGAATCCTTCTACGAACTTGCGGTAATATCCCGCCAATCCAAGAAATGCACGAACTTGGGTTTGAGTGGTTGGGGCTTGCCAATCTTCTACATCTTTCACCTTTGCGGGGTCAACGGCAATTCCTCTGGCTGATACAATGTGACCGAGGAATCCTACCTCCTGTAACCAGAATTCACATTTGCTAAACTTGGCATACAACTGATGCTCTCTAAGGGTTCCAAGAATGGTCCTTAGGTGTAGCTCATGTTCTTCTTCTTCTGATTTGGAATAAATCAGAATGTCATCGATGAAAACAACGACAAACTTATCCAGGAAGTCCATAAAAATCGTATTCATGAGATTCATGAAATAAGCGGGGGCATTGGTTAATCCAAAAGACATGACTGTATACTCGTATAATCCATATCTGGTGGTGAAGGCAGTCTTTGGAATATCCTCTACACGAATTTTGAGTTGATTATAGCCAGTCCTAAGATCAATCTTAGAAAACACTTTGGCACCGGTCAACTGATCAAACAAATCTTCTATCTTGGGCAAGGGGTATTTGTTCTTGATGGTAACATCATTCAACTTCCGATAATCCATACATAAACGGTTAACTCCATCTTTCTTGTCCACAAACAAGACAGGTGACCTCCATGGTGACGCACTTGGTTGAATCAATCCAATTTCTAACATGACATCCAGTTGCTTCTTTAGTTCTTCTAGTTCCGACGGGTTCATACTATATGGTCTCTGGGCTATGGGTCCAGTTCTGGGGATTAGTTCGATGATAAACTCGATATCCCGATCTGGGGGCATACCGGGCAAAACATCTGGAAATACATCAGGGTATTCACAGACTATCCGGACTTGGTCAATGGTAGGTTGGGCTATACTCTTGTTGCACTTGAATTGGCGAGGTAATGTTTCAGATATGTGCTCGACTGATAGTCCGGCTGTACTGGTCATGGTTATGGATTTCTTGGCACAGTAAATCAATCCTTTATGTTTGGACATCCAATCCATTCCTAGTACTACTTCCAAACCTTTAGTTCCGAGTACTATCAGATTAGCATAAAAGTCTATGCCATGGATTCGGATAGGGACGGCTTTGCAAATTTGCCTAGCCTTGGTGGTTGATCCGGGAATTAGAACAATCATAACATGCTTCAGTTTGGTTGGTTGAATTTTACTAGTGCATGCAAGTTCTTCGGTGACAAATGAATGCGATGCACCAGAATCAAACAACACTCTTGCAAGTACTGAATTAACAGAAAACATACCCAGCACGACGTCTGGCGCTTCCTGAGCTTCTTCAGCATGCATGAGAAAAAGACGGCCATTGCGGTTGAGCGAATTCCCTGGGGCAAACCTTCTTCCTGGCTGCACACGACGCTGCTGCTGAGCTGGGGCATTTGCATTGGGGGCTGCGACATTCTTTTGTTGGGGTACTCGTTGGAGTAGTGACCCTTGTTTCCACAGTCATAACTAGTCACTTGCGACTTGTCCTTTGCTGCTACAGGCACCGCGTTGCTTCCAGTCCTCGGGGCAGTGTTGGTGTTGGCGGTAGCATTGTTGTTGTTGAACTTGGGTGGGGCACGGTTGAAATTGCTAGAGTTGCCGAGGTTGTTGTGATTTCCTCCGGGTCTAGGGTTTCCACGGTTGGGATAGGTCGGACGGTTCATTGGGGGTCTGTTTGTTCTTGGGGCAAATCCTGGAGATGGGTTAGGGCGATATTTTGGGGTCTGATGGGTTCCTGGCTGATGCATCATGCGACGCTTGTGGTTCTCATTGGCTTGGTTGATCTTTCCTTCCATCTGTATGGCAGAGTCGACAAGGGCTTCAATATCAGTAAAGGGGATATTTACTAACACAGTCTGCATCTCATCATGCAGACCATTCAGGAATCTTTCTTTCTTCTTGGCTTCGGTGTCAATCTCATCCGGGGCATACCTAGCTAATGACAAGAATTTGTCACGGTATTCCACTACAGTCATCTTTCCTTGCTTCAGTTCTCTGAAATCGTCTCTCATCCTCTTGATCAAACCCGGTGGCACATGGGTTCTGCTAAACTTGACCTTGAATTCCTCCCAGGTCACCATCTGGCCTCCGGTCATTGCGCGAACACTATTCCACCATGCCCTGGCATCTCCGGCTAGATAGTGGGTGGCAAATAGAACTTTCTCGTTGGCTTCCACTCCGGCGACTTCTAGGTTATTTTCCATGGTTTGCAGCCAATCGTCGGCATCTAGGGGCTCTTCTGACTTAGTGAAAACAGGTGGGTTGGTATTCTGGAAATTCTTGAGCTTAGATCCATGGTTATCCAGATTTCCGTGGCCTTGATTGTTGTGGGCAAGCTGAGCTATCTGTTGCAGGGTGGCTAGGTTGGCTTGACTTTCGGCTCTTTCAGCTTCACGGTCAGAAGTCAACATTTGGAGGATCTACAACATCAGGTCCGGGGATGAACCACTTCCTCCGCGTGGCATCTGAAGATTGAGATAGATCATGAGAAAAGAGGGTAATTTCTAAGTTTCTGGGACTTTGAAAAGTTTTTAAAGTTTGACTCAGATTTTTCTAGCAACTTGCTTTTCATTCATTCATTCATAGCACACGATACAAACACACACCACAACAAAGGAAAACAGATGGTTTTAAGAACCATTATGGAAACTACGATATAGTGGGACCGAATACTACTCACTACGCTAGTGCTCAAGTGCTACTACTCCTCGGAATCGGTGGCTTCATCATCCTCATCATCATCGATGAAGGCGAAATCATCCTCATCGGTGAAGAAATCCATAGCCTGATCATCTAGGAAATTATCATCATTGCTGAGATAGGAGTAGGGGTCTCCACGAAGATCCTCTTCGGCATTCTCCCTTTCCTCCAACCGCATGTCTCTCTCGTGGATGGTCTCCTCCAAAGATGAGATACGGTGGCGAAGACGGGCAATGATGCGCTCCTTCTTGTCGAGCTGAAGGCGACGAGACTTGCGATCCTTCGCTAGCATGGCGATGGTTTGGTCCTTCGTCTTGATGATGGCAGACTTGTGGTTGGAGTAGTCACGGCAGTTATCCAACTCCTGTTGACGATCGTACATCATGAAGCTAAGGTGGTCCAATTGAGTCTTCAGCTCAGGGTGGTATGGGGCTTCCAGTGATTGTCCATTTGCATCACCTCTTGGGCAAAACTCAAAGCGGGTTCCCTTGATCTGATTGATACTTTGCCCACACAGACGGGCAAGAGCTTCCTGCATGGCCCTGGCAAGTCCATCGAGCCAGTTGTTCTCTCTTAAGGTAAACAGAATTCCCTCAGGAGTGGGAGGTTCAATCTTTCCTCGCAGACTTGCAACAATTAGCCACTGCAGATCTTCTCCTCCTTGATCATTGAGCCGAGCTCCGAAGAACTCGGGGTGCGGACGCTCCAGAAGTTCCGAAAGCTGGTCCAAATCCCTCTCAAAGATAAGGTCTCCTCCATTCCCCAACTGATAAAACTTGCTGTCTTCACGTCCATCTATAAGAATATAAGATGAGTAAGTTATTAGAGTGATTAAGTGTGTCAAACTTTTATGTATTTTGCAAGAGTTTTTGAGGAACATGAATTTTCATGAAAGAATCAAGGTGATAAGAATGGGAATATTTTTTTTGTAAATATTTGTTTTCTTTGGTTTTGAAACTAAGTTTTTGGGTTCAAACGTCCATTCTAACTAGGGTCTCCTATGGTCAGGATGGCTCTGATACCAACTTGTCAACACCCGGATTTTTAATCCCAGATGCCTGTTATGCCATACATCGCAATCCCAGGATTACCATTTTTGCGAGACATCACAGAATTTGATACCACAGTACATCATCCATTACAAACCATACATAAGGTCTTACACAAATAAGGATCTCATGATCCAGTTCTTAATACAACTCAAGCAGCGGAATACGTAATAATAACGGTAGTGTAGGTGAAGCTCCATCTTCGGGGTCACAGGCAATGCTGACGATGGGAGATGATCCTAGTTGTCGTAACCTTCCTAGGGTCCATCCTCCAGGTACTCCTCTTCATAGTCTGGCCATGGGAATAGCCAGGGACAAAGCCATGAGTACTCTTTAAGTACTCGCAAACTAATACTAACAAGTGAAAGGGGTTTTTGATAATAGGACACTAGGCTCTAGGGTTGTTTTGCAAGAAGCCAGATTTATCTCTACTATGTTTAGAAGCAAGAGAGCTAGTTGAAGTTATAACACCTAAGTGGGAACTTGTATTTCAATTCACAAACCTGTTGTGGTCAAGTCAAAGTCTCAATTCATTTCACAAGTCATTTTGAAAACATCTGACGGGGGAACAGTATGGCCACTCCAACTGTCCATACCCGCGGACGCGGCTATTCGAATAGTTTGACACTCTGCAGAGATTGTACACTTTCACCACAACATTCAATACATCCGTCAGGAACAAATCCTGAATTCACCATACTCAATATGCGGATAATCAATCTTATCCTTTCAATTACACGCCCTAGTATAAGCACCTCTCCTGTGAGTTTGGCCTCCCAACCATGACCAACTGTCATCTTGGGTACTGCACATGTGGACAATCTTCACAAGGTAGCCTCAGCTCAGACCTTGGCCGTGAGGGAACTAATACTAAGGTATATAAGTTTCCAGTCAAGCCCTACCCAATCTTCGGGTATTGTGGTTGTACGGTAAAATTGGAATGGTATCGCATCCAGACAACCATTAGTTTTAAAAAGGGCTAAGGCTCATGCCTCAACATTTTCATCACCAAAATCATCTGGTGTTCAGAAACACATGTCAAAACATCTCAGTAGAATGATCCATCATTCTAAGGTTTTCATAACCATTTTCACCAAGTATTCCCATCTAAAGTTGATCAAGTTTTATGCTTAGCACTAGCATCTACAAGTGGGGGTGAGTACTAATGAGGGGTGGTAAACAAGTGGAGTTTTAACTAAGTTCAATCTCATGCCTTAGGATGACATCAAGATTATCTAGCTTAGGCCAAATTTTATGCTCTTTATGCAACCTTAAAATATCTTTCTAAAATCTACAAGTCACTTGAGTACTCTCTAAGGAAGTAGCTTTGATAAAGAAATAAAGTAGAACGCTTGCAAATAAAACTAGGATTGGGTTATCAAGTGGATATGATCACATATGCTTAAGGCATATAGTTGGCATGGTAACAAGCAAGTATTGGCTTGCATAGGTAAAGTATCTTGCAAGTGTTAGCTTGCACATTCAACTAATAGTATTAGGATTGCCTTGTGCAGAGCAGTGGTTGAAATTCTCCTCAGCTTCTTCTTCAAAGTATCCTCCTTCCTCCTCGTATCCTTGGTCGGTACTAGCGTCTATAAATAAATATGATGTACACAATCACCAAACAATACTTAACTACTTGCAATCATCACACAAAAGGGTCCTATAGATGATCTAACATCATCACTAACATTACAAGATTAAAGCTTGGTTTAATTCCTTTTATTTTTAGAAAAGTAATTTCTACTCATTGAAAAACTACTTAAGATTTAATATTCTCCAAACCAAACATGGGATCATGTTGACACATGTCATCACCACATATTTTAGTCCATGGGAATGTGATTTAAAGTGGTGTCACGATTTAATAAGGTTTTACCCTTTTATTTTAATTAAATAAGTGACTAGAAATGCCTATGTGGCATTCTTTTATTACTTGGTCATTATTTCTGTAAGTAAACCCATATATTTTTATATATTCTGAAAGGTATGGTTAAATGTGATTTTTGAGAGTTGGAATCAACTCAAAAGCTATTATGGTTTAAATTTGAAAAATGTTTGAATGCAGAAAAGCTTCTGCCTTGTTATTTTTACCAAGGATGATCTACAGATCCAAATGACTTGAATCCAACGGGCTTGGATTCAGCATTTCAAGACCTTTCTAGAATATTGGTTTCATTCCATTTGGTTCACTGAATCGATCTGGGTTGATTTTTGAAACTGGGTGCAGAAGTGTGTTTGAAATAAAATGGAAAAGATTAGATTCAAATGACTGGGATGCGCGGGAAGCGATACTGGGCCGGCCTGCTAAGCGCAGCGCTTACGCAGGCTGGTTAAGTTGATGACCCCACTCGTTAGTGAGACGAGGGGTGCGAAGCGGTATGGGGCGATGTGGTGTGTTCGATCTAGTTCTAATCCAACGGCTGAGAGTCATCGTCGATGTTGGGCAACGCCGGCGAGACAGAAACCTAGCACGGCCAGTGGGGGTCGTTGGGGGCTCACCAGGGTTCAGGCAAGGGTCAGCGAGGCGGGCGAACGATGAATTCAACGACGACTAACCTCCTGGTACCGGTAGCTTCTCCTGGGGCGGTTCCAATCGCTGGCTCCCTTCTTCTCTAGAGGCGGTGGGCTCCGGTGAAATTCCGGCGAAGTGCTGCTCGCCTTGCTTCGGGACTGAGGTGAGGTGATTCTGGGTGAGAGGAGAGTGAGGTGGTGTGCTTAATTCGGTTGGGGGTGGCCTCTATTTATAGTGGAGAGAGGGAATCGACGGGCGCAAGCTGGGCTCGTCGTGGTCGATGGCACAGACAGCTAGCGGCGTGGGCGACGGTAGGGGGCGGTGCGGTGCTCCCTGGCGATGCTCAACGACACGGTTTCGAGGCGTGGGGCGGTGCGGTTTGGTCGGAACGCGGCGGTGCTCTGCGCGTGCCCGACGGAGGTTTCTAATGCGCACAGCGTGCGTGGTCCGCGCGGCGGCGAACGAGCGTGTCTGCGGGGTTGCTGGGACGGTGGTGATCATGTATGCACGCGGCGAGGGCGGCACGCGGTCTATGGGCGTCGGTCGAGCGTGGTGCATGGGGAACGCTCTTGGCATGGTTGCTGGCGAGCTTGGCATGGTCCGTGTGTGTGGTCCAGGGGTTGGCAAGGTTCGAGCGCTGGACAGGGAGTGGCTGTGGGGTGTTAGCTTGCTCCCAGACATGTTGTCTAGGCTTGTTTCTTCTCCTAGCTTGCTGTCGACATAGGGGTGACAAAGGTGCACTCGGCCTGCTCACCATTGATGGCATTGCCAAGCTTACAGTGATTCTAGAGGTTTGCATTTGAGCTAGATGATCTACTAAAGCCTAGTTGCAACTAGAGAGGGAACAAGTTAGGCTCCAATCACTGCTCACAATAGTGTTTGGATTTTGTTTGATTTGAATCTGCAAGGTGTTTGATGAAATGGCCACAAGAATTCAAGTTTTGAATTTTGAAAAGATTTTTGGTGGGTGTGCTAGGTTGGTGCTGGTGAGTCTGTAGATGCTTGGGTTTTGAAAGTTGAGCTTGTTTGAGTGGTTTTTGAAAAATTGGGATCTTCCCATATGATAAAGATTCAATTTTGAACTGTCCTTTAAACCATGCATTTGAATGTTTCTAGATGATCACAAAGTGGGCCTTGATACTTTGTTAGGAGTACTACCAAGGGGTGTAAATATCCAAACAAGTTTCTGTTAGGTTCTGAAAGTTTGGGACAGCCAAAGTAGGCATGGGAGTTAAATTGGTCAAAATGACCATTCCCTTATTTTGTTTGTTTTGATTTATTTGTCTTTGGGAAAAGTGTGGGGATTGTTTAGATGATGTTTAATTCACCTAAGAATCCATTTGCAAGCAAAGAAACACACAAGCAAGGTGATTCAAAAGAATTCAAATTGGAATGCATACACACATGCATGCTTTCATATTTTTATTTAGAAAAGTTTTTGTTAACCCTAATTTTAATGATTAGAGCTTGATGATCCAAGTTAGTATTTTTGGGATGTTACACTAAATATCGCTATGAAAGATCAAATCTTGTCATTGTCAACCTTTGGATATTGTTGTGAATACTTTCCCAACATGTCGACTATTTCGTAGATGTATGTATATTTCTTTATAGATCCAAACACGACTGTAAGGTTTTACACCTTTCCAGAGGGTCTGTCAAGTTCAAAGCTTGATTTATCGTCATTTGACAGAGTCAAGGCCCATCATCGCTTCTTTGCATGTAGTCGGTTCATTATTGTCAAATAATGATTCAACCCTCAAATCTTGGTATTTGATTGTTTATCCGACCTACTTGGTTCAATAGGAACTTAGACTTCCGTGACCATAACCTTTGAGTCACGTGAGCCATGAGCATTGTTGCTTCCTCCGGAACACTTTTTGGCGCTGTGCAACTTTGCACATATAGATAAGGTTCTTTTAACCTTATCAAAGCTCTATTGTCCTCCCACTTAACTTTTCACGGAAAATTCCTTTCTCAAAGAAACTTGATGTTCTAAGCGACAAACATTTTTTTATTTCGTGTTATGGAGGAATACTCAATGATTATTTGAAATTACATACAAAGATATTTTCATCCGATTTTGGTTGCAAAAATCTTTCTTATGCATAGCATACCAATGTTTAAGAAAGGACAACTTGGGTTTTATCCCAAACAATAACTTTATATGGTGTCATTTCAACAAATTATAATGGAGCTCTTTTCAGTGGAAAAACGGTAGTCTCTAAAGCTTTAATCTTTAAAATATAATGGAGGTTTTATAAATTACACCTTTGATCTTACCATGTCAAACAAGGTTTCATTACATACCTCGAACGCTCCATACTCTTATGGTGTTTCGGAAAATGCAAATCCATGAAATGATTCCTCAAATCAAATGTATTAAGCTAAAATTGTAACTCAAATATCTTCCTTTATGATCCTATAATAAATTCTTTATTTTCTTGTTACATTGATTTTGCACTTCATCTTGAAAGTTTTTGAACTTTTCAAATGTTTCACACTTCACCCTCATTAAGTAAATATTCATATATTCACTCAAATTTTTGGAGAAAGCATATGAAGTTGAAATCCATCGCTCTTAACTACACGTAATGGACTCCATACATCAAATATGTACAAATTCCAATAATCTAGTCATTCGTTCCCTTTTGGCCTATGAACGAAGTTTTAATTATCTCTAGGAAAGTTTCACAAGCGTCATTTGATCAAAAATCAAAAGACTCCAAAATTCCATCCACATGGAGTTTCTTCATTTTTCTTTCCAATATAATTTAAACAGCGATGTCACTTCCTAAGTGATATTTAAATCAATTTGTCTTTCGACATTTTTAGCACTAGTTTTATGGATGTGATTTCTCCAACGAGATTTGTAAATCATCCATATTTTATGAATTACAGCAATTATTTGAACAACCCTTTTCTTCTCATAATACCCGATAAAACAAATCTTGAAGGCAAGCTTTGATTTCAACAGGCAACACAATAACCCTTTATTTGTTCTTAATGAACAACATCACATATTCTTTTGCCGGTTACTTAGGCCATTGTAGTTCATGAATTGTGTCGTTTCGTATGACGATTCACACCAACAAATTTAGTATCTAATACTTAAGAACCATATTATTTAACAAGCAAAGAATACAACCATAACACGTATATCCTCTATATACCTAAGCTAAACAATTCTGGTCTTTTCTTTTCTGCCATATATTTATGAGATTCTCTTTCAGTATTTCTTTTTCTGTTTGAAAGAATCTATCAACATCAATAGTGGAGCCATACACATGACACATAGTCCAAAGCATGTATATTTAAATACCAATGTCTTTGGACTTGCACTTTGAAGTAGATCACCATCATCAAATGTTTGGTGTTCTTTCAAATTCCATTATTTAGTAATCTCTTAGTGTAGTAAACATTTTACCTACATCAAATATTCATCCTTATCATGGAATTATTCATGATCAAGCTGCTTTAGCTTATAACGGTGAATTGCGAGTATAATGTTGTTCTTCCGAAACCTTTTGGAGGATTAGGATGACTAGCGTCTCCAACATTTTGAAAATTCCCATCAAATATGAGAAAATAAACTTAGCCATAGTATACTCTATCATGTTATAATCAAAAACATCGTTTCAGATATCACAATATCTTCCACATATGATGTTCCTAGATAACCTTGATATTAAAACAATCTTTTGAATATCAAGAATCATGGAGATAAACATGATACTTATATACTAATGCTGGAATTGTTACTCTTAATTTAATACCAATTATTAAACTTCACGGAGTAACCGGAACTTACTGAAAGTTTGCAATAGGACTTTTAAACTTTAGATTAACACTTCAAAACAATACGATACCAGTTCGTAAAGTAATTAACCAGAATTCTATAGTTCTATTATCTCAATTATAACTAAGCGCAAGGTGGTAAACGGATGCCAATGACTACAACAACTATGAAAATTCACTTTGATTTAATTTATGATAAATAGTGTTCAACTTTTAATCATATTTCTATTGAACTCCCACTCAAAACAATATCCCTCGCATTGCTTTAGTGATCACATGAACCAAATTCACTACACCAAGTCCGATCATCACGTGACATGATATTCAAAGGCAAACAATCATCATGTTCATCATATCATTTATATGACTCGTGCTTTATCTTTCGGTATTCCGTGTTCCGAGACCATGTCTGTACATGCTAGGCTCATCAAGATCAAACCTTAGCTTCCGCGTGAGCAAATCTGGCTTGCTCCCATTGTATACACTCGCATAATCTAACACACCCGATCATCACATGGTGCTTCGAAACAATGAGCTTTGGCAACAGCGCCTACTAAGGACGAACACTCTATAACTTGATATTTTCTGAGAGGGATCATCTTATAATTCTACCATCATGAACTAAGCAATACAAGATGCATAAAAGGATTAACATCACATGCAATTCAAAATATGTGATATGATATGGAAGTGTGATCCTTGTCTCCACAAATATTGCAAGCTTGGATTCCTTCTAGAATATCATCTTTGTCATCCTTGTTGTCACAAACTCCTTGGGAAGAGTTGTCTCCCATGTTGATCATTTGAGTAGCCATCCCTTGCAACAATTGGGATTGAGTTTTCAAAACTTTTTGCATGGTTGGGTCTAACTCACTGTTGTTGGCTAAAAACTGAGTTGTCACTTGGTTCAACTGGGTTTGTCTTGCAAGCAGTTGGTCTCTCATGTTGACCTCTTGGTTGTTGTTGTTGCCATCCTTGATGTTGGAGTCTCTTGGAGAAGTCATCTGTTTGGGTTGGATTGGGATTAGAATAGGCAAAAGATTTTCTAAGGAATCAATTCTAATCACACACATCACAATTCACACAAGCAAAGTGCAAGCAATCACAAACAAACATTCCACTCAAACAACAAGTTTCAAGCACAGTTTTAGGCAACCAAAAATATTTTTGTTACACCACATAAGTTGGTGGGTTTGACTTAAACTAAATATGGTGGTCCATCTATATGGTTCACTTGATATCTTTCCATCCTTCTTAGTTGATTCTTCATGAACAAGGTCTTTGTATCCTTAGAGAATTTCTTGCATCTTGGTCTCAAAACTTCAAGGTGATGATGGTTCCTTCTAAGTTGTGTTTCCTTAGTCTTCAAGTCTTGAGCAAGATTTCTTGTCTCACTTGTAGTCCTTAGTGATATCCAAGGTTAGAGTTCTTGGTGAAAATGTTGAAGATGTTGAAGTCATTAGAGTTGAAGATGTTGAAGTCATTAGAGTTGATGAAGTCCTTTGCACATGGTGAGGTCTTTGGCCATGGGGTAGGCTTTATCCATCAAGTTTGAAATAGAAAAGATGTAGAATCAAAACCAAAATGGTTGAGGAAAGTTTTTACAAGATTGTTTGTAAATAAGTCTTTGGAAAAAATACAACTCCTATTTTCAAAGGGGTTTTGTCCAATCCTAGGTTTACAAATCCTACAGGCAACACAGTGCTCTGATACCATCTGTAAGGTTCCCAACCTTTAATAAGGTAGAGGATCCCTGTGTTTACAATGCTAGTCCCTGGATCAATAGCTAGCATCTTAACTTAGGAAATTATACTAAGGTTTCATCTACTAGGATTTCCCATGGCATAGTTTATACTTAGCAAAAATTCCATGCAAGTCCTACTTAGAAATATCACTAATGCATAGTGAAAATAATGGGACAAAAGTATGAAGCATCACTTGCCTTTTTGGTAGAGAGTATAAGTTCACTCCTTGATCTTTTCAATGTTCACTCACTTCAAATCACTACAATTCAATCAAGCAAACAATATTTCAATCTACCATTCAAGCAATTCATCACATAAAATTATAGAAACAAAACAATGCATGCAAGCATGCAAGAGATTGTTTTATTTGTAAAAGTGGTTTATAATGGTTCATAAACATTTTAAAACACCTAATGGTCATTTTATAAAGTGGCAAAACCATTTGCAAAAGGTTTTACTTCATAAACCATTTTTAAACCAAATCATTATTTTATGTGGTGAAGAAATGCTTTTAATAAGGCAACATTATATAGGTTTCACAAAATATGTTTTCAAACCATAAAACCTTGTGTTTAGGGTCAGAGAGTTTATTTCCAAAACATTTCTCAAAGGTTTCCTTCAAAAACCATTTTTAATAATTAAACCATATTTTTATTTGACTAGAAATGTTTTAAATCAAAGACTCATTCTTTTGTTTCACCAAATACATTTTTGAAACCACCAATTGATTTCTAGGGTCAGTAGGTTCAAAACAAACCATTTGCCAAAGATTTTATCCCCAAAATAATTTTAGAACAATTTTTATATCCTAAACATGCATACACAAGTTTCTGTAAAAACAAACAATTTAACAGAAGCTTTTTACTAAACAAAGTGCATGGTTGGATAGGTCTTGTCTAGATGAATCTATTGATATAAAATTTGCAAAATTTGGACGTGTGTTTTGAGAGTTATGATTTTTGCAAGTTTACTAATTCAATAGATCAAATTCTGTTTTTAAATCAACACACTGGCCACGCGTCGCGCTGTGATTGGTCGATACCGCTTCGGCTGGATCGCGCTCTCTGGTGCGTTGGATCTAACTTAAATCGCGTGGCTCAGATTCATCCTTACCCTTTCAGTTAAGTTCTATCGTGACGCTACGATCCGGATCGGACGGTGCTTAGCTCGCTTGCCAGGGATGGGCGGCGCTGGCGGCGGCTGGTGGCGGCGGCGTGTCGGTGGTTCAGAGAGTCTAGGAAGCGAGGGAGAAGAAGGAGATGCTCACCAGAATCTCATAGTCGCGGTGATGCTCAAGGTGCTCGCGGGAGTGCAAGGGGCGCACGGGGCCACTGGCAATTCCTCGTCGGAGTTCTCTCTGGCGACGGTTGCTCTCGGTTGAAGACGACGGTGACGCTACGGTGCATGCCAGAGCAAGTGAAGGATGCAGTCAGATGCGCAAGATCGCGGTGACCACGCGTGTGTGAAAAAGAAGGAGAGGCGCGGCCAGGTTCTTACCAGAGGCTTCGCCGGAGAGGAAACAGATGGTGGCGGCGGTGGTCGTCGTCATTGCCGAGGTTTTGGGGCGCGCGGGGGCGAGCTGGAGCTACGGGGAGGTTCGCCAGGGAGTAAGGATCATGTGAGCGTGGTCGAGGAGGCGAGGGGCGGCGAGGGGCTGCTGGAATCGCTGGTGGAGCTCCCCGGAGCAGAGGACGGTGCAGGGGGAAATTGGGACAGCCTGGGGGCTCCGGTGGTGTGGCGTCTTGGGGGAAATGGAGAGGGAAGGCTGGCGATTAAGACTGCGTGGTCACAGGGGGAATTCACTGGTCCATTTACGCGTATTGATTCGAGCAATCAACGGCAGAAAACGGTCAGGCGAGTTCATCGTGGGGAGGAAGAAGGTGAGGTGGCAGTGGGGTCGTCTGGCAGCGAGAGAGAGAGAGAGTGTGGGGGTGGGGTCCATCTGTCAGCGACGCTGCGGGTCAAAACCTGAGTGAAAATGTTTTGCTGCGGGTGGGGTGGAAAGATGGGCTTGCTGGGCCAGGTGGGCTAGCTGGGCTGGGCTGCACCTTTATATTTTTTTTGTTCTGATTGTTTTTCTTTTTCCTTTTCTAATATTCTGTTTTGATTTCATTTAATCAATTCAATCGTCCATTTGAATTCAAACCTCAACCAAAAATTTGTGTAGATTTAAATATTGATTAGTAATATAATCTGAAGTAAATTTTGAAATAAAATTTTATTCTTTTTGGGGTCTTTTAGTTATTTAATTAGGCCCTTGTTTTAAATCAATTAAGATTTAATAATATTTTCAACACCACTTAAGTTTCTAAATTTTTCCAAATCTTTTTCAGTAGGTTTTTATTTGATTAATGGGGTGTCAAAATAATTCATCTTGAATTATTTGGAAAGTATTTGATATGATTCATAAATCATTTGATTTGGGTATTTGTTTTAATTCCAATGGAATTAAATATAGTTTTATTTCCATAATTTTATTTGTAAGATTTATTTCATTTAAGTTAATTAAACAACTTTTATTCCACTTGGGTAAATTTCCAAAATACTATTTTCTCATGAATTATATAATTATCTTATTAGAGATTTGTCTTTATTAGGATAGGGATAGCATGGTTAATGCCATTTTATTTTATTTTGGAAATTCTTTATCCTTCTATTTTATTTGGATTTGGATTATATTCATTCCATTTGCTTATGGATTTGGCCAAGATTTAATTTGGTCTTTCAAATATTCTTTATTTAATATTTCTATCTTTGTCTTATAATATCCATATCTTTTTATTTAGAGATCCAAACTTGGTGATTCCAATTTGTAAAATTTTATTTAATATTTGTTTATCCTTTTAAATCCCTTTAAGATTATTTGCTCACCATTTGGTATGGATTTATAGATAGGTTCTTTATTAGCTTTGGAAATTTAATTTCCTTATCTTATTATATTCATAAGATTTTATCTATGGCTCCAAATTAAGTGAAACTAATTTATATGGTCTTATAATATTTCTATTTGTCTTTCTTGATCATTTGTAAATGTTTGTTGACAAATTTTTATATGTATCAAATCCATAGGCTTGGAGATAACCTGGAAATCATTCTATTCCATTAGGGTTTTTAGGGTTTGGATTTATTTTCCAAGTGTTTAAATTTCCAGATGCATTTTATGAGGGATGCATTTATTTTGATTTGGATTTTTGTTGGATTCAAACTTTAGTTAAAGTTTGTTCAAGATGGGATTTTAATTTCCATTTAAAAACAAAAGTTTCTTTTCACCCTAAAATTGAACAATAATTTATTTTGTTTATTTATTTTTCACATTACAAGATTTGGAAAATCTTGGGATGTGACAGGCTACCACCCTTAAAATAAATCTCGTCCCGATATTTGGGGAGGCTAGGGGTTACAAGTTGGTTGAAAACAACTAGGGTACCACCACCCTTAAAAATTTTCCAACTAGATTACATCTTGGCTTTCTTGGGATCTTGGGGAAACTTCTCTGGGCAAACATTTGCATAGTGTCCTTTGTTTCCACACTTGAAACATGTAACAAGGCTGAGATCCTTCATAGGCTTTATCTTGTGCTTCATCTTTTCTGGAAAGTTGCTTGCATAATGTCCTTGGTTACCACAATTGTAACATGTGATAAGATTGAGTTCTTCACGTATCTTCTGTGGACAAGTTGACACATAATGGCCTAGCTCTTTGCAGTTGTTGCACCACACTTGGCTAATTTCCTTATACTTCTTGTTCTCTGGACATTCATTGGCATAGTGTCCCATTTCTTTGCAATGACCACATTGCACATTGCTTTTGTCCTTCTTTTTCTTAGGTTTCTCCAAAGCTAGGAGTGCTTCTAGTTCATGTTCTTCATATGTTATCTCAAAGGTAGGAATGTCTCCTGGTCTCCTTGACCTTCTCTTATTCCTTGGATAATACATATGTCTCCTCTTTGGTCCTTTAAATTGAGTCATATTGCATGGTGGTGCAAGCTGAGATTTTCCTTTGTCTTCCTCCTTCTTGGTAGACTTGGCTCTCTCACGGTAGTCTGCAATCAGTTGTTGCACTCCACCTTGTTTCCTTTGTTGAACTATGGAATAGATGGGACATTGGATAGGGACATGATTATTTCCTTCACATAGGAAACAAGTAGCTTGAGATGTGGGGCATTGGTAAATTTGATGTTTCTCTTCACAATTGGGGCATTGATCTTCATGCTCCTTGGAAGTGTGATCCTTGTCTCCACAAATATTGCAAGCTTGGATTCCTTCTAGAATATCATCTTTGTCATCCTTGTTGTCACAAACTCCTTGGGAATAGTTGTCTCCCATGTTGATCATTTGAGTAGCCATCCCTTGCAACAATTGGGATTGAGTTTTCAAAACTTTTTGTATGGTTGGGTCTAACTCATTGTTGTTGGCTAAAAACTGAGTTGTCACTTGGTTCAACTGGGTTTGTCTTGCAAGCAGTTGGTCTCTCATGTTGACCTCTTGGTTGTTGTTGTTGCCATCCTTGATGTTGGAGTCTCTTGGAGAAGTCATCTGTTTGGGTTGGATTGGGATTAGAATAGGCAAAAGATTTTCTAAGGAATCAATTCTAATCACACACATCACAATTCACACAAGCAAAGTGCAAGCAATCACAAACAAACATTCCACTCAAACAACAAGTTTCAAGCACATTTTTAGGCAACCAAAAATATTTTTGTTACACCACATAAGTTGGTGGGTTTGACTTAAACTAAATATGGTGGTCTATCTATATGGTTCACTTGAGATCTTTCCATCCTTCTTAGTTGATTCTTCATGAACAAGGTCTTTGTATCCTTACAGAATTTCTTGCATCTTGGTCTCAAAACTTCAAGGTGATGATGGTTCCTTCTAAGTTGTGTTTCCTTAGTCTTCAAGTCTTGAGCAAGATTTCTTGTCTCACTTGTAGTCCTTAGTGATATCCAAGGTTGGAGTTCTTGGTGAAAATGTTGAAGATGTTGAAGTCATTAGAGTTGAAGATGTTGAAGTCATTAGAGTTGATGCAGTCCTTTGCACATGGTGAGCTCTTTGGCCATGGGGTAGGCTTTATCCATCAAGTTTGAAATAGAAAAGATGTAGAATCAAAACCAAAATGGTTGAGGAAAGAGTTTACAAGATTGTTTGTAAATAAGTCTTTGGAACAAATACAACTCCTATTTTCTAAGGGGTTTTGTCCAATCCTAGGTTTACAAATCCTACAGGCAACACAGTGCTCTGGTACCATCTGTAAGGTTCCCAACCTTTAATAAGGTAGAGGATCCATGTGTTTACAATGCTAGTCCCTGGATCAATAGCTAGCATCCACAGTTAAGATGTAATATCAAGAAACAAAGGTCATAATACAACTTTATAACCAGGAATAAAATAATTTATTACATCTTACATAGCTCATTTGGCTATCTCATTACAATGCAGCAGAATATAACAATATCATGGGGTCCTTCATCTTCAAAGTGCCACAGGCAGACATGTTGGTTGTAGACTTGTAATCCTACTTCACTAATATCAAACAAACCTGCAACATAACAAGTTACAGCCACAAGGGTCAATACATTTGAATTGTATTGTCAAGTGATACTATGGTAGTATAGTAGAGTCTATCATCTATATGCATTTGGCTAAGTGGAGCTTAGGCTTGCATTGCTCAAAATAGATTTTCCTTATCATTTGAAAACACTAAGTTTTTGTTTGAAAAAAATCTTTCCCAAGGCATCTCCCAATAGAAATTGGTGATCCTTTAAACCCTTGTTCAACCACAAGTTTTTAACTTAGAAATTTGGATGATGAGATTCTTGATAGCTTCCATGTCTTGATGCTCAAATTGTCCTTTACCAGGGACATGGCTAAGTACTCAGATTTTTCACTCTGCAGAGGTTGTGCACTTTCCCCACAAGACTTGGTTTCACCAAGACAAGATCTTTCAGAAGCCTTCCCTTAGACCAGAATGGACTTGTTCCAACCTATCAAACCCCTACCACCAACTGTCCATTTGGCTAAGTTATTGCAACCTATATGATCCAGGCAGAGCCCATAATGCCAAGTGGCTGCACTTGAAGCTTCTCAACATTTGACATCTCAAATCTCTTTGTTCCGGGTGGCCATCCACAAGTGACATACACAAGGTAAACCATAGAAATGGGCCTTGTGAACCACTCAAAACAAACCATTCCTTCCATTCCACCCAGGTGATTCATTCACTTAGTTGTTTTATTAAACAACACACAAGTCCTCAGACTTAGAAATTTTTCCATAGCATGAATATATATTCCACCCTTGTTTTCTACTAGCTAAGCTAAGCATGATAGTAGTAGGAATCTTAACTTAGGAAATTCTACTAAGGTTTCATCTACTAGGATTTCCCATGGCACAGTTTATACTTAGCAAAAATTCCATGCAAGTCCTACTTAGAAATATCACTAATGCATAGTGAAAATAATGGGACAAAAGTATGAAGCATCACTTGCCTTTTTGGTAGAGAGTATAAGTTCACTCCTTGATCTTTGCAATGTTCACTCACTTCAAATCACTACAATTCAATCAAGCAAACAATATTTCAATCTACCATTCAAGCAATTCATCACATAAAATTATAGAAACAAAACAATGCATGCAAGCATGCAAGAGATTGTTTTATTTGTAAAAGTGGTTTCTAATGGTTCATAAACATTTGAAAACACCTAATGGTCATTTTATAAAGTGGCAAAACCATTTGCAAAAGGTTTTACTTCATAAACCATTTTTAAACCAAATCATTATTTTATGTGGTGAAGAAATGCTTTTAATAAGGCAACATTATATAGGTTTCACAAAATATGTTTTCAAACCATAAAACCTTGTGTTTAGGGTCAGAGAGTTTATTTCCAAAACATTTCTCAAAGGTTTCCTTCAAAAACCATTTTTAATAATTAAACCATATTTTTATTTGACTAGAAATGTTTTAAATCAAAGACTCATTCTTTTGTTTCACCAAATACATTTTTGAAACCACCAATTGATTTCTAGGGTCAGTAGGTTCAAAACAAACCATTTGCCAAAGATTTTATCCCCAAAATAATTTTAGAACAATTTTTATATCCTAAACATGCATACACAAGTTTCTGTAAAAACAAACAATTTAACAGAAGCTTTTTACTAAACAAAGTGCATGGTTGGATAGGTCTTGTCTAGATGAATCTATTGATATAAAATTTGCAAAATTTGGACGTGTGTTTTGAGAGTTATGATTTTTGCAAGTTTACTAATTCAATAGATCAAATTCTGTTTTTAAATCAACACACTGGCCACGCGTCGCGCTGTGATTGGTCGATACCGCTTCGGCTGGATCGCGCTCTCTGGTGCGTTGGATCTAACTTAAATCGCGTGGCTCAGATTCATCCTTACCCTTTCAGTTAAGTTCTATCGTGACGCTACGATCCGGATCGGACGGTGCTTAGCTCGCTTGCCAGGGATGGGCGACGCTGGCGGCGGCTGGTGGCGGCGGCGTGTCGGTGGTTCGGAGAGTCTAGGAAGCGAGGGAGAAGAAGGAGATGCTCACCAGAATCTCATATTCGCGGTGATGCTCAAGGTGCTCGCGGGAGTGCAAGGGGCGCACGGGGCCACTGGCAATTCCTCGTCGGAGTTCTCTCTGGCGACGGTTGCTCTCGGTTGAAGACGACGGTGACGCTACGGTGCATGCCAGAGCAAGTGAAGGATGCAGTCAGATGCGCAAGATCGCGGTGACCACGCGTGTGTGAAAAAGAAGGAGAGGCGCGGCCAGGTTCTTACCAGAGGCTTCGCCGGAGAGGAAACAGATGGTGGCGGCGGTGGTCGTCGTCATTGCCGAGGTTCTGGGGCGCGCGGGGGCGAGCTGGAGCTACGGGGAGGTTCGCCAGGGAGTGGGGATCATGTGAGCGTGGTCGAGGAGGCGAGGGGCGACGAGGGGCTGCCGGAATCGTTGGTGGAGCTCGCCGGAGCAGAGGACGGTGCAGGGGAAAATTGGGACAGCCTGGGGGCTCCGGTGGTGTGGCGTCTTGGGGGAAATGGAGAGGGAAGGCTGGCGATTAAGACTGCGTGGTCGCAGGGGGAATTCACTGGTCCATTTACATGTATTGATTCGAGCAATCAACGGCAGAAAACGGTCAGGCGAGTTCATCGCGGGGAGGAAGAAGGTGAGGTGGCAGTGGGGTCATCTGGCAGCGAGAGAGAGAGAGTGTGTGGGGGTGGGGTCCATCTGTCAACGACGTTGCGGGTCAAAACCTGAGTGAAAACGTTTTGCTGCGGGTGGGGTGGAAAGATGGGCTTGCTGGGCCAGGTGGGCTAGCTGGGCTGGGCTGCACCTTTATATTTTTTTGTTCTGATTGTTTTTCTTTTTCCTTTTCTAATATTCTGTTTTGATTTTATTTAATCAATTCAATCATCCATTTGAATTCAAACCTCAACCAAAAATTTGTGTAGATTTAAATATTGATTAGTAATATAATCTGAAGTAAATTTTGAAATAAAATTTTATTCTTTTTGGGGTCTTTTAATTATTTAATTAGGCCCTTGTTTTAAATCAATTAAGATTTAATAATATTTAATTAGGCCCTTGTTTTAAATCAATTAAGATTTAATAAATAATTAGGCCCTTCTTTTTGGGGTCTTTTAATAATATTAAATCAATTATTTTTCCAAATCTTTTTCAGTAGGTTTTTATTTGATTAATAGGGTGTCAAAATAATTCATCTTGAATTATTTGGGAAGTATTTGGTATGATTCATAAATCATTTGATTTGGGTATTTGTTTTAATTCCAATGGAATTAAATATAGTTTTATTTCCATAATTTTATTTGGAAGATTTATTTCATTTAAGTTAATTAAACAACTTTTATTCCACTTGGGTAAATTTCCAAAATACTATTTTCTCATGAATTATATAATTATCTTATTAGAGATTTGTCTTTATTAGGATAGGGATAGCATGGTTAATGCCATTTTATTTTATTTTGGAAATTCTTTATCCTTTTATTTTATTTGGATTTGGATTATATTCATTCCATTTGCTTATGGATTTGGCCAAGATTTAATTTGGTCTTTCAAATATTCTTTATTTAATATTTCTATCTTTGTCTTATAAAATCCATATCTTTTTATTTAGAGATCCAAACTTGGTGATTCCAATTTGTAAAATTTTATTTAATATTTGTTTATCCTTTTAAATACCTTTAAGATTATTTTCTCACCATTTGGTATGGATTTATAGATAGGTTCTTTATTAGCTTTGGAAATTTAATTTCCTTATCTTACTATATTCATAAGATTTTATCTATGGTCTTATAATATTTCTATTTGTCTTTCTTGATCATTTGTAAATGTTTGTTGACAAATTTTTATATGGATCAAATCCATAGGCTTGGAGATAACCTGGAAATGTTTCTATTCCATTAGGGGTTTTAGGGTTTGGATTTATTTTCCAAGTGTTTAAATTTCCGGATGCATTTTATGAGGGATGCATTTCTTTTGATTTGGATTTTTGTTGGATTCAAACTTTAATTAAAGTTTTTTCAAGATGGGATTTTAATTTCCATTTAAAAACAAAAGTTTCTTTTCACCCTAGAATTCAACAATAATTTATTTTGTTTATTTATTTTTCACATTACAAGATTTGGAAAATCTTGGGATGTGAAAGTATGTCCATCACACCATTCTCCTAATGATATGATCTTGTTGTTAATAACATCTCAATGTTCATGATCAGGAAACCATGATCATAAATTAACCAACAAGCTAGTTTAACAAGAGGCTTTACTAGGGACTCTTTTATGTTTACAAATCACACAAGTATTAATGTTTCCGGTTAATACAATTATAGCATGGTATGTAAACATTTATCATAAGCATGAATATATGATAATAACCTCTTTATTATTTCCTCTTGGGCATATCTCCAACAGCAAGACCCATGATCCAATTGTTGAAGAAGGATAAGAAGTTTAAATGGACGGACAAATGTGAAGCGAGTTTTCAAGAACTCAAGTGGAGACTGATTTCAGCCCCAATCTTGATCATGCCGGATATCACAAAGCCCTTTGATGTGTATTGTGACGCATCCAAGATTGGTCTCGGATGTGTGTTGATGCAAGAAGGCAAAGTTATATCTTATCTATCCCGACAATTGAAGCAGCATGAACAGAATTATCCTACCCATGACCTTGAACTAGCAGCTGTAGTTCTAGCCCTGAAGTCATGGAGGCATTACCCGATGGGCAACCGTTGTGAGATTTATTCGGATCACAAGAGCCTCTAGTATATATTCACTCAGAAGGAGCTGAATATGAGGCAAAGAATATGGATCGAGCTAATCAAGGATTATGATCTGGACATTCACTATCACCCTGGTAAAGCCAATGTGGTAGCAGATGCCCTTAGCAGATTGCTGTGTCGCTTGAACTCCATTATTTTGATGGAGCAACCAAGTTTGCACAAGGAGATGGAAGATTTTAGAATGGAATTAGTAAGTGAAGGATTTTTGGCTAGCATAGAACTTCAACCCACTTTGATCAGTCAGATCAAGGAGGCGCAGAAAGGAAATGCTAGTATCGACGGAATCAAACATCGCATCGGTACAAGCAAAGTACCCGGATTTACCGAGGATGAAGAAGGAGTTATGTGATACAAAGGACGTCTTTGTGTACTAGCAGATTCAGAGTTAAAGGAAACTATTTTGAAAGAGTCCCAAGATACTCTTTATTCTATCCACCCCGGAGAAACAAAGATGTATAAGGATTTGAAGGAGCAATTTTGGTGGCATAAGATGAAGAGAGAAATCGGAAGCTACATCTCCAAGTGTGACATTTGTTAGAGAGTCAAGGTGGGACATCAGAGATCCGCAGGACTGTTGCAACCATTATAGATTCTGGAATGGAAATGGGATTCAGTTGGAATGGACTTTATCACCGGTTTGCCTACTTCTAGTAGGGGAAATGACTCTATTTGGGTCATAGTTGATAGATTGTCCAAGGTAGCCCATTTCTTACCTGTCAAGACTACTTACCAGAGTTCGAAGCTAGCGGAGTTGTACATCGCTAGAATCGTCAGTTTTCATGGAGTCCCCAAGAACATCATGTCAGATCGAGGAACTCACTTTACCTCGAGATTCTGGAAGAAAGTCCAAGAAGGATTGGGGACAAGCCTAGATTTTAGCACAGCTTATCACCCTCAAACAGATGGACAAACGGAGCGAGTAAATCAAATACTCGAAGATATGGTGAGAGCCTGTGTGCTAGAGTATGGATATAAATTTTCGTAGAATTTTCCTACAACAACAGTTATCAAGCCAGTTGGAAGATACTGTCTGCCGTTCGCAGAATTTTCCTACAACAATAGTTATCAAGCCAGTTTGCAAATGGCCCCATTTGAATTCATGTATGGAAGGAAGTGTCGCACCCCTTTGAATTGGTTGGAAGTAGGAGAGAGTCATAATTTTGGACCCGACATCCTAAGAGAAGCAGAAGAGAAAGTTCACAAGATCCGTGAGCACCTCAAGACCGCCCAGTCCAGACAGAAGAGTTATGCCGACAAGAGATGTCGAGACCTCGCTTTCAATATCGGCGATTTCGTATATCTGAAAGTGTCGCCTTTGAAAGGAATGCAGTGCTTCCAGCTCAAAGGAAAGTTAGCCCCTAGATATATCGGACCTTTAAAGATTCCTAATCATCAAGGAGAAGTATTTTATCAACTTGAACTGCCAGAGGAGATGTCAGCAGTACACAATGTGTTCCATATATCGTTGCTTCGCAAATGTCTTAAAGTCCCGGAGAAGACTGAAGTTTTCAAGAACATTGATCACCGCACCATAGAGATCAACGACGACCTGACGTATCCCGAAGTACCCATCCATATTTTGGAAGAAGCTTTCAGAACCACCAGGACCAGAAGTATCAAATTTCTCAAGATCCAGTGGAGCAACCACACTGAAGAAGAAGCTATATGGGAAAGAGAAGATCACATCAAGACAGAGTTTCCCGATCTCTTTAAATCCTAGGTAATATTTTTTCTTCTTTCTCAAATCTCAGGACGAGATTTTGTTTAAGGAGGGAAGGTTTGTAACATCCCAAAAATATTGATCATGATTATCAAAATCTAATCACCAAAATTAGGGTTAACAAAAAACTTTTGTTAAATAAAAATCAAATGAATGCATGTGTGTATGTGATGATTGTAAGAATGCATGAATGGACTTGTGTGATTGATCTAAATATCAAGGAATGGTTTAAATATGAAAATAACATCATCTAAAACAATTCCAAGCAGAAACAAAACAAGAGAAAATCAAAAAACAAAACAAATCAAGCAAATGGTCATTTTTGCCAATCTTGCTCACTAGGCCACTTTGAGTGTTTCTAGTCCAAGATTCTAAATAGAAACTTTTCCATTTCTCTTCACCCCTTGCAAGACCAATTAAAATATAATCAAAGCCCACCTTTCAAACGTGCAAAAACATTTGGCAACTTGATTCAAATCACATTTCAAAATTGAATCTGATTCATATGTAAAGATCACCCCTTTTTCAAAAACCACCCAAACGAATTCCACTTGACCAATCCCACTAACCAGAGACTCCCTCGTATGTAACCAACACATCCACCAAGTTTGAATCCAAAATTCAAATTTGAATCTCTTTCAACCATTTCATCAAACACCTTGCAAACAGAAATCAAACAAACCACAAACACTATTGTGAGAAGTGATCAGTGCCTAACTTGTTCCCTATCTAGCTCACACTACACTCTCAGTAGATCATCTAACTTGTTTACCCTCTCTAGCTCACTGTAAAGCAGACCATGCCATCAATGGCAAGCAGGCCGAGAGCAACATTGCCACCCCCATGTTGCCGGCGAGCTAGGAGAAGCACTAGCCTCACCAACCTTGTCCGAGACACTCTCCATCGTCCATCGCCACCCCCTGTCCAAGCCTCGAACGCAGCCAACCACTAGACCACACAGCCCGAGCATGCCAAGCCTCTCTGCGAGCGAGCCGAGAGTGCGCCAGAGCGCCAATCGCGACACACACCCATAGACCGCACGCCGCCCTCTCCGCGTGCAAGCAGGATCGCCAGCACCCCAGCAACACCGCGGACATGCCCGTTCGCCGCCACGCGGACCGTAGACGCTATGCGCCATTAAAACTGCCATCGGACCCGCCCAGAGCGTCGCGACGTTCCAACCGCCTCGCACCGCTGCACGCCTCGCCATCAAGCCGTTGAGCTTCTCTAGGAGGCAACGCACCGTCCCCTACCTTTTCCCATGCCAGTAGCTCGCTGTGACGATGACACCGACGAGCCCCCTCCCCCCCCCCCCCCCGCGCCATTCGGTCCCCTTCTGGCACTATAAAAAGAGGCCTCCCCAGCATGAATTCTTCACACCATCTCACTCCCCTCTCTCTCATAAGCACCCCACCTCACTCCCGGAGCAAGGCGAGCAGCGCATCGCCGGAGAAGGGCGTTGTTGATTGGAGCCGCCCTAGGAAAAGCTGCCGGTACCAGGAGGTTTGCCGTCGTCGACTTTATCATTCGCCCCCATCGCCGACCCTCGCCTGAGCGCCGGTGAGCCTCCCACGACCCCCACTGGCCGCGCTAGGGTTCGACCTTGCCACGTCCTGTTCCGGCATGGACGATGAACCACAGCTGTAGGATTAGAGTTTGATCGTGCGGCCCTAATCGTCCTTTACCGCTTCGCACCCCTCTGTCTCACTGACGAGTGGGGATAGCCACTTAAACCAGCCCGTGCGCGCTGTGCGCAGTGGGTCGGCCCAGTTAACATCCCGCGCGACCCAGTAATTCAAATTTAGATTTATTCTTTTAGTTTCAAACTCACTTCTACACCCATATTCAAAAATCAACCCAGCTCGATTCACTAAACCAAAATGCATGAAACCAAATTTGTTAGAAAGGTGCTGGAGTGCTTAATCCAAGCCCGTTTGATTCAATTCATTTGGAATTGTAGATCACCTATAGTAAAAATAACAAGGCAGAAGTTTTTTTTGCATTCCAACATTTTTCAAAATTCAACCACAAAAGCTTTTGAGTTGATTCCAACTCTCAAAAATCACATTTAATTATAACTTTCTGAATATATAAAATTATATAGGTTTACTTGCAGAAATAATGGTTAAGCAATAAAAGAATGCCTCATAGGCCATTCTAGTCACTTTAATTAATCAAAATAAAAAAGGTTAAACCTTATTAAATTGTGACACCACTTTAAATCACATTCCCATATACTGAAATATGTGGTGATCCCATGTGTCAACATGGTCCCATGTTTTGGTTGGAGAATATTAAATCTTAAGTAGTTTTTCCAATGAGTAGAAATTACTTTTCCAAAATAAAATTAATAAGACAAAAGCTTTGATGATTGTAATGTTTGTGGTGATCCTAGATCATCTAGTGAAAACCTTGGTGTGATGAATAGAACTAGTTAAGTATTGTTTGGTCCGATTCAAAAAAAAGTATTGTTTGGTGATTGTGTTATTTATTTATAGACGCTAGTACCGACCAAGGATACGAGGAGGAAGGAGAATACTACAAAGAGGAAGCCGAGGAGAATTTCAACCATTGCTCTGCACAAGGCAAGCCTATACTTGCAAACTTGCAAGCCTCACTATACAAATTGACTGAGCAAGCTAATCCTTGCAAGCTTACCTTACTTGATACCCAATTCTAGTTTACTTGCAAGCTTAGTATTTTATTTCTTTATCAAAACTTTATCTTAGAGTTTACCTAGTCACTTGTAGATTTTAGAAAGATATATGAAGGTAGCATAAAGAGCATAAAACTTGGCCTAAGTTAGATAACCTTGATGTCATCCCGAGGCATGAGATTTAAATTAGATAAGATACACTTTTTTACCACCCTTCTTTAGTATTTACCCCCACTTGTAGATGCTAGTGCTAAGCATAAAAATTGATCAACTTTAGATGGGAATACTTGGTGAAACTGGTTATGAAAACCTTAGAATGATGAGTCATTCTACTAAAATGTTTTGACATGTGTTCTTGAACACCAGATGATTTTGATGATGAAAATGTTAAGGCATGAGCCTTAGCCCTTTATAAAACTGATGGTTATCTGGATGCGTTACCATTCCAATTTTACCATACAACCACAATACCCGAAATTTGGGTAGGGCTTGACTGGAAATTTATATACCTTAGTATGGGTTCCCTTGCGGCCAAGGTTTGATCTGAGGCTACCTTGTAAAGATTGTCCACCTGTGCAATACCCAAGATGACAGTTGGTCATGGTTGGGAGGCCAAACTCATAGGAGAGGTGCCTATACTAGGGCGTGGAATTGAAAGGTTAGGATTGATTATCCGCATACTGAGTATGGTGGTTTAGGATTGTTCCTGACGGATGTATCGAATATTGTGGTGAAAGTGTACTACCTCTGCAGAGTGTCAAACTATTCGAATAGCCACGTCTGCGGTTATGGACAGTTGGAGTGGCCATACTGTTCCATCGTCAAATATTTTCAAAATGACTTGAGAAATGATTTGTGATTTTAACTTGACCACAACAGAGTTGTGATATGAAATTCAAGTTCCCACTTAGGTGTTATAAAACTCCAACTAGCTTTCTTTGCTTCTGAACTCAGTAGAGATAAATCTGGCTTTTTTGCAAAACAACCCTAGAACTTCGTATATCCTACTAAAAAACCACTTCACTTGTTAGTATTAGTTTGCGAGTACTTAAAGAGTACTCATGGATTTGTCCCTGGCTATTCCCGTGGCCAGACTATGAAGAGGACGGACAACACGAAGGTTACGACAACTAGGATCATCTCCCATCGTCAGCATTTCCTGTGACCATGAAGATGGAGCTTCGCCTATGCTACCGTTATTGTTACGTTATTCCGCTGCTATGATTGTATTAAGACTGGATCATGTGATCCTTATTTGTGTAAGACCTTATGTATGGTTTGTAATGGATGATGTACTGTGATATCCAAATCTGTTATGTCTCGCAAAAATGGTAATCCTGGGATTGCGATGTATGGCATAACAGGCATCTGGGATTAAAAATCCGGGTGTTGACATTGATCCATATGATGTCTTGTGAGTAGTTCGTCTAGTTCTTGAGGACATGGGAGAAGTCATGTTGTTATTAGTGGATCTGTGTTGAGTTATTATTCAATGGTTTAGTATTTAAGTTGTGGTGTTATTCTTCTAGTGGTGTCATGTGAACGTCGACTACATGATACTTCACCATTTATGGGCCTAGGAGAATGCATTGTGTATTTGGCTACTAATTGTGGGGTTGCCGGAGTGACAGAAACCTGAACCCCCGTTAGGACACCATTGCATAAGGGAGCGTAGGATCTCAAAGTTTAAGGCTGTGGTTACGTTTATATCTTAATTAATTTCCTGTAGTTCTAGATGCTTGCAGGGGGTTTAATCACAAGTATGTATTAGTCCAAGTAAGGTCGGTACATTAGCACAGGTTCACCCACACAAAACTTACAACACCAAAGAAGAATACTCAGCTATTTGAAGCGAAAGAACTTGACATAATTCCCATGTCTCCTCGAGAACGTTTGGTCTTTATAAGTATTTCCACCGGCTTGTCCTTTGCTAAGAAAGGATTGGGCCACTTTTTGTTTGTTGTCTTTATTACTTGCTCTTTGTTTTGTTGCCTTATCATAAAACCCCTAAAAATCTGTTTGCTAAGTATTTACAGAGAGTTCCTTCTCCATACCACTAGTCAACACCTTCTGCTCCTCGTTGGGATGGACACTCTTATTTATCAAAAGTACTGGTATACACCCCCTATACTTGTGGGTCATCAGCAATCTCATCTCCCTTGAATACGAGGGTCGCTCCTCATGCTATTCAACTTTAGTCACTTGTAAGTTCTTGTCATAGTAAGTACATGTGTATCATAGAGAACCGCCAATGGGGTACCCCTTGCACATGATACAAGAGCTATCCCATAATCAAAATGACAAGGCAAGCATCCAATGAGCATCTCAGCAATCTTCTTATTTACCATGGGAATATGGTGCTTTTTTCTCTCTTTCCTCTTTTCAATATGTCTCTTTTTTATAAGAAGAAATCTTCATAGATGTCATTTTGGTGATGCTACAAGTTTCCACCATGATTAGGCATGGCTTAGGCTAGCGGCCCAGGCGTTTCTCTAACACACATACATAACTCCATGGACTTACAAGCTCCCCTTTTATTTCACACCAACGACATCCATAGACAAAAGAGCATGATATCAACTGTGTACAAAGTACAAGTGCAATGTTGAAAGCGTTCCTCGTGATAGCACAGTTCTGCTAATTCCAACGTATAAGAGCAAGAATATACAACATAGATGACACAATGGTTCAAGTTTATTAGGGGCCAGAAAAATAAAGTGTGCCATCAAGTTTGTGAGAGCTTTAATCATTAAGTTTTCACATAACAAAATACTTCTTAATTGGAAGATAGATGAAAAAAGAATATACTTGGAATGGTGTAACACACCATGCATAGGAATTTATAGTGGACACTTTGGAATAACTTGGTTTCTTGGGAGTTGGATGCATGCGTAGATCTTACTCATACAAGTGGAGGCTAGCAAAAGACTGGGAGCGACCAACTAAGAGAGCAATAATGGCCATAATCACGCAGAGCGACAAAACATTACTAATCAAAGCATAGAGTGGTACTACAAGTCAAGGACTAAATAATCATAAAGGCTATGGTGACTTGTTCATAGTCATAACATGGTGTGAGCTTCCAAGTCAACCCAAACAAAGCATCAAATGAGAATACCACAATACTATGCTTTTGTATGCTAAAACAACGCATGATTCCTTCAAGGCACACTAAGTGTAACATCCCTAAAATCATGTTTCAAACTCATGCATATCATCCATGCATCCATGATCATGTAAGATTCCATTTTCAAAAATCATTTCAAAACAGGAGCATTTATGCTCATTATTTTATGTAGGTATGCTCTAGCCTTAGTACTATTTTCCAATGATAAGAGTACTTGTTTTGTTCAGTAAGGTTTGAATTCAAACTTAAGTGTTTTCCAAAGCTTGAGCAAAGTTTTCAAAACAAAATGTGTAAATAAAACCAATATTATGCCTATGGTGTATATCACATAAAGGCTTGGTTTTATTTTTATTTTCATTTGGTCAAAGTGTTTTTGAGTGATTAGATGTGTTTGACACTTATTTGAGTAGAAGATTTACAGTACAAAAGTCCAGAGAAGTTTTGAATTCAAACATATTTGAATTGGAGTTTTGAAATCAGTTTAGAAAAGCAAACAGAAAAAGAAAAGGTTTAAAAGAGAAAAAAATAAGCCAAAACAGCTAATCAGGCCCAAGCAGCCCAGTTCGACCAAGCCTAGCCCAGCTATTCTCCCGCGAACCGTTTTCCTTACCCGCGGACATACCCCCAGAGTCGCTGACGCAAGGACCCCACCCCCTCTCTCTTTCTCTCGCTGACAGCCGCGGCCCACACGGCGTCATCGTCTCCACCCCGCGAACAACTCAAGCCCCAAATTACACCGGTCGTTCTCTATATTGATTCGTGGCATCAATTCACGTTGAATGCCGGAGTAAATCATGCTCGCGACCATGCTACTTAAACCGCCTCTGCCCCCTCTCCGTTTTCCCCCAGACCCCAAGCACAGAGCGCCCCCAGGCTGCCCGCAATCGCCCTTGCACCGCCGCTGGCAGAACCCTCTCCCGCGACCAATCCCGGTGAGTTCCGTGCGCCCCTTCCTCTCTGGTTCATGCGAACAGCTTCACAACCTCCTTGCGCTCCTTCTGACGTCTTTGGTTCGTCCTATACTGCCCCAGGTCGACGACTCCATCAAGCACAGCAAGGTCCCGACGACGTCTTCGACTCCGGCGACTAAATTCGGTGAGCGCCGTGTTCCCCTTCATTTCTGACTCACACGAACGTGTTCGCCGTAGCCTTGCGCACTCCCTGATACCATTGATTCGTGCTAGGGTGACCCGGAGCGCCGCCAACGTCTTCGTCACCGAACACCCGACGCTGTCAGCAACTCCGACGAGCCCGTGCTACCGTGTCCGTGCGCCCCTTGTCAAGCCGTCACCACGTTGAGCTTCAGTGCATCGCCACGAATCTGGTAAGCGTCTCCAATGACCCCAAAACCCCCTGTAGCACCGCACCACCGTAGATAGAGCACGCCACCGCCAGTTGCCACCGCTAGCGCCGCCCATCCGTGGTCGCTTGATCGATGACCGTTGGATCTAGATCCAGCGCATAGGAATAGATCACTTACCGAAACAGTACGCTTAGATCTGGACCATGCGCGGTCACTTTAATCCAACGGCCTGCATCGACCGATCCGTGCGAAGCGGTATAGACCAATCAGAACATGACGCGTGGCTAGGGTTTAGATTTAAAATCAGGATTTGAATCTATTAAATGTTTAAACTTGTTTTAATCATAACTTTTGATCCCCACGTCCAAATTTGATGAATTTTATATCAATGGAATCAGGAGAGCAAGCCCTTTCCATTTATGCAATGTGTTTAATGTTTTGCTTCTGTTAAAATCGTTTTATTTACAGAAACATGTGTAGACCTATTTTGTGTATATAAATTATTTGAGAAATGTTTTAGTGTTTAAATAAATGTGGTTTGGAAAGTTTTGAACTTGTTTATAAACCAGTACTGTGCACTTGTCTTGTTGAGTTTAGAAAATCATCACATATCATATTGCATGCATCCATATATTTTTGCTTGTATTTAATTTTGTATGTGATTTGTTGCTATGATTTTATGTGTAGATTTTGGTGCCAATAGTGATTGTGATTGTGATTGTGAGGAGTGTAGCTACTCTCCAAACTACCAAGGCAAGTGGTGCTTCATGATATTTTATCCCTATGTTTATCTACTATGCATTAGAAATATTTTTGCTAGTCTTGCATGGATATATTTTTGCTTATATGCTATGTTGGGAAATCCTAGTAGCTGTAGAATTGCTAGAAATTTCTAAGTTAAGATGCTTATCTATGCCATGCTTAGCCTAGCTAGTAGCAACCAAGGGTGGTGAAATATTCATGCTATGATAAAATATTTCTAAGTCTTTGGACTTGTGTTTTACTTAATAAAACAACTAAGTGAATGAAACACCTGGGTGGAATGGAAGGAATGGTTTATGTTGAATGGTTACACAAGGCCCATTTCTATGGTTTACCTTGTGTATCTCACTTGTGGTAAGCATCCCAGGAACAAAGGGATTTGAGAGGCCAAATGTTAAGAAGCTTCTAGTGCAGCCACTTGGCAATATGGGCTCTGCCTGGATCATATAGGTTGCAAGAACTTAGCCATTCGGACAGTTGGTGGTAGTGGGAATGATAGGTTGGAGCGCGTCCATTTGGTCTAAGGGAAGGCTTCTGAAAGGTCCTGTCTTGGTGAAAATCAAGTCTTGTGGGGAAAGTGCACAACCTCTGCAGATGGAAGAATCTAAGTACTTCGCCATGTCCCTGGTATTGGACAACTTGAGCATCAAGACATGGAAGCTATCAAGAATCTCCTCATCCCAATTTCTAAGTAAAACTTGTGGTTGAACAAGGGTGAAGGACCCCAATGTCTATTGGTGGTTCCTTGGGAAAAGTTTTGACAAAGAAAAACTTAGTGTTTTCAACTAATAGGCAAAACCTATTTTGAGCAAGCAAGCCTAAGCTACACTTATCCAAATTGCATATAGTATCTAGTCCACCAATATTATACTAAGGTATCACTTGCCAATACTATTCCAATGTATTGACCCACTGTGGCTGTAACTTGTGATGTTGCAGGTTATTCTGATGAGGATTGGAGTCATGAGTCTACACTCAACATGTTTGCCTGTGGCACATGAAGATGAAGACTTTTATCTATTTACTTATTTAAACTCTTGTACTAGGCCTGTGGCCATGGAGTTGTAAAGACTATGTTTGTCTCTGGAATGACTGTAATAATGACCTTTGTTTCTGTGTACTTCATCTTAAACTGTGGATGCTAGCATTGATCCAGGGACTAGCATTGCAATCAAAGGGATCCTTTTCCTTTATAAAGGAGGGATCTTACACTAAGAAATCCCAATTGTTTGAAACAAGTCATGCTACAACAATAATCACTAAGCATAAGGTCGAAACAATATCTAGCATGACATGCTGAAGTCTAAGTCACAGTCCAAGCAAGATCCTCTTGTATTACTCAAGCAAAAACTTTCTACTCCTCTCCAACACCAATCAACTTATTTGAAGCAACACATCGAGAATGGGGGTCCAAACTACTTTATTCAAGCAAACTAAAACGAAAACTAAGATGCTCCAAGAACAACACAACAGTGCATGAAACAATAAAAATGAAGTGTCTAGAAAGACCTGAGCTTTTTATTGATGAAGAAGGGGATGCCTTGGGCATCCCCAAGATTTGACGCTTGTACCTCTTGAATATTTATTGGGGTGAAACGGGATGGCATCCCCAAGCTTTAGCTTTTGTCCATTCTTCATCTCATTACATCATTCTTTATCTACACCTGAAATTTTTCCTTCATACAAAACATCACACAATCTTCATTAGCAACATTAGTGTATTCAAAAGATAATAGACCTTTGGGTTTAGCTTTAGAATAGAAAAACTTCCACAAAAAACACAAGATACTGTAGCAATTCCCTCAAAAATCTCAATTTCCCAAAAAGAACCCAAAAAGGAATCAATAAGAAGCAAATGCAAATAATGGTAGAAATCTGTCAAAACAGACCATCAGGTAGAAACCGATTTTTTCGAAGATCTTATGTTGCTCAAATAAAAAAGGGTTGAACTAACTAAAGTTATCTAACATACTGGGGGATTTATTCTCAAAATATCAGATCAATCCGACTTACAGAGATTCCTCACGAATTTTTATGGTGGATCACAAAATTTTGTTTCGGACAACAACTCCCCAAATCTTACTTCCCTCTCATTAGAGGTTATTATTGGCACAAAAAGCAAACAAAAAGGATAAGGAGAGGTCATTACTGAAGTAATAACTTCCAAGACCCAAGAAAACTTTTGGGTTATCTTCCAATAAGTACCTTTTTAATGCCTTTAAGTTAGGCATGATAGTTTGAGAAGATGCTCACATAAGGAATATGAATTGAAGTAAAAGATAGCATCAAGAAGCAAATTTAAAACACATTTAAGTCTAACCCATTTCCTATGCATAGTAATCTTATACACAAATAAATTCATAAAGAACAAAGTGACAAGCATAGGAAGATAAAACAAGAGTAACTTCAAAACCTTCAGCATATAGAGAGGTGTTTCAGTACCATGAAAACTTATACAACCATATATTTGCTCTCTCATAATAATTTTCAGTAGCCTCAAGAATAAACTCAACAATATAACTATCACATAAAGCATGATTTTCATGATCTACAAACGCATAATTTATATCAAGCTCAAAAATAGTGGGATTAAAACCTTCAAACCCACTTTTAACGATTTTATAATAGGGTGACTGATCATTTAATATAGGACCATCATCTAGAGCTTTATCATAAACATTTTGTAAGCAAAACTCTATAGTACCATGCATTGATAAGTTAGGCACAAATATAGGATTATCATAGATAACCGGAGCATAACTATTATCACAAGTTTTACCCATAGCAGATATTTCAAAATAATCCACAGGAACATAACATTCATCTTCCTTTAAGCATGGGGGACAATCAAATAATGTAAGGGATAAAGAGTTACTCTCATTAGAAGGTAGGCATGGGTAGATCCATTCTTCCTCCTCTGGACCATCACTCTCCTCCTCTTTTTCATCTAATGAGCTTTCAGGTTCAGCAATTTCGTCTTCCATAGGCTCCTGCAAGGCATTAGTCTCTTCCGTTTGTGGAAAGCACCTTTTAAAATATTTAAGAATATAGCCATTTTATTCCTTGTAATTATCAAAGCAAAATTTAAGTATCTCATAAACCTCATATTCATAAGGTGCATCATCAGTATTTTCAAGCAAACTGGCAAGTTCAAATGCACCCTTGAAGGCAATAAATTCTTCAATTTGTTCCACATCATAAAAGTCATAATTTCCTTTAACATAAGAATATATGGTAACATTATCATTAAACTCACATTGAAAAGGTAGGTTTTTATACCTCCTACAGCAACAAGATTTATCAAAGCAATAAGTAACATTATAAGTTGAGGACACCTCTCTAGCAATAGTATTCAATTTATCAATTTGTTCCCATAAGTGTTTCCCTTTTTGTGACACACGGTGTTCCTTATAATAATTCTTTTGTTCTTCCGTGAACCCACCTTGCCAATAAGAACTAGTTTCAAAGAAACCATCCATTGATAGAAAGCATGACAAAGCAAGGCAATAACAGACCAGCAACTAGAGTAGGAACTATTTTTTTTTGTGTTTTTGATAAAAATAGGCAAACAAAACCAAGCAAAAAAAACAAAGTAAAGAGAAAGGTTGTGAAGGACTCCCCTTGTGAAGACGTCCTTAGCCTCCCTCGCAATGGCACCAGAAAACTTGTTGATGGCGCCTGGATGTGCTTCGTCGTGGAACCCCAAGAGCAAGGTGTGATGAGCACAGCAGCAAGTCTTCACTCAGTAAAAACCGAGGTTATCAAAACAGTAGGAGGAAGGAAACGTCTCAAAGGTTTTGCAAGCAACTTGGAAACTGTAAGATCCCTCCTTTATAAAGGAAAAAGGATCCCTGTGATCGCAATGCTAGTCCCTGGATCAATGCTAGCATCCACAGTTTAAGATGAAGTACACAGAAACAAAGGTCATTATTACAGTCATTCCAGAGACAAACATAGTCTTTACAACTCCATGGCCACAAGCCTAGTACAAGAGTTTAAATAAGTAAATAGATAAATAAGCCTTCATCTTCATGTGCCACAGGCAAACATGTTGAGTGTAGACTCATGAATCCTAATCATCATCAGAATAACCTGCAACATCACAAGTTACAGCCACAGTGGGTCAATACATTGGAATAGTATTGGCAAGTGATACCTTAGTAGAATATTGGTGGACTAGATACTATATGAAATTTGTCTAAGTGTAGCTTAGGCTTGCTTTGCTCAAAATAGGTTTTGACTATTAGTTGAAATCACTAAGTTTTTCTTTGTCAAAGCTTTACCCAAGGAACCACCAATAGACATTGGTGAACCTTCACCCTTGTTCAACCACAAGTTTTTACTTAGAAATTGGGATGAGGAGATTCTTGATAGCTTCCATGTCTTGATGCTCAAGTTGTCCAATACCAGGGACATGGCTAAGTACTTAGATTCTTCCATCTGCAGAGGTTGTGCACTTTCCCCACAAGACTTGATTTTTCACCAAGACAGGACCTTTCAGAAGCCTTCCCTTAGACCAAATGGACGCGCTCCAACCTATCATTCCCACTACCACCAACTGTCCGAATGGCTAAGTTCTTGCAACCTATATGATCCAGGCAGAGCCCATATTGCCAAGTGGTTGCACTAGAAGCTTCTTAACATTTGGCCTCTCAAATCCCTTTGTTCCTGGGTGGATTTCCACAAGTGAGATACACAAGGTAAACCATAGAAATGGGCCTTGTGTAACCACTCAACATAAACCATTCCTTCCATTCCACCCAGGTGTTTTATTAAGCAAAACACAAGTCCAAAGACTTAGAAATATTTTATCATAGCATGAATAGTTTCACCACCCTTGGTTGCTACTAGCTAGGCTAATCATGGCATAGATAAACATCTTACTTAGAAATTTCTAGCAATTCTACAACTACTAGGATTTCCCAAGGATAGCATATAAGACCAAAATTTATCCATGCAATTCTAGCAAAATATTTCTAATGCATATTTGAAAAACATAGGAATAAAGTCATGAATCACCACTTGCCTTGGTAGTTTGGAGAGTAGCTACACTCCTCACAATCACAATCACTATTTGCACCAAAATCTACACATAAAATCATAGCAACAAATCACATACAAAATAAATACAAGCAAAAATATATGGATGCATGCAATATGATATGTGATGATTTTCTAAACTCAACAAGACAAGTGCATAGTACTGTTTCATAAACAAGTTCAAAACTTGCCAAACAACCTTTATTTGAACACTAAAACATTTCTCAAATAATTAATATATACAAAATAGGCCTACACATGTTTCTGTAAATCAAACCATTTTAACAGAAGCAAAATATTAGACACATTGCAAATATGGAAAGGGCTTTCTCTCCTGATTCCATTGATATAAAATTCATCAAACTTCGACGTGGGAATCAAAAGTTATGATTAAAACAAGTTTAAACATCTAATAGATTCAAATTCTGATTTTAAATCTAAACCCTAGCCACGCGGCGTGTTCTGATAGGTCTATACCGCTTCGCACGGATCGGTCGATGCAGGCCGTTGGATTAAAGTGAACACGCACGGTCCAGATCTAAACGTACCATTTCGTTAAGTGATTCTGTCACACGCGTTAGATCTAGATCTAACGGCTCTCGATCAAACGACCAAAGTCTGGCGGCGCATGGTGGCGGCGCGCTCGGTCTACGGCGTCGCGGTGGCTACAGAGAGGGCTGGGGTCAGTGGAAGTGCTTACCAGACTCGTAGCGATATACTGAAGCTCAACGTGGCGGTGGCTTGACAAGGGGCGCGCTGCAGTGGCCGTGGGAGCTCGTCGGAGTAGAGGACAGCGTCGGGCTCGGGTGGACGGCGACGTTGGCGACGTTCTGCTCCGCCCTAACACAAACGGAAGGCATCAGTGGGTGCGCATCGATCAGGCGAACAGGTTAGTGTCAAAGGGAAGGCACGGGGCGATCGGCTTTTACCTTAATCACTCGCCGAAGTTGGAGATGGCGTCGGGAACTTGCGGTGCTCGTTGGAGTCGACGACCTGGGGCAGTACAGGATGAACTAAGGGTGTCAGTAGGAGCGCAAGGATGTTGCGAAGCAGTCTGCATGAACCAGAGAGGAAGGCATGCACGGAGCTCACCAGGATTGGTCACCAGAGTGGGTTCTGTCTGCGGCGAGGTAAGGACAAATACTGGCAGCCTGGAGGCGCTTCGGGCTGGCTTTGTTGGGGAAAATGGCCACGAGGGGGAGAGGTTTATGTAGCCGGAGCTGGGCGTGGAGTTACTCTCAGAATCAATGGGATTTAAAGAGGTTTTAATCGCGGCGTCTCTGGCGCGGTGGTAACGGCGGAGCTGTCAGCGCGCGGTGATTGAGGATGACGACGACGTGGTCGCAGGGTCCACTTGCCAGCGAGAGAGAGAAAGAATGAATGGGCCCAAGCGGTCAGTGACTCAGTGGGTTTGTCTGCGAGTGAGAGAGAGAGAAGGGGGAACCCGGGTGGGCTTAGTGGGCTGCTTTATCAGTTGGGCCAAAAGATTGGCGCTGGCCCTTTTTCTTTTCTCTATTCATTTTTCTATTTCTATTTTGATTTTCTGAATCCATTTTCAAACAAATTCAAATGCCATTTGAATTCAAATTGTTCTGGATTTTTGCAGAGTGCAACCTTCATATAATTGTGCACAAAAACAAGTGGTCACTTTGCACATGCCTGGTCACTTGGAATAAAACAAAATAAACAGTGACATAGCACTAGTTTTAAATAGGTTTTGAAAATGGTTTTCAAATCAAATTTGTTTTGTAATTTTTTTTTAAGTATTAGCCAACAAGCAAAACCATCTAAAAGTAACAAAGTTTGACTCATGAACAACAATCTCTCATTGGAGAGTAGCATCTGATTCAATGCTGACCACATAAAATAATGAGCTCATATGCTCCTGTTTTTGAATTGATTTTTGAAATGAACTCTACATGATCATGGATGCATGGATGATATGCATGAGCTTTGAAACATGATTTTTGGGATGTTATAGAAACCTGCACAATACAAACTCAAAACTTTGCCCCAACGAACAGTGAGGTTGTTAATCTCACCGGTTGCTATAACGAAGGATTAACTGTATGGTGTGGAAGGTGATAGTGGTTTGCAGAAAGTAAACAGTAATAGTGGAAGATGTATCAATGGTAAAGATTGGACCGGGATCCATAGTTCACTAGAGGTGTTCTTCTTAGATAAACAAACATGGCATGCTGGGTAAACAAATTACATCAGGGCAATTGACAGGACTGAGCAAGGCATTACAATGCAATACTATACATTCATGATCCTATGAGATTTGATTGGGTAATACAACAAGATACAAAGACCGCCATCCAACTGCATCTATGACTAGAAATCCACCTTCAGGTTATCATCCGAACCCCCTCCAGTATTAAGTTGCAAGCAACAGATAAATGCTTTAAGCAAAGTGTGTAAGGTAAACAATCCACTTGTTCCATGAACAAGAGACCGTTATTTTCTCCCTAGTGGCAACAGCACATCTACAACCTTAGAGATTTCTGTCACTTCCCTTAGATTAAATAGAGGCATGAACCCACTATCTAGCATAAATACCCCTCTTGGAGTTACTAGCATCTACTTGGCCAAGATAGCTACTAGAAACGGAGAGCATGCAAGATCACAAACAACACAGACATGATAGAATCAATAAGACAAAACCATTAATCAATCTGACATAGTAATCTCAATATCCATCGGATCCCTGCAAACACAACATGCATGATTACAAATATATGATCTTGATCATGAACAAATCTCACAAGATCTAAGCATGGTAGCACAAAGGAGGAGATACAACCATCTAGCTACTACATGGACCCGTAGTCCAAGGTGGAACTACTCACACTTCATATCGGAGGCTGGCATGATGAAGAATAAGGCCTCCGGGATGATCTCCCCTTCGGCAGGGTGCCGGGAAGAGCTTCAGATCCCCCTCGATCTAGGGATGATGGTGGCGACGGCTACATACGGTTTCGTGGAATATTGGTCGGATACTTAGGGTTTAGGCAACGGGGGGTATTTATAGGCGAAGAGGCGAGGCAGGGGCCGCCAGGGTGGTCACCCCCCAGGCGTGGCTAAACCTAGCCCGCGCCGCCAGGGGGTGTGCCCCCCTGGTTCCTCCCCTATGTCTCGTACTCTGGCTTTGTGTTCCCCACGGTAAAATATTGACTTTGTCTTTTGTCCCGTCCAATTCTGAGAATATTGATTTTCTGCCTTTCTAGAACCAAAAACAGATGAAAACAGGCAACTGGCAATGTGGCATCTTATTAATAGGTTAGTACCATAAAACATATAAAAACATATCAAAGTGTAGACAAAGCAAAGCAAAGTAGATACTAAACAAGCATGGAACATCAAAAATTATAGATACGTTTTTGACGTATCAGACACCCGCAAAGCCACTTATGCAATACAAGTTGCATTCTGAGCATGGAGCAATTCTCATGAACAATGTCATGTAAGTTTAGCCCGGGCTGCTTCATCCCACCATCCCGCAAGATGCAAACTACACAAAAATCAATCGACAACAAAAACATCAAATCCCACAATAACCATTGTGTTCTACTTGTGCAACAGATCTACGCATAGACACGGCTCTAATACCACTATAGGGGTTCGTAGCATGGAAAATAAAAATTTCTATCGCATGAACACTCAAAAGCCAAGATCTAATCTATGAGATTAGTGCAATGAGTTCATAGAGTATTATCCCTTGAAGATCCAAAGCGTTTAATGTAGCACCCCGGTTAAAACCACTACTAGAAAATCGTTGTTGTTTTTATTATGTGCATCATCATGACATCAGCATGCATCTGTTTGCCTTAAACTATTTTCTAAAATCCTATTTTGTTTTCTAGATGTTCTCCTCTTTGTTCAAATCCAAACCCCAGATCTGTCCGGATCTTTTATTTGTCTAAAATTCTTTTACAAATATTTTTTTTAAAATAAAGAAAAATAATAAATAATAAATCCATTTTGTTCCGAGGGAGGCCGCCACCGGACATGCCTAAAAGGCCCAGCTGGCAGCAGCCTACCACCCCGGCTAATCCTGACCCTAGATCTAATCTAACTAAACTGTAGCCCCACCTAAACCCTAACCCTAAATCTACCCCAGCTATTCCCCACCCCGCCGATATCCAGGTTCCCCTCCACAGGCTGCTGCAGCACACCACACACGCATGCCACACGATGCCCCCCACCCCGCTCCTACACCCTGGCCCACCCCACTTCGTACGCCAACCACCAGCGCGTATGCTCCCCTCGAACCACTCTCACGTCTCTCCCCGACCCCACCCAGAAAACCACCACACAGTGCACGCAAAGCACCCACCCTGTCCCCGCTCCTGGCCCACCCTCGACGCACCCCCGTCCTCTCTCTCGCTCGCGTCCTCCCTCTCGTCTCGGATCCCCGCCGCCAACAGCGACCGTCTCACCTCTGGACCCATGCCCGCGAGGCCCTCCCCCGAGCCTGACACTCTCCGTCGACTGCCCCGCCTCCTCTACGTCCTCCTCCCTGACCCGCGTCCAGCCGCCACCGCCGCGACGTCGTGCTCCCCGTGCCGCGCCTGCAAGGTCGACAGGCGCCGGCCGTTGTTGTTCCTTCCGGCGTCGCCTCGGCCACCGTCTCGCAGCGTCGTCTGCGCCCCCATCAAGATCCTCTGCCGCCCGTCCACCTCATCCTGGCCCGACGCCCTCGCGCCTCTGCCTGCTCGCTGCGCCGCCACCATAGGCACCCCCACCGCCGCGCAGTCCTCCTCTTTCCCGACCCCGCCAGCGCCCTGCACACTCCTCTCCTGGCGCTGGTCCCTGCTGCTGAGGCTCCCCTCGAGCGTCGCCATCATCTTCCAGCGATGCCTCCTCTCTGCACCAACCTCCGTTGCACGTGCTTCCCCCCGCGTCCCTGCCTCGCCATGGTCGCCGGCCTTCCTCTGCCGTCTTTCCCAGCGCACCCTCCCTGCTCGTAGGTGCGGCCCGCAGCACCAGCGTCACCATCCGCTGGTTTAGCCCAGATAGGGTCGACCTAGTGATGTCCTATTGTAGTTTGGTGCTCTATGTGTGCTCCTATGTTTTGAAGATGGTAGAGCCGAACCAAGTATGCGTTGACCCCGAGACTGAATCGAAGCAACCGACTTCCACCCCGTGAGGCTGGCGTGGTAGTGTTGATGCGAAAATTGCCACCCGATGAAAAGATCAAACCGACCTGCACCTCTCCAGACACCAAGAACTCCGCCTCAGAGCATCAAAGACCCTAAGGAACGTTCCCGGACCGAGTTCTCCGGCACGGATTCAAGATCGTCGATGTGGAACTCGGAGGCTGCCGGCTCGACAAGGTCGCCTTCACGGAGTCGAAGACCTGAACCCCAGATCCAAAGTACAGAGGACCGATCCCGGTGCCCGAAGCCGAACCCCCTCCGAAGTCCAAGATCACCGATACCCCTATGTATGACCCCTTTTCCGAGCCCATATTTTTATAATATGATATTTCACTTGTTGCATCTAAAATTGTCATGCTTGCACACATATCATGTGGGTTGGTGGCATTATGCCGATTCACCTCATAATTAAATATGGAGGTCATATGCGTGCGAATCTAGTCTAATATTGGCTCCATTTAAAATTTTGTAGCGAACCGGTGATATATTTTGCCATGTTAAGACAACATTTAAATTGCGGGGTATCTAAACAACATGAACTTAATAATTAATTGTCGGGACCCCGGTTCCTCTTAATATGGCATAATTGCATCGCATCCTTGCCATGTAATACATCATACATGCATCATGCCCGATATTTTGCCATAGTATTAAATAGTGCATCCGGTGTTTCTTCTAGTGCTTTGCTTCTTCACGGATTAGACCGATGAGTTGATGCGAGTGTCGACCCGATCTTCGGATGAACCCTCGGCAATGTTTTCAGGCGAGCATTCTCCCCCCTTTCTACATATTTCACATTTTTAGTCTTTATTTCTTCTTGTTGATCTATTGCTATCTGTGTTGCGATGCTACAGATTCCGTACCCCGTTATACTTCCCTGCAGCCCTTATATTGCCATGGACACATCCTATTACCAATTGTTTGGTAGATAGTCGGCCTTGCGAGTCGTAGTTGCTTGCGCAGGTGATGTGTCACGCCGTCGATCTTCCATAGTTGTTGAAGTAATGCCGCATGTTTAATGTTGGAGATGATCATGGCTTTAATTACCGTTTAATAACTAAAATTGAAGTAGTAAATCATGCAGAGGCATAGGTGGGCAATAGATGTTATTTGGTTTTTAATCGTCCACTTGTGTCCCGTAGGACCCCGAGTACTTGATACCTGTTCTTTGAATATTCGCACTATCCGCATGTGGGACCATGAATCCCCCTAACCCTAGATTGAGTCATATTTAATTCCTTTGGGCCACAAGTAGTTTGGGGCTTTATTACTATCATGTACTTATACCATGCTTTACTGCTTTATTTACGATTGTGCGTTGAGCGCCTGTACTGTTTTGCAACCAACGTGGAATGTTTTCGCGGTATCGACAAGCCCAGTCACACTTTCGGGTTCCTAGTCATTTACAGTCATTGTCACAAACCTCTGGGTCCGTCTCGGAGCCGGCCAACTTCGTCCCGGGTAGCTTAGTGGGGTGGCCCCCTGAAATCAAATATGAATCTTGTGAATGTTCTGTCGTGATGCCTCGTTGGGTTTTTATTTGGTTTTTCCCGAGGTTGATCATGCGTGTGTTACTATTTGTGCCCCCCTGCAGGGTAAAACTTTCTGAAAGCCGTGTCCACGGTTATGGACGACTTGGAGCACAGTATCTCGATCATAGACAACTATAACTAAAGTAGTGCTATAAATTTGACTTCATAATGACTAGTAATCAGCTTCACTACAACAGAATGGCTAAATAAAAGTGGCAACAACTGCTGGGTTTTGGGATGCCTCATGTTATATGTATCTGACTAGTAAGTACTACAACTACAACGGAATGGTTAACTAAAAATGCCCACTGCTTATTATATCAGGATGACTCATGTTATCTATATATGACTAGTAATTGCCGCAACTATAACGGAATTGATAAAACTGCCAACTGTGTGAGTTCCTCGGTTGACTTCCTCGGTTGGTATCGAGGGGGACTACAGGATGGGTATGTTTGGAGTTAGAATCAGGTTGGATCCAAATAGGTCTTTCTTACCCCTCTCTAATAGCCGCTAGTTGTATCGAGTCTCTATAGGTTGTTTAGTGCATGCTTTGATGTCGCTTCAGTCCACCAAACCTATGTAGGCGAGGACCGCCGAATTCTAGTCTCGCCGTGTACTGGCCTCAGTACTGACCGCTCTCCTTTTTCCTTTGCCCTTTGTCGGCACCCCTTTTGTTTAAGTAGGTTTTGAGATCGACGTCGTTAGCAGGGTTACCCTTACGGCTTGGCCTGGGCAGGGTTATGGACGCCATTGGTTATTCTTCAGGGCTCTTAGCTCAATTTGCATCTTGTCCATACTCAGACGTTGTATCGTTTTAAAGGTGATTGAATCTTTGTACTGTATATATGTATTCTTGACTCATGGAGTCGTTGTTGTATATATCTGTTCTGTGGGATCCATCGTGGACTATTGTGTAGTGATATTACTTCGTTTTCCACCCGCACGAAAGTGCCTGGTGGGCACCTTTGAATCGTTTCTATGCGGGTTTGGCAGGAATCGCTGAAACTTGCATAGGGCCGATTCTGAGGGTGTTATAGACTGGTATCAGAGCCCAGCAATTACGATACCCCATTGGTCCAGCCTATAGGATAACCTAGCTAACGGCCGTGGTAGAGTGTCAAAACTATTTTAAAATTCGGTTGGATAGATCCGATTAGGTCTGATTTTACTCCTTACCCCTCTACTATTCTCCTCTTACCTCTACGTGTTTTGAATCTGCTCTCTTATCTTTTCTTTGAGTCCAGGATTTCTCGTGGTTGGGTTTCTGTCGTACCTTCAGGGTTTCACTTTCATCCTCTTGTAACGGTGCTTCAACATCTGACATTCATGCTATCTGATGAATCTTTCATCTGCTGTACCTTTCAGTGGATCGAAAATTCACTCAAATTTTTCTTTCTATCCTCGGGTGTTTTCCGAAACAACGAAGTCATCTACATCAGATCTGATGAGAATCTCCATCCCTCCTTTGTTTCCGAACCTCGCTTGTCGAGATCTTCAATCTAAATTTCGAGAGTTGGTTGCATAATTCTCCTATTCATGTGCAGAGTAATGCTTTGTGTGCACGATGGACTGATCACCATCCGACTACTCTTATCATTCTCTCTTGTACATTGAATCGGTGGATCAATGCAATTTTACTCCATCCATAGAAGTTAGAGGTGGCCTTACCTTTTGAGACCTCTGACTTCGTCCGTGTTTTGCCAGAGTATTCTCTCGAAGAACGTGAACAACGATCCCTTGTTGGTGGTGTCGCCAATTTCAAGATGAAGAAAGAATCCTTGTCAGTGGTGTCGCGAGGATCTACATGAAGCCAGAAGATTCAGATCGTCGGCCTTCTTTTCTGTACCATGAGGCGGATCTCGAGGGCGAGATCCATTGTTAGTGGTGTCGAATTGTAGCACCCCAGTTAAAACCACTACTAGAAAATCGTTGTTGTTTTTATTATGTGCATCATCATGACATCAGCATGCATCTGTTTGCCTTAAACTATTTTCTAAAAGCCTATTTTGTTTTCTAGATGTTCTCCTCTTTGTTCAAATCCAAACCCCAGATCTTTCCGGATCTTTTATTTGTCTAAAATCCTTTTACAAATGTTTTGTTTTAAAATAAAGAAAAATAATAATAATAAATCCATTTTGTTCCGAGGGAGGCCGCCACCGGCCATGCCCAAAAGGCCCAGCTAGCAGCAGCCTACCACCCCGGCTAATCCCGACCCTAGATCTAATCTACCTAAACTCTAGCCCCACCTAAACCCTAACCCTAAATCTACCGCAGATATTTCCCACCCCGCCGCCATCCAGCTTTCCCTCCACATGCTGCCGCAGCACACCACACACGCATGCCACACGACGCCCCCACCCTGCTCCTACACCCTGGCCCACCCCACTTCGTATGCCAACCACCAACGCGTATGCTCCCCTCGACCCACTCCCACGTCTCTCCCCGACCCCACCCAGAAAGCCACCACACAGTGCACGCAACGCACCCACCCCGGCCCCGCTCCTGGCCCACCTCGACGCGCCCCCATCCTCTCTCTCCCTCGCGTCGTCCCTCTCATCTCGGATCCCGCCACCAACAGCGACCGCCTCACCTCTGACCCCATGCCCGCAAGGCCCTCCCCCGGGCCTGACCCTCTCTGTCGACTGCCCTGCCTCCTCTGCGTCCTCCTCCCTGACCCGCGTCCAGCCGCCGCCGCCGCGACGCCGTGCTCCGCGTGCCGCGCCTGCAAGGTCGCCAGGCGCCGGCCACCGTCGTTCCTCCCGGCGTCGCCTCGGCCACCATCTCGCAGCGTCGTCCGTGCCCCCATCAAGATCCTCTGCCGCCCGTCCACCTCGTCCTGGCCCGACGCCCTCGCGCCTCTGCCTGCTCATTGCGCCGCCACCACATGCACCCCTACCGCCGTGCGGTCCTCCTCTTTCCCGACCCCGCCAGCGCCCTGCGCACTCCTCTCCTGGCGCTGGTCCCCGCTGCTGAGGCTCCCCTCGAGCGTCGTCATCATCTTCCAGCGCTGCCTCCTCTCTGCACCAACCTCCGCTGCACGTGCTTCTCCCTGCATCCTTGCCTCGCCATGGTCGCCCGCCTTCCTCTGTCGTCTTTCCTAGCGCACCCTCCCTGCTCGCAGGTGCGGCCCGCAGCACCAGTGTCGCCATCCGCTGGTTTAGCCCAGATAGGGTCGACCCGGTGATGTCCTGCTGTAGTTTGGTGCTCTATGTGTGCTCCTGTGTTTTGAAGATGGTAGAGCCAAACCAAGTATGCGTTGACCCCGAGACTGAATCGAAGCAACTGACTTCCACCCCGTGAGGCTAGCGTGGTAGTGTTGATGCGAAAATTTCCACCCGATGACACGATCAACACCGACCTGCACCTCTCGAGACACCAAGAACTCCGCCTCAGAGCCTCAAAGACCCTAAGGAACGTTCCCGGACCGAGTTCTCCGGCACAGATTCAAGATCGTCGATGTGGAACTCGGAGGCTGCCGGCTCGACAAGGTCGCCTTCACGGAGTCGAAGACCTGAACCCCAGATCCGAAGTACCGAGGACCGATCCCGGTGCCCGAAGCCGAACCCCCTCCGAAGTCCAAGATCACCGATACCCCTATGTATGACCCCTTTTCCGAGCCCCATATTTTTATAATATGATATTTCACTTGTTGCATCTAAAATTGTCATGCTTGCACACATATCATGTGGGTTGGGGGCATTATGCCGATTCACCTCATAATTAAATATGGAGGTCATATGTGGGCGAATCTAGTCTAATATTGGGTCCATTTAAAATTTTGTAGCGAACCGGTGATATATTTTGCCATGTTAAGACAACATTTAAATTGCGGGGTATCTAAACAACATGAACTTAATAATTAACTGTCGGGACCCCGATTCCGCTTAATATGGCCTAATTGCATCGCATCCTTGCCATGTCATACATCATACATGCATCATGCCCGATCTTTTGCCGTAGTATTAAATAGCGCATCCAGTGTTTCTTCTAGTACTTTGCTTCTTCACGGAATAGACCAATGAGTTGATGCGAGTGTCGACCCAATCTTCGGATGAACCCTCGGCAATGTTTTTAGGCGATCATTCTCCCCCTTTCTACCTATTTCACATTTTTAGTCTTTATTTCCTCCTGTTGATCTATTGCTATCTGTGTTGCGATTCTATAGATTATGTACCCCGTTATACTTCCCTGCAGCCCTTATATTGCCATGGACACATCCTATTACCAATTGTTTGGTAGATAGTCGGCCTTGCGAGTCGTAGTTGCTTGCGCAGGTGATGTGTCACGCCGTCGATCTTCCATAGTTGTTGAAGTAATGCCGCATGTTTAATGTTGGAGATGATCATGGCTTTAATTACCGTTTAATAACTAAAATTGAAGTAGTAAATCATGCAGAGGCATAGGTGGGCAATAGATGTTATTTGGTTTTTAATCGTCCACTTGTGTCCCGTAGGACCCCGAGTACTTGATACCTGTTCTTTGAATATTCGCACTATCCGCATGTGGGACCATGAATCCCCCTAACCCTAGCTTGAGTCATATTTAATTCCTTGGGGCCACAAGTAGTTTGGGGCTTTATTACTATCATGTACTTATGCCATGCTTTACTGCTTTATTTACGATTGCGCGTGGCGCGCCTGTACTGTTTTGGAACCAACATGGAATTTTTTCGCGGTATCGACAAGCCTAGTCACACTTTCGACTTCCTAGTCGTTTACAGTCATTGTCACAAACCTCTGGGTCCGTATCGGAGCCGGCCAACTTCGTCGCGGGTAGCTTAGTGGGGTGGCCCCCTGAAATCAAATATGAATCTTGCGAATGTTCTGTCGTGATGCCTCATTGGGTTTTTATTTGGTTTTTCCCGAGGTTGATCGTGCGTGTGTTGCTATTTGTGCCCCCCTGCAAGGTAAAACTTTCTGAAAGCCGTGTCCGCGGTTACGGACGACTTAGATCACAGTATCTCGATCATAGACAACTATAACTAAAGTAGTGCTATAAATTTGACTTCATAATGACTAGTAATCAGCTTCACTACAATAGAATGGCTAAATAAAAGTGCCAACAACTGCTAGGTTTTGGGATGTCTCATGCTATATGTATCTGACTAGTAAGTACTACAACTACAACGGAATGGTTAACTAAAAATGCCCACTGCTTATTATATCAGGATGACTCATGTTATCTATATCTACCTAGTAATTGCCGCAACTATAACGGAATATTTAAAACTGCCAACTGTGTGAGTTCCTCGGTTGACTTCCTCGGTTGGTATCGAGGGGGAATACCAGGATGGGTATATTTGGAGTTAGAATCAGGTTGGATCCGAATAGGTCTTTCTTACCCCTCTCTAATAGCCGCTAGTTGTATCGAGTCTCTATAGGTTGTTTAGTGCATGCTTTGCTGTCGCTTCAGTCCACCAAACCTATGTAGGCGAGGACCGCCGAATTCTAGTCTCGTCGTGTACTGGCCTCAGTACTGACCGCTCTCCTTTTTCCTTTGCCCTTTGTCGGCATCCCTTTTGTTTAAGCAGGTTTTGAGATTGACGTCGTTAGCAGGGTTACCCTTCCGGCTTGGCCTGGGCAGGGTTATGGACGCCATTTTTTATTTTTTGGGCTCTTATCTCAATTTGCATCTTGTCCGTACTCGGACGCTGTATCGTTTTAAAGGTGATTGGATATTTGTACTGTATATATGTATTCTTGACTCATGGAGTCGTTGTTGTATATATCTATTCTATGGGATCCATCATGGACTATTGTGTAATGATATTACTTCGTTTTCCACCCGCACGAAAGTGCCTGGTGGGCACCTTTGAATCATTTCTATGCGGGTTTGGCGGGAATCGTTGAAACTTGCATAGGGCCAATTCCGAGGGTGTTAAATTTAACTAGATCGGATTCTCGTGGTTGATGTAGTCGTTCAGTTGCCAATCTCAAGATCGCGAAGATGATCCTTCCGGCGCCACGTTCCGGTAGCGCTTCTACAGTCGGTCACACATTCGGTACTCGATGAAGACCTTCCTTTCCCTTGTTCCAGCAGGCAGCGGAGGTTGTAGATCTCCTCTCGATTCTAGCAGCACGACGACGTGGTGGTGAAACGGAGGAGTAGATCCCGCAGGGCTTCACCTAAGTCGGAGCGAGTTATGTTGGAGTAGAGAGGCATTGGAAACTAGGGTTTTGAGGCCAAGGGGTGGAGGTGGCCGGTGGCTAGGGCAAGGCTAGGCGACGACGGTTTAGAGGAGTTCTAGGGCGGCGGTGGTTTAGAGGGAAGTCGGCCTAGGGTTTGGGTTTGTGGTGTAGCCTCCAAGGGGCGCCCTACCCCTCCTTTTATAGGTGGGAGGGGCGGGTAGGGAAGGGAGTACTCCCCCAACTCTCCTTGGTGGACGGCGGCAAGGGAGGGAGGAAACCTTCCCAAACTAGGTTTTCTCTCCTCCCTCCACTAGGCAATCATGTTGGGATTTGACTTTTTTAAACTGGCGTTTGCTATTCAAACTAGAGTTTGATTTCTCTCTTCCCATTGCACAACCAAGTGACCTAGGGTATGATGCAACCATTATACAATGTCATGGCACATTCCAAGTACCCATTCCCCCCGGGGTGGTGGACCTTCCAGTCCGATGAAAACACGGAAAACATTTTTGAACCCCGGAATTGGACTTCCCTTATATGAATCTTATTATTCGGACCATTCCGGATCTCCTCGTTATGTCCCGGATCCTATCCGAGACTCTGAACAACATTCAGTCTCTTAATCACATTCCATATCTACTAAACAACATCGAATCCTTAAGTGTGTCTCCCTATGGTTCATGAATTATGTAGACATGATCAAGAATCTTCTCCGATCAATAACCAATAGAGGTGAAAGAACATGTTGGGCCCCCATGTGTGGTTTTGGTAATTAATGACAATCTTTATGGACTAATGTGTGTATTAAGTTATACTTGTAGGATTTGTCCATTGGCATCTCTTGGAGCATGTGTTGGCTTCAAGGTCGATGAAATGAGAAGAAGATGTGTTGTGCAAGCTCAAAATACGCCATCTATAGAAGATCTCATGTTTGATGCTTGCCATCCTCGGTGATCATGGATCGAAGATGAGGAATCAAGAAAGGCGTTCCATCTTGAGAAAGACAAGATCATCTACATAGAGCTCTAGTGGAATGCTCAAGGCAAAGGTATAATCTTGATAGGTTTCCCCTTTTGCCGGTCTCATGTTGTGTGTGGGAGACCGGGTTTAGGATAGATAACCGTACTATCAAGAGGGGCTCTCGAATGAGTAACTCGGTCACATCATTCGGAGAGAGCTCAAACCTTTTCATACTTGCATCATCGTATTTGGTTGTTATTTGGTCTTGTCCATGTGAGGATATAGAGCTTGTGGTAATGTTCATAACAAGCTCTTGTTCATCAAAATCGGATTTCCCTTTTATATCTTATTGCATTTTGATCTTGGAGGTTTTACCGGTTTGTATTTTAGAGATAGGTAAAACCTTACATTATTTGGTTCTTACTCATGTGAGGATTTAGAGCTTGTTTTAATCTCCATGACAAGCTCTAGTTTATCGAAAACGGATTTCATATGCATTTCCTATTACGTTTTTGATGTTGGAGGTTTTATCGGTTCGTCTTTTTGAGAGAGGTTAAACCTTTCGTCATTTGGATATATCCTCCCTTGCTGTACTATGATGTTTCTTTGCATTATCTTTTATAGCTTGTTGTCCTCTTCGAAACGAGCCCAAGATCATCAAAATCAGAGTCCGGATGCAAAAGTTATGGCCGTTTTCGTTCAGGGGTGACCGGTAGTACCGGAGGTCCGGTAGTACCGCCCCTTAGTACCGGTTGGTACTGAATAAGGTGCGTTTGGCGTCCTGGGATCCCCAGGGAATGTCCGGTAGTACCGGGAAAAAGTCCGGTAGTACCGGGATTCGCGTTTTTGGGCTTCAACGGTTGGATTTTGGGGGGACCTATTTAAGGGGCCTTCTTACCCAATGGTTCCCCAACCATTCTTGCAAGTTTTCCCGTCCATTGTTGACCTTCTTGAGCTTGCTTTCTCTCAATCCCTCCAATGATTCTTGCATATTCTTGAGGGATTTGAAAGAGGAGATCTAGATCTACAATCCCACTAATCAATCTCTCCTCTAAGTGAGGGGAACATATTGGGATCTAGATCTTGGAGTCTTTTGTGGATTTCCTCCATTGTTCTTCCTCTCTTATTCCCCCATAAGATTTTGTAGCTTTGGTGGAATTTGGGAGAGAAGGATTTGAACACCTTTGTGGTGTTCTTTCCATTTTCATTTGGTGCATCGGTTTGTGTTCTCCTCGGAGGATTTGGTTCGTGTGACTCTTTAGAGCTTGTCCCTCTTGGGTTCTTGGAACCCTAGACGGTTTTGTGGCCTTGGTGGCATTGTGGCCTTGGTGGCATTTGTTGAGGCCTTTTGTGGCGTTTGTTGGGAGCCTCCAATTAAGTTGTGGAGAAGTGCCCCAACCTTGTGAGAGGTTCCGGTTGCCACCGACAAGTGCACCGATAGTGGAAGCATGGATCGATCCCGTTGGGGTGAGATTCACCGGAGAAAAGGGAGGCATTTTGTGGCATTGGTGGTTTGATACCACCCCCTCTCCAAACGAGACGTACTCCATGTTGGGAGGAACTCGGTAAAATATCGGTGTCCCCGCGTGCCTCGGTTATCTCTATACCCGAGCTCTTTACTTATGCACTTTACATTGTGATAGCCTTCGTGCTTGAATTAATATATATATCTTGCTATCACTTTGTTGCTTGTATTGCTTAGCATAAGTTGTTGGTGCACATAGGTGAACCTTAGTTGTTCTAGGTTGTGCTTAACAAACTAAACACTAGTTTTATTCCGCCTTTGTTGAGCCACTCTAGGAAAAGTTTTAATCGCCTATTCACCCCCCCCCCTATAAGCGACATCTGTATACTTTCAATTGGTATCAGAGCCCGGTCTCTCATTTTAGGCTTCACCGCCTTGAGAGTAAAGATGTCGGCTAGGGGATTTGTGCACAAGGACATGCTCACATTCGATGGCACAAATTATGATGTTTGGAAAATTCGCATGCTTAATTTATTTTGGGAAATTCACCCAATTATTGAGGGATATCTATATGTGGGTCTCTCTTCTCCTATGGATACCCAAAACAAATCTTTAGAGGAGAAGTTGAACTCTCATATAGATGCTCTAGCTACTAAAATTCTTTTGCATGTTGTGAGCAATGTAGTTCTTTCTTCTATCATGCCTTATTCAAGCGCTCGTGAGATATGGACCAAGCTTCAAGATAAATATAGCAAGTCCAACATTATTGAGGATGATTGTGTTGCTTCCACTTCCGGTCGAGATGAGCTCTCATCGTCTACCACTTCACCAACATGTGATTTTTCACAAGGTAATGATATGGTGAGTGGTGATAGAAATTGCAATATGGATAGTGATATTATTATTTGTAATCCTTCATCCCTATCTAGTTGCAATGATCCATCTTTGGACCTTAACACTTCTAGCACTCAAAACTCCTTACATGCTTGTGTTAATAGTCCTTGCATATCATGTAGAAATGACTTGAATAAATCTCATGATGATATGCTCTTGTTGTCTTGTTTCCATGATAAAAATGCTTCTATTTCCTCTAGTGCTTGTGTTGCTAACCATGTAGAGGAAAATGAAGATTCTATGGGCCAAGACAAGGTCTTGAAGAGAGCTACAAGTGCAATCTCATCATCACCTTCCTCCGGTTCTCACATATGCCTTATGGCTAAGGGAACAAAGGTAACCTCTTTGGATCCCATTATATCTCATGATGATGATGATGGGGTTGAAAATGATAATGATGATTATAGAGGTAAGTATGATATTACCTCTATTAAGAAAATGGGAGAGGTTGTATTTGGCGCTCTCTTCAAAAATAAAATTGCTTCCTCCAACTTTCTTGAAATCTTGAATTATGCTATAGAAGGCAATGATCTTATTGAGGAAAAAGAAAACTTAATTGATGAACAATTTGCGCGTGAGCGTAATTATGCTAATGAAATTGCTAAACTAAATGACTCCCTTGAAGAAGAACAAACCACCAAATAATCTCTTGAGGAGACTTTCACTCTAGAATTATCTAGAGTAAAAGAATACCATGATAGAGAACTTGTGGTGGCAAACTCCTTCAAGTTTAAAAATGATGAACTTGAAGTTTCTTATGCTAAACTTGTTGAGGATTTTAAGCTTCTTGATAATGGCTCTCGGGTTGTTAAGAGGGATCTCATCAAACTCACCGAGTCGCATGAGCAACTTAAAGCTTCATATTCAAAAGAGCTTGCCAAGTTGCCCTCACCTCTCGCTAATAATGATGATGTTTGTGCTACTAACTCTATTTCTTGTGAAGCATCTATTTTGGAGGAGAATGTTGAGCTAAAGGCTCAACTTGCGTTGCTAACTAGCAACTATAGGAAATTAGAAGAAAGTCATGTTAAGCTCTCAAGCTCGCATGAGGATCTTCAAGTCTCCCATGGTAGGCTAAAGTTAGCTCATGAGGCCATCGTGTCACAGGTAACATCTAGTGGGACTCATGTGGACATTAGCACTACATCTACACCAAATGTTAGATTGCCATGTGCTAGTCCTTGTAGTTCATCCTCTCACAACCATAATATATCTCGTGATGAATTACATTCCGTGCCTTGTTGCTCTAACAATGTAGCATCTACTTCCTCTAGTGTTTTTGTTGAAACTAACCATGTAGAGGAAATCAAAAGGCTCAAGGCTCAAGTAACTTATTTGAAGAATGACTTGAAAAAGGGTCATCAAGGGAAGGTCACAATCAACAAAATCTTTAGTGTGCAAAAATCCCCCAATGACAAGAGTGGGCTTGGATTCAACTCCAATGTCAAGAACAAGTCCACTATCAAGTTGAAGCACAAGGACAACAAGAAGAATGGCCAAGATCAAGTAAAGAATCCGACCAACATTGTTTGCTTCAAGTGCAAGGAAGAAGGGCACCATGTTAGATATTGCCCATTGAAGAAAAAGTCCCTTGGCAAGAAGCAACAAGGGAAGCGGCCTAGAGATGGGCCTCCTCCTAAGAAGACTCAATATCTTCCTCAAGTTGTTTCTTCATCCAAAAATAAAGATGGCAAGAGTAGAACTTGCTACATATGCCGCGAGAAGGGACACATTTCTTCCTCATGCACTATTGGTATCTCCTCATCCCATCCTATCTTGATTGATGATGCTTATTCACTTCGTAAGGATGAGATTGGCAATGTTTTTTCCAAATTTTTTGGTGCTCAATGTGGGTTCAAGAAAAGAACCATTTGGGTTGCCAAGCCTATTGTGACTAACCTCCTAGGACCCAACTTGGTTGGGGACCAACAAGCCAAAACTTGATCAATAGGTATTGTTGGAGGGCATTGGAGTCTTGGCTACATTATGAAGAATTGAGGGATCTTCATCAATTATTATTGTCAAGCCAATCCATTTGGATTATCATAATTTTATTATATTTCCAATGTTCCTCCTTGCGGTAACATATGCTAAACTCATTACATTGAAAGTTACTCGCCCCCTTGTGCATGTGTTGGTTTTGTATCATCCATGTTTTTGTACATGTTGTGCTATCCACTTAATTATCTTGAAATCAAGATTATTTGTGTATGATTAGGTGTCACACCATGTATGTATGTTTCTTGTGTTTGAGCCTTGCTTGGTTATATTTGGTATCCTATTTGGCTCTTGTGAGAAATTAATGGATTATCCCATTTTGGGGGAGTGTTATGCTTGGGCATTCCAGAATCCTAAAATTGTGTGTACATGAGGAATACCACCTAGTACTTATATTGGATTCTTGTCTAGTCTCTATGTGGTATAATTCTCATGAGAAATTTAAGTTTTATAATTTCCATTAATTATCTCTATTTGTATCCTTTGCCTCATGTTGTTTTTATGGTAGTATCACATTATGGGGGAGTCTTATGCTTAGTGCATATAACAATCCTAGAAAATGTGAATATTCGAGGTTGTGTTACTTAGAATTGATATTGATAATTATCTAGCTCATATGTGAGCTCATACAAGTCCCAATTTGCTTGAATGCCTTTATTGCTCATATTTTGGATCTTGTATGTGAGAATGATTCTTGGTATGTGTTTCCTCATATTTAGATATATATTCTCATGGAAACCATTTGCTTCAAGTTACTCTAATCACTAGTGATTGTGTGACTATTGGAAGCTACCAAGAATCTTGTTGAAGTATCATGCTCAATTCTTATATTTAGTTATATGCTTCTTGTTGCGTGAATATGATCTTGGATATCCGTATGAACTACCTAGGTAAGATTATTCTCAATTCTTCTTGTCCTTGGACAATTAGTACCAAATTTATGGTAGACTTTATTAATCATATTCACTTTGGCCTTTGCTTAATATTGTCCTATCTTTGGCCAAGAAAATGTTTTGTGTTGTCTCCCAAGCTTTCCTTGCTTCTTGTAGTTCTTCTTATTTTATTGATATCCTCTTGTGTTTTAGTTAATGTAGGTAGTAGTGATGATCCCATTTGTGTGCATTTTGCATTCTAAAGGAAAATCCTACATAATGCACTATCTATGGGGGAGCTCTCCTATGTTATTTAGAACACTCATATTTATGCTTCTTTGTTTGATCCATATCGTGTTTTATGTGCTTGGAACCTCAATCTTTTCATTTTGGTACTTGTGCCATCATGTGAAGTTTGGAGAGTTTGGTTTCTTGTTGGAACCTTGCTCTTTTTGGGAGTTGGTTTTGTCTCATTCCTTGTTTCTTGATTTGACCATTTTAGAATGAGATAAATCCTTGAGCATTTTTATTTCTATCTATCTTTTGCTCCTTTGGTCTTAGCCTAGTTCATTTGTTGAACTTGTGATCTTTCATGTGTTGAATTGGTTCTTTGATACAATTTGGACACCGCTTGTCTTGTCACACTCTTTTGTGTGCAATATCATTTTTATTTGTTGTTTTTGTTCAAATTGTATCTCCTTTTTGGTTCTTGAAAGCTTTATGCATGCTTATTTACTATATGTTTGTATTATGGCATGCTTGCTTTCTTTGATCCAATATATAGGGGAAACTCCACCAATTCCCATCGGCTAAGTTGTGCATGAAATTCAATTTCATATCAATATGCACATAATTATGTGGAGTCTCTCCTATGTATTGTAGTTGCACTAACTACTTTGGACCCAATATGTTTGGGGACCATCTTGTACTTAATTGTGTTTTAGGTACATTGGAGATATATTGGATGCTTGTCTCTCAATTTTGAAGAAGTGGTGCATACATGAAAATTTGAGACAAGATATAGGATGATCAATGAATTCATATCCTCTACATCCTACCAATTATATCTCGGTAACAAGTATCTCTTTCTCATGCTCATATATCTTGATTCCAACCGTTTGTCGGTTGCCTTCTAGCATGAATTAGTGTATTTGTAATTGTTATAGTTCTAGCCATGGTTTTAAGAGGACTCTATATTTTATATGTGTTTAAGTTGAGATGAGTGCATATAATTGGGACTATACAAAATCATGCATATGATCCTCCAATCCCAAATATGTCAATCTAGCAATTTTATTTCCTATCATTTCATCAACTTCTCTCATGTGCAATAGTGAGATTTTTGCTAGTCTATTTTATCTTATGATACTTGTTGCCTTCCTCCATATATTCCAACTTTCTCCTTTTCCCTTGGTGATAGTTGTAATATATGGAGTGTGTTGGTATTTGAAGCTCATTAATGTACAATAAGATATATTTGAGCCTTTGGCCATGCTTTGAAGCAAAAATCTTATTGGTATATGTTAAGACTTCATTTGTGCTTTCATGTGCTTTCTTGTATAATCTTCTTTATGTGTGCATATTTCTTTTCTGGCATATGTATTTGTGATATTTTCCATTTAGAGACATATACACATATGAGGAGATAATTTTATTTGATTTTTAATCCTTGGAGACCACCTTTCTATTTCTTTTGATTCTTCGGTGGCTTCCAAATTTAATTGCCTATGAGTGCTTGTTCCTCTTGTTTGCATATTTGGGCACTCATATTTGTGCTCTCATGCCTTGTATTGTTAAATGAACTTGGATGAGTGAGGATTCCATGATTACGCACCTTGTTCCCAAATGCAATTATCATAATTGGTGCATTATCTTTGGGGAGCTCATCTAATTCATTTAATAATGCTCATTCATCTTTTTTCTCATTTATTGCATCTTAAATGTTTATGGGGAAGTGAGGATTCCATTTTTGTGCATTTTTGTATTGAAATACAACGATTCTAAAGTGCACACAAATCTTGGGGAGCTTCTCTATTTTATTTAAGCATTTATTTGATCTCTCATCTGTTGTGCTTGAAATGCTTATGGGGGAGCAAGGATTCCATATTTGTGCAATATGTATTCTAATGCATTTATGTTGAATAGTGCACAAATCTTGGGGAGATTCTCTATTTGTTATTTAAAGCACTCTCTTGCTCATATCATAATATCTTGTAGGTTCCATTTGAACTCATTTGTTGTTTTCGATTGGTTTGTGGGACCTTGTAATTGCTTGCATCATTTGACTTTATTTATTTGGCAATCTTTGGGTCCTCGATATAGTTCTACTCCCTCCCAAGTATTCATCATTGGATATGTGCGAAGGCCCACCTTTGGAGGAATTATTATTATATTTTCCTTCTAGAACTTGTCACCCATTTCGGCAATCGATGCCAATGGGGGAGAAGTTTTAGAGGGTTTAAGGTAAGTTGGTTTATGCATTGAGTTTGTTCTTGTGCATTTGCCTCTCATGATCTTGCATATTTGTCGTTGCTTAGCATGTGGTATCTATAGTGGAAACTCCACCAATGATAATGATTGGCAATATATGCAATGAAATTCAAGTTCATCACACATGCATAGATTGTGGGGGGAGTTTGCTCTATATATGGTGGTACCAATATCACATACTTATGTAGTATTTGATATTGGTATTACCATTTTATTCATCAATATTCCTTATATAAACCATCTTAAAGGGATTGTCATCAATTACCAAAATGGGGGAGACTGAAAGAACATGTTGGGCCCCCATGTGTGGTTTTGGTAATTAATGACAATCTTTATGGACTAATGTGTGTATTAATTTATACTTGTAGGATTTGTCCATTGGCATCTCTTGGAGCATGTGTTGGCTTCAAGGTCGATGAAATGAGAAGAAGATGTGTTGTGCAAGCTCAAAATACGCCATCTATAGAAGATCTCATGTTTGATGCTTGCCATCCTCGGTGATCATGGATCGAAGATGAGGAATCAAAAAAGGCGTTCCATATTGAGAAAGACGAGATCGTCTACATCGAGCTCAAGTGGAATGCTCAAGGCAAAGGTATAATCTTGATAGGTTTTATCGGTTCGTCTTTTTGAGAGAGGTTAAACCTTTCGTCATTTGGATATATCCTCCCTTTCTGGACTATGATGTTTCTTTGCATTATCTTTTATAGCTTGTTGTCCTCTTCGAAACGAGCCCAAGATCATCAAAATCGGAGTCCGGATGCAAAAGTTATGTCCGTTTTCGTTCAGGGGTGACCGGTAGTACCGGACCAGGGTCCGATAGTACCGGAGGTCCGGTAGTACCGCCCCTTAGTACCGGTTGGTACTGAATAAGGTGCGTTTGGCGTCCTGGGATCCCCAGGGAATGTCCGGTAGTACCGGGAAAAAGTCCAGTAGTACCGTGATTCGCATTTTTGGGCTTCAACGGTTGGATTTTGGGGGGACCTATTTAAGGGGCCTTCTTACCCAATGGTTCCCCAACCATTCTTGCAAGTTTTCCCCTCCATTGTTGACCTTCTTGAGCTTGCTTTCTCTCAATCCCTCCAATGATTCTTGCATATTCTTGAGGTATTTGAAAGAGGAGATCTAGATCTATAATCCCACCAATCAATCTCTCCTCTAAGTGAGGGGAACATATTGGGATCTAGATCTTGGAGTCTTTTGTGGATTTACTCCATTGTTCTTCCTCTCTTATTCCCCCATAAGCTTTTGTAGCTTTGGTGGAATTTGGGAGAGAAGGATTTGAACACCTTTGTGGTGTTCTTGCCATTTGCATTTGGTGCATCGGTTTGTGTTCTCCTCGGAGGATTTGGTTCGTGTGACTCTTTGGAGCTTGTCCCTCTTGGGTTCTTGGAACCCTAGACGGTTTTGTGGCCTTGGTGGCCTTGGTGGCATTTGTTGAGGCCTTTTGTGGCGTTTGTTGGGAGCCTCCAATTAAGTTGTGGAGAAGTGCCCCAACCTTGTGAGAGGTTCCGGTTGCCACCGACAAGTGCACCGATAGTGGAAGCGTGGATTGATCCCGTTGGGATGAGATTCACCGGAGAATAAGGGAGGCCTTTTGTGGCGTTGGTGGTTTGATACCACCCCCTCTCCAAACGAGACGTACTCCATGTTGGGAGGAACTCGGTAAAATATCGGTGTCCCCGCGTGCCTCGGTTATCTCTATACCCGAGCTCTTTACTTATGCACTTTACATTGTGATAGCCTTCGTGCTTGAAGTAATATATATCTTGCTATCACTTTGTTGCATGTATTGCTTAGCATAAGTTGTTGGTGCACATAGGTGAACCTTAGTTGTTCTAGGTTGTGCTTAACAAAGTGAACACTAGTTTTATTCCGCCTTTTTTGAGCCACTCTAGGAAAAGTTTTAATCGCCTATTCACCCCCCCCCCACTAGGCGACATCCGTATCCTTTGAAGAGGAATCTGGAAATTCATATGGCTCCCACATATTTCTACGACTACTTCATGATCGAATTAATCATTTACATATGGTACCAATTTCCCTTTGTCTCGCGATACTTTACTTATCCGAGGTTTGATCGTTGGTATCTCTGCATACCTAGTTCAACCTCGTTACCGATAAGTACTCTTTACTCGTTCATGTGATATGTGATCCCTTGTGAGCTAATCACATGCTTGCAAGCCAATCTGATGACATTCCACCGAGAGGGCCTAGAGTATATCTATCTGCCATATGGATGGACAAATCCCACTCTTGATCCATGTGCCTAAACACATACTTTCAGAATACTCAATGCTACCTTTATAACCACCCAGTTACGAAGTGGTGTTTGATGTCATCAAAGCATCCATTTGGTAATGGTGATTAACATGATCTCATGGTCGAAGGATTTAGGTTACTATGTATCTAAATGCTTATAGCAAGTGAACTATATAAATGACTTGATATTATGCTTCTCTTAACTATATGAGTGTGTCCATCACATCATTCTTTTAATGATATGACATTGTTATTAATAACATCCAATGTTCATGATCAGAAAACCATGATCATCTATTAATCAACAAGCTAGTTTAACAAGAGGCTTTACTAGGGGCTCTTACATGTTTACAAATCACACAAGTATTAATGTTTCCGGTTAATACAATTATAGCATGGGATGTAAACATTTATCATAAACATAAATATATAATAATAACCACTTTATTATTGCCTCTTGGGTATATCTTTAATAAGTTGAAAAAATGAAACAAAGTTCTTATAATAGAATGGTTACCTAGGACGTGTACATGACACGCTCCAAAGGGTGTTTTATTTCAAAGGATGCTAAAAGGGCAATACAACCTTCAATGGTTGAAGTAAGCATAGAGGAGTTGGAATCTTCACCGTGATAAAACTGTTAAAAGAGTTTAATTTCATCGGAGACGATAAAGATGCTTGCATTTGCAAGAAATTAAGTGGAAGTGCTGAGACATATTTCTAATACATTATGTGAAATACATATTGTTGATTGTAAATGATGTATTTTTTATTGACACGTGTTAAGAATTTCATTAAAATTTGATTTTGATGAAATACTTAGGCAACACCTGCATCAATGTCTATATGGATAGATTAAGGCGCTAATATAGTTGTGCCAGAAGTACATAGATGAGATATTGTAAGAGTTCAATATGGAAACAACAAGAAAGGTTCTTATCACATGGAAAAGGTTGAATCAATATTCAAGTATACCGACACTTGGTGAAGTAAAATGTGATGCGGGCGTTTTGACACTTGGTGAGTGAAACCACATAAATATTTTGATCAATCATATATATCGTGATATGTACACATCCATATATGTCCTATGCTCTAAATGTTATGAGCATATACCAGGGTAACTCATAATATGATCATTGGACGATAGTTAGGATATTCTTATGATCTTTGGAAGAACTAAGAATATGTTATTTATGTAGAAGTGATAAGTAGACAGATAGTTCACTCTAAAGTGTTACACTGATACTAGTTTTGTCACAAGATACAAATTAAGTTTATTTCAATTTAAACTATGGGTGGCACAATATAATGAAAAGGAGATTCCATGATGGATTTGTATGAGTTCCAAAGTTAAAAAATTGTGACGGATACTACAATAAAAGGCTAAGTATATGACTGCTATTGTAGCAGCAAAATACTGCATTTGTATCAAATAGTTTGTTATCAAACTAGGTGTGGTTCACAGCGGGCTAACACTATGAAGATACAATGTACGACAACAGTATCGACAAGATTTAACCCTAAGGAACTAAAGGTCTCACCAAAGAACTAAATTTATACAATGCCATCTCATTAGAGAATGAGTGATGCGTAAAGATGAAAAGACATGCAAATACACATGAACCTGAAAATATCAGATCAAGAGATTATATTTACCAGTAGCAAACGCGTATATACAACACCAGAAAGCCATATGTGTTGAATGCGCAAGTTTTTCGAACTAGACTATTAACTCTAGTGCAAGTGGCAGATTGAAGGGAATATGCTCGAGAGGCAATAATAATGTGGTGATTATCTTATTCTTTGTTTATGATAAATATTTATTTCTCATGCTATAATTGTATTAATTGGAAACGTTAACACATATGTGTTTAATAAACAAATAAGTGTTCCTAGTTATGCCTCTCATATAAACTAGCTCTTTGAACTAGATCACATTAGGGATTTTTGGTCGATTTAAACGGTTTAACTGGTTTCACTTTTTACACATGCTTAGGTTTCCCAATAACATGCGGTCTTGCATAGCTCGTGCACTCAGATGGTCTCAATAATGGCCTAGAAAGCCCAATGTGGTAGTTATATGTAAAAAAAAGGAAGTTCTCCATAATAAAAAAAGTAAAAGGCCAATTATATGGTATGGAAAAACACACTTAATAAAGTCTTGCTGCGCAATACCCCCCCCCCCCCCGCCCGCCGCACGCCCCGTGTCGCCCTCCTCTGGCAACACGGGGGAAACCATAGGCGCCACCGACCGGTGACCCCCCTCACTCCCTTCCCCGCATCGCCGCCACCGGAGCGGTGCCGGCGAAGCCACGCACACTCCTAGGAAGGTGGCAGCGGGGCATCTTTTCTCATCTCGTGGCTCTCCTCGAGCTTCGGGTGAATGGCGGCGAGAGGACGAGACGGTGCTGCGGCCGGGCGTCAAGGATGGAGGCAAAGGTGGTCACGACCGAGGAGGTTGTGCGGCCAGCTGCTAAGGGAGGCGTCGTGGTCGACTGCTGCGGACGTGATGTCGGGGTGCGGCGTGGGTGCGTCACCGGGGCGTGAAGACCGTGGTGCTACAAGGAACTGCGGGCCAGCCGTAGGAGGCCGGTGATGGTGCGCGCGGAGGCCCCATGAGGGCAGGGATGTAGGCGAGGCTGGGAGTTGACGATTTTGGGGTACAGGGGCAACATGCTCCTCCTTAAGATTGGTTGGCTCCAGGAGCGAGGATGCCAGGGCGGCGGCTGCGGCGATCGTAACTGGCATGGCAATTGCCATGGCAGGAGGTGTCGCGACAGCTGTGGCATGCAGTGGAGCTAGGTGGTCGGCAATGGAGTCACGCTACCATCTTGCAACTCTTTAAGCTTCACGGGAAGGTTGAGCTTCAGACGAAAGCTTTGCACTGATTCTGATCGGTGTCGACGACGACGGCGGTTTGCGGGCGTCGTTCCCTTTCTTGTTTACGTCATTGCAGAGCTTCGACTCTAACCGACGTGTGTGGTTCCAAGATCTTCGGGTGAAAACATGAGCTCCATCGTGAGCGGGAAACGGTGTCGGACGCGCCACTACCTTGTTGGAGGCGTCGCCTTGGAGCTCTTGTCCCTCGCGGTGACGGGTTCATGGCGGTTTGGCAGGTGGCTCTGTGGTAGAGGGTAGCAGGAGCCGAGGCGGCGGCCCCGGAAGGTGGTGGTTCGTCGAGGCAGCAACCTCGGCATCCTCTGCAGCGACGGTCATATGGGGCTTGGCCATGGCTAGGAGATCTGTATGGACAACGAGTTCATTAACCCGGCTGGTTTGCCTTCGGGCAATGCGCAGGTCGATCTGGCTGCTACGTTGGGGCGGCGGCCTCGAATTTGGTGTGATGTCGGAGGTCTGCGAACGACTGTGTAGCGAGGTCTAAGAGGCGGCTAGGTCGTGCGACATTGCGGCTCGTGTGTGGCTTTGTTGCCGAGCGATGTAGGTCGGGGCGGCGGCCCGGAGCTAGAGGAGTGTGTTTGTTGCGTTTGGTGGTTGCGTCGTGTGGACAATAAATCTCCCCTCACATGTGTGGTTTTCCGTGGTTTTCCTCATAAACTGTGCATGGTATAGTTTATATGGTTTTTGGACTTGGTTTTTCTTATAAACCGTTGTGCATTGTATAGATTGTATAGTTTTTGTATGGTTTTCTTCTATTTAATCGGATGGCGGATATCGACCGTCTTATCCTTAAAAAAATCACACTTGATCTCATGTTTTACCCATGCATGCTCAAAATTTTGTTTTTTCATGAAACTTTACGCATAATGTAGAGATATACGCGCCAGTATTTTTTTTCAATATTTTGACATTTCAAAATATGTTTACATATTTGAAAGAAAGGGAGCATATGCAGGCCAGAGCGAAATTGCCGCGTCCAATGATTTATCCATCATTTATGTTTCGTCTACTTTACGAGGAGGGGACGATCGGACGTGGTACATTGGCTTACGATGTAGGCTGCGTTTCTTTTCTAAGATTACTCTGCGACAATATTGGCTAGCCAACATTGGCTAAAATAATTAACTAGAGTTGGTAAGTATTGGCAATGCCAAAAAGTTAGCAACTATACAAACTTAATTGCAATATCAAATTTTAAACATTAAGTGTAGTCAATAAAACATACTCCATATTTTCTGCAATGCCATATTTGTATGAGAACTGCAGGCTATAATAAAGAAAAACATTACTCCGGGTGTAGGAGCCCAAATCCTCAGCAGCTCGCTTGTTGGGCCAAGGAGCCGAGCGAAACAGACCGTGCATGCTCAGAATTCTCCTAAACAAATGTTGTTAAGATCTAACAAAAAAACGCCGTTGCCGGGGATCGAACCCGGGTCACCCGCGTGACAGGCGGGAATACTTACCACTATACTACAACGACCTTGTTATATATATTCTATTTTATGTTCTACTTATTCTCTTGCTGAACCTGCGTGACGGGCACATTTCTCTGATTTATGGAACCAGGTGTTAGTGATAGTGCATGTTTCAAAAATCAACTAAAACATCGAGTTCCTTTAGTGGGGTTTTTCCCAAAAATGTTGATTTCCATTACGAGAAATGTTTTAGATTCCATGGTTTGTGCACACTAAAGGAACTCCATGTTTTAGTTGATTAAAAAACTAGGGTTCTATAATCAATTGTCCATTAAAAAAACTAGGGTGTGTGCATCTACTGATAGCACATTGCAGAGACTTACTTTGATTTCCATTACGAGAAACCATGGAATCTACATAAGTTCAAGCCCGAGGTTCTCCATGAAGGGACTTAAAAGAATGTACCACACTTAACTGATACTCCAATTCTAATTGATTTCAAGAACTGAAATGAAGGTTTGTTTACTTGATTGTCGGTCTCAAATATGTAGCTAATTAGAATTCTAGTGTCTCCAAATTGGAACCCGATCAAAAGCCTGTTTCGAGGAGGAAACCCGGCCGACAAATAGATGGACAATTGATTATAGGTCATGAAAATTATAATTAGCTAGTTTTTGATGACCCGGTCTCAGTAGGTGCACACACCCTAGTTTGAACTTTGAAATGGGACTTTAGATCACTCACCTGCTTGCAAATTGCCCTTTGACCGGTGGCATGGTGAGACGTTGATGAATTTATCTGACAATGGTTACACTCTTGGTACCGTTACTGGTTACAGTCTAGGACCGCACGTGCATGGATCCCCAGATCAGCTGCTCCCATCTTTCCCTTTTCCTCGATACTATGTGTTTTCTAAAACCTGCACCGGTAGCCATAAAACGACACAGCCTGAATATTGAACATATATACGGCATCACATGTATTAGTACAACATGGCCTCGTGATAATACATCTGGTCGGCTCGATATATATATATATATATATATATATATAATATCACGTTGTCATAATATTTTTTCCTTGATCATACTACAGTATTATTTTCTCTTGTACTCCCTCCGCTTTAAAATATAAGATGTTTTAGCTTTGTGAAATAAATATATCTAGTACGCAGGTTCATCCATATTTAGAGCGAAATTTAGACACTAAAAAAACCTAAATACTTTTTCTTTACAATCCTTAAAACAATTTATATTTTAAAAGGAGGGAGTACTGGTAGATCTTTCGTCTTACCGCTGAAGCAAAAGCACGTGACGCCGTGTGTCTTCTTGCTGCTGAATCTTTGATGTCAGCGTGCCAGAGTGACTGAACCACTGAGCCACTTGTAACTGTAATGCTCGTTCTCCATATATACTCCGTCCTGTTCTTGCTGCGCCTTCACTAGTGGAGCTAGCAAGCGCGTCTTTCACAATGTCGGCTCTATGCTGGTGCTGGCTGAGGTGGTAAGAGAATCAAGATTCACGGTGGAAGATGGCAAGATTGGGTGAAACTTTCGGACGTGTAACCTAACTTGTGTGTTGCTAAAAATACACGTCTGCTCATTTTCCAACTGAGAGAGCATTTACCTGTGTGAGGTAACGAACCGACCTGTTATGGTTACCTAGCATGAACGCTACCTTTTCATACATGTATAGCTAGGCTTGTCTATCAACTGTTCCTCCTACTCCTAAACAAAGCGGAGTGGTCAATTTTCATTTGAGGTAGGTAGTTATTTTCAATCAACGTTCATAGCCGATAGATAAAGATCATTTTACAGCACTCTTTGGAAAAAGACGCGCAACTCTCCTGATTAAAAAAAAGGGATCGCTCCCGTGCGGTCACACCGGAACGCACAAGGGCGCCCGCCGTCAGTGTCCCTCGGTCTCTCCCTCGCGTTTCCTTCGACGATGGGAAGTCGCCGGGCAAAGCCCGTATGACGCAGCGGCAACGGACTTTCTTCGGCGGCGCATGCTCCAGTAACTCTAGCAGCGGCGCGACGGAGCGATAGCGACCTGGGTGTGGCGGCGGACTGCTGCCGTTCGGCTGGGTGGTGGCGGCGGAGTTTCTCCTCGCCGCTCCTGCTGCTGATTTGGTGGTGTTTTGCAGATGCGTTCCTCGACGTGCGGCTATTCTTACAGTACAAGGACTCTAGGGTAGCGACCCTGGACATGGCGGTGGTGACTTCCTTCTCGCCGGAGGCTATCGGCCGGTTGGTGGCTAGTTGTGGCGGATCTAGGGATCCCACATCTAGACACGGATGCGATCGAGCTCGGGAGGCATGGTTGCCGGTGAAAACCAAGGTCTCACTACGGTCATGGCGGGCGATGACAGCGTTTATGCGTCGTTATCTTGTTGATGAGGGCCTCACCTATACAACCATGACCTTTCTCGCTTGGACTGCTCCAGGGGAAACCCTAGGACTAGGTCTCCCATATCGGGTAATGTCGACGCTTTCGGTGTCGTGATTCCTCTTGAGGGCATTTTTTGGAGCAGGCTCTAGATGGAGGTGGAAAGAGGTGGAGCGGCTTTGTTTTGCGTGGAGACTTTAGTGAAGATGTCAAGTCATGCCTAACTATCAGGTGCTACGCTCAGTCATGTCTGGTTCGGTAGGTGCTCCGTACGACGGATCTCCCGGTGGTTTCAAGTGGTGTCGGATGGCGGGACTCAGCGGCATGGTGCCGAGGGATCTCGATGTCGACTATGTTGGAGATATGCCCTAGAGGCAATAATAAAAGTGGTTATTATTATATCTTTGTGTTTATGATAAATGTTTACATTCATGCTATAACAGTATTAACCGGAAACATTAATACTTGTGTGATTTGTAAACTAAATTAGAGTCTCTAGTAAAGCCTCTTTATAATACTATCTTGTTGGTTAATAGATGATCGTGGTTTTTCGATCATGAACATTGAGATGTTATTAACAACAAGATCATGTCATTAGGAGCATGGTATGATGGACATACTCCTATAGATAAGAGTAGCATAAAGATCAAGTCATTTCAATAGTTCGTTTGCTATAAGCTTTCTGATACATAGTAACCTAATTCTTTTGACCATGAGATCATGCTAATCACCATCACCGGAAGGATGCTTTGATGACATCAAACACCACACCATAACTAGATGGCTATAAAGGTGGCATTGAGTGTTCGGAAGGTATGGGTTGAGGCACATGGATCAAGAGTGGGATTTGTTCATCCATATGACGGATAGATATACTCTGGGCCCTCTCGGTGGAATATCATCCAATTAGCTTGCAAGCATGTGACTGGCTCACAAGGGATCACATATCACGGGAACGAGAAAAGAGTACTTATCGGTAACGAGGTTGAACTAGGTATGCAGAGATACCGACGATCAAAACCTCGGATAAGTAAACTATCGTGAGACAAAGGGAAATTGGTATAGTATGTAAGTTGTTCATTCGATCGCAAAGTAATCATAGAAATATGTGGGAGCCATATGAATTTCCAGATTCCTCTATTGGTTATTGATCGAAGAAGTGTCTCGGTCATGTCTGCATAATTCACGAACCGTAGGGAGACACACTTAAGGATTCGATGTTGTTTAGTAGATATGGAATGTTAGTAGGGATACCGAATGTTGTTCGGAGTCTCGGATGGGATCCGGGATATCACGAGGAGATCCGTAATGGTCCGGAGGATAAGATTCATATAAGGAAAGTCCGATTCCGGAGTTCGGGAATGATTTCGATGTTTTCATCGGAGAGGTTCTAGAAGGTTCTAGAAGGTTCACCGGACCGGAAGGGGAATGTACCCTGAATGTGTCATGGGTAAGTGGAATGATTGGATCATATCCTAGTTCGCTTGGTTTGGGCATTTGCAAGCGAGAATTAAAGCTCTAAATTGAAAGTCAAATGAGAAGTTTGAAAAGTCAAACTGGAACAATGGTTTCCTAGTGGAAGAAGGAACGAGTCCTTCTCTCAGTCCAACTTGGGTTTAGGTTTGGATTCAAACTCACCCCTCCCAAGGCTGCCCCCCTCTCATAAATAGAGGGGGAGGGCTGCCCCAAAGACCAAGCCCTAGCCCTCCCCGCGCCAACCCGCCGCCGCCGACGCCGCCGCCCTACGCCGCTGCCCTGCGCCGCCGCGCAGCCGCCGACACCTCCTCCTCCTCCCGGTCTTCTAAACCCTAGATCACCGGGAAACCCTAATTCCACCATAACTCGCACCGGCTTAGGCGAAGCCCTGCGGGATCTTCCCTCTACTTCCGACACCACGTCGTCGTGCTGCCGGAATCGTGAGGGGAGAACTACAACCTCCCGCTGTCTGCTGGAACAAGGGAGATGAAGGTCTTCATCGAGTACCGAACGTGTGACCGACTGCGGAAGCGCTGTCGGAACGCAGCGTCGGAAGGATTGTCTACGCGATCTTGAGATCGGCAAGTGTACGACTACATCACCCACGAGAATCTGCTCTCGTTAACCGCTTTGGAATCTTTGAGAGTGAGTGCTTCTATCGACCTGTTGCTACAATCTAGTAGATAGATCTTAGCTTGTTTGTGTTCATGTGGTAGAAATTTTTTGTTTTTAATGCTACGAACCCCTACAGACTACGCGTGCGTGTTAGACGTGTGTAGGTTGGTGGAGCTATTCGGCGTCATGGTGGCATTGGCGGCATGCCCCGCAAGGCCATTGCATTAATTTTTTTGAAGATGAGTATGCGAAAAACAGTGGCGGCGAGGACTTATGTAGTGTGTATGCTTGTAAGCACTGAGAGTCTGTCGAACCGGTTATACCACTTGCTTGCCATTGAGCGACTTGTCAAAGCCTTCGATTTTTAGATGATGCGCCTTGGTGTGATGTCAGGGTGTTGGTTCTGTTCATGGACACCCCCTTCATCATGGTTACGAGAGTAGTGAGTTGTCGCTAGTTTTATTGGTTTTAGTCTGATCTTTATCTTGATGTCAAGATGTTGTGAATAATCTAATAAAAAGATTGTGTGCATCTTTTGAATGCAGATGCCGGGGTGATCATCCCTATTTAAAAAAAATGATAAAGATCTTTTTACACCTTGGTGCTTACCGCCTGAGTATTTATGTTAAGGTGTTTTTAGAGTCAACTTAGAAATAATAAACAATATTTATAATGCTCCCTCCAAATGAGGATACTAATAAAATACAATAATTAACTTCTGGTGTTGTGTGCTTCCGTTACCAAATTTGCCATGGGTAACCAAAGCTGAATCTGAACTGCAGTTACCACTTTACACACGCATGGTGTACAGCCTGTAGACATCATATCAAGTGGCTGGGCAGAATATATACAAACAATGCTCGGTGCAGCTTTTTTGGCTAGGGCAAGGCTGTCGATGGATCCACAAGGCAGGCAGGCGGCAGGCATGATTTCAAAAGCTGTCAGCATCAGTTTGCTGATAGTGGTTATCATGCATCCTGATAGTTAACCTGTACATATGCTTTTACCATCCATCCATGATCCAACCGTGCCTCAAAGGTGCTCCGTTTGCTTGGCTGGGTACCATGGTCAGGTTAACAAAACCTCGCATGGTAGACAAGTCAAAAGTCCTACCTAGCCGGCGACGATAAATTGTGATGAGTGGTACGCTCAAATATCTTTCATCCGTCGATCCGGTGGTACGGGACTGTTGCAGAAGAATCATACTATTGAGTTTGGTACTGTCAAATATCCCTATCCATTGATTAGGGTTGTCAAACCATATCTTACAACTGCACAAGAACATCGGTCATGCAAACACTGTGCGCCAGGATTACGTAGAATATTGTGAAATTCCGTCTGCTCGATCGATAAATATACGCCTTCTGCAAAGTGAGAAGAGATAATATAGGTGTTCCCCGGTAAAAAAAAAATTGGCATGAGAAAAGACGAAAGCGAGATGAAAAGGAATAGATGGTGGGGAATCCACCTATGGTTTGTGCATTGTCTCGTTGAATCCTATCTTTTCCATTTTCACCCGGCCGAAGGCACATTTGTGCCTATTTCTTGACACGTGCATTGTCGATCAAGAGATAACTGTTTTATGTTTTCTTTTAGGAAAACAAATTGTTCTTGACTGTATTCAAAGTCTAATGAAGTTTGTTTTCTGCACTCTACATTGGATATTTCGTGTCCCTCAAATTTTACACCGTCAAGAATTGATCGTCCTTGTTGAAAGTTGTTTTTGCTATCACTAGGTGACAATTTCACATCATGTCGCAACATAGCCATCATAAAAATACAACAAGAAAATGAAATATATTATATAACAAATGGGAAGATCCTAGGTTTGAAAAGGCATAACATTCATAACTACTATTTTTAAAAACTTGGGTCAACTATATTTAAAATATTCCTTTTTCTATATTATTTCTCGATTTTAAAAACCTCATATTTTCATTTTTTTTTCTGGATCTCTACTTTTTTAGTGATACTTTCCGTCCCTTCACTTTTTCGTTTTCTCAATGTATGCTTTCTCAATAAAATTTCATTTTAAATATACGTCTACCTTCTCATGTTGGCTGAGTTTTCGAGAGAAATTCAAAATTGATGCTTTTTTTTTCTAAATCCCTTGCTTTGTATGGTTCATCTGTAGACAAAAAAAACTCTGCTAACCAGGTTGACAGACGTGTGTGAAGACGTCCATACTTCATCATTACCATGGATTTCACTACGGACGAGACCGTAACGGTTTTGTCAATTGAGGAATGAAGAATGGAAAATATATAGATGACAGGGAATTTAGACTTTGGCAGTAGTCTAGAGACAAAAGTTAATGCAAAATTCCTTATTTTGACAACTCCAGTAGTTGAAACACCATTATAACTTTTGGCTAGTTGTGTATAGCCTCGGGTGTATTGGCTGAAAGAATGGTCTTCCATTGACTAAAGATAAAATAGGGTCACACTTGTTATCTTTTTTATGTATATATTACTCTCTCCGATCCATATTAAGTGTCATGTTGAATTTGATGTCTAGAGAAATCCAATCTAGCGACAATTAATATGAAACAGAGGGAGTACAACAGATCAAAGAAAAGGTTTCTTCGACCAAAAAGGACCATATATTGTTATAGTCTCAGACCAAAGACATAGTAAAAGAGGACATTGACTACGTACCTATACTTATTTGCGGCATGAAAATTATAATTTTGTCCAAGCATGCTCGACGTAGGGAAGAATGAATAAAAAATGGAAAACTAAATTTAGCACGAATTTGGCATCAATTTTCTCATCAAGAACTGTCAACTGCGAGAAAGGCCGAGAGGTAGCATTCTCCGTCCTCTCCTTTTCGAAAATAGGAGAAACGAATAAAAGATGATGATTGATTTAGTTAAGAAAGGACGAAAGAGATGCATACCTACTAGAGCTAGCGTAACCATCGAGCGATGATCACGTAACCCTCTCCTGTCCCTGTCATTTAAATCTTGCGACGCCACAGCTGGATCGACAACGTGTTGCATATGTTTCGATCACATATTTGGATAACAGATAGCCAGAGACTCGTATGATCGATAATGCATACTTCCTCCATTCAAAAATATACGATATTTTAGCTTTGTAAGATAAATATATCTATCCACGCCTTTTAGTGTATAGTTTTACTTAAACGGCTACGAACCTATACACTAAAAAAATTAAATACAATCGATTCATAAAGCTAAAAAAATTATGTGTGGCTAAGAAATGTAACAAGAACAAAACATCTACGGCTACGCTAAGTTGATAACAGGTACTCTAGTGAGGTGCACTATATTCTGTTTAGTTAAGAGTAGTAATATGTTTTTTATAACACGAATTTTTTAATAATACATTTTTTTAATAAATTTGAGAAGTATTGCATGAATTTCGATATCTAGCACATTGTTGGTCTAGGCTAAGCCGAGTGCTCCATTTGCCGAGGACCAAACCCAATCAGTCCCATTCGGCGAGGATCAGGCCGAGTGACTTTGGCCGTGGGCCCCATGCGCGCTAGCCGGCCCTCCTCCTCTTTCTACCTACCGTGTCTATTAGTGCAATCGGTCTCAGGCAAGCCGATTGCCTCCGATTACTTTTCCACTCGGCTTAAGCAATCGGCTTGGCCGTGACCAAATGCACGTTGGTGACCTGCGGAGAAGCAATCGACTTGGCCCTGATCAAATGCATGCTGGTGGTCCGCCGACTAGGCAGTAGGCTTGGCCTAGACCGAATGAAATGTAGTCGGCTTGGCTCAGGATAACGATGTGCTAGATAAATCTTAAATTTGTGCAATACTTCTCGAATTAATTTTAAAAAGTGTATTATTAAAAAAATCGCTTATATAACAGCCTAAAATGGGAACAGAATCGGACGCCGTGGCTTTTCTTCCCCATTCTATTCTAGCCGCCTTTAATTTACGTCTCGTACCGTCGTACGTGCACTACAGGACTGGGAAGCTACGCCGACGGCCGGTCGCTACGCCGACGGCCAAACGTCGGGGCCGTCGGCGTAGCCATCGTCCAGGCCAGCCCCGCCAAGCAGCCGTCGGCGTAAAATTTCCCTCGGCATATTCTATGCTACGCCGACGGCTACGCCGACGGCTGCCCTCGGCGTAGCTATTTTTTATTTTATCTCATTAAACTTTCAAAAATCATAACTAAATCATTCTAATTCGGAAAAATACAAATAATATATCAAAATTTGCAGAAAAATAAGACCTATCTATCTACACTTAAATATTACACATTTATAAATAAAAATTAAGTAAAATATAAAACATTATATATAGTTTAAAACGGGCATAAAAAATTGAAAAATGATCGAAACAATGCGAAACCTTCGCGTGGTGTCATATTATGTGACATAGTTAGAAGGAAAAATATCAAACTTGGTATATTAATTATGTCTCAAAAAACCCTTCACAAAATGACCTATCTCATTCGAGGTTTCTTGGCTTTCGGGTCAAATGACCAATGTTATGGCTAGAATCAAGGCATAGTTTGTGATAATGTGCCCATATTGTGCATACACATGCATCATGGGATGGCGAACAATGTTGCAGGAGGAAGTTTTTTTTTTCGTCGCACCAAAAAGCCATTTCCCATTTTCCGAGCATAAAAAACGGACGGTTTTGTGAAGCAACCACCAAATGGCTAATTCAAAATACTACCACCACATTTTACAAAAATACTATACCACCTTATATGGACAATGTCCCAACAGGGGGATCCGAAACCTTTCCGTCCACCTTTGGTGAAAAAGACAAATTTCTGCCGAATCGGCAGGAAGTGGGTCAGATATGAACTACAGGTACATGATCCGATGATCATGTTTTTTTACAAATATCATTTTTAGGTTCACAATATGCTATTGATCAAAGATCTAATGAAAGTTTAGCGAGGCTCGGCCCCGAGCTAAGAATCTTTATGTCCGCCGTTCGACAAAGTTTAACGATAGTTTAAAACGGGCATAAAAAATTGAAAAATGATCGAAACAATGCGAAACCTTCGCGTGGTGTCATATTATGTGACATATTTATAAGGAAAAATAGCAAACTTGATATATTGATTATGTCTCAAAAAACCCTTCACAAAATGACCTATCTCATTCGAGGTTTCTTGGCTTTCGGTTCAAATGACCAATGTTATGGCTAGAATCAAGGCATAGTTTGTGATAATGTGCCCATATTGTGCATACACATGCATCATGGGATGGCGAACAATGTTACAGGAGGAAGTTTTTCTTTTCGTCGCACCAAAAAGCCATTTCCCATTTTCCGAGCATAAAAAACGGACGGTTTTGTGAAGCAACCACCAAATGGCTAATTCAAAATACTACCACCACATTTTACAAAAATACTATACCACCTTATATAGACAATGTCCCAACAGGGGGATCCGAAACCTTTCCGTCCACCTTTGGTAAAAAAGACAAATTTCTGCCGAATCGGCAGGAAGTGGGTCAGATATGAACCACAGGTACATGATCCGATGATCATGTTTTTTTACAAAAATAATTTTTAGGTTCACAATATGCTATTGATCAAAGATCTAATGAAAGTTTAGCGAGGCTCGGCCCCGAGCTAAGAATCTTTATGTCCGCCGTTCGACAAAGTTTAACGATAGTTTAAAACGGGCATAAAAATTGAAAAATGATCGAAACAATGCGAAACCTTCGTGTGGTGTCATATTATGTGACATATTTATAAGGAAAAATATCAAACTTGATATATTGATTATGTCTCAAAAAACCCTTCACAAAATGACCTATCTCATTCGAGGTTTCTTGGCTTTCGGGTCAAATGACCAATGTTATGGCTAGAATCAAAGCATAGTTTGTGATAATGTGCCCATATTGTGCATACACATGCATCATGGGATGGCGAACAATGTTGCAGGAGAAAGTTTTCCTTTTCGTCGCACCAAAAAGCCATTTCCTATTTTCCGAGCATAAAAAACGGACGGTTTTGTGAAGCAACCACCAAATGGCTAATTCAAAATACTACCACCACATTTTACAAAAATACTATACCACCTTATATGGACAATGTCCCAACAGGAGAATCCGAAACCTTTCCGTCCACCTTTGGTGAAAAAGACAAATTCCTGCCGAATCGGTAGGAAGTGGGTCAGATATGAACTACAGGTACATGATCCGATGCTCATGTTTTTTTACAAAAATCATTTTTAGGTTCACAATATGCTATTGATCAAAGATCTAATGAAAGTTTAGCGAGGCTCGGCCCCGAGCTAAGAATCTTTATGTCCGCCGTTCGACAAAGTTTAACGATAGTTTAAAACGGGCATAAAAAATTGAAAAATGATCGAAACAATGCGAAACCTTCGCGTGGTATCATATTATGTGACATATTTATAAGGAAAAATAGCAAACTTGATATATTGATTATGTCTCAAAAAACCCTTCACAAAATGACCTATCTCATTCGAGGTTTCTTGGCTTTCGGGTCAAATGACCAATGTTATGGCTAGAATCAAGGCATAGTTTGTGATAATGTGCCCATATTGTGCATACACATGCATCATGGGATGGCGAACAATGTTGCAGGAGGAAGTTTTCCTTTTCGTCGCACCAAAAAGCCATTTCCCATTTTCCGAGCATAAAAAACGGACGGTTTTGTGAAGCAATCACCAAATGGATAATTCAAAATACTACCACCACATTTTACAAAAATACTATACCACCTTATATGGACAATGTCCCAACAGGGGGATCCGAAACCTTTCCGTCCACCTTTGGTGAAAAAGACAAATTCCTGCCGAATCGGTAGGAAGTGGGTCAGATATGAACTACAGGTACATGATCCGATGCTCATATTTTTTTACAAAAATCATTTTTAGGTTCACAATATGCTATTGATCAAATATCTAATGAAAGTTTAGCGAGGCTCGGCCCCGAGCTAAGAATCTTTATGTCCGCCGTTCGACAAAGTTTAACGATAGTTTAAAACGGGCATAAAAAATTGAAAAATGATCGAAACAATGCGAAACCTTCGCGTGGTGTCATATTATGTGACATATTTATAATGAAAAATAGCAAACTTGATATATTGATTATGTCTCAGAAAACCCTTCACAAAATGACCTATCTCATTCGAGGTTTCTTGGCTTTCGGGTCAAATGACCAATGTTATGGCTAGAATCAAGGCATAGTTTGTGATAATGTGCCCATATTGTGCATACACATGCATCATGGGATGGCGAACAATGTTGCAGGAGGAAGTTTTCATTTTCGTCGCACCAAAAAGCCATTTCCCATTTTCCGAGCTTAAAAAACGGACGGTTTTGTGAAGCAACCACCAAATGGCTAATTCAAAATACTACCCCCACATTTTACAAAAATACTATACCACCTTATATGGACAATGTCCCAACAGGGGGATCCGAAACCTTTCTGTCCACCTTTGGTGAAAAAGACAAATTCCTGCCGAATCGGTAGGAAGTGGGTCAGATATGAACTACAGGTACATGATCCGATGCTCATGTTTTTTTACAAAAATCATTTTTAGGTTCACAATATGCTATTGATCAAAGATCTAATGAAAGTTTAGTGAGGCTCGGCCCCGAGCTAAGAATCTTTATGTCCGCCGTTCGACAAAGTTTAACGATAGTTTAAAACGGGCATAAAAAATTGAAAAATGATCGAAACAATGCGAAACCTTCGCGTGGTGTCATATTATGTGACATATTTATAAGGAAAAATAGCAAACTTGATATATTGATTATGTCTCAAAAAACCCTTCACAAAATGACCTATCTCATTCGAGGTTTCTTGGCTTTCGGGTCAAATGACCAATGTTATGGCTAGAATCAAGGCATAGTTTGTGATAATGTGCCCATATTGTGCATACACATGTATCATGGGATGGCGAACAATGTTGCAGGAGGAAGTTTTCCTTTTCGTCGCATCAAAAAGCCATTTCCCATTTTCCGAGCTTAAAAAACGGACGGTTTTGTGAAGCAACCACCAAATGGCTAATTCAAAATACTACCACCACATTTTACAAAAATACTATACCACCTTATATGGACAATGTCCCAACAGGGGGATCCGAAACCTTTCCGTCCACCTTTGGTGAAAAAGACAAATTCCTGCCGAATCGGCAGGAAGTGGGTCAGATATGAACTACAGGTACATGATCCGATGCTCATGTTTTTTTACAAAAATCATTTTTAGGTTCACAATATGCTATTTTATCAAAGATCCAATGCAAGTTTTCCTTTTCATCGCACCAAAAAGGCATTTTTCATTATCCGAGCGCAAAAAGGGAATTTTCTAAAGCAACCACCAAATAGCTAATTCAAAAACGGTGGGTTTGTGATTAGTTGATATGGATATCATATTTGGATTCCTCTCATTTTTCTGATCAATTTAAACATATTATTTGTTGAATTTGAATTTACAGATTTAAAGATATTAATTATTCTATATTAAATAGAAAAATACAAAAAAAATAAAATTATTATATTTTTATTTGAATTCAATAATATTTTTACTTATTCATTAATATTTACTTAAATAATTGTTTGTAATTTCAAAAAATATAAACATGTGACATGATGATATAAGAGTTAATAGGATTGATATCATAGTATTGACACCAATGTATGAATTACTTTGCGGAAACGGATTCTGAAGGAACGAAGATGTTAAGCGTGCTGAAGCTGGAGTAGTATTAGGATGGGTGACCTGCTGGGAAGTTTGACTAAGACTGGAATTTAATCAACTAGTAAGTATAATTAGTGTTAAAAATGTTCAAAGTAGGAGATTAATAAGTAAAACAATTCAAAGAATAAAAAAATTGAGAAAAAAATAAAAAAAATATTATTTTTCAAAAAAAAATCAAAAAAAAAATATTTTTGCAACCGGTCGACAGACTATGTCGACGGCCGCTACGCCGACGGCAAAGCCCTCGGCGTAGTGATACGCCGACGGCTTGAGTATACTCCGCCGAGGGAGATCTTTGCCGAGGAGGCTACGCCGAGGGCAGCCCTCGGCGTATTCATTTTGGCCTACGCCGACAGCCTTTTGCCCTCGGCGTAGCGCGCGTTTCCCGTAGTGGTGGCCCACTGTACCTCCGCATGACCCCAAATTTGCGATCCCAAATTTTGCACAGCATGTTAAAAACACATACTGTGTACATATGGCCCACGAGCCACGACGATCCTGCATCTATCATACCTTGCGGTCCATCCATGACCCATAATATAGGATGCGCCTGAGTACCTGACCTACTTGTCAAAAGAAAAAAAAGGGCTGCACCTACTTGGGGATCGGATTGAGGTACATTTGTCCCAAGGTAGTCTCTTTTTGACAGTTTTTTAAAGCATAAAAACACATCAATATCTTACCTCTGGTATCATATCGAGTTATACAGTCGATCAATCTCCGTCGGTTTACGTTTTACATGAACTAGATAAACACGTGCAACTCGATGAATAAGATAGGACAGAGTCGTAAAGTATTGGGCATGCCAACTAAGGTCGTGTATCCTAAACTTCTTTAAGGAAAAAGTGATGGAGATTGGTTTCCCAATCCTGGCATCAGAGCGGTTTACCGTATACGGAAGCATAAACCAATTATCTTAGGGTGTGTTTGGTAGTCCGGGTCTGTTATCTTACCTGATACAAGCTTAGTTCAGCTATATTGAGCACATACAAGTGTAGTTTATTGTGTTGTGTTTGATAGGTTGTGTGAGCAGAGCTAAGCTCAGTGCATATTTTGTTTGGTGTTGTGTATGAACCGAGCCATGCCATACAAAAACAAAAAGCAATTAGGTTCCTGAATAAAAAAAATCAAAAAGCAATCAGGTGCCTAGGAGGTCTGGCTTCGGCTCCGGCGCTGCCGCCGGCGAGAGGAGCCGCCGCCACGCACCTCTACCACGCGTTGCCGCCTTGGGCTGGCCGGAGCACCGCCGCAAGCACGTCCATGCCTCTGCCATAGCTCCAACGCCGCCGGCCGCATCGGTCAGGCAAGCTCTGCGTCATGGACGAGCCCTGTGTCGAGCTCCGTGCCAGCGAGAGGAGCCTCTGCCACGCGCTGCCGCCTCAGGCTAGCCGGAGCACCACCGTCCCTGCCTCCGCGCCGTAACTCCAACGCCGCCTGCCGCGTCGGTCAGGCAAGCTCTACGTCTTGGACGAGCCCCGCGTCAAGCTCCTCACCATCCATGTCGAGCCCTGGGTCGAGGAAGACCTCCACGTCCTACACAGAGGAGAGACGGGACGGGGAGAGAGCGGGGTAGCGAGGCAGATGGGAGCCGAAGACGGGGCAGAGGAGAGCCGGGGACGGGGAGAGTGCGATGGAGCAAGCAAATGACACAGACTTCAGGATCGGGGCTGTGACCCCTCATAGGCTAACTCGCGGGCGTGGGACAGACTCGACAGTGCTGAGCTGCGAAGCTCGATTCTAGCTTCACGGGTGGGCAGGGCTGAGAGCCTCTTTTTGTATGAGGTGGGCATAGGCCAACACGGCTGTCCCGACCTACCAAACAACTAAACGTGGAGTGAATTGGGAATATCTGTGTCCATCGGACCTACCAAACACGCCCTTAATGTATTTTCTACATTAGTTGAATGCCTACGCGTTACAACAAAACCAATAAATAAGTAAATCCTCAACCTCATTGATATTTATAGAGAATAATAACTTGTATTCATATGTGGGGGATTACAGTATATATAAGCCAAACCAATCTAGGGTTTAGGCCAACCGACATAGAGAGGTACAAACCCCATTACAACACAAAAATATCTCTAATACCCCCCGCAGTGGCAATGTCAGGCTCGACGACGTTGAGAATGGAGCGAATGTCGCAGAAGGGTGCATTAGGAAGGCCCTTGGTGAAGATGTCAGCAAACTGTGCACTTGTTGGTACATGAAGAACTCGAACCTCGCCGAGAGCCACCTTCTCATAGACAAAACGAATATCGATCTAAATATGCTTAGTTGAAGCTGTTGAACAGGGTTGCTAGCCATGTAGACTGCAGAGATGTTGTCACAATAGACAATGGTGGCGCGTGCAAGTGGTCAATGTAGCTCAGATAGAAGCTGACAAATCCATACATCTTCGACGACATAATGTGCAACAACTATGTACTTGGCCTCAGCAGAAGACCTGGAGACTGTGACCAGCCTTTTAGATGACCAAGAAACAAGATTATCCCCCAAATAAACACAAAAGCCGGATGTGGATCGTCGAGTCTAGGCAACCTACCTAGTCTGCATCAGAATAAACTATCAGACTTATGGGAGAGGAGGAATTGAGAAGAAGACCATGGTCAAGAGTTCCTTTAAGATAACGAAGAATGCATTTGACATGAGAAAGATGGGGAACATGAGGATCATGCATGTATAAACAGGCTTGTTGAACGGAGAACGAGATTTCTGGACGTGTTAATGTAGCATATTGAAGAGAACCAATGAGACTATGATAAAAGGTAGGCTCAGAGACAGGATCACCGTCAGCAGAAAGCTTGGTGCCAACATTAGCGGGGGTATGAGAAGGCTGGCAATCGTTCATCACAGCACAAGAGAGTAAATCAAGAATGTACTGACGCTGAGAGAGAAATAATGTGGTGGAAGTGCGAGAGGCGGTAACACCAAAAAATGATGGAGAGGTCCTAGATCTATCATAAAGCATTCATTTTTAAGAGACAAGATGATATCCTGTAAAAAGGAATCGGAGGAGGCTATGAGAATAATGTCATCAACGTATATAAGAAGGTAGGCCGTGTGTTAAGTGGTGTGAAAAATAAAAAGAGAGGAAACAAAATTTGATGGAATAAAATCAATAGTTTGAATAAAAGTGGAAAAACGATGAAACCAAGCACGAGGAGCTTGTTTGAGACTGTATAGATATTTGTGGAGGAGACATACAAAATCAGGGGAAGAAGAGTTTTCAAAGCTTGAAGGTTGTTTACAGTAGATAGTTTCAGTGAGGGTGCCATGAAGGAAAGCATTTTTGACATCAAGTTGGTGAATAGGCCAGGAAGAAGAAACAACAAGGCTAAGGCCATGCGAATGGTGTTGGGTTTGACAACATGAGAAAATGTCTCATCGAAATCAATCACATGTTGGGAAAATCCTCGGCACACCCAACAAGCTTTATAACGAGCGAGAGTATCATCGTAGTTATATTTGTGACGAAAGACCCATTTGCTAGAAACTACGTTAGCACCGGATGGTTTGGGAACAAGAGTCCATATGTTGTTGTGGAGGAGAGCATCGAATTATTCACACATAGATGAGTGCCAAAGAGGATCTAGAAGAGCTCGTTTGTAAGAAGTTGGAATGGGTGAAATATTTGGAGTGGCTGAAATATTTAGGAGATGCCATAGGATATGAAAAACGCATTTTCCCCTAGTGCACATGATGATCATTTTCAGGAATAGAAGTGGGAACGACATTGGGTAGAATTGTGGGTGGTGTAGGTGATGGATAGGTCACGCTAGAAGTTTGAACGGGGTTAGCTCTAGAGGACGAGGAAGAAGGAGAAAGTTCGGCCGTGGCAGGAGAGACCGCCGCCATGATAGGAGAAACAGGCGGAAAGTCTGCCACAACAGGGGAATCTGCTGCCGCGGTAGGAAAAACAGGCGTAAACGCTGCCGCGACAGGAGAGGTGTAACACCCCAAATATATTAATGAGGATCATTCCCTAATTAATCAAGATTAGGGTTAATAAAATATTTTATTAATCAAATTTAAATCTTAATGCTTGTGTATATGAATGCTTGCAGTGCCATGTTTGATTGTTGTAAATGATGAGAAATGGTTTAAAGATCAAAACCATATCATCTAGGTCACTAACAAACCAGATCAAAATAAAAGAAAATTTAAAATATAAAGCCTAAGACCTAATGGTCATTTCTGCCCAAGTTAACCACTAGCGCACTTTGAGCATCTCTAGCAACTAATCTCAAACAGAAACTTTCCCATTTATTTTCTCACCTTGTTAGACCTAGTGACACTAAACCTAGTGGAGCTTTCCAACCTTGTAGAAACATTTTCAAATCCATTTGAGAGGCAATTCAAATTTGAATCTATCTCATGTATCAAGATAGCCATTTTTGGAAAACCCCTCAAACCTTCACCACTTAGCAAACCATTGCACCCAGAGACTACCAAGATTAGTACCAGAACACCCACCAAAAATCACTAGAAAAGGTGATGATTCAGTTCATGCGGCCATTTGATCGAACACTTGGTGATCACACTACAACTCTACCAACTATCTACTGTTTTGATCAATCCTTTGCTCACCATTGTGACCTCACCAAGCTCATACGATGTGCACTTAACTCACCCAGTACAAGCCTGCGCATTTGAGATGATCTCACTCGCCGTTTGACCCGTGCAAAGTGGTACCCGAGCTCACCCATGTCACCCCGACATGGACACAATGCCACAGACCACGCATCCCTCTCCCACGATGTCTAGGAGGTAGCCCTAACCTCACCGCCTATGCCTGTGCACGCCCCGACCAAAGACAGCTTGAGGAGACACCAGTAAAGCCATGCCCATTTAACACTGAATAATGTCGTTCGCCGCGCCAGAGCGCCGAGCAATCCTGCGTGCACACGCCGCGTCTGACCCTCACCTTGTGCCACTACGTCTGCCATGACTCCAGCAAGCTCCCAGACATGATCGTTTGACCGCGCGATCGCCATGACCACCGTACACCATGATGAATGCCACCGCTATAGTCACAGAGCACGGAGGTTCCCCAACGATTTATACCGCGCCTCACCATGTCACTGTGCGTATGATGTTCGCCCTGAAGCACCGCATCGACCTATGTCCGTGGCCATGCATGTAGCTCACTGTAACTGCGTCGCCGGCGAGCCCGAGCCATGCCGCCGTGCCCCTTCGCTGCAGTATAAATAGAGACCGCCCCGACCCTAAAATGCACACCATTCTACTCCTCTCTCACCCAGGAACCTCACTGACCCAACCTGATGTCTATGCACTTCTATTCTTGTAGACAGTTGTTGGGCCTCCAAGTGCAGAGGTTTGTAGAACAGCAGCAAGTTTCCCTTAAGTGGATCACCCAAGGTTTATCGAACTCAGGGAGGAAGTGGTCAAAGGTATTCCCTCTCAAGCAATCCTGCAATCAAGATACAAGAAGTCTCTTGTGTCCCCAACACACCCAATACACTTGTCAGGTGCACCCAATACCGATGATAGTGAAATACAAGTGGTAACGGTGCCAGAAAATATCTTGATGGTGAGTTAAAGACTAAAGGCAAAAAGAAGGAAGCAAGCAAACATGCGACAGATCTGGTAGCAAACGGTGTTTCAATGTTTAGAAACAAGGCCTAGGGATCATACTTTCACTAGTGAACACTCTCTCATATAAATATCCTCTCTTCATGATACTACTCTTAACTACTCTCCGGTTGGACACTCTAATCATCGGTAGGGCTATAACAACACTCCTCAAAGTCCGCCTTCCCCAATCTAGATAACCCCACACTGTCACCTTGAGCGCTTGATGGTTCCATCAAACAACACAATTTCATAGAGACATCCAACTCCAAATATAACTCATAACAAATATTCAATCTAGCCAAAGTGCCACACACGGTATGCATGCTGTCACTTTCATACACGTGGGGAAAAGCATAGATCTATTAAAGCACAAAGAGTATCTATGTAGACTCTAGCCTAAGTGCCACCATGGCATGCACGCTGTCACTTTCACACACATGGGGAGAGCAAAGATCTAATGAAGCACTTGAGTATCAAGGTAGATCTACTTGATTACAAAGCTCATGACCACAAGATCATGCATAGAGAGAGAGATGAACACTTCGCTACCGGTAGAGCCCTTAGCCTCGAGGAAGAACTACTCCCTCCTCATCATGGGAATCAGCAACGGTGATGAAGATGGCGATGGAGATCGATGGAGATGGCTCCAGGGGCACTTCCCCGTCCCGGCAGGGTGCCGGAACAGAGACTTTCTATCCCCCGAATCGCTCTTTCGGTGGCGGCGGCACTATGGAGGTTTTTCTGAAAGTATGATTGATTCCTTAGGGTTTTCTCCCCGGGGGCTTCTTATAGGCGCAGGAGGCAAGGTCGGTGGAGGTCCAGGGGGCCCACACCCCTGTGGGCGCGGCCTAGGGTGGGATCGCGCCCACCTAGGGTGTGGCCACCCTGGTTTCCTCCTCCGTTTTGTCTTCGATTTTCTGTATTGCTTAGGGAAAAATATGAACTTTGGCTTTTGTCCCGTCCAATTCCGAGAATATTCATTTTTTAGCTTTCTGAAACCAAAAACAGCAGAAAACAGGCAACTGGCACTGCGGCATCTTGTCAATAGGTTAGTTCCAGAAAGTGTATAAAATACCTCAAAGTCTAGACAAAACATAACCAAGTTGATACTAAACAAGCCTGGAACATCAAAAATTATAGATACGTTTCTGACTTATCAAGCATCCCCAAGCTTAACTCCTGCTCGTCCTCGAGTAGGTAAGTGATAAAAAGAATAATTTTTGAGGTGACATGCACCATCAAAATCAAGATCAAACCATTTGCAAGCATTGAAAGCTGGGATCAAAGAACTCTAAACATGTGCATGAAAGATGGAGTTCTAACAGTAAGACAAGTAACTATCAATGCAACATGAAAGGCTACAAACAAAGATCATGAATAACATGCATTGAAAAACCTTTGTTTGTTTCACATACAAAAAATATGGCATAATGGCAATCAGCTTGTCCCTCATAGAGTAGCAAATATATGCATAGGACACCTTCAAAGTTCACAAGGGTGACTAGAAACAAATAGCACAAGAACAAGTAATATCACAATATGCATTAATCAATAAGTTTTGGGACACTGCACACATAATGACAACTATGCTCTCTTAATGGTGCCTAAAGGTAGAAGGTGGAGACTCAAATAATGGTGGAACAAAGGCCCTTCATAAAGGTAAGCAGGGATTTCAATTTTCAAAAAGAGCTTCCAAAAATTATGGTACTTGTTATCTTTCAGCCCTTATTGCCCCTATCATAAGCATCTTGAAGTGGTTAAGGTTAAGTGAACAAACTATGGAGTATATGCTTGACAAAGTATAAGTTGGCAATCTCAAGTCCCTTGAATACGAGGGTCACACCTCATGCTACTCAACTTCAGTCACTTGTAAGTTCTTGTCATTGTAAGTACATGCGTATCATAGAGAACCACCAACGGGGTACCCCTTGCACATGGTACAAGAGCTATCCCATAACCAAAATGACAAGGCAAGCAGACAATGAGCATCTCAGCGATCTTTTTATTTACTATGTGCATAGCTTTTTATTGAGGATGCTTCATAGATAGCACACTATGGTGATGCTGCAAGTTTCCACCATGATTAGGCATGGCTTAGGCTAGCGGCCCAGGCGTTTCTCTAACACAAAATACAAACTCCATGGACTTACAAGTTCCCTCTTTATTTCACACCGGTGACATCCATAGACAAAAGAGCATGATATCAATTGAGTACAAAGTACAAGTGCAATGTTGAAAACGTTCCCCGTGACAGCACGGTACTGCTAATTCCAACGTATAAGTGCAAGCATATACAACATAGATGACACAATGGTTCAAGTTTATTATGGGCAAAGAATATAAAGTGTGCCATCAAGTTCGTGAGAGCTTTAATCACTAAGTTTTCACATAACAAAATACTTTTTAATTGGAATATAGCTGAAAACAAGAATATACTTGGAATGGTGTAACACACCATGCATAGGAATTTATAGAGGATACTTTGGAATAACTTGGTTTCTTTGGAGTTGGAAGCATGAGTAGAACTTACTCATACAAGTGGAGGCTAGCAAAAGACTGGGAGCAACCAACTAAGAGAGCAATAATGGCCATAATCATGCAGAGCAACAAAACATTACTAATCAAAGCATAAAGTGGTACCACAAGTCAAGGACTAAATGATCATAGAGGCTATGGTGACTTGTTATAGTCATAACATGGTGTAAGCATGTTCCAAGTCAACCGAAACAAAGCATCAAAGGAGAATACCACAATACTATGCTTTTGTATGCTAAAACAACGCATGATTCCTTCAAGGAACATTAAGCAATCTCAATTGTTTGGAACAAGTCATGATACAACAATAATCACTAAGCATAAGGTCAAATCAACATCTAGCATGACATGATAAAGCCTAAGCCATAGTCAAAGCAAGCTCCCTTTTGTACCACTATAAGCATGAAACTTTCTAGTCTTTTCCAACACCAACTTTGAAAAAACTCACAAAGATAATAATCAACAAAGACCAGTGATCTTGTCTCACAAATCCACAAACAAGAACTAAAAAGTTCTAAGCAAAAAGCAGAAGAAAACTAAGGCTAAACACAGTGCTAGGAAAAGTGAACACTCACAGAACAATAAGAGTGAAAACTAGAGTGTTCTAGGCAATGAAAACAGAGTGTGTCCCTCTCAAAAAGAAGTGTGCTATAATCCAAGCAACTTACTCAAGCAAACTAAGCAAAATAAAACTAAAAACAAAAACAATACACTCCAAGAACAACATAATAATGCATGAATCAATAAAAATGAAGTGTCTAGAAAGACCTGAGATTTTTATTGATCAAGAAGGGGATGCCTTGGGCATCCCCAAGCTTTGACGCTTGTACCTCTTGAATATTTCTTGGGGTGACACGGGGTGGCATCCCCAAGCTTGAGATTTTGTCCATTCTTCATCTCATTACATCATTCTTTCTCTACACCTAAAATTTTCCTTCATACAAAACTTCACACAATCTTCATTAGCAACATTAGTGTATTAAAAAGAAAATAGACCCTTACGTAAAGCTTTGGAACAACAAGAATTTTCAGTAAAAATACATGCTACTGTATCAACTCCTTCAAAACTCTCAATTCCCCAAAATATAACTCAAAAATGAATCAATAAGAAGCAAATGCAAATAATGGCAGAAATCTGTCAAAACAGACCAGAAGGTAGAAACCGATTTTTTCTAACACCTTCTGTTGCTCAAATCAAAAAGTGTTTAACTAACGAAAGTTATCTAACATACTAGGGGATTTATTCGTAAATTTTCAGCTCAATCTGACTTACAGAGATTCCTCACGAATTTTTATGGTGAAGGACAGAAATCTATTTCGAGACAGCAACTCCCTAAATCTTACTTCCCTCTCATTAGAGGTCATTCTTGGCACAAAAAGCATACAAAAAGGATAAGGAGAGGTAATAACTTACAAGACTCAAGAAAACTCTTGGGTTATCTCCCAACAAGTACTTTTCTTTAACGCCTTTAAGTTAGTCAAGATAGTTTCAAAGATGCTTACATATGAAATATTAATTGATTTAAAAGAGAGCATCAAGAAGCAAATTCAAAACACATTTAAGTCTAACCCACTTCCTATGCATAGGAATCTTGTAAATAAACAAGTTATGAAAGCACAAAGCAGCAAGCATAGGAAAGCAAAACAAGCGCAACTTCAAGACTTTCAACATAAAGAGGGGAAACTTAATATTTTTGAGATGCATAAGACCATGTTTCCCTCTGTCATAATAACTTTCAGTAGCATCATGAATAAACTTAACAATATAACTATCACATAAAACATTCTTATCATGAGCCACATGCATAAAATAATTATTACTCTCCACATAAGCATAGCCATTCTTATTAATTGTAGTGGGAGCAAATTCAACAAAATAGCTATCACTATTATTCTCATCACCATAATCATCAAATATAGGAGGCAGATTTTAATCACAATTAACTTTCTCCTCAATAGTAGGTGGACTGAAAATATCATATTCATCATTGTAGTCATCATATATTGGAGGTTTGGTATCATCATAAGTAATAGAATAGCTATCTTCCAAAGCTAGGGGACTAAAAAGATCATTTTCGTCACAACTAGCTTCCCCAAACTTAGAATTTTCCATAGCATTAGCAACAATGGTGTCCAAAGAATTCATACTAATAACATTGCTATTAGCATGAAAAAAAGTTCCATAGGTTTTTTAATTTTCTCTTCAAACACTTCATGTCCTAACTCAAGAAAGATACTATAAAGCTCTCTAATTTTTTTGTTGTTTTCCATTAAGCCTAACTAGTGAAAACAAGAAACAAAAAGACAAAATTGTAGAATGTAAACGAAATACCTTCGAGCATTCACAACGGAGGATGTGAGCACCTTTACCTTACCTCCCCGGCAATGGCGCCAGAAAATAGCTTGATGTCTACGCACTTCTATTTTTGTAGACAGTTGTTGGGCCTCCAAGTGCAGAGGTTTATAGAAAAGCATCAAGTTTCCCTTAAGTGGATCACCCAAGGTTTATCGAACTCAGGGAGTAAGTGGTCAAAGGTATTCCCTCTGAAGCAATCCTGCAATCAAGATACAAGAAGTCTCTTGTGTCCCCAACACACCCAATACACTTGTCAGGTGTATAGGTGCACTAGTTCGGTGAAGAGATAGTGAAATACAAGTGGTAACGGTGCCAGAAAATATCTTGACGGTGAGGTAAAAACTAAAGGCAAAAATAAGTAAGCAAGAAAACATGCAACAGATCTGGTAGCAAACGGTGTTTCAATGTTTAGAAACAAGGCCTAGGGATCATACTTTCACTAGTGAACACTCTCTCATATAAATATCCTCTCTTCATGATACTACTCTTAAGTACTCTCCGGTTGGACACTCTAATCATCGGTAGGGCTATAACAGCACTCCTCAAAGTCCGCCTTCCCCAATCTAGATAACCCCACACTGTCACCTTGAGCGCTAGATGGTTCAAACAAACACCACAATTTCATAGAGATATCCAACTCCAAATATAACTCATAACAAATATTCAATCTAGCCAAAGTGCCACACACACGGTATGCACGCTATCACTTTCACAGACGTGGGGAAAAACATAGATCTATTAAAGCACAAAGAGTATTTATATAGACTCTAGCCTAAGTGCCACCATGGCATTCACGCTGTCACTTTCACACACATGGGGAGAGCAGAGATCTAATGAAGCACTTGAGTAGCAAGGTAGATCTACTTGATTACAAAGCTCATGACCACAAGATCATGCATAGAGAGAGATCAACACATAGCTACCGGTGTCGTGGTATTGCCGACGAGTACGCCATGGAGGTGTCCTCACAGTGCGTGTTTAGAGACGTGGGGGAAGGTGGACGTTTGACGGATACGAGGTAACACAGCTTACCCAGGTTCAGATCCCACAATGGTGGCGGAATCCTACTCCTTCTATAAATCACTATAATGGCAATACGCCGAGTTACAGAGATAGGTTCGCTTTGCAAGATTGTCTGAAGTTGTGCCCTAAAGGCTCCCATAGGCCCGACTTATATAGTCGCCAGGTCCTAGGGTTACAGAGAAAAGTCCTACACCATCTATTACTAGTCTTGTGTGTCTTGTACTCCAAGGCTCCGGGTACGCTGGTGACTCCACCGTAGCCTTCCTTTATCCAGCATGGGCCTCCCTTCTGGATCCATCTAACTGGGCCGCCCAGCAGGCCATGGGCCATGCTACCAACTGTGGGCCACCCGGGTTATCCGGATAGGAGACATGCTATGAGGATACCCATATAGCATATCCCCAACAGTAGCCCCGGAGAACTTCAAGATCTTGCGCCGTCTTGCCTCTTCACGTGGAATGCTCCGTCTAGATGGATGTCAGCAAATCGTCAAGCAACATGTTGTAGTCCTCCCAAAGAACCCTGCAAGGTTTTCTCCGTCTTCAACTTTGTAAGTCAGAGAAATACTGAATCTTCCATCGTACTCTTCCATAGCCGGACTGGATCCATCCATGCCGGAATCTTCTGATGTGATGGTTCATCTGCCTATGTCAGCTAGGGCGAAATAGACATAGGTCAGCAACGCCTCGTAATTCACACATGCAGAGAACTCAATCATGTCCACTTTTCCCGCGCGAGCGATACGAACCGTTGGCGGCGACGGTTGGTACGTGGCGAAATTTCCGCGCACGCCTCCGCACACGTTGTCTACGCGGCAACCGTTCGATCAAGCTGCACGAATCTTGACGCTGAGTATCATAAATAGTAACCGTGGTGGAAAATTTACTTTTTCACCTCATTCTCCCCTGCATCTTCTTCTTCCTCAGGCAAGCATCTCCTCGAGATCTCCGTGCCTTGCACGAAAAACCCTAACTCCCAATCTCGCTAGTCACTTCCAAACACTAGCAATGGCCAGCAGCAGTTCATCTCCCTCGATGGCGGCGTTAGGCGAAGCCGGCGAGCTCCGTCGTCGTGCCCCCAGAGGGCCTGGTCATCCCCATGTCTGCGGTGGTCGAGACCACCGGCGGCGACCACAATCCAGCGGTGCTGGAGCTGCTGGAGGAGGAAAACGACTCCCACAAAGGCGACTGGCGTGGTTCGGACATCACGAACCGTGACATCAAAGAGTTGATCGTCGAGGGCTACCTCCTCGCGATGGAGGGGCTCGCCTGGCGGGCAGCGCCGGCCGGCGAGGTCACTCCTTCTCCCCAAGCCAGAGAAAAGGTGTACCTCAAAGCACAGATGGTACGCGACGTCTCCCTGCCCATCTCTAACTTCTTCCTTGCCGTCTTGAACCATTACCGGGTCCAGCCCCAAAACCTCTCTCCCAATAGTATCCTAGCGCTTAGCAATTACGCGGTGCTTTGTGAGGGTTACTTAGGAATTAAGCCTAGGCTAGACCTCTTTATATATTTCTTCACCGTCAAGCGCGAAGCCTGAGCCAGCAAGGACGCACTTAGAAATTGTGGCACTATTAGCTTCAAGATCCGACCTGGCCGGTGCTTCCCCGACATCGTCGGCCACGAGTCCTGCAAGAACTGGCAGCATACTTACTTCTACTGCCCAGAAATCCCTCTGGTCGGCCGAGAAGTAACGTACCCGGACTTCGTCGATGGAGCAGCCGCTGAAACTTCGACATGGAGATCCCAGGCCTCCTTTCCCTCCGACCTCGATGCTTCCCGCGCTATAAGGTGGATAGAGTGGTTCGTAGAGACGGGTTTGACCGGCTTGGACCTAGCCATGTGCTGGTTCATCAAGCGAATCCATCCTCTGCAGCACCGCTCAAAGCTGATGCACGAGTATACCAACGATAGAAGGGATAGCCTCCGCATCTCCGTGGACAATTTCTCGAGCGAATCCGTCATGCTCCGCCTCAAGGACATCGTCAAGGTGAAGGACAAGAAGCGTGGCTTCACCATCACCTACGACATGTTCGTAGAGAGCAAGTGCCCAAAGGTAACTGTTTATTTTCCGTGTATGACATATACTCCAGTTCTTCCGTCTAGCCATTACCATCTCATCAACATGGAGGTTCTTCACCTTAACAGCTTAGCGACATAGACGAGGACAACATGGCTCCTCAAATCTATGATCCAAAGATGAAGGAAGTCACCGTCGTGTCCGACGACAATGCTCCGTTGGCGCAAAAGCGGAAGAGCTTCACCTCTGACGTTGTCGACGGAGGCAAGAAGAAGAGGACGGAGGGTGGAGCCTCCAAAAAGACTACCACCACCCTGGAGGCGGAGAAAAGAAAGACTACTGGGATCCCCTTTTCCAAAGCACCCCCTCTTGTGTAAGCTTCTTTCTCTCCGACATTGCCCATTTATCTGTCTTATTCCTATACTTATGCTTTTTGCACGTTTCAGAAAGAAAACCACGACCAGCTTGAAGAAGACCTCCAAAACATCGGGGGCTTCTAGAACCATCAAGGACATGCTGAATCGCGACGCATATCCCGCCATCACCCTCTCACTCCCACCGTCAAGCCCTCGTCTTCTCCGACAAGCTCTCAAACCAAGGAAGCGGTTGGCCCTTCCGCCATGGAAGTGGACTCAGGTGCCTCTACCGAGCTTGATGTTGTCGGCGAGCAGGCGACACAAGAGAGTGCCGCACACCAAATGGCTGAAGCTCCGGCTAAGGATGCCATCGGTTGCGGTTAGGCGGTGGTGGAAGCTGGTACTTCTGCCGAAGGCGACGCCCCGCGCCCAATAAAACCATAGAGTATCCGAAGATAGTCTATCTGGTACTTACACTGGGTAGCACTGCTCTGGTTCCTGGTGCGACACCGACATCTCCGACGTGCGGTCTAGAGGAGCTTCTCCGGCAAGCACAGATCTTGCAAGGAAACAGTGTATCCTTCGGCAAGCTGCTGGCTGAGAGTGCTACCAACCTCAAGATCATTGCACTTGTAAGTTTTATTTGCCTTTTTGCATTTCATATTTATATCCCACTGTAGACCCCAAGGATGTAGACGAAAAACCATAGGTCTTTGCGTCTAGATGCTCTAAGAGTGACTAAGCTAGAAAACTTCTCACTGTAGCCCCCCAAGCATATAGGTGGAATGAACTCTTCCAACTAGATGCTTTAAGAGTAGCATACTAAGTGTTTATAAATTTTGATACTGTAGCCCCCAAGCTTCTAGTTGTAACTTAATTAGTTTCAACTAGATGCTTAAGGAGAAGCTAAGCATACATCCGAGTTAACAACTTTATACTGTAGCCCCCAAGCTTCTAATCAAAAACTGAATTTGTTCTGACTAGATGCTTAAAGAAAGACTAAGCATATTGGTAAGTTAAAAACTCTCGCTGTAGCCCCCGAGCGTCTAGGTGGAAATTTTTCTGGCTAGATGCTCCGAGAAGACGAAACAACGTTTAACTTTTCTTTTTTCCACAGAACGAGAATGCTCGGAGGGGCATGGCCAATGACAAGTACCAGAAAATGCGCGCGGACTTGGAAGCCGAAAAGGGTAAAACTTCCCTCTTGAAGGAACAAATCATCAAGAGCAAGCGTCTGTTTTTCCTTTCTTTTTCTTATTCCGACTTAAACTTGTGTATTCTCCGAGTACTCACTATGTACTTTGTTTTCTCTAACTTGCAGAAACCATTGCCAAGGATAAGGACATTGTCAAGAAATCCAAGCACATTCAAGAGCTGGATAGCGAGAATAAGATCCTTAAGCAGGATAGGAAGGACATGCTGAAGATGCATGAAGAATCAATGAAATCCCTGCAGGACTCCGCCACCGAGGAGATCAACCGCTTGAAGAGAGAGATCTCGATCTTAAGAGATCAGAAGAAAGCTGCCGACGAGCAGAATCAACGCCATCATGAGGCGTACAAGCTCCTCCAACAAGAACGGGACTCCTTGGCGGATACCCTCTGGCAAGATGAGGCTAGCATCTTTAGTAAGTGATTCTGCATCTTGGATTTCTGTAGTCTAGATACTCTGAATTTTTGAACTCATGTGCTCCTTTGTCGGAAACTCGCAACTCCTATGGGTTTAACCTGGTCGCCTCCTTCGGCAAAGGAATGCATGGTTCTTGCCGGCAACTTCATCAACATCGCCATCGCGCAAGCCAAAGAGATTGTCAAGCCCCTCCATTTCAATATCAAGGCATCAGACTCTGTGGCGAAGTTCTCGGAGATCCTGCGCCGAGCCCCCGAGCATATCACAAGCTGGAAAGCTTCATGTGCATGGGCCAGTGCAAGGATGGCGTTGTCCATGGTAAAGGCACACTACGAGGATGCCGACATCGACACGCTAACCTCTAGCATTCCCGACGTCGATGACGATGGCAAAGAGATTAATCATGAATCCATCTTGTCATCACTTGTGGGTTACGACACCAGAGTTGCCGAGTTAATCGACGTCAACGTCTTCATGCCGATGAATACCATCGATGGCGGCAACCAAAGCTCCTCTGAGTCCCTTCACACCACCGACTTCGAGGGTGACTCTCCTGCTGCCGATGAAGCTGCTTCCAAGTCGCCTGCGCCAAAGGAATGAAAAACAATTTGTAATATTTGTTTCCTCTGTGATGCGTATGCGGAAAAAACTATGTATTAACTTAAGGCGGAAAACAATGATGTATGTCCTGCTACTTAAGAACTAGTTCCAGCATGTATATATTTTTTAAGCAAGTGCTGGCTTCTCCATTACTTTGGTTCTTATGCTTGACTTTTCGTGAGTCAGAAGACTCGTTGTCGGAACCAGGCTCTTAGGTGATGATGCCCAATGACACCGTCAATAACCTAAGCACAAAATCGCCGACAATAAGTGCCAAAAGTCGCTACTCCAGAATCCACATAAAAACGACAAATAACGTGTAGACCAAAAAACTTAAGCTAAAGCCCGTAGGTGGAATTTTCACAAGTGCAATCGCAAAGCTTGTGCATAAAGGTTTTATATGATCCAAAAATGAACACTAAAGGAGGTAAAAGACTCAGAAATATGAGTGAACCAGAGAGCTTTATTTCATTGATCATATAAGAGGTACACAATTAGATAAAAATGCTAAGTGTAGAAAGGACGTAGTTGTGCTATGTTCCATGGCCGATCAAGCTCCGGGTAGTCATCATCCGGGTCACGTCGCTTACGCTTATGATCCTCGTTGGGTCTATCCTTCAGTTCATGATTGTCAACGAGGTAGTAAGACCCATTGTGTAGCGCCTTGCTTATGATGAACGGTCCTTCCCATGGCGGGGATAATTTGTGTGACTTCTTCTGCTTAAGTCGGAGCACCAAATCCCCCTCTTTAAACGAGCGATTCCGAATGCGGCGACTATGGTAGCTGCGTAGATTCTGCTGGTAGATGGCGGATCTTTGGCATGCCAAAACGCACTCCTCCTCGAGAAGGTCCACATCTAGGCGTTTGGATTCTTCAGCGTCATCTTCTTCATAGGTGGAAACCCTTGGTGCATCGTGAAGTATGTCGGAAGGTAGGATAGCTTCTGCTCCATATACCATGAAGTAAGGGGTGTAGCCGGTGGATCTGTTGGGTGTAGTTCGTAAACTCCACAACACAGATGGCAATTCTTCTGCCTAGGCTCCAGCTGCTCTATGTAGCGGTGCTTCAAGACGTGGCTTGATTCCCTGTAGAATTAATCCATTGGCTCGCTCAACCTGACCATTGGATTGTGGATGTGCCACAGATGCAAGGTCAAGTCGGATGCCCTTCTCCCAACAATATGCCTCCACTTCTTCGAGTGACAAGTTTCTACCATTGTGGGTGATAATGCTATGTGGGAGACCAAATCTCACCACTAGATCCCGGACAAACCTGAGGGAAGTTGCCCCATCAAGCTTTCTAATGGGTTTAGTTTCTATCCATTTAGTGAATTTATCAACTGCTACTAGGAGATGCGTAAACCCACATGGTGCCGTCTGTAACGGTCCCACCATGTCTAGCCACCAGACTACAAACGGCCAAGTTATTGGTATTGTTCGCAATTCTTCAGCAGGAACATGTGGTTGTCGGGCATAATACTGGCATCCCATGCATGTCTCAACCAGCTTGTCAGCATCCGCCTTCGCGGTTAGCCAGTAGAATCCTTGCCAGAAGGATTTCGCGACCAATGATCAAGGAGCGGCGTGATGCCCGCAATCTTCGAGATGGATTTTGCGTAGGATTTACATACCTTCTAGCTGGGAAACACACTTTAGGTATACACCAATAGTGCTCCTTTTGTAGAGATCTCCATTGATTATGGTATAGCCCTTCGCTCGACGTACTATTTGCCGTCTTTCGACTTCGTCGTCGGGCAAAGTTCCGTGTTCGAGATATTCCATGAACGGTCTTGTCCAAGCCAGAGGGACCTTTTCCATCATGTGGACAAAAGAGTCAACTCTATCCGGGTTGTCGATGTTGGCTCCCTTAACGGATGGTGTCCGTAGATGCTCTAGGAAAACTCCTGGCAGAATTCATTTGCGCCCTGATCCAAGCTTAGATAGCAGATCAGCTGCCTCGTTTTGCTCCCTAGGCACATACTTGACTTCGTAGCCCAAGAAGCTCTTGGCTATCTCGTCCACTTCGTCTCCATATGCCTCCATCATAGGGTTCCGCGCATTCCAGGTGCCAGCCACCTGTTGGGCAACCAAGTCGGAATCTCCACAGACAACTATGCGCTTGATGCCAATATCCTTGGCTACGCATAATCTGTGAATGAGTGCTTCATACTCCTCCATGTTGTTCGTAGCCTCGAAGTGGATCTTCAGAACATAGTGTAGCTTGTCCCCTGTTGGTGACTGTAGCAATACACCAGCCCCCGAGCCATTGAGCAGCTTCGATCCTTCAAAGTGCATCACCCAATACTCTGGTTCCGGCAACGGAGTAGCATCCGGCATCTTCGTCCAATCTGCGATAAAATCCGCCAAGGCTTGTGACTTGATAGCGTCGCGTCACTTGTAGGTGATCTCGAAGGCGGCAAGCTCAATGCCCCACTTCGCGACCCTTCCTGTAGCGTCGCTGTTGTTGATAATGTCGGACAGTGGAGTCTTGCTCAGCACTGTGATTGGGTGCTCCTGAAAGTAATGCATCAGCTTCCAAGAAGCAAGGAATACTCCATAAGCTATCTTCTGGTAGTGCGGGTAACGCTGCTTGGAATCCGTCAAGACCTCGCTCACATAGTAAACTGGTTGTTGAACTCCGTGCTCATAGCCTGGTTCCTTCCGCTCTACCACGACGACAATGCTGATTACCCGGTTGGTTGCCGCCATGTAAATTAACATGGGCTCTCCAGGCTCGGGCGCTGCAAGGATGGGCGCTGAGGAAAGAATCTCCTTGATATGCTTCAATGCTGCATCTACTTCGTCCGTCCACGTAAATTTGTCCGCCTTTTTCAGCAACTTGTACAACGGCAGAGCCTTCTCTCCAAGTTGGCTGACGAACCGACTAACTGCTGCAACACAACCTGTTAGTCGTTGAATGTTGTTTAGGCATGTCAGACGGTTTATGTTTAAGATGGCCTTGATTTTCTCCGGGTTGACCTCGATTCCACGCTGGGAAACGATGAAGCCCAACAATTTTACGGTTGGAACCCCGAAGACGCACTTCTTAGGGTTGAGCATCATGTTGTATTTCTGGAGATTATCAAAGGATTCTTTTAAGTCGGAGATTAAGTCATTTGACTTTTTAGACATCACCGCGATATCATCCACATAGGCGTGAACGTTCCGACCAATTTGGTCGTGAAGGCAACGTTGCATTGTCCGCTGGTATGTAGCACCTACATTTTTCAGCCCAAAGGGCATCGTAACATAGCAAAACGTGCCGTATGGGGTAGTGAACGAAGTGGCCAATTGGTCTGACTTCCTCATCTTGATCTGGTGGTATCCTGAGTATGCATCGAGAAAACACAAAAGCTCCGAGCCAGCCGTTGAGTCAATGACTTGGTCAATGCGAGGCAAAGCAAACAGATCTTTGGGGCAAGCCTTGTTCAAGCCGGTGTAATGAACGCACATTCTTAATTCTTTGGTTCCGTTTTTGGGGACAAGTACAGGATTGGCCACCCATTGGGTGTGAAGGACTTCTTGGATAAAACTAGCCTTAAGTAACCTAGCTATCTCTTTGCCTATGGCGCGTCTCTTCTCATATCCAAAGAGTCGTAGAGGTTGCTTCACTGGTTTGCATTTTGGGTCAATGTTTAAGCTGTGCTCGGCAAGTTCCCTAGGTACACCTTTCATGTCGGCAGGTTGCTAGGCAAAGATGTCCCTATTCTCACGGAGGAACTCGGTGAGCGCGCTTTCCTATTTGGGATCCAGGTTCGTCCCAATGGCGGTGGTCTTGGAGGCATCGCCTACCACAAGTTCCACCGGCTTGGTCTCGATGGCGGCCTTGAATGCTGGAGCGGAGTCGGAGATCTGTTTCTTCGACACGGGCATCTCTGAGTCATCGACCTTGCTCTGGATCTCTTTGAATTCTTCGCTGTAGAGGACAGCTTCCGCGAAGGCTGCTTCATTAATCTCGCAGTCCCTTGCCTTGGTAAAGCTTCCAGATACGGTGATGACACCGTTTGGTCCGGGTATCTTGAGTTTGTTGTAGACGAAGCATGGCTTGACCATGAAGGTGTGGAATATGTCGCGGCCAAATATGACGTGGTACATGCTCTTGACATCGCCAAAGGCAACCTGAAGTGTGATGCACCCAAGGGACCGAGCCTCCCGACCAGGAACTACGCCGTGGAAGATGGTGTTGGTCCGCCTTAGGTTTGCCTCCGTCAAGTTCATCTTCTACAGTGTATCCAGGTACATGATGTTGATGCTGCTTCTACTATCCACCATACACTTTGTGAACTCCACGCCGTCAATCAAAGGTTTGATGACCATTGTCGTGGGAATGGTCACGGCAGATGCTGCAATCGGCAGCGAGTAGTAGAACGAGGGGCAAGGGCGGCCAGCCATCTGCGGTTCGAGATGAGGGAAAAGACACAGGGTTTTACCCAGGTTCGGCCCCCCGGAGGGTAAAGACCTACTCCTGCTAGATTGTATTATGGAGGTGGTACAATGGGCGAGCTCGGCGGCTAGGCGGCGAGTCGCTTGGGTGTATGATGGAATGTATCTCTACACGCTCTGCAGGGAGGTTTATATAGGCTCACCTCTCCTAGGGTTTACATATCTCAACCGAATCAGTTAAGGCTTTGGTACTCGTTTAACCTATTCTGACTGGGCCTATCTACTCGCCTGGGCCTTCAGCTTCTAGTCGCTTGGATCCTCGCCGGGCTTCGATCCAGTCGCCGTCTTGCAGGCCCACTCGCCAGTTCTTGGGCCAGTCGGAAACGTCCTGCTGGGTATACCCTGGTAGGCACATCCCCATCAGTAGTCCCCGAGGCCGTCGTCGATTAGGCGTAGGTGGCTGCTGGCAGTCGGAGTATACGGCTTCAGAGTAGACATCCAGTCGAATCGTCGGCGGGCTCCTGTATAAAGGAGAAAACTAGTCATCCAGGCCGCAGCTTTGGCGAGTCGAGTCGGCGAAACACTGTCATAGTGATCGGGTCGGCGAGCCGAGTGGCTGAAGTTGGACTGTTAAACGTGGTCAAACTAGCCGTTGCGGTAATCCAACGGTAACTTTTGGCGTAATCACCGCGTAGTAACGGCTCCCTGATTTGGCGGGTAATAACCGCTATATAAGGGGAATGGCAGGCGATCAGAGAACCACCTTCTCGCCATTCCCTCCGATTGCACTCACTTTCGCCTCCCTTCGCATCGCGATCCAGCCGACCGGAAATCCTCCGACCGCCCACAAATCCTTCCGCCATGGCCCTCTCCACCGAACCTTGGGGTAGATCTAAGTGTACGAGGGCGCAACTGGCTTCCTTTGAGGAGGCCGGGATCCTTCGCGCCGGCTGCTGGCGCATCCCCTTGGCCGGAGAGGTGACCCCGAGCCCGCGCGAGAGGGAATTCATCTGCTTCACCAGCCATCTAGAACGGGGGCTAGGATTCCCCACGTCCCTGTTCTTCCGGCGCTTCTGCGCCTACTACGGGATCCAACCATCAGACCTGGGTCCTCACAGCATCGAGCAACTCGCCATCTTCGTGGCGTTCTGCGAATGCTACTTGGGCTGCCGGCCCTACTTCCCTCTATGGCAAGATCTGTTCCACGGACGGATCAGCCGCGAGGAAGCGGGCGGCCCAATGCTTGCCGCGGGCGGCCTAACTTTCCAGCTGAAGTCGAAGGCTTCGTTCTTCGACTTGATGCTGCCCGCCAAGGCGGCGAGCGACTGGAAGAAATCTTGGTTCTATGTTGCCGAGGCGAGCCCGGAGGGCGAGACGGCGATCCCACGGTACTCCGCCAACCGGTCCGAACCACGCCGTCTTCAAGTCGGCAAGCTCCCCAGCGACTAGCGGATGGTCATGGACGAAATGCTCCAAACCATCCGCGGCCTGAAGAAGAAGGGCCTCCAGACGATCAACTTGTACAACTGCTGGCTCGGGCGGCGGCTCGTCCCTCTGGCTCGGCGCGAGCACTACATGTATGAGTACACCGGCCGGGAGGACTCGACGAAGTCCTGCCTCGCCGAGTGGAAGCTCGAGGACTACACCGCAGCACTGAAGAAGATCACCCAGGCGGTGTACCTGGACGCACAGGCTAGGGTCGCCCCCTACACCGCAAAGCGTCCAGCCCCAATGGTAATCACCTCGCTTCATTCGCAGTCGCAGTTTTTGCAGTCGCGGTCATTCTAATTTCATCTTGCGTTCATTGCAGCTATTCCAAGTGGTGGAAGGATGGCTCCCGCCTTCGCACGACGAGAATTCGAGTTCGTCCGTCCAGGACATGGGCGAGTCGCCTCCCGCCGAGGGCGACGTCGGGAGCGACGAGAGTGACGGCGACGACGAGTCCGAGGAGGAAGTCGCCCCGCTGGTCCGCAAGACCCGAGGGCAGCGTCAACGTGAGCTTGAGGCGAGCAAAAGCCTCGAGCGTCATGATGACGATGAAGAACTTCCGGAGACCACCTCGCGCCGCCAGACCACTCCGTCGAAGAAGAAGAAGAAGAAGAAGAAGGAGAAGGAGGCGAAGGCCCCTCCGAAGACGAAGACGAAGCCGATGAGGCCGGCCTCGCCACCGCACTCGGCGAGCAGCTCTGACGCCCCCAGCCCGGCCAAGGACGAGGCGCCACCGAAGGCAGCCGCGCTGGACACGGCCACTGTCGAGGTGCCACTAGCTTCGATGCCTCCACCATTCGCCCCAGTTTCTGGGCTGGGGGATGCTCCGGCTACGGCGGCTTCGCCTCGCAGGGAAGCTCCTGCCGAAGATGTCCCAGAGGCTCCCGTTGCGGCCTCGACGACGAAGAAGCCGTCCGTCTCTTGGGCACGCGACGTCCTGGAAATGGGGCTCAGCCGCCGACTGGGCCCTGAACTGGAGAAGCCAGCCGGCATCCGCACAGGGCTACGCTTCATTCCAGTCGCCAAGTGGGTTTTGCTCACCTACCTTTGTCTTCCATAGCAGCTTGAATTATCTTGCTTACATGATTGATTTACAGGACCGGAGTGAAGAAGATGGGCCACCCGACCGTGGCTAAGGTGCCAACCGGCGTCGGCGAGGAGGATCCTTCCCGTAAGAGGAAGGCGGACGAGGTCGTCGTCCCAACGGATGGCGGCAAGAAGGCCAAGGGCGATGATGTCATCACGATCTCTGACGACAAGGCGGTCGCGCCGTCTGAACCCGCAACAGAGGCGGCCGCATCCACGAAGGACGGCGCTCCCTTGCCTGGAGCGGCCGAGCCGACCTCCTTTGGTGCGGGTGCCTCCATCGCGACATTCCCGCGCTTTATGGCCAAAGCGGCTACAGCGAGTGAAACTTCGCCCTCGAGCCGTGCACCTGGGGTCACCGATGCGGAAGTCGAGTAGCGTCGTGGGCACACGCCAGCTCTCCTCGCGTCCGTGGATGCGATACAACTTCATGGCATGCTTGGCGCAGCCATCCAGGTATGTCCAGTCCCCGAGGATCAGGTCGGTGCATTGCAGCGGTCTAATTCTGTTGGTGTATAGTTGTTATTTTTCGCGTCCAGTCCCCGAGTGCGCACTTGCTGAATTTCAGCGGGTGGGCACTTAGGAGTTTTTTGATTACCAGTCCCCGAGTGCGCACTCGCTGAATTTCAACGGGTGGGCACTTAGGAGTTTTTTGATTGCCAGTCCCCGAGTGCGCACTCGCTGAATTTCAGCGGGTGGGCACTTAGGAATTTTTTGATTGCCAGTCCCCGAGTGCGCACTCGCTGAATTTCAGCGGGTGGGCGTTGAGGATGTTGCTTTGATTAACTGTTTGAATGATGTGCAGGGTCTGCAACGTGAATCATCTGACCGATTGGCAGCGAAGCACCGCGCGGAGAAGGAACTGGCCACCGTCCAAGAGGCGAATAAGGGGCTTCAGGTGGTTGCCGCGAAGGCGGAGGAAGCTCGCCAGGGGCTTGTCCCAGCGGGTGAGTTGGCGGTGGCTCAATCGGCACTGAGCTTGGCTGAGAAGCGGATCGCCGAACTTGAGCGCGAGCTGAGGGAGGCGAAGGAGGAAGCGAACTCGGCGGATGGGCGAGCCAAGGCCGCTATTACCACCGTCGCAGAGGATCGTAAAGTGTCCGACGCCCTTGTTGCTGGGCTTCAGGACGACTATACTTCGCTTCAATGCTTCATCACGGATCTCTCCCGCCCCTTCATTGGTAAGTGTACCTGCCTCTGCCAATAACATGTGTTCTGTTGTGATGCCCGATGTACTCATTGTTGTCTTCTATTCGCAGGTCGCATCCTTGATAGCGTGGAAGAGGCGAGCTCGTTCGACGCGCGGCAGTGTGTGGCCACGCTCGTCGACTCGGCGACGTTGTCGGCGACGTGCATCCGAGCCTACCTCCAGGAAATATCACCCACGGAGGTAATTCCCAGCGACCTCGTCGAGGTGTGGAAGTACTTGGAGAAGGCGCCCTCGGTCGTTGAATTCATGACGCGATCGGCGTTTCGGCGCGGAGCAGCGACGGCGCTTAGCCTTGGATGTGGCGCCCCGCAAAAACCACTACTAGAAAATCGCGGTGTTTTTTGTGCATTGCATCATCATGACCGCATGCTCATGTCATCATGCCACATTGCATTTGAGCATCGTCATCATCCTGCATGGTTTTTGTCTAAACTATTTTCGAAACGCCTAGTTTTGTTTTCTAAATACCCCGTCTTTATTCAAACACAAAACCTGGGTCTCCGGAATATTTTGTTTTGTCTGCCAACGGTTTTCAAAAGCCCCGTTTTGAATAATAAAATATTTTAAATTATTTTTGGGAGGCAGCCAGCCAGGCCCGAAAGCCTAGCCGGCCACCTCCAAATTAAAACCCTACCCTGTCTATCCCCAAACCCCTTTGCTACCAAATACTCTACCCACTCTAGTCCTATCCAGCCCTCCACCTCACCCCGGCCAATCACCACCCGCCACCTCACCACTTCCTTCCCCCCATCCAATCCCAGCCCGCCACCTCTACCACCTGGCTAGCCCCACCTGCCGCCCCGACCCACTTCCCCTGGACCAACCGACCACCCCGGTCCCACCTCCCCATCTCCCGCACGCGAGCCCCGCACCGAAGCCACCTACCCCTGCCTCCGCTCGATCCCAGAGCCTCGCCGCCGCTCTCGCCACCATCCCCTCCTGCTCGCCTCTCCGTCCTCCTCGCAGGCGTCCTTCGCCGCCGCGCGAACCCGTCCTCGCCTGGCCGTCCTCCTCCGCCATGGCGCCGCCAGGAGGGCCATCTCCCTGTCTCCCCGCCGCCATCGGCCTCCTCCACCGCCCTGCAAGCCCGGCCCCGTCGCTTCTCGCCTCCCTCTCCGGCCGCCAGCGCCTCGTGCCCTCTCGCCCCCGGCCATATAGCTCCAGCCGCCGCCACGAGCCCGCCATCGCGCTCCTCCTCTCCGAGTTCGGCCCGCATCGACCAGCGCCTCCTCAACCTTCATGTCTCTCCGCGCCGGTGTCGCCCTCTTCCGCGTCTCCAACCCAAGCTCGCCGGCGTCCCTGCTCCAGCCGTCCTCTGGCCGCAAGCACGCAGCTCCACCCCTGCGAGCTCCTCGCCGTCTGCAGGCGTCGTCCCCGGTCGACCCCGGCCTCCTCCCGTGCCTCGTCGCCGCGCCCCTGCTTCTCGCTGCCCGAGCACGACCCCGGTCACCTCTACGTGTCTCCTCGAGCCGCTCTGTCGCGCCCCCTGTCTCCTCCGCCTGGCTGCCACCCCGCGGACGCGCCCTGGCGCCGCCCTGCTCCGGCCCACTCGCGTCGTCTCGTGGCCAGAGCCCGTGTAGGCTGCCCCTCGCGTGTCTCTGTTCGGCACCACAGCCCTCCAGTTGTTGTCGGCCGTCTCGGTTTTTGTATTTGATCTGGTGAGCGTGTGCTGTGGTTACTCGGCTACTTCGATTTTTGCAACTGTAACATGAAGATCGACACCGACCAAGGAAAATCGGATGCGCCCCGACGCCAACCAAGTTCTTCTTCTCGGATGCGACAAGATCGACTTCCGTTGTCCGAGACCGATCTCGTCGAGCCGTTCTCCCGTCGAACCCTGAGACCCGACCCCGAACCCCTCGGAGCCCAAGTTCGCCGAACCCTAAAGTGATTCCCTATCCGAGACCCTATTTTTATAATATTACATTATCATCTTGTTGCATATTAATTGTTCATCTCGCATGCATATCATGTGGGTTGGGGCATTACGCCGATTCATCTCATAATTAAATATGGAGTCCATCTGCGGGATATCGTTGTCTAATTCCGGACTCCATTTAAATTGGTGTAGCGAACCGATGCCATGTTTCGCCCTGTTAATCCAACACTTGATTTGCGGGGTAGATAAATAACTCGAACCTAATAATTAATTGTCGGGACCTCGATTCCGCTTAATATTGCCTAATTGCACCGCATCTGCATCATATCATAATCATGCCGGATCTTTTGCCATAGTATTAATTATTGCATCCGGTGTTTCTTCTAGTGCTTTGCTTCTTCGCGGATTAGGCCGTTGAGTTGATGCGAGTGTCGACCCGATCTTCGGATGAACCTTCGGCAATGTTTTCAGGCGAGCAATCTCCCCCTTTCTACCTATCTTACTTTTATAGTATTTATTTCCTCCTGTTGATCTATTGCTATCTGTGTTGCGATGCTCTAGTTTTCGTACCCGTGATATCCCTTGAAGCCTTATATTGCCTTGGACACATCCTATTACCTGTTGTTTGGTAGATAGTTGGACTTGCGCGTCGTAGTCGCTTGCTCAAGTGCTGTTACGTGTCGTCCAGTACCACAGTTGTTGGAGTATTGCCGCATGTTTAATGTTGGAGATGATTATAACTTTAATTACTGTTTAATAACTAAAATTGAAAGTAGGTAAATGCAGAGGCACCGGTGGGTAATAGACAATATTTGGTTTTTAACCGCTCACTGGTGTCCCGTAGGACCCCGAGTTCTTGACACCTGTTCCGAGATCGAGCGCGCTAACCACAGGTGGGGTGTATGGGCATCCCCATCGATTAGTACCTGAATTCAAAGTATTGTACCGGGGGCCACAAGTAGTTTGGGGCTTTATTACTATCCTGTACTTATGCCATGCTTTTGTAGGGGTTCGTAGCATGGAAAACAAAAATTTTCTATCGCATACAAACAAACAAGCCAAGATCTATCTACTAGATTGTAGCAACGAGTCGATGGAATAACTTACCCTCGAAGATTCCAAAGTGTTTAACGAGAGCGGATTCTCGTGGGTGATGTAGTCGTACTCTTCCCGATCTCAGGATCGTGTAGACGATCCTTCCGGCGCTGCGTTCCGGCAGCGCTCCCGCAGTCGGTCACACGTTCGGTACTCGACGAAGACCTTCCTCTCCCTTGTTCCAGCAGGCAGCGGAGGTTGTAGCACTCTCCTCGCGATTCCGGCAGCACAACGGCGTGGTACCGGAAGTAGAGGGGAGATCCCGCAGGGCTTCGCCTTAAGCCGGAGCGAGTATGGTGGATTATGAGAGAGGGCTATTAGTGTTCTAGAGATTAGACACACCAATTAGAAGGCTCTAAACCGCAGGCTAAAGCAATTAGAAGCTCTAAACCAAAACGGCTCTAAACCGGAGATTAGAGGTAGAAACTTGTGTGTCTAGAGGAGGAGGCCCTGCCCCTCCTTTTATGGGTGGAGGGGCCGGCGCGCCAGGGGAGGGAGGGGAGTCCCTCCCCAACTCGGCCTAGGTGGGACGCCGGCTTGGAGAGGAGGGACTCCTCCCCCAAGTCGGTTTTTGCCTCCTCTTGCTTGTTTCCCACAGTTTCTTGTTTTAGCCGTTTGACTTTCAAACTGGACATTTGACTTTTCTGTTTTAGGATTCAATTTAATCCTTTATTTGGAACAGCAAGAACACTTAGTACATGATGCAATCATTCCAATATGTAATGACACATTCATGTACCCCTCCCCCCTCCCGGAGTGCCGGACATTCCGGAACCTTCTAGAACATTCACCGGAATCATTTCCGAACTCCGAAACGGGACTTTCCTTATATGAATCTTATTCTCCGGACCATTCCGAATCACCTCGTGATATCCCGGATCCCATCCGAGACTCCGAACAACATTCGGTCTCTTTCTCATAATACCATAACTACTCAAAACAACGTCGAATCCTTAAGTGTGTCTCCCTACGGTTCGTGAATTATGCGGACATGATCGAGACACTTCTCCGAACAATAACCAATAGAGGAATCTGGAAATTCATATGGCTCCCACATATTTCTACGATTACTTTGCGATCGAATGAACCACTTACATACGATACCAATTTCCCTTTGTCTCACGATATGTTACTTATCCGAGGTTATGATCGTCGGTATCTCTGCATACCTAGTTCAACCTCGTTACTGATAAGTACTCTTTTCTCGTTCCCGTGATATGTGATCCCTTGTGAGCCAGTCACATGCTTGCAAGCTAATTGGATGACATTTCACCGAGAGGGCCCAGAGAATATCTATCCGTCATATGGATGGACAAATCCCACTCTTGATCCATGTGTCTCAACCAATACTTTCCGAACACTCAATGCCACCTTTATAGCCACCCAGTTACGGTGTGGTGTTTGATGTCATCAAAGCATCCATCCGGTAAAGGTGATATGCATGATCTCATGGTCGAAGGAATTAGGTTACTATGTATCAGAAAGCATATAGCAATTGAACTATTGAAATGACTTGATCTTTATGCTACGCTTATCTATAGGAGTATGTCCACCATATCATTCTCCTAATGATATGATCTTGTTGTTGATAACATCTCAATGTTCATGATAGGGAAACCACAATCATTTATCAACCAACAAGCTAGTGAAGTATAGAGGCTATACTAGGGACTTCAAATTAAGTTTACAAATCACACAAGTATTAATGTTTCCTTGTTAATACTATTATAGCATGAATGTAAACATTTATCATAAACACAAAGATATAATAATAACTACATTTATTATTGCCTCTAGGGCATATCTCCAACAGTCTCCCACTTGCACTAGAGTCATCTAATCTAGATTACATGGTAATATACCGAACACCCATGGCAGTTTGGTGTTGGTCATGTTTTGCCCTCGGGAGAGGTTTAGTCAACGGATCCGCCACATTCAGATCTGTGTGTACTTTGCAAATCTTTATATCCCCATCCTAGATATGTTCTCGAATAGCGTGAAAACGTAGCTTGATATGCTTCAGCTTCTTGTGTGACCTTGGTTCTTGCGCATTGGCTATGGCGCCCATGTTATCACAGTAGATAGACATTGGGTCCAGCGCACTAGGAACCACACCCAGCTCTGTAATGAACTCTTTCATCCATATCGCTTCTTGAGAAGCCTCCGAAGCAGCCATGTATTCCGATTCAGTTGAAGATCTCGCCACAACGCTTTGCTTTGCACTCCTCCAGCTAACTGCTGCACCATTCAAAATAAATACGTATCCAGATTGTGATTTAGAATCATCCGGATCGGTGTTCCAACTAGCATCGGTGTAACCATTAACAACGAGCTGTTCATCACCTCCATAAGAAAGAACCATATCCTTAGTTCTTCTCAAGTACTTAAGGATGTTTTTGACCGCTGTCCAATGATCCACTCCTGGATCACTTTGATATCTGCTAGTTAGACTAACAGCATATGCGATGTCGGGTCTAGTACATAGCATGGCATACATTAGAGATCCTATGGCTGATGCATAGGGAGTCTTACTCATCCTTTCTCTATCTTCTGCCGATGTCGGACTTTTGAGTTTTACTCAAGGTCGTATTGGGCAACATGGGCAAAAACCCTTTCTTGCTTTCTTCCATTCCAAACCTCTTTAGAACCTTGTTCAAATATGTACTCTGTGACAATGATATTTGGCGTTTCGATCTATCTCTATAAATCTTTATGCCTAATATGTAAGCTGCTTCGCCAAGATCCTTCATTGAAAAACTATTATTCAAATATTCTTTGACACTATTAAGAAGGTCTACATCATTCCCAATCAACAATATGTCATCCACATATAGTATTAAGAATGCTACAGAGCTCCCACTCACTTTCTTGTAAATACAAGCTTCTCCATAAGTTTGTATAAAACTAAAACTTTTGATTACCTTATCAAAACGTTGATTCCAACTTCGGGATGCTTGCTTCAATCCATAGATGGACCGTTGAAGTTTGCATACCTTGTTAGCATCTTTAGGATCGACAAAACCTTTGGGTTGCATCATATACAACTCTTCATCAATATCTCCATTGAGGAATGCTGTTTTGACATCCATCTGCCATATCTCATAATCATAATATGCAGCGATTGCTAACATAATCCTCACAGACTTTAGCTTCGCTACCGGTGATAAAGTCTCATCGTAGTCAACTCCTTGAATTTGTCGAAACCCTTTTGCGACAAGTCGAGCTTTATAGACAGTAACATTACCATCAGCATCTGTTTTCTTCTTGAAAATCCATTTGTTCTCGACAGCCTTTCGGCCATCCGGTAAGTCCACCAAAGTCCATACTTGGTTTTCGTACATGGATCCAATCTCGGATTTCATGGCTTCTTGCCATTTATTGGAATCTGGGCTCATCATCGCTTCCTCATATGTCTCGGGGTCATCGGTGTTATCCACCAACATGACACTCATAACGGGATCATACCAATCTGGAGTGGTACGAGTTCTCGTTGACCTCCGAGGCTCTGTAGCAACTTCAACCGAAGTTTCATGATCACCATCATTAGCTCCCTCTCTAATTGGTGTAGGAACCACAGGAACTTCTTCCGGTGCTGCGCTACTCGCAATTTCGAGAGAAGGTTCGATAACCTCGTCGAGTTCTACTTTCCTTCCAGTCACTTCTTTCGAGAGAAATTCCTTCTCTAGAAAGGATCCATTCTTGGCAACGAAGATTTTGCCTTCGGATCTATGATAGAAGGTATACCCAATAGTTTCCTTCGGGTATCCTATGAAGACGCATTTTTCCGCTTTGGGTTCAAGCTTGTCCGGCTGTAACTTCTTTACATAGGCTTCGCATCCCCAAACTTTAAGGAACAACAATTTAGGTTTCTTCCCAAACCATAATTCATACGGTGTCGTTTCAACGGATTTAGATGGTGCCCTATTTAAAGTGAATGCGGCTGTTTCTAATGCATAACGCCAAAATGATAGCGGTAAATCTGTAAGTGACATCATAGAACGAACCATATCTAAGAGAGTTCGATTACGACGTTCGGACACACCATTACGCTGTGGTGTTCCCAGCGGTGTCAATTGTGATAGTATTCCGCATTTCTTCAAATGCTCGCCAAACTCGTAACTTAGATATTCACCTCCACGATCAGAACGTAGAAATTTAATCTTCTTGTTACGTTGATTCTCTACCTCACTTTGAAACTCCTTAAACTTCTCGAAAGTTTCGGACTTATGTTTCATGAAATAGATATACCCATATCTACTCAAGTCATCCGTGAAGGTAAGAACATAACGATAACCACCGCGCGATGCTACACTCATTGGACCACACACATCGGTATGTATGATTTCCAATAAGTCCGTAGCTCGCTCCATCATACCAGAAAATGGAGTCTTAGTCATTTTTCCCATCAAACATGCTTCGCATCTTTCAAGTGATTCAAAATCAAGTGATTCAAGAAGTCCATCGGAATGGAGTTTCTTCATACGCTTCACTCCAATGTGACCAAGACGACAGTGCCACATATAGGTCGAATTATCGCTTGATTTCAAACGTTTAGCCTCAATGTTGTTGATATGTGTATTTCCACTATCGAGATTCAATAAGAATAGACCATCTATCAAAGGTGCATGTGCATAAAACATATTACTCATATAAATCGAACAACCATTATTCTCTGACTTAAACAAGTAACCGTCTCGCAATAAACAAGATCCCGATATAATGTTCATGCTCAACGTAGGCACCAAATAACAATTATTTAAGTATAAAACTAATCCCGATGGTAGATGAAGGGGTAGCGTGCCGACCGCGATCACATCAACCTTTGATCCGTTTCCCACGCGCATCGTCACCTCGTTCTTCGCTAGCTTCCGTTTATTCTGCAGCACCTGTTTCGAGTTACAAATATGAGCAACCGAACTAGTATCAAATACCCAGGCACTACTACGAGTACTAGTGAGATACACATCAATAACATGTATATCAGATATACCTTTCTTCTTGATGTTGCCGTTCTTCAAATCCGCCAAGTACTTTGGGCAATTCCGCTTCCAGTGACCTTCTCCCTTTAGTAAAAGCACTCAGTATCAGGCTTAGGTCCAGCCTTGGTCTTCTTCGCCGGCGTGGTAACTTTCTTACCACCCTTCTTGAAGTGTCCCTTTTGCTTAGACTTGCCTTTCTTGAATTTGGTGGTCTTATTGACCAACAACACTTGGTGCTCTTTCTTAATCTCCACTTCTGCAGATTTCAACATGGCAAAGAGTTCTGGCAACGTCTTGTTCATGTTGTGCATGTTGTAGTTCATCACAAAGTTCTTGTAACTTGGTGGTAGTGATTGGAGGACACGGTAAATCCCCAAAGCATTAGGAATCACAATACCCAAGCTTTGAAGTTTGTTTGCGTGCCCAGACATCTTAAGCACATGCTCACTGACGGAGCTGCCCTCTTCCATCTTGCAGTTAAAGAACTTTTCAGAAGCCTCATAACTTTCAATTGCCGCATGAGTCTCAAAAATCAATTTGAGATCCTCGACAATATCATATGGGTCTGAATCCTCAAACCTTTTCTGAAGATCCGATTCCAAACCATACAAGATAGCACACTGAACTATGGAGTACTGATTCTTCCGAGCGAGGTAAACATTCTTTACTTCATCGGGAGCATCATCTGCAGGTGGGTCACCCAGCGGTGCATCCAGCACATAGGTCAAATTACCAGCTGTGAGGACAATCCTCAAATTGCGGAACCAATCCGCGAAGTTGCTTCCATTGTTTTTCAACTTTTCTTTCTCTAGGAACGCATTAAAATTGATGGTAGGGGCTGCCATTGATCTACAACATATTTGCAATAGTTTAGACTAAGTTTATGACAAATTGAGTTCAAATTAATAATGAAATTAAACTAGGTGAACTCCCACTCAAAACAATATCCCTCACATTGTTTTAGTGATCACACGAACCAAATCCACCATATCAACACCGATCATCACGAGAATTGACATAGTTTCAATGGCGAACAATCGACATGTTCATCATATCTACTATATGATTCATGCTTTACCTTTCGGTGATCCGTGTTTCGAGACCATGTCTGTACATGCTAGGCTCGTCAAGATCAAACCTTAGTTTCTGCATGAGCAAATCTGGCTTGCTCACGTTGTATACACTTGCAGAATCTAACACACCCGATCATCACGTGGTGCTTCGAAACAACAAGCTTTAGCAACGGTGCTAACTAAGGGTGAACACTTTATGACTTAAAATTGATGTGCATGAGGGATCATCTTATAATGATACCGTCGTCTACTAAGCAATACAAGATGCATAAAGGATTAACATCACATGCAATTCAATATATATGTGATATGATATGGCCTTTCTTCTTTGTGCTTCCGATCTCCATCTTCAAGCACGAACATGATCTCCATCATCACCGGCATTGCATCAAGGTCAATGACGCTTCTCCATGGTTGTCGTCCACCGGCTTCAACTATTACAACTACTTTGAATAGACACGCGGGTCTTAACATAAATTAAAGACAACCATATGGCTCCTGCCGGTTGCCAACTTACAATAAGGAACATTGCATACATCAAATATAATCACAATCATGGCCATATCACATCACTGCACACCCCTGCAAAACAAAGTTAGACGCCTCTACTTTCTTTGCATATTTTACGTGGTTTGGGGCTTTCAATAAGTGTCGTTCTAACTTACGAACAAGAACCACAACATTGATACTAGCATTGTTGATCACCCGTTGTAAATTGGATCTTAACTATGCTAGGAGAAACAGGCACCCGCAAAGCCACTTATGCAATACAAGTTGCATGTCAAGCGTGGAGCAAGTCTCATGAACGATGTCATGTAAGGTTAGCCCGGGCCGCTTCATCCCAACATACCGCAAGATGCAAAGTACACAAGAAGTAATCGACAATAAAAGCATCAACGCCCACAATGACCATTGTGTTCTACTCGTGCAACAGATCTACATATAGACACGGCTCTGATACCACTGTAGGGGTTCGTAGCATGGAAAACAAAAATTTTCTATCGCATACAAACAAACAAGCCAAGATCTATCTACTAGATTGTAGCAACGAGTCGATGGAATAACTTACCCTCGAAGATTCCAAAGTGTTTAACGAGAGCGGATTCTCGTGGGTGATGTAGTCGTACTCTTCCCGATCTCAAGATCGTGTAGACGATCCTTCCGGCGCTGCGTTCCGGCAGCGCTCCCGCAGTCGGTCACACCTTCGGTACTCGACGAAGACCTTCCTCTCCCTTGTTCCAGCAGGCAGCGGAGGTTGTAGCACTCTCCTCGCGATTCCGGCAGCACAACGGCGTGGTACCGGAAGTAGAGGGGAGATCCCGCAGGGCTTCGCCTTAAGCCGGAGCGAGTATGGTGGATTATGAGAGAGGGCTATTAGTGGTATAGATATTCGACACACCAATTAGAAGGCTCTAAACCGCAGGCTAAAGCAATTAGAAGCTCTAAACCAAAACGGCTCTAAACCGGAGATTAGAGGTAGAAACTTGTGTGTCTAGAGGAGGAGGCCCTGCCCCTCCTTTTATGGGTGGAGGGGCCGGCGCGCTAGGGGAGGGAGGGGAGTCCCTCCCCAACTCGGCCTAGGTGGGCCGCCGGCTTGGAGAGGAGGGACTCCTCCCCCAAGTCGGTTTTTGCCTCCTCTTGCTTGTTTCCCACAGTTTCTTGTTTTAGCCGTTTGACTTTCAAACTGGACATTTGACTTTTCTGTTTTAGGATTCAATTTAATCCTTTATTTGGAACAGCAAGAACACTTAGTACATGATGCAATCATTCCAATATGTAATGACACATTCATGTACCCCTCCCCCCTCCCGGAGTGCCGGACATTCCGGAACCTTCTAGAACATTCACCGGAATCATTTCCGAACTCCGAAACGGGACTTTCCTTATATGAATCTTATTCTCCGGACCATTCCGAATCACCTCGTGATATCCCGGATCCCATCCGAGACTCCGAACAACATTCGGTCTCTTTCTCATAATACCATAACTACTCAAAACAACGTCGAATCCTTAAGTGTGTCTCCCTACGGTTCGTGAATTATGCGGACATGATCGAGACACTTCTCCGAACAATAACCAATAGAGGAATCTGGAAATTCATATGGCTCCCACATATTTCTACGATTACTTTGTGATCGAATGAACCACTTACATACGATACCAATTTCCCTTTGTCTCACGATATGTTACTTATCCGAGGTTATGATCGTCGGTATCTCTGCATACCTAGTTCAACCTCGTTACTGATAAGTACTCTTTTCTCGTTCCCGTGATATGTGATCCCTTGTGAGCCAGTCACATGCTTGCAAGCTAATTGGATGACATTTCACCGAGAGGGCCCAGAGAATATCTATCCGTCATATGGATGGACAAATCCCACTCTTGATCCATGTGTCTCAACCAATACTTTCCGAACACTCAATGCCACCTTTATAGCCACCCAGTTACGGTGTGGTGTTTGATGTCATCAAAGCATCCATCCGGTAAAGGTGATATGCATGATCTCATGGTCGAAGGAATTAGGTTACTATGTATCAGAAAGCATATAGCAATTGAACTATTGAAATGACTTGATCTTTATGCTACGCTTATCTATAGGAGTATGTCCACCATATCATTCTCCTAATGATATGATCTTGTTGTTGATAACATCTCAATGTTCATGATAGGGAAACCACAATCATTTATCAACCAACAAGCTAGTGAAGTATAGAGGCTATACTAGGGACTTCAAATTAAGTTTACAAATCACACAAGTATTAATGTTTCCTTGTTAATACTATTATAGCATGAATGTAAACATTTATCATAAACACAAATATATAATAATAACTACATTTATTATTTCCTCTAGGGCATATCTCCAACAACTTTACTGCTTTATTTACGATTGTGCGAGGAGCACCTGTACTGTTTAGGATCGTGACACGTTTTCGCTGTATCGACAAGCCCAGTCACACTTTCGGGTTCCCAGTCGTTTACAGCCGTCTACACAAACCCTGAGTCCGTCTCGGAGACCGGCCGACTTCGTTGCGGGTAGCTTAGTGGGGTGGCCCCCATGTACTTGCTTTGGGTCTGGGAAACATCATGACTTAGGCCCCGCCGACATACCGATGGGTGTATGTTAACTGATCTGGCAAAAAGGGTCGAAGTGCGTGTGGATACTTTGGTGCACCCCTGCAGGGTTAAATCTTTTCGAGAAGACGTGTCCGCGGTTATGGACGACTTGGAGCACAGTTCTCGATCATAGACAACTATAACTAAAGTTTACTGTTATAAATTGACTTGTATCCGATATGACTAGTAATCAGCTCCACTACAACGGAATGGCTAAATAAAAGTACCAACAACTGCTGGGTTTGGGATCTCTCATGCTAATTGTATTTGACTAGTAAGTGTCGCAACTACAACAGAATGGTTAACTAAAATTGCCCACTGCTTATTATATCAGGGTGATTATCTATACCTGACTAGTAATTGCTGCAACGATAACTGAATAAATAAAACTGCCAACTGCGTGAGTTCCTCGGATGACTTCCTCGTTTGGTCTCGAGGGGGAAATACCAGGATGGGTATGTTTGGTGGTAGCATCAGGTTGGTTCCGAATAGGTCTTTCTTATCCCTCTCTGATAGCCGACAGTTATCTTGAGTCTCTATAGGTTGCTTAGTGCATGCCGCGCTGCCGCTCAGTCCACCATACCTATGTAGGCGAGGACCGCCGAATTCTAGTCTCGCCGTGTACTGGCCTCAGTACTGACCGCTCTCCTTTTTCCTTTGCCCTTTGTCGGCACCCCTTTTGTGTAAGCAGGTTTCGAGATCGACGTCGTTAGCAGGGTTACCCTTCCGGCTTGGCCTGGGCAGGGTTATGGACGCCATTGGTTATTCTTCAGGGCTCTTAGCTCAATTTGCATCTTGTCCGTACTCGGACGCTATATCGTTTTAAAGGTGATTTGGATCTTTGTATTGTTTATCTGTATTGTTGACTCATTGAGTCGCTGTTGTATATATATGTTTTGTGGGTTCCATCGAGGACTATTGTGTAATGATATTACTTCGTTTTCCACCCGCACGCAAGTGCCTGGTGGGCACCTTTGAATCGTTTCTATGCGGGTTTGGCGGGAAGCGCTGAAACTTGCATAGGGCCGATTCTGAGGGTGTTACATTGGACTTGCTCACTTCCCGGAGGACTTCGACCTCGACGACGTGACGAGTGGCTACTCTTCGTCAACTAGCACGGTGGAGCTTTCCGAGGTGCTCAAGTTGACGGACCGCGCCGCGATGTACTCCGAGCGTGTCTGGGCAATGGGCGACCTCCTTCCGTACCAGGAGACGGTCGTCGCGCCCAACGACCCCGAGCCGCAGCACTGGGATTTCAATGTCGAGCAGCCCTTCCGCGTAGCGATGGCGGGTGAGCTGACGACATACCCGTCAAACCCGTACACGCCGTTCATCCGCAATCGCCGGGGTGCTGGCGAGTCGTCGTCGAAGCCTGCAGAATAGGATTGTTTGCCCTGGGGCATTAGTAGCAGGTCTGCCGTATGGGCATATTTTGTAATTTGAGACAATGCGACATGCTATTGAATGAGACATCGTGTCTGTTTTGGGATTTGTCATGTGTTTTGTGATTGAGGTTTGAACGAGTCCCCGAGCGCGTCCGCCCTTTTGTGGGGTTTACCTCGTGTGTGATATGTTTGTTGTTTTTGAATGTTTTGTTATTGTGGTCAACTCGCCCAGACTCGAAGAGCCAGTCGCTAGGCGACTCCCTTGAGCGCTCTGTACTTCGCCGTTTTCCCTTACGCGAACGAGGTCGGGTGGCCGAGTCCCCGAGCGTGGTACTTGGTTGTTCCGGGCGCGACTCGAGGGTGGGTGAGGACTTGGCGCGTTATTTTGAGCGCATCACTCCTGCCTGGACCGTGGGGTCAGTCGCGTGGCGAGTCCTGGGCATGCTCTCATACTTGGCGTTTTCCCGAGCCGCTCGCGCTGAACTGGTCACCAGTCCCCGAGCGTGGTACGTGGCCGTTCGAGTCGCTATGTCGAGGATGCGGAGGATCGTGGTCGCTGTGAGAAGCGAAGGTAGTTGTCTTGGCTCGTAGAGCCAGTCGGGCTAGGCGACTCCAGTGGGGCTCCGGGTAGGCGTTTTTCGTGGACGATGTACAACCTGAGGTGACCCAGTGCTTGTGCATCGCACTACTTAGCCGTGCCGATAGCTTGACCAAATGTTGACTTATGCGGTTAGCTTGACGCTGTTATTACGAGTGCGAGTTGCACAAGACACGGAGAGTAGGCGCAATTTGCAGTAACCAATTCTTTTTATTTCATAGCGACTGAGGAGTACATATGTGGCGTTCTAGGAATAGAACTTCCGTAGGAGGTTTACATTCCATGGTCACTTGACGTCGAGTTCGCCATCCCCGCGGACGTCGATGAGGTAGTAGGCGTCGTTGCCGAGTACTCGCCCGATGGAGAATGGTCCCTCCCACGGAGGGGAGAGCTTGTGCATGCCCTTCTTGTCCTGGATGAGGCGCAACACCAGGTCACCTTCTTGGAAGGTGCGAGTTTTCACCCGCCGGCTGTGGTAGCTGCGGAGGCCCTGCTGGTAGATGGCGGTGCGCGAGCGAGCTAGGTCGCGTGCCTCGTCGAGTTGATCGACTCCATCCTGTCGTGCGAGTTCGCTCGCAGCCTCTGTGTAGTGGACGACCCTCGGAGAGTCGTGCTCGAGGTCGGTGGGCATGACTGCCTCGGCTTCGTACACCATGAAGAAGGGGGTGAATCCTGTCGACCTGTTAACCGAGGTGCGGATGCCCCAGATGACGGAGGGTAGCTCCTCGACCCAGCACCCGGCGGTGCGCTCCAGTGGTAGTTGGAGTCGCGGCTTCAGGCCGTGGAGGATGCTTTGGTTGGCCCGTTCCGCCTGACCGTTGGATTCCGGGTGGGCGACTGATGCGAGGTCGAGCCGTATGTGGTGTTCCTCGCAGAATTCGGCCATGGCTCCTTTGGCGAAGTTGGTGCCATTGTCCGTGATGATGCTGTTTGGGAACCCGTAGCGATATATGAGCTCGCGTAGGAATTTAGTGGCAGTCTTCCCATCGCATTTCCGGACTGGCTTGGCCTCCACCCACTTTGTGAACTTGTCGACCGCGACCAGGAGGTGGGTGTAACCGGAAGGAGCCTTCTTGAAGGGGCCTACCATGTCCATGCCCCATACGGCGAATGGCCAGGTGATGGGGATGGTCTTGAGCGCTGAGCTCGGTACGTGCGTCTGGTTGGCGTACTTCTGGCACCCGGCGCACCGTTGGACAATGTCGACGGCATCGGCGTGTGCGGTGGGCCAGTAAAAGCCATGCCGCATAGCCTTGGCGACCAAAGAGCGGGCGCCGGCATGGTGGCCGCAGTCACCGGAGTGGATGTCGTGGAGGATCTTGCATCCTTCGGCGGTTTGGACGCAGCGTTGGAACACGCTGGTGATGCTGCGCTTGTGGAGCTCGCCATCGATGATGGTGTAGGACTTGCATCGGCGTGCGATCATCCGAGCGTCCGTCTCATCTGCCGGCAAGGTGCCGGCCTCCAGGTGGGCGATGTAGGGCTTGGTTCAGTCGTCTGGCTCGGTGACGAGTGCGACCAGGGCTGCCTCCGGTTGTAACGGGACTCCGATGTCGATCTTCCTTGGGGGAGAGACTGATGGCTAGGTGATTGTGTCGAGGAAGACGCCGGCGGGTGGTGCGAGTCGAGCCGACCCAATGCGAGAGAGTGCGTCGGCCTCCTCAATTTCCGCCTGTCGATCCACTCGACGGAGTAGCCTGTGAAGTGTCCGCCTAGCTTGTCCACTGCTTGGCGGTACGCCGCCATGGTGGGGGAGACGGTGTAGTAGGTGCCAGCGACTTTCCCAGCGACGTGGTCGGAGTCTCCGTAGCAGCGTAGGCAGTTGACATTCATCTCCTTGGTAGCTCGCATGCCGTGGAGTAAGGCCTCGTACTCGGCCATGTTGTTGGTGCAGGGTGTGAAGTCGAGGCAGAGGACGTAGCGGAGCTTGTCGCCCTTCGGTGATGTTAGCACGATCCCTGCGCCTGCGCCGTCCGCGTTCTTGGAGCCGTCGAAGTGCAGGCTCCAGTAATGGAGGTATGGCAGCATCTCTGGCTGCTGGGCCTCTTCCTAGTCGGCGATGAAGTCCGCTAGGACCTGCGACTTGATCGCTTTTCGTGGCTCGTATTTGATGTTGTGGACGCCGATCTCGACGGCCCACTTGGCGACCCGCCCGGTCGCCTCGCGGTTGCGGATGATGTCCTGCAGTGGTGCTGAGGAGACGACCGTGATCGGGTGCTCCTGGAAGTAGTGCGGCAGGCGCCGCTAAGCTCTGAAGACCGCGTATACCAGCTTTTGGTACTGCGGGTATCGCTAGCGCGACTCGGTGAGGACCTCGCTGATGTAGTACACCGGTCGCTGTGCTGGGCGCTCCTTTCCTTCCTCCGGTCGCTCGACGACCATGACGGCGCTGACGACGCGCTCGGAAGCCGCGACGTAAACCAGCATGGGTTCTTGTCGGCGGGGGCGGCGAGTAGCGGTGCGGCGAGTAGCACCTTCTTGAGGTCGCGAAGCGCGTCGTCCGCCTCCTTGTCCCACTGGAAGGTGGGGTTCTTGCGGATCAGGCGGTATAGAGGCATCGCCTTGTCGCCCAGGCGGGGGATGAAGCGACTGAGGGCCGCTACTCGCCCGGCCAGTTTCTGGACGTCGCGCAGGCACTCGGGTTTGCCGAGCCGGGCGATTGTGTCGATCTTCGTGGGGTTCGCCTCGATCCCTCGCTTGGAGACAACGTACCCCAGTAGTTGTCCTGCTGGTACACCGAAGGTGCATTTGCCTGGGTTAAGCTTTATCTTGTATTTTCGCAAGTTGGCGAACGTTTCCGCCAGGTTGGCGAGTAGGTCACCCTGGCGAGCGGACTTTACGACCATGTCATCGATGTAGACGTGGATGTTGCGGCCAATTTGGCTCGCGAGGCACTCTTGCATGCACCGCTGGTAGGTCGCCCCGGCGTTCTTGAGGCCGAAGGTCATGGCGGTGTGGCAGTAGGCTCCGAATGGCGTGATGAACGCCGTCTTCTCCTCGTCCTCGATGGCCATTTTGATCTGGTTGTACACAGAGTAGGCGTCGAGGAAACATAGCGACTCCGAGCCCACGGTGGAATCGATTATTTGGTCGATCCGCAGGAGGACGAACTGCTCCTTTGGGCAGGCGCTGTTCAAGTTTGTGTAGTCGATACACATCCTCCAGTTCCCGTTCTTCTTCTCGACCAGGACTGGGTTTGCCAGCCACTTGGAGTATTTGATTGGCCGGATGAAGCCTGCAGCGAGTAGACGCTGCACCTCCTCGGCGATTGCTCGGCGGCGCTCTTCATTGAAGGGCCGCAGCGACTGTTTGATGGGTCGCACTTTGGGGTCGGCGTGGTTGGTTTCTGCCACGATAACGGCGTCAGCGAGTTCGGCTCCTTTGGCCTCGCACTCGGCGGCCATGTCGGGGTCGCCGTTGATGGTGATGACACCGCACGGCCCGGGGAGCTTCATTGCGTTGTACGCGTAGTGGGGCGCTTCCATGAACTTGGCGAACGCCTGGCGCCCCAGGACGCAGTGATAGGGGCTGTCGAAGGTCACCAGCTCGAAGACGATCCGCTCGGTGCGGAAGTTTGCTGGTGTGCCGAAGGTGACTGGCAGCGTGACCTTGCCGATCGGGTACGCCTTCCGACCAGGGACGATGCCATGGAACGTGGTGTGGGTCGTCTTTATCATCGACTGCGGGAGCCGCAGCCGCCTGAAGGTGTCCAGGTACAGGATGTTGATGGAGCTGCCGCCGTCCATCAATGTCTTGGGGAGCCAGTAGTCGCCGACCTTAGGCTTGACCACCAGGGCGACTCGGCCTGGGTACTCGATCCGTGGCGAGTGGTCTTGGCGGCTCCAGGTGATGGGCTGCTCCGACCAGTTGAGGAGCTGGGGAACGTCCACCTGAGCCACCGCGTTGACGGCGACGGCGCGGGCGATGACCTTCTTCTCGCACTTCGTGTTGAAGCCTATGAAGGTATGGAGCGAGCCGGCCAATTTTCCGAATTTTCCGCCGTTTGGCGGGTCGTTGTCGGGGTCCTCCCGTGCTCGCCGTGCCTTCTCAATCTCCCTGAGGGTGTGGCAGTCGACGGTTGTGTGCATTGCGGGCTTCCCTTCCTGCTATGAAACGCACAAGGTTGGTTAAGGAGGGCCGCGGGGTCGAACCTTGGCTTGGCCTTGTAATTGCCGCCGTCGCGGTGTTGTCCTCCATCGCGGCGGAAGCTCTTGGGCTCGCGTTGTGCGTGCCCGGCGTTGGCGACGAAGTCGACTCGCCCGTCACTGCGGCGTTTGCCGGTGAGGCGAGTGTTGCTGTAGCGTAGGTCGGACCGTCATCCATTGTCGTTGCCGCTCGTGCGGCGTTGACCTCCTGACTCGTAGTCGGTTTCCTGGTTTGGATCTTCCTCCGCGTACCGTTTGGCGATCTCGAGGAGGTCCGGTATGTTGTCGAGTGTGCGAGAGTGTCGCTTGAGCTTGGCGACCAGAGGCTCGTAGGGGCACGAGGTCTTGAAGCAATGGATCGCGGTGTCCGGGTGGATGCCGACCGCGTTGTACCAGAGTTCTTGCCACCGTTGGACCCAGTTGCGGGTCGACTCGCGGGGTCCCTGGACGCATCGCTCCAGGTCCTCGATGGTGGTGGCGCGGGTGTAGGAGCACTCGAAGTGCCTGGCGAAGGCGTCGCGCATCTCCTCCCAGGAGTCGATACTATCCTGGGGGAGGGTGTTGATCCACTGCCTGCACGTCCCCTCCATCATCAGGGGGAGGTAACGGGCGGCTAGCAGGTCGATGTGGCCTGCGATCCCATCGCCATGAGGTATGTATCGAGCCAGACGGCAGGGTCGTACGAAGGGTCGTACTTTTCTATCTCCTTCGGCGCCTTGAAGTTTGGCAGGTACTTCTCGCCTCGGATCATTGGTCCGAAGCACTTGGGGCCGAGTCGACTGAGCGACCCCATGGGCTCGCCGTCGCGGCGATTGGTTAGGGTGTGTCGCAGGTCGTCGGGCTGGCATGCGCGCCAGCTTTGGTTGTTGATGATATGGGTGCGGGCGTCGACGGGTTGACCGTTGGCGGCGACGAAGTTGGTCGCTGGCCTGGGGTCATTGGTGGAGAGTGCCGCGTTCGCGAGTCGGTATTGGAGCTGCAATGGCTCCGGTGGCGGGCAATTGAGGGTGTTTGCCACCATTGGGCGGCCGCTTGAGGCCGCTCTGCTTCCCGAAGAAAGCGAGTATACTCGACCCTGCGAGTCGGCGCCCGCGTTTTGCTGCTCGACGGCCTTTGCGAGCAGGGCCTTGGCGTACTGGATCTGTAGGGCGCCGTCGCCGGTGGCCGTGATGTTGTCGGCTGCTGCTCGGCCTGCCACGAGGTTGTCCATCGGGGTGGAGAACAGTGGGAGGCCGTTTGCGTCTCGCTCCCGTGAGGAGACTACTATCCGCGGCTGGTCCCTGGGAGGTGTGCGGTTGGGTGGAGGTGGGGCGACCATCGCCGTCGACCCTGGCGGGGGCCGGGAGCTTCCTCCTGGTGGCGCGTTCTCGCAGATTGCGCGCTCGGCCACGCGGGCCGGGTCGTTTTCTACGTCGAAGTTCAGGGCGCACCCCTGAATGGTGGGGTTCAGGCGCGACCTGATCCGCTGCTGGTGGTAGCGCGATAGCTCCTGCGCCGTCACCTGCTCGAGGCGAAATTTTTCGCGCTCGGCTTGCTCCTTGCGCACCGCCTCCACCAGTTTCAGGCGGAGTTCGTCGACCTCCGTTGCCGTGGCGTTAGGAGGGATTGGGGTGGAGAAGGGGTCCTCCGGCGGCTTGGTACCGGTCGCCTTGTAGGTCGCGGCGTGGCGACCGGTTCCATCGCGGAGGTCGGCAGAGTTTTCCGACCCGGAGTCGAATTCGAAGATCCCGAGGATGGAGGGGTCCTTGAAGTCTCCCACGTTGGAAACCTGGGTGATGGAGCCCGCGGGTGAAGCCGCGGTGATGGATCCGGCGAGTGACGCCGGGGTCGCCGAGTCGGCGTCGTCGTTGAGGGCCGCGTCTTCTGCGGCCGCTGAGTTTTCGGCCACGTCGCTGTGGGCCGAGTTGTACTCGGAGGCGAGGCGATGGATCGTGCCGATCGCGTGGCGGCGACTCACGGATGCGAGCCGAGTCCTCCGAGACGATGACGTCGGTGAGGCCGACGAAAAGGCTGATCGTGCCGACCGGCAGGATTCACGCTGTGCGTGACGGGTCGCTCCGCCGGGACGTAGCTGCTCGGCAAGATTTGGAGCATCTCGCCGATCGCTATCATGCGTCCGGTGGCGACCGTCTCGTTGATGGGCAGATTGGATCTCGCCGCAGAACACCGGCCAGACCGGCCAGGCCCCACGGTGGGCGCCACTGTCGTGGGAATGGTCACGGCAGATGCTGCAATCGGCAGCGAGTAGTAGAACGAGGGGCAAGGGCGGCCAGCGATCTGCGGTGCGAGATGAGGGCGGAGACACGGGGTTTTACCCAGGTTTGGCCCCCCGGAGGGTAAAGACCTACTCCTGCTAGATTGTATTATGGAGGTGGTACAATGGGCGAGCTCGGCGGCTAGGCGGCGAGTCGCTTGGGTGTATGATGGAACGTATCTCTACACGCCCTGCAGGGAGGTTTATATAGGCTCACCTCTCCTAGGGTTTACATATCTCAACCGAATCAGTTAAGGCTTCGGTACTCGTTTAACCTAATCCGAGTGGGCCTATCTACTCGCCTGGGCCTTCAGCTTCCAGTCGCTTGGATCCTCGCTGGGCTTCGATCCAGTCGCCGTCTTGCAGGCCCACTCGCCAGTTCTTGGGCCAGTCGGAAACGTCCTGCTGGGTATACCCTGGTAGGCACATCCCCATCAACCATGGCGTATTAATTCTCCGTAGGGATGGCGTCTAGGTGATCCTTCCTGTCCCAAGTAATTGGAACCTCCAACCAGCACAGGTACTGGGGAACTGGGGGTGGAGTAGCCATCAGTATCCTCGTAGAGGTCTTCTGTTGTCGGATGGTGGGGGTGCCAAGGAAAGTGTGGTAGACTAGCGCCTTCTTCACGAAGGGGTTCTTGCCCTTGCCGTCGCTCTTGGCGGTGTGCTTGGGGTCAACATCCTTGGCCATGTCACTTGAATCCTTGGACTCCTCCTCCTTCTTCTTCCCCTTGCCCTTGCCTCACGGTTTGTTCTTCCGACTTTGCTTGTAGCCAGACTCCGGGTCTTCCTTGAGATCGTTGATGAACTTGCAGTGTCGATTGGTATGGGTGGCCTTGCCGTTGACATCGAGGTGTACGAGGCACGACATATCGCGGTACTCTTCGTAGGTTTGGGGAACGCGGAGCGGTGCCGAGGTAGTTTCACTTCCTCGTTGCTGCCCACGACCAGCTCCCCGTCCTCGGCCACGTTGTCCGCCATCACCTCGTCCTGCGAAGGTCATGGCTACCATGTCGAGAGTTTACTTTTCTTCGGGATCGGTTTTCCGCTTTGTGCTGCTGTTCCTCCGAGCTTGAGTTGGAATGGCCGTAGCCGGCAGAGAGCCGCGAACATCGTCGTCGGCAGCTGCGAACTCACTAGCCAACTGAATCATCTGGTTTTGGTCAAGCTGGTGATTGTCTTGCAAGCGCTTCAGCTTATGTTGGAGCAACGTGCCCCTTTCCAACCCATTGATGAAAGCGGCCTTGGCGGTCTGAGCGTGCACTCCCGCGCAGGAATTCTTCATATCCAGCCAGTGGGAGAGGTAGGTGCGAGATGTCTCGTATTTCTCTTGCATGCACCGCTGTAGATCGCCAACAGTGCAGGGATGTTTGTACGTACTCTCGAAGTTTTTGGTGAACGCCTCTTGCATGTCCAACCAATTGCAGATGGATTTCTCCGGCAAGTCGTCAATCCATTGACGGGTTGTGCCCGCCAACATCAATGGGAGGTACTTGATGGCAACGTTGGGGTTACCCCCGACAATCTCTACCACGTTGCCGTAATCCTGCAACCATGTAGCTAGCTTAGCGGTGCCGTCATAGGGCTTGATGGTATTGTCAATCCGGAAACCTTTGGGGTCAGTTGCGGACCGTATCATAGGTCCAAAGCAACGTGGTCCCAGATATGGTACTTCCCGGGCCTCGTGGATCTTATCGATCCGCGAACGTGCATCGTATGGCTCCGGGTTTCTTTTCTTCTTATCAATAGGGGATGGGCTGCGTGAACGACGCGGACCCCCTCTGCCATGGTGACTGCTAGGTGGCGACGGAGGCGGAGGTGGCGGTGGGTTAGCCTTCTTGCTATTGCCCTCCTGCGATGCCTCACGCTTGTCGCGATTGCTTGCCGGACGGGGAGGGTCATGGCGCGACCTGCTCTTGTGTCCTTGGTTGCGCTCTCCGTCATGATGGGTCTGCTCCGCGTTGTCATGGATGACGATGCCGCTCTGCCTTGGCGGGGGTATATCCGTATGATGGTGAGCCTTGGGGTCTTCGCGATGTCGGGGGAGCGGGGCGGTGGCGATGGGCGACGAGGTCGGGCCTTTTCTCCGTGGTCGGAGGATATGGGGATAGCATCCTTCCTGTGTCGCGCATCCCTCTGTCTTCGTTCTGATGAACCTGTCTGAGACCCGACATCAAGAGGAGATATGTCCCTTGGTGGATTATGCTGGCTAGACTGGCAAAATGCTGGGTCAGACTCTAGCCTCTGAGAGGTGGCCTTTTCCTGCTGCTTCACCGCCTTGGCCACTAGGTCATAGACCTGGTCCACTACCTCGGGCGATCTATCCTGCTCCTGAAGGGTCTTGGCGACGGCGAGGTTGAGTAGTGGAGTGGGCATAACCTGTCTGCCTTCACTATCAATGTATGGCTTGGCCTGTGCCGGCTTTGGGGGAGCCCATCCTAGGTTTCGCCGTACACCAGGATCGTTGATGACGCGAGCCAAAGCTTTCTTGGCCTTCTGCTGCTGCAGCAGAGTCTTGTACTCGGCCTCCATTGCTCTAGCTTTCTCTATGGATTTCTGCGCGTTGACCAGATCTCGATCTAGCTTAGCGCCTTGCTCCGTGATGTCCTGCGCTTCCTCCAGCAGCTGCTGGTGCTTCTCGTCAAGCTGGGTCACGTTCCGGATATGAGTTACGGTCAGTGGCTCGACGAGGAGGTTGCCGTACATCACTCTATCAGCTGGAGTAACTTGGGCAGTAGTAGACGTAGATGTCGGAGGCGGCAGGTTTGCGGTGTTGTTGTTGCTCGGGCCGATGCCGAGTTACTGCGGCTGTTGCACTGGATTAGGCGGAGGGGGCATGACCTTTGCGCGATCAATGTCGTCAGCAACAGGTGGTCCCTTCCCTTTTTCCAGAGCTGTAGGCGGAGCTCGTCTGGGTTGATCTTCATCCATCGCCGTCCCAGTGGTGACGAACACCTCTCGAGATGTGACGGCGTTGTTGGCTTGCTCATCGCGCATGTACTCCTCCTCCATCTCCTGCATGGTGGAGTCTAGTTCCTCTGGACTGAAATCTATCTCCTCTGAATCTGCACTGAAGTCGGTGTATAGCGCATCAATCACAGAGTCAGAGGGTGCCAGGACTTCCTCGATGACGGGAGGTGGAGGTGCAACAGCAGCGACGATGACTGGAGGTGGCGGCGCGACTGCGGCCATGGCGGCCGGAGGCGGTGGTGGCGGTGGCTGAATAGGAGGGGCTCCGTCAATGAGCGCAAGCGCTGTCTGAGCTGCCTCTTTGGCCTCCGCATAGTTGTTGACGGTGTTCACCATGCCTTCGAAGGTAAGGCATCCCGACGCCTACTGCTGTCTTAGAGAATGCCGGAGAAACGTGCCATGGTCCAGTCCTTCCACAAAGTGATACATGGCATCATCATTGGGGTAGTAGCCAGATCGACTCGTATACGGCGCCACCTGGCCAGGTAGTCGCGGGGATTTTCGCAAACTTGTATCTCTGCTGTCCAGACGCATGGGCGAAGCCGGCGGAATTGCAGCGATCTTCCACCGTTATATCCTGCACAAGGGCGATTTTGGTGGGCCTTGAAATTTTCCAATCTTTGCCGGCAAACTCCGAAGAGAGATCTGACATCGATCCTTCCGCGAAAGTATCCTGCCCATAGGCGGTCCGTGCGGGTCTTGATGCTCCTCTGACTCCCAGGGAACTAGTGCCCGAGTCAGTTTCGCCAATGAAGAGGTGGATGTCTCCGGTAGGAAGGATCGAACACCTCGTATGGTTCGTCTTCGCCGGAATCTAGAACTCATCGGGAGGGACGATCGGAACGTTGCCGGAGAAGAGAACGCGACCGATGGCTACGGTTTCGCCGATTCCCACGAAGATTTTTGTCCTCGCCCGCTGAAGATCCTGAAGCGCCTCTTGCCCCATGGTGGGCGCCAACTGTCGTGGTATTGCTGACGAGTACGCCATGGAGGGGGTACTCACAGTGCGTGTTTAGAGACATGGGGGAAGGCGGACGGTTGACGGATACGAGGTAACACAGCTTACCTAGGTTCATATCCCACAATGGTGGCAGAATCCTACTCCTGCTATAAATCACTATAATGGCAATACGCCGAGTTACAGAGATAGGTTCACTGTGCGAGGTTGTCTGAAGTTGTGCCCTAAAGGCTCCCATAGGCCCAACTTATATAGTTGCCAGGTCCTAGGGTTACAGGAAAAAGTCCTAGCCGGACAGGTTACAGAGTCCTACACCGTCTATTACTAGTCTTGTGTGTCTTCTACTCCAAGGCTCCGGGTACACTGGTGACTCCACCGTAGCCTTCCTTTATCCGACATGGGCCTCCCTTCTGGATCCATATAACTGGGCCGCCCAGCAGGCCATGGGCCATGCTACCAACTATGGGCCACCCGGGTTATCCGGATATGAGGCATACCATATAGCATATCCCCAACAACCGGTAGAGCCCTTATCCTCGAGGAAGAACTACTCCCTCCTCATCATGGGAATTAGCAATGGTGATGAAGTTGGCGATGGAGATCGATGGAGATGGCTCCAAGGGCACTTCCCTGTCCAAGCAGGGTGCCGGAACAGAGACTTTCTGTCCCCTGAATCTCCCTTTTGGTGGCCACGGCACTACGGAGGTTTTTCTGGAGGTATGATTGATTCCTTAGGGTTTTCTCCCTGGGGGGCTTCTTATAGGCATAGGAGTCAAGGTCGGTGGAGGTCCAGGGGGCCCACACCCCCTGTGGGCATGGCCTAGGGTGGGCCTGCGCCCACCTAGGGTGTGGCCACCCTGGTTTCCTCCTCCGTCTTGTCTTCGATTTTCTGTATCGCTCAGGGAAAAATATGAACTCTGGCTTTTGGTCCCGTCCAATTCCAAGAATATTCATTTTTAGCTTTCTGAAACCAAAAACAGCAGAAATAGGCAACTGGCACTGTGGCATCTTGTTAATAGGTTAGTTCCAGAAAGTGTATAAAAATACCTCAAAGTGTAGATAAAACATAACCAAGTTGATATTAAACAAGCATGGAACATAAAAAATTATAGATACGTTTCCGAGGTATCGCAACCTTGGAGCAAGGCGAGCACCACCGCGCCAGAATTTTACCGGAGTTCGCTGCTGCAGAGGAAGGAAGGAGCCGAAGCTAGGAGCCACCCTAGGAGCTGCCGCGACCACCGTTCGAACCGCCATCGTCGACTCGTTCGTTCGCCCCCATCGCCATATCTAGCTAGAGCCCTGGTAAGGCCCTGACGACCCCCATCGTAGCGCTAGGGTTTAGACTCGCGCGTGCCCTGAGACGGAGACGATGACTCTCAGCCATTGATCGCGCTCTAATTATAAGTCCCAGATTAACTGATACCTCTTCGCGTTTGTTTAGTCACTGACAGGTAGGACCAGCCCGCTGCGCGCGCGCCGTGCAGTTGGGCCAGCCCATTAGCGTTCCCGCGCACAACCCGTCAGTTTAAACTTAGTTTTATCTTTTATTTGAATTTTCCAATCTGTAGTGAACTTTAAAAATTAATTCTGAAAGATTCACCGCACCAAATTGAATGAATATAATTTTGTTTGAAAGTAGATGAAAATCTCTAATCACTCCTGTTGGATTCAAACAGTTTGAAACTATGGCTCACCCTTGGTAAAAAGAACAAACTAGTAGCTTTTGCAACTTCAAACATTTTTCTAAAATCAACCATAAGTGATTTTGAGTTAATTCCAACTCTTAAAAATCACATTTGACCAGACCTTTCTGAATATGTAAAAATCTACATACTTACATACAGTAGTCCTGGATCAAAACTAAAAGAATGACTTTCTAGTCATTTTTAGCCACTTAAATATCATTAAATAATAGGGTTAAGCTTTTTAAATAAGGCCAACCATTTCAAATCACATTCTCAAGTATTAGAATATGTGGTGATGACATTTGTCAATATGATCCCATATTTGGAATTGGAGAATAATAAATCTTCAGTAACTTTTCAATGAGTAGAAATTACTTTTCTAAAAATAAGATAAATAAAATCTTATTACCTTTTCTTGTAATGATAGATATGATGCTAGATCATCTAGTGTAACCCTTGTGTGATAAATAGAAGTAGTTAAGTATTGTTTGGTGATTGTGTACCTCGTATTTATTTATAGACGCTGGTATCAATCCGGGCTACAACGAGGAGGAATTCTACGAAGACGAGGACGAGAACTTTGACCACCTTACCAACCAAGGCAAGCTAAGCTAAACCATGCAAGTCCCGCATGCAAGCCTTTGTGATACCCCTTTTTACTATACCCAATCCCAGTTTTACTTACAAGCTTTACCTTTTGCAAAGTTGTTCCGTAGTTAATTAATTGGATGATTAGTGGAAGATTAGGAAAGTGTCATCAAGAGCTTGGAGCTTGATGAAGGTAGATACTCCATATTAGTACCCCTCAAATAGTGACACCCCCACCTTGATAGATGCTAGTGCTAAAATAAACTTGATCACTAGATGGGAACAAATGATTATTAAAACCTTGGATGATGAGTTCTAATGAAATGTTTTGACATGTGTTATGGACACAATGACTTGAAGATGATGGTGAATGAAGTATGTGACTTGAATTTTATAAAAACTGATGGTTGATTTCGGATGCGATACCATTCCAATGTTTATCGAACAACCACAATACCCGAATTTGGGTAGGGCTTGACTGGAAGTTTATGTGTCTTAGTATGGGTTCTCTCGTGGAACAAGGTGAGATGAGGCTACCTTGTGAATGTGACTGTCCACCTATGCAGTACCCAAGACGACAAATGGTCGTGGTTGGGAGGCCAAACTCATGGGGGAGGTGCCTATACTAGGGTGTGTAATTGAAAGGTTATGATTGATTATCCTCATACCAAGTATGATGATTCAGGATTGTTCCTGACAGATGTATTGAATGTTGTGGTGAAAGTGTACCACCTCTATAGAGTGTCAAACTATTCGAATAGCTGCGTCCGCAGTTATGGACAGTTGGATGACATACTGTTCCGTTGTCAGATGTTTTCCAAAATGACCCGTGAATTGAAAGATGACTTTGACTTGACCCCCCAAGTTGTGGTGATAAAGATAGGTTTCCACCTGCGTAACTTAGACAACTAAAGTTAGGTTTTACTTCTAGATACTAGTTGAAATAAAATTGTCTTGTGGCAAACAAACCTAGAGCTTAAGAATCCTATAGAATGGCCTTATTGCTTTAGTACAAGTTTGCGAGTACCTCAAAGTACTCATGGATTTGTGCCTGGCTATTACCATGGCCAGAATATGAAGGAGACTACGAGGAGGATGGACAGCAGGACGCTTACGATAAATAGGATCATCTCCCATTGTCAGCATTGCCTGTGACTCTAAAGATGGAGCCACTAACACGCTACTATTATTATTCTGTTGCTTTGATTATAATCAGACTTGATCATGAGATCAACTATTTGTAAGACCTTTATGGTTTGTAATAGATGATGAATTATGGTACCAATCTGTTATGTCTCACAAAACTGGTAATCCTGGGATTGCGATGTATGACATAACAGGCATCTGGGATTAAAAATATGGGTGTTGACAAGAGGCCGCTGCCACGGTAGAAAAAACCAGCAAGTTCTCTACCGCGGCAAAGCACGCGACAACGATGATCGGATGGGCGATGGAGCGCGATGCTGGTGTAGGGCTTGGTGTAATGGTTTGTTTGGCAGTATTAGCAATAGTATAAGGAAAAGTAGTTTCATCAAAGATGACATGACAAGAGGTTAGAACATGACCGAGGATGGATCGAAGCACCTATAACCTTTGTGATCGCTAGAGAGACCGATGTGAATGCATGGGAGGGAGTGAGGTGCAAGTTTGTGAGGGGTGGTGGAGGTGGTATTGGGAAAACATAAGTAACATAGAGTAGTCAGGAGGATGGAGAAAGAGAGATTGGTATGGTGTATAAAGGGGACAATTTTTAGTTGGACGGATGTTAATTAGGAAGGTGGCAACATTTAGAGATTCTACCCAAAATAAGGAAGGAAGGGAGGCCTATATAAGTAAGGTGCATAGAATATCATTGATGGACCGAAAGGGAACGTTCAGCTTTACCATTTTGTTGGGAGGTGTAGCGACAAGAGAACCGAAGTAGAATACCATGGGAGAGGAAGAAATCACGATTTTTAGTGTTATCAAATTCACGTCCCTTGTCACATTGTATGAAACGGATGGAGAGACTAAAATGAGTATAAACGTAAGTTTGAAAATTGTGAAAAATAGTATGGGTGCCAGACTTTGCATGAAGAGGAAAAGTCCAGATATAGTGTGAGTAATCATCAAGAATAACTAGATAGTATTTAAAACCATAAACACTAGGCACGATAGATGTCCATAAGTCAAAATGTAATAATTCAAAAGGAAACGAACTACGAGTAGAGGAAGTACTAAACGGTAATCGAGCGTGTTTGCCACATTGACAGGCAGTACAAACGGAGAAATCATGGGGAGAACTAATGCTAGGGATACAAAATTCCTGGAGTAAAGATGACAGTGTGATATTATTTGGATGCCCTAATCGACAATGCCAAAGTCCAACAGAGGCGATCATGGCTTGAAGTGTGGAAGTGGGCGCGCCATGGAGTGGATAGAGATGGCTGGAGCTATTGTACCGGGCAAGAAGCATCCCCGTTGTAGATCCTTCACAGATAAACCAAAGGGGTCAAATTCGAGAGAGAGACAATTATCAATTGTAAATTGGCGAACGGATATGAGATTTTTGATTAAACAAGGAGCTAGCATAATTTGTCATAAAAGAAATTGAACATGTGGATGTGAGATATATGAATCACCAGTTCCAGAGATTGGAATAGAGGATCCATCACCGATGGTGATGGAGGAAAAGGGTGAGGAAGAAAAAGCTGATAGAAAATTCATATTCGAAGACATGTGCTAAGATACACCAAAATAAAAAATCCAATCCATACGTTCATTGTTGTTGAGGGTAAAGTTGTTCATGGCAGCTATGAATGCGGCCTGGTCCTAGCTTCGTGTTGAGGTTGATGACGATGGCCCGGGCATGGTTGATGTCGAGGGGTAGGGCCGAAACATGGTCGTACATGTAGGGTGGTTCCACATAGTCGGGGGTGTGAAGCTTGAGCGTTGTACACTTGTGTAGGGGGACAAGGAGGCTTGGTGAACCGGTGGACGGATGGAGGCCGGGGTTCCAAGCCACGGTGTAGGGAGGCGGAGTGCCGTATGGTGAAGGAGCAGTCCACGACATATACCATGCCTAAACCATACCGATCCAGGGATCATGCTGGGGCGCCAAGTTGGTGCAGTAGGGGCCACCATCGGTGGTGGTGCAGGGGGCGCAGTCGGAGTAGATTGCTGCTGTGGTGGCCGATATGTTGGATTTTCCCATGGTAGTTGGGGATGGGGCGCCATCCTGGAGGTGCTGCCGCGGAAGGATTTGGAGCTGGTGAGCCTACCGCGGAAGGAATCGGCTGAGAGAGTTGTGCCACGGCATGGTGATACGTTGTAAACGTATCTATAATTTTTGATACTCCATGCTTGTTTAGTATCAAATTTCTTATGTTTTGTCTACACTTTGAGGTATTTTTATACATTTTCTGAAACTAACCTATTGATAAGATGCCGCAGTGTCAGTTGCCTGTTTTCTGCTGTTTTTGGTTTCAGAAAAGCTAGTCAAGAAATATTCTCGGAATTGGACGGAAAAAAAGCCAAAGTCATTATTTTACCAGACACGACACAGAGAACGAAGGGGAGACGAAGTAGGGATACGAGGCGGCCACACCATAGGGTGGCGCGGGCCCACCCTTAGCCGCGCCAGCCCATGGTGTGGGCTCCTCGAGGCTCAACCGACCTTGCCCTTTCGCCTACATATACGTCTCTCCGAGACATAAACCCTACCCGATCAGATCTCCACGAAATAGTCCATAGCCGCTGCCACCATCATCCCTAGATCAGGGGGATCTGAAACTCTTCCTGGCACCCTGCCGGAGGGGATAGATCATCTCGCAGGCCTTCTTCATCACCATGCCAGCCTCCGGTATGATGCGTGAGTAGTTCACCCTTGGACTATGGGTCCATACAGTAACTAGATGGTTGTTTCTCCTCCTTTGTGCTATCATGTTTAGATCTTGTGAGCTCCGTTCATGGTCAAGATCATCTATTTGTAATCATACATGTTGTGTTTGCGGGGATCCGATGGATATTTAGATACTATGTCAGACTGATTATTGATTCTATCATGTCATATTGATTATTGATTCTATCATGTCTATGTTGTCTGTGATCGTGCATGCTCTCTGTTGCTAGTAGCTATCTTGGCCAATTAGATGATAGTGACTCCAAGAGGGAGTATTTATGCTAGATAGTGGGTTCATGCCTCTAGTAATCTGGGGAAGTGACAGGAATATCTAAGGTTGTAGATGTGCTATTGCCACTAGGGAGAAAACAACAATCTTTTGATCATGGAACGATTGTATTGTTTATTTTACACACATTGCTTAATGCAATTATCCGTTGCTTGCAACTTAATACTGGAAGGGGTTCGAATGATAATCTGAAGGTGGATTATTAGTCATAGATGCAGTTGGATGGTGGTCTATGTATATTGTTGTAATGCCCAATCAAATCTCATAGGAATCATGATGTCTAGTATTTGCATTGTTATGCCTTGCTCAATCCTGTCAATTGCCCCGCTATAATTTGTTCACCCAACATGTTATTTATCTTAAGGAGAACACCTCTAGTGAACTGTGGACCCCGGTCCAATCTTTACCATCGTTACATCATCTACTGTTACTGTTTACTTTTTACCAGCAACTATTACCTTCCACACTATACGTTTAATCCTTTGTTTTCTACAAACCAGTGATATTGACAACCTCACTGTAAGTTGGGGCAAAGTCTTGAGTTTGTGTTGTGCAGGATTCCAAGTTGCTAGCAACACCTTGGAGTTGTTTTCTTGCTCCTACTGGTTCGATAACCTTGGTTTCATAACTAAGGCAAAAACTTGCTGATGTGCTGATCACACCTTCCTCTTGGGGTCTCCCAACGATTCTCTACAACTGAGTCACGTCACAGGGGCAGTCGGTGAAGCCCATGGAGCAGTGATGAAGACCCGTGGGCACGATTCCCTGCTCTAGCGGGAATGATCTGCACTCGGCAAGGGTGGGACGAGGCCACATCATAGGGATGAAGGAGGCCTGTTTTTCAAAGTCCTCGCTGAGCCCGACAAGAAGGATGTTGATGAGCTGCCGTTCTTCAATGGGGTCACCAAGCTCGCGAAGGTCGTCAGTAACGGAGGAGAGGCGCTGATAGTAGACGCTGACAGGAGAGGCACCTTGGACAAGATTGCGAAGCCTGATGTTGAGGTTGTTCACACAGGCATCGACGTTGTCCTGGAAGAGCCAACGAAGGGAATACCATAGGGCGGCGGCTAATGAAGCATTGCGGAAGACGAGGTTGAAGAACTCGCTGTAGACACACGTTTAGATCCACTAGATGATCGCGATATTGTCTTTGAAAAATCGTGGATCGTCGTGGCGGGGAACGCGGTCCATGGTGGCATGGGCGAGAAGATTGCACCATCCCAGATGAACTTCGAAGAGGTTGCTCCAGTGATAGTAGTTGTGGTCGAAGAGATCTAGGGTGATAGGTATGAAGGGAGAGATGTCGGTGATGGTGTCGGCAAACGACTTGGTGGCTGGTGGTGGTTGGGGGTGGGAGTTTGTGGGATCGGCGGTGGTAATAGGAACTAGGGTTTTGGGTAGAGAACATGAGGAAGTAGGGGCACTAGCGTCATGGAATTCTGCCATGTAGAAGAGGGGTACAAGCGGCAGAGGAGGAGGGGTGGGCAGCAGAGCCATGCCAGGGTGCGGAAAACGTAGGCATCTGATACCATGATATTTGGAGAGAATAATAACTTGTATTAATATGTGGGGGATTACAGTGTATATATAGGCCAAACTAATCTAGGGTTTAGGCCAACCGACATAGAGAGGTACAAACCGATTACAACATGTCACATCCAAAAATTTTCCAAATTTTTAAATGTGAAAAATAAATAAACAAAAGAATTAATTGTTGAAATTTAGGGTGAAAAGAAACTTTTTGCTTCTAAATAGAAACATCAAAACCCTACTCGATCAACTTTGAATAAAATGGAATCCAACAAATTTCAACCAAGTGAAATGCATTCATCAATAAATGTATCTTGAAATTTAAACACTTGGAAAAGTTAAACCAAAACCCTAAAACCCTAATGGAAGAAAATCATTTCCAAGATCTCTCTAAGACTATGGATTTGATCCATATAAAAATTTAGCAATGAACATTTATAACTGAACAAAAATGGTAAATAAAAATATTATAAAAACATATAAATTGATTTCACTCAATTTGGAGCCATGGTTAAAAACTTATGAATATAATAAGATAAAAGGAAATAATTTCCAAAGCTAATAAAGTTCCTATCTAAAATACATACCAAATTGTGAGCAAAATAATCCTAACGGTATTTAAAAGGATAAACAAATATTAAATAAAATTATACAAATTGGAATCACCAATTTTGGATCTATAAATAAAAAGATATGGATTTTATAAGATAAAGAAAGAAAGAAATAAATAAGGAATATTTAAAAGCCAAATTAAATCTTGGCCAAATCCATAAACAAATGGAATTTATTGAATAATAGAAAGGAGTAAAATATTATTTAATAATCATAAGGATTAAACAATATTCAATTTTATTTAAATAAAGTTAAATTGCCTAAACTAAATAATAATAAAATTATTTAAAAGACAATTTAAACCTAGAATTAAATCCATAAGCAAATGGAACAAAGATAATTCAAATCCAAATAAAATAAAGGGATAATATTCAAATAAAATAATATGGCATTAACCAATTCTGTTCCATTTGAATAAAGACAAATGCCCAATTTAAATGAACATTAAATCATATTAAAATATTTTATATAATTCAAAGTGAAATATTTGCACTAATGAATAAATAAAACTTACTGAAGAAGTTTTGGTGAAAATTAGAGTTCAAATAAGAGTTTGAAAGTATAATTAAAATCTTATTTAAATAAAGGCAAGTGCCTATTTTAAATAAATAATAAACCATAAATGAATAAAATAATTATTCCAAAATAGTCTTTAAAAAATACATTAATAAACAGTATTAAAATATATTGAAAGTTTGGAAAAGTTTTGAATTAAAAAGTGGGTTGAAATCATTTGGATAAAATCAAAACATAAAATGAAAACAGAAAAAGAAAAAAAAGAATCAGAAGGAAAAAAATAAGAAAAGACCCAGCCCATCTAACCCTAGCCCAACAGGCCCAGCGCAGCCCACTCTCACTCTCTTCCCCAAATCGTTTTTCACTCGCGAAATGACCCACACAGGCACTGACGACCAGACCCCACCGTACCCCCTCCCCACTCGCTGACAACGGACCTCACTGCCGCGTCATCGTCTTCCTCACCCCGCGACCAATTCCTTCCCCCTCTCTCGCCTGTTTCTGCTTTGATTTCGCGGGATGAAATTCACATCAATGACGCGATTAAACTGCCAGTGATCACGCCCATTTAAGCGCCCCTCTCCCCTCTACCTTTCCCCTCATTCGCCGCACCCTCTCTGTCCCTAGGCTGCACCAATTTCTCACTGCACTTCACTGTCCCCGATGGCACTCCAGCCACGATTCCGGCCAATACCTACCTCCCCTTTCTCCCTGGAACCTACAAGCCTGCTCCCCATCCCCGTATGCATCTACCAGTAACCTCCACTTGACCGCGCGTGCCTCCTAACGTCGGCAACCTCGACGACAGAACGTCGCCACCGTCTGCCACTTCTCTGACGAGCTCTCCAGGTAAATCCCGATCGAGCCTTTCCCTCTCTTTGATGCTCCCATGCTCGTGACCCTCTTACGCATATAATGGCGCCTTCGGTTTCTCCTAGCATGCCCTACATCGTCGCCTCCGTCGACGAGCAGATGCACCCGTCGCCAGAAGCTTCTTCGGCGAGCAATCCCTGTCGCCACCGTGCGCCCCCCTGCCCAGCGACGAGTACCTTGAGCTTCCTCATGCCTCAGTGAATCTGGTGAGCCATATCTCCTCCTCCCTTGCTTCTTGCTCCTCTAGAACCGCCGCAAGCAGAGCCGCGCCGCTGCTTGTCGCTGGATTGTGCCGCCAGACTTTGGTCAGGGCACTACAGCCATTAGATCTTGATCGCATGGTTAGGATAGATTGACTTAAGTGAAACAGTATGCTAGATCTGAGCCGTGCAATCCCCTTTAATACAACAACCCACATTGATCGATCATGCTGAACCGGTATTGTCCAATAGAATACAGACACGTGGCCCAGCTGTTGATTTAAAAACCCATAACTTTTGTTCTACTTGGCCAAATATTACAAATTTTATATCAATGTAATCAGGAAAAATAATCCTTTGCAATCATGCCCCTACTTTAGTATTTTGCTTCTATAAAATTAGTTGTTTTTGCAGAAACATTTCTAGGCCTAATTTGAGTATAAAATTTATTCTAAAAATGATTTTAGGGTAAAATCTTTTGTAAATGGTTTGTTTTGAACCTACTGACCATAAAAACCAACTTTTGGATTTAAAAGTGTATTTTGTGACACTAAGGAATTATTTCCTTGAATAAAAACATTTCTAGTAGAATAAAATTATTGATTATGTTTTAAAAATTGTTTTTGAGTAAAACATTTTGCAAATGGGTTGAATTAAACTCCCTGACCCTAAACACCAAGTTTTGGGATTTGAAAATATATTTTATTAACCTTAGAAGGTTATTACTTTGATTAAAGGCATTTCTAGAAAAAAAATGTTGCTTTGATTTAAAAATGGTTTTGGGTGAAACCTTTTGTGAATAGATTTGTTTTAAAACACTTTGACCATAAACATTAATATTGGTGTTTAAAAACATTTTGGCTAACCCTAGAAATTATTACTTTGATTTAAATCATTTCTAGCAAAACAAAAATGATTTAAATGGCCATTTTCACTAACTTGAATTTAAATGGTTTTACCACTTTTATAAATGACCAATAGGTGTTTTAAAATGTTTATAGCCTATTAGAAACCACCTTTATGTAGGGTTCGCAGCATAGAAAACAAAAATTTTCCTACGATGGGAACTATGTACCAAGATCTATCTACTAGATACAAACAACGGGCGGATGTATATCCGTAGAGAACATACCCTTGAAGACCGACAAAGCTTAACGAGTTCAACTCGTGGTTGACGTAGACGATCTCTTGCCGATCTCAAGATCGAGAGGAAGTCCTAGCGCCGCAAAGCAGCAGCGCATCCGTGCTCGCACACACGTACAGGACACCGGGCAACCACCGCCTCCTCGCTCTAGCGATGCAGCGGAAGCACAACCCTTTCTTGACGAATAGCCACCGAGAACATGTATCTCGCTAGTCCGAGACCATGGGGGATAAATTCTAGAGGGGGAGAGAGATCCTTCACGAGGAGGTGTGAGTGAGAAGTGAGGAGGGGGGCTCCTTTTTAGGAGGAGGGGGGGAACCCCAAGGGGGTGGCCGGCGCATGGGGGCTGCCCCCTTGCCCTCCCCTCTTCATGTGGGTGGACACTCCACTCACAAAATTCCTTTAAATTCCCTCCACTCAAAATCCCACTAAAAAATGCCATTAAATTTCCACCAAATTTAATGCAAACTCTCATTAAATAAAACTCTTTTATTTTATTCAGAATTTTGTCAATTACTTTAATGACAAACATTCACAAATAACCCCTTGCTAGAATTCCATTTCACATGCATAACAATAGCATGCAAAATAAAATTATAGCACGTTGCCAATGCCTCTCACCTTTTGCATGCTATTGTGAACACACATGTATTAACGTTTCACCTTTTATTATTCCATTCCCAATGGTGATCTATTGTGACAACAATGGTGCCACTGCCAATGCCAAAGAGCCAAGGTCTCACAAGAATTCCAAGCATATTAAGCGCCAGTTTCACTCCATCCGCGAGCATGTCAAGGATGGAGATATAAAGATTTGTAAAGTACATACGGATCTCAATGTAGCAGATCCGTTGACTAAAACTCTCCCTAGAGCAAAACATGATCTACACCAAAACTCCATGGGTGTTAGATACATCACTATGTAACTAGATTATTGTCTCTAGTGCAAGTGGGAGACTGAAGGGAATATGCCCTGAGAGGCAATAATAAAATGTTTATTATGTGTATTCCAAGTATATGATAGATGTTTATTTTGCATGCTATAATTGTATTAATACGGAAACGTTAATATATGTGTGTTTAATAAACAAACAGAAAGTTCCTAGTTATGCCTCTTTCATAAACTAGTTCGTTGATTAACAAGATGATCACGGTTTCCTGATCATAGACATTGGATGTTGTTAATAACGAGATCACAACATTAGTGTAATGGTGTGATGAACATTCATCCAAAGTATAGCATTACGATCAAAGTCATTGAGTTTATATTGCTATAAACAAACTACGAAGTAGTCCTAATCCTTAGACCATGAGATCATGCCAATCACTAACACCGGAAGAGTTTCTTGTTGACATCAAACGTCACTCCGTAACTGGGTGATTATAAAGATGGCTTCAAAGCTACTAAAGTGTTATGTTGAGAATCATGGATCAAGAGTGCAATTTGTTCATCCTGATGACGGATAGATATGCTCTGGGCCCTCTCGGTGATATCACATTGGTTATCTTGCAAGCAAGTGATTTGATCACTAGAATGTTATATCACGGGAACAAGAAAAGAGTGCATGTTAGTAACGAGATCAAACTAGGTATGGAGATACCGATGATCGAATCTCGGACATGTAATATATCGTGAAACAAAGGGATTAAGATACAAGCGTAAAAGGTTCCGACGATCACAGGAAAAGTCATCGTTGAATGTGTGGGAGTCAGTATGGATCTCCAGGTCCCGCTACTGATTATTGATCGGAGAAGGGTCTCGATCATGTCCGCATTATTCGCGAACCGTAGGGTGACACACTTAAGGGACACTGGCATCCAGTTGGAGCAAATGTTTCATGCCGAAAGAATAAACAAGCGCAGGAATTTATTTCACTAGATACCGAAACAGGTTTTCGGGTGAAATTGCATAAAGAGGTTATGCATGTGAAATGGAATTCTAGCAAGGGGTTATTTGTGAATGTTTGTCATTAAAGTAATTGACAAAATTCTGAATAAAATAAAAGAGTTTTATTTAATGATAGTTTGCATTAAATTTGGTGGAAATTTAATGGCATTTTTGAGTGGGATTTTGAGTGGAGGGAATTTAAAGGAATTTTGTGAGTGGAGTGTCCACCCACATGAAGAGGGGAGGGCAAGGGGGCAGCCCCCAAGCGCCGGCCACCCCCTTGGGGTCCCCCCCTCCTCACTTCTCACTCACACCTCCTCGTGAAGGATATCTCTCCCCCTCTAGAATTTATCCCCCATGGTCTCGGACTAGCGAGATACATGTTCCCGGTGGCTATTCGGCAAGAAAGGGTTGTGCTTCCGCTGCATCGCTGGAGCGAGGAGGCGGAGGTTGCACGGTGTCCTGTACGTGTGTGCGAGCACGGATGCGCTGCTGCTTTGCGGCGCTAGGACTTCCTCTCGATCTTGAGATCGGCAAGAGATCGTCTACATCAACCACGAGTTGAACTCGTTAAGCTTTGTCGGTCTTCAAGGTTATGTTCTCTACGGATATACATCCACCCGTTGTTTGTATCTAGTAGATAGATCTTGGTACATAGTTCCCATCGTAGGAAAATTTTTGTTTTCTATGTTGCAAACCCTACAATGTTGTTGACATACGCAAAGAGCAAGCAATGACTCGCCTTGCAGGTTCTTTATGGAGAAGGTTCATTTTCAAAAGCCGAATCCCCTCTGATGTGTACCTGTTTTTTTGCAATGGGAGCTCCTGGTCCAAGAATCACTGTTCATATATGAACGACGAGGAGGATGAGGGCAATGACGAGGATGAGGGTGATGAGGAGCAAGACGAAGATGAGAGCGATGAGGAGCAAGCAGGACCATTAGATTATACAATTGTCGCTTTAAGATGCAAGCTTACCCATAGTGAAGAGTGTTATCTCGTCGATAACATTCATTCAAAAAATTCATACATCGGCCTAGCACTTGTCACTCCCTTGAACAGGCCGCATATTCACCTACATGATATGGTATATTTTCACTTAACATTCATTATTTAGTTCCTATTGTATTTGTATTGTATGATAGTATCATATTTCTAACTTCCGCATCTTAATTAGAAACTACCGTCAAGAATGGTTTTTTCTCTTCAAATTTCTGAAGAAGGCTTGGCTGAAATACGCGTTGGAGTAAGAGGTGCCGTAAGCACCATTTTGTACAAAACAGTGAGTGATGGCCGCATCATCTTTAACATCCTAAAGTGGAAGAACTTTATTGAAGCTCATCATGATTATCTACAAGTTGGCCAAGCCATTCCCCTCACTACCAGGACCACTTCACGCTGTAACATCCAAATAATGTACGTTATTGACATCATCTTTCGTAATGACTAGCCAGTTCCTTGTGATGGTTTGTTAGTGTAGATGCAACTTGTGATGTTTTGAACCGCTTGTTAATAATTCATGGTGAACCAAATCGTTATTTTCCTGCTTATGTTAATATGCATTTTGTGATGTTACATTGCGTCATTTCTATGAATATATCTTCATGTGCTGTGAATATTCAATAGGATGCATCCAAAAATAATAATTTTTGAAAACTAACTTGTGGCATTCAAAATACAATGAATGACACAAATAGATAAGTAATGGTGGCGCTTACAGAAAACGCCACTATTAGGATATGTAATGGTGGCGCTTATAGTAAACGCTGCCACTAGAAATCCTAATGGTGGCGTTTGATGGAGACGCCACCAGTATGACCTACCAGTGGCGTGAGATTAGTAGCGTGCAGCTTAAACGCCATGAACCCCCTTTTTCGAATGCCGCCACTAGGCCTTTTTCTACTAATATCTCTTTGATTGCCGAGTCTCTGCGTTGTAGGAGTGAAAACTCTAGATCTGAGCTTCTTTAGTTGAATATGGCCATCGCGGTGGGGTGTTGGATGCATTGCATGGAGTTTTCTCACACTTCTCTTAGGGGCTGAAAACCGAAGATATATTGCCTCGTGTCGTTCCCTTCATGGAGGCGTCATGTTGAATCACCTCTCATGTTACCCTCCGGTTGCCTGGTGGTTGTTGATGTTGTTTTCTTTGGTTGTTTCATGATTTAGTCTTTCTTCTGTAATAATTTTTTTGTTTGCATTCTGGATGTCTTAACTAGCTCTTGTTAACATGTAGTTGATATATTCTTAATATTAATATACTCCTTTCATCAGAAGATAGTAATATGACATGTTGTTTTCAATGCAAATTAATTCATGGTCACCCATCAAAACTTACTTTGAGTTAGAACAAAAATACAACATGCAAATAGAAAATTTGTAGGGAACCAATAATCATAGACATATGTTTGAAAACCCTAGAATAAAATGATTGGCTTAGTATAAAAATGACCTAATAGTCAGGACGTTATAGTAAATTGCTGAAGGGTGGTGGGTGAAGGGAATATGCCCGAGAGGCAATAATAAAGTGGTTATTATCGTATTCCTTATTTATGATAAATGTTTATTTTTCTTGCTATAATTGTATTAATACGGAAACGTTAATACATGTGTGTTTAATAAACAAAAAGGAAGTTCCTAGTTATGCCTCTCTTATAAACTAGCTCGTTGATTAACATGATGATCAAAGTTTCTTGATCATGGACATTGGATGTTGTTAATAACGAGGTCACAACATTAGTGTAATGATGTGATGAACATTCATCCAAAGTATAACATTACGATCAAAGTCATTGAGTTTATATTGCTATAACAACTTACGAAGTGATCCTAATCCTTAGACCATGAGATCATGTCAATCACTAACACCGGAAGAGTTTCTCGATGACATCAAACGTCACACCGTAACTGGGTGATTATAAAGATGGCTTCAGAACTACTAAAGTGTTATGTTGAGACCCATGGATTGAGAGTGTAATTTGTTCATCCCGATGACGGATAGATATGCTCTGGGCCCTCTCGGTGATATCACATTGATTAGCTTGCAAGCAAGTGATTTGATCACTAGAATGTTATATCACGGGAACGAGAAAAGAGTGCATGTCGGTAATGAGATCAAACTAGGTATGGAGATACCGATGATCGAATCTCGGACATGTAATATATCGTGAAACAAAAGGATTAAGATACTAGCGTAAAAGGTTCACACGATCACAGAAGTCATCGTTGAATGTGTGGGAGTCAGTACGGATCTCCAGATACCGCTGCTGATTATTGATCAGAGAGGGGTCTCGATCATGTCTGCATTATTCGCGAACCGTAGGGTGACACACTTAAGGGATACCGACACCATTCGGAGCAAATGATATGCCAGAGAAAGAAAAAGGAAAGCGCAGGAATTTATTTCACTAGACACCGAAGCTGTTTCGGTTGAAATTGCTGAAACTGGTTCTGCATGTGAAATTGAAATATTGTAAGGGGTTTTATGTGAATGTTTGTTAATTAAAGTAATTAACAAAATTCTGAATAAATAAATCAAAAGAGTTTTATTTAAATGAGATCTTGCATTAAATTTGGTGGAAATTTAATGCATGTGAGTGGATTTGTGAGTGGAGGCTTTTTAATGGGAGTGGAGGCTTTTCATTTTGAGTGGGAGCTCCACCCACATGAATGTGGAAGAGGTGGGGGCAGCCCCCATGGCTGGGAGCCATGCCCCTTGGGTGCCCCCCTCTCCCCTATAAAAGGCCCCCCTCTCCTCCTCTCAAATCACACCTCCTCGCGAAGGATCTCTCTCCCCCTTTTAGAATTTCCCCATGGTCTCGGATCAGCGAGATACATGTTCCCGGTGGCTTTTTCTGGAAGGATTTGTTGCTTCCGCTGATTCGCTGGAGCGAGGGTGCGGAGGTTGTCGGGGTACCCGTACATGTGTGCGATCACGGATGCACCACTGCTTTGAGGTGCTGGACTTGATCGTGCTGGACCGGCTGGACCAGACGAACTTCATCACGATCTTGAGATCGGCAAGCGTTCGTCTACATCATCCACGAGTACAACCTCGTTAACGCTATTCGGTCTTCGAGGGTATGTATTCTATGGATGTATATCCACCCGTTGCTTGTATCTAGTAGATAGATCTTGGTACTTATTAGATGTTCCCATCGTAGGAATTTTTTTGTTTTCTATGCTGCGAACCCTACAGTGGTATCAGAGCCGGATCTATGCGTAGATACTTTGCACGGGTAGTACACATATGAGTATGTGGGCGATGATGATCATTTTATTGCTTCTTAGTTGTACTTTGGATATTGGTGGCATAGTGGGATGAAGCGGCCCGGACAAACTTTACATGTCCTCGCACATGAGACCTGTTCCACGCTTGACATGCAACTAGTTTTGCATAAGTGGCTAGCGGGTGTCTGTCTCTCCTACTATAGTCAATATCTAATTTGCAACGAGTTTTCAAAAATTTGATTATCCTCGTTGTGGTTCATGTTCGTAGGTAAGAACGGTTCTATCTCGAAAGCCCTAAGCCACGTAAAATTTGCAATGGATAAATTAGAGGCGTCTAGTTTAGATTTTTGCTGGGCTAGTGTTATGATATGGTGATGTTGTAAGTAGAAGTATGAGATGATACTCTTACAACATACATAACGTGTAAACTACATAGACCTTGGATTTACACATAAAGGTATGATAGTGATCATACCACGATGCGCATGATAGAGATCATATGCGGGAACCATATCATTTCACTAATAAACATGTGATGTTTGATAGCATCTTATATTGCTTGTTTGGAATTTTATTAGCATAATAAGATGATCCCTCATTTAGATATCATGATAAAAATGTGTTCTTCCTTAAGTATGCACCGACAATGTTTCGTCGCTTCAAGGCATCACGTGATGGTCGGGTGTACTTGAATCCACGAGCATATCTCGGGTGTAAGACAGTTACACACGCGAATACTAAGGTTCTTACTTGGCGAGCCTAGCATGTACAGACATGGTCTCGGAACATGGACCGAAAGGTTAAGCATGAGTCATATGTTTTGATATGATGACCATATGGATGCTCGCCTTTGAAGCTACACCGACTCACGTGATGATTGGACTTGGTGTAGTGGATTTGGTTCATGTAATCACCAAAAAGACACGAGGGATGTCGTTTTTGAGTGGGAGTTCATTTCTAATTTGGATTAGTAGAACTCAATTTATCATAAATTAAATCAAAGTAAATTTGCATAATTTGTTGTAGTCATTGGCATTCGTTCACCACCTTATGCATAGTTGTAATTGAGATAATAGAACTATATAATTCTGGATATATACTTTACGAACTGGTATCGTATTGTGTTGAGTGTCAATCTAAAGTTTAAAGTACTATTGCAAACTTTCAGCAAACTCTATTTACTCCGTGAAATTTAATAGTTGGTATTAAATCGAGAGTAACAATTCCAGTGTTAGTATCTTAAGTATCATGTTTGCCTCTATGATTCTTGATTGTTTTAATATCAAGTTTATCTAGGAGCTGAAAGAATTGTTTCAGAAATCATGTGTGACAGATATAACGATATCTGAAACAATGTTTTGGTTGCAGTATGATAGAGTATAATATATGTTCTCATATTGGATGAGAATTTACGAAGGTTGGAGATACTAGACATCCTAATCATCCAAAAGGGTTTTGGAAAATAATGTTATACTCACGATTCGCCTTTATAAGCTACAGTAGCTTGATCATGAAAGTCGTCATGATAAGGTTGAATAGAAGATGTATGTAAAGTGTTTACTACACTAAAAGATTACTAAAAAATGGATTTTGAAAGAATACCGATCATTTTGATGATGGTGATCTACTTCAAAGTGCAAGTCCAAAGGTATTATTATTTGAATATACATGCTTTGGACTATGTGTCATGTATATGGTGCCACTTGTTGATAGATTCTTTTAAAAAGGAAAAGGAAATGCTGAAAGAGAATCTATAAAATATATTTGGCAGAAAAGAAAATATTGGAAATATCCAATTTAGGTATATGGATGATATACATGTTATGGTTGTATTCTTTGCTTGTTAAACAATGTGGTTCTTGGGTATTGGATACCAAATTGGTTGGTATGAAATTTCATACAGAACGACGCAATTCATGAACCACAATGGCCTAAGTAACTAGCAAGAGAATATGTGATGATGTTCATCGAAAACAAACAAACCATTGTTTGTATTTCTCGTTGACATCGAAGCTTGACTTCAAGATTTGTTTTAATAATTGTTATTTGAATCAGGTATTATGAGAACAAATGTTGTTCAAATAATTACCGTATTCCATATAAGATGGATGATTTACAAATCTAGTTGGAGAAATCACATCCATAAAACCTAATGCTAAAATGTCGCAAGACAAATGATTGAAAGATCACTTACGAAGTGACATCGCTGTTTAAATTATATTGGAAAGAAAACATAAAGAATCTCCATATTCATGGATTTTTGGAGTCTTTGATTTGATCAAGTGACGCTTGTGAGACTTTCCACGTGATAATTAAAACTTCGTTCAAAGGCCAAAGAAGAACGAACGACTAAATTATTGGAATTTATACATATCGATGTATGTAGTCCATTATGTATAGTCGTAAGCGATGGATTTCAACTTCATATGCTTTCTCCGGAAATTTGAGTGAATGTTCACTTAATGAGAAAGAAGTGTGAAATATTTGAAAATGTTCAAATACTTTCAAGATGAAGTGAAAATCATTGTAACAAGAAAATAAATGGTTTATGATTTTATCATAAAGGATTTATTTGAGTTACAAGTGTAACAAGAAAATAAATGAATTATGATTTTATCATAAAGGGATATATTTGAGTTGCAAGTTTAGCAAAACACCTAGATTTACATCTCCCGAAACACCATAGGAGTATGGAGTGTTTGAGATTTGTAGTGAAACCTTGTTTGACATGGTTGGATCAAAGGTGTTATTTATAAAACTTCCATTATGTTTTAATAGATTAAAGCTTTAGAGACTTCCGCTTTTACACTGAAAAGATCTCCATCTTGATCCGTTGAAATGACACCATGGAAGTTATGGTTTGGGGTAAAACCCAAGTTGTCATTTCTTAAATTTTGGTATGCTAAACATAAGTAAGATGTTTACAACCGAAGTCGGATGAGCATGTCTTTGTAGGTTATTTTGAATAACAATTGGTTATTCCTCCATAACACCGAGGACAAAAGGGTTTGTCGCTTGAAATGTGAAGTTTTTTGAAAAAGGAAATTTTCGCAAAAGTTAAGTGGGAGGACAATAGAACTTTGATAAGGTTAACGAACCTTAGCTAAATGTGCTGAGTTGCGCAGAGCTGGAAATCGTAACGGAGGTTGTCATAATGCTCATAGCTTATGTGCCTCAAAGGTTGTGGTCACGGAGATCTAAGTTCTTATTGAACTAAGTCGATCGGATAAACAATCAAATGTTGAGATTTGAGAGTAAATCATTATTGTTTGACAATGATGAATCGACCACATACAAAGAAGCGATGATGGGCCCTGACTCCGTCAAATGGCTTGAAGCCATAAAATCCGTGATAAGTCCATACACGATAAATCAAGTTTTGAACTTGGAAGACCCTCCGGAAAGGTGTAAAAACCTATCGGTCGTATTTGGATCTATAAAGAAACAGACATGGATGTTTCACATCTATGAAATAGTCGACATGTCATAAAGTATTTTATGACAATGTTCAAGGAGTTGACTATGACAAGATTTGATCTTTCATAGCGATATTTAGTCTGGACGGATTAAAGTAGCAACCACTACATATAATTTGTCATATGGTAGATGAATAAACAAAACAAAGTTCTTCTAGTAGAATGGTTACCTAGGACGTGTACATGACACGATCCAAAGGGTTTTGTTAATTCAAAGGATGCTAAAAAGGGCATGCAAACTTCAATGGTTGAAGTAAGCATCGCGGAGTTGGAATCTTCACCATGATGAAAAAGGAGTTTTTCATTAGGAGACGATGAAGATGCTTGAATTTGCAAGAAATTAAGTGGGAGCGCTAAGACATATTTCTAATACATTATGTGGAGGACATCTTGTTGATTAGAAATGATGTATCTTTTATTGACAAAGGTTAAGGATTTCATTTTGATGAAAGAGTTAGGCAAAACCCGAATATTTAGCATGAATGTCTATAGTGGATAGACGGTGACGCTAATATGGTTGGGCCAAACATACATATATGAGATATTGAAGGAGTTTAATATAGAAACGACAAGAAACGGTTCTTGTCGCATGGAAAAGGAATTGAATCAAGATTCAAGTGTTTCGACACTTGATAAGTGAAACAAGATTCAAGTGCTTTGACACTTGATGAGTGAAATCACGAGAATGTTTTGATCAATCATACCATGATATGTACACATCCAGATATGTCCTATGCTCTAAGTGTTATGAGCATATACCAGAATGAATCATAAAATGATCATTGGACTATAGTAAGGATATTCTTATGATATTTTGGAAGAACTAAGAATATATTTGTGTAGAAGTGACAAACAATTACAAATAGTTCATTGTAAAGCGTTACATTGATACTAGTTTTGTCACAAGTTACAAATTAAGTTTATCTCAATTTAAACTATGGGTGGCACAATGAAATGGAAAGAAAGTTTCCATGATGGATTTGGAAGAGTTTCAAAGTTAAGACATTGTGACGAATACTACAACAAAAGGCTAAGTATATGACTGCTATAGTAGCAGCAAAGGAGGGAATTTGTGTCAAGTAGTTTGTTATCAAACTAAGATGTGGTTCGATACGGGCTAACACTGACGATATATTGTACGACAATAGTATCGACGTGATTTAAACCCAAGGAACTAAAGGTCTCACCAAAAGACCAAATTTATACAATTCCATCTCATTGGAGAATGAGTGATGCGTGAAGACGCAAAGACATGCAAATACATACGGACCTGAAAGCATCAGATCCGTAGATTATGTTAACCACTTGCAGTTGCGTATATGGAACACCAGAAAGCCATAGGTGTTCAATACACAAAGTTTTCAAACTAGATTATTGTCTCTAGTGCAAGTGGGAGGCTGAAGGGAATATGCCCGAGAGGCAATAATAAAGTGGTTATTATCGTATTCCTTATATATGATAAATGTTTATTTTGCATGCTATAAATGTATTAATACGGAAACATTAATACATGTGTGTTTAATAAACAAAAAGGAAGTTCCTAGTTATGCCTCTCTTATAAACTAGCTCGTTGATTAACATGATGATCAAAGTTTACTGATCATGGACATTGGATGTTGTTAATAACGAGGTCACAACATTAGTGTAATGATGTGATGAACATTCATCCGAAGTATAGCATTACGATCAAAGTCATTGAGTTTATATTGCTATAACAACTTACGAAGTGATCCTAATCCTTAGACCATGAGATCATGTCAATCACTAACACCGAAAGAGTTTCTCGATGATATCAAACGTCACACCGTAACTGGGTGATTAGAAAGATGGATTCAGAACTACTAAAGTGTTACGTTGAGACCCATGGATCGAGAGTGGAATTTGTTCATCCCGATGACGGATAGATATGCTCTGGGCCCTCTCGGTGATATCACATTGATTAGCTTGCAAGCAAGTGATTTGATCACTAGAATGTTATATCACGGGAACGAGAAAAGAGTGCATGTCGGTAATGAGATCAAACTAGGTATGGAGATACCGATGATCGAATCTCGGACATGTAATATATCGTGAAACAAAAGGATTAAGATACTAGTGTAAAAGGTTCACACGATCACAGAAGTCATCGTTGAATGTGTGGGAGTCAGTACGGATCTCCAGGTCCCGCTGCTGATTATTGATCGGAGAGGGGTCTCGATCATGTCTGCATTATTTGCGAACCGTAGGGTGACACACTTAAGGGATACCGACACCATTCGGAGCAAATGATATGCCAAAGAAAGAAAAAGGAAAGCGCAGGAATTTATTTCACTAGACACCGAAACTGTTTCGGTTGAAATTGCTGAAACTGGTTCTGCATGTGAAATTTAAATATTGTAAGGGGTTTTATGTGAATGTTTTTAATTAAAGTAATTAACAAAATTCTGAATAAATAAATAAAAGAGTTTTATTTAAATGAGAGATTGCATTAAATTTGGTGGAAATTTAATGCATGTGAGTGGATTTTTGAGTGGAGGCTTTTTAATGGGAGTGGAGGCTTTTCATTTTGAGTGGGAGCTCCACCCACATGAATGTGGAAGAGGTGGGGGCAGCCCCCATGGCTGGGCGCCATGCCCCTTGGGTGCCCCCCTCTCCCCTATAAAAGGCCCCCCTCTCCTCCTCTCAAATCACACCTCCTCGCGAAGGATCTCTCTCCCCCTTTTAGAATTTCCCCATGGTCTCGGATCAGCGAGATACATGTTCCTGGTGGCTTTTTCTGGAAGGATTTGTTGCTTCCGCTGATTCGCTGGAGCGAGGGCGTGGAGGTTGTCGGGGTACCCGTACATGTGTGCCATCACGGATGCACCACTGCTTTGAGGTGCTGGACTTGATCGTGCTGGACCGGCTGGACCAGACGGACTTCATCACGATCTTGAGATCGGCAAGCGTTCGTCTACATCATCCACGAGTACAACCTCGTTAACGCTATTCGGTCTTCGAGGGTATGTATTTTATGGATGTATATCCACCCGCTGCTTGTATCTAGTAGATAGATCTTCGTACTTAGATGTTCCCATCGTAGGAAATTTTTTGTTTTCTATGCTGCGAACCCTACAGTGGGAATTCACATGGCCAAATGTAGGGTCTATTTGATTCAAATGATATTTATAGGAATGTTTGCATGTTACAATTTTCCATGTACAAGTTATCTGATTTTCGATTTAATCATACATGATTTCCAATAAGAATTTCTTTACATTACGTTTCATGGAAAAACTACATCGACATAATCCTCTAGTAAAGATTTTTGTCTGTTTTAGTGATGAAAGGATACTGATGCCGCCTAGAGGGGGGGTGAATAGGCGGTTAAAAACGTTTCCAAGAGTTGCTCAAAAAATACGGAATTAAACTAGCATTTACTTTATCAAGCACAAAACCTAGAATAACTAGGGTTAACCTATGTGAACCAACAACTTATTCTAAGCAATACAAGCAAAAATGTGATAGCAAGATATAGATTACTTCAAGCATGAAGGCTATCACAATGTAAAGTGCATAAGTAAAGAGCTCGGGTATAGAGATAACTAAGGCACGAGGGGACGACGATATTTTACTGAGTTCCTCCCAACATGGAGTATGTCTCGTTTGGAGAGGGGGTGGTATCAAACCATGATACGCCCAATTTGCATCACCATTCTATATCATAATTTACCTCTATTCATTGATATTTGTCTTATTATCAGGTATTACTTATGGCTTTTCATCTGTTTATGCATGTTGGATGATTCTTGGAGGATGGACTGGCGGAGTCTGGATTCTGATGGAAAAGAAGGCGTTTCGGTGCAATTTCGCGAAGATCAGAAAAATACCAGAAAAATATGGAAACATATTATTTTACTAGAAGACAAGGGAAGCCAGAAGGAGGAGCGAAGAGGGGCCGCAGGGGGCCCACACCCCCCTAGGATTGGGCCCACTTGACCCCACGCCTAGGGCAGGTGTGGCCCACTTGCCTGGCCTCCGACTCCGCCCCTTCGCATATATCTTCCCTGCGGAACCCTAAGCCTAAGGGCAGACCACAGATAGATTTCCGCCGCCTCTAGGGGCGGAAAACACCGAGAGAGAAAGATCTCTCCGGCAGTCATATTTCTATCAGGGGAATTCCTTCCCGGAGAGGGGAGACCGTCGCCATCAACACCGTCATCAAGCGAGGCTTGATCAGGATCATCATCACCATCATCCACACCATCATCTCCACCAGCACCATCATCACCACTCCGTCCTGCTGTAACAATTGTGTTGGATATTGCTTTAGTTCTTAGGGGAAACTTTCCCGGTGTTGATTACTATTGTAGTTGATGCTTGTGAGTGGAACCATTGGATTATTGTTTATGTTCAGATCGTTATCCATTATCATATCATCTTTCATCTTGATCCATATGATGTATTGTGAGTAGATCGTTGTGTTCTTGAGGACATGGGAGAAGTCATGTTGAATCTGTGATGAGTTATTATTCAATGGTTTAGTATTTAAGTTGTGGTGCTCTTCTTCTAGTGGTGTCAAACGTCGACTACATGATACTTTACCATTTATGGGCCTAGGGGAATGCATTGTGTATTTGGATACTAATCATGGGGTTGCCGGAGTGACAGAAACCTGAACCCCCGTTAGGACACCTTTGCATAAGGGAGTGTAGGATCTCAGAGTTTAAGGCTGTGGTTAGATTTATATCTTAATTACTTTCCTATAGTTATGGATGTTTGCAGGGGGTTTAATCACAAGTATGTATTAGTACAATTAAGGTCGGTATATTAGCACAGGTTCACCCACACAACACTTACAACACCAGAGAAGAGTACTCAGCTATTTGAAGCGAAAGCACTTGACAGAATTCCCATGTGTCCTCGAGAACGTTTGGTCCTTATAAGTATTTCCACTGGCTTGTCCTTTGCTAAGAAAGGATTGGGCCACTTGCTTCGTTTGTTCGTTACCTTTGTTACTTGCTCCTTGTTTTGTTGCCTTGTCAGAAAACCACTATCCGTTTGGTAAGTATTCACAGGGATTTCCTGCTCCATACCATTGTTCAGCACCTTATGCTCCTCGTTGGGATCGACACTCCTATTTATAGAAAGTACTACGATACACCCCCTATACTTGTGGGTCATCAAGACTATTTTCTGGCGCCGTTGCCGGGGAGTGAAGCGTTATTGAAGAGTGGAACTGGTAAGGGAAACTTTTACTATGAGTATTGCTTTTGTTACTGCTTGTTACTTTGTTTCCAATATGGATAACCCACTTGGTTTTCTGTTTGGGAAAACTACTACCACTGTTAGGGTAGTAGATGAGCCACCTCCTGTTGAGATAGATCCTTTTAAGATACCTACAAGTATTGTTAATCGTGTTATGGATAATTATTATTTTGGGGATGGAACTGTCCATCCTGGTGATCACTTGCTTTTTATCCATGAATTATGCGGGTTGTTTAAGTGTGCAGGTATCACAACTGAACAGGTGAAGAAGAAGTTACTCTCCATATCCTTGAAAGGGAGAGTTGAAGAATGGTATAAGCTGCTGAAGAATGGACTATCCATGGAATGGGAGGAGATGGCATTTCTCTTTTACTCTAAATTTTATACTCCCAGTGAGATTCATAAGGATATAAATCTTATATATAACTTTTGGCCTCTTGATGGAGAAAGTATAGCTCAAGCTTGGGGAGACTGAAGTTACTAATGCTTAAATGTCCTATTCATGAACTCCCTAACAATATTATTCTCAATAATTTTTATGCTAGGCTTTCTCTTCATGATAAAGATTTATTAGATGCTTCTTATGATGGATCATTCACACGTATGAAGGAAGAAGCTAAATGGGATCTCTTAGACCGTATTCAAGATAACACTGAGGCTTGGGAGAATGACAAAGGAAGAAAGTCAGGTATAAACTATGATTACGAATGCATTAAATCTTTTATGGGAACTGATGACTTCCGTGATATTAGTAATGAGTTTGGTCTTGATACTAAAGTTCTTGAAAAATGTTTTAATGCCTTTGCCTCTTATATTGAAATTCCCAAGAAAGATTGGGACAAGTACCATGCTCCTTATAAAGACATTGTTACCCATGTTCCTGCCAGCGTAGAGGTTTGTACTTTTGATCCTATTTTTCCTGAACCTTATGTTGAGAAAATCCCTTTTCCCTCCAAGGTAAGGGAGCATTCTATTATGGCTAATGTGGTTAGCAAAAGCGCAAAGAAAACTGTAGGGTCCAATGAGCTTATTGATATTGTGCCTGTGGTAGCTACTGTGAAAGATCTTGTCACTAGAAATATAGAGGATGAGCATATTGTCTTCTGTGAAGACACTACTAATACTGTTTCTCATCCTAAGAAGGTTAGAAAAGCTAGTGTCCCTGTGCTTTCTGTTAAAATTGGTAGTCATAGCTATTATGGTTTATGTGATATTGGTGCTAGTTCTAGTGCTATTCCTTATGAGCTTTACATGGAAATTATGCATGAGATTGGTCCTTGTGAGCTTGAGGACATTGATGTGGTTATTCACCTTGCTAATAGAGAGCAAGTTTGCCCCATTGGCATTGTAAGATATGTGGAGGTCATTTGTGGTAAGATTAAATATCCTGCTGATTTTCTAGAACTTGGTAAAGAAGCTAGTAAAACCTATCCTATTATCGTTGGTAGACCCTTTCTGAATACTTGTGGGGCTATCATAGATTGTAGGAAGGAAAAAGTTTTTACTAAGTTTGCTGGATAGTCTTATGAGTTTAATTTTTCCAAATTTTCCAAAACTCCTTATGAAAATGAACTGCCTGATGAGGATTTCAGGGTTGAACAACTTTCTGCTATTTCTCTTGCTCCTAACAATGCCTTGCAGCAGTTTATGGAAGATCATGAAAGTGATGTATTCATGAAGGAAAGAAATGAGATTGACGAGGTTTTCCTTCGTCAGCCAGAACAGCTTAAGCATAATCTACCTGTGGAAGATTTGGGTACCACACTACCACCTAAAGGGGACCCCGTTTTCGAATTAAAACCTTTACCTAATGATCTTAAATATGCTTATCTTGATGATAAGAAAGTTTATCCTGTTATTATTAGTTCTAAACTTTCAGGAAAGGAAGAAGAGAGGTTATTGGAGATATTGAAGAAACACCGAGGACCTATGGGCTATACTCTTGATGATCTAAAGGTGATTTCTCCTACTATATGTCAGCATGCTATTAATATAGAGCCTGATGCAAAACCATTCGTTGAGCACCAACATCGTCTAAATCCTAAGATGAAGGATGTGGTAAGAAATTAGGTATTAAAACTCCTTGATGTTGGTATTATTTATCCTATTGCTGATAGTCAATGGGTTAGCCATGTTCATTGTGTTCCCAAGAAAGGGGGAATAACTGTTGTGCCTAATGAGGATAATGAGATTATACCGCAAATAGTAGTGGTTGGGTATAGAATGTGCATTGATTTTAGAAAGGTTAATAAGGTTACTAAGAAAGATCATTATCCTTTGCCCTTTATTGATCAAATGCTTGAGAAGTTGTCCAAAAAGACTCACTTTTCCTTTCTTGATGGTTATTCTGGGTTTTCTCAAATTGCTGTGAAGGAACATGACAAAGAGAAAACTACTTTCACTTGTCCTTATGGTACTTATGCTTATAGGCGTATGCCTTTTGGTTTATGTAATGCTCCTGCTACCTTTCAGAGATATATGTCTGCTATCTTTCATGGTTTTTGTGAAGAAATTGTGGAGGTTTTCATGGACGATTTTTCCGTCTATGGAACTTCTTTTGATAACTGTTTACACAACCTTGATAAGGTTTTGCAGAGATGTGAAGAAACCAACCTTGTTCTTAGTTGGGAGAAATGCCATTTCATGGTTAATGAAGGGATTATTCTTGGACACAAGATCTCTGAAAGAGGCATTGAAGTTGACATATCCAAAATTGAAGCAATTGAGAAGATGCCTTGTCCTAGAGATATCAAAGGTATTCATAGTATCCTTGGTCATGCTGGTTTCTATAGGAGGTTTATTAAAGATTTCTCCAAAATTTCAAAGCCCCTTACTAATCGTCTTCAAAAAGATGTACCTTTTGTTTTTTATGCTGATTGTAAGGAAGCTTTTGAAACTTTGAAGAAAGCTTTGAAAACTGCTCCTATTGTCCAACCACCTGATTGGAGGTTACCTTTTCAAATCATGTGTGATGCTAGTGATTTTGTTGTGGGTGCTGTCCTTGGACAGCATGTTGACAAGAAGCTGAATGTTATTCATTATGCTAGCAAGACTCTAGATGCTGCTCAAAAGAATTATGCTACTACTGAAAAAGATTTCTTAGCTATAATCTTTGCTTGTGATAAGTTTAGACCTTATATTATTGATTCTAAGGTTACTATTCATACTGATCATGCTGCTATTAAGTACCTTATGACAAAGAAGGACGCTAAGCCTAGGCTTATAAGGTGGGTGTTGCTTTTGCAAGAGTTTGATCTGCATATTGTGGATAGGAAAGGTGCTGATAATCCTATTGCTGATAATTTATCTCGTTTGGAAAACATTTCTTTTGACCCTTTGCCTGTTAATGATAGTTTTCCAAATAAGCAGTTAGCTGCAATAAGGGTAAGTCCGCATGAGAATCCTTGGTATGCTGATTATGCTAACTTTATTGTTTCCAAGTATTTGCCTACAACCTTTACAGCTCAGCAAAGAAGGAAATTCTTTTATGATCTAAGGCATTACTTTTGGGATGACCCACACTTATATAAAGAAGGAGTAGATGGTATTATGCGAAGATGTGTTCCAGAATTTGAACAACAAGAGATATTGAGAAAATATCATGGCAATGCTTATGGAGGACATCATGCTGGGGATATGACCGCACAAAATGTTTTACAATCTGGATTTTATTGTCCTACCCTTTTTAAAGATGCAAGGAGGTTTGTCTTATCATGTGATGAATGCCAAAGAGTAGGTAACATCTCTAGACGCAATGAAATGCCTATGAATTATCCTCTTGTTATTAAACCTTTTGATTATTGGGGATTTGACTTTATGGGGACTTTTTCTCCTTCAAAAGGGTATACACATATTCTTGTTGCTGTTGACTATGTTACAAAGTGGGTAGAAGCCATACCAACAAAAAGTTCCGATGGTAAGACCTCTTTGAAAATGCTTAAAGATGTCATTTTTCCTAGATTCGGTGTGCCTAGATATCTCATGACTGATGGAGGCTCTCATTTTATTCATGGGGTTTTTAGAAAAACTCTCGCTAAGTATGATGTAAACCACATAATAGCTTCAGCTTATCACCCCCAAACTAGTGGGCAAGTAGAACTTTCCAATAGGGAAATTAAATCTATCTTGTAGAAGACTGTCAATAGATCTCAAAAAATTGGGCTAAAAAGTTGAATGACGCTTTGTGGGCTTATAGAACTGCTTATAAAAATCCTATGGGGATGTCTCCATACAAAATGGTCTATGGGAAAGCTTGTCACTTGCCTTTAGAATTAGAACACAAAGCTTATTGGGCAGTGAAAGAGTTGAATAGAGATTTTAGACTTGTTGGTGAGAAAAGACTGCTCGACTTAAGTAATCTAGATGAGTGGAGAGCTGAAGCTTACGAAAATGCTAGGCTCTTTAAGGAAAAAGTAAAAAGATGGCATGATAGAAGAATTCTCAAAAGGGAGTTCCATGTTGGTGAAACAGTTCTTTTGAATAGGTATCGTCTCAGATTTTTTGCAGGGAAACTACTCTCCAAATGGGAAGGACCTTTTGTTATCAAGGAAGTGTACCGTTCAGGTGCCATCAAAATTTCTTCTCTGAAGGATGACACAACATAGGTGGTTAATGGTCAAAGACTAAAACATTATATTTCTAGATATTCTTATAATGAAGATGTGGATGTTATTCAAATGGTGACTCCAGAAGAATTTATCAGAAGCCAAACACCAGAAACTGCAGAGTTCGTCCTTGAATAGGTAAAAGTGGTGAAAACAGAAGGTTCGTGAAAATCCAATCTTTTTATATTTTTGGTGTTTTTAATACATAAGGTAGACTACGAGATAAAACATAGGAGGAACCGGAGGCCGGGGTGGCCAAACCCACCCCAGGCGCGGGCCCACCTTGCCCCGCGCCTGGAGGGGGTGTGCCACCCTCGAGCTTCGACTCCGCCTCGTTTCCATATCAGAACCTTCCTTATGTCTTGAAACTTCGTAATATATAACCCCCCCGGGTTCCCCGAGGTTCTTGCATCGTGTTCTCGTCGTGTTTTCGTTTTGATCTATTTCTGTCAGGAAAATCCTCAGATTTGGAGCCTCAATGTCTTCCTCTGGATCACCCACGGAGGATTCCTCTGTGGACATCCTCAACCCGTACATGTATGAGTTGAGGATTCATCCCAAAGAGTTGATCCTCAAAGAGGGGAAGGTACAGATGAAAGAAGTTCAAGGACCTAAAGGAGAAGGCAGTTTGGAAGACAGGATGGAAGCATTGGAACAGGAAGTTTTCAGGTACAAGAAGATGGCAGAACACGAAGTGTATGTTATTTACAAGTTAATTTCAGAACTCATCCCCAAGCACGAGGGAGAAGTTGCTGAGCTCCGAGAAGAGATCTTCTCATTCCGTCAGACCACCAGTCAATTGCAAGAACAACTCTATGACATACAGAATCAAAACTGTGAGTATGAGGCTAGATTTGATCGCATAAGTTGTGCTGCTAGTTTCAGGATTGCAGAGACAAGGACATCCTTTTTGGATGGGGTACCTTTGCCTTGGAAGTTTTATGATGACAAGAGAACACCACCACCACCGAAGGAGTAATTCGTCATCAGGTTTGGCATCCCCTTGGCTTGTTCCAAGCTTGGGGAGTGTCGCGGTATCACAACCATTATATTTTATCTTTTACCTTTTTAGTGGGTTCATATCTGTGGTAGAGAGGTTATATTATAGTTTGGTTTGCATTTGTAAGTATCTCTCCTTTAGTTGATTATCTCTGTATACCTTGGTGTGAGTGCCTTTATTGGAATATTAATGAGAAGTCTCATCTTTTACTTTTTGCACTTCTTATTTTAGTTTGCAATCTCTATTATATGATGGATCTTGTTAATCAGTATTGGCATCACTTTGGGAGCATCAAGTGGATCTAAACTGGTTTTGGAAAACCGAGCTCTGGTCAGTAGCAACAATTTTTGAGGTTTGAAAGAAAAAGAGAAAGAGAAAAAGCTTACAGGTATTTTGTATCATTTGTTTTCTTTCTTGTTGGCTCATAAGCTTAGTATTCTTTATTTAAGATCTTTTTGTGTCTTCAAGGAAGATTGCATGTTATTTGTATGTTTGCTTGTTTCTTTCAACTCTCTTGCTTGCTACCCAGCGTTGCTAGCCAAAAACCTGTTTTGAGAAGGCATACTTCTCATGTTTCCAAATCCCTTTGAACCAAAACCCGTGCCATTTGTCTCCACCATATCTCCCTAGTAGCATTGTTGCTATTCCAAGCAAATTCTCAAGCTTCATCTACCTTTCAAATTAAAAAGTATTTTGTTATGTGAAAACTAGTTAATAAAGCTCTCACAAAATCGATGGCAAACTTTATTTCTTGCCCCTAATAGACTTGAACCATTGTGCCATCGAAGTTCTATATGCTTGCACCTATACGTTGGAATTAGCAGAACCGTGCTGTCACGAGGAACGTTTTCAACATTGCACTTGTACTCTGTACACAGTTGATATCATGCTCTTTTGCCTATGGATGTCAACGGTGTGAAATAAAGAGGGAACTTGTAAGTCCATGGAGTTTGTATCCTGTGTTAGAGAAACGCCTGGGCCGCTAGCCTAAGCCATGCCTAATCATGGTGGAAACTTGCAGCACCACCATAGTGAGCTATCTATGAAGCATCCTCAATAAAAAGCTATGCATATAGTAAATAAAATAGATCGCTGAGATGCTCATTGTCTGCTTGCCATGTCATTTTGGTTATGGGAAAGCTCCTGTACCATGTGCAAGGGGTACCTCATTGGCGGTTCTCAATGATATGAAAATACTTACAATGACAAGAACTTACCTGTGACCAAAGTTGAGTAGCATGAGGAGTGACCCTCATATTCAAGGGACATGAGATTGCCAACTTATATTTCGTCAAGCATATACTCCATCTTTGTGCACTTTAACCTTAATAATCTCAAGATGCCTACGATAGGGGCAATGAGGGCTCAAAGCTAGTAAGTACCATAACCTTTTGGAAGCTCATTATGACTTGTAATCCTTGCTTCCCTCTATAAAGGGACCTTTCTCCCACTTCCAAGTTGAGTCAGTAAACCTACTTCCTCTCTATCTCTAGCAAGCATTTGAGTTGTTGTGTTTCAAGCATTCATATAGTGATTTATTCAATCATGTTCTTTATATTGAGTATTACTTTGAAAGCCTTCACTTGTGAAAACCTTTTTGAGCAAATAGTGCTCCTGTTTTGAAACTTCTACAAAAAGCTTTTGTGAAACTGTTTGCGAGGTGTTCTCTGACCAAGAACAAGTTTTCCAATTCCAATTATGATTTATCTTTATGCATCTCTATTGTGACTATTGTACTTGGTTGCAAGCTAAGTTATATAGTGGTGAGTTGCTTTCTTCTCTAAGTTGTGCAATGGTAAGTGTGATGCTTCTTTTTCGTATTCTTTTATCGAAACTTCACTCCATAAACCTGTGGACATGTTTACTGAGCTCAGTATTCGCTTGGGGACAAGTGAAGTCTAATCTTGGGGGGAGTTGATACGCTCAATTTGCATCACCATTCTATATCATAATTTACCTCTATTCATTGATATGTGTCTTATTATGAGGTATTACTTATGGCTTTTCATCTGTTTATGCATGTTGGATGATTCTTGGAGGATGGACTGCCGGAGTCTGGATTCTGATGGAAAAGAAGGTGTTTCGGTGCAATTTCACGAAGATCAGAAAAATACCAGAAAAATATGGAAACATATTATTTTACCAGAAGACAAGGGAAGCCAGAAGGAGGAGTGAAGAGGGGCTGTAGGGGGCCCACACCCCCTAGGAGCGGGCCCACCTGACCGCGTGCCTAAGGCAGGTGTGGCCCACTTGCCTGGCCTCCGACTCTTCCCCTTCGCCTATATCTTCCCTACGGAACCCTAAGCCTAAGAGCGGACCACAGATAGATTTCCGCCGCCTCTGGTGGCTGAAAACACCGAGAGAGAAAGATCTCTCCGGCAAACAGATTTCTGTCGGGGGAATTCCTTCTCGGAGAGGGGAGACTATCGCCATCAACACCGTCATTAAGCTAGGCTTCATCGGGATCATCATCACCATCATCCACACCATCATCTCCACCAGCACCATCATCACCACTCTGTCCTGCTGTAACAATTGTGTTGGATATTCCTTTAGTTCTTAGGGGAACTTTCCCGGTGTTGATTACTATTGTAGTTGATGCTTGTGAGTGGAACCATTGGATTGTTGTTTATGTTTAGATTGTTATCCATTATCATATCATCTTTGATATTCGATCCATATGATGTCTTGTGAGTAGTTCATTGTGTTCTTGAGGACATGGGAGAAGTCATGTTGTTAGTAGTGAATCTGTGATGAGTTATTATTCAATGGTTTAGTATTTAAGTTGTGGTGTTATTCTTCTAGTGGTGTCATGTGAACGTCAACTACATGATACTTCACCACTTATGGGCCTAGGGGAATGCATTGTCTATTTGTCTACTAATCGTGGGGTTGCCGGAGTGACAGAAACCTGAACCCCTGTTAGGACACCTTTGCACAAGGGAGTGTAGGATCTCAGAGTTTAAGGCTGTGGTTAGATTTATATATTAATTACTTTCCTGTAGTTACGGATGTTTGCAGGGGGTTTAATCACAAGTATGTATTAGTCCAAGTAAGGTCGGTACATTAGCACAGGTTCACCCATACAACACTTACAACAGGGAGAAGAGTACTCAGCTATTTCAAGCCAAAGCACTTGACATAATTCCCATGTGTCCTCGAGAACGTTTGTGTAGGGTTCGCAACATAGAAAACAAAAATTTTCCTACGATGGGAACAACTATGTACCAAGATCTATCTACTAGATACAAACAACGGGCGGATGTATATCCGTAGAGAACATACCCTTGAAGACCGACAAAGCTTAACGAGTCCAAACTCGTGGTTGATGTAGACGATCTCTTGCCGATCTCAAGATCGAGAGGAAGTCCTAGCGCCGCAAAACAGCAGCGCATCCGTGCTCGCACACACGTTCGAGGCACCGAGCAACCTCCGCCTCCTCGCTCCAGCGATGCAGCGGAAGCACAACTCTTTCTTGCCGAAAAGCCACCGGGAACATGTATCTCGCTAGTCCGAGACCATGGGGGATAAATTCTAGAGGGGGAGAGAGATCCTTCACGAGGAGGTGTGAGAGACAAGTGAGGAGGGGGGCTCCTTTAATAGGAGGAGGGGGGAGCACCCAAGGGGTGGCCGCCGGCCATGGGGGGCAGCCCCCTCCCCTCCTTCATTCATGTGGGTGGACACTCCACTCACAAAATGCCCTTTAAATTTCCTCCACTCAAAAGTCCACTCAAATTCCCATTAAATTTCCACCAAATTTAATGCAAACTCTCATTAAATAAAACTCTTTTATTTTATTCAGAATTTTGTCAATTACTTTAATGACAAACATTCACAAATAACCCCTTGCTAGAATTCTATTTCACATGCATAACCACTTTATGCAATTTCACCCGAAAACCTGTTTCGGTATCTAGTGAAATAAATTCCTGCGCTTGTTCATTCTTTCGGCATGAAACATTTGCTCCAATTGGATGTCGGTGTCTATTAAGTGTGTCACCCTACGGTTCGTGAATAATGCGGACATGATCGAGACCCCTCTCGGATCAATAATCAGAAGCGGGATCTGGAGACCCATACTGACTCCCACACATTCAACGATGACTTTCTTGTGATCGTCGGAACCTTTTACGCTAGTATATCTTAATCCCTTTGTTTCGCGATATATTACATGTCCGAGATTCGATCATCGGTATCTCCATACCTAGTTTGATCTCGTTACTGACATGCACTCTTTTCTCGTTCCCGTGATATAACATTCTAGTGATAAAATCACTTGCTTGCAAGCTAATCAATGTGATATCACCGAGAGGGCCCAGAGCATATCTATCCGTCATCGGGATGAACAAATTCCACTCTCGATCCATGGGCCTCAACATAACACTTTATTAGTTCTGAATCCATCTTTATAATCACCCTGTTACGGTGTGACGTTTGATGTTATCAAGAAACTCTTCCGGTGTTAGTGATTGACATGATCTCATGGTCTAAGGATTAGGATCACTTCGTAAGTTGTTATAGCAATATAAACTCAATGACTTTGATCGTAATGCTATACTTCGGATGAATGTTCATCACACCATTACACTAATGTTGTGATCCCGTTATTAACAACATCCAATGTCCATGATCAGGAAACCTTGATCATCTTGTTAATCAACGAGCTAGTTTATGAGAGAGGCATAACTAGGAACTTTCTGTTTGTTTATTAAACACACATGTATTAACGTTTCCGTATTAATACAATTATAGCATGTAAAATAAACATTTATCATAAATAAGGAATACGATAATAACCACTTTATTATTGCCTCTCGGGCATATTCCCTTCAGTCTCCCACTTGCACTAGAGACAATAATCTAGTTTGAAAACTTTGCGTATTGAACACCTATGGCTTTCCGGTGTTCCATATACGCAATTGCAAGTGGTTAACATAATCTACGGATCTGACACTTTCAGGTCCGTGTGTATTTGCATGTATTTGCGTCTTCACGCATCACTCATTCTCCAATGAGACGGCATTGTATAAATTTGGTCTTTTGGTGAGACCTTTAGTTCCTTGGGGTTAAAACACGTTGATACTATTGTCATACAATATATCTTTAGTGTTAGCCCATTGCGAACCACACCTTAGTTTGATAATAAACTACTTGACACAAATTCCCTCCTTTGCTGCTACTATAGCAGTCATATACTTAGCCTTTTGTTGTAGTATTCGTCACAATGTCTTAACTTTGGAACTCTTCCAAATCCATCATGGAATCTCCTTTCCATTACATTGTGCCACCCATAGTTTAAATTGAGATAAACTTAATTTGTATCTTGTGACAAACCTAGTATCAATGTAACGCTTTACAATGAACTATGTGTAATTGTTTGTCACCTCTACACAAATATATTCTTAGTTCTTCCAAAAGATCATAAGAATATCCTTACTATCGTCCAATGATCATTTTATGATTCATTCTGGTATATGCTCATAACACTTAGAGCATAGGACATATCTGGATGTGTACATATCATGGTATGATTAATCAAAACATTCTCGTAATTTCACTCATCAAGTGTCAAAGCACTTGAATCTTGTTTCACTTATCAAGTGTCGATACACTTGAATCTTGATTCAATTTCTTTTCCATGCGACAAGAACCGTTTCTAGTCGTTTCTATATTGAACTCCTTCAATATCTCATATATGTACGTTTGGCACAACCATATTAGCGTCACAGTCTATCCACTATAGACATTCACGCTAAATATTCGGGTTTTGCCTAAGTCTTTCATCAAAATGAAATTCTTAACCTTTGTCAATAAAAGATACATCATTTCCAATCAACAAGATGTCCTCCACATAATGTATTAGAAATATGTCTCAGCGCTCCCACTTAATTTCTTGCAAATGCAAGCATCTTCATCATCTCCTGATGAAAACTCCTTTTCATTAAGGTGAAGATTCCAACTCCGCGATGCTTACTTCAACAATTGAAGTTTGCATGCCCTTTTTAGCATCCTTTGAATTAACAAAACCCTTTGGATCGTGTCATGTACACGTCCTAGGTAACCATTCTATTAGAAGAACTTTGTTTTGTTTATTCATCTACCATATAACAGATTATATGTAGTGGTTGCTACTTTAATCCGTCCAGACTAAATATCGCTATGAAAGATCAAATCTTGTCATAGTCAACTCCTTGAACATTGTCGTAAAATACTTTACGACATGTCGACTATTTCATAGATGTGAAACATCCATGTCTATTTCTTTATAGATCCAAATACGACCGATAGGTTTTTACACCTTTCCGGAGGGTCTTCCAAGTTCAAAACTTGATTTCTCGTGTATGGAACTATCATGGATTTTATGGCTTCAAGCCATTTGACGGAGCCAGGGCCCATCATCTCTTCTTTGCATATAATCGGTTCATCATTGTCAAACAATAATGATTTACTCTCAAATCTTAGTATTTGATTGTTTATTCGACCGACTTGGTTCAATAGGAACTTAGATCTCTGTGACCGCAACATTTGAGGCACATAATCCATGAGCATTCTGGCTGCCTCCGGAACATCTTCCGGCGCTGCGCAACTCAGCATATTTAGTTAAGGTTCGTTAACCTTATCAAAGTTCTATTGTCCTCCCACTTAACTTTTACGAAAAAATTCCTTTTTCAAGAAACTTCACGTTTCAAGCGACAAACCCTTTTGTCTTTGGTGTTATGGAGGAATAACCAATTGTTATTCGAAATAACCTACAAAGACATGCTCATCCGACTTCGGTTGTAAACATCTTACTTATGTTTAGCATACCAAAATTTAAGAAATGACAACTTGGGTTTTACCCCAAACCATAACTTCCATGGTGTCATTTCACCGGATCAAGATGGAGCTCTTTTCAGTGTAAAAGCGGTAGTCTCTAAAGGTTTAATCTTTTAAAACATAATGGCAGTTTTATAAATAACACCTTTGATCCAACCATGTCTCACAAGGTTTCATTACAAATCTCAAACACTCCATACTCCTATGGTGTTTCGGGAGATGTAAATCTAGGTGTTTTGCTAAACTTGCAACTCAAATAAATCCCTTTATGATAAAATCATAATTCATTTATTTTCTTGTTACACTTGTAACTCAAATAAATCCCTTTATGATCAAATCATAATTCATTTATTTTTCTTGTTACAATGATTTTCCACTTCATCTTGAAAGTCTTTGAAACATTTTCAAATATTTCATACTTCTTTCTCATTAAGTGAACATTCACTCAAAATTCCGGAGAAAGCATATGAAGTTGAAACCCATCGCTTACGACTATACATAATGGACTACATACATCGATATGTATAAATTCCAATAATTTAGTCGTTCGTTCTTCTTTGGCCTTTGAACGAAGTTTTAATTATCCCGAGGAAAGTCTCACAAGCGTCACTTGATCAAATCAAAGACTCCAAAAATCCATGAATATGGAGATTCTTCATGTTTTCTTTCCAATATAATTTAAACAACGATGTCACTTCATAAGTGATTTTTCAATCATTTGTCTTGCGACATTTTAGCATTAGGTTTTATGGATGTGATTTCTCCAACTAGATTTGTAAATCATCCATCTTATATGGAATACGGTAATTATTTGAACAACCTTTGTTCTCATAATACCTGATTTAAATAACAATTATTAAAACAAATCTTGAAGTCAAGCTTTGATGTCAATGAGGAATACAAACAACGGTTTGTTTGTTTTCGATTAACATCATCACATATTCTTTTGCTAGTTACTTAGGCCATTGTGGTTTATGAATTGCGTTGTTCCGTATGAAATTTCATACCAACCAATTCGGTATCCAATACCCAAGAACCACATTGTTTAACAAGCAAAGAATACAACCATAACATGTATATCATCTATATACCTAAACTGGATATTTCCAGTCTTCTCTTTTCTGCCAAATATATTTTATAGATTCTCTTTCAGCATTTCCTTTTTCCTTTTAAAAGAATCTATCAACATCAAAAGTGGCGCCATATACATGACACATAGTCCAAAGCGTGTATATTCAAATAATAATACCTTTGGACTTGCACTTTGAAGTAGATCACCATCATCAAAATGATCGGTATTCTTTCAAAATACATTCTTTAGTAATCTTTTAGTGTAGTAAACACTTTACATACATATTCTATTCATCCTTATCATGACGACTTTCATGATTAAGCCAATTTAGCTTATAAAGGAGAATCGTGAGTATAACATTACTTTCCAAAACCCTTTTGGATGATTAGGATGTCTAGCATCTCCAACCTTCGTAAATTCTCATCCAATATGAGAACATATATTATACTCTATCATATTGCAACCAAAACATTGTTTTAGATATCGTTATATCTGCCACACATGATGGTTTCTGAAACAATTCTTTCAGCTCCTAGATAAACTTGATATTTAAATCAATCAAGAATCGTGGAGGCAAACATGATACTTAAGATACTAACACTGGAATGTTACTCTCGATTTAATACCAATTATTAAATTTCACGGAGTAAATAGAGTTTGTTGAAAGTTTGCAATAGGACTTTAAACTTTAATTGACACTCAACACAATACGATACCAGTTCGTAAAGTATATATCCAGAATTCTATAGTTCTATTATCTCAATTATAACTAAGCATAAGGCGGTGAACAAATGCCAATGACTACAACAAATTATGCAAATTCACTTTGATTTAATTTATGATAAATTGAGTTCTACTAATCCAAATTAGAAATGAACTCCCACTCAAAAACGACATCCCTCGTGTCCTTTTGGTGATTACATGAACCAAATCCACTACACCAAGTCCGATCATCACGTGAGTCGGCGTAGCTTCAAAGGCGAGCATCCATATGGTCATCATATCAAAACATATGACTCATGCTTAACCTTTCGGTCCGTGTTCCGAGGCCATGTCTGTACATGCTAGGCTCGCCAAGTAAGAACCTTAGTATTCGCATGTGTAACTGTCTTACACCCGAGATATGCTCGTGGATTCAAGTACACCCGATCATCACGTGATGTCTTGAAGCGACGAAACATTGTCGGTGCATACTTAAGGAAGAACACATTTTTATCTTGATATCTAAATGAGGGATCATCTTATTATGCTAATAAAACGCCAAACAAGCAATATAAGATGCTATCAAACATCACATGTTTATTAGTGGAATGATATGGTTCTCGCATATGATCTCTATCATGTGCACCGTGGTATGATCACTATCATACCTTTATGTGTAAATCCAAGGTCTATGGAGATTACACGTTATGTGTGTTGTAAGAGTATCATCTCATACTTCTACTTACAACATCACCATATCATAACACTAGCCCAGCAACAATCTAAACTAGACGCCTCTAATTTAACCATTGCAAATTTTACGTGGCCTGGGGCTTTCGAGATAGAACCGTTCTTACCTACGAACATGAACCACAACGAGGATAAACAAATTGTTGACAACTCGTTGCAAATTAGATATTGACTATAGTAGGAGAGACAGACACCCGCTAGCCACTTATGCAAAACTAGTTGCATGTCAAGCGTGGAACAGGTCTCATGTGCGAGGACATGTAAAGTTTGTCCGGGCCGCTTCATCCCACTATGCCACCAATATCCAAAGTACAACTAAGAAGCAATAAAATGATCATCATCGCCCACATACTCATATGTGTACTACCCGTGCAAAGCATCTACGCATAGATCCGGCTCTGATACCACTGTAGGGTTCGCAGCATAGAAAACAAAAATTTTCCTACGATGGGAACAACTATGTACCAAGATCTATCTACTAGATACAAACAACGGGCGGATGTATATCCGTAGAGAACATACCCTTGAAGACCGACAAAGCTTAACGAGTCCAAACTCGTGGTTGATGTAGACGATCTCTTGCCGATCTCAAGATCGAGAGGAAGTCCTAGCGCCGCAAAACAGCAGCGCATCCGTGCTCGCACACACGTTCGAGGCACCGAGCAACCTCCGCCTCCTCGCTCCAGCGATGCAGCGGAAGCACAACTCTTTCTTGCCGAAAAGCCACCGGGAACATGTATCTCGCTAGTCCGAGACCATGGGGGATAAATTCTAGAGGGGGAGAGAGATCCTTCACGAGGAGGTGTGAGAGACAAGTGAGGAGGGGGGCTCCTTTTATAGGAGGAGGGGGAGCACCCAAGGGGTGGCCGCCGGCCATGGGGGGCAGCCCCCTCCCCTCCTTCATTCATGTGGGTGGACACTCCACTCACAAAATGCCCTTTAAATTTCCTCCACTCAAAAGTCCACTCAAATTCCCATTAAATTTCCACCAAATTTAATGCAAACTCTCATTAAATAAAACTCTTTTATTTTATTCAGAATTTTGTCAATTACTTTAATGACAAACATTCACAAATAACCCCTTGCTAGAATTCTATTTCACATGCATAACCACTTTATGCAATTTCACCCGAAAACCTGTTTCGGTATCTAGTGAAATAAATTCCTGCGCTTGTTCATTCTTTCGGCATGAAACATTTGCTCCAATTGGATGTCGGTGTCTCTTAAGTGTGTCACCCTATGGTTCGTGAATAATGCGGACATGATCGAGACCCCTCTCGGATCAATAATCAGAAGCGGGATCTGGAGACCCATACTGACTCCCACACATTCAACGATGACTTTCTTGTGATCGTCGGAACCTTTTATGCTAGTATATCTTAATCCCTTTGTTTCGCGATATATTACATGTCCGAGATTCGATCATCGGTATCTCCATACCTAGTTTGATCTCGTTACTGACATGCACTCTTTTCTCGTTCCCGTGATATAACATTCTAGTGATAAAATCACTTGCTTGCAAGCTAATCAATGTGATATCACCGAGAGGGCCCAGAGCATATCTATCCGTCATCGGGATGAACAAATTCCACTCTCGATCCATGGGCCTCAACATAACACTTTATTAGTTCTGAATCCATCTTTATAATCACCCTGTTACGGTGTGACGTTTGATGTTATCAAGAAACTCTTCCGGTGTTAGTGATTGACATGATCTCATGGTCTAAGGATTAGGATCACTTCGTAAGTTGTTATAGCAATATAAACTCAATGACTTTGATCGTAATGCTATACTTCGGATGAATGTTCATCACACCATTACACTAATGTTGTGATCCCGTTATTAACAACATCCAATGTCCATGATCAGGAAACCTTGATCATCTTGTTAATCAACGAGCTAGTTTATGAGAGAGGCATAACTAGGAACTTTCTGTTTGTTTATTAAACACACATGTATTAACGTTTCCGTATTAATACAATTATAGCATGTAAAATAAACATTTATCATAAATAAGGAATACGATAATAACCACTTTATTATTGCCTCTCGGGCATATTCCCTTCAGTTTGGTCCTTATAAGTATTTCTACCGGCTTCTCCTTTTCTAAGAAAGGATTGGGCCACTTGCTCCATTTGTTCGTTACCTTTGTTACTTGCTCCTTGTTTTGTTGCCTTGTCAAAAAACCACTAAAAATCCGTTTGCTAAGTATTCACAGGGATTTCCTACTCCATACCACTGTTCAACACCTTCTGCTCCTCGTTGGGATTGACACTCCTATTTATCGAAAGTACTACGATACACCCCCTATACTTGTGGGTCATCAAACCACCAATGCCGCAAAAGGCCTCCCTTATTTTCCTGTGAATCTCACCCCAACGGGATCGATCCACACATCCACTATCGGTGCACTTGACAGTGGCAATCCGGAACCTCTCACAAGGTTGGGGCACTTCTCCACAACTCAATTGGAGGCTCCCAACAAACAAGCTTGGGGAAAGCTCCACAACTTAATTGGAGGCCCCCAGTAATCCAAGAACCTGCAAAACCACCAAACCGTCTAGGGTTCCAAGAACCCAAGAGTAAAAAGCTTCTCACCTTTCACTCAATCGAATCCTCACCGAGAACTCAAACCGATTAACCAAATGCAATGGTAAGAACACAAGAAGTGCTCAAATACTTCTCTCCCAAATTCCACCAAAGCTACAAAATCTTGTGGGGGAATAAGAGAGGAATAACAATGGAGGAAATCCACAAAAGACTCCTAGATCTAGATCCCAAAATGTTCCCCTCACTTAGAGGAGAGATTGATTGGTGGGATTGTAGATCTAGATCTCCTCTTTCAAATCCCTAAAGTATATGCAATAATCAAAGGGGGGAATGAAGGGGAGCAAGCTCAAGAGGGTTAAGAATGGAGGAGAAAGCTAGTAAAACTCGAGCGGTGTCCATTGGGGAAGAAGGGCCCTTTTTATAGGCCCACAGATTTCTGACCGTTTTCTGCCCGTTGGCACCTGTCAGACCGGAGACTCCGGTGTGCAGACCGGAGACTCCGGTCTACACCAGAGATTCCGGCCAACCTCCAGACTAGCCTCCAGACCACCTATCATACTGTCCCAACGCCTTTGGGAACCAAGTGGACCGGAGAATCCGGTCCAGCCACACCGGAGACTCCGGTATAAGGCATGGACCAGAGACTCCGGTCAGTCTCCAGACCTTCCTCTAGACCACCCATCAAACTATCCCAGGATGAATTCTGGAGCCCCCTCCGGGGACTTCTAGGGAAACTCCGGACCACACCGGAGACTCCGGTCCACGCAGACCGGAGACTCCTGTCTGGACCAAATAAGAGGCAAAATTCAAATGGCGATATCTAGAGTTTGGAAACTCCAATTGACCCAAAACCATTTTTATGGAAAGAGGACAACAAGAGCTACCCGAAACCAATTTTTTGGAAAATATTGGATACCACCAAGAGAGAAAATTTCATGTATTATAATGTGAGATACCTCTCTTGGTGAGAAACCGGAAAACCTCAAAGATCAAAAACGCAATATGATATAAAAGGGAAATCCATTTTTTATGAACTAGAGCTTGTTATGAATATTACCACAAGCTCTAGAACCTCAGATGGATAAGATACAAATAACAACCAAGAAAGCATGATGCTAAGTATGCAAAGGTTTGAGCTCTCTCTGAAAGATATGATCGAGTTACTCACTTGAGAGCCCCTCTTGATAGTAGGGTTATCTATCCTATAAACAGGTCTCCCAACTAACACCACGAGACCGGTAAGAAGGAAACCCTATCAATATTATACATTTGCCTTGCGCATATTCCACTTGATCTTGATGTAGACAATCTTTTCCTTCTCAAGATGGAACACCTTTCTTGATTGCTCTCGCACGCACTTGCTTGATGAAGACTTGCAAGTTGCTCCCCCATACGACATGGGGAAACCTTTAATTTGACGTTGTCTTCATCGATTCATGATCACTGAGGATGGAAAGCTTCAATCATGATATCTTCTAGATATGACACATCTTTAGCTTGCACAACATTACTTCTAACACCATTTGGATTATGTCTTGAAGATACATATGATGAACTCTATCTTCTTCTTCAAGACACCCTTGCAAAAGGCTCAACTCTCACATGCCCAATCTGTGGATCACTCTTTGAACACCTTGATCACCACTTGATCCTCTTCACTTTCTTCTTCTCCAAACCTTGAAGCCAACATATGGTTCAAGCATTGCCTATGGACAATTCCTACAAGTACAACTTGATACAAGCATTAATCCATAGAGATTGTCAGTAATTACCAAAACCACACATGGGGGCCCACATGTTCTTTCAAGTGAGATGCAATTAGGAATTTAAAATTGCGCAGAATAGAATCGGCATACAATTGCAATGATGTGTTGTTCCTGTTTCTGCATTATAAAGGATCTACTATAGCAAACATAATTGATTCAGTTAGACATGACCGAACTGGTACGTGTGCTAAGCAGAAGGCTAGAGGCGGCGACTTCTCAAGAAAACCCAATCTAGGGTTCCCATCCCTCCGTCGGCGAGGTTGCTGGTTCGTTCCGTCTCCGGTGTCCTTAGGGTCTTGAAGGTGTGTTGGACCACGGCTCACACCGGCGGAAGGTTTTCGTTCTTCGTTTTCTCTATGTTTTTGTCTTTTTCGAGATGGTGAGGCAATGCCTACATATTGAAGTCAGAATAAGTTCCTTTCCATCCTATTCTCGCTCCGGTGGTGCGTCTAGTACCGACTAAGGGTCGCATGGAGTCGTGTGTCCAGTCGATCTCCTGGGATCTGGTTGATTTTCATGCTAGTTGGTGAAATTTTAGGTCAGTCTCTTCTAATCTACGGATGTCATCATTGGCAATGGTTGTTGCTCTTGTGCGCTGGTTTTTTGGGGTCTTAGCACGACGACTTTCCTTATGTCTACTTCAACAAGCTCTACTATGATAAACTTTGTCCGGCTCCGGTGATGAAGGGGCGAGGACACTAGCGCGCCATCGGCTCGTTCTAGTGCTTGTAGTCGTCGCTAGGTGGTCCATCGATCTATTTGTAATTTTTATTACTTTTAGGCCTCTTTGTACTATTATTGATGATTATTAAGGCTGGTCATAGTGGAAGTATTATATTACTAGTATCATGCATATGATACTAGTGTATGATACTACCCCATAGTGATTAGTACCATCTAGTTGTATCATAGTTTCATTGCATTTAATTATTTATAGAATCTTAATGCAATTTGATATAAAAGATCTATTTGACATTAAATTTTTTTTCGCGAAAACGCAACAGACTGTTGCGTTTCATTGCATTGGATAGGTAGAACGGGTTTTTGTTACAGCCACCTCGAGAGAGGGGGGGGGAGGGGGGTAAATACAAAACTCAATGAACGTCCCAAGTCGTCGGGAGCAAAACGCGCAGCCCTTTGGCGCCGGCCCTAACCCAAATCTCGGCCTCCTCTCTAATGCTAGCGGAAAGGCGCTGCCGCGAAGGCTGGACGTGGTCGAAGACGCAGCTGTTCCGATGCTTCCAGATCATCCAGGGCGTGAGGAGGGTAATCGTAGCAAACCCCTTGCGCATGGGCTTGGGCAGCGACTGGTGCACCGCGAGCCACCAATCGAGTAGGGAGTGCTCGTCGCGGGGCGGCGCGCAGGGCAGTCTAAGCCACGAGAGTGTGTCGTGCCAGATCTGCCGCGAGAAGGGGCACTCCATGAACAAATGGTGCAAGGACTCGGGCAGCTGATCACAGAGCAGGCATCTGGGGTGGTGTTGCAGCCCGCGGCGTGCAAGTCTGTCGGCCGTCCAGCAACGGTTCTGCGCCGCGAGCCAGTGGAAGAATCGGACGCGCGGCGGGGCCCAGGTCTTCCAGATGAGCCTCCAACACTGGGATAGGAGGGCTCCGTGGAACATGGCTTCGTAACAGGATTTGGCGGTGTAAGAGCCGTCCTCATTCCACCTCCAGATAAGGCGATCGGGCTCCTGAGTGAGCATCGTGCTGCCAACCCGCTGCCAAAGGCATAGGTATTGGCCTATCTCGTGGATGTCGACCAAGCCATGGATGTCTCTGGCCCAGGCGTTGGCATTGAGCCCCTCGGCGACAGTCCTGGTTTTGCGGCGCCTCTTGGGAATGCAAGCGTAAACCTGAGGCGCGATCTCGCTGATGGCACGACCATCAATCCAGCGGTCCTCCCAGAAGAGGGCAGTCTGCCCATTGCCCACAAGCATGGTGGTGGAGGCGAAGAATATGGCGCGCTCGACGGGGGAGGGCAGGAGCTTGAGCCCCGTCCAGGCACGGCCGTCGTCGGTGCGGGAGTACCAAAGCCATCTGAGCCTGAGCGAGATGCCCGTCTTCTCTAAGTCACGGACACCGAGCCCGCCCATCGAGAGCGGCCGGCAGACGCGGCTCCAGTTGACGTGGCAGCTCCCGCCGTTGACTTCCTTGCGCCCTTCCCAAAGGAAGCCACGCTGGATCTTCTGGAGCTGCTTGATGATGGACTTGGGCGGGTCGAGCACCAGGAGCTGGTGGAGGGGAATGGCGCTGAGCACGGCCTTCAGGTAGGCGAGACGTCCGGCCTTGTTCATGAGTTTTGCCTTCCAAGTGGGCAGGCGTGCCGCGACCTTCTCCACGAGCGGTTGCAGCTGTGCAGCAGAGGGGCGACGGATGGTCACGGGGATGCCCAGGTACGTCAGGGGTAGCTCCACCACGGGGCAGCCAAGGCACGCGACGACTGGCAACGCCGTGTCGGGGTCGCAGTTGAGCAGAGAAGCGGAGCTCTTGGCGAAGTTGACCCGTAGGCCTGACGCCTCGCCAAACAGCTGCAGGATTTCCTTGATGGCGGTGGTCTCGGCTTCCGATGGGCGGCAGAAGAGGATGACATCGTCGGCGTAGAGGGAGCATGTAGGTATCTGGCGACTAGGGTGGAGGGGCTGCAGGATGCCGGTGTCCACCGCGTGCTGAATGAGGCGGCTAAGCGCGTCCACCGCAAGCACGAACAGCTGCGGCGAGAGGGGGTCTCCCTGCCGCAGCCCGCGACGGTGCCAAATCGGCGGCCCAGGGTCGCCGTTGATGAGCACCCTAGTGCTGGCCGAAGATAGCAGTATTGTTAGCCAGTCAATGAACCTGTTGCTGAACCCGTAGCGCCGGAGCACCTCGAAGAGAAAGGCCCACGAGAGAGTGTCAAATGCGCGCGCGAGGTCGAGCTTGAGGAGGATACGCGGCGCGCGCAGCTGGTGGAGCGATCTGGCAGATTGCTTGACAAGGACGAAATTGTCGTGGAGGCTCCTTCCGGGGATGAAGGCGTTCTAGTCCTTGCTCACCAGGCAGTCGAGCTTGGCGGCGAGGCGCAGCGAGAGCAGCTTGGCAAACGTCTTGGCGATGAGGTGGATCAGGCTTATGGGCCGGTAATCCTGAAGGGCCTCTGCGTCGGCACGCTTTGGCAGAAGCGTGAGAAGCGCCTGGTTGAGGCGGTGGAAACCTCGGCCTCTCAACTCGAACAACTGCTGGAAGGTGTCTATCACGTCCTGCTTGACCGTCCCCCAGCACGCCCGAAGGAACTCTGATGTGAACCCATCGGGGCCCGGCGCCTTGTGGGCCGGCATGCACCTAATCGTGTCCCAGATCTCCGCCTCGGAGAAAGGTGCATCCAGATCCTGCAGGTCCACCCCGGGCGCAATCAGGTGGTCAAGGTTGAGCGTGTGCTCCCGGGTGGCGGTGGTACCCATCAGCCCATCGTAATGCAGAAACGCGGCCTCGGCCATGCCTGGCGAGTCGGAGATGGTGACGTTGCCGACGCGGAGGGCGTGGATCCGGTTCTTCTGCTGGCGGTACGCGCATTGTCGGTGGAAGAAGGCAGTGTTGGCGTCGCCCTCATTGAGCCAGGCGATCCTAGCGCGCTGCCTCGCAATGGTCCTCTCGAGGGAGCCCATGTGCTATGGTACTACCTCCATTCCGGTTTATAAGTCAAATACGTATTTCGAGATAATAGTTTGACTGTAAATTTGGTGAAAAATATATAAATAGTATGTCAAAAGAATTATAACACTAGAAGCGTATGTTAAATATGAATCTAATGATACAATTTTTGTTAAATATAGGTTATATTTTATTGATCAAATTTAATGTCAAACTATTTTCTTAAAATACGTATTTTCCTTATAAACTGAAACGGAGGTAGTGGATGGTACTAGCACCTATCTCTTTATTAATTATTGTGTCGCATTATCATTTTGCCAACGTGGCATATATGATACACCTTAGACTAGCGTAATGAGAGTATCATAGGTGGTATCGTGCATTACATACATGCAAAATTCTTATATGTCACTTCAAGTAATGATGAAAGAGATTATGTTAGTATCATAGATAGATATGGTATCATAGCATGTAAAACTAGAAAAATAATCTCAAATAAATTTTATACATAATTATACATTGAGATTCTACAAAACAATTAATACACTAAGACTATGATACTACTATATGATACTATGCATTGTGGAGATGATATCATATACTTGTATCATATACATGAGATGATACCACTCTCCAGTGTGACTAGTCTTAGGCTAGTCATAGTGGAAGTAACTTAGCTAATAACATACATGCACGTGCAATGTCAAGTAAGCAAATTGATGACATGATATGATAATTAATGAAAAAAGAGGAAGATGATAATTTAGCTACTCCCTCCATTCCGGATTATAGGACTAATACATACGTCTAGAAAATAATTTGACCGTAAATTTGGTTAACAATATACTAATTATATGTCACAAAAATTGTACCATTGAAAGCATATTTTAAATATGAATCTAATAGTATAAGTTTTGTTAAATATAGTTTGTATTTATTGACCAAAATTACAATCAAACTATTTTCTCGAACTACATATTTGACTTATAAACCGAAATGGAGGTAGTAGTTTACTACTCAAAATCATAACATCACATATATCAAGACCATATAAGTCTACAATCCAATTAATTACTACCTTCATTTCGGTTTATAAGATAAATATGTATTTCAAAAAAAAAGTTTGACCATAAATTTTATTAATAAAATACAAACTATATTTAACAAAAAATTATACCATTAGATTCATATTTAAATATGATTTTAATGGTAAATTTTTGTGATATATGATTCATATATTATTGATTAAATTATTTTTTCAAAGTACGTATTTTATCTTATAAACCGAAAAGTAGTAGTCTTTGCAGGACATCATACATATTTTACTATACACAACTTATAATACTACTATTAGGACCAGCCTAATAATATAGAGCGAATTTCGATAAAGAAACAAAATTGATTCTGTTGTCGTGGCAGGGAAACCGGTTTGACTATGGGGTGTAGCTAGCTGTAGAGAAAACGTACGGCAATAATTAAGCTGCACATGCATGGAAAGGGGCCAGTGTGGCAGTGTGCACGGTTACCCATGGGAGATGCACGTCACACGTACGTGCGTGCGCGGCGCTGTCGAGCTGAGACTGCAGCGTACACATTTCAGCTACTGCAATGAACAAAATAGCATCCTTTGGAGATTATATTCATCACTGACTAGCATCAGTATTCGTGCCAGCTGACAGACTATAGAAAAGGAAAGAGAGATGTGGAGAGAGAGAGAGGTGTGTGTCTCCCCGTCGGGTTTTGTGCTTGGTGGGTTCGACCGTACGAGGAGCAAACACAATCGATCACACATGGATCCATTGCCTACAAACTGCGCCTAAACAAATCGCTGCGCAAGGGCATTTCCATCGGATTGTCACATTCCATCCGAAGGTCTTTAAACTTGTCCGCACGGACGCGTAAAAGGTGCGCGGTGTTCCAGCGGTTTAACCTATTCAGATAAACGACGTCCAGCTCAATTTATCCATAGACCAAACTTAGGTCTCGGATGGGTCGGTCCGAAAAGCGTGCTTGTCCTCCTGCGTCCTTTCACTAGTTCGCTCGGATCCTCTCGTCAGTGGCACAATGGACATTCTCCTCCCCCAAACCCTTGTCATCCATATCTCGCGACCAGAGGAGGCGCAACCTTTGCCGCCGCCGACGCTCCCACAATTTCGAGCAGGACCGCGGGCCACACACGTTGCCGGAGTTGTTTGGACGCGCCGCAGAAAATCCCGTCGCTCCGACTTCCGCTAGTGGACTGGACGTGCGTCATCCTCTGCGTGGCACACAACCTACTCGATTATTTGCATGAGGTACGTTCGCCGGTCCTTTCTAGGTTATTCAGCCCGCTGCGGGAGTTGGCATCGCCATTGACGCTGTAGACTTTATATATGGGCAACATTCGAAGGGTAATGGAGTTCTTCTACAAGAATTTTGTGGAGTCATCGTCCGAGGAGGAGTCTGACGGTGAGACCGAGATTCTGCTGGCATCTGCACAGATGGTGCACAACCAATACCTCCTGCTGCCGTGCAGAGTTGGCTCGTCCAAGTGGCGTGAAGCCAACTAGGAGCGCGACCGAGAAGAATGCCACATACGCCTTTCTAAGGACTACTTCCGTCCAACTGATCCAGTCTTTAAAGAGAAGGCATTCCGTCGCCGCTATCGGATGTCGAGGGACCTGTTCTTGCATATTCTTAATGGGGTGACGGAGTACGATAACTACTTCGAGGCCAAGTATGATTGTACCAGTAAGATTGGCTTCTCCTCTTACCAAAAATGTTCTGCTGTCATTCGGCAGGTTGCATATGGAGTGTCTGGTGACCTCCTCGACGACTACATGCACATGACTGAGTCCACATGCCATGAGACTATGTACCGGTTTTGCAGCGCGATTATTACGGTGTTTGGCAAAGTTTACCTGATAGAGCCAAACAACAAAGACACTTCCCACCTTTTGTCCATCAACGAGAGAAGGGGGTTTCCTAGGATGCTTGGCAGCATCGACTGCATGCATTAACAGTGGAAGAACTGCCCCTTTGGTTGGCAAGGATAGTTCAAAGGGCATGCAGAGGGGTGTACCGTCATACTAGAGGCTGTTGCATCACAGGATCTCTGGATATGGCACTCCCTTTTTGGTATAGCTGGATCAAACAATGACATCAATGTGCTGTAGCGGTCTCCGGTGTTTGCTAGGCCGGCAGAAGGCAATGCCCCACATGTTTCTCATTAGATCAATGGTAATCCATGTGATATGGGTTACTATCTAGCTGACGGTCTCTACCCCTCCTAGGCTACCTTTGTGAAGAAAATCCGCAACCCTGCAGATGAGAAGTGCAAGAGGTTTGCGAAAGAGCAAGAGGCCGCTAGGAAGGATGTAGAGCGAGCATTTAGTGTGCTGCAGTCAAGGTGGGCTATTATTCGATACCCTGCTAGACCTTGGAGCACGGAGAGGATATAGGATGTGATGACTGGTTGTGTAATCATGCACACCATGATCGTCGAGGATGAGCGAGATGACGACATCTTGGACGAAGGTTGGGACTTTTAAGGCCAGGTCTAGCATCATGGGAAGATTTCATGCGAGTGCATGAAAATTTGTGTCACAGACACCCATGAACGACTTCAACTAGATTTGGTTGAGCACATATGGGCTCGTGTGGGAAACCTCAATGTTTAATTCCTTATTTTTTCTGGTAATTTGAATGACGGTTTAGTTGTTTTCTATCGAACCATGTGAGGCTAAACTATTTATATGTAAGGACTATTTTAATTAGATTATCTAATCTAGTTTATTTGCTTGTAAAATTTTATTTTGTGACAAAACATGCAAACACACGAAATTCCTGGTCAGCGTGGACAAATGGGTCGCGTCACTAGGCGCGGTCGGTCGGACAGGCCGGACCCCAATCTGAAGGGAATATGCCAGAGAGGCAATAATAAAGTGGTTATTATCGTATTCCTTATTTATGATAAATGTTTATTTTACATGCTATAATTGTATTAATACGGAAACGTTAATACATGTGTGTTTAATAAACAAACAGAAAGTTCCTAGTTATGCCTCTCTCATAAACTAGCTCGTTGATTAACAAGATGATCAAGGTTTCCTGATCATGGACATTGGATGTTGTTAATAACGGGATCACAACATTAGTGTAATGGTGTGATGAACATTCATCCGAAGTATAGCATTACGATCAAAGTCATTGAGTTTATATTGCTATAACAACTTACGAAGTGATCCTAATACTTAGACCATGAGATCATGTCAATCACTAACACCGGAAGAGTTTCTTGATAACATCAAACGTCACACCGTAACAGGGTGATTATAAAGATGGATTCAGAACTAATAAAGTGTTATGTTGAGGCCCATGGATGGAGAGTGGAATTTGTTCATCCCGATGACGGATAGATATGCTCTGGGCCCTCTCGGTGATATCACATTGATTAGCTTGCAAGCAAGTGATTTGATCACTAGAATGTTATATCACGGGAACGAGAAAAGAGTGCATGTCGGTAACGAGATCAAACTAGGTATGGAGATACCGATGATCGAATCTCGGACATGTAATATATCGCGAAACAAAAGGATTAAGATATTAGCGTAAAAGGTTCCGACGATCACAAGAAAGTCATCGTTGAATGTGTGGGAGTCAGTATGGGTCCCCAGATCCCGCTTCTGATTATTGATCCGAGAGGGGTCTCGATCATGTCCGCATTATTCGCGAACCGTAGGGTGACACACTTAAGAGACACCGACATCCATTTGGAGCAAAAGTTTCATGCCGAAAGAATGAACAAGCGCAGGAATTTATTTCACTAGATACCGAAACAGGTTTTCGGGTGAAATTGCATAAAGTGGTTATGCATGTGAAATAGAATTCTAGCAAGGGGTTATTTGTGAATGTTTGTCATTAAAGTAATTGACAAAATTCTGAATAAAATAAAAGAGTTTTATTTAATGAGAGTTTGCATTAAATTTGGTGGAAATTTAATGGGAATTTGAGTGGGTTTTTGAGTGGAGAAAATTGAAGGGCCATTTTGTGAGTGGAGTGTCCACCCACATGAATGAGGGAGAGGTGGGGGCACCCTCCATGGCCGGCGGCCATGCCCCCTTGGGCTGCCCCCCCTCCCCTATATAAGGATCCCCTCCTCTCACTTCTCACTCACACCTCCTCGTGAAGGATCTCTCTCCCCCTCTAGAATTTATCCCCCATGGTCTCGGACTAGCGAGATACATGTTCCCGGTGGCTTTTTGGCAAGAAAGAGTTGTGCTTCCGCTACATCACTGGAGCGAGGAGGCGGAGGTTGCTCGGTGCCTCGAACGTGTGTGCGAGCACGGATGCGCTGCTGTTTTGCGGCGCTAGGACTTCCTCTCGATCTTGAGATCGGCAAGAGATCGTCTACATCAACCACGAGTTTGGACTCGTTAAGCTTTGTCGGTCTTCAAGGGTATGTTCTCTACGGATATACATCCGCCCGTTGTTTGTATCTAGTAGATAGATCTTGGTACATAGTTGTTCCCATCGTAGGAAAATTTTTGTTTTTTATGCTGCGAACCCTACTGTGGTATCAGAGCCGGATCTATGCGTAGATACTTTGCACGGGTAGTACACATATGAGTATGTGGGCGATGATGATCATTTTATTGCTTCTTAGTTGTACTTTGGATATTGGTGGCATAGTGGGATGAAGCGGCCCGGACAAACTTTACATGTCCTCGCACATGAGACCTGTTCCACGCTTGACATGCAACTAGTTTTGCATAAGTGGCTAGCGGGTGTCTGTCTCTCCTACTATAGTCAATATCTAATTTGCAACGAGTTGTCAACAATTTGTTTATCCTCGTTGTGGTTCATGTTCGTAGGTAAGAACGGTTCTATCTCGAAAGCCCTAGGCCACGTAAAATTTGCAATGGTTAAATTAGAGGCGTCTAGTTTAGATTGTTGCTGGGCTAGTGTTATGATATGGTGATGTTGTAAGTAGAAGTATGAGATGATACTCTTACAACACACATAACGTGTAATCTCCATAGACCTTGGACTTACACATATAGGTATGATAGTGATCATACCACGGTGCACATGATGGAGATCATATGCGGGAACCATATCATTTCACTTATAAACATGTGATGTTTGATAGCATCTTATATTGCTTATTTGGCATTTTATTAGCATAATAAGATGATCCCTCATTTAAATATCAAGATAAGAATGTGTTCTTCCTTAAGTATGCACCGACAATGTTTCGTCGCTTCAAGACATCACGTGATGATCGGGTGTACTTGAATCCACGAGCATATCTCGGGTGTAAGACAGTTACACATGCGAATACTAAGGTTCTTACTTGGCGAGCCTAGCATGTACAGACATGGCCTCGGAACACGGACCGAAAGGTTAAGCATGAGTCATATGTTTTGATATGATGACCATATGGATGCTCGCCTTTGAAGCTATACCGACTCACGTGATGATCGGACTTGGTGTAGTGGATTTGGTTCATGTAATCACCAAAAAGACACGAGGGATGTCGTTTTTGAGTGTGAGTTTATTTCTAATTTGGATTAGTAGAACTCAATTTATCATAAATTAAATCAAAGTGAATTTGCATAATTTGTTGTAGTCATTGACATTCGTTCACCGCCTTATGCTTAGTTATAATTGAGATAATAGAACTATAGAATTCTGGATATATACTTTACGAACTGGTATCGTATTGTGTTGAGTGTCAATCTAAAGTTTAAAGTCCTATCACAAACTTTCAGCAAACTCTATTTACTCCGGGAAATTTATAGTTGGTATTAAATCGAGAGTAACAATTCCAGTGTTAGTATCTTAAGTATCATGTTTGCCTCCACGATTCTTGATTGATTTAAATATCAAGTTTATCTAGGAGCTGAAAGAATTGTTTCAGAAACCATCATGTGTGGCAGATATAACGATATCTGAAACAATGTTTTGGTTGCAATATGATAGAGTATAATATATGTTCTCATATTGGATGAGAATTTACGAAGGTTGGAGATGCTAGACATCCTAATCATCCAAAAGGGTTTTGGAAAGTAATGTTATACTCACGATTCTCCTTTATAAGCTAAATTGGCTTAATCATGAAAGTCGTCATGATAAGGATGAATAGAATATGTATGTAAAGTGTTTACTACACTAAAAGATTACTAAAGAATGGATTTTGAAAGAATACCGATCATTTTGATGATGGTGATCTACTTCAAAGTGCAAGTCCAAAGGTATTATTATTTGAATATACACGCTTTGGACTATGTGTCATGTATATGGCGCCACTTTTGATGTTGATAGATTCTTTTAAAAGGAAAAGCAAATGCTGAAAGAGAATCTATAAAATATATTTGGCAGAAAAGAAAAGATTGGAAATATCCAATTTAGGTATATGGATGATATACATGTTATGGTTGTATTCTTTGCTTGTTAAACAATGTGGTTCTTGGGTATTGGATACCGAATTGGTTGGTATGAAATTTCATACGGAACAACGCAATTCATGAACCACAATGGCCTAAGTAACTAACAAGAGAATATGTGATGATGTTCATCGAAAACAAACAAACCGTTGTTTGTATTTCTCGTTGACATCAAAGCTTGACTTCAAGATTTGTTTTAATAATTGTTATTTGAATCAGGTATTATGAGAACAAAGGTTGTTCAAATAATTACCGTATTCCATATAATATGGATGATTTACAAATCTAGTTGAATAAATCACATCCATAAAACCTAATGCTAAAATGTCGCAAGACAAATGATTGAAAGATCACTTATGAAGTGACATCGCTGTTTAAATTATATTGGAAAGAAAACATGAAGAATCTCCATATTCATGGATTTTTGGAGTCTTTGATTTGATCAAGTGACGCTTGTGAGACTTTCCACGTGATAATTAAAACTTCGTTCAAAGGCCAAAGAAGAACGAACGACTAAATTATTGGAATTTAGACATATCGATGTATGTAGTCCATTATGTGTAGTCGTAAGCGATGGGTTTCAACTTCATATGCTTTCTCCGGAAATTTGAGTGAATGTTCACTTAATGAGAAAGAAGTATGAAATATTTGAAAATGTTTCAAAGACTTTCAAGATGAAGTGGAAAATCATTGTAACAAGAAAATAAATGGTTTATGATTTTATCATAAGGGATTTGTTTGAGTTACAAGTGTAATAAGAAAATAAATGAATTATGATTTTATCATAAAGGGATTTATTTGAGTTGCAAGTTTAGCAAAACACCTAGATTTACATATCCCTAAACACCATAGGAATATGGAGTGTTTGAGATTTGTAATGAAACCTTGTTTGACATGGTTGGATCAAAGGTGTTATTCATAAAACTGCCATTATGTTTTAAAAGATTAAAGCTTTAGAGACTACCGCTTTTACACTGAAAAGAGCTCCATCTAGATCCGTTGAAATGACACCATGGAAGTTATGGTTTGGGGTAAAACCCAAGTTGTCATTTCTTAAATTTTGGTATGCTAAACATAAGTAAGATGTTTACAACCGAATTCGGATGAGCATGTCTTTGTAGGTTATTCCGAATAACAATTGGTTATTCCTCCATAACACCGAGGACAAAAGGGTTTGTCGCTTGAAATGTGAAGTTTCTTGAAAAAGGAATTTTTCGCAAAAGTTAAGTGGGAGGACAATAGAACTTTGATAAGGTTAACGAACCTTAGCTAAATGTGCTGAGTTGCGCAGCGCCGGAAATGGTTCCGGAGGCTGCCATAATGCTCATAGCTTATGTGCCTCAAAGGTTGTGGTCACGGAGATCTAAGTTCTTATTGAACCAAGTCGGCCGGATAAACAATCAAATACTAAGATTTGAGAGTAAATCATTATTGTTTGACAATGATGAACCGACTATATGCAAAGAAGAGATGATGGGCCCTGGCTCCGTCAAATGGCTTGAAGCCATAAAATCCGTGATAGTTCCATACACGAGAAATCAAGTTTTGAACTTGGAAGACCCTCCGGAAAGGTGTAAAAACCTATCGGTTGTATTTGGATCTATAAAGAAACAGACATGGATGTTTCACATCTATGAAATAGTCGACATGTCGTAAAGTATTTTACGACAATGTTCAAGGAGTTGACTATGACAAGATTTGATCTTTCATAGCGATATTTAGTCTGGACGGATTAAAGTAGCAACCACTACATATAATCTGTTATATGGTAGATGAATAAACAAAACAAAGTTCTTCTAATAGAATGGTTACCTAGGACGTGTACATGACACGATCCAAAGGGTTTTGTTAATTCAAAGGATGCTAAAAAGGGCATGCAAACTTCAATTGTTGAAGTAAGCATCGCGGAGTTGGAATCTTCACCTTAATGAAAAGGAGTTTTCATCAGGAGACGATGAAGATGCTTGCATTTGCAAGAAATTAAGTGGGAGCGCTGAGACATATTTCTAATACATTATGTGGAACACATCTTGTTGATTAGAAATAATGTATTATTTATTGACAAAGGTTAAGAATTTCATTTTGATGAAATACTTAGGCAAAACCCGAATATTTAGCGTGAATGTCTATAGTGGATAGACTGTAACGCCAATATGGTTGTGCCAAACGTACATATATGAGATATTGAAGGAGTTTAATATAGAATCAACAAGAAACGGTTCTTGTCGCATGGAAAAGAAATTGAATCAAGATTCAAGTGTATCGACACTTGATAAGTGAAACAAGATTCAAGTGCTTTGACACTTGATGAGTGAAATCACGAGAATGTTTTGATTAATCATACCATGATATGTACACATCCAGATATGTCCTATGCTCTAAGTGTTATGAGCATATACCAGAATAAATCATAAAATGATCATTGGACGATAGTAAGGATATTCTTATGATCTTTTGGAAGAACTAAGAATATATTTGTGTAGAGGTGACAAACAATTACACATAGTTCATTGTAAAGCGTTACATTGATACTAGGTTTGTCACAAGATACAAATTAAGTTTATCTCAATTTAAACTATGGGTGGCACAATGTAATGGAAAGGAGATTCCATGATGGATTTGGAAGAGTTCCAAAGTTAAGACATTGTGACGAATACTACAACAAAAGGCTAAGTATATGACTGCTATAGTAGCAGCAAAGGAGGGAATTTGTGTCAAGTAGTTTATTATCAAACTAAGGTGTGGTTCGCAATGGGCTAACACTAAAGATATATTGTATGACAATAGTATCAACGTGTTTTAACCCCAAGGAACTAAAGGTCTCACCAAAAGACCAAATTTATACAATGCCGTCTCATTGGAGAATGAGTGATGTGTGAAGACGCAAAGACATGCAAATACACACGGACCTGAAAGTGTCAGATCCGTAGATTATGTTAACCACTTGCAATTACGTATATGGAACACCGGAAAGCCATAGGTGTTCAATACGCAAAATTTTCAAACTAGATTATTGTCTCTAGTGCAAGTGGGAGACTGAAGGGAATATGCCCGAGAGGCAATAATAAAGTGGTTATTATCGTATTCCTTATTTATGATAAATGTTTATTTTACATGCTATAATTATATTAATACGGAAACGTTAATACATGTGTGTTTAATAAACAAACAGAAAGTTCCTAGTTATGCCTCTCTCATAAACTAGCTCGTTGATTAACAAGATGATCAAGGTTTCCTGATCATGGACATTGGATGTTGTTAATAACGGGATCACAACATTAGTGTAATGGTGTGATGAACATTCATCCGAAGTATAGCATTACGATCAAAGTCATTGAGTTTATATTGCTATAACAACTTACGAAGTGATCCTAATCCTTAGACCATGAGATCATGTCAATCACTAACACCGGAAGAGTTTCTTGATAACATCAAACGTCACACCGTAACAGGGTGATTATAAAGATGGATTCAGAACTAATAAAGTGTTATGTTGAGGCCCATGGATCGAGAGTGGAATTTGTTCATCCCGATGACGGATAGATATGCTCTGGGCCCTCTCGGTGATATCACATTGATTAGCTTGCAAGCAAGTGATTTGATCACTAGAATGTTATATCACGGGAATGAGAAAAGAGTGCATGTCGGTAACGAGATCAAACTAGGTATGGAGATACCGATGATCGAATCTCGGACATGTAATATATCGCGAAACAAAAGGATTAAGATACTAGCGTAAAAGGTTCCGACGATCACAAGAAAGTCATCGTTGAATGTGTGGGAGTCAGTATGGGTCTCCAGATCCCGCTTCTGATTATTGATCCGAGAGGGGTCTCGATCATGTCCGCATTATTCGCGAACCGTAGGGTGACACACTTAAGAGACACCGACATCCATTTGGAGCAAAAGTTTCATGCCGAAAGAATGAACAAGCGCAGGAATTTATTTCACTAGATACCGAAACAGGTTTTCGGGTGAAATTGCATAAAGTGGTTATGCATGTGAAATAGAATTCTAGCAAGGGGTTATTTGTGAATGTTTGTCATTAAAGTAATTGACAAAATTCTGAATAAAATAAAAGAGTTTTATTTAATGAGAGTTTGCATTAAATTTGGTGGAAATTTAATGGGAATTTGAGTGGGTTTTTGAGTGGAGAAAATTGAAGGGCCATTTTTTGAGTGGAGTGTCCACCCACATGAATGAGGGAGAGGTGGGGGAACCCTCCATGGCCGGCGGCCATGCCCCCTTGGGCTGCCCCCCTCCCCTATATAAGGAGCCCCTCCTCTCACTTCTCACTCACACCTCCTCGTGAAGGATCTCTCTCCCACTCTAGAATTTATTCCCCATGGTCTCGGACTAGCGAGATACATGTTCCCGGTGGCTTTTCGGCAAGAAAGAGTTGTGCTTCCGCTGCATCGCTGGAGCGAGGAGGCGGAGGTTGCTCGGTGCCTCGAACGTGTGTGCGAGCACGGATGCGCTGCTGTTTTGCGGCGCTAGGACTTCCTCTCGATCTTGAGATCGGCAAGAGATCGTCTACATCAACCACGAGTTTGGACTCGTTAAGCTTTGTCGGTCTTCAAGGGTATGTTCTCTACGGATATACATCCGCCCGTTGTTTGTATCTAGTAGATAGATCTTGGTACATAGTTGTTCCCATCGTAGGAAATTTTTTGTTTTATATGCTGCGAACCCTACACAATCCAAAAGTGGGCACAGACCGACCCAAACGGACATAAAAGGACCATTTGGATTGACCAGATGGGTCGGCCCAGTGGAGATGCCCTAAGAGCATTTCCACCGGTGACCTTCGGATCCGACATGGCGTCGGTTACCGGCGTCCTCAGTTCGCATGTTGTGGGTACGGGTCGGGGCCATGTGAGGTGTCGACACACATAAAGGGTCGTCGATGCGGACTACTTTTTGACTGACTTCCATAGAGGCTGTTTGGGGCGGCTGCGAACGAGGCGCTATCCTAGCCCGCCACCGCCACCTCCCCTTCCCGCCTCACTCCCTTTCCACCGCTAGCGAGAGCCGCCCGGCAAAGACCATGCGATGCCGGCAGCGGCAAGATCTCCTTTACCCAGCATTGGGGCTTCCTCGCGGGCGGTAGCCTCTGGCAGCGGTGTAGCATGGCATGGTGACAAGTTCATCTGGTGGCGGCACATCTGCGGGTCGTCCCCCAAGCGACGCGGCAGTGGTTCCCCTCCCTCCGGTGGTGTGTCTGGCGGCCAGCGTCTAGCTTGGGGCGGAAGCTACAGTGGTGGTGCAACGGAGACTTCGACAACGGGACATGGCGGCTCATCTTGTACGATGGTAGCGCTGGTAGTGCAACAAGAGGTGCAGGTGGACGGCAGTGTTGATGGCCTAGCTGCAGCAGCGTGGCGGTGGAACTGATAGGGCCCGTTCTAGGCCTGGTCGACTTGGCCGATCCTGAACTGGTGATGTGCCCGGACGGCAATCACCATAGGTGATGGAGCGTTTTTCCCCTCCCCTAGGCTATCGGGTGGCTCGTTTCTGGCAGGTCTGTGCTTGATCTTCCCTGCCATCCTCATCGGCGGTGCGCTGTGGCATTGATTGGTCTCTTGGCTGGAGTTCGTGGACGCCAAGGCGGCGACCCCGGAAGGTGGGCTACACGCGATTCTTCTGCAAGCGACGTGGTGGCAGCGGTGGTTCCCATCTTTGGTCATATGGGTGGCGAGCGAACATTAGGGGACTTCGATGTTTCGGCTTTGGTAGCTCCCAGATCGTGTGTCGGAGGCTAGACTCGGGGATAGTGGGCGTGAACGGGCGACGGGAAGCGTCTTGAAGGTTTTCCCGAGCAAAAGCTCAGTGCTTTGGCACTATCAAAGGCGATGCCTGCGGGTATTGTTACGCTCTTAGGGCACTGATGCGGCTACCTTCTTCGGATAAGGCTCCGGGTGAAAACCCTTGACCATCTGTCTTGGCGGCAGCGGCTTAATGTGTCGTTACCCTCCTGGGGCCAGTGAAAGAGCTTCAGCCCGGCAAGGCCAGGTAGTTGCCCGGGATCTACCCAGAATCTCTTGTTTAAGTTATAGAATGTATAGAGTAATAAAGCAGGTGTTTCAGTGGGCAAGAAGCCATCGTCCAAGACACTTTGTGGTTTTCCCAGGGTATATAGTTTAGTTAGCTACGCCACTTCCTAGGGCCATCATCGTGGATTCCTGATTCTCCCCGTTCTCGGGTTGTTATCTTCGGTAGAAAGTTGGGGTCTTTCGTGTTTTTCTTGTTTACCTTGATATGCTTTATAAGGGGGGGGGTCTCCCCATCACCTTGTATCAGTTTGACAGATGTGGCTTTATGTAACATCTCAAAAATATTAACGAGGATCAATTTATAATTAACCAAAATTAGGGTTAACAAAAGCTTTTATTAATTAAGTCCTATCTTAATGCATGTGTGTATGTGAATGTTTGCAATGCCATGTTTGATTGTTGTAAATGATGAGAAATGGTTTAAAGATCAAAACCATATCATCTAGGTCATTTCCAAACTAGATCAAAACAAAAGAAAATTTAAATATGAAGCATATGACCTAATGGTCATTTTTGCAAAAGTTAGCCATTAGCTCACTTTGAGCATCTCTAGCAAGTGATCTCAAACAGAAACAATTCCATTTCTTTTCTCCCCTTGCTATACCTAGTGACACTAAACACAATGGAGCTTTCCAACCTTATAGAATCAAATCCAAACCCATTTGAGAGGCAATTCAAAATTGAATCTATCTTATGCATCAAGATAGTCTTTTTTTGGAAAACCACAAAAAAAACTTCACCACTGACCAAACCATTGCACCTAGAGAATAACAAGATTACTACTAGAACACCCACCAAAAATCACTTGAAAATATGAAGGATGAGTTCTTGCGGCCATTTGATCAAATACCTGGTGATCACAGTACAACCTCAACAACTATACACTGTTTTTATCAATCCTTTGATCATCCTTGTGACCTCACCGAGCTCCCAAGACGTGCCCTTAACTCGCCCAGTACCAGCCCGTGCGAAGGAGCCCCTCTCACTCGACCAATGGACTAGTGCCGACCATACCCGAGCTCACCTTTGCCACCCGACGCGGACACTCTGCCACAGACCGCGCCGCCCTCGCCCATGATGTCTATGAGGTAGCCCTGACCTCACCGCCGCTGCCCCCGCACGCCTTGACCAACGACCACTCGTGGAGATGCCAGCGCAGTTGCGCCCATTTAACACCAGACCATGGCGGTCGCCGTGCCAAAGCGCCGAGAAATCCCGCTCGCACACGCCGCGCCTTGCTCCCTCCTTGCGCTAATAATTTTGCCATGACTCCAGCGACCGCCCAGACATGATCGTTTGACCCCGCGCTCACTGTTACCACCATACTCCGTGCTGATTGCCGACGGTACCGCCATAGAGCACAGATGTTCTAGAACAATGGAGACCGCGCCTCGTCGTGCCACTGTGTGCATGATGACCGTCCCAAAGCATTGCGTCGACCTTCACCCTTGGCCATGCCGATAGCTCACTGTAACTACATCGCCGACGAGCCCGAGCCATCCCACCGTGCCTCCTTCGCCGCAGTATAAATAGGGCCCTCCTCCAGCCTCAAAACGCACACCATTCCACTCCTCTCTCACCCAGCAACCTCTCTGACCCATCCCTGGAGCAAGACGAGCACCGCCTCGCCGGAATTTCACCGGAGTCCGCCGCTGTAAAGGAGGAAAGGAGCCGATGCTAGAGCCTCCCCATGAGCTACCGCGACCACCAGTCGAACCGCCATCGTCGATTCGTTCGTTCTCCCACCTCGCCGGACCTAGCTGGAGCCCTAGTAAGCCCCCGACGACCCCCTCCATAGCACTAGGGTTTTGTCTCGCGCGCCCCGTGCGATGGAGACGACAATGCCCAGCCGTCGATCGCGCTCTAATCGTGCGGGCTAAATCATGAGATACTGCTTTGCGTTTTTGGTTAGCCGCTGACGAGTGGGACCAACCCCGGTGCAGCCCGCCGCGCGCACGTCGCGTAGTTGGGCCAGCCCATTAGCATCGCGTAGCCCACAGATTCAAACTTAGATTTTCCTTTTATTTGAAAATCTTACAATGTAGGTAACTTTGAAAATCAATTTAGGAAGATTCACTAAACCAAATTGAATGAAACCAATTTTGTTTGAAAGTAGATGAAAATATATAATAACTCCCATTGGATTCAAACAGTTTGAAACTTTAGATAGCCCTTGGTAAAAATAACAAGACAGTAGCTTTTATCACTTCAAACATTTTTATAAAATCAACCATAAATGATTTTGAGTTGATTCCAACTCTCAAAAATCACATTGGCCATGACCTATCTGAATATGTAAAAATATATAATTTTGTATACAGTAGTCCTTGACCAAAAATTAAAGAATGACTTTATAGTCATTTCTAGTCACTTAAACTTTATTAAATAGCATTGTTAAACTTTGTAAATTAGGACAACCACTTTAAATCACATTCCCAAGTATTGGAATATGTGGTGATGACATATGTAAATATGATCCCATATTTGAATTGGAGAATATTAAATCTTAAGTAGTTTTCAATGAGTAGAAATTACTTTTATAAAATAAGACAAATAAAATTTTGTCACCCTTTTTCTTGTAATGATAGAGATGATTCTAGATCATATTGTGTGGATCCTTGTGTGTTAAATGGAGGTAGCTAATTATTATTTGGTGATTGTGTACCTCGTATTTATTTATAGACGCTAGTGTCAATCCAGGCTATGAGAAGGAATAATTCTACGAAGACGAGGAAGAGAACTTAGACCACCTTACCAACCAAGAAAAGGTAAGCTAAACCATGCAAGTTATAATATGCAAGATAGACCTATGCATACACCTTTGTTACCACCTTGTTTATACCAATCCCAAGTTTTACTTGCAACCTTTATCTTTTATCCTTTTTGCAAAGTTGTTCAAGTAGTTAATTAATTGGTGATTAGTGGAAAATTAGGATTGATGTAATCAAGAGCTTGGAACTTGATGTAGGTAGTTACACTTGTTTAGCACCCCTCAATAGTGACACTCTCATTTATAGATGCTAGTGCTAAACCAAATCTTGATCACTATAGATGGGAACAAATGATTATGAAAACCTTGGAATGATGAGTCATTCTATTGAAATGTTTTGACATGTGTTATGGACACAATGAGTTAAGATGGTATTGAATGAAGTTTGTGACCTGACTTTGATAAAAACTGATGGTTGGGTTCGGATGCGACACCATTCGAATTTTACAGTACAACCACAATACCCGAGTTTAGGCAGGGCTTGACTGGAAGTTTATGTGTCTTAGTATGGGTTCCCTCGCAGAACGAGGTGAACCAAGGCTACCTTGTGAATGTGAATGTCCACCTGTGCAGTTCCCGGTATGACAGATGGTCATAGCTGAGAGGACAAACTCATAGGGGAGGTGCCTATACTAGGGTGTATAATTGAAAGGTTAGGATTGATTATCCGCATACCAAGTAGGATGATTCAGGGTTACTCCTGAAGGATGTATCGAATGTTGTGGTGAAAGTGTACTACCTTTGCAGAGTGTCAAACTATTCGAATAGCCATGTCCGTGGTTATGGACAGTTGGATGGCCGTACTGTTCCGTTGTCAGATGTTTTCAAAATGACTTGTGACTTGAAGTATGACTTTTACTTGACCCCACAAGGATGTGGACAATGAAACTAGGTTCCCACTTAAGAAATCTAGACAACTAAAGTTAGGTCTTTACTACTAGGTACTTGTGAAATAAAATTGGCTTATTGCAAATATACATAAAGCTTAGGATTCCTATTAGAATGGTCTTACTGCTTTAGTGGTAGTTTAAGAGTACTTAAAAGTACTCATGGCTTTGTCCCTAGCTATTTCCATGGCCAAACTATGAAGGAGAGTACGAGGAGGATGGCAGCAGGATGCCTACGATAACTAGGATCATCTCCCATCGTCAGCATTGCATGTGACCCTGAAGATGGAGCCACTACTATGCTACTATTATTCCGCTGCTTTGATTTGTAATCATAATTGATCATTAATCAACTATTTGTAAGACTATTATGGTTTGTAATGGATGATGTACTGTGTTACCAATTCTATTATGTCTCGGAAAAATGATAATCCTAGGATTGCGATCTACGGTATAACAGGCATCTGGGATTAAAAATCCGGGTGTTGACACTTTATATATAAAATGGGAAGAAAGCCTATTTCGAGAAGCCTGTTTGGGGCCGGTTGGAGAGAAAGTGTGGAGATGCTCTAAGCACCCATAAAAAAATATGCTCAAGCATAATCTTTCTAGAAAAATATCAAGTTCTACCATGCCAAATGAATGTTACTTGATACCTCATGGCATACATTTTCATATTATATCTACATATCAAGTGGAGCCATCCTTATTCACATGCTATAAATAAAAAATGTCATTGAACCTTTTAGGAGGGCTCTCATGACCATGGTGACGAGGGTCGTAGTGTTGCCGCCGGCATGATCTCTCTCTTCTGTTATCCTCTACAAACTCTCCAACAAGATCTTGCCTCTCCTTGACGCCATCTTCTCGTCCATCCACCTGGCCTATAGGGTTGGGTCTCCTATCCCCACGGTTGCTCCTGGTGCTTCTTACCCACTCCTCATGGTTGTGATGGAAGCCTCCATGGCCCTGCTTCTCCCCTCTATGACATGCTTGCCGCAGCTTCTCTGACCTCCATCATGTTAGACCCTACGATTCGTGGGAGGATGCTGATGATGTGTTCTCCCGTGTCAATGAAGGCGACACGAGCGCCCTCTCTCGTCGATGATCAATGTGCCCGCTCCCCTCACCATGGATCCTACGGCAAGCTGTCATCATCGCTAGAGCCACTCCCTGTAAGTTTAGGTCCTTGGTCTGTGGCGTTGCAAGTTGAAGGCCCCTCGGCACCTTCGTGCTCAGGTGTCATTAGCGAGCTTGTCCCTGAGGCACTCTCCCCGGTGAATGTGTTTTCTTAGAGGTGTTTCCTGCTGTTGTGGAGGCAAAGGGAAGCACGAGACATGGGGATGCGCCTTGGGTATTGGGCTAGCCTAGGCGCAGGATGCGCTTCATGGCCTTCTCCCCTGCGATATCGAAGAACCATCCTCCACCTCCGGCTTGTCTTAATGGGAGATGCCATAGTTGCCATGAAGTCAAGCCACTATAATTATCACTAATTTGTCCACAAAGCCACACTGTGAAGACATCTGTGACACCCTCGGATAAGGGTTAGACAAATCCCAAATGTTAGCCTAACATACGCCTAACTTAGATCTTAAGAATTTACAGCGAGAGAATTGGTAACACAACAGTGACCGTATGACTCAAAAAATATTACAACAAGCTCATAGCTGAGCAAAGAAGCAAATATTACAAGCAGAGTCACTGACCACAAACATCAAACAACGAAAATAAAATTATGCTATTAAATATTAAACTTAAAAAAGACCTAAGAGACCTGAAGCATAACGATGACGTCCCGATCCATAGATTTCAGGCTGCCGTCCAGAAACCCCAAGCTACTCGTCGGTGTAGATGTCATACCAAACTCATATTCAAGAGAACACTTACTATGTTGCAGAAAAATCAACGAAGCAAGGCTGACTATAGGGCGTACTTTGCAAGAATTATGGCTGGTGGAGATATTTTGTATAAAGCTATATTTCTTTGTAAAGCAAAAGGGAGTAAAAGCTCGACTAAACATATAATTTTAACAAGGGATAAGAGAATGATATCTCTAACTTGAATCATCATCTTTTGATATCCACCAAATAATCATCACCTCTTAACTAGGATCACCCCCTCATCTCTTGAGGAAGCATCCTTAAGCACAAATTGCTCTCCAAATTTTACGATTAGGTTAATGTTTTCTATTATCTTAGAATCCAGTCACCAAGTCGACCATAACCATGGACACGACTTTCGAAAATATTTAACCCTATATGGGTGTACAACTTTTCCTACGCGTACCAAACGACTCTTAGTGCCACTAGTAGTGGCACACTTTCGGGGGTGCCAACAGAATATGGTTAGACACTAACTTTACCTTGCTTTTTCCGAGATCATGAGTCACACCCTAAGGATGGTTCAATCGTAATAGTTTGAATCCCGAATCCGGTCCCTAGGGATGTGAGGCGAGGTTGGTTTACCAGAGGTTTCGCCTAAAGCAACCTCGGCCACATCCCATATTCTATCCACCTTGATAGCTGCAAGTGCACAGATCAATTGTAGCTAGTTTTGAAATAGGAGTATCGAACCCATAGAGAGATATTGGTAGAGGTATTTATGCCCCTTGTTACTATTTATTAGAGAGTACATGTAATTTATCTCTAATTCCAAGTAATGGTGTATAAAGTGTGTGTTTAAATGAGTGCTAAAGTAAAAAAACAAAGAAAATTACTTAAAGAAACAAGAACAACGAGTGTGATCGTGAGAGTGACAAAAATGGTTAAGGAGTTCTCGGGGAGTGTAGGATACACCAGTAGCATGGTATAATTACTTATGATTAGGATAACCTATATCTTTTGCCATGATATGTGTGGAGATAGTTCCATAATAAGATGTCCACCAACAAGTCTCATGAGCAAGCCACTTCTACGAGTCATGTGATGAGGTCATCTTTAAATAACCACTGCGATGCAAGCGAGCAAGTCACCTCTACATACCACCACAATTAAGGGTTTCTCCATGGATATCATTATGAGCTTAGTGAATATCTCTTTATCCCCCTTTGACTATGTAGGTTATAAGCCAATGCTTGCAGTCACAAAGTAGCACCAGACATACTCACATACACGTCCAAAGGGTAGTTCCCTCTCTTTAGTCCAGAAGGCAAATGTATGTGGTGGACTTCACATACCATCTAGAGAGAGGGATCTAACACAATATCATTGATCAAGTAAAGACCAAAGACAAAAGTTATAGATCATCTTTATTTCATTGCATAACAATACTAGGGTTTCTCCATCTCCCCAAGAACAAAGGAATTACTCACATATGAAGGCAATCAACATCATGGTAATAATATGGATGGGACATGAGAGTACAATCGAATACAAGTGAAGATCCACACTAGGGTTTGGATTACAACCAAGTAGATGAAGGGGATCGATGTTGGAAATGTTGTTGATGATGACGGTGATGTAGACCAGTGTTGAGGCATTTCAAGATCCGAGTACCTTCTACTCTTGAGCAGTGGTGATGGTGGAGATATTTTGAAGGCGACAACTATGGAGTTTGCAAGGCGGCAGGGCTCCACCATGGAGGTATATGGAGATGATTCCTTCTCCCTTGCCTCCTCACCTTTTTATATAGGTATAGGGTGTCTCTCCTAGACCCTCGCATGTTTCCTATGACCTAAGGAAGGTTTATGAATAAACAGGGATGGATTCTATGAATAAACTCGTTCAGAAAATCCTTTTTCGTGCATCCAGACCCGCGGTAGGTATGGGCAGTATGATTGTACCTGCCTGTACTGCTGGTCATTACGCGTGTAGATGATTTTCGTATTTTCCTGCTATTTCTTCATACAAACTCTAAATTGGGTGTTCTTCGGCTCATTGGATTCGTATGGACGAGGGATACAATACCATGGCCTTGGATCTTCATTTGGATTTGATGGAAAAATCCACTTTATACACCCCTAAAATGGCTAAGTCCCTGCGCCTATAGCTCCTCCATATTGCACCATCTTAGCTCCTCTTACCTTGATTTATCCATAATCCATCACAACACCTACACATAAGTCAAAGACAAGAAAAAGTAATAACCTAATAAAAACTAATAGTTATGCAACACTCATATGAAAATGAATGAGAACTAGTAATCATGCATAATAGGCATAGTTGTAGCTAGATATAGCATGAAATAAGTGACAATGTGAATAATCTATGTGCTTAAATACACATCATATTTTCATTCATCACACCTCGCCACAAAATGTTTTCCATGCGTATGCCAAATTGAACTCCCGAACTAGGTGACTCATGGAATCTATTAGGCAAGTTAGTGAGTCAAGGGGTTTTCTGGGCCCTGTGTGGCTATACGCTTGATACGTTGAAAACGCATCTATAATTTTTGATGTTCCATGCTTGTTTAGTATCTACTTTGCTTTGCTTTGTCTACACTTTGAGGTGTTTTTATATGTTTTTCTTGACTAACCTATTAAAAAGATACCACAGTGCCAGTTGCCTGTTTTCTTCTGTTTTTGGTTCTAGAAAAGGCAGAAAATCAATATTCTCGGAATTGGACGGGACAAAAGTCAAAGTCAATATTTTACCGCGGGGAACATGGAGCCAGTATACGAGACGAAGGGATCCACCAGGGGGCCACACCCCCTGGCCGCGCGGATAACCCTAGCCCGCACCTGGGGGTGCGACCGCCCTGGCTACCCCCTGCCTCACCTCTTCGCCTATAAAGACCCCCCAATACCAAAACCCTAAGGACCCGATCAATATTCCACAAAATAGTCTATAGCCACAGCCACCATCATCCCTAGATCGAGGGATATGAAGCTCTTCCCGGCACCCTACTGAAGGGGAGATCATCTCGGAGGCCTTCTTCTTCATCATGCCAGCCTTCGGTATGAAGTATGAGTAGTTCCACCTTGGACTACGGGTCCATGTAGTAGCTAGATGGTTGTATCTCCTCCTTTGTGATACCATGTTTAGATCTTGTGAGCTCTGTTCATGATCAAGATCATCTATTTGTAATCATGCATGTTGTGTTTGTGGGGATCTGATGGATATTGATATTACTATGTCAGATTGATTAATGGTTTTGTATTATAGATTCTATCATGTCTTTTTTTATGATCTTGCATGCTCTCCATTTCTAGTAGCTATCTTCCACAAGTAGATGCTAGTGACTCCAAGAGGGAGTATTTGTGCGCGATAGTGGGTTCATGCCTCTATTTAATCTAAGGGAAGTGACAAAAATCTCTAAGGTTGTAGATGTGTTGTTTCTACTAGGGAGAAAACAACGGTCTCTTGTTCATGGAACAAGTGGATTGTTTACCTTCCACACTTTGCTTAAAGAAGTTATCCGTTGCTTGCAACTTAATACTGGAGGGGGTTCAGATGATAACCTGAAGGTGGATTACTAGTCATAGAAGCAGTTGGATGGTTGTCTATTTATCTTGTTGTATTGCCTAATCAGATCTCATAGGATCATGAATGTTTAGTATTGCATTGTTATGCCTTGCTCAGTCTTGTCAATTGCCTTGCTATAATTTGTTTACCCATCATGCCATGTTTGTTTATCTGAAGGAGACCGCCTCTAGTGAAATATGGACCCCGGTCCAATCTTTACATTGATACATCTTCCACTGTTACTGTTTACTTTCTGCAAACCACTATTACCTTCCACACCATACAGTTAACCCTTTGTTTTCAGCAAACTGGTGAGATTGAGAACCTCACTGTTCGTTGGGGCAAAGTCTTGAGTTTGTGTTGTGCAGGTTTCCAAGTTGCTAGCAACACCTTTGAGTCATTTCCTTCCTCATCACACCTTGGTTTCTTCCACTGTTACTGGTTCAATAACCTTGGTTTCTTACTAAGGGAAAAATTGCTGCTGTGCTCATCACACCTTCCTCTTGGGGACTCCCAACGAAGCTGAACAATCAACTGAGCCACCATCAAGATTTTCTGGCGCTATTGCCTGGGAGGCTAAGGACGTCTTCACAAGGGGAGTCCTTCACAACCTTTCTCTTTACTTTGTTTTTGTTTTGCTTAGTTTCTTTTGCTTGGTTTTGTTTGCCTCTTTTTATCAAAAACTCCAAAAAAATTAGTTTAGTTTGATTTTCTTTCTCTTATAAAAAACACAAAAAAATAGTTCCTACTCTAGTTGCTTGTCTCTTATTGCCTTGCTTTGTCATGCTTTCTATCAATGGATGGTTTCTTTGAAACTAGTTCTTATTGGCAATGTGGGTTCACAGAAGAACAAAATTATTATTATAAGGAACACAGTTTGTCACAAAAGGGAAACACTTATGGAAACAAATTGATAAATTGAATACTATTGCTAGAGAGGTGTGCTCTACTTATAATGTTACTTATTGCTTTGATAAATCTTGTTGCTGTAGGAGGTATAAACACCCGTCTTTTCAATGTGAGTATAGTGATAATGTTACCATATATCTTATGTTAAAGAAAATTATGAATTTTATGATGTGGAATAAATTGAAGAATTTATTGCTTTCAAGGGTGCATTCGAACTTGCCAGTTTTCTTGAAAATACTAATGATGCACCTTATGAATATGAGGTTTATGAGATACTTAAATTTTGCTTTGATAATTACAAGGAAGACAATGGATATATTCTAGAATATTTTAATAGGTGTTTTCCACAAACGGAAGAGACTAATGCTTTGCAAGAGCTTATGGAAGAAGAAATTGCTGAAACTGGAAACTCATTAGATGAAAAAGAGGAGGAGAGTGATGAACAAAAAAAGGAAGAATGGATTAGCTACCCATGCCTACCTTCTACTGAGAGTAACACTTTATCCCTTACATTATTCCAAAACCCTAAGGACCCGATCAATATTCCATGAAACAGTCTGTAGCCGCCGCCACCATCATCCCTAGATCGGGGGGATCTGAATCTCTTCTCGGCACCCTTCCAGACGGGAGATCATCCCGGAGGCCTTCTTCTTCATCATGCTAGCCTCTGGTATGAAGCGTGAGTAGTTCCACTTTGGACTACGGGTCCATGTAGTAGCTAGATGATTGTATCTCCTCCTTTGTGATACCATGTTTAGATCTTGTGAGCTCTGTTCATGATCAAGATCATCTATTTGTAATCTTGTAGTACCTGGATTCACTGAAGACGAAGAAGGAGTTCCGTGGTACAAAGGAAGCCTTTGTGTACCAGCAGATTCTGAGTTGAAAGAAGTTATTCTCAAGGAAGCTCATGATACTCTTTATTCTATTCATCCCGGAGGAACTAATATGTATCAAGATTTAAAAGAGAAATTTTGGTGGCATAAGATGAAGAGAGAAATCAGAAGCTATATCGCCAAGTGTGATATTTGTCAGCGAGTCAAGGCAGGACATCAAAGACCCGCTGGATTGTTGCAACCCTTGCAGATTCCGGAATGGAAATGGGATTCCGTTGGAATGGACTTTATCACTGGACTGCCTACTTCTAGTAGGGGAAATGACTCTATCTGGGTCATAGTGGACAGATTGTCCAAAGTCGCCCATTTCTTGCCCGTTAAAACCACATATCAGAGTTCGAAGCTAGCGGAGTTGTACATCGCTAGAATAGTTAGTTTGCATGGAGTCCCCAAGAACATCATATCGGATCGAGAAACTCAGTTTACCTCGAGATTCTGGAAGAAAGTCCAAGAAGGTTTAGGAACCCGCCTAGATTTCAGCACCGCGTATCACCCTTAGACCGATGGACAAACGGAGCGAGTAAATCAAATACTCGAAGATATGCTGAGAGCATGTGTGTTAGAATATGGATCCAAGTGGGAAGACTGTCTGCCGTTTGCAGAATTTTCCTACAATAACAGTTATCAAGCCAGTTTGCAAATGGCCCCATTTGAATTCATGTACGGAAGGAAGTGTCGCACCCCTTTGAACTGGTCGGAAGTAGGAGAGAGTCGGATTTTTGGACCCGATATCCTACGAGAAGCAGAAGAGAAGGTTCACAAGATTCGTGAGCACCTCAAGACCGCCCAGTCCAGACAGAAGAGTTACGCCGACAAGAGACGTAGAGACCTTGCCTTCAACATAGGAGATTTTGTTTATCTGAAAGTGTCGCCATTGAAGGGAATGCAATGTTTCCAACTCAAAGGAAAGTTAGCCCCCGGATATATCGGACCTTTCAAGATTTTGAACCGTCGAGGAGAAGTGTCGTATCAATTGGAACTACCCAAAGAGATGTCATCTGTGCACAATGTGTTCCATATCTCGTTACTTCGCAAGTGTCTCGAAGTCCCCGAGAAGACCGAAGTGTTCAAAAATATCGACCACCAGACCATAGAGATCAACGATGACCTGACCTATCCCGAAGTACCCATCCGTATTTTGGAAGAAGCTTTCAGGACTACCCGAACCCGAAGCATCAAGTTTCTCAAGATTCAGTGGAGCAACCACACAGAAGAGGAAGCTACCTGGGAGCGCGAAGATCACATCAGGACAGAGTTTCCCGATCTCTTCAAATCCTAGGTAATCTTTTTCGTACTTTTTCAAATCTCGGGACGAGATTTTGTTTAAGGGTGGAAGGTTTGTAACATCCCAAAAATACTAAACTTGGATCATCAAACTCTAATCATCAAAATTAGGGTTAACAAAAACTTTTCTAAATAAAATTATGGAAGCATGCATGTGAGTATGCATTTCATTTTGAATTCTTTTGGACCACCTTGTTTCTGTGTTTCCTTGCTTGTAAAATGTTTCTTAGGTGAAATAAACATCACCTAAACATTTCCCAAACTTTTCCCAAAGACAAATAAATCAAAACAAAGCTAAATCAGTGAATGGTCATTTTGACCAATTTAACTCCCATGCCCACTTTGGCTGTCTCAAACTTTCAAAACCTAACAGAAACTTTTCTAGATCTTTGCACCCCTTGATTGTACTCATAACAAAGTATCAAGGCCCACCTTGTGATCATCCAAAAACTTTCAAATGCATAGTTTAAATGACAATTCAAAATTGAATCTTTATCATATGGGAAGATCCCACTTTTTCAAAAACCACTCAAACAAGCTCAACTTTCAAAACCCAAGCATCTGCAGACTCACCAGCACCAAAATAGCACACACACCAAAAATATTTTCAAAATTCAAGACTTGAATTCATGCGGCCATTTCATCAAACACTTGGCAGCCACAAATTGTAGACGTCCCAACCTTTAATAAGGTAGAGATCCCTGTGTTTACAATGCTAGTCCCTGGATCAATAGCTAGCATCCACAGTTAAGATGTAATATCAAGAAACAAAGGTCATAATACAACTTTATAACCAGGAATAAAATAATTCATTACATCTTACATAGCTCATTTGGCTATCTCATTACAATGCAGCAGAATAACTATATAGCATGGAGTCCTTCATCTTCAAAGTGCCATAGGCAATCATGTTGGTTGTAGACTTGTAATCCTATTAAACACACTCTACTAACTTCAAACAAACCTGCAACATAATAAGTTGCAGCCACAAGGGTCAATACATTTGAATTGTATTGGCAAGTTTCACTACTATGTATAAATAAGTGGATCCTATCATTACATGCATATTTGGCTAAGTAGGGTTTAGGCTCATTTGCAGAAAGCAATATAGTTTTGTCCTATCTTTTCAAAATAGTTTTGATCTTTTGTCAAAATCTTTCTGAACTCCTTGGAAAACTCCAAGTGCTTCTAATCCCTTGTTGACACCATCAAGTTTTATTTTGAGAAATTGGAATGTCGAGATCTTCCATAGCTTCAGGCCTTAGTTGCTCAGAGTTATCCGTAACCGGGGACACGGCTAAGTACTTAGAATTTGATCTTCTGCAGAAGTTGTACACTTTACCCACATGACACAATCTCGTCTTGACGCCACCAGTGGCCGCTGGATAAGTACTCACCAAAATGGAGTACTGGCAGATCGAGAATGTGACAAAGTCTTTCCATAGAAGTCCTCCCAATACACAATGCTAGCTTGTCTACCAGGCACCAATGTAGGGATATATTTCCCATACACAATTCTAGTTAACCTGAAGATGCCAATGCAAGGGTCTTCCACTATGTAGTTGACTAAGCCAGAGCCCATTTAGCATGTGGCTGTACACGGAAGCCACTTACGAGAAACATGTTCAATCTCTAAGTCCCTGGGTGGTTTTATTTTAGTGCACATAGAAAAAGAGATAGCCATATAAACATGGTTCCTTTTGTTGCCTCCTTGTCCAAAAGCTTGAGTATCCTTGTCCACCCAGGTGGTTCATTTAGTACTTGTTTTATTATATAAAACATATGTCTATTCAACTCTTCATATAATCATATCATGTACCATCCCAATATATAGCAGGTCTAAGCATACTACAACTACAATGTTTCCACTAAGGAATATATAGGGGTATCCTATTAGGATTTAGCATCGCGTAAAATATAGAAATCCTTATCATGCATGTTTCAAAAATCCACTAAGTGTAATGAAAATAATAGGACTTGGATGATAGTGTCACTTGCCTTTTTAGTAGAGAATGATGGTTCACTTCTTGATCTTGCAAATATCACATTCTTCTTATTCCACTACAATTCAATCAAGCAAACATAGATTCAACTAGCATTCCAACCAATTTATCACACAGAAAATAATAGAAACAAGGTCATGCATGCAAGCATGCAAAAGATAGTTTTATTTGCAAAAGTGGTTTATACTAGGCTCTAAACATTATAAAGTTCAAAGTGGTCATTTACTAAAGTGGTAAAACCATTTGCAAAAGGTTTCATCTATAAACCATTTTTAAATCAAATCAATATTTTATGTGGTTGAAAATGCTTTTAGCAAAGCAATATTCTTTAAAGAGTTCACCAAATATGTTTTAATTCTCAAAACTTGGTGTTTAGGGTCATAAGGTTTGAATCAAAACATTTCCCAAAGGTTTTACTCAAAATTCATTTCTAAACCAAAAACAATATTTTTATTTGACTAGAAATGCTCTAACTCTAATATTTATTCCTTATCTTCACAAAATACATTTGAAATCCATAAGTTGGTTCCTATAGTCAGTAGGTTCACAACAAACCATTTTGCAAAGATTTCAATTTAAAATTATAACTAGAACAATTTTTATATTCATAGTAAGCCTACACATGTTTCTGCAATTTCAACCAATTTTCCAGAAGCAAAATATTAAACAAAGTGGCCGGTTGCAAAGTACTTGTTCTACTGATTCCATTGATATAAAATTTGCAAAATTTGGACGTGTAGAACTAAAGTTATGAATTTTACAAGTTTGCATATCAATCAGATTCAAATTTCTGTTTTAATCTAAACCTTGTCCACGTGGCTGTTTCCTATTGGTTGAAAACGATTCGGTTGGATCGACTGTTACAGACCGTAGGATATCATTTATATCACACGGTGTAGATCAACTGATACCCCTTCGTTAAGTTGTTATATCCTAGCCACTTGATGGCGATCTAACGGTTGCTGTGTGGTTGACCAGGAATGGGCGGTGGTGGCGGCGCACGCTCGGACGGCAAGCTTGCCGATGATGCAGGGAGCGGGGAAGAGGGGGAAGTGGCTCACCGTGCTCGCAGGGAGGTGCTGAAGCTCAATGTGTGGCGGCTTGGCGAGGGGCGCACCAGAGAGGCGGCGATTGCTCGCCGGAGTTGCTGCGAGCGGCGGGTGTCTCTGGAGGTCGTCGAGGGCGAGGCTGCAGATCACCCTGAGGCAAGATAGGGGCACGGTTAGACGCGGGCGAACGTGGGGTTCACGTGAGCATCAACAGGGGAGCTTGGGGCGGTCGAGGCTTACCAGGAAACTTCGTCGGAGACGAGACAGACGGCGGCGGTGCTCAGGTGAGAACGAAGCCGACGCTACGGGGCACGCGGGAGTGAGCTGGGGCTATGGGCAGGTGCGCCTGGAGGTGGAGAACAAGCTCGTGTTCTGTGGGAGTCGAGGCGTGGCTGGATGGCTCCGGAATTGGCCAGGAACGCCGTTGGAACAGAGAGGCTTGAGCTCAAAATTCCTGCAGCCTGGTGGCAGAGGGGAGGCGCTGTTTGGGGGAAAGAGAGAAGAGGCGTGGGCGCTTATCTACGTGTCATCACAGCGAGGATTTACTCAGCCATTTATGAGTATTCAAGTGGAGTAATCGCGGCAGAACGCCGTTGAGGAAAGGGGGAAACGGCTGGCGCGGGTGGAAACGATGCACAATGGTGTGGGGCCTGTCTGTCAGCGAGGTGGAGGAAGTGGGAGATGGGGCCACTTGTCTGTGACTCTACGGGTGCGCGCGTGGGTGAAAAACGATTCGCTGAGGGGGAAGAAAGTTGGGCTGTGAGTTGGGCTGCTGGGCCTGTTGGGTTGGGTTGAGTCTGTCTCACTTTTTTTAAACAGATTGCTTTTTCTTTTTCTATTTGATTTTTTGTTTTGATTTTCAAACAAACAATTCAAACAACAAATCAAATCAAACCACCACCAAACTTTGTATTGATTTTAATTCTGTTTAACTACACAATCCAAAGTCAAAAATAAAATAATGTTTATTCTTTTTAGGATCCATTAATAATTAAATAAATAGACCTTAGTTATTAATTCAAATAGGATTTGATTTATTTTAAAACTCTATTTGAAATCTAAAATAATACCAAAATCATTTCAGTAGGTTTTATTGGAATAAATAAAACACTTGGAAATCTTATTTAAAATAAATTAACAAGTTTTAGTGTTTATTTAAAATGGAAAAGCCTTTACTTTAATAAAATTGGATATTAATAAATCCTCATTATTTTATTTAAATAAATCCTTTACTCTTTTTATCAAATAGAAATATTTCGAAAGTTTGGCCAAGATTTAATTTGGCTCTATAAAATAATCTTTATTTATTAATTCTACCTTGCTTTGAAAACCAAATCTTTTTATTAAAAGATCCAAAAATAGTGATTCCAATTATTGAAACTTTCTTTATTAATTGTTTATCTTTTTAAATCCCTTTAGGATTTCATTTGATCAAAATAGGTTTGGATGTTCTAATTGGATTCAAAAAGTTCCTTCTCACCCTAAATTTCAACAAATATTTATTTTGTTTATTTATTTTTCACATTTCAAAATTTGGAAAATTTTGGGATGTGACAGGCTACCACCCTTAAAATAAATCTCGTCCCGAGATTTGGGAAGGCTAGGGTTACAAGTTGGCTTCAAGGCAACTAGGGTACTACCACCCTTAAAAATAAAGTCTCATAGGGTTACATTGATGGTTCACTAGACTATGGGTTCAACACTTGATATCCAGACAAGGAATCCTTATTTGACTCTTCTGAGTTAACTAGTTTCTAACATCCACTTCTATCTCTTCAAAGTTTCCATCCATATCAATGTGGTTCACATGTCCTTTCTGGGTCACATTGGAGTCATTTCCATTGGCTCTTCTAGCATCCTTTTTATTTTTCTTCTCAGGACAATCTGATGCATAGTGTCCAAGTTCCTTGCAATTATAGCACTGCAACTGGCTAATGTCTTTCTTCCTGAAAGTGTCATGTTGGTTCTGACCAAGGTCATCTCCATTGTCAGTATCATTTCCATTATTTTCACTTCCATTGTTGTTGTGGTGATACTGATGTGGTTCAGAATCTTCATTGTTCTTTTTGAATGAATGCTTCTTTTTTGATGATCCTGAGTGATTCTTGAGTTTATGCTTCCTCTTTCTGTTCTCAACTTGATTCATCTTGTTTTCTAAAATGGTGGCTTTGTCACAGAGTGATTGATAAGTTGGGACATAGGCAACAACTAGCTGCAGGTTCAACTCATCATTAAGTCCTTCAAGAAATTTTTCTTTTCTCTTAGCATCTGTATCAACTTCATCTAGTGCATATCGTGCCAGATTGTTGAATTCTTCAATATACTCAGCCACACTGAGGTGACGTTGTTTCAGATTGTGAAATTCCTTTTTCTTCAAGTACATCACTCTAGGTGAGATGTGAGTTGTTCTGAATCCATCCTCAAAAATAGCCCAAGTTACATCCTCAAGGGGAGTGGTGATCTAAAAGTTGTCCCACCATGTTGATGCTGGTCCTTCAAGTAAATATGCTGCAAACCTAACTTTTTCTTCATCGGTGCAGCCAACAGTCACTAAGTCCTTATTCACCGAACGTAACCAATCATCGACTACCATTGGGTCAGTTGTTCCAGAGAACCTTGCAGGCCTAAGTTTTAGAAACTTGGTGAGCATGTCAAGTGCTGCAGGGTTATTCTGATTGTTGTTGTTGTTGTTGTTGTTGTTGTTGTTGTTGTTGTTGTTGTTGTTTTTGTTGTTGTTGTTGTTGTTGTTGTTGTTGTTGTTGTTGTTGTTGTTGTTCTGATTGTTGTTGTTGTTGTTGTTGTTGTTGTTGTTCTGATTGTTGTTGTTGTTGTTGTTGTTGTTGTTGTTGTTGTTGTTGTTGTTGTTGTTGTTGTTGTTGTTGTTGTTGTTGTTGTTGTTGTTGTTGTTGTTGTTGTTGTTGTTGTTGTTGTTGTTGTTCTGTATGAATGTGGTCATCTCTTGCATCAGTTGTGTCTGAGCTGCCAACATGTAACTACCTCGGTGAATTACGCTCCTAGTTACAAGCCTGGATGAGCGGAAATGGTTGAAATAGTACGGTGGGGCCCAAATGCCACTCACAGGTAGACCTTGCGGCCGTCCCAACCATTTCCAAACATCGGGACAAGAACGGGCGGCGTAATCGGCAGGCGAAGGGATCAACTACATACACAAATGAGTATGTATGCAAGCCACCATACAACAGTACATCAGAGCCATTCCATCTAAAAAGAAAGGAAATATAGCAACGCCATACGGCAAGATTCAAATGTCCTAGATAGATATAATAGTTTAGGATATCTCCTCATACATCAAACATCAGAGTATCAGGCGGAAGCGGCAAACAAGATCCGAGTACGGATAAGAAGGAAATCGGCATAAGATGCCCCTTAAAATAAACACATCCCGCCCACAGATCTCACGGATCCCCGTTCCCGGAATCTCTACACCGAATGATCGTTGCCCACATCGTCCGTCTCCTCCACCCAGTATCCATCTTGTGAGTGTACCTGTTCATCTGAATCAAATAATTTATCGTGTGAGACCCTAGGGGTACTCAGCAAGTCTTTATGCCTCTAAAGGGGACATAACCTGGGGTGACGCAATTGCAGCAAAAGATAAACCCTAACAGTTCTATAGAAACTCGCTAACCATCCGCCTAACCAAAGATAGACGGATGTCCGTGAATTAATGACAACAGTTATAACAGTAATATCGACAGATCCATCCTCCTCCTCGCTTACCAACGAGGAAGCGGACGAACAATCCCCCATCCGTTGGCAGTTTTATTATCCATTCCATGAGTGTTGCACTATTTACTAGTCAGTTATTTAATCAAGTTAAAAGCGGTACTTTAGTTATGCTTGTCTATGATCGAGAAACTGTGCTCCAAGTCGTCCATAACCGCGGACACGGCTTTCAGAAAGTTTTACCCTGCAGGGGTGCACAAATAGCAACACACACTCGATCAACCTCGGAAAAACCAAATCAAAACCCAACGAGGCCTTCACGACAAAGCAATCACAGGATTCAGAAATATTTCAGGGGGCCACCCCATTGAGTACACCCGCAACAAAGTTAGCTGACTCCGAGACGGACTCAAGGTTTGCGTCAATGGCTGTAAACGACTGGGAACCCGAAAATGTGACTGGGCTTGTCGATACCGCGAAAACACTCCGCTTCCCTAAATAGTACAGGTGCAGTGCCTCGCACAATTTAAATAAAGCATTAAAGCATGGCATAAGTACAGGATAGTAAATAAAACCTCAAACTAGTTTGTGGCCCCAAGAAATAAGAATGAATCAAGCTCTAGCTCAGGGGGGTCCCATAATCATCCCGGATGTGGATAGCGCGAATATTCAAGGAACAGGAATCAAGTACTCGGGGTCCTACGAGACACAAGTGAGCATGAAAAACCAAATAGCAGATATTGCTCACCGGTGCCACTTTCATTAGTTATCCCATTACTACTCAGGTTAAGTTGTATAGGTACCTCGTTATCCATCAGACTCTCACATACCCTACACATGCTGTTCTACGACTCGCATGGCTCAAACAACTCCTGTAGTAATGGCTCATGGGATGGAGGAACAAGCTTCGGTGGGGTTTAAAAGTAAAGGCTATGCAGTACTTGGGATTCAGTTTAATGCAATCGCGACTCAATGATGCAAGAATAAGATAGAGGCAATAGGTACTATATGTATGCAAGCATGTGGTAGTGCTTGCCTGGCAGCTCAGTTGAAGCGAGAGACGGATCTGGGTAGTGCTCCTGGGTTTCTTGGTATATCCCCTGCTCAGCGTCTATTCGAAGAAGAACCAAACAAACAAGGGCCAACATAAATACAGTGCACAAGCATATGAATAAAATGCGGCAAGCAAACAATCATGCCATGATGAATGATGCACAATTTGCATGGCAATAAAGTAGCATGGCATGGGTGAGGTGTAGAATACAAGAAATAAACATTTTATTGAGTCTTGAACAGATTTTATACTCAATTAAGTTTCTGTTTACATTATATTTATATGATGCATGCTGCATTTCAGAACATGGGATGCATAAACAGAAAGGTCTCGTCGAGCTGATCATTTTAGACATATCATTTGTTAAATTTGGAGTTATAAAACAAAAGTTATTAATTAATTAAGGAAAAGGGTATTTTGTTGTAATTTTAGACAACTTGAAATTTAAAGTGTTCAAAATATATTTTGGATAGCATATTTGAAATCCTCACATTTTTCTGATTTCAAAACATATATTATTTGGAATTATGAATTTAAATTTATTTTAAAGTCAAAATTATTAAATAGGGTCAAAGTCAAAGGTTGACTAGTTTGAATTAGTTTTGAAAATATTTGACTAAAGATTTGAATTGACATTCAAAAACAAAACATATTTCATATAAAGTTTGAATTCAAATTCCAAACCATTTGAAAGTTATGAATTAGTTTAGATTTAAACAGATTGAAATTTGAATTTGAATTTGAAATAATTTGAAAAGATTTGAATTAAACAGAAAACAGGAGAAACTTTTTACACTCAGAGGGAGCTAGCCACTGTCACAGACGAGTGGGGTCACAGTGCTGACTGGGCAACACGCGCGCAGGAAACTTTTCTTACCAGCACAGAGGCTAGCCCCGGAGGCCGACAGGTGGGACCAGCGGCTTGCAGGCCCACGCCGCAGCGGGTGCAACGTGCAGAGCCACGTGGATCAGCTGAGGACCGCGGGTTGAGGAGTACCAAAACCCGAGAGCATTTTTGCAAAATTGCCACGGGGCTGACAGGTGGGACTGGCTGGACCGCGGGATGAGGAAAAAGGTTGGGGGGGGGTATGTGCAAAATGCACGGCGGCCACTGTTTTTCTTCTACGCGTCGGACGGAAAAAGAAGAGGACGGCGCGACGAGGCGGGGTTCGAACCCGCGACGCGGGGCGCGCGCGCAGAGGGCGGAGCCACTGCGGTGGCCTGGGTTAGTTGGACGCATGGAGGTTGGGGCCTAGATAGGGTTACTGTGCGACGCGGGAGCGCGCAGACGCTGTGGCCGACGGCGCGCGCAGCCTGTTCGACGAAACAAACGGCGGCACTAGGGCGGTACGGCGAGGCGGAGCATGTCAGGGAGAAGGAGGAGCTCACCGCGGGGCTCTCCGTGGCGTTGGATCGGCTTGGGGAGCAGTGGATCGACGACGGCGCTGGCGGACCGGAGCTAGGGTTTTGTCGGGGCGGCGCCGGTGTGCAGCGAGGCTGGTCCTTCTCCTCCTCGTCTGCGGGTACAGGGACGATGCGGAGGGCCTCCTCGACCTTGCTGACAACATCCTGCCCGCCTGCGCCTCCTGGATCGCCGGGGAACGGTGGGGACCGACGGTGGCCGGCGACGGTGTAGCCGGTGGTGGGGAGGAAGGAGAGAAGAGGGCGAGGCCCTAGGCGGATCTGGGAGAGGCAGAGGAGGGCCGGGAGATGGAGTAGATAAGGACGGGGGAGAGGGGTGCCGTGGGGAGGTGGTGAAGGAAAAATGTGGCTTGGGTGCCACCTTTCCTCCTCCTCACGTGCTCGAGCATGGGAGGACAGGGCAGGCACGGGGTGGGGCAGGGGTAGAGGCTACCAGGTGGGGACGGGCGAGGCCAAGGAGGGTGGTTCGTTGTGGGGCATGCCAGGCAGAGAGAGAGAGCAAGAGAGAGGAGAGGGGAGGCGGTCGGGTTGGAGCTAGGGTTGGAGGAGAGGCTCGGGGTAGGGGGGCCCTCATGGCAGGGAGAGAAGAGAGGGAGAGAGGGACTAGCTCGGTTTGGTTAGAGGGTGGCCTCGGGTTAGGTAGGAGGGTGGTGGTATGGTAGATGGTGATAGTGGTTAGGTGATTAGGGTTAGGGTTTTGGATTGAGAGGAGGGTTTAGAGAGAGGGGGTGATGGGGTAGATCATGGTGGTGGTATGGTTTAGAGATAGAAATAGAGAGAGGGGGATTTAGGGTAGGGCTTAGCTATGATCACCAAAGATTATGCTTGGAAAGAGGTGGAAAAAGAGAGGAAGGTGAGGAAGGTGAGGTCAAAAGCAAAAGACTAGGGCCAACATGAACAAAGTCTCAAAGATCCATGTTTCACTTGCAAAAATACATGAAAAACCCAAAGGAGGGAAAAATGGTGAGATTTGCATGGCCCATACATAAACATTAATGCTAGGTTTTATCTTGTGAAAACAAAATAATATCTCATGGCATTTATTTATTTGCATCCTCAAAAGATGGAGTAAGGCCAAGCAAAAGGATTTGTAGAATTGGACCCACCCTAACTCCCATGAGCTAGGTTAAACACCAAAAGAAAAGTAATTACAAGCTCATGGATAATGGGATGGTGGAATTGTAAGGTGGTGAAAGAAAGGTGGTGGAGTGGAATAAAGATATGCCCCCAACTCAACTTGGGCATTTAAACAATATATCAAGAACCAAATACAATATCAAGAGGCAAATACAATTTACAATGCATATGAGAGAAGAACCAACACAAAAGGGTTTTATGTGATGCTCAAATGCAAGGTGGCATGATGACATGAGCATGAAATAATGATGATGTAACAAGTATATATAGGAAGTAGCCATTATATTACTAGAACAAGTAGCATTACAATTTGTTAGACAAATGGGATGCTACAACTCTCCCCCACTAAACAGGAATCTCGCCCCGATATTCTAGGAAGAAGTAGAAGACTCAAAGAGGGTAGGATAGTTGGCGCGGAGCTCATCTTCACGCTCCCAAGTGGCTTCATCAACGGAATGGTGCGACCACTGCACCTTGTAGAACTTGATGGACTTGTTGCGAGTCCTTCTTTCTGCGGTCTCAAGGATTTTTGTGGGGTGTTCTTGATAAGATAGATCTTCTTGGAGATTGATTAGCTCATGATCCACGGTCCTGCCGGGATCCTTGAAGCACTTCTTGAGTTGAGAGATGTGGAAAACATCATGGACCTTGAGTTTTTCCGGGAGCTCAAGAGCATAAGCAACTTCCCCTCTTCTTCCACGAATTTTGAAAGGACCGATGTATCTAGGAGCCAGCTTTCCTTTGATACCAAAACGGTGCGTGCCTTTCATGGGAGTGACACGAAGGTAAACGAGATCACCAGGGACATACACCATGTCCGTGTGCTTCCTGTCATAATTGCTCTTCTGGCGACTTTGAGCAATCTTCAGATTTTCAAGAATGATGTGCACCTTCTCCTCCGCTTGAGTTACAATGTCAGGGCCAAACCATATTCTTTCTCCTGCACCCGACCAACCATCGGAGTTCTGCATTTGCGGCCATAGAGAGCCTCAAATCGTGCCATCTTCAGACTTTTCTGGAAGCTGTTGTTGTAAGAGAATTCAGCATAAGGAAGACATTCTTCCCACTTCATGCCAAAAGAGATGACGCAAGCACGAAGCATATCCTCCAGAATCTGATTGATCCTTTCAACTTGTCCTTGCGACTGAGGGTGGTAAGCTGTGCTGAAGTTCAACTTTGTTCCCAAAGCATTTTGGAAACTTTCCCAGAACTTGGAAGTGAAGATGCTCCCACGGTCTGAACTGATCTCAAGCGGAACCCCATACAGAGAGACAATTCTTTTGATATAGAGCTCAGCCAACTGAATTCCAGAAATTGTTTCCTTGACGGGGAAGAAGTGAGCCACTTTAGAAAGCCTGTCAATGACAACAAAGATTGCATTGTTGCCCTTCTGCGACCTTGGAAAACCAGTGATGAAGTCCATCTCTACTTTCTCCAATTTCCATTCCGGGGGTTTCAATGGCTGTAGAAGACCGTAAGGTTTCTGATGGACAGCTTTCACTCTGCGGCAGACATCACACTCCGAGACATACTTAGCACAATATCGTTTCAATCCCGGCCACCAATATTGTGTTTTCAAGTCCATGTACATCTTTGTGCTGCCAGGGTGGATAGAAAGAACAGAATCATGCGCCTCCTTGAGAACTTGCTCTCTCAAACCCGGGTAGTTCGGAACAAACATCCGGTGTTCAAAGAAAAGCGTGCCTTGATCATCGATGTGGAAAGACTCATACTTCGGAAGCTGAAGTTTTGAGATGATCTTTTTGGTGTGCGGATCACCACGCTGAAAGGAGCGAACCTTTTCTTCCAAGAGAGGAGTAGCCAGAAGGTTCAGGAGATACCCTTGTTCCACAATTTCAAGGTTGAGCTGACGGAATTCCTCGCACAAGAGAGGCTGTTGTTCTTCCATCATGAGGTTGTTGACATAAGCTTTGCGGCTGAGAGCATCGGCCATGACATTAGCTTTGCCCGGAGTGTAGTTGATGGTCAAATCGAAGTCATTGATTGCTTCAATCCATCTCCTCTGCCGAAGGTTGAGATCAGGCTGAGTGAAGATATACTTCAGACTCTTGTGATCAGAAAATATTTCACAACGGTTGCCAAGCAAGTAGTGCCTCCAAAGTTTCAAAGCAAAGACAACTGCTGCGAGCTCGAGGTCATGAGTAGGATAGTTGATCTCATGCGTCTTCAACTGTCGAGAGGCATAAGCAACAACTTGTTTTTCTTGCATAAGGACCGCACCCAATCCTTGCAAAGAGGCGTCACAGAATATCTGGAAAGGCGTAGATGTGTCCGGAGGAACCAAGACTGGTGTGGAAGTGAGCTTCTCTTTGAGTGTCTCAAAGCTTGCTTGACATGCAGGAGTCCAAAGGTATTTCTTGCCTTTCTTGAGGAGATCGGTAAGAGGCTTCGCTATCTTCGAAAAGTTCTGAACGAAGCGACGGCAATAACTAGCCAAACCAAGGAAACTCCGCACTTCTTTGACATTAACAGGAGGAAGCCATTCAACAATTGTCTTCACAGTTTCCGGGTTGACTGCAATGCCCTTGGCAGAGATGACGTGACCAAGATATGTTACTTGAGGCAGCCAAAACTCACACTTGGAGAACTTTGCATACAAGCGGTTCTCACGAAGCTTGTTTAGGACACACCAAAGGTGTTCTTCATGTTCTTCCTTTGACTTAGAATAGACTAAGATGTCATCCAGATAGACCACAACGAACTTATCAAGATACTCCATGAAAACTGAGTTCATGAGCCTGGAGAAGGTGGCAGGTGCGTTGGTGAGACCGAAAGACATGACCGTGTACTCATACAGGCCATAGCGGGTGGTGAAAGCTGTTTTAGGAACATCTTCCTTGCGAATTTTGATTTGGTGATAACCACTTCTCAAGTCAAGCTTAGAGAACACCACAACCCCAGCTAGCTGATCGAAGAGATCATTAATCCGCGGAAGGGGGTATTTATTCTTGATGGTTTTAGCATTAAGAGCCCGATAGTCAACACAAAGTCTATCGGTCCTGTCTTGCTTCTTCACAAAGATTGTTGGGCTACCCCAAGAAGAGGTACTGTGTTGAATGAAACCCAACTTCTCTTGTTCATCAAGTTGACGTTTGAGTTCAGCCAACTCAGCAGGACCCATTTTATAAGGCCGCTTGGAGATAGGAGTCGTTCCAGGTTCAAGCTCAATTACAAACTCAACCTCACGATCCGGAGGCATACCTGGCAACTCTTCAAGAAAGACATCTGGGAACTCACAGACCACCGGAACACTCTGAATAGCTTCCATAGCATCATCATTCAGAGCCGCCAAAGAGAAAAGCTGGATAGCAGGAATCAGACTTGGAGAAAAGACTATATGGCCTTCAGGAATCTTCAGAGAAACCGAGCGTTCAGCACAATCAATCACAGCTGCATTTGCTGTCAACCAATCCATGCCCAAGATGACATCAATGTCAGAATTGCCCAGAACAATTAAGGATGTCGAGAACGAAGAGCCACCAATCTCAATTTGATTGCCATGGCTGATTTTAGCAGCTGCCATTGTTGCTCCAGGAGAAAGGACCATTAACCGCTTAAGGAGAGGATCCATAGCTAACTCATTTTCATTTGCAAACTTGATAGAAACAAAAGAATGCGATGCACCAGAATCAAACAAAACTTGTGCAGGGACTGAGTTAACGGGAAGCATACCCATCACAACTCCAGGTGTATGCTCAGCTTGAGCGGCGTTGACACAGTTGGCACGAGCAACAGTAGACCTGGGCTTGGTGTTGATGTTGAGAGCCCGAGGTGGTGGTGCACGACCCATAGGAGAGCTTGCCGCAGATCTTGGAGGTGGTGGAGGAAGAGCTTTGTTTTTCATCGGACAGTTCCAGTTTTGATGCCCAGTGTCTCCACAAATGTAACAAGCACCAGGTGGACATGGAGCAACGTAGCCAGGGACTCCGCCAGGCGCTCCAGGGTAGTGGTGGTTGTAGCCCCTGGGAGCAGCAGTGAGGAAGTTTGTTGGCCTTGCCGCGTAGCTTGCAGGTCTTGGTGGAGCCGGGAGCGACGGTGGGGTGTTAGGAACCCAGACACGACGCTTAGAGGGAGTTGACATAGCTGAGGAGCTTGCTGCATCACGGTTGTGTTTCTTTGACTCCTCAAACACTTGCCTACTTGCTTCTTCCTGCAGAGCTGTATGCTGAAGTTCCAGAAAAGACGCCGGCCTTGCATGTGTGATTGCATATTTAATCGATGCATTGAGCCCTTGCCGGAACCTCTTTTGCTTCTTCTTGTCATCAGAGATCTCATCGCCACCATAACGAGAAAGGTTCATGAAGTTCCTGATGTAGGTATTGACATTGTCATTTCCCTGCTTGAGGTTAAGAAACACTTCCTTCATCCTTTCCATGACAATTTCTGACAGATACTGCTCTTTGAATGCTCTAGTGAACCGTTCCCAAGTAGGCTGAAAACCAGTGCAGTTTGCCTTCAGGTAATTCTCCCACCATAGAGCTGCATCTCCCTTCAGAAGGTGAGTAGCACACTTTACCCATTCTTGCTCAGGAACATCAGCAGTCTCCAGTAGCCTTGACATCTCACGCAACCAATCATCAGCATCAAGTGGTTGATCAGAAACATCAAATTGGCGTGGGTTGAACTTCAGGAAGCTTTTGATGTCTCCTCGCTTGGGAGGTGGAGGTAGCGGAGCAAACTCATTCCTCCGAACACTCTCTTCAAAACGCTGCTGGTTCTGCTGCATTGCTGCCAAGGCATTGACGATGTTTGACAACGCGGACCCCAGTTCAGGTGGTATGTCCTCATCAGAACGGCGTGGTGGCGCCATCCTGTTATTGATATAAAACACAAGTCAGTACTATAATGGAGAATAATAATAATCCAAAATAGTACCAAGATGGAATTACTCAAGATTAAAGGATACAATTTACTAAGATGATATTAAAATATCAACAAAGTACAAAGCACCTATAAGATATTAAGCATATCGCACACGACTGAAAAGGAGTGTGGTACACAGATATATCAAAGAAAAATTTTCCGCAAATTTCGGCATCAAAATACCAATAGATGCGCAAAATCACTTAACGAATCAAGATTAGTGACTCTAGCAATTCAATATACAAAAGCGAATGACAAGAGTAGTGGTATGGTCGCGACTCCATCCCGCACTCAAATCATTACTCCGCACATGAATAAGTGGAACACATATCCTAACCCCTTCTTCTCACGATGAACCTAAAGATTGGTAACTACGGAAACGAACACCCCAAACAAGATAACGTCGGTTAACAAAGAGTAAGACAGATCGCGGCGGTATACAACGAATCAGATAGATCGCGTCGGTTTGCAAAAGCCTGTCGGTATGGAATGCACCAACAGTTGATAACCAAAAGGCCGATTGTGATAACAACTTGGATGCAACAGATAGACAAGGAATTACACACACACACACAACCTATGGTACTACGGAAACCCAGAACACGTGAATCCTAGTTTGAACTTTTAAGAAGAGGATTGAAAATGTTACACTTCCTTACCAGAAAAGGGTGGGTGGGTGGGTAAGAAGAAAAGTGGAAGCAGTCCTACTCTCGCGTTTTGTTTTTCCCTAGTATACATAGCTACCAAAAATATTTGCTAGACTGACAACGACCATTTGGCTGAGACCCTGAAGGGCGGGATGGCTCTGATACCAATTGTAACTACCTCGGTGAATTACGCTCCTAGTTACAAGCCTGGATGAGCGGAAATGGTTGAAATAGTACGGTGGGGCCCAAATGCCACTCACAGGTAGACCTTGCGGCCGTCCCAACCATTTCCAAACATCGGGACAAGAACGGGCGGCGTAATCGGCAGGCGAAGGGATCAACTACATACACAAATGAGTATGTATGCAAGCCACCATACAACAGTACATCAGAGCCATTCCATCTAAAAAGAAAGGAAATATAGCAATGCCATACGGCAAGATTCAAATGTCCTAGATAGATATAATAGTTTAGGATATCTCCTCATACATCAAACATCAGAGTATCAGGCGGAAGCGGCAAACAAGATCCGAGTACAGATAAGAAGCAAATCGGCATAAGATGCCCCTTAAAATAAACACATCCCGCCCACAGATCTCACGGATCCCCGTTCCCGGAATCTCTACACCGAATGATCGTTGCCCACATCGTCCGTCTCCTCCACCCAGTATCCATCTTGTGAGTGTATCTGTTCATCTGAATCAAATAATTTATCGTGTGAGACCCTAGGGGTACTCAGCAAGTCTTTATGCCTCTAAAGGGGACATGACCTGGGGTGACGCAATTGCAGCAAAAGATAAACCCTAACAGTTCTATAGAAACTCGCTAACCATCCGCCTAACCAAAGATAGACGGATGTCCGTGAATTAATGACAACAGTTATAACAGTAATATCGACAGATCCATCCTCCTCCTCGCTTACCAACGAGGAAGCGGACGAACAATCCCCCATCCGTTGGCAGTTTTATTATCCATTCCATGAGTGTTGCACTATTTACTAGTCAGTTATTTAATCAAGTTAAAAGCGGTACTTTAGTTATGCTTGTCTATGATCGAGAAACTGTGCTCCAAGTCGTCCATAACCGCGGACACGGCTTTCAGAAAGTTTTACCCTGCAGGGGTGCACAAATAGCAACACACACTCGATCAACCTCGGAAAAACCAAATCAAAACCCAACGAGGCCTTCACGACAAAGCAATCACAGGATTCAGAAATATTTCAGGGGCCCACCCCATTGAGTACACCCGCAACGAAGTTAGCTAACTCCGAGACGGACTCAAGGTTTGCGTCAATGGCTGTAAACGACTGGGAACCCGAAAATGTGACTGGGCTTGTCGATACCGCGAAAACACTTCGCTTCCCTAAATAGTACAGGTGCAGTGCCTCGCACAATTTAAATAAAGCAGTAAAGCATGGCATAAGTACAGGATAGTAAATAAAACCTCAAACTAGTTTGTGGCCCCAAGAAATAAGAATGAATCAAGCTCTGGCTCAGGAGGGGCCCATAATCCTCCCGGATGTGGATAGCGCGAATATTCAAGGAACAGGAATCAAGTACTCGGGGGTCCTACGGGACACAAGTGAGCATGAAAAACCAAATAGCAGATATTGCTCACCGGTGCCACTTTCATTAGTTATCCCATTACTACTCAGGTTAAGTTGTATAGGTACCTCGTTATCCATCAGACTCTCACATACCCTACACATGCTGTTCTACGACTCGCATGGCTCAAACAACTCCTGTAGTAATGGCTCATGGGATGGAGGAACAAGCTTCGGTGGGGTTTAAAAGTAAAGGCTATGCAGTACTTGGGATTCAGTTTAATGCAATCGCGACTCAATGATGCAAGAATAAGATAGAGGCAATAGGTACTATATGTATGCAAGCATGTGGTAGTGCTTGCCTGGCAGCTCAGTTGAAGCGAGAGACGGATCTGGGTAGTGCTCCTGGGTTTCTTGGTATATCCCCTGCTCAGCGTCTATTCGAAGAAGAACCAAACAAACAATGGCCAACATAAATACAGTGCACAAGCATATGAATAAAATGCGTCAAGCAAACAATCATGCCATGATGAATGATGCACAATTTGCATGGCAATAAAGTAGCATGGCATGGGTGAGGTGTAGAATACAAGAAATAAACATTTTATTGAGTCTTGAACAGATTTTATACTCAATTAAGTTTCTGTTTACATTATATTTATATGATGCATGCTGCATTTCAGAACATGGGATGCATAAACAGAAAGGTCTCGTCGAGCTGATCATTTTAGACATATCATTTGTTAAATTTGGAGTTATAAAACAAAAGTTATTAATTAATTAAGGAAAAGGGTATTTTGTTGTAATTTTAGACAACTTGAAATTTAAAGTGTTCAAAATATATTTTGGATAGCATATTTGAAATCCTCACATTTTTCTGATTTCAAAACATATATTATTTGTATTATTTGGAATTATGAATTTAAATTTATTTTAAAGTCAAAATTATTAAATAGGGTCAAAGTCAAAGGTTGACTAGTTTGAATTAGTTTTGAAAATATTTGACTAAAGATTTGAATTGACATTCAAAAACAAAACATATTTCATATAAAGTTTGAATTCAAATTCCAAACCATTTGAAAGTTATGAATTAGTTTAGATTTAAACAGATTGAAATTTGAATTTGAATTTGAAATAATTTGAAAAGATTTGAATTAAACAGAAAACAGGAGAAACTTTTTACACTCAGAGGGAGCTAGCCACTGTCACAGACGAGTGGGGTCACAGTGCTGACTGGGCAACACGCGCGCAGGAAACTTTTCTTACCAGCACAGAGGCTAGCCCCGGAGGCCGACAGGTGGGACCAGCGGCTTGCAGGCCCACGCCGCAGCGGGTGCAACGTGTAGAGCCACGTGGATCAGCTGAGGACCGCGGGTTGAGGAGTACCAAAACCCGAGAGCATTTTTGCAAAATTGCCACGGGGCTGACAGGTGGGACTGGCTGGACCGCGGGATGAGGAAAAAGGTTGGGGGGGGGGGGGGTATGTGCAAAACGCACGGCGGCCACTGTTTTTCTTCTACGCATCGGACGAAAAAAGCAGAGGACGGCGCGGCGAGGCGGGGTTCGAACCCGCGACGCGGGGCGCGCGCGCAGAGGGCGGAGCCACTGCGGTGGCCTGGGTTAGTTGGACGCATGGAGGTTGGGGCCTAGATAGGGTTACTGTGCGACGGGGGAGCGGGCAGACGCTGTGGCCGACGGCGCGCGCAGCCTGTTCGACGAAACGAACGGCGGCACTAGGGCGGTACGGCGAGGCGGAGCATGTGAGGGAGAAGGAGGATCTCACCGCGGGGCTCTCCGTGGCGTTGGATCGGCTTGGGGAGCAGCAGATCGACGACGGCGCTGGCGGACCGGAGCTAGGGTTTTGTCGGGCGGCGCCGGTGTGCAGCGAGGCTGGTCCTTCTCCTCCTCGTCTGCGGGTACAGGGACGATGCGGAGGGCCTCCTCGACCTTGCCGACAACCTCCTGCCCGCCTGCGCCTCCTGGATCGCCGGGGAACGGTGGGGACCGACGGTGGCCAGCGACGGTGTAGCCGGTGGTGGGGAGGAAGGAGAGAAGAAGGCGAGGCCCTGGGCGGATCTGGGAGAGGCAGAGGAGGGCCGGGAGATGGAGTAGATAAGGACGGGGGAGAGGGGTGCCGTGGGGAGGTGGTGAAGGAAAAAGGTGGCTCGGGTGCCACCTTTCCTCCTCCTCACGTGCTCGAGCATGGGAGGACAGAGCAGGCACGGGCTGGGCAGGGGTAGAGGCTACCAGGTGGGGACGGGCGAGGCCAAGGAGGGTGGTTCGTTGTGGGGCATGCCAGGCAGAGAGAGAGAGCAAGAGAGGAGGCGCTCGGGTTGGAGCTAGGGTTGGAGGAGAGGCTCGGGCTAGGGGGGGCCCTCATGGCAGGGAGAGAAGAGAGGGAGAGAGGGACTAGCTCGGTTTGGTTAGAGGGTGGCCTCGGGTTAGGTTAGAGGGTGGTGGTATGGTAGATGGTGATAGTGGTTAGGTGATTAGGGTTAGTGTTTTGGATTGAGAGGAGGGTTTAGAGAGAGGGGGTGATGAGGTAGATCATGGTGGTGGTATGGTTTAGAGATAGAAATAGGGAGAGGGGGGTTTAGGGTAGGGCTTAGCTATGATCACCAAAGATTATGCTTGGAAAGAGGTGGAAAAAGAGAGGAAGGTGAGGTCAAAATCAAAAGACTAGGGCCAACATGAACAAAGTCTCAAAGATCCATGTTTCACTTGCAAAAATACATGAAAAACCCAAAGGAGGGAAAAATGGTGAGATTTGCATGGCCCATGCATAAACATTAATGCTAGGTTTTATCTTGTGAAAACAAAATAATATCTCATGGCATTTATTTATTTGCATCCTCAAAAGATGGAGTAAGGCCAAGCAAAAGGATTTGTAGAATTGGACCCACCCTATCTCCCATGAGCTAGGTTAAACACCAAATGAAAAGTAATTACAAGCTCATGGATAATGGGATGGTGGAATTGTAAGGTGGTGAAAGAAAGGTGGTGGAGTGGAATAAAGATATGCCCCCAACTCAACTTGGGCATTTAAACAATATATCAAGAACCAAATACAATATCAAGAGGCAAATACAATTTACAATGCATATGAGAGAAGAACCAACACAAAAGGGTTTTATGTGATGCTCAAATGCAAGGTGGCATGATGACATGAGCATGAAATAATGATGATGTAACAAGTATATATAGGAAGTAGCCATTATATTACTAGAACAAGTAGCATTACAATTCGTTAGACAAATGGGATGCTACACAACATCTGCTGCATCTTAGGGGTGATGTTGTTGTTGTTTTGGTTGGGGTTGGCACGACGGGGAGGCATCTGTTGGTTTGATAGGGATAAGTATTGGTGGATAGGTTTTTAAGAAGTCCTAACACACAACTCAAAACTACCAAGTTCAATCAAATAATCAAACAATCAACAAGCAACTATTCACTTAACAACTTATGAGCTTAACTCATGAGTTGAAGGAAACAAAAAGTTTTCTTGAAATAAACAACCTAGTATAGTCATACCTCATAGGTCAATATGATCCATACTCTAACTTGATATCAATGTCTTTGGTAGGCAATCTAATGTCTCTTGTTTTTTACTTGTAGTCCTTAGTGATATCCAAGGTTGAAGTCCTTGTTGAGAAAAAAAGTTGAAATCACTTGAAGATGTTGAAGTCATTAGAGTTGATGAAATCTTTTGCACATGGTGAAGTCTTTGGCCATGGGGTAGGCTTTGTCCATCAAGTTTGAAATAGAAGAGATGTAGAATCAAAATCAAAATGGTTGAGGAAAGAGTTTACAATATTGTTTGTAAATAAGTTTTTTTTGGAACAAATTCAACTCCTACTTTTCTAAGGGGTTTTGTCCAATCCTAGGGTTACAATTCTACAGGCAACACAGTGCTCTGATACCATCTGTAGAGGTCCCAACCTTTAATAAGGTAGAGATCTCTGTGTTTACAATGCTAGTCCCTGGATCAATAGCTAGCATCCATAGTTAAGATGTAATATCAAGAAACAAAGGTCATAATACAACTTTATAACCAGGAATAAAATAATTCATTACATCTTACATAGCTCATTTGGCTATCTCATTACAATGCAGCAGAATAACTATATAGCATGGAGTCCTTCATCTTCAAAGTGCCATAGGCAATCATGTTGGTTGTAGACTTGTAATCCTATTAAACACACTTTACTAACTTCAAACAAACATGCAACATAATAAGTTGCAGCCACAAGGGTCAATACATTTGAATTGTATTGGCAAGTTTCACTACTATGTAGAAATAAGTGGATCCTATCATTACATGCATATTTGGCTAAGTAGGGTTTAGGCTCATTTGCAGAAAGCAATATAGTTTTGTCCTATCTTTTCAAAATAGTTTTGATCTTTTGTCAAAATCTTTCTGAACTCCTTGGAAAACTCCAAGTGCTTCTAATCCCTTGTTGACACCATCAAGTTTTATTTTGAGAAATTGGAAAGTCGAGATCTTCCATAGCTTCAGGCCTTAGTTGCTCAGAGTTATCCGTAACTGGGGACACGGCTAAGTACTTAGAATTTGATCTTCTACATAGAAGTCCTCCCAATACACAATGCTAGCTTGTCTACCAGGCACCAATGTAGGGATATATTTCCCATACACAATTCTAGTTAACCTGAAGATGCCAATGCAAGGGTCTTCCACTATGTAGTTGACTAAGCCAGAGCCCATTTAGCATGTGGCTGTACACGGAAGCCACTGTACGAGAAACATGTTAAATCTCTAAGTCCCTGGGTGGTTTTCTTTTAGTGCACATACAAAAAGAGATAGCCATATAAACATGGTTCCTTTTGTTGCTACCTTGTCCAAAAGCTTGAGTATCCTTGTCCACCCAGGTGGTTCATTGAGTACTTGTTTTATTATATAAAACATATGTCTTTTCAACTCTTCATATAATCATATCATGTATCCCATCCCAATACATAGCAGGGCTAAGCATACTACAACTACAATTTTTCCACTAAGGAATATATAGGGGTATCCTATTAGGATTTAGCCTAGCATAAAATATAGAAATCCTTATCATGCATGTTTCAAAAATCCACTAAGTGTAATGAAAATAATAGGACTTGGATGATAGTGTCACTTGCCTTTTTAGTATAGAATGATGGTTCACTTCTTGATCTTGCACTACAATTCAATCAAGCAAACATAGATTCAACTAGCATTCCAACCAATTTATCACACAGAAAATAATAGAAACAAGGTCATGCATGCAAGCATGCAAGCATGCAAAAGATAGTTTTATTTGCAAAAGTGGTTTCTACTAGGCTATAAACATTATAAAGTTCAAAGTGGTCATTTACTAAAGTGGTAAAACCATTTGCAAAAGGTTTCATCTATAAACCATTTTTAAATCAAATCAATATTTTATGTGGTTGAAAATGCTTTTAGCAAAGCAATATTCTTTAAAGAGTTCACCAAATATGTTTTAATTCTCAAAACTTGGTGTTTAGGGTCAGAAGGTTTGAATCAAAACATTTCCCAAAGGTTTTACTCAAAATTCATTTCTAAACCAAAAACAATATTTTTATTTGACTAGAAATGCTCTAACTCTAATATTTATTCCTTATCTTCACAAAATACATTTTTAAATCCATAAGTTGGTTCCTATAGTCAGTAGGCTCACAAAAAACCATTTTTCAAAGATTTCAATTTAAAATTATAACTAGAACAATTTTTATATTCATATTAAGCCTACACATGTTTCTGCAATTTCAACCAATTTTCCAGAAGCAAAATATTAAACAAAGTGCCTGGTTGCAAAGTACTTGTTCTACTGATTCCATTGATATAAAATTTGCAAAATTTGGACGTGTAGAACTAAAGTTATGAATTTTACAAGTTTGCATATCAATCAGATTCAAATTTCTGTTTTAATCTAAACCTTGTCCACGTGGCTGTTTCCTATTGGTTGAAAACGATTCGGTTGGATCGACTGTTATAGACCGTAGGATCTCATTTAGATCACACGGTGTAGATCAACTGATACACCTTCGTTAAGTTGTTATATCCTAGCCACTGGATGGCGATCTAACGGTTGCTGTGTGGTTGACCAGGAATGGGCGGCGCTGGCGGCGGCGACTGGCGGCGCACACTCGGACGGCGAGCTTGCCGATGATGCAGGGAGAAGGGAAGAGGGGGAAGTGGCTCACCGTGCTCGCAGGGAGGTGCTGAAGCTCAACGTGTGGTCGGCTTGGCGAGGGGCGCACCAGAGAGGTGACGACTGCTCGCCGGAGTTGCTGCGAGCGGCGGGTGTCTCTGGAGGTCGTCGAGGGCGAGGTTGCAGATAACCCTGAGGCAAGATAGGGTCACGGTTAGACGCAGGCGAACGTGGGGTTCACGTGAGCATCAATAGGGGAGCTTGGGGCGGTCGAGGCTTACTAGGAAACTTCGTCGGAGACGAGACAGACGGCGGCGGTGCTCAGGTGAGGACGAAGCCGACGCTACGGGGCAGGAGGGAGTGAGCTGCGGCTATGGGCAGGTGCGCCTGGAGGTGGAGAACAAGCTCATGTGATGTGGGAGTCAAGGCGCGGCTGGAAGGCGCTGGAATTGGCCAGGAACACCGTCGGAACTGAGAGGCTTGAGCTCAAAATTCCTGCAGCCTGGTGGCAGAGGGGAGGCGCTGTTTGGGGGGAAAGAGAGAAGAGGCGTGGGCGCTTATCTACGCGTGATCACAGCAAGGATTTACTCAGCCATTTACGAGTATTCAAGCGGAGTAATCGTGGCAGAACGCCGTTGAGGAAATGGGGAAACGGCTGGCGCGGGTGGAAACGATGCACATTGGTGTGGGGCCTGTCTGTCAGCGAGGTGGAGGAAGTGGGAGATGGGGCCACCAGTCTGTGACTCTGCGGGTGCGCGCGTGGGTGAAAAACGATTCGCTGAGGGGGAAAAAGTTGGGCTGCGAGTTGGGCTGCTAGGCCTGTTGGGTTGGGTTGAGTCTGTTTCACTTTTTTTTAAACAGATTGCTTTTTCTTTTTCTATTTGATTTTCTGTTTTGATTTTCAAACAAACAATTCATGAAGGGAATATGCCCTGAGAGGCAATAATAAAATGTTTATTATGTGTATTCCAAGTATAAGGTAGATGTTTATTTTGCATGCTATAATTGTATTAATACGGAAACATTAATACATGTGTGTTTAATAAACAAACAGAATGTTCCTAGTTATGCCTCTCTCATAAACTAGTTCTTTGATTAACAAGATGATCACGGTTTCCTGATCATAGACATTGGATGTTGTTAATAAAGAGATCACAACATTAGTGTAATGGTGTGATGAACATTCATCCGAAGTATAGCATTACGATCAAAGTCATTGAGTTTATATTGCTATAAACAAACTACGAAGTAGTCCTAATCCTTAGACCATGAGATCATGCCAATCACTAACACCGGAAGAGTTTCTTGTTGACATCAAACGTCACTCCGTAACTGGGTGATTATAAAGATGGCTTCAAAGCTACTAAAGTGTTATGTTGAGAATCATGGATCAAGAGTGTAATTTGTTCATCCCGATGACGGATAGATATGCTCTGGGCCCTCTCGGTGATATCACATTGGTTAGCTTGCAAGCAAGTGATTTGATCACTAGAATGTTATATCACGGGAACGAGAAAAGAGTACATTTTAGTAACGAGATCAAACTAGGTATGGAGATACCGATGATCGAATCTCGGACATGTAATATATCGTGAAACAAAGGGATTAAGATACAAGCGTAAAAGGTTCCAACGATCATAGGAAAAGTCATCGTTGAATGTGTGGGAGTCAATATGGATCTCTAGGTCCCGCTACTGATTATTGATCGGAGAAGGGTCTCGATCATATCCGCATTATTCGCGAACCGTAGGGTGACACACTTAAGGGACACTGACATCCAGTTGGAGCAAATGTTTCATGCCGAAAGAATAAACAAGCGCAGGAATTTATTTCAGTAGATACCGAAACAGGTTTTCGGGTGAAATTGCATAAAGAGGTTATGCATGTGAAATGGAATTCTAGCAAGGGGTTATTTGTGAATGTTTTTCATTAAATTAATTGACAAAATTCTGAATAAATTAAAAGAGTTTTATTTAATGAGAGTTTGCATTAAATTTGGTGGAAATTTAATGGGAATTTGAGTGGATTTTTTAGTGGAGAAAATTGAAGGGCCATTTTGTGAGTGGAGTGTCCACCCACATGAATGAAGGAGGGGAGGGGGCAGCCCCCATGGCCGGCGGCCACCCCCTTGGGTGCCCCCCTCCTCCTATAAAAGGAGCCCCTCCTCTCACTTGTCACTCACACCTCCTCGTGAAGGATCTCTCTCCCCCTCTAGAATTTATCCCCCATGGTCTCGGACTAGCGAGATACATGTTCCCGGTGGCTATTCGGCAAGAAAGGGTTGTGCTTCCGCTGCATTGCTGGAGCGAGGAGGCGGAGGTTGCCCGGTGTCTTGTACGTGTGTGCGAGCACGGATGCGCTGCTGCTTTGCGGCGCTAGGACTTCCTCTCGATCTTGAGATCGGCAAGAGATCGTCTACATCAACCATGAGTTGAACTCGTTAAGCTTTGTCGGTCCTCAAGGGTATGTTCTCTACGGATATACATCCGCCCGTTGTTTGTATCTAGTAGATAGATCTTGGTACATAGTTCCCATCGTAGGATTTTTTTTGTTTTCTATGCTGCGAACCCTACAGTGGTATCAGAGCCGGATCTATGCGTAGATACTTTACACGGGTAGTACACATATGAGTATGTGGGCGATGATGATCATGTTGTTGATCCTTAGTTGTAATTTTGGATATTGTTGGCATAGTGGGATGAGCGGCCCGGACAAACTTTACATGTCCTCGCACATGAGACCTGTTCCACGCTTGACATGCAACTAGTTTGCATAAGTGGCTAGCGGGTGTCTGTCTGTCCTACTATAGTCAATATCTATTTTGCAACGAGTTGTCAACAATTTGGTTATCCTTGTTGTGGTTCATGTTCGTAGGTAAGAACGGTTCTATCTCGAAAGCCCTAAGCCACGTAAAACTTGCAATGGATAAATTAGAGGCATCTAGTTTAGATTGTTGCTGGGCTAGTGTTATGATATGGTGATGTTGTAAGTAGAAGTATGAGATGATACTCTTACAACATACATAACTTGTAATCTCCATAGACCTTGGACTTACACATATAGGTATGATAGTGATCATACCACGGTGCACATGATAGAGATCATATGCGGGAACCATATCATTTCACTAATAAACATGTGATGTTTGATAGCATCTTATATTGCTTGTTTAGCGCTTTGTTAGCATAATAAGATGATCCCTCTTTTAAAATATCAAGATAAGAATGTGTTCTTCCTTTAGTATGCACCGATTATGTTTTCGTCGCTCCAAGACATCACGTGATGATCGGGTGTATTTGGATCCACGACCATATTTCGGGTGTAAAACAGTTACACACGCGAATACTAAGGTTCTAACTTGGCGAGCCTAGCATGTACAGACATGGCCTCGGAACACGGACCGAAAGGTTAAGCATGAGTTATATAGTAGATATGATGCCCATTTGATGCTCGCCTTTGAATCTACACCGACTCACGTGATGATCGGACTTGGTGTAGTGGATTTGGTTCATGTAATCACCAAAAAGGCACGAGAGCGTCGCATTTTCCAGACCAAACCGCACCGCCCATACACGCGCATTAAAGCCATAGAGCATCGCCAGGAGACCACCAAGCGATCGCCACCGCCGGCCATGCCTCTAGCAGCCCGTAGCCATGTCGCCACCGTCGCCCGCCCATGCCGTTCGGTCTCACCGTCGCGACTATAAATAGAGGCCTCTCCCGCTCGAATTCTTCACACCATTCCACTCCTCTCTCACCCAGAACCATCCCACCTCAGTCCCGGAGCAAGGCGAGCAGCGCATCGCCAGAATTGCACCGGAGCAGGCCGCCTCTGGAGAAGAAGGGCGCCGTCGATTTCGGCCACCTCAGGAGCTGCCGCGACCACCCCTGAGTTCGCCATCGTCGACTTCATCGTTCGCCCGCCTCGCCGACCCTCGCCCGAACCCCAGTGAGCCCCCAGCAACCCCCACTGGCCGCGCTAGGTTTCTGTCTCGCCGGCGTTGCTCAACGTCGACGATGACTCTCGGCCGTTTGATTAGAACCAGATCGAACGTCCCATATTGCCCCGTACCGCTTCGCGTTTAAAGAGCCACTGACCGATGGAACCCCCTGTCAACTGAGCCCCGCGCCGCGGAGTGTCACTGAGCCGGCCCGTTAACAGTTCCCGCACAGCCCACTCGTTTGAATTTAGATTTTTCTATTTAGATTCAAACCCAATTCTGTACCCAGTCTCAAAAATCAACCCAGGTCGATTCAGTGAACCAAATTGAATGAAACCAATTTTGTTAGAAAGGTCTGGGAATGCTGAATCCAAGCCCGTTGGATTCAAGTCTTTTGGATCTATAGACCATCCATGGTAAAAATAATAAGGCAGAAGCTTTTCTGCATTCAAACATTTTTCAAATTAAAACCATAATAGCTTTTGAGTTGATTCCAACTCTCAAAAATAACATTTAACCATACCTTTCAGAATATATAAAAATATATAGGTTTACTTACAGAAAGAATGTTCAAGTAATAAAAGAATGCCCCATAGGCATTGCTAGCCACTTTAATTAATTAAAATAAAAGGGTAAAACCTTATTAAATTGTGACACCACTTTAAATCACATTCCCATGGACTAAAATATGTGGTGATGACATGTGTCAACATGATCCCATGTTTTGGTTTGGAGAATATTAAATCTTAAGTAGTTTTTCAATGAGTAGAAATTACTTTTCTACAAATAAAAGGAATTAAACCAAACCTTAATCTTGTAATGTTAGTGATGATGTTAGATCATCTATAGGACCCATTTGTGTGATGATTGCAAGTATTTAAGTATTGTTTCGTGATTGTGTACCTCGTATTTATTTATAGACGCTAGTACCGACCAAGGATACGAGGAGGAAGGAGGATACTACGAAGAAGAAGCCGAGGAGAACTTCAACCACTGCTCTGCACAAAGCAAGCTTTATTAACCAAGTGGACCAATGCAAGCTAACACTTGCAATTTAGCAAGCTTATACTGATACTGTGCAAGCCTGATACTACTATTTGAATGTGCAAGCTAGCACTAGCAAGACCACTTTACCTATGCAATCCAATACTTGCTTGTCACCATGCCAACTATATGCCTTAAGCATATGTGATCATATCCACTTGTTAAAACAATCCTAGTTTTACTTACAAGCTTTATTACTTTATTTCTTTATCAAAGCTAGTACTTAGAGATTCCTTAAGTAAATGGTAGATTTAGAAAGATAATTGAAGGTTGCATTTGTCCTAAGCTAGATAATCTTGATGTCATCCTAAGGCATAAGATTAAACTTAGTTAAACTCCACTAGTGTACCACCCCTCAATAGTGCTTACCCCCATTTGGAGATGCTAGTTCTAAGCATAAAACTTGATCAACTTTAGATGGGAATACTTGGTGGAAAATTGGTTATGAAAACCTTGGAATGATGGATCATTCTATTGAAATGTTTTGGACATGTGTTTCCGAAAACTTGATGATTTTGGTGATGAAAATGATGAGGCATGAGCCTTAGACCTTTATAAAACTGATGGTTGTCTGGATGCGATACCATTCCAATTTTATCGTACAACCACAATACCCGAAGATTGGGTAGGGCTTGACTGGAAACTTATAGACCTTAGTATTAGTTCCCTCACGGCCAAGGTCTAAGCTGAGGCTTCCTTGTGAAGATTGTCCACATGTGCAGTATCCAAGATGACAGTTTGTCATGGTTGGAAGGCCAAACTCACAGGAGAGGTGCTTATACTAGGGCGTGTAATTGAAAGGTTAGGATTGATTATCCGCATACTGAGTATGGTGAATTCAGCATTTGTTCCTGACGGATGTATCGAATGTTGTGGTGAAAGTGTACAATCTCTGCAGAGTGTCAAACTATTCGAATAGCCGCGTCCGCGGTTATGGACAGTTGGAGTGGCCATACTGTTCCCCCGTCAGATGTTTTCAAAAGACTTGTGAAATAAACTAAGACTTTGACTTGACCACAACATGGTTGTGGCATGAGATACAAGTTCCCACTTAGGTGTTATAAACTTCAATTAGCTCGCTTACTTCTGAACTTAGTAGAGATAAATCTGGCTTTTTGCAAAACAACCCTAGAGCTTAGTGTCCTATTACAAAAACCCCCTTTCACTTGTTAGTATTAGTTTGCGAGTACTTAAAGAGTACTCATGGCTTTGTCCCTGGCTATTCCCGTGGCTAGACTATGAAGAGGAGTACTTGGAGGATGTCCCCCGGGAAGGTTACGACAACTAGGATCATCTCCCATCGCCAGCATTGCCTGTGAACCCCGAAGATGGAGCTTCGCCTACGCTACCGTTATTATTACGTATTCCGATGCTTGATGTTGTATTAAGAACTGGATCATGAGATCCCTATTTGTGTAAAAACTTATGTACGGTTTGTAATGGATGATGTACTGTGGTATCCAATTCTGTTTTGTCTCGCAAAAATGGTAATCCTGGGATTGCGATGTATGGAATAACAGGCATCTGGGATTAAAAATCCGGGTGTTGACAATAAAAGACCACAATAGAGCCATATGCATCATGGCAAGAATTGAAATACTTTGAAACGAAACCATAGGATTGTATATGGTGGGGTTATGCTTTCCTTTGCTCGTTGATAACCAATATAGATCTTCTTATATCTTTCACTTGATTTGATCATCGATGGACAATTATTAATCTTCGATCACCGATGGTGTTGATCTCTATCTTGATCTCAGACTCGTTCTTGAATTCTACCAGGAAGAGGAAAAACACTAAAAATAAAGGGAAACAATCAACATATATCATCAATGCAATGCTAAAGAAAGTATGATGACATGACAAGTTTAAAAGGTGCGAAAGTTAACCCTGATGTGTGATCAACATTTTAAGCGGGATCGTAATACCCTAAAATGGCATTTTTAGAAAACCCCATATGCACCTATGGGGGGTTACGTCGTTCTTCTAAATAAACATGGCATTGGAGTTGCTTAACAATGCATGGTTTTGATGCTATAGGATAGATCTCATTTTTCTTAACATTTTGATATTATTCATATTTTTAGACTTAAAATGAATTAGTTATAAAATTTCCTAATTTTAATACACTTTAATCATTTTTACAAAGTTTAGGAATATATGAAAAATATTTAACCACTTGGCCCCACAAGTCAGAATTTTATTCATTTAGAAAATGATTTAATAAATTATTAAGATGCCAACGAGATAGGTTGAGGCGTATGTATCAAGATCGTGATTTATTCTCTCGTGCGACGGGAAGATACACCGGACCCACTTGGTAAGATTATATCCATGAAGATGCGTAACGTATGACTAGGTCATGAGGATGAAATATCACAAGAACGAGTTAAGTAGCATTTGTCGGTGACAAGATTGAACTAAGTATGATGATACCGACGTTCAGATTTCGGACAAGAAAAGTATCAAAATAACAAATTAAAGGGAATATGACTCGTCATTTATGGTTCAACGACATATATTCGTGAAATGCGCAGGGTTCATTATGGGAATCTAGGTCTCGATGATGATCATTGGTCAGAGAAGCGTCTCGATCATGTCTGCAGTGTTCCCGAACCATAGGCAACATACTTAAGGGTTCGATGATGCATTAGATATAATTTTGGGATCCTGGGGATCACCGTAGAAAAGAGAAGAGAGAATCGGAAATATTCTGTGACAATCGGCAGGTGTTTCAGAGCGCAAGGAATTAAATAATATGTATTGATATTAATTAATGGAATTAATATTAAAAATATATTTTATTTAATATTTTAGGGGAAGCCCACCTAAATGGGCGCCTCCCGGAGGAAGGTTCCATGAAGGGGTCGTCGCCCCAATGGATAAGAGAGGGGGCGGTTGGGGCGCCTAGGATTTACCATAGAGCCCACCCTAGGGCCACCGTATCCACCCCTGGCCAGCCGCCTCCCTCCTGGGGCACACCCCTCCCCCTATATAAGAGAAGCTCTAACGGAGCCTGTAAAAATTCATTTACAGGTCACAAAAAACTCCTTTTACAGGTTGAAAACACGATGCACAAAATGGAGCCCGTAAAAGACGGGCTCCATTCTGTGCCTCGTGTTTTCAACTCATAAAAGCAGTTGCTAGTTCACAATTTGAGCAAATTGATCAATGATCTCATAGTCAAATGACACAATGCAATGTTTCAAAGTTGTGTATATCAAATTGTACAGATCATAGCAACCCAAACATAGATTGGGCAATGTTCAATCATACTGAATCAACAAAAAGAAAGCGTCCACCACGATGAAGGAAGAGAACATCAAACCATATATGTCTCCATGGTCAGGGCGACCATTATGCAGAGCTCCATCGCCATGATTTGAGCTTTAGAGAACGAAATCAATCATTTAAGGGTATAGAGGAGAGGGCGGATGACATACCTTGCTGAAGGCGCGATGACGGCCGACAGAGCCTGCCACGGAGCGGTGGGCGGCTGGTGAGTGGCGAAGGGAGGAAGGTCCGCACAGCGCATGGCCTGCTTTGTATTCTTTGTCCCGCGTGGTTTGGAAGGGATCGCTCGTGCCGCAACACCAACCATCGAGGCGCCGGTGTTCCCCAACCTCTTCCTCTTCAAGCCGGATCCATCCGGCGGAGCTCCTGCGCCAACACCGGCGGCGAGGCTAGGCTCTTGAGGCTCCGCAGCCTCATCAACGACGGGCAGGAGATCGCTGGGGTCCATGGCTTTGGATTCGGTGAGCACCGGTGGCGGAAAGCGAGGAACAGAGGTCGGGGTGGCGCAGACGGGAATGGGGAAGCAAAATGTCCCTGGCGTGCAAAGCTTGGGTGCGATACAGGGCGGGAGCGGGTTGGCTTCCTGCACTAGGAATTTGGGGTTCGAAACACGGGTTTCTCCGCGGACTATAAGAAATTTTACAATTTTCTAGCTTCTACAGGTTCCGCTAGAGCGCTAGTTTTTTGCAGAAACTGTAAACTAGCGGTTTATTTACAGTTTACGCAAGTTTACAGGCTTCGTTAGAGCTTCTCTAAGAAGGGGACACATGGGGTAGGGGAGCACACAATTCCCAAATCCCCAGAGGCATTCCCTCCCCTTGGATCACTACAAGAAATGTTTCCTTCCGCAATGACTAGGCATGTCGGTCGTCGTAGAAGGCGCGTCTTCCATGACGAAATTCTCGGCTCGACCGTGGCCGATGGAATTTTTTTTTCGGTTTCGCGCCCCTCTACTATGATGAAACTGCTAAAACATGGACGAAGCTCGACGGGCGCGTGGAACAAGTAAGATTTCCGCTTCCTCACGAGATGTTGACTCGCCGAAGTTTTTTACTGAGTGTGGGCCTCGGATGTCAGTGACTCTAGCGGACCAAACTTTTCGGTTGCGCCTCCCTGATTTGAACTTGATAAAGTTGTTCGATGCCTCTTCAATTTAGTCAGGTTTCTGGGTCCCACATGTCTGCCTCTCATTAGAGGAATCGTGTGTATGATTCCGTCCCTGTTCCGAACTTGATAGAGTTGCTCGATGCATCTAACATTTAATCAGAATGCTGGGTCCCACGTGTCATCCTCACACTAGAAGAAACGTGTGCATGATTTATTTTTGTCCTTGGCTCATGCCTCCATGATTTGAACTCGATAACGTTGCTCGATCTATCTGCCGTTAATCACGCTGCTGGGTCCTACATGTCAGCCTCTCATTACAAGAATCATGTGTATGATGGAATTTTTTCCTTTGCTCCTGCTACCCTGTTCCAAACTTGATTATGCTACTAGATGCATCTACTGTTTAATCACGCAGCTAGGCCCCACATGTCATCCTTCCATTAGAAGAAACGTGTGCATGATTGATTTTTTTCCTTGGCTCGTACCTCACTGATGTTAACTAGATAACATTGCTCGATCTATCTGCTGTTAATCACATTGCTGGGTCCCACATGCCAGCCTCTTATTAGAAGAATCGTGTGTATGATGGATTTTTTACTTGTCTCCCGCTACCCTATTTCGAATTTGATTGCGCTGCTAGATGCATCTACTGTTTAATCACGTAGCTGGGCCCACATGTCATCCTCTCATTAGAATAAACGTGGGTATGATGGATTTTTTTCCCTCTGTTGCGCTACCCTATCCCGAACTTGATAGTGCTGACAGATGCATCTACCGTTTAATCACGCAGCTGGGCCCCATGTGTCATCCTCTCATTAGAAGAAACATGTGCATAATGGAATTTTTGACCTCGGTCGCGCCTCCATGTTAACTTCATAGCGTTGCTAGCTGCATCATCCGTTTATTCAGGCTGGTGGGTCACATATGTCAGCCTCACAATAGAACAATCATGTGTATATGATTGAAATTTTTTTCTTATCTAGTGCTATATTGTTTCTAACTAGATAGCGTTGCTCGACGAATCTACCGTTTGGTCATGCAGCTGGGTCCCACATGTCAGCATTTCATTAGAAGAACGTGTGCATGTTGGATTTTTTTATCGCTCACGCCTCCGTGTTTCGAACTTGGCAACGTTGCTTGCTGCATCAGTCATTTATACAGGCTGGTGGGTCCTCGTGTCAGCCTCTCATTAGAATAAACGTGTGCATGTTGGACTTTTTTCACGCTTGCTCCTCCTTGTTTCAAACTTGTCAACGTTTCTCGATGCATTAGTGATGGATGTGAAATATAGCCATCCACACTCACATTTAAACTGGATATTATTCATATATTTGATGAAATATCTCTCTAAACCCTACCACTAATACCTAATGATCAAAGGGGTATGCAATCCTTTCTTTCTATTTTTCCCCGCGCATATAATGACGTTTGATGATGGGAATCACAACATTAAAGTCAAGGATACGAGATTTCCAACACACCAAAGAAATATGGAGCCCTAAAGAGGGGGGTACTGCCTTTAACGACCAACTATACAGAGGGAATTTTATTTTGGCCATATAGTTGGCACCGACATCGCCAGGTCAAATGGAACAACTTCCATGAAGGGACCCCTATATAAAGATGCCTCGGGCGACGAGAAAAATAGCTCTGGACCTCTGCCCTCAACTCTTTTCCACCAGAAGCCACCACACCGGAGGAAAATATCTATATCTAGTCTCCAAACCCTTCTCCACCACCATAGCCATATTCCACCACTTGTATTAGTAGATCTCATCTCTGATTGGCAACATTGTAAGACTATTATTATCAATCTCATGATTTCCATTACAAATTTTATGATTGTTGAATTCATCTCTATGTGTGAGTAATTCTCTTTGGGCTAAGGGCTTCGTCCTATCCATGTAGCTTTTTGTGCATGTTATTTATCATAGATTGGAACATGTATTAGTTTGTATGACATGACGATTATTGTACCCTCTCTTGCCTCAATCTAAGGATTTGTCAGGTACGCAAGACCCCAAGGATTGAAACAGGTATATGGAGTGTGAGTACTGACTAATCTGCAGGTTAGGAACCAAGTGAAAGAAGGCGTTGTACGGTTGCATGTGAGGGATTTACTTGGGATTAACGGTGACATCATTATGCATATCATTAGTTCTCTTTCTTCTACGGATGAGACTAGTAGGTTATTGTTATAAGCGGTTGCGGAGGCAATAACAATTATGGATGCACTGCCCATATATAATTATCTTGCTCTAACAATTACATGCATACTTTATTATTATCTTTTATTCCCATCAGATGGTTTGCACAGCTACTAGTGAAACTGAAATCCCCAGGCCCTCTCTCTCTCTATCCATCCTCATCAACAAAAAGATCGCAAACTCTTGGTGTGGTGAAAACACAAAAGGAATTCGAAAACTCTCGAAAGTTCGTTTAAGTAACCTTACTAAGCTTTATGCTTCCCGAGGATTCCATAAACCTAGGTATACTAGGGAAAAAGAACTATACTACATCCATAATCCGGATCGAAGGTATCAACCTTTTTTCTGACGCCGTTGCTCGGGAAGCAATAGCTACTCTGGTGAGGTTAGTAGGAACATTGCTAGTTTTAATTCTTGTTTCTAATTTTGTTAGTTTGCTTTTAGTCTTTATTTAAAAAACCAAAAAAATTAGTTAGTGTTTTAATTCTTTTACTATTATAAGTTTTACTTAATAAAATCAAAAAACATAGGAAATATGGGTGAAAATAAGATTGGGGAGTTTTCAACTCCCAATAATGATTATTTGCATACTCATATTACTCAGCCAACAATTACTGCTGAAGATTATGAAATTAAGCCCCACTATTTAAGTTTGGTTCAACAAAATCAATTTCTCTGCTGTTGAGGATGCAGGTATGCACATAAATACTTTTATTGAGATATGTGATATGATGCACATTAAAGATGTTGACCCTGACACGGTCAAGTTGCGCTTATTTCCTTTCTCTCTTAGAGGAAGAGAAAGCCTAGAAATACTATTGCATCATGGGTGGAATGTACTTTTGTTGGGAATATGCCCTAGAGGCAATCATGTATGATGAGTTTTCCCATTGTATTCATACAGATATAAAGTTGTCCTTGTATAAACATCTGATGTGTATCATTGAATATGTGATTCGGTTGTGGAACTATACATTCATGTTGTTTGTACTAAATATCCTTGTTCATTGAGGTTGTGCTGGACACGCAACTTAGACCAATGTGAAAGTTGGCTTGATGACTCGGTTCCACTTGTCATGGGCATGGAGATGCTATTCTAACTTACACAGATTTGGCTAAAGAGTTTAGCGAGTCGGATTGACCCATATTGAGGTACAACGAACAAGTTGTCATTTGTATATCTCAATCAATGTAATCCTTAGACATGAGGTTGTTGCATAGTCCGAGTTGAGGATCACCGACTTAGGTTCTGTCAAACGCTGATCCGTAACTGTGCAGTTATAAAGGCAGAGTTCGGGTCGACTGAGAATCAAGCTGCGTGATGTGAATAACCAAGATGGGATTTTGCCCCTCCACTCGGAGAGATATTCTCTGGGCCCTCTCGTGATATATGATTCGGAAAGCATGGCCATGCACGACTCGGTTAAGTGTTAACCGAGGCGATCGACTAAGAGTTAGTCAGGTGAATCACTTATCTCGGATCGAGAAGAGAATCAGATTATTTAAGGGATGACAAATATTCGCCTATAGTCTGACAAGGCATATCATGAGGCAAAAGGGACTCGGACGTAAGTCGCATTGGAAAGGCAAGTCGTCATGACTCTTTGGTACTTGGGAGTCGGCACGTTCTACTAGGAGCCGCTACTGACTGATCGATTGAAAGTCGGACTCTAATCGTGTCCAAGTAGCCATGAGGTTGCGGGGTCACACACTTAAGAGCGGGGAGAAAGTTTGGATTGGATCTAAACTGGAAATCTGGTTGGGTTGGACCCGAGCCTGATTTGGACCGAGTCGGTGAGTCGGACTCACAGGGACTAATATTATATGGGCTTTAGTGAATGGGCCGCGCGATCAAAGCCCACATTCACTCTCTATATATAGTGGAGCATCGTAACCTAGAAAGGTTAATCGTTGATCGGTTAGGTCATTCCATGTGTTGGAAACCCTAGCTCTATAGCAGTCCTGCCGTCGTTTCGAACCTAGCAGTTCGTCGTCGGTGCTCCTCCTTGTACGTGTGGATACCAGCAGAGGTGCTGTACGATCAACACCAGGACGATTGGATCGTGAGGACTGCACTGCATCAACTGACGCGCTTCATCAGTAATCCGCAACTGCGCGTCTAGTGGTAAACCTCGTGGCCTTCTACCTCAACTAGATCTTGGGATCACCACGTTAGAGGAATTTTTTTTGTTTTATCTCTACGTGGCCCAAAAACTTCTTTTTTTATGAGTAAATTCTTTCCAGCTGTAAATACTATGCAACTAAGATCTAATATTACTGGTTTTAGACAGGAAGAGCGTGAGCCACTAGCGCTTGCATGGGAGAGAATGAAATAATGCATGAGAAATTGTCCTAGCCATGGGATGGAATATTGGTTAATTCTCCATTTATTTTAGAATACTCTTAACCCTGTGTCTAAGTCTATGCTTGATACTATAGTTGGAGGAACATTTATCGGAAAAAAATTACCGAAGCAAAGCAGCTGCTAGAAAATATGCAAGGCAACCATGCCCAATGGCATGTGGAAAGATCAAACACGAAGAAGGTGAAATCCGTCACACCTCAAGAAAATGAAGAACTCAATGCTAAGTTGGATGAGATCATATTAGCCGTCAAAGGTAAGGAAACCCAGGTAAGATCTACTCCTGAACCAAATATTGAAGAAATAAACTCCATAGCTCGTAATGATTATAACCCTGCTTGGAAAAAGAATCATAATCCAAATTTTCATAAACACTATGCTAGTCCTGCAGGTAACTCTAATAATAATATGGCATCAAGTAATGGTATTCTCCAAGAAATTATTAAGTCTTTTATGGACTCACGAAATGAGAAAAATAATATCCTTGTTAAAATAACGGAGAACCATGATTCTATGCTTGGTAAACTATCTAACCAAGATGTAAGTTTGAGGAATGATTTGCAGGCCCTCCAAGAAAGAACAAGGATTGTTGAGGCACATCTAGGTAAGATAATCGAGAGTCATACTCTCATTCTAGCTAAATTTGCAGGTAAAGCTGAGCCCAATCTAGTAGAAGACCTCAAGATAATAAGAATCTAAAGGGAGGAGTTATAAGAACTTGACTATAGGAATCCTCCTTCACCAAATTACACAATTGAAGATCTTATAAAAGGATCAATATCAAGATTTCGATAAGTGAAGGAAATGAGGAAGCCGTGTATCAACACTTCATTAATTAGGTATCAATAAAGGTACGTGAGCTTGAGAAAGTATATAAGAAAATAGCTAAAAAATTACCTATTAAGCTTGATGATATAATTGAGCCTACTATTAAGATTAAAATTGGGAGTAATGAAATAGTTGCACTTTGTGATTTAGGTGCAAGCGTTTCAACAATTCCAAAGAGTCTTTTTAATAAGTTAAATCTTGGCTCTTTTGAAATCACCGAGTTAAAGTTACATCGAGCAGATTCTACCTACAAACAAGTAGTAGGAATTGAAGAAAATACTTCAGTGTATATTAAAGGCCATTCTGCTCTTATTGATTTTGTTATTGTTGACATGCCTAAGGATGTTGCTGCTCCTATCATATTAGTCCATCCTTTCTTAAGAACTATTAAGGCTTTGATTAATCTGCATGAAGGGAATGTGAAGCTTCAGTTGCCTTCGCAGGATCCTTTTGTTATTCATTTTCCCAGGAAAAAGAAAGTCAAGCAAGATGAAATGGAGGCCATCACTAAGGCCAACTATTTTGGAGTGGGTGTTCCACTCATCTGGCCTAACTAATCAATATCAAGGTCAATCCATTTGACCATAAAAGAGCGCTTCATGGGAGGCAACCCATGTGAAATAAAGGTTTGAGTAAAGTTTTTAAAGTTTTAGTTTAAGTTTTATGTTGAATAAAGAGTGTTAGAAAACTCCATTGAGAAGTAGAGATTCAGTGGTACTAAAATTCCTTTTTTTATACATGCTAATGTTGGTCGACAATTTAGTCTGTCATTTTTCATGGTGTTTCACTAAGTTTGAGTCTAAAAAGTAATTCTTGAAGAAATAGAAATTTTTTGATGACTACGGTACCTTTGACGACCAACTATACGACGGGAATAAAAATTCCAGCCGTATAGTTATTTTAGCCATCGACAATTTTTTTCACCGGATACAGAAGGTTTAACTACCAATTATACGGCGGGACCATTTTGGTCCAGCCTTATAGTTCCGGCCGTATAGATACAACCGCTAGGAAATAAACCGTAGAAACCCTAATTTTTGCCATTAGGTCAACTATACGGCGGGAACAAAATGTTCCGGCCGTATAGTTGCGACCGTATAGTTGCGTCCGACCACTTAAACGCACGGGAAGGTACCCAAAACACCAAAACTTTAATCATTTTTCTCTCTTCTACCTCCAAACTCTCTCAAAACCTCAAGGGATCTTCACCTCTACTCAATTTCGTTCGATTTCCTTCCATACAAGTGATCTACGATATGTTTCTCCTCCGATCCTCCAATTACATTTTGCAAATTCGTCTCTGATCTATTGTCATTATCAATCTAGAGTGAGACCTACTTTGAACTAATTGCCATGATTCTCTTGCCTGGATTATTATTTTGGGGAGATTCTTTAGTGTTCTATGATGAGGAATATGCTATGCTTGTTATTGTTGGATCAAAAAGATTTATTTTTGTCTTTCTTATTTATTTTTAGAAGATGAACACAAGGATCCAAACGTGTGCTCATTCCGCCGCGAGTTCTTCTTAGGCTACTGTTGCAGCCCAGGACCGCATGGGGATACGGTTCAGGAATAAGCTCCAACGTGATCGCTTCAAAATTATCAAGAACCAAGAATCAAAGGCAACCAAGTAGGCTTGTCCCGTCATATTGAGCCAACTCGATATTTATAATGACTTCAATTTACTTTTGTAACATCCCAAAAAATCTTGATCATGATTATCAAATTCTAATCACTAAAATTAGGGTTAACAAAAACTTTGATTAAATAAAAACCAAATGAATGTATGTGTGTTTGTGATGATGGTATGAATGCATGAATGACTTGTGTGATTAACCTAAATAGGAAGGAATGGTTTAAATATGAAAATAACATCATCTAAAACATTTCCAAGAAGAAACAAATCAAGAGAAAATCAAAAACAAAACAAATAAAGCAAATGGTCATTTTTGCCAATCTTGCTCACTAGGTCACTTTGAGTGTTTTTAGTCCAAGATTTCAAACAGAAACTTTTCCAATTCTTTTCACCCCTTGCTAGACCAAGTAAAAGTGAATCAAAGCCCACCTTTCAAACTTGCAGAAACATTTGGCAACCTCATTCAAATCATAGTTCAAAATTGTATCTTTATCATATGTGAAGATCACACATTTTCAAAACCCAACCAAACCAGTGCCTTGACCAATCCAACTAACCCAAGACTCCCTAGTATGTACCTAGCAAACCCACCAAGTTTGAACCCAAAATGCAAATTTAAATTTCTTGTGGCCATTTCATAAAACACCTTGTAAGCAGCAAACAAACAGACATCAAACACTATTAGTAGCAGTAGGTTTGGCCAACCTTGTCCCCTCTCTAGCTCACTCTAGACTCTCAGTAGATGATCAAACTAATCTAACTAGCCTTAGCACCACTGTGAGCAAGCATAGCCATCAATGGTGACCATGCCAAGAGCACCCTTGCCACCCCCATGTCGCCAGCGAGCTAGGGGCTCTAGCCTCGCCAACCTTGTATGGAGCACTAACCACCATCCACCACCACCCCCCGTCCAAGCCTCGAGCACTGCCAGCCCCTGGACCACCCGACAAGGTGACACATAGTTTCTCTGCGTGCGTGCCTAGAGCGCGCCAGTGCGCCATCAGCGGCACGAGCCCACAGACTGCGCGCCGCCCCTCGCCGCTTGCGTGCGTGATTGCCAGCACCCCAGCAACCTGCCAGACAACCCCGTTCGCCACCACGCGGACCATGGACGCTGTGCACCATTAAACTTGCCGTCGGACCCGCCTAGAGCGCCGCGACGTTCCGACCGTTCCTCACCGCCCCACGCCGCGCCATCAAACCGTTGAGCTTCACCAGGAGGCAATGCACTATCCCCTATCGTCGCCCATGCCATTAGCACGCTGTGCCAACGACCACGACGAGCTCCACCTGTGCCCGTCGGTCCCCTTCAGGCACTATAAAAGGAAGCCACCCCCATTCGATTTGAGCACACCATCTCACTCCCCATCTCTCACTGATCACACCCACTCACTACCGGAGCAAGGCGAGCACCAGGTGGCCGGAATTTCACCAGAGTTCGTCGCTGCAGAGGAAGAGAGGCACTGTCGATTGGATCCGTCCCAGGAGGAGCTGCCAGTACCAGGAGGATCGCCGTCGTCGAATTCGTCGTTTGCCCCCATCTCTGACCATCGCCGGAGCCCCAGTGAGCCCCCGTCGACCCCCACTGGTTGCGCTAGGGTTCTGTCTTGCCGGCGTTGCCCGACGTGGACGATGAACCTCAGCCATTTGATTAGAGTTAGATCGTGCGACCCTAATTGTCCCGTACCGCTTCACCACCCCGTGTCTCACTGACTAGTGGGGTCGTTCACTTATTCGTCCCACGAGCGAGCTGTGTGTAGTGGGCCGGCCCAGTTAAACCTCCCGCGCGACCCAGTAATTCAAACTTAGGTTTATTCATTTAGTTTCAAAATCAGTTCTGTACCTAGATTCAAAAATCAACCCAGCTCGATTCACTGAACCAAAATGCATGAAACCAATTTTGTTAGAAATGTACTGGAGTGCTTAATCCAAGCCCGTTTGATTCAATTTATTTGGAATTGTAGATCACCTATAGTAAAAATAACAAGGTAGAAGCTTTTCTGCATTCAAACATTTTTAAAAATTCAACCATGAAAGATTTGGAGTTGATTCCAACTCTCAAAAATCACATTTAACCATACCTTTCAGAATATATAAAAATATATAGGTTTACTTGCAGAAATAATGATCAAGTAATAAAAGAGTGGCTCATAGGCATTTCTAATCACTTTAATTAATTTAAATAAAAAGGTTAAACTTTATTAAATTGTGACACCACTTTAAATCACATTCCCAAGTACTAAAATATGTGGTGATGACATGTGCCAACATGATCCAATGTTTTAGTTGGAGAATATTAAATCTTAAGTAGTTTTTCAATGAGTAGAAATTACTTTTCTAAAATAAAATAAATAAGACAAGTGCTTTAATCTTTGTGATAATAGTGATGATGCTAGATCATCTAGTGTGACCCTTTGTGTGCTAAATGGAGTAGTTAAGAATTGTGTGGTGATTGTGTACCTCGTATTTATTTATAGACGCTAGTAACGACCAAGGATACGAGGAGGAAGGAGGATACTATGAGAAAGAAGCCGAGGAGAACTTCAACAACTGCTCTACACAAGGCAAGCTAACACTTGCAACTATGAAAGTTAGATAGCCTATGCAATGCATTAAGCATGCTTGGTTATATCATTTGGATTATACCCAATTCTAGTTTTACTTGCAAGCTTAGTATTTTAGTTCTTTATCAAAGCTTTCTATGAAAAGTTTACTTAGTGTCTTGTAGTTTTTAGAAAGATATTTAAAGGTAGCATAAAGAGCATAAAACTTGACCTAAGTTAGATAATCTTGATGTCATCCTTAGGCATGAGATTGAACTTAGATAAGATCCAATTGCTTATCACCCCTCATTAGTACTTACCCCCACTTGTAGATGCTAGTGCTAAGCATAAAACTTGATCACTTTAGATGGGAATGTTGGAGATATGCCCTAGAGGCAATAATAAATGTAGTTATTATTATATCTTTGTGTTTATGATAAATGTTTACATTCATGCTATAATAGTATTAACAAGGAAACCATTAATACTTGTGTGAATTGTAAACTTAAATTGAAGTCCCTAGTATAGCCTCTATACTTCACTAGCTTGTTGGTTGATTAAATGATTGTGGTTTCCATATCATGAACATTGAGATGTTATCAACAACAAGATCATGTCATTAGGAGAATGATATGGTGGACATACTCCTATTGATAAGCGTAGCATAAAGATCAAGTCATTTCAATAGTTCAATTGCTATATGCTTTCTGATACATAGTAACCTAATTCCTTCGACCATGAGATCATGCATATCACCTTTACCGGATGGATGCTTTGATGACATCAAACACCACACCGTAACTGGGTGGTTATAAAGGTGGCATTGAGTGTTCGGAAAGTATTGGTTGAGACACATGGATCAAGAGTGGGATTTGTCCATCCACATGACGGATAGATATACTCTGGGCCCTCTCGGTGGAATGTCATCCAATTAGCTTGCAAGCATGTGACTTGGTCACAAGGGATCACATATCACGGGAACGAGAAAAGAGTACTTATCAGTAACAAGGTTGAACTAGGTATGCAGAGATACCGACGATCATAACCTCGGATAAGTAACATATCGTGAGACAAAGGGAAATTGGTACCGTATGTAAGTGGTTCATTCGATCGCAAAGTAATCGTAGAAATATGTGGGAGCCATATGAATTTCCAGATTCCTCTATTGGTTATTGTTCGGAGAAGTGTCTCGATCATGTCCGCATAATTCACGAACCGTAGGGAGACACACTTAAGGATTCGACGTTGTTTGAGTAGTTATGGTATTATGAGAAAGAGACCGAATGTTGTTCGGAGTCTCGGATGGGATCCGGGATATCACGAGGTGATCCGGAATGGTCCGGAGAATAAGATTCGTATAAGGAAAGTCCCGTTTCGGAGTTCGGGAATGATTCCGGTGTTTTCATCGGGAATGTTCTAGAAGGTTCCGGATTGTCCGGCACTCCGGGGGGGGAGGGTACATGAGTGTGTCATTGAATGATTGCATCATGTACTAAGTGTTCTTGCTGTTCCAAAAACATGAAAGTCAAATTGCCAGTTTGAAAGTCAAACGGCTAAAACAGGAAACTGTGGGAAACAAGCAAGAGGAGTTGGAACCAACTTGGAGGAGGAGTCCCACTCCTCCAAGCCGGCGCCCAGCCCAAGGCCGACTTGGGGAGGGACTCCCCTCCCCTGGCCGCGCCTCCCCACCCATAAAAGGAGGGGCAGGGCTCCCCTCCTAGAACACACAAGTTCCTATCTTCTACCTCCGGTTTAGAGCCGTTTTGGTTTAGAGCTTCTAATTGCTTTAGCCAGCGGTTTAGAGCCTTCTAATTGGTTTAGAGCCTTCTAATTGGTGTGTCTAATTACTAGACCACTAATAGCCTCTCTCATAAGCTCCACCATACTCGCACCGGCTTAAGGCGAAGCCCTGCGGGATTTCCCCTCTACTTCCGGTACCACGCCGTTGTGCTGCCGGAATCACGAGGAGAGTGCTACAACCTCCGCTGCCTGCTGGAACAAGGGAGAGGAAGGTCTTCGTCGAGTACCGAACGTGTGACCGACTGCGGGAGCGCTGCCGGAACGTGGCGCCGGAAGGATCGTCTACACGATCTTGAGATCGGAAAGAGTACGACTACATCACCCATGAGAATCCGCTCTCGTTAAACGCTTTGGAATCTTCGAGGGTAAGTTATACCATCGACTCGTTGCTACAATCTAGTAGATAGATCTTGGCTTGTTTGTTTGTATGCGATAGAAACTTTTTGTTTTCCATGCTACGAACCCCTACAGTGGTATCAGAGCCGTGTCTATATGTAGATCTGTTGCACGAGTAGAACACAATGGTCATTGTGGGCGTTGATGCTTTTATTGTCGATTACTTCTTGTGTACTTTGCATCTTGCGGTATGTTGGGATGAAGCGGCCCGGGCTAACTTTACATGACATCGTTCATGAGACTTGCTCCACGCTTGACATGCAACTTGTATTGCATAAGTGGCTTTGCGGGTGCCTGTTTCTCCTAGCATAGTTAAGATCCAATTTACAACGGGTGATCAACAATGCTAGTATCAATGTTGTGGTTCTTGTTCGTAAGTTAGAACGACACTTATTGAAAGCCCCAAACCACGTAAAATATGAAAAGAAAGTAGAGGCGTCTAACTTTGTTTTGCAGGGGTGTGCAGTGATGTGATATGGCCATGATTGTGATTATATTTGATGTATGCAATGTTCCTTATTGTAAGTTGGCAACCGGCAGGAGCCATATGGTTGTCTTTAATTTATGTTAAGACCCGCGTGTCTATTCAAAGTAGTTGTAATAGTTGAAGCCGGTGGACGACAACCATGGAGAAGCGTCATTGACCTTGATGCAATGCCGGTGATGATGGAGATCATGTTCGTGCTTGAAGATGGAGATCGGAAGCACAAAGAAGAAAGGCCATATCATATCACATATATATTGAATTGCATGTGATGTTAATCCTTTATGCATCTTGTATTGCTTAGTAGACGACGGTAGCATTATAAGATGATCCCTCATGCACATCAATTTCAAATCATAAAGTGTTCACCCTTAGTTAGCACCGTTGCTAAAGCTTGTTGTTTCGAAGCACCACGTGATGATCGGGTGTGTTAGATTCTGCAAGTGTATACAACGTGAGCAAGCCAGATTTGCTCATGCAGAAACTAAGGTTTGATCTTGACGAGACTAGCATGTACAGACATGGTCTCGGAACACGGATCACCGAAAGGTAAAGCATGAATCATATAGTAGATGTGATGAACATGTCGATTGTTCGCCATTGAAACTATGTCAACTCTCGTGATGATCGGTGTTGATATGGTGGATTTGGTTCGTGTGATCACTAAAACAATGTGAGGGATATTGTTTTGAGTGGGAGTTCACCTAGTTTAATTTTATTATTAATTTGAACTCAATTTGTCATAAACTTAGTCTAAACTATTGCAAATATGTTGTAGATCAATGGCAGCCCCTACCATCAATTTTAATGCGTTCCTAGAGAAAGAAAAGTTGAAAAACAATGGAAGCAACTTCGCGGATTGGTTCCGCAATTTGAGGATTGTCCTCACCGCTGGTAATTTGACCTATGTGCTGGATGCACCGCTGGGTGACCCACCTGCAGCTGATGCTCCCGATGAAGTAAAGAATGTTTACCTCGCTCGGAAGAATCAGTACTCCATAGTTCAGTGTGCTATCTTGTACGGTTTGGAATCGGAGCTTCAGAAAAGGTTTGAGGATTCAGACCCATATGATATTGTCGAAGATCTCAAATTGATTTTTGAGACTCATGCGGCAATTGAAAGCTATGAGGCTTCTGAAAAGTTCTTTAACTGCAAGATGGAAGAGGGCAGCTCCGTCAGTGAGCATGTGCTTAAGATGTCTGGGCACGCAAACAAACTTCAAAGCTTGGGTATAATGATTCCTAATGCTTTGGGGATTTACCGTGTCCTCCAATCACTACCACCAAGTTACAAGAACTTTGTGATGAACTACAACATGCAGAACATGAACAAGACGTTGCCAGAACTCTTTGCCATGTTGAAATCTGCAGAAGTGGAGATCAAGAAAGAGCACCAAGTGTTGTTGGTCAATAAGACCACCAAATTCAAGAAAGGCAAGTCTAAGCAAAAGGGACACTTCAAGAAGGGTGGTAAGAAAGCTACCACGCCGACGAAGAAGACCAGGGATGGACCTAAGCCTGATACTGAGTGCTTTTACTGCAAGGGAGAAGGTCACTGGAAGCGGAATTGCCCAAAGTACTTGGCGGATTTGAAGAACGGCAACATCAAGAAGAAAGGTATATCTGATATACATGTTATTGATGTGTATCTCACTAGTACTCGTAGTAGTGCCTGGGTATTTGATACTGGTTCGGTTGCTCATATTTGTAACTCGAAACAGGTGCTGCAGAATAAACGGAAGCTAGCAAAGAACGAGGTGACGATGCGCGTGGGAAACGGATCAAAGGTTGATGTGATCACGGTCGGCACGCTACCCCTTCATCTACCATCGGGATTAGTTTTATACTTAAATAATTGTTATTTGGTGCCTGCGTTGAGCATGAACATTATATCAGGATCTTGTTTATTGCGAGACGGTTACTTGTTTAAATCTGAGAATAATGGTTGTTCTATTTATATGAGTAATATGTTTTACGCACATGCACCTTTGATAGATGGTCTATTCTTATTGAATCTCGATAGTGGAAATACACATATCAACAACATTGAGGCTAAACGTTTGAAATCAAGCGATAATTCGACCTATATGTGGCACTGTCGTCTTGGTCACATCGGAGTGAAACGTATGAAGAAACTCCATTCTGATGGACTTCTTGAATCACTTGATTTTGAATCACTTGAAAGATGCGAAGCATGTCTGATGGGTAAAATGACTAAGACTCCATTTTCTGGTATGATGGAGCGAGCTACAGACTTATTGGAAATCATACATACCGATGTGTGTGGTCCAATGAGTGTAGCATCGCGCGGTGGTTATCGTTATGTTCTTACCTTCACGGATGACTTGAGTAGATATGGGTATATCTATTTCATGAAACATAAGTCCGAAACTTTCGAGAAGTTTAAGGAGTTTCAAAGTGAGGTAGAGAATCAACGTAACAAGAAGATTAAATTTCTACGTTCTGATCGTGGAGGTGAATATCTAAGTTACGAGTTTGGCGAGCATTTGAAGAAATGCGGAATACTTTCACAATTGACACCGCCGGGAACACCACAGCGTAATGGTGTGTCCGAACGTCGTAATCGAACTCTCTTAGATATGGTTCGTTCTATGATGTCACTTACAGATTTACCGCTATCATTTTGGGGTTATGCATTAGAAACAGCCGCATTCACTTTAAATAGGGCACCGTCTAAATCCGTTGAAACGACACCTTATGAATTATGGTTTGGGAAGAAACCTAAATTGTCGTTCCTTAAAGTTTGGGGATGCGAAGCCTATGTAAAGAAGTTACAGCCGGACAAGCTTGAACCCAAAGCGGAAAAATGCGTCTTCATAGGATACCCGAAGGAAACTATTGGGTATACCTTCTATCATAGATCCGAAGGCAAAACATTCGTTGCCAAGAATGGATCCTTTCTAGAGAAGGAATTTCTCTCGAAAGAATTGACTGGAAGGAAAAGTAGAACTCGACGAGGTTGTCGAACCTTCTCTCGAAATTGCGAGTAGCACAGCACCGGAAGATGTTCCTGTGGTGCCTGCACCAATAAGAGAGGAAGCTAATGATTGTGATCATGAAACTTCGGTTGAAGTTGCTACAGAGCCTCGGAGGTCAACGAGAACTCGTACCACTCCAGATTGGTATGATTCCGTTATGAATGTCATGGTGGTGGACAACACCGATGACCCCGAGACATATGAGGAAGCGATGATGAGCCCAGATTCCAATAAATGGCAAGAAGCCATGAAATCCGAAATTGGATCCATGTACGAAAACCAAGTATGGACTTTGGTGGACTTACCGGATGGCCAGAAGGCTGTCGAGAACGAATGGATTTTCAAGAAGAAAACAGATGCTGATGGTAATGTTACTGTCTATAAAGCTCGACTTGTCGCAAAAGGGTTTCGACAAATTCAAGGAGTTGACTACGATGAGACTTTCTCACCGGTAGCGAAGCTAAAGTCTGTGAGGATTATGTTAGCAATCGCTGCATATTACGATTATGAGATATGGCAGATGGATGTCAAAACAGCATTCCTCAATGGAGACATTGATGAAGAGTTGTATATGATGCAACCCAAAGGTTTTGTCGATCCTAAAGATGCTAACAAGGTATGCAAACTTCAACGGTCCATCTATGGATTGAAGCAAGCATCCCGAAGTTGGAATCAACGTTTTGATAAGGTAATCAAAAGTTTTGGTTTTATACAAACTTATGGAGAATCTTGTATTTACAAGAAAGTGAGTGGGAGCTCTGTAGCATTATTAATACTGTATGTGGATGACATATTGTTGATTGGGAATGATGTAGACCTTCTTAATAGTGTCAAGGAATATTTGAATAATAGTTTTTCAATGAAGGATCTTGGCGAAGCAGCTTACATATTAGGCATAAAGATTTATAGAGATAGATCGAAACGCCAAATATCATTGTCACAGAGTACATATTTGGACAAAGTTCTAAAGAGGTTTGGAATGGAAGAAAGCAAGAAAGGGTTCTTGCCCATGTTGCCCAATACGACCTTGAGTAAAACTCAAAGTCCGACATCGGCAGAAGATAGAGAAAGGATGAGTAAGACTCCCTATGCATCAGCCATAGGATCTCTAATGTATGCCATGCTATGTACTAGACCCGACATCGCATATGCTGTTAGTCTAACTAGCAGATATCAAAGTGATCCAGGAGTGGATCATTGGACAGCGGTCAAAAACATCCTTAAGTACTTGAGAAGAACTAAGGATATGGTTCTTTCTTATGGAGGTGATGAACAGCTCGTTGTTAATGGTTACACCGATGCTAGTTGGAACACCGATCCGGATGATTCTAAATCACAATCTGGATACGTATTTATTTTGAATGGTGCAGCAGTTAGCTGGAGGAGTGCAAAGCAAAGCATTGTGGCGAGATCTTCAACTGAATCGGAATACATGGCTGCTTCGGAGGCTTCACAAGAAGCGATATGGATGAAAGAGTTCATTACAGAGCTGGGTGTGGTTCCTAGTGCGCTGGACCCAATGTCTATCTACTGTGATAACATGGGCGCCATAGCCAATGCGCAAGAACCAAGGTCACACAAGAAGCTGAAGCATATCAAGCTACGTTTTCATGCTATTCGAGAACATATCCAGGATGGGGATATAAAGATTTGCAAAGTACACACAGATCTGAATGTGGCGGATCCGTTGACTAAACCTCTCCCGAGGGCAAAACATGACCAACACCAAACTGCCATGGGTGTTCGGTATATTACCATGTAATCTATATTAGATGACTCTAGTGCAAGTGGGAGACTGTTGGAGATATGCCCTAGAGTCAATAATAAATGTAGTTATTATTATATCTTTGTGTTTATGATAAATGTTTACATTCATGCTATAATAGTATTAACAAGGAAACCATTAATACTTGTGTGAATTGTAAACTTAAATTGAAGTCCCTAGTATAGCCTCTATACTTCACTAGCTTGTTGGTTGATTAAATGATTGTGGTTTCCATATCATGAACATTGAGATGTTATCAACAACAAGATCATGTCATCAGGAGAATGATATGGTGGACATACTCCTATTGATAAGCGTAGCATAAAGATCAAGTCATTTCAATAGTTCAATTGCTATATGCTTTCTGATACATAGTAACCTAATTCCTTCGACCATGAGATCATGCATATCACCTTTACCGGATGGATGCTTTGATGACATCAAACACCACACCGTAACTGGGTGGTTATAAAGGTGGCATTGAGTGTTCGGAAAGTATTGGTTGAGACACATGGATCAAGAGTGGGATTTGTCCATCCACATGACGGATAGATATACTCTGGGCCCTCTCGGTGGAATGTCATCCAATTAGCTTGCAAGCATGTGACTTGGTCACAAGGGATCACATATCACGGGAACGAGAAAAGAGTACTTATCAGTAACGAGGTTGAACTAGGTATGCAGAGATACCGACGATCATAACCTCGGATAAGTAACATATCGTGAGACAAAGGGAAATTGGTATCGTATGTAAGTGGTTCATTCGATCGCAAAGTAATCGTAGAAATATGTGGGAGCCATATGAATTTCCAGATTCCTCTATTGGTTATTGTTCGGAGAAGTGTCTCGATCATGTCCGCATAATTCACGAACCGTAGGGAGACACACTTAAGGATTCGACGTTGTTTGAGTAGTTATGGTATTATGAGAAAGAGACCGAATGTTGTTCGGAGTCTCGGATGGGATCCGGGATATCACGAGGTGATCCGGAATGGTCCGGAGAATAAGATTCGTATAAGGAAAGTCCCGTTTCGGAGTTCGGGAATGATTCCGGTGTTTTCATCGGGAATGTTCTAGAAGGTTCCGGATTGTCCGGCACTCCGGGGGGGGGGGGAGGGTACATGAGTGTGTCATTGAATGATTGCATCATGTACTAAGTGTTCTTTCTGTTCCAAAAACATGAAAGTCAAATTGCCAGTTTGAAAGTCAAACGGCTAAAACAGGAAACTGTGGGAAACAGGAAACTGTGGGAAACAAGCAAGAGGAGTTGGAACCAACTTGGAGGAGGAGTCCCACTCCTCCAAGCCGGCGCCCAGCCCAAGGCCGACTTGGGGAGGGACTCCCCTCCCCTGGCCGCGCCTCCCCACCCATAAAAGGAGGGGCAGGGCTCCCCTCCTAGAACACACAAGTTCCTATCTTCTACCTCCGGTTTAGAGCCGTTTTGGTTTAGAGCTTCTAATTGCTTTAGCCAGCGGTTTAGAGCCTTCTAATTGGTTTAGAGCCTTCTAATTGGTGTGTCTAATTACTAGACCACTAATAGCCTCTCTCATAAGCTCCACCATACTCGCACCGGCTTAAGGCGAAGCCCTGCGGGATTTCCCCTCTACTTCCGGTACCACGCCGTTGTGCTGCCGGAATCACGAGGAGAGTGCTACAACCTCCGCTGCCTGCTGGAACAAGGGAGAGGAAGGTCTTCGTCGAGTACCGAACGTGTGACCGACTGCGGGAGCGCTGCCGGAACGTGGCGCCGGAAGGATCGTCTACACGATCTTGAGATCGGAAAGAGTACGACTACATCACCCACGAGAATCCGCTCTCGTTAAACGCTTTGGAATCTTCGAGGGTAAGTTATACCATCGACTCGTTGCTACAATCTAGTAGATAGATCTTGGCTTGTTTGTTTGTATGCGATAGAAAATTTTTGTTTTCCATGCTACGAACCCCTACAGGGAATACTTGGTGAAAATGGTTATGAAAACCTTAGAATGATGAGTCATTCTATTGAAATTTTTTGCCATGTGTTCTTAAACACCAGATTATTTTGAGGATGAAAATGTTAAGGCATGAGCCTTAGCCCTTTAAAAAACTGATGGTTGTCTGGATGCGATACCATTCCAATTTTACCGTATAACCACAATACCCGAAAATTGGGTAGGGCTTGACTGGAAATTTATATACCTTTGTATGGGTTCCCTTGTGGCCATGGTTTGAGCCGAGGCTACCTTGTGAAGATTGTCCACCTGTGGAGTTCCCAAGATGACAGTTGGTCATGGTTGGTAAGCCAAACTCACAGGAGAGGTGCCTATACTAGGGCGTGTAATTGAAAGGTTAGGATTGATTATCCGCATACTGAGTATGGTGAATTCAGGATTTGTTCCTAACGGATGTATCGAATGTTGTGGTGAAAGTGTACAATCTCTGCAGAGTGTCAAACTATTCGAATAGCCGCGTCCGTGGTTATGGACAGTTGGAGTGGCCATACTGTTCCATCATCAGATGTTTCCCAAATGACTTATGAAACGATTTTGACTTGACCACAACAGACTTGTGACATGAAATTCAAGTTCCCACTTAGGTGTTATAAAACTTTCAATTAGCTTTCTTTGCTTCTGAACTTAGTAGAAGTAAATATGGCTTTTTGCAAAACAACCAGGAGCTTAGTATCCTACTCAAAACCACTTCACTTGTTAGTATTAGTTTGCGAGTACTTAAAGAGTACTCATGGCTTTGTCCCTGGCTATTCCCGTGACCAGACTATGAAGAGGAGTATCAGGAAGATGGACAGCAGGAAGGTGACGACAACTAGGATCATCTCCCATCGTCAGCATTGCCTGTGACCATGAAGATGGAGCCTCGCCTACGCTATCATTATTATTACGTTATTCCGCTGCTTGATTGTATTAAGACTGGATCATGTGATCCTTATTTGTTGTAAGACCTTATGTATGGTTTGTAATGGATGATGTACTGTGATATCCAATCTATTATGTCTCGCAAAAATGGTAATCCTGGGATTGTGATGTATGGCATAACAGGCATCTGGGATTAAAAATCCGGGTGTTGACAACTTTGCAACAGGGTTGGCCTGCAAAACTTTGTATTTCATGATGTGTGTACTTATCATCAGTTAACTCTTGAATTTTTAAGTTCATTACAAAGCACCGTTAAAACATGGCAAGGAGATGACACTATTTCTTTCTGACTTATGAACCACAATTATAAACTAACACTTGATGAATGGTGCAATTGTCTTAGTTTACCAAACAATAATGTTAATGCCCTGCGTGCATCTTATACCGACATGGATCCTTCCCAGACCACTATTATAATAGAATGGGTTTCACTTCTAGAATCAACAAGGGGAAGAATATTTAGCATCCTGCTATTCGCTATTTGTTCTATGTTATTGCTAACGCCTTGCAGGCACGTAATGAGTTTACAAGACTCAATGAAGAGGACATCTTGGTCCTTGCAAAAGTTGCTTTCAACAACAACTTGTCATTCAACTTGGGCGCAATTCTTGTGCGCTATTGGGAGCACCAGTCTTCCCAAAGCCAAGGACCCCTCAAAGGTAGAGGCGTCATCAGCGTGCTTGCCATTGCCCTAGGAATCGACCGAGGTGAGTTGCAACCAGTTCTAGGTGATAGACGTGTTGGTCTCTCTACTTTAAAAGCTTGTGGAATGATCACTAGGAGAGGTGGTGTTTATTACTTGCATATTGCAGGAGCTGGGCGTCTCTACCCCGCTCATTTGCCTAATGGTCTCTTCACTATCGAGGAGGGACATTTTCTATATGACGTGCAGGTTGAACAACATCAACCCGAGGAGGAGATTCCTGATGAGGATGAGGACCAAGAATAGGGGAAAGAAGTTCCTTATCAAGGGGAGCAGACTCCGAACTGGTTCACTACATATCAAGACTTCCAAGAACTTGGAGGGACTATGGAGGGTATGCATAATATCGCCCTGAACCTCCGAGAAACCACAAGTAACTTATCAACTCAATTTGCGGACTGGAATTACAACATTTTCCCGCCACCTCAGTGAGTTGAAGGGCTTGCAAAAGCCAAAGATTGGGAAAGTTTTCTATTTATTTTTATTTGGCGTTCATTTGCTTTATTTTATTTCGAGGTTATCTTTTTTATTTTGAGTTTATAAGCACTCGTGTTGGTTTCCCCAACACTTTATCCTTAGTTATTTTATTCTCGAGATTTTCAAGCCGAGCTTTGCGCCAATTTTCTATTCTTTAATTCCCTCTCTCAAAACAACAAAAATATTTTTCCATTTATATTTATTTTCCCTCTTTCTTTTCTTTTCTCCTCGAGGTTCTCATGTATTTGCAAGAGAGTGGTCGACTTCGAGTTTCCAAGAAACAAATCAAAAGGGAAGAGAGAAGTGGAACCAAACATGAGAGGTATGCCTTATGACTCCCCACTTTTGAAGTTTGAGAAACCCATGCTAGTTAGTAGTAAATGTTAAGATATTATATTGGTGGAGTGATTCTCTATATTGTAGTAAAATATTATTTGCATGGGTATTTAGTTGAGTATGTTTTGTTCCATGTAATACCCCACCATTTATGGTAAAGGCCCCTGTGATTGCAATGCTAGCCCCTGGATCTAATTGCTAGCATCCACAGTTTAAGATGAAGTGCACAGATACAAAGATCGTTATTACATCGTAATATCCAGAGATACAAAGTCCTTACAACTCATTATCCCAAGGCTAATATATAGAGTTCACAATACTTAACAAAAATAAATAAAGTCGTCATCTTCATGAGCCACAGGCAAACATGTTGAGTGTAGACTCATAACCCTAGTCTCCATCAGAGTAACCTGCAACATCATAAGTTACAGCCACAGAGGTTCAATACATTTGGAATTGTATTGGCAAGTAATACCATAGTAGTATAGTAACATCTAATTACTATATGAATTTGGCTAAGTGTAGTTTAGGCTGGCTTTGCTCAATATAAGGTTTTCTTATTAGTTGAAAACTCTAAGTTTTTGTTTGACATAAACACCCAAGGAACCACCAATAGACATTGGTGAACCTTTACCCTGGTTCATCCACAAGTTTTAACTTAGAGAAATTGGGATGAGGAGATCCTTGATCCTTTCAATGTCTTTGAGGCTCAAAATATCCGTTACCGGGGACACGGCTAAGTACTTAGGTTTTACCCTCTCGAGAGGTGGTGCACTTTCCCCACAAGACTCGACATGCATCGAGACGAGACTTTTCAAAAGCATTCCCTTAGACCACCATGGACGCGTTCCATCCTATCATCCCTACCACCAACTGTTCATCTGGCTAAGTTCTTGCAACCTATTTGGTCGAGGCAGAGCACATATGCCATGTGGTTGCACTAGAAGCTTCTCAATACTAAATATCTCAAATCCATTTGTTCCTGGGTGGCCATCCACAAGTGTGATACACAAGGTAGACCATAGACATGGGGCTTGTGTAACCACTCAACACAAACCAATATTTCCATTCCACCCAGGTGATTCATTCATATGTTGTTTTATTAATCAAAACATAGTCATAGATTTTGCATAACAACATAGTATGAATAATCCCCCTTGTGTTCTACTATCTAGGCTAAGCGTGCTAACATAACAAGTCTCCTAACTTAGGATATTTCTACTAGGACAATACATATAGGATTTTCCATGGCATAGCATATACTTAGAAAAATCGCCATGCAAATTCTACTCAAAATATCACTAGTGCATAGATAAAATAATAGGACAAAAATATGAAGCATCACCTGCCTTGGTAGTTTGGGGAATAGGAACAATCCTCACAATCACAATCACCACAATCACCAAAATCTACACATAAAATCATAACACCAAATTCACATTCAGTATACAAACAAAAAAATATATATGAATGCATGCAAATGCAATGGAATGATTTTCCCCACTGTCAAACTAAACAGTACTGAACACAAAGTACCTTTCTAAAGTCTAAATAATAACTTATATAGCCAAAATAAGCCTACAAATGTTTCTGTATAAAATCCTACTTTTACAGAAGCAAATGGCCAAACCAAGGCCATGGATTCAAATAGTTTATTTTTCTGAATCCATTGATATATAATTTGTAATTTTTTGACAAATAGATCAAAAGTTATTGAATTTACAAGTTTGAATAACTAATTGATCTAAATTCAGACTTTAAAACATAATCAGTGACACACGGCAGCGTCTGATTGGCGCGTACTAGTTCACGTTGGATTGCGCTTCCGTGGCGTTGGATTTAAGTTAGATCTAACGCTCCAGATCTAACCATACTTGTTTGATAAGTGATATAATCTAAACCGCTGGATGCAGATCTAAAGGCCTAGATCTATCTGACCACATTCTGGTGGCGCGCATGGTCCTGGCGGCGGCGACGGCACTACCGGTGACACACGTCGATTCTAGGAGGGAAAGGGGGTGTTGCCGATGCTTACCAGAGTCGCGTGAATGTGGTGAAGCTCAACGTGTGTTTGGCTTGGACATGGGCGTATGAACACGGGCTCAGGAGCTCGTCGGAGATGGTGCTGGCATCGGGAGCTCACGAACTGCAACGAAGTAGATGACCTAGGACGCAAACATGCAAATGAAGGGCATTAGGAGTTGCGCAAATTCACGGCGAACACGGTCGCATGAAGCAGAGGCCAAGGGGTGCTCGGAATTTACCTAGATTGCTCGCCGGAGACGAACAATGCCTCGGGTGCTTGCAGTCGTCAACGGGGACGGTGACCTAGGGAGGATTGGGACAAACAGAAGGCATGATTAGATGCAAAAGGACCCGACGAACAAGTTCCTATGAACGAGAGGCAAAGGGGAGCACGAAGCTCACTAGAATACTTCGCCGGAGTTGCTCGGTACTGCGGCGGTGCAAGCTAAAATTGCGAGAGCCTAGTGGCGCTTGGGGCTTGTAGTGTGAGGGGAAATGGTCACATATGGGTGGGGATTATGTATCCAGAGCGGGAGAGGGAATCACGTGCTCATTCATCGCTAATTAATCGAAATCAATTGCGGCAGTGACTGCAGGGAAGAAACGACGGAGGGCCTGGTCACGGGCGGGATTTGGGGACGACGATGCTGAGGTGGCAACGGGCCCAGTGGTCAGCGGGTGGGGGTGTGCGCTGACAAGCTTGCGGGGAGAAAGGGTTCCCCGAGTGGGCTTGATGGGCTGCCAAGCTTGCTGGGCCGAAAGGGTGGCGCCTGCTTTAGTTTTTTCTTTTTGCCTTTTTCTTTTTCTGATTTGATTTTCCAAATGACATTTGAATGGCCTTTTCAAATCCAAATAAATTCCTTCACCAAATTTTTGTATGGTGATCCTAGTGTTCAAAAGTGTGTCAAACACATACATTCACTCAAAATTCATTTTGAGGTCATAAAATAAAATAGAAACCATGACCCATACATATATAATAAAAGGGGTATAAAAATGGTTCTATTAGGTTTTAAACTTTGAAAATCTTTATGCAAGATCAAAATTCCATGATGTTATGAATGCAATAATATGATTTTGCATTTGATGAAATTTGGGATGTTACATTCCAGCTCTTGTATTTAACCAAGTCTTGCCTAAAAATGTGCTAAACAATTGAAATAAGAAAAAGTCTTACAATTGAAGGTTTGGGTGTTGTAGTGTTTGGTCCTGAAAGCTTATTCCTAGAGACACTCAACACCACATAAAATAATGGTTCACTTGATAGCTCTGTTTAAAAGGATTTTTCAATTGAATTAATGTTTAGCAGTATTTGTGAGCATGCCAAAGTTTGACTTTTGAATCATAAGAATGATATATCTTTATGCGTGTCAAACTTCATGGGATGCCAACAACTTCTCTAGCCTATGAACGATCTTCATGGAGGAAACTCCTAGATTTCGGCTATGAGTTGATTAAACATATGTAGCAGCAATGCTATAATGGGTAAAATTCTTGGCACTCGCGGGTAGCTGCGTTCATGATGGAATCACTCCTCTGGCTGATATGAGTAATCATTATGCAAAAGGAACAAAAACCTTAGTGATGCCACAAGTGTCCATCATAGCCCGGTAAACTAATGAATTTTTTGGCATGCTCTCAATTACTTAAAAACTAAAATTCTTGAAGGAGAATGAATATAAAATTAGTGCTTGAAAAGTCTTTATTTATTGACATGGGAGAATTGAGATACTTTAGTGTATATGCTTTTCATGATAAACTCTCACACTCTCATTTTACATGATTATACTTTATTGATCAAATGCAAGTTTACGAGTTGATTACATTTCATGGAATAAAGTTTATTCATTTGAATCATCCATTGTAACAATAATTTTGCTGCACTATAAGGATTCATGAAACCTGTATGATATGCTTGCCATTACTCTATCTATGCTAGTTTTTAAGATTAATGAAGTGGAGGAAACATGAGACTACCAATCATGAGTAAGATCATCATCTCGTTATCTCAGTTTAAATGCTGAGTTCCTTTTTGATTTTGATTTTCTTGCTCGAGGACGATCAAGTTTAAGCTTGGGGAGGTTGATGGATGTGAAATATAGCCATCCACACTCACATTTAAACTGGATATTATTCATATATTTGATGAAATATCTCTCTAAACCCTGCCACTAATGGCTAATGATCAATAGGGTATGCAATCCTTTCTTTCTATTTTTTCCAACATAGATAATGACGTTTGATGATGGTAATCACAACATTAAAGTCAAAGATACGAGATTTCCAACACACCAAAGAAACCTTGATCCGTGAAGAGGGGGGTAGTGCCTCTAACGACCAACTATACGGCGGGAATTTTATTCTGATCGTATAGTTGGCACCGACATCACCAGGTCAAAAGGAACAACTTTCGTGAAGGGAACCATATATAAAGACACCTCGGTAGACGAGAAAACAGCTCTGTACCTCTTCCCTCGACTCTTTTCCACTAGAAGCCACCATGCCGAAGGAATAGATCTAGATCTAGTCTCCAAACCGTTCTCCACCGCCATAGCCATATTCCACCACTTGTAATAGTAGATCTCATCTCTGATTGGAGACATTGTAAGACAATTATTGTTGGGAATATGCCCTAGAGGCAATCATGTATGATATTCCCATTATATTCATAAAGATATTAAGTTGTCCTTGTATAAACATCTGATGTGTATCATTGAATATGTGATTCTGTTGTGGAACTATACATTCATGTTGTCTGTACTAAATATCCTTGGTCATCGTGGTTGTACTGGACACACAACTTAGACCACTGTGAAAGTCGGCTGATGACTCGGTTCCACTTGTCATGGGCATAGAGATGCTATTCTAACTTACACAGATTCGGCTAAAGAGTTTAGCAAGTCGGATTGACCCATATTGAGGTACAACGAACAAGTTGTCATTTTTAGATCTCAATCAATGTAATCCTTAGACCTGAGGTTATTGCATAATACGAGTTGAGGATCACCGACTTAGGTTCTGTCAAACACTGATCTATAACTGGGCAATTATAAAGGCAGAGTTCGGGTCGACTGAGAATCAAGCTGCGTGATGTGAATAGCCAAGATGGGATTTTGCCCCTCCAGTTGCAGAGGTATTCTCTGGGCCCTCTCAGATGATATGATTCGGAAAGTATGGCCATGCATGACTCAGTTAAGTGTTAACCGAGGCGATCAACTAATCACTTATCTCGGATTGAGAAGAGAGTCAGACTATTTAAGGGATGACAGTTATTCGCCTATAGTCTGACAAGGGATATCGTGAGGCAAAAGGGGCTCGAACGCAAGTCGTATTGGAAAGGCATGTTGTCATGACTCTTTGGTACTTGGGAGTCGACACGTTCTGCTAGGAGCCGCTACCAACTGATCAATTGAGAGTCGGACTCCAATCGTGTACAAGTAGCCATGAGCCTGCGGAGTCACACACTTAAGAGCGAGAGCAAGTTCGGATTGGATCTGAACCGGAAATCTGGTTGGGTTGGACCCGAGCCAGATTTGGACTGAGTCAGTGAGTCAGACTCACGGTGAATAATATTATATGTGCTTTAGTGCATGGGCCACAAGTGAGTGGATCCCACGTTCACTCCCTATATATAGTGGGGCGTAGGAACCCAGGAGGGTTGATCGGTTAGGTCATTCCATGCGTTGGAAACCCTAGCTCCTTAGTAGTCCAGCCGTCGTTATGAACCTAGCATTTCGCCGCCTGTGCTCCCCCTTGTACATGTGGATACCAGTAGAGGTGTTGTACGATCAACACCAGGATGATCGTGATCGGATCAAATCAGATCTTGAGGACTGCACTGCATTCAACTGACACGCTTCATCAGTAATCCGCAATCGCGCATCTAGTGGTAATCTTCGTGTCCTTCTACCTCAACTATATCTTGGGATCACCATGTTACAGGAAAAAGTTATGTTTTATCTCTACGTGGCCCAACAATTATTATCAATCTCATGATTTCCATTACAATGTTTATGATTGTTGATTTGATCTCTATGTGTGAGTAATTCTCTTTGGGCTAAGGGATTTGGCCTAGACATATAGCTTTTTGTGCATGTTATTTATCATAGATGGGATCATGTATTAGTTTGTATGACATGATGATTATTGTACCCTCTCTTGCCTCAATCTAAGGACTTTTCTGGTACCCAAGACACCAAGGATTGATCCAGGTATAGGGAGTGTGAGTATTGACTGATCTACAAGTTGGGAACCCCAGTGACAGAAGGGATAGTACAGCTGTATGTGAGGGATTTACTTGGGATTAATGGTGACATCACTATGCATATCATTAGTTCTCTTTCTTTGATGGATGAGACTAGTAGGTTATTGTTATTAGTAGTTGAGGAGGCAATAGCAATTATGGATGCACTGCCCACATATAATTATCTTGCTCTAATAATTACATGCATATTTTATTATTATCTTTTATTCCCATCAGATGTTTTGAACCGCTACTGGTGAAACCGAAAGCCCCAGGCCCTCTCTCTCCATCATCAACAACAACAAAAGGATCGCAAACTCTTGGTCCGGTGAAAACACAAAAGGAATTCTAAAACTTCTGAAGGTCTTTTTAAGTAACCTTACTACGCTTTCTGCTTCCCGAGGATTCGATAAACCTAGGTCTACAAGGGAAAAAGAACTATACTACATCCATAATTTGGATCGAAGGTATCAATCAGTCATTTATACAGGCTGGTGGGTCCCCCATGTCAGCCTCTCATTAGAAGAAATATGTGCATGCTGGACTTTTTTCTTTCTCGCGCCTCCCTATTTCGAACTTGGCAATATTTCTCGATGCCTTCTTTGTATTAGGTCTCTCTGGAGGGTCCAACATCTCACGCTCCTCTGTAGAGGACACGTGTGTATGTTGGACATATTTTTCGGTCGCCTCCCTCGGTTTGAGCTTGGTAACATTGCTAGGTCCTAGATGTCAGCCTTCTTTGTGCAAAAAACGTGTATGCTAGAAAAACAGATATTATATATATATATATATTGATAAACCTAGGATTCGAATCAAACTCCAAATGGCAACTACATTTGTTTCCACTATGCCAGAACCAACTATGCTACTCCTAAAAGATTAGGTTTAGAAACGTTGATATCACTTAAAAGGAAAAGGCAGCGATCCAGACGAAATGCCATAAAAATGCTACATGGTCTGTATAAATAAAACTTGAGTAGGCCAAACTTGCACTATACTTTATCAGAATGGAACGAAAAATGCTAAATTAAGTAGATTTTTCTGTTCAAAAAAAAGTAGATTTTGGGCAATACCAAAAAATTGGGGTCCAATATTGTGAACAAATGGGCTTATTATCATGGGCTCCTTCAGTGTGTTTCATGCTTAAAAAATTAACAATGTGTTGAGGGTTACCGTCCCATGGATGACCTAAACCCAGAAGGATAAATTAGCGAGATTTTGGGCCAGAGTTGGGTCGAAGGTACTATTTTCTAATGTGCTCCTCACTGAATTTGCATTATTTTGGGCCGGACTTTGGTCGAATGTCCAATCTTTTCGTTAGATCCTTAGTGAAAATTCAGTATAGTTGGTAAAATGTACTGGGGTTTGGCGGCTCTGCTCACCAGCAAAGGCTAATTAAGGGAAGATTTTTTTGAAACAAGATTATGGGAAGTATTTTGTGTGAAGTTGGTTTATAAAATTTATTTACATAGGCTAAGTAGTAAAAAATACATTGCACTAAAGGTCGATGGTCCATCTGACCTGACTGTACCTACGCCGCATACAAAAGAATGAATTTGGAAAGGGAGAAAATTGAACGATATTGTAAGACTTGATATGACCTAGCTAGCAAAGAACTTGGGCATCGCATGATTCGAACAAGGAAACTACTGAAGGGAGTTTGATTCATTGACATAAAATCGTGTCATATCAAGTCTTACAGCACAAGATCATATTTTCAGCAAAGGTTATATTTCGAGATGGTTTGGGTGGCTTTGAATCTTCCCAATCCAGTAGAAGACCGCAAGATAATAAGAATCTAAAGGGAGGAGTTATAAAAACTTGACTATAGTAATCCTCCTTCACCAAATTACACAATTGAAGACCTTGTAAAAGGATCAATATCAGGATTTCGATAAGTGAAGGAAATGAGGAAGCCGTGTATCAACACTTCATTAATTAGGTATCAATAAAGGTACGTGAGCTTGAGGAAGAATATAAGAAAATAGCTAAAAAAATACCTATTAAGCTTGATGATATAATTGAGCCTACTATTAAGATTAAAATTGGGAGTAATGAAATAGTTGCACTTTGTGATTTAGGTGCAAGCGTTTCAACAATTCGAAAGAGTCTTTTTAATAAGTTAAATCTTGGCTCTTTTAAAATCACCGAGTTAAAGTTACATCGAGCAGATTCTACCTACAAACAAGTAGTAGGAATTAAAGAAAATACTTTAGTGTATATTACAGGCCGTCCTCTCTTATTTATTTTGTTATTGTTGACATGCCTGAGGATGTTGCTGCTCCTATCATATTAGTCCATCCTTTATTAAGAACTATTAAGGCTTTGATTAATCTGCATGAAGGGAACGTGAAGCTTCAGTTGCCTTCGCAGGATCCTTTTGTTATTCATTTTCCCAGGAAAAATAAAGCCAAGCAAGATGAAAAGGAGGCCATCACTAAGGCCAACTATTTTGGAGTGGGTGTTCCACTCATCTGGCCTAACTAATCAATATCAAGGTCAATCCATTTGACCATAAAAGAGCGCTTCATGGGAGGAAACCCATGTGAAAAAAAGATTTGAGTAAAGTTTTTAAAGTTTTATTTTAAGTTTTATGTTGAATAAAGAGTGTTAGAAAACTCCATTGAGAAGTAGAGATTCAGTGGTACTAAAATTCCTTTTTTTATACATGCTAATGTTGGTCGACAATTTAGTCTGTCATTTTTCATGGTGTTTCACTAAGTTTCAGTCTAAAAAGTAATTATTGAAGAAACAGAAATTTTTTGACGACTACAGTACCTTTGACGACCAACTATACGACGGGAATAAAAATTCCAGCCGTATAGTTATTTTAGCCATCGATAATTTTTTTCTCCGGATACAGAAGGTTTAACTACCAATTATACGACGGGACCATTTTGGTCCAACCTTATAGTTTCGGCAGTATAGATACAACCGCTAGGAAATAAACCGTGGAAACCCTAATTTTTGCCGTTAGATCAACTATACGGCGGGAACAAAAGGTTCCGGCCGTATAGTTGCGACCGTATAGTTGCGTCCGACCACTTAAACGCACGGGAAGGTACCCAAAACACCAAAACTTTAATCATTTTTCTCTCTTCTACCTCCAAACTCTCTCAAAACCTCAAGGGATCTTCACCTCTACTCAATTTCGTTCGATTTCCTAGCATACAAGTGATCTACGATATGTTTCTCCTCCGATCCTCCAATTACATTTTGCAAATTCGTCTCTGATCTATTGTCATTATCAATCTAGAGTGAGACTTACTTTGAACTAATTGTCATGATTCTCTTGCCTGGATTATTATTTTGGGGAGATTATTTAGTGTTCTATGATGAGGAATATGCTATGCTTATTATTGTTGGATCAAAAAGATTTATTTTTGTCTTTCTTATTTATTTTTAGAAGATCAACACAAGGATCCAAACGTGTGCTCGTGCCGCCGCGAGTTCTTCTCAGGCTACTGTTGCAGCCCAGGACCGCATGGGGATACGGTTCAGGAATAAGCTCCAACGTGATCGCTTCAAAAATATCAAGAACCAAGAATCAAAGGCAACCAAGTGGGCTTGTCCCGTCATATTGAACTAACTCGGTATTTCTAATGACTTCAATTTACTTTTGTAACATCCCAAAAATCTTGATCATGATTTTCTAATCACTAAAATTAGGGTTAACAAAAACTTTGATTAAATAAAAACCAAATGAATGCATGAATGACTTGTGTGATTAACCTAAATAGGAAGGAATGGTTTAAAGATGAAAATAACATCATCTAAAACATTTCCAAGCAGAAAAAAATAAAGAGGAAATCAAAAATAAAACAAATAAAGCAAATGGTCATTTTTGCCAATCTTGCTCACTAGGTCACTTTGAGTGTTTTTAGTCCAAGATTTCAAACAGAAACTTTTCCAATTCTTTTCACCCCTTGCTAGACCAAGTAAAAGTGAATCAAAGCCCACCTTTCAAACTTGCAGAAACATTTGGAAACCTCATTCAAATCACAGTTCAAAATTGAATCTTTATCATATGTGAAGATCACACATTTTCAAAACCCAACCAAACCAGTGCCTTGACCAATCCAACTAACCCAAGACTCCCTAGTATGTACCTAGCAAACCCACCAAGTTTGAACCCAAAATGCAAATTTAAATTTCTTGCGGCCATTTCATAAAAAACCTTGTAAGCAGCAAACAAACATACATCAAACACTATTAGTAGCAATAGGTTTGGCCAACCTTGTCCCCTCTGTAGCTCACCCTAGACTCTCTGTAGATGATCAAACTAGCCTTAACACCACTGTGAGCAAGCATAGCCATCAATGGTGACCATGCCGAGAGCACCCTTGCCACCCCCATGTCGCCAGCGAGCTAGGAGAAGCTCTAGCCTCGCCAACCTTGTATGGAGCACTAACCATAATCCACCGCCACCCCCCGTCCAAGCCTCGAGCACTGCCAGCCCCTGGACCACCCGACAAGGTCACGCCCAGTTTCTCTGCGTGCGTGCCTAGAGCGCGCCAGTGCGCCATCAGCGACACGAGCCCACAGACCGCGCGCCGTCCTCGCCGCTTCCGTGCGTGATTGCCAGCACCCCAGCAACCTGCCAGACAACCCCGTTCGCCACCGCGCGGACCATGGACGCTGTGCGCCATTAAACTTGCCGTCGGACCCGCCTAGAGCGCCGCGACGTTCCGACCGTTCCTCACCGCCCCATGCCGCGCCATCAAACCGTTGAGCTTCACTAGGAGGCAACGCACTATCCCCTATCGTCGCCCATGCCATTAGCATGCTGTGCCGACGACCACGACGAGCTCCACCTGCGCCCGTCGGTCCCCTTCAGGCACTATAAAAGGAAGCCACCCCCGTTTGATTTGAGCACACCATCTCACTCCCCACCTCTCACTGATCACACCCACTCACTACCGGAGCAAGGCGAGCACCAGGTGGCCGGAATTTCACCAGAGTTCGTCGCTGCAGAGGAAGAGAGGCGCTGTCGATTGGAGCCGTCCCAGGAGGAGCTGCCAGTACCAGGAGGATCACCGTCGTCGAATTCGTCGTTTGCCCCCATCTCTGACCATCGCCGGAGCCCCAGTGAGCCCCCGTCGACCCCCACTGGTTGCGCTAGGGTTCTGTCTTGCCGGCGTTGCCCGACGTGGACGATGAACCTCAGCCATTTGATTAGAGTTAGATCGTGCAACCCTAATTGTCCCGTACCGCTTCACCACCCCGTGTCTCACTGACTAGTGGGGTCATTCACTTATTCATCCCACGAGCGAGCTGTGTGTAGTGGGTCGGCCCAGTTAAACCTCCCGCGCGACCCAGTAATTCAAACTTAGGTTTATTCATTTAGTTTAAAAATCAGTTCTGTACCTAGATTCAAAAATCAACCCAGCTCGATTCACTGAACCAAAATGCATGAAACCAATTTTGTTAGAAATGTACTGGAGTGCTTAATCCAAGCCCGTTTGATTCAATTTATTTGGAATTGTAGATCACCTATAGTAAAAATAACAAGGTAGAAGCTTTTCTGCATTCAAACATTTTTAAAAATTCAACCATGAAAGATTTGGAGTTGATTCCAAATCTCAAAAATCACATTTAACCATACCTTTCAGAATATATAAAAATATATAGGTTTACTTGCAGAAATAATGATCAAGTAATAAAAGAATGGCTCATAGGCATTTCTAATCACTTTAATTAATTTAAATAAAAAGGTTAAACTTTATTAAATTGTGACACCACTTTAAATCACATTCCCAAGTACTAAAATATGTGGTGATGACATGTGCCAACATGATCCAATGTTTTAGTTGGAGAATATTAAATCTTAAGTAGTTTTTCAATGAGTAGAAATTACTTTTCTAAAATAAAATAAATAAGACAAGTGCTTTAATCTTTGTGATAATAGTGATGATGTTAGATCATCTAGTGTGACCCTTTGTGTGCTAAATGGAGTAGTTAAGAATTGTGTGGTGATTGTGTACCTCGTATTTATTTATAGACGCTAGTAACGACCAAGGATACGAGGAGGAAGGAGGATACTATGAGAAAGAAGCCGAGGAGAACTTCAACAACTGCTCTACACAAGGCAAGCTAACACTTGCAACTATGAAAGTTAGATAGCCTATGCAATGCATTAAGCATGCTTGGTTATATCATTTGGATTATACCCAATTCTAGTTTTACTTGCAAGCTTAGTATTTTATTTCTTTATCAAAGCTTTCTATCAAAAGTTTACTTAGTGGCTTGTAGTTTTTAGAAAGATATTTAAAGATAGCATAAAGAACATAAAACTTGACTTAAGTTAGATAATCTTGATATCATCCTGAGGCATGAGATTGAACTTAGATAAGATCCAATTGCTTATAACCCCTCATTAGTACTTACCCCCACTTGTAGATGCTAGTGCTAAGCATAAAACTTGATCACTTTAGATGGGAATACTTGGTGAAAATGGTTATGAAAACCTTAGAATGATGAGTCATTCTATTGAAATTTTTTGCCATGTGTTCTTAAACACCAGATTATTTTGAGGATGAAAATGTTAAGGCATGAGCCTTAGCCCTTTATAAAACTGATGGTTGTCTGGATGCGATACCATTCCAATTTTACTGTATAACCACAATACCCGAAAATTGGGTAGGGCTTGACTGGAAATTTATATACCTTAGTATGGGTTCCCTTGTGGCCAAGGTTTGAGCCGAGGCTACCTTGTGAAGATTGTCCACCTGTGGAGTTCCCAAGATGACAGTTGGTCATGGTTGGTAGGCCAAACTCACAGGAGAGGTGCCTATACTAGGGCGTGTAATTGAAAGGTTAGGATTGATTATCCGCATACTGACTATGGTGAATTCAGGATTTGTTCCTAACGGATGTATCGAATGTTGTGGTGAAAGTGTACAATCTCTGCAGAGTGTCAAACTATTCGAATAGCCGCGTCCGTGGTTATGGACAGTTGGAGTGGCCATACTGTTCCATCATCAGATGTTTCCCAAATGACTTATGAAACGATTTTGACTTGACCACAACAGAGTTGTGACATGAAATTCAAGTTCCCACTTAGGTGTTATAAAACTTTCAATTAGCTTTCTTTGCTTCTAAACTTAGTAGAAGTAAATATGGCTTTTTGCAAAACAACCTAGAGCTTAGTATCCTACTCAAAACCACTTCACTTGTTAGTATTAGTTTGCGAGTACTTAAAGAGTACTCATGGCTTTGTCCCTGGATATTCCCGTGACCAGACTATGAAGAGGAGTATCAGGAAGATGGACAGCAGGAAGGTGACGACAACTAGGATCATCTCCCATCGTCAGCATTGCCTGTGACCATGAAGATGGAGCCTCGCCTACGCTATCATTATTATTACGTTATTCTGCTGCTTGATTGTATTAAGACTGGATCATGTGATCCTTATTTGTTATAAGACCTTATGTATGGTTTGTAATGGATGATGTACTGTGATATCCAATCTGTTATGTCTCGCAAAAATGGTAATCCTGGGATTGCGATGTATGGCATAACAGGCATCTGGGATTAAAAATCCGGGTGTTGACAACTTTGCAACAGGGTTGGCCTGCAAAACTTTGTATTTCATGATGTGTGTACTTATCATCAGTTAACTCTTGAATTTTTAAGTTCATTACAAAGCACCGTTAAAACATGGCAAGGAGAGGACACTATTTCTTTCTGACTTATGAACCACAATTATAAACTAACACTTGATGAATGGTGCAATTGTCTTAGTTTACCAAACAATAATGTTAATGCCCTGCGTGCATCTTATACCGACATGGATCCTTCCCAGACCACTATTATAATAGAATGGGTTTCACTTCTAGAATCAACAAGGGGAAGAATATTTAGCATCCTGCTATTCGCTATTTGTTCGATGTTATTGCTAACGCCTTAAAGGCACGTAATGAGTTTACAAGACTCAATGAAGAGGACATCTTGGTCCTTGCAAAAGTTGCTTTCAACAACAACTTGTCATTCAACTTGGGCGCAATTCTTGTGCGCTATTGGGAGCACCAGTCTTCCCAAAGCCAAGGACCCCTCAAAGGTAGAGGCGTCATCAGCGTGCTTGCCATTGCCCTAGGAATCGACCGAGGTGAGTTTCAACCAGTTCTAGGTGATAGACGTGTTGGTATCTCTACTTTAAAAGCTTGTGGAATGATCACTAGGAGAGGTGGTGTTTATTACTTGCATATTGCAGGAGCTGGGCGTCTCTACCCCGCTCATTTGCCTAATGGTCTCTTCACTATCGAGGAGGGACATTTTCTATATGATGTGCAGGTTGAACAACATCAACCCGAGGAGGAGATTCCTGATGAGGATGAGGACCAAGAATAGGGGAAAGAAGTTCCTTATCAAGGGGAGCAGACTCCGAACTGGTTCACTACATATCAAGACTTCCAAGAACTTGGAGGGACTATGGAGGGTATGCATAATATCGCCCTGAACCTCCGAGAAACCACAAGTAACTTATCAACTCAATTTGCGGACTGGAATTACAACATTTTCCCGCCACCTTAGTGAGTTGAAGGGCTTGCAAAGGCCAAAGATTGGGAAAGTTTTCTATTTATTTTCCCTCTTTCTTTTCTTTTCTCCTCGAGGTTCTCATGTATTTGCAAGAGAGTGGTCGACTTCGAGTTTCCAAGAAACAAATCAAAAGGGAAGAGAGAAGTGGAACCAAACATGAGAGGTATGCCTTATGACTCCCCACTTTTGAAGTTTGAGAAACCCATGCTAGTTAGTAGTAAATATTAAGATATTATATTGGTGGAGTGATTCTCTATATTGTAGTAAAATATTATTTGCATGGGTATTTAGTTGAGTATGTTTTGTTCCATGTAATACCCCACCATTTAAGGTAAAGGCCCCTGTGATTGCAATGCTAGCCCCTGGGTCTAATTGCTAGCATCCACAGTTTAAGATGAAGTGCACAGATACAAAGATCGTTATTACATCGTAATATCCAGAGATACAAAGTCCTTACAACTCATTATCCCAAGGCTAATATATAGAGTTCACAATACTTAACAAAAATAAATAAAGTCTTCATCTTCATGAGCCACAGGCAAACATGTTGAGTGTAGACTCATAACCCTAGTCTCCATCAGAGTAACCTGCAACATCATAAGTTACAGCCACAGAGGTTCAATACATTTGGAATTGTATTGGCAAGTAATACCATAGTAGTATAGTAACATCTAATTACTATATGAATTTGGCTAAGTGTAGTTTAGGCTGGCTTTGCTCAATATAAGGTTTTCTTATTAGTTGAAAACTCTAAGTTTTTGTTTGACATAAACACCCAAGGAACCACCAATAGAAATTGGTGAACCTTTACCCTGGTTCATCCACAAGTTTTAACTTAGAGAAATTGGGATGAGGAGATCCTTGATCCTTTCAATGTCTTTGAGGCTCAAAATGTCCGTTACCGGGGACACGGCTAAGTACTTAGGTTTTACCCTCTCGAGAGGTGGTGCAATTTCCCCACAAGACTCGACATGCATCGAGACGAGACTTTTCAAAAGCATTCCCTTAGACCACCATGGACGCGTTCCATCCTATCATCCCTACCACCAACTGTCCATCTGGCTAAGTTCTTGCAACCTATTTGGTCAAGGCAGAGCACATATGCCATGTGGTTGCACTAGAAGCTTCTCAATACTAAATATCTCAAATCCATTTGTTCCTGGGTGGCCATCCACAAGTGTGATACACAAGGTAGACCATAGACATGGGGCTTGTGTAACCACTCAACACAAACCAATATTTCCATTCCACCCAGGTGATTCATTCATATGTTGTTTTATTAATCAAAACATAGTCATAGATTTTGCATAACAACATAGTATGAATAATCCACCCTTGTGTTCTACTATCTAGGCTAAGCGTGCTAACATAACAAGTCTCCTAACTTAGGATATTTCTACTAGGACAATACATATAGGATTTTCCATGGCATAGCATATACTTAGAAAAATCGCCATGCAAATCCTACTCAAAATATCACTAGTGCATAGATAAAATAATAGGACAAAAATATGAAGCATCACCTGCCTTGGTAGTTTGGGGAATAGGAACAATCCTCACAATCACAATCACCACAATCACCAAAATCTACACATAAAATCATAACACCAAATTCACATTCAGTATACAAACAAAAAAATATATATGAATGCATGCAAATGCAATGGAATGATTTTCCCCACTGTCAAACTAAACAGTACTGAACACAAAGTACCTTTCTAAAGTCTAAATAATAACTTATATAGCCAAAATAAGCCTACAAATGTTTCTGTATAAAATCCTACTTTTACAGAAGCAAATGGCCAAACCAAGGCCATGGATTCAAATAGTTTATTTTTCTGAATCCATTGATATATAATTTGTAATTTTTGGACAAATAGATCAAAAGTTATTGAATTTACAAGTTTGGATAACTAATTGATCTAAATTCAGACTTTAAAACAGAATCAGTGACACACGGCAGCGTCTGATTGGCGCGTACCAGTTCGCGTTGGATTGCGCTTCCGTGGCGTTGGATTTAAGTTAGATCTAACGCTCCAGATCTAACCATACTTGTTTGATAAGTGATCTAATCTAAACCGCTGGATGCAGATCTAAAGGCCTAGATCTATCTGACCACATTCTGGTGGCGCGCATGGTCCTGGCGGCGGCGACGGCACTACCGGTGACACGCGTCGATTCTAGGAGGGAAAGGGGGTGTTGCCGATGCTTACCAGAGTCGCATGAATGTGGTGAAGCTCAACGTGTGTTTGGCTTGGATAGGGGCGTATGAACACAGGCTCAGGAGCTCGTCGGAGATGGTGCTGGCGTCGGGAGCTCACGAACTGCGACAAAGTAGATGACCTAGGACGCAAACATGCAAACGAAGGGCATTAGGAGTTGCGCAAAGTCACGGCGAAAACGGTCGCATGAAGCAGAGGCCAAGGGGTGCTCGGAATTTACCTAGATTGCTCGCCGGAGACGAACAATGCCTCGGGTGCTTGCAGTCGTCAACAGGGACGGTGACCTAGGGAGGATTGGGACAAACAGAAGGCACGATTAGATGCAAAAGGACCCGGCGAACAAGTTCCTATGAACGAGAGGCAAAGGGGAGCACGAAGCTCACCAGAATACTTCGCCGGAGTTGCTCGGTACTGCGGCGGTGCAAGCTAAAATTGCGAGAGCCTAGTGGCGCTTGGGGCTTATAGTGTGAGGGGAAATGGTCACATATGGGTGGGGATTATGTATCCAGAGCGGGAGAGGGAATCACGCGCTCATTCATCGCTAATTAATCGAAATCAATTGCGGCAGTGACTGCGGGGAAGAAACGACGGAGGGCCTGGTCACGGGCGGGATTTGGGGATGACGACGCTGAGGTGGCAACGGGCCTAGTGCTCAGCGGGTGGGGGTGTGCGCTGACAAGCTTGCGGGGAGAAAGGGTTCCCCGAGTGGGCTTGATGGGCTGCCAAGCTTGCTGGGCCGAAAGGGTGGCGCCTGCTTTAGTTTTTTCTTTTTGCCTTTTTCTTTTTCTGATTTGATTTTCCAAATGACATTTGAATGGCCTTTTCAAATCCAAATAAATTCCTTCACCAAATTTTTGTATGGTGATCCTAGTGTTCAAAAGTGTGTCAAACACATACATTCACTCAAAAATCATTTTGAGGTCATAAAATAAAATAGAAACCATGACCCATACATATATAATAAAAGGGGTATAAAAATGGTTCTATTAGGTTTTAAACTTTGAAAATCTTTATGCAAGATCAAATTGCCATGATGTTATGAATGCAATAATATGTTTTTGCATTTGATGAAATTTGGGATGTTACATTCCAGCTCTTGTATTTAACCAAGTCTTTCCTAAAAATGTGCTAAACAATTGAAATAAGAAAAAGTCTTACAATTGAAGGTTTGGGTGTTGTAGTGTTTGGTCCTGAAAGCTTATTCCTAGAGACACTCAACACCACATAAAATAATGGTTCACTTGATAGCTCTGTTTAAAAGGATTTTTCAATTGAATTAATGTTTAGCAGTATTTGTGAGCATGCCAAAGTTTGACTTTTGAATCATAAGAATGATATATCTTTATGCGTGTCAAACTTCATGGGATGCCAACAATTTCTCTAGCCTATGAACGATCTTCATGGAGGAAACTCCTAGATTTCGGCTATGAGTTGATTAAACATATGTAGCAGCAATGCTATAATGGGTAAAATTCTTGGCACTCGCGGGTAGCTGCGTTCATGATGGAATCACTCCTCTGGCTGATATGAGTAATCATTATGCAAAAGGAACAAAAACCTTAGTGATGCCACAAGTGTCCATCATAGCCCGGTAAACTAATGAATTTTTTGGCATGCTCTCAATTACTTAAAAACTAAAATTCTTGAAGGAGAATGAATATAAAATTAGTGCTTGAAAAGTCTTTATTTATTGACATGGGAGAATTGAGATACTTTAGTGTATATGCTTTTCATGATAAACTCTCACACTCTCATTTTACATGATTATACTTTATTGATCAAATGCAAGTTTACGAGTTGATTACATTTCATGGAATAAAGTTTATTCATTTGAATCATCCATTCTAACAATAATTTTGCTGCACTATAAGGATTCATGAAACCTGTATGATATGCTTGCCATTACTCTATCTATGTTGAAGTTTTTAAGATTAATGAAGTGGAGGAAACATGAGACTACCAATCATGAGTAAGATCATCATCTCGTTATCTCAGTTTAAATGCTGAGTTCCTTTTTGATTTTGATTTTCTTGCGCGAGGACGATCAAGTATAAGCTTGGGGAGGTTGATGGATGTGAAATATAGCCATCCACACTCACATTTAAACTGGATATTATTCATATATTTGATGAAATATCTCTCTAAACCCTGCCACTAATGCCTAATGATCAATAGGGTATGCAATCCTTTCTTTCTATTTTTTCCAACATAGATAATGACGTTTGATGATGGTAATCACAACATTAAAGTCAAAGATACGAGATTTCCAACACACCAAAGAAACCTTGATCCGTGAAGAGGGGGGTAGTGCCTCTAACGACCAACTATACGGCGGGAATTTTATTCTGATCGTATAGTTGGCACCGACATCACCAGGTCAAAAGGAACAACTTTCATGAAGGGAACCATATATAAAGACACCTCGGTAGACGAGAAAACAGCTCTGTACCTCTTCCCTCGACTCTTTTCCACTAGAAGCCACCATGCCGGAGGAATAGATCTAGATCTAGTCTCCAAACCGTTCTCCACCGCCATAGCCATATTCCACCACTTGTAATAGTAGATCTCATCTCTGATTGGAGACATTGTAAGACAATTATTGTTGGGAATATGCCCTAGAGGCAATCATGTATGATATTCCCATTATATTCATAAAGATATTAAGTTGTCCTTGTATAAACATCTGATGTGTATCATTGAATATGTGATTCTGTTGTGGAACTATACATTCATGTTGTCTGTACTAAATATCCTTGGTCATCGTGGTTGTACTGGACACACAACTTAGACCACTGTGAAAGTCGGCTGATGACTCGGTTCCACTTGTCATGGGCATAGAGATGCTATTCTAACTTACACAGATTCGGCTAAAGAGTTTAGCAAGTCGGATTGACCCATATTGAGGTACAACGAACAAGTTGTCATTTTTAGATCTCAATCAATGTAATCCTTAGACCTGAGGTTATTGCATAATACGAGTTGAGGATCACCGACTTAGGTTCTGTCAAACACTGATCTATAACTGGGCAATTATAAAGGCAGAGTTCGGGTAGACTGAGAATCAAGCTGCGTGATGTGAATAGCCAAGATGGGATTTTGCCCCTCCAGTTGCAGAGGTATTCTCTGGGCCCTCTCAGATGATATGATTCGGAAAGTATGGCCATGCATGACTCAGTTAAGTGTTAACCGAGGCGATCAACTAATCACTTATCTCGGATTGAGAAGAGAGTGGGACTATTTAAGGGATGACAGTTATTCGACTATAGTCTGACAAGGGATATCGTGAGGCAAAAGGGGCTCGAACGCAAGTCGTATTGGAAAGGCATGTTGTCATGACTCTTTGGTACTTGGGAGTCGACACGTTCTGCTAGGAGCCGCTACCAACTGATCAATTGAGATTCGGACTCCAATCGTGTACAAGTAGCCATGAGCCTGCGGGGTCACACACTTAAGAGCGAGAGCAAGTTCGGATTGGATCTGAACCGGAAATCTGGTTGGGTTGGACCCGAGCCAGATTTGGACTGAGTCAGTGAGTCAGACTCACGGTGACTAATATTATATGTGCTTTAGTGCATGGGCCACAAGTGAGTGGATCCCACGTCCACTCCCTATATATAGTGGGGCGTAGAAACCCAGGAGGGTTGATCGGTTAGGTCATTCCATGCGTTGGAAACCCTAGATCCTTAGTAGTCCAGCCGTCGTTATGAACCTAGCATTTCGCCGCCTGTGCTCCCCCTTGTACATGTGGATACCAGTAGAGGTGTTGTACGATCAACACCAGGATGATCGTGATCGGATCAAATCAGATCTTGAGGACTGCACTGCATTCAACTGACACGCTTCATCAGTAATCCGCAATCGCGCATCTAGTGGTAATCTTCGTGTCCTTCTACCTCAACTATATCTTGGGATCACCATGTTACAGGAAAAAGTTATGTTTTATCTCTACGTGGCCCAACAATTATTATCAATCTCATGATTTCCATTACAATGTTTATGATTGTTGATTTGATCTCTATGTGTGAGTAATTCTCTTTGGGCTAAGGGATTTGGCCTAGACATATAGCTTTTTGTGCATGTTATTTATCATAGATGGGATCATGTATTAGTTTGTATGACATGATGATTATTGTACCCTCTCTTGCCTCAATCTAAGGACTTTTCAGGTACCCAAGACTCCAAGGATTGATCCAGGTATAGGGAGTGTGAGTATTGACTGATCTACAAGTTGGGAACCCCAGTGACAGAAGGGATAGTACAGTTGTATGTGAGGGATTTACTTGGGATTAATGGTGACATCACTATGCATATCATTAGTACTCTTTCTTCGATGGATGAGACTAGTAGGTTATTGTTATTAGTAGTTGAGGAGGCAATAGCAATTATGGATGCACTGCCCACATATAATTATCTTGCTCTAATAATTACATGCATATTTTATTATTATCTTTTATTCCCATTAGATGTTTTGAACCGCTACTGGTGAAACCGAAAGCCCCAGGCCCTCTCTCTCCATCATCAACAACAACAAAAGGATCGCAAACTCTTGGTCCGGTGAAAACACAAAAGGAATTCTAAAACTTCTGAAGGTCTGTTTAAGTAACCTTACTACGCTTTCTGCTTCCCGAGGATTCGATAAACCTAGGTCTACAAGGGAAAAAGAACTATACTACATCCATAATTTGGATCGAAGGTATCAATCAGTCATTTATACAGGCTGGTGGGTCCCCCATGTCAGCCTCTCATTAGAAGAAATATGTGCATGCTGGACTTTTTTCTTTCTCGCGCCTCCCTATTTCGAACTTGGCAATATTGCTCGATGCCTTCTTTGTATTAGGTCTCTCTGGAGGGTCCAACATGTCAGGATCCTCTGTAGAGGACACGTGTGTATGTTGGACATATTTTTTGGTCGCCTCCCCCGGTTTGAGCTTGGTAACATTGCTAGGTCCTAGATGTCAGCCTTCTTTGTGCAAAAAACGTGTATGCTAGAAAAATATACAAGTACGACAGATATTATATATATATATATATTGATAAACCTAGGATTCGAATCAAACTCCAAATGGAAACTACATTTGTTTCCACTATGCCAGAACCAACTATGCTACTCCTAAAAGATTAGGTTTAGAAATGTTGATATCACTTAAAAGGAAAAGGCAGCGATCCGGACGAATTGCCATAAAAATGCTACATGGTCTGTATAAATAAAACTTGAGTAGGCCAAACTTGCACTATACTTTATCAGAATGGAACGAAAAATGCTAAATTAAGTAGATTTTTCTGTTAAAAAAAGTAGATTTTGGGCAATACCAAAAAATTAGGGTCCAATATTGTGAACAAATGGGCTCCTTCAGTGTGTTTCATGCTTAAAAAATTAACAATGTGTTGAGGGTTACCGTCCCATGGATGACCTAAACCCAGAAGGATAAATTAGCGAGATTTTGGGCCAGAGTTGGGTCGAAGGTACTATTTTCTAATGTGCTCCTCACTGAATTTGCATTATTCTGGGCCGGACTTTGGTCGAATGTCCAATCTTTTCGTTAGATCCTTAGTGAAAATTCAGTATAGTTGGTAAAATGTACTGGGGTTTGGCGGCTCTGCTCACCAGCAAAGGCTAATTAAGGGAAGATTTTTTGAAACAAGATTATGGGAAGTATTTTGTGTGAAGTTGGTTTATAAAATTTATTTACATAGGCTAAGTAGTAAAAAATACATTGCACTAAAGGTCGATGGTCCATCTGACCTGGCTGTACCTACGCCGCATCCAAAAGAATGAAGTTGGAAAGGGAGAAAATTGAACGATATTGTAAGACTTGATATGACCTAGCTAGCAAAGAACTTGGGCATCGCATGATTCGAACAAGGAAACTACTGAAGGGAGTTTGACTCATTGACATAAAATCGTGTCATATCAAGTCTTACAGCACAAGATCATCTTTTCAGCAAAGGTTATATTTCGAGATGGTTTGGGTGGCTTTGAATCTTCCCAATCCAGTAGAAGACCGCAAGATAATAAGAATCTAAAGGGAGGAGTTATAAAAACTTGACTATAGTAATCCTCCTTCACCAAATTACACAATTGAAGACCTTGTAAAAGGATCAATATCAGGATTTCGATAAGTGAAGGAAATGAGGAAGCCGTGTATCAACACTTCATTAATTAGGTATCAATAAAGGTACGTGAGCTTGAGGAAGAATATAAGAAAATATCTAAAAAAATACGTATTAAGCTTGATGATATAATTGAGCCTACTATTAAGATTAAAATTGGGAGTAATGAAATAGTTGCACTTTGTGATTTAGGTGCAAGCGTTTCAACAATTCGAAAGAGTCTTTTTAATAAGTTAAATCTTGGCTCTTTTAAAATCACCGAGTTAAAGTTACATCGAGCAGATTCTACCTACAAAAAAGTAGTAGGAATTAAAGAAAATACTTTAGTGTATATTACAGGCCGTCCTGCTCTTATTGATTTTGTTATTGTTGACATGCCTGAGGATGTTGCTGCTCCTATCATATTAGTCCATCCTTTCTTAAGAACTATTAAGGCTTTGATTAATCTTCATGAAGGGAACGTGAAGCTTCAGTTGCCTTTGCAGGATCCTTTTGTTATTCATTTTCCCAGGAAAAATAAAGCCAAGCAAGATGAAAAGGAGGCCATCACTAAGGCCAACTATTTTGGAGTGGGTGTTCCACTCATCTGGCCTAACTAATCAATATCAAGGTCAATCCATTTGACCATAAAAGAGCGCTTCATGGGAGGCAACCCATGTGAAATAAAGATTTGAGTAAAGTTTTTAAAGTTTTAGTTTAAGTTTTATGTTGAATAAAGAGTGTTAGAAAACTCCATTGAGAAGTAGAGATTCAGTGGTACTAAAATTCCTTTTCTTATACATGCTAATGTTGGTCGACAATTTAGTCTGTCATTTTTCATGGTGTTTCACTAAGTTTTAGTCTAAAAAGTAATTATAGAAGAAACAGAAATTTTTTGACGACTACAGTACCTTTGACGACCAACTATACGACGGGAATAAAAATTCCAGCCGTATAGTTATTTTAGCCATCGACAATTTTTTTCTCCGGATACAGAAGGTTTAACTACCAATTATACGGCGGGACCATTTTGGTCCAACCTTATAGTTCCGGCAGTATAGATACAATCGCTAGGAAATAAACCGTGGAAACCCTAATTTTTGCCGTTAGATCAACTATACGGCGGGAACAAAATGTTCCGGCTGTATAGTTGCGACCGTATAGTTGCGTCCGACCACTTAAACGCACGGGAAGGTACCCAAAACACCAAAACTTTAATCATTTTTCTCTCTTCTACCTCCAAACTCTCTCAAAACCTCAAGGGATCTTCACCTCTACTCAATTTCGTTCGATTTCCTAGCATACAAGTGATCTACGATATGTTTCTCCTTCGATCCTCCAATTACATTTTGCAAATTCATCTCTGATCTATTGTCATTATCAATCTATAGTGAGACTTACTTTGAACTAATTGTCACGATTCTCTTGCCTGGATTATTATTTTGGGGAGATTATTTAGTGTTCTATGATGAGGAATATGCTATGCTTATTATTGTTGGATCAAAAAGATTTATTTTTGTCTTTCTTATTTATTTTTAGAAGATGAACACAAGGATCCAAACGTGTGCTCGTGCCGCCGCGAGTTCTTCTCAGGCTACTGTTGCAGCCCAGGACCGCATGGGGATACGGTTCAGGAATAAGCTCCAACGTGATCACTTCAAAAATATCAAGAACCAAGAATCAAAGGCAACCAAGTGGGCTTGTCCCGTCATATTGAACCAACTCGGTATTTCTAATGACTTCAATTTACTTTTGTAACATCCCAAAAATCTTGATCATGATTTTCTAATCACTAAAATTAGGGTTAACAAAAACTTTGATTAAATAAAAACCAAATGAATGCATGAATGACTTCTGTGATTAACCTAAATAGGAAGGAATGGTTTAAATATGAAAATAACATCATCTAAAACATTTCCAAGCAGAAACAAATAAAGAGGAAATCAAAAACAAAACAAATAAAGCAAATGGTCATTTTTGCCAATCTTGCTCACTAGGTCACTTTGAGTGTTTTTAGTCCAAGATTTCAAACAGAAACTTTTCCAATTCTTTTCACCCCTTGCTAGACCAAGTAAAAGTGAATCAAAGCCCACCTTTCAAACTTGCAGAAACATTTGGCAACCTCATTCAAATCACAGTTCAAAATTGAATCTTTATCATATGTGAAGATCACACATTTTCAAAACCCAACCAAACCAGTGCCTTGACCAATCCAACTAACCCAAGACTCCCTAGTATGTACCTAGCAAACCCACCAAGTTTGAACCCAAAATGCAAATTTAAATTTCTTGCGTCCATTTCATAAAAAACCTTGTAAGCAGCAAACAAACAGACATCAAACACTATTAGTAGCAGTAGGTTTGGCCAACCTTGTCCCCTATCTAGCTCACCCTAGACTCTCTGTAGATGATCAAACTAGCCTTAACACCACTGTGAGCGAGCATAGCCATCAATGGTGACCATGCCGAGAGCACCCTTGCCACCCCCATGTCACCAGCGAGCTAGGAGAAGCTCTAGCCTCGCCAACCTTGTATGGAGCACTAACCACCATCCACCGCCACCCCCCGTCCAAGCCTCGAGCACTGCCAGCCCCTGGACCACCCGACAAGGTCACGCCCAGTTTCTCTGCGTGCGTGCCTAGAGCGCGCCAGTGCGCCATTAGCGACACGAGCCCACAAACCGCGCGCCGTCCTCGCCGCTTCCGTGCGTGATTACCAGCACCCCAGCAACCTGCCAGACAACCCCGTTCGCCACCGCGCGGACCATGGACGCTGTGCGCCATTAAACTTGCCGTCGGACCCGCCTAAAGCGCCGCGACGTTCCGACCGTTCCTCACCGCCCCATGCCGCGCCATTAAACCGTTGAGCTTCACTAGGAGGCAACGCACTATCCCCTATCGTCGCCCATGCAATTAGCATGCTGTGCCTACGACCACGACGAGCTCCACCTGCGCCCGTCGGTCCCCTTCAGGCACTATAAAAGGAAGCCACCCCCGTTCGATTTGAGCACACCATCTCACTCCCCACCTCTCACTGATCACACCCACTCACTACCGTTGCAAGGCGAGCACCAGGTGGCCGGAATTTCACCAGAGTTCGTCGCTGCAGAGGAAGAGAGGCGCTGTCGATTGGAGCCGTCCCAGGAGGAGCTGCCAGTACCAGGAGGATCTCCGTCGTCGAATTCGTCGTTTGCCCCCATCTCTGACCATCGCCGGAGCCCCAGTGAGCCCCCGTCGACCCCCACTGGTTGCGCTAGGGTTCTGTCTTGCCGGCGTTGCCCGATGTGGACGATGAACCTCAGCCATTTGATTAGAGTTAGATCGTGCGACCCTAATTGTCCCGTACCGCTTCACCACCCCGTGTCTCACTGACTAGTGGGGTCGTTCACTTATTCATCCCACGAGCAAGCTGTGTGTAGTGGGCCGGCCCAGTTAAACCTCCCGCGCGACCCAGTAATTCAAACTTAGGTTTATTCATTTAGTTTCAAAATCAGTTCTGTACCTAGATTCAAAAATCAACCCAGCTCGATTCACTGAACCAAAATGCATGAAACCAATTTTGTTAGAAATGTACTGGAGTGCTTAATCCAAGCCCGTTTGATTCAATTTATTTGGAATTGTAGATCACCTATAGTAAAAATAACAATGTAGAAGCTTTTCTGCATTCAAACATTTTTAAAAATTCAACCATGAAAGATTTGGAGTTGATTCCAACTCTCAAAAATCACATTTAACCATACCTTTCAGAATATATAAAAATATATAGGTTTACTTGCAGAAATAATGATCAAGTAATAAAAGAATGGCTCATAGGCATTTCTAATCACTTTAATTAATTTAAATAAAAAGGTTAAACTTTATTAAATTGTGACACCACTTTAAATCACATTCCCAAGTACTAAAATATGTTGTGATGACATGTGCCAACATGATCCAATGTTTTAGTTGGAGAATATTAAATCTTAAGTAGTTTTTCAATGAGTAGAAATTACTTTTCTAAAATAAAATAAATAAGACAAGTGCTTTAATCTTTGTGATAATAGTGATGATGCTAGATTATCTAGTGTGACCCTTTGTGTGCTAAATGGAGTAGTTAAGAATTGTGTGGTGATTGTGTACCTCGTATTTATTTATAGACGCTAGTAACGACCAAGGATACGAGGAGGAAGGAGGATACTATGAGAAAGAAGCCGAGGAGAACTTCAACAACTGCTCTACACAAGGCAAGCTAACACTTGCAACTATGAAAGTTAGATAGCCTATGCAATGCATTAAGCATGCTTGGTTATATCATTTGGATTATACCCAATTCTAGTTTTACTTGCAAGCTTAGTATTTTATTTCTTTATCAAAGCTTTCTATCAAAAGTTTACTTAGTGGCTTGTAGTTTTTAGAAAGATATTTAAAGGTAGCATAAAGAGCATAAAACTTGACCTAAGTTAGATAATCTTGATGTCATCCTGAGGCATGAGATTGAACTTAGATAAGATCTAATTGCTTATAACCCCGCATTAGTACATACCCCCACTTGTAGATGCTAGTGCTAAGCATAAAACTTGATCACTTTAGATGGGAATACTTGGTGAAAATGGTTATGAAAACCTTAGAATGATGAGTCATTCTATTGAAATTTTTTGCCATGTGTTCTTAAACACCAGATTATTTTGAGGATGAAAATGTTAAGGCATGAGCCTTAGCCCTTTATAAAACTGATGGTTGTCTGGATGCGATACCATTCCAATTTTACCGTATAACCACAATACCCGAAAATTGGGTAGGGCTTGACTGGAAATTTATATACCTTAGTATGGGTTCCCTTGTGGCCAAGGTTTGAGCCGAGGCTACCTTGTGAAGATTGTCCACCTGTGGAGTTCCCATGATGACAGTTGGTCATGGTTGGTAGGCCAAACTCACAGGAGAGGTGCCTATACTAGGGCGTGTAATTGAAAGGTTAGGATTGATTATCCGCATACTGAGTATGGTGAATTCAGGATTTGTTCCTAACGGATGTATCGAATGTTGTGGTGAAAGTGTACAATCTCTGCAGAGTGTCAAACTATTCGAATAGCCGCGTCCGTGGTTATGGATAGTTGGAGTGGCCATACTGTTCCATCATCAGATGTTTCCCAAATGACTTATGAAACGATTTTGACTTGACCACAACAGAGTTGTGACATGAAATTCAAGTTCCCACTTAGGTGTTATAAAACTTTCAATTAGCTTTCTTTGCTTCTGAACTTAGTAGAAGTAAATATGGCTTTTTGCAAAACAACCTACAGCTTAGTATCCTACTCAAAACCACTTCACTTGTTAGTATTAGTTTGCAAGTACTTAAAGAGTACTCATGGCTTTGTCCCTGGTTATTCCCGTGACCAGACTATGAAGAGGAGTATCAGGAAGATGGACAACAGGAAGGTGACGACAACTAGGATCATCTCCCATCGTCAGCATTGCCTGTGACCATGAAGATGGAGCCTCGCCTACGCTATCATTATTATTACGTTATTCCGCTGCTTGATTGTATTAAGACTGGATCATGTGATCCTTATTTGTTGTAAGACCTTATGTATGGTTTGTAATGGATGATGTACTGTGATATCCAATCTGTTATGTCTCGCAAAAATGGTAATCCTGGGATTGCGATGTATGGCATAACAGGCATCTGGGATTAAAAATCCGGGTGTTGACAACTTTGCAACAGGGTTGGCCTGCAAAGCTTTGTATTTCATGATGTGTGTACTTATCATTAGTTAACTCTTGAATTTTTAAGTTCATTACAAAGCACCGTTAAAACATGGCAAGGAGAGGACACTATTTCTTTCTGACTTATGAACCACAATTATAAACTAACACTTGATGAATGGTGCAATTGTCTTAGTTTACCAAACAATAATGTTAATGCCCTGCGTGCATCTTATACCGACATGGATCCTTCCCAGACCACTATTATAATAGAATGGGTTTCACTTCTAGAATCAATAAGGGGAAGAATATTTAGCATCCTGCTATTCGCTATTTGTTCTATGTTATTGCTAACGCCTTGCAGGCACGTAATGAGTTTACAAGACTCAATGAAGAGGACATCTTGGTCCTTGCAAAAGTTGCTTTCAACAACAACTTGTCATTCAACTTGGGCGCAATTCTTGTGCGCTATTGGGAGCACCAGTCTTCCCAAAGCCAAGGACCCCTCAAAGGTAGAGGCGTCATCAGCATGCTTGCCATTGCCCTAGGAATCGACCGAGGTGAGTTGCAACCAGTTCTAGGTGATAGACGTGTTGGTCTCTCTACTTTAAAAGCTTGTGGAATGATCACTAGGAGAGGTGGTGTTTATTACTTGCATATTGCAGGAGCTGGGCGTCTCTACCCCGCTCATTTGCCTAATGGTCTCTTCACTATCGAGGAGGCACATTTTCTATATGATGTGCAGGTTGAACAACATCAACCCGAGGAGGAGATTCCTGATGAGGATGAGGACCAAGAATAGGGGAAAGAAGTTCCTTATCAAGGGGAGCAGACTCCGAACTGGTTCACTACATATCAAGACTTCCAAGAACTTGGAGGGACTATGGAGGGTATGCATAATATCGCCCTGAACCTCTGATAAACCACAAGTAACTTATCAACTCAATTTGTGGACTGGAGTTACAACATTTTCCCGCCACCTCAGTGATTTGAAGGGCTTGCAAAAGCCAAAGATTGGGAAAGTTTTCTATTTTTTTTGGCGTTCATTTGCTTTATTTTATTTCGAGGTTATATTTTTTATTTTGAGTTTATAAGCACTCGTGTTGGTTTCCCCAACACTTTATCCTTAGTTATTTTATTTTCGAGATTTTCAAGCCGAGCTTTGCGCCAATTTTCTATTCTTTAATTCCCTCTCTCAAAACAACAAAAAGATTTTTCCATTTATCTTTATTTTCCCTCTTTCTTTTCTTTTCTCCTCGAGGTTCTCATGTATTTGCAAGAGAGTGGTCGACTTCGAGTTTCCAAGAAACAAATCAAAAGGGAAGAGAGAAGTGGAACCAAACATGAGAGGTATGCCTTATGACTCCCCACTTTTGAAGTTTGAGAAACCCATGCTAGTTAGTAGTAAATATTAAGATATTATATTGGTGGAGTGATTCTCTATATTGTAGTAAAATATTATTTGCATGGGTATTTAGTTGAGTATGTTTTGTTCCATGTAATACCCCACCATTTAAGGTAAAGGCCCCTGTGATTGCAATGCTAGCCCCTGGATCTAATTGCTAGCATCCACAGTTTAAGATGAAGTACACAGATACAAAGATCGTTATTACATCGTAATATCCAGAGATACAAAGTCCTTACAACTCATTATCCCAAGGCTAATACATAGAGTTCACAATACTTAACAAAAATAAATAAAGTCTTCATCTTCATGAGCCACAGGCAAACATGTTGAGTGTAGACTCATAACCCTAGTCTCCATCAGAGTAACCTGCAACATCATAAGTTACATCCACAGAGGTTCAATACAGTTGGAATTGTATTGGTAAGTGATACCATAGTAGTATAGTAACATCTAATTACTATATGAATTTGGCTAAGTGTAGTTTAGGCTGGCTTTGCTCAATATAAGGTTTTCTTATTAGTTGAAAACTCTAAGTTTTTGTTTGACATAAACATCCAAGGAACCACCAATAGACATTGGTGAACCTTTACCCTGGTTCATCCACAAGTTTTAACTTAGAGAAATTGGGATGAGGAGATCCTTGATCCTTTCAATGTCTTTGAGGCTCAAAATGTCCGTTACCGGGGACACGGCTAAGTACTTAGGTTTTACCCTCTCGAGAGGTGGTGCACTTTCCCCACAAGACTCGACATGCATCGAGACGAGACTTTTCAAATGTTGGAGATATGCCCAAGAGGCAATAATAAAGTTGTTATTATCATATCTTCATACTTATGATAAATGTTTACATACCATGCTATAATTGTATTAACAGGAAACATTAATACTTGTGTGATTTGTAAACATAAAAGAGTCCCTAGTAAAGCCTCTTGTTAAACTAGCTTGTTGGTTAATATATGATCATGGTTTCCTGATCATGAACATAGAGATGTTATTGACAACAGGGTCATATCATTAGGAGAATGATGTGATGGACATACTCCTATATATAAGCGTAGCATAAAGATCAAGTCATTTTTATAGTTCAATTGCTATATGCTTTCTGATACATAGTAACCTAATTCCTTCGACCATGAGATCATGCATATCACCTTCACCGGAAGGATGCTTTGATGACATCAAACACCACACCGTAACTGGATGGCTATAAAGGTGGCATTGAGTGTTCGGAAAGTGTCGGTTGAGACACATGGATCAAGAGTGGGATTTGTCCATCCATATGACGAATAGATATACTCTGGGCCCTCTTGGTGGAATGTCATCCAATTAGCTTGCAAGCATGTGACTGGCTCACAAGGGATCACATACCACGGGAACGAGAAAAGAGTACTTATCGGTAACGAGGTTGAACTAGGTATGCAGAGATACCGACGATCATAACCTCGGATAAGTAAACTATCGTGGAACAAGGGAAATTGGTATCGTATGTAAGTGGTTCATTCGATCGCAAAGTAATCGTAGAAATATGTGGGAGCCATATGAATTTCCAGATTCCTCTATTGGTTATTGATCGGAGAAGTGTCTCGATCATGTCCGCATAATTCACGAACCGTAGGGAGACACACTTAAGGATTCGATGTTGTTGAGTAGTTATGGAATTATGAGTAAGAGACCGAATGTTGTTCGGAGTCTCGGATGGGATCCGGGATATCACGAGGAGATCCGGAATGGTCCGGAGAATAAGATTCATATAAGGAAAGTCCTGTTTCGGAGTTGGGGAATGGTTCCGGTGTTTTCATCGGGAATGTTCTAGAAGGTTCCGGAATGTCCGGCACTCCGGAGGGGAAGGGTACATGAATGTGTTATATCAAGTTGGTATGATTGCATCATGTACTCGGTGTCATCGCTGAAAAAATTAGAGGGTTTATTCAAATCCTAGTTTTAAAAGTCAAACACCAAGTTTGAAAGTCAAACGGCTATTTTGGGAAGTGGAGGGGAGGTGGAATCCGAGTTGGGGAGGAGTCCCACCTCCACCGCCGGCCCACCTTGGGTCCGAGTTGGGGAGGGACTCCCCTCCCCTGGCGCGCCTCCCTCCACCTATATAAGGAGGGGCAGGGCTCCCCTCCTAGGCACACAAGTTGCCTCCCTCTAAACCTAAACCCTAGCCACAGCCTAGGGATTTCTCCCAAGCCGCCGAGTTAGAGCTTCTAATTGCCCTAGATGCTGGTTTAGCCCCTTTTAATTGGTGTGTCTAAACCCTAGATCACCAAGGCTCTCTCATAGTCCACCATACTCGCTCCGGCTTAAGGCTAAGCCCTGCGAGATCTCCCCTCTACTTCCGGTACCACGCCGTCGTGCTGCCGGAATCACGAGGAGAGTGCTACAACCTCCGCTGCCTGCTGGAACAAGGGAGAGCAAGGTCTTCGTCGAGTACCGAACGTGTGACCGACTGCAGAAGCGCTGCCGGAACGCAGCGCCGGAAGGATCGTCTACGCGATCTTGAGATCGGCAAGTGTACGACTACATCACCCACGAGAATCTGCTCTCGTTAAGCGCTTTGGAATCTTCGAGGGTGAGTTCCTCTATCGACTCGTTGCTACAATCTAGTAGATAGATCTTGGCTTGTTTGTTTGTATGCGGTAGAAAATTTTTGTTTTCCATGCTACGAACCCCTACAGTGGTATCAGAGCCGTGTCTATATGTAGATATGTTGCACGAGTAAAACACAATGGTCATTGTGGGCGTTGATGCTTTTATTGTCGATTGCTTCTTGTGTACTTTGCATCTTGCGGTATGTTGGGATGAAGCGGCCCGGGCTAACCTTACATGACATCGTTCATGAGACTTGCTCCACGCTTGACATGCAACTTGTATTGCATAAGTGGCTTTGCGGGTGCCTGTTTCTCCTAGCATAGTTAAGATCCAATTTACAACAGGTGATTAACAATACTAGTATCAATGTTGTGGTTCTTGTTCGTAAGTTAGAACGACACTTATTGAAAGCCCCAAACCACGTAAAATATGCAAAGAAAGTAGAGGCGTCTAACTTTGTTTTGCAGGGGTGTGCAGTGATGTGATATGGCCATGATTGTGATTATATATGATGTATGCAATGTTCCTTATTGTAAGTCGGCAACCGGCAGGAGCCATATGGTTGTCTTCAATTTCTGTTAAGACCCGCGTGTCTATTCAAAGTAGTTGTAATAGTTGAAGCCGGTGGACGACAACCATGGAGAAGCATCATTGACCTTGATGCAATGTCGGTGATGATGGAGATCATGTTCGTGCTAGAAGATGGAGATCGGAAGCACAAAGAAGAAAGGCCATATCATATCACATATTATGAATTGCATGTGATGTTAATCCTTTATGCATCTTGTATTGCTTAGTAGACGACGGTAGCATTATAAGATGATCCCTCATGCACATGAATTTCAAGTCATAAAGTGTTCACCCTTAGTTAGCACCGTTGCTAAAGCTTGTTGTTTCGAAGCACCACGTGATGATCAGGTGTGTTAGATTCCGCAAGTGTATACAACGTGGGCAAGCCAGATTTGCTCATGCGGAAGCTAAGGTTTGATCTTGACGAGCCTAGCATGTATAAACATGGTCTCGGAAAACGGATCACCGAAAGGTAAAGCATGAGTCATATAGTAGATATGATGAACATGTTGATTGTTCGCCATTGAAGCTACATCAACTCTCGTGATGATCGGTTTTGATGTGGTGGATTTGGTTCGTGTGATCACTAAAACAATGTGAGGGATATTGTTTTGAGTGGGAGTTCAACGGCAATATGATTAAAAGTTGAAAACTATTTATCATAAATTAAGTCAAAGTGAATTTGCATAATTGTTGTAGTCATTAGCATCCGTTTACCACCTTGCGCTTAGTTTTAATTGAGATGATAGAACTATAGAATTCTGGTTAGTTACTTTACGAACTGGTATCGTATTGTTTTAAAGTGTTAATCTAAAGTTTAAAAGTCCTATTGCAAACTTTCAGTAAGTTTCGGTTACTCCATGAAAGTTTAATATTTGTTATTAAAACAAGAGTGACAATTCCAAGAGTTAGTGTATGAGTATCATGTTTGTATCCATGATTCTTGATATTCAAAGGATTGTCTTAATATCAAGGTTATCTAGGATCTGAAAGAGTTGTTTCAGAAACCATGATGTGTGGAAGATATTGTGATATCTGAAACGAAGTTTTGGTTACAACATGATAGAGTATAATATGGCAAAGTCATGTTTTCATATTTGATGAGAATTTGCAAAGGGTTGGAGACACTTGTTGTCCTAATCCTCCAAAAGGTTTTGGATAGCAACATTATACTCATAGTTCATCGTTATAAGCTAAAAGTAGCTTGATCATGGACGATTCCATGATAAAGGTGAATATTTGATGTAGGTAAAATGTTTACTACACCAAGAGATTAGTAAAGAAAGGAATTTGAAAGAACACCAAACATTTGATGATGGTGATCTACTTCAAAGTGCAAGTCCAAAGACATTGGTATTTAACTATACACGCTTTGGACTATGTGTCATATGTATGACTCCACTATTGATGTTGATAGATTCTTTCAAACAGAAAAGGAAATACTGAAAGAGAATCTCATAAATATATGGCAGAAAAGAAAAGACTAGAATAGTTCAGTTTAAGTATATAGATGATATACATGTTATGGCTATATTCTTTGCTTATTAAACAATGTGGTTCTTAAGTATTTGATACTGAATTTGTTGGTGTGAACCGTCATACGAAACAACACAATTCATGAACTACAATGGCCTAAGTAACTAGCAAAAGAATATGTGATGATGTTCATCGAGAACAAATAAAGGGTTATTGTGTTGCTCGTTAAACATCAAAGCTTGCCTTCAAGATTTGTTTTATCAGGTATTATGAGAACAAAAGGGTTGTTCAAATAATTGCCGTAATCTATAAAAGATGGATGATTCACAAATCTCGTTGGAGAAATCACATCCATAAAACTAGTGCTAAAAAATGTCGAAAGACAAATTGATTGAAAGATCACTTAGGAAGTGACATCGTCGTTTAAATTATATTGGAAAAAAAACATGAAGAAACTCCATGTGGATGGAATTTTGGAGTCCTTTGATTTTGATCACATGACGCTTGTGAAACTTTCCTAGAGATAATTAAAACTTCGTTCATAGGCAAAAGGGAACGAAAGACTAGCTTATTGGAACTTGTACATATTGTTGTACGAAGTCCATTATGTGTAGTCAAGAGCGATGGATTTCAACTTCATATGCTTTCTCCGAAAATTTGAGTGAATATATGAATATTTACTTAATAAGGATGAAGTATGAAACATTTGAAAAGTTCAAAGACTTTCAAGATGAAGTGCAAAATCATTGTAACAAGAATATAAATAGTTTATGATAAGATCATAAAGGAAGATATTTGAGTTACAAGTTTAGCATAATACCTAAGATTTAAGGAATCGTTCCGTGGATTTGCATTTTCCCGAAACACCATAAGAGTATGGAGCGTTCAAGATATGTAATTAAACCTTGTTTGACATGGTAAGACCGAAGGTGTAATTCATAAAACTGCCATTATATTTTAAAGATTAAAAGCTTTAGAGATTACCGTTTTTCCACTGAAAAGAGCTCCATCATAATCCGTTGAAATCACACCATATAAAGTTATGGTTTGGGATAAAACCCAAGTTGTACTTTCTTAAACATTGGTATGCTATGCATAAGAAAGATGTTTGCAACCAAAGTCGGATGAACCTGTCTTTGTATGATATTTCGAATAACTGTTAAGTATTCCTCCACAAACACCGGAGACAAAAGTGTTTGTCGCTTAGAACGTCAAGTTTCTTTGAGAAGGAATTTTTTGTGAAAAGATAAGTGGGAGGACAATAGAACTTTGATAAGGTTAAAGCAACCTTAGCTATATGTGCAAAGTTGCGTAGCGCCGAAAAGTGTTCCGGAGGCAGCAACAATGCTCATGGCTCACGTGCCTCAAAGGTTGTGGTCACGGAGATCTAAGTTCCTATTGAAACAAGTAGGTCGAGTAAACAATCAAATACCAAGATTTGAGGGTTGAATCATTATTTGAGAATAATGAATGTACTACATGCAAAGAAGCAATGATGGGCCCTGACTCCGTAAAATGGCTTGAAGCCATAAAATCCGTGATAGTTCCATATACGAGAGATCAAGCTTTGAACTTGAAAGACCCTCTGAAAAGGTACAAGACCTTACAGTCGTATTTGGATCTATAAAAGAAATAAGACATGGATGTTTCACATCTATGAAATAGTCGACATGTTGGGAAAGTATTCACAACAATGTTCAAAGGTTGTATATGACAAGATTTGATCTTTCATAGCGATATTTAGTCTAGACGGATTAATGTAGCAACCACTACATATAATTTTGTTATATGGTAGTTGAATAAACAAAACAAGTTCTTCTAATAGAATTGTTACCTAGGACGTGTGCATGACACGGTCCATAGGGTTTTGTTAATTCAAAGGATGCTAAATGCATATGCAAACTTCAATGGTTGAAGTAAGCATCGCGGAGTTGGAATCTTCACAAATGATGAAATTGTTAAAAGAGTTTAAATTCATCAGAGACAATGAAGATGCTTGCGTTTGCAAGAAATTAAGTGGGAGCGCTAAGACATATTTCTAATACATTATGTGGAAGACATATTGTTGATTGGAAATGATGTATCTTTTATTAACACATATTAAGAATTTCATCTCGATGAAAGGCTTAGGCAAAACCCAAATATTTGGCATCAATAGACGCTAATATGGTTGTGCCAAAAGTACATAGATGATATATTGAATAAGTTCAATATAGAAACTACAAGAAAGGTTCTTGTTGCACAGAAAGGATTGAATGAGTTCAATATTGATGATATATTCAAGTGTATTGACACTTGGTAAGTGAAACAAAGATTCAAGTATAGATTGATACTTGATGTATGAGATCACAAAGAGTATTTATATCAATCATACTGTGATATGTACAAATCCAGATATGTCCTATGCTCTAAATGTTATGAGCATATACCAGAATGATTCATAAGATGATCATTGGACAATAGTAAGGATATTCTTATGATCTTTTGGAAGAACTAAGAGTATATTATTTGTAGTAGTGACAAATAGATGGTTAGTTCATTGTAAAAGTACTACATTGATACTAGTTTTGTCACAAAGTACAAATTGAGTTTATCTCAATCTAAACTAAGGGTGGCACAATATAATGGAAAGTAAGTTCCATAATGGATTTGGATGAGTTCCAAAAATTAAGACATTGTGACAGATACTACAACAAAAGGCTAAGTATATGACTGCTATAATAGCAGGTAAAGAGGGCATTTGTGTCAAGTAGTTTGTTATCAAACTAGGTGTAGTTCACAGCGGGATAATACTATGAAGATATATTGTATGACAATATTATCAACATGTTTTAACCCCAAAGAACTAAAGGTCACACCAAAGGACCAAATTAGTACGAAGCCATCTCATTAGAGAATGAGTGATGCGTAGAGACGCAAAGACATGCAATTACACACGGACCTGGAAGTGTCAGATCCGGAGATCAGTTGACCACTAGCAATCGTGTACATACAACACAAGAAAGCCATAGGTGTTGAATACACAAAGGTTTGAGACTAGATTATTGACTCTAGTGCAAGTGGGAGACTGTTGGAGATATGCCCAAGAGGCAATAATAAAGTGGTTATTATCATATCTTCATACTTATGATAAATGTTTACATACCATGCTATAATTGTATTAACAAGAAACATTAATACTTGTGTGATTTGTAAACATAAAAGAGTCCCTAGTAAATCCTCTTGTTAAACTAGATTGTTGGTTAATATATGATCATGGTTTCCTGATCATGAACATAGAGATGTTATTGACAACAGGGTCATATCATTAGGAGAATGATGTGATGGACATACTCCTATAGATAAGCGTAGCATAAAGATCAAGTCATTTTTATAGTTCAATTGCTATATGCTTTCTGATACATAGTAACCTAATTCCTTCGACCATGAGATCATGCATATCACCTTCACCGGAAGGATGCTTTGATGACATCAAACACCACACCGTAACTGGATGGCTATAAAGGTGGCATTGAGTGTTCGGAAAGTGTCGGTTGAGACACATGGATCAAGAGTGGGATTTGTCCATCCATATGACGGATAGATATACTCTGGGCCCTCTTGGTGGAATGTCATCCAATTAGCTTGCAAGAATGTGACTGGCTCACAAGGGATCACATACCACGGGAATGAGAAAAGAGTACTTATCGGTAACGAGGTTGAACTAGGTATGCAGAGATACCGACGATCATAACCTCGGATAAGTAAACTATCGTGGAACAAGGGAAATTTGTATCGTATGTAAGTGGTTCATTCGATCGCAAAGTAATCGTAGAAATATGTGGGAGCCATATGAATTTCTAGATTCCTCTATTGGTTATTGATCGGAGAAGTGTCTCGATCATGTCCGCATAATTCACGAACCGTAGGGAGACACACTTAAGGATTCGATGTTGTTCAGTAGTTATGGAATGATGAGTAAGAGACCGAATGTTGTTCGGAGTCTCGGATGGGATCCGGGATATCACGAGGAGATCCGGAATGGTCCGGAGAATAAGATTCATATAAGGAAAGTCCTGTTTCGGAGTTGGGGAATGGTTCCGGTGTTTTCATCGGGAATGTTCTAGAAGGTTCCGGAATGTCCGGCACTCCGGAGGGGAAGGCTACATGAATGTGTTATATCAAGTTGGTATGATTGCATCATGTAATCGGTGTCATCGCTGAACAAAATAGAGGGTTTATTCAAATCCTAGTTTGAAAAGTCAAACGCCAAGTTTGAAAGTCAAACGGCTATTTTGGGAAGTGGAGGGGAGGTGGAATCCGAGTTGGGGAGGAGTCCCACCTCCACCGCCGGCCCACCTTGGGTCCGATTTGGGGAGGGACTCCCCTCCCCTGGCGCGCCTCCCTCCACCTATATAAGGAGGGGCAGGGCTCCCCTCCTAGACACACAAGTTGCCTCCCTCTAAACCTAAACCCTAGCCACAGCCTAGGGATTTCTCCCAAGCCGCCGAGTTAGAGCTTCTAATTGCCCTAGCCGCTGGTTTAGCCCCTTTTAATTGGTGTGTCTAAACCCTAGATCACCAAGGCTCTCTCATAGTCCACCATACTCGCTCCGGCTTAAGGCTAAGCCCTGCGAGATCTCCCCTCTACTTCCGGTACCACGCCGTCGTGCTGCCGGAATCGCGAGGAGAGTGCTACAACCTCCGCTGCCTGCTGGAACAAGGGAGAGGAAGGTCTTCGTCGAGTACCGAACGTGTGACCGACTGCGGAAGCGCTGCCGGAACGCAGCGCCGGAAGGATCGTCTACGCGATCTTGAGATCGGCAAGTGTACGACTACATCACCCACGAGAATCTGCTCTCGTTAACCGCTTTGGAATCTTCGAGGGTGAGTTCCTCTATCGACTTGTTGCTACAATCTAGTAGATAGATCTTGGCTTGTTTGTTTGTATGCGGTAGAATTTTTTTGTTTTCCATGCTACGAACCCCTACATCAAAAGCATTCCCTTAGACCACCATGGACGCGTTCCATCCTATCATCCCTACCACCAACTGTCCATCTGGCTAAGTTCTTGCAACCTATTTGGTCAAGGCAGAGCACATATGCCATGTGGTTGCACTAGAAGCTTCTCAATACTAAATATCTCAAATCCATTTGTTCCTGGGTGGCCATCCACAAGTGTGATACACAAGGTAAACCATAGACATGGGCCTTGTGTAACCACTCAACAAAAACCAATATTTCCATTCCACCCAGGTGATTCATTCATATGTTGCTTTATTAATCAAAACATATTCATAGATTTTGCATAACAACATAGTATGAATAATCCACCCTTGTGTTATACTATCTAGGGTAAGCGTGCTAACATAACATGTCTCCTAACTTAGGATATTTCTACTAGGACAATACATATAGGATTTTCAATGGCATAGCATATACTTAGAAAAATCTCCATGCAAATCCTACTCAAAATATCACTAGTGCATAGATAAAATAATAGGACAAAAATATGAAGCATCACCTGCCTTGCTAGTTTGGGGAATAGGAACAATCCTCACAATCACAATCACCACAATCACCAAAATCTACACATAAAATCATAACACCAAATTCACATTCAATATACAAACAAAAATATATATATATGAATGCATGCAAATGCAATGGAATGATTTTCCACACTAAACAAGTCAAACTAAACAGTACTGAACACAAAGTAACTTTCTAAAGTCTAAATAACAATTTATATAGCCAAAATAAGCCTATAAATGTTTTTGTATAAAATCCTAATTTTACAGAAGCAAATGGCCAAACCAAGTTCATAGATTCAAATAGTTTATTTTTCTGAATCCAATGATATATAATTTGTAATTTTTGGACAAACAGATCAAAAGATATTGAATTTACAAGTTTGAATAACTAATTGATCTAAATTCAGACTTTAAAACAGAATCAGTGACAGACGGCAGCGTCTGATTGGCGCGTACCGGTTCACGTTGGATTGTGCTTCCGTGACGTTCGATTTAAGTTAGATCTAACGCTACAGATCTAACCGTACTTGTTTGATAAGTGATCTAATCTAAACTGTTGGATGTAGATCTAAAGGCCTAGATCTATCTGACCACATTCTGGTGGAGCGCATGGTCCTGGCGGCGGCGACGGCACTACCGGTGACACGTGTGGATTCTAGGGGGCAAGGGGGTGTTGCCGATGCTTACCAGAGTCGCGTGAACGTGGTGAAGCTCAACGTGTGTTTGGCTTGGACAGGGGTGTATGAACACGGGCTCAGGAGCTCGTCGGAGATGGTGCTGGCGTTGGGAGCTCATGAACTGCGACAAAGTAGATGACCTAGGACGCAAACATGCAAACGAAGGGCATTAGGAGTTGCGCAAAGTCACGGCGAACATGGTCGCATGAAGCAGAGGCCACGGGGTGCTCGGAATTTACCTAGATTGCTCGCCGGAGACGAACAATGCCTCAGGTGCTTGCAGTCGTCAACGGGGACGGTGACCTAGGGAGGATTGGGACAAACAGAAGGCATGATTAGATGCAAAAGGACCCGACGAACAAGTTCCTATGAACGAGAGGCAAAGGGGAGAACGAAGCTCACCAGAATACTTCGCCGGAGTTGCTCGGTACTGCGGCGGTGCAGGCTAAAATTGCGAGAGCCTAGTGGCGCTTGGGGCTTGTAGTGTGAGGGGAAATGGTCACATATGGGTGGGGATTATGTATCTAGAGTGGGAGAGGGAATCACGTGCTCATTCATCGCTAATTAATCGAAATCAATTGCGGCAGTGACTGCGGGGAAGAAACGGCGGAGGGCCTGGTCACGGGCGGGATTTGGGGACGACGACGCTGAGGTGGCAACGGGCCCAGTGGTCAGCGGGTGGGGGTGTGCGCTGACAAGCTTGCGGGGAGAAAGGGTTCCCCGAGTGGGCTTGATGGGCTGCCAAGCTTTCTGGGCCAAAAGGGTGGCGCCTGCTTTAGTTTTTTCTTTTTGCCTTTTTCTTTTTCTGATTTGATTTTCCAAATGACATTTGAATGGCCTTTTCAAATCCAAATAAATTCAAACCTTCACCAAATTTTTGTATGGTGATCCTAGTGTTCAAAAGTGTGTCAAACACATACATTCACTCAAAAATCATTTTGAGGTCATAAAATAAAATAGAAACCATGACCCATACATATATAATAAAAGGGGTATAAAATGGTTCTATTAGGTTTTAAACTTTGAAAATCTTTATGCAAGATCAAAATGCCATGATGTTATGAATGCAATAATATGATTTTGCATTTGATGAAATTTGGGATGTTACATTCCAGCTCTTGTATTTAACCAAGTCTTGCCTAAAAATGTGCTAAACAATTGAAATAAGAAAAAGTCTTACAATTGAAGGTTTGGGTGTTGTAGTGTTTGGTCTTGAAAGCTTATTCCTAGAGACACTCAACACCACATAAAATAATGGTTGACTTGATAGCTCTGTTTAAAAGGATTTTTTCAATTGAATTAATGTTTAGCAGTATTTGTGAGCATGCCAAAGTTTGACTTTTGAATCATAAGAATGATATATCTTTATGCGTGTCAAACTTCATGGGATGCCAACACCTTCTCTAGCCTATGAACGATCTTCATGGAGGAAACTCCTAGATTTTGGCTATGAGTTGATTAAACATATGTAGCAGCAATGCTATAAAGGGTAAAATTCTTGGCACTCGCGGGTAGCTGCGTTCATGATGGAATCACTCCTCTGGATGATATGAGTAATCATTATGCAAAAGGAACAAAAACCTTAGTGATGCCACAAGTGTCCATCACAGCCCGATAAACTAATGAATTTTTTGGCATGCTCTCAATTACTTCAAAACTAAAATTCTTGAAGGAGAATGAATAGAAAATTATACATTAGTTAAATTACTTAAAAGTCTTTATTTATTGACATGGGAGAATTGAGATACTTTAGTGTATATGCTTTTCATGATAAACTCTCACACTCTCATTTTACATGATTATACTTTATTGATCAAATGCAAGTTTACGAGTTGATTACATTTCATGGAATAAAGTTTATTCATTTGAATCATCCATGCTAACAATAATTTTGCTGCACTATAAGGATTCATCAAACCTGTATGATATGCTTGCCATTACTCTATCTATGCTGAAGTTTTTAAGATTAATGAAGTGGAGGAAACATGAGACTACCAATCATGAGTAAGATCATCATCTCGTTATCTCAGTTTAAATGCTGAGTTCCTTTTTGATTTTGATTTTCTTGCTCGCGGACGATCAAGTTTAAGCTTGGGGAGGTTGATGGATGTGAAATATAGCCATCCACACTCACATTTAAACTGGATATTATTCATATATTTGATGAAATATCTCTCTAAACCCTGCCACTAATGCCTAATGATCAATAGGGTATGCAATCCTTTCTTTCTATTTTTCCAACATAGATAATGACGTTTGATGATGGTAATCACAACATTAAAGTCAAAGATATGAGATTTCCAACACACCAAAGAAACCTGGAGCCGTGAAGAGGGGGTAGTGCCTCTAACGACCAACTATACGGCAGGAATATTATTCTGATCGTATAGTTGGCACCGACATCACCAAGTCAAAAGGAACAACTTTCGTAAAGGGAACCATATATATAAAGACGCCTCGGGAGACGAGAAAACAGCTCTGGACCTCTTCCCTCGAATCTTTTCCACTAGAAGCCACCATGTCGGAGGAATAGATCTAGATCTAGTCTCCAAACCGTTCTCCACCGCCATAGCCATATTCCACCACTTGTAATTGTAGATCTCATCTCTGATTGGAGACATTGTAAGACAATTATTGTTGGGAATATGCCCTAGAGGCAATCATGTATGATATTTCCCATTATATTCATAAAGATATTAAGTTGTCCTTATATAAACATCTGATGTGTATCATTGAATATGTGATTCTGTTGTGGAACTATACATTCATGTTGTGTGTACTAAATATCCTTGTTCATCGTGGTTGTACTGGACACACAACTTAGACCACTGTGAAAGTCGGCTGATGACTCGGTTCCACTTGTCATGGGCATAGAGATGCTATTCTAACTTACACAGATTCGGCTAAAGAGTTTAGCAAGTCGGATTGACCCATATTGAGGTACAACGAACAAGTTGTCATTTTTAGATCTCAATCAATGTAATCCTTAGACATGAGGTTATTGCATAATCCGAGTTGAGGATCACCGACTTAGGTTCTGTCAAACACTGATCTGTAACTAGGCAATTATAAAGGCAGAGTTTGGGTCGACTGAGAATCAAGATGCGTGATGTGAATAGCCAAGATGGGATTTTGCCCCTCCAGTTGGAGAGGTATTCTCTGGACCCTCTCAGATGATATGATTCGGAAAGTATGGCCATGCACGACTCAGTTAAGTGTTAACCGAGGCAATCAACTAATCACTTATCTCGGATCGAGAAGAGAGTCGGACTATTTAAGGGATGACAGTTATTCGCCTATAGTCTGACAAGGGATATCGTGAGGCAAAAGGGACTCGAACGCAAGTCGTATTGGAAAGGCATGCTGTCATGACTCCTTGGTACTTGGGAGTCGACACGTTCTGCTAGGAGCCGCTACCAACTGATCAATTGAGAGTCAGACTCCAATCGTGTACAAGTAGCCATGAGCCTGCGGGGTCACACACTTAAGAGCGGGAGCAAGTTCGGATTGGATCTGAACCGGAAATCTGGTTGGGTTGGACCCGAGCCAGATTTGGACTGAGTCAGTGAGTCAGACTCACGGTGACTAATATTATATGTGCTTTAGTGCATGGGCCACAAGTGAGTGGATCCCATGTTCACTCCCTATATATAGTGGGGCGTAGAAACCCAGGAGGGTTGATCGGTCAGGTCATTCCATGCGTTGGAAACCCTAGCTCCTCAGTAGTCCAGCCGTCGTTATGAACCTAGCAGTAGAGGTGTTGTACGATCAACACCAGGATGATCGTGATTGGATCAAATCAGATCTTGAGGACTACACTGTATTCAACTGACACGCTTCATCAGTAATCCGCAACTGCGCATCTAGTGGTAATCTTCGTGTCCTTCTACCTCAACTATATCTTGGGATCACCACGTTAGAGGAAAAAGTAATGTTTTATCTCTACGTGGCCCAACAATTATTATCAATCTCATGATTTCCATTACAATGTTTATGATTGTTGATTTCATATCTATGTGTGAGTAATTCTCTTTGGGCTAAGGGATTTGGCCTAGACATATAGCTTTTTGTGCATGTTATTTATCATAGATGGGATCATGTATTAGTTTGTATGACATGATGATTATTGTACCCTCTCTTGCCTCAATATAAGGACTTTTTAGGTACCCAAGACCCCAAGGATTGATCCAGGTATAGGGAGTGTGAGTATTGACTGATCTACAAGTTGGGAACCCCAGTGACAGAAGGGATAGTACGGCTGTATGTGAGGGATTTACTTGGGATTAATGGTGACATCACTATGCATATCATTAGTCCTCTTTCTTCGATGGATGAGACTAGTAGGTTATTGTTATTAGTAGTTGAGGAGGTAATAGCAATTATGGATGCACTGCCCACATATAATTATCTTGCTCTAATAATTACATGCATATTTTATTATTATCTTTTATTCCAATCAGATGTTTTGCACAGCTACTAGTGAAACCGAAAGCCCCGGGCCCTCTCTCTCCATCATCAACAACAACAAAAAGATCGCAAACTCTTGGTCCGGTGAAAACACAAAAGGAATTCTAAAACTTCCGAAGGTCTGTTTAAGTAACCTTACTACGCTTTCTTCTTCCCGAGGATTCGATAAACCTAGGTCTACAAGGGAAAAAGAACTTTACTACATCCATAATTTGGATCGAAGGTATCAATCAGTCATTTATACAGGCTGGTGGGTCCCCCATGTCAGCCTCTCATTAGAAGAAATATGTGCATGCTGGACTTTTTTCTTGCTCGCGCCTCCCTATTTCGATCTTGGCAATATTGCTCGATGCCTCCTTTGTATTAGGTCTCTCTGGAGGGTCCAACATGTCAGGATCCTCTGTAGAGGACACGTGTGTATGTGGGACATATTTTTCGGTCGCCTCCCCCGGTTTGAGCTTGGTAACATTGCTAGGTCCCAGATGTCAGCCTTCTTTGTGCAAAAAACGTGTAAGCTAGAAAATATAAAAGTACGACAGATATTATATATATATATATTGATAAACCTAGGATTCGAATCAAACTTCAAATGGCAACTACATGCGTTTCCACTATGCCAGAACCAACTATGCTACTCCTAAAAGATTAGGTTTAGAAATGTTGATATCACTTAAAAGGAAAAGGCAGCGATCCTGACGAATTGCCATAAAAATTCTACATGGTCTGTATAAATAAAACTTGAGTAGGCCAAACTTGCACTATACTTTATCAGAATGGAACGAAAAATGCTAAATTAAGTAGATTTTGGGCAAAACCAAAAAATTGGGGTCCAATATTGTGAACAAATGGGCTTATTATCATGGGCTCCTTCAGTGTGTTTCATGCTTAAAAAATTAACAATGTGTTGAGGGTTACCGTCCCATGGATGACCTAAACCCAGAAGGATAAATTAGCGAGATTTTGGGCCAGAGTTGGGTCGAAGTTACTATTTTCTAATGAGCTCCTCACTGAATTTGCATTATTTTGGGCCGGACTTTGGTCGAATGTCCAATCTTTTCGTTAGATCTTTAGTGAAAATTCAGTATAGTTGGTAAAATGTACTGGGGTTTGGCAGCTCTGCTCACCAGCAAAGGCTAATTAAGGGAAGATTTTTTTGAAACAAGATTATGGGAAGTTTTTTGTCTGAAGTTGGTTTATAAAACTTATTTACATAGGCTAAGTAGTAAAAAATACATTGCACTAAAGGTCGATGGTCCATCTGACCTGGCTGTACCTACGCCGCATCCAAAAGAATGAAGCTGGAAAGGGAGAAAATTGAACGATATTGTAAGACTTGATATGACCTAGCTAGCAAAGAACTTGGGCATCGCATGATTCGAACAAGGAAAGTACTAGAGGGAGTTTGACTCATTGACATAAAATCGTGTCATATCAAGTCTTACAGCACAAGGTCATCTTTTCAGCAAAGGTTATATTTCGAGATGGTTTGGGTGGCTTTGAATCTTCCCAATCAATTTGATGTACTCAAAACCATGTAATCATGCCATTTAAACGGTACGTGATAGAGACACAGTGGCCTTGACTTGCCCAACTTCAAATAGCTCGGGTAAGCACCAGCTTATACTGATCACTCGAGGTTGTATGGTTCAATACGATCAAATTAATATATGCCGCAATTAGCGCCAACATGTGGCACTATCATCATGCAAAAAGACAAAGAATTCGCACATTTAGTTTATAGTTTCGAACACAATAATACAACCAGTTTATACACTAGCACATCACAGTATAATGTCAGCACATCAGAGCTTGACTTGTTCATTTCACATACACTGGAGAAGATTCAGTTCCAAATGCAGTACCAAATGCCTTACCTAAAATTATGCAGAATCAGACCCCCAGACCAACCCATTGAGCCATAGAAGCTGCGGCCACCATCATGAACAGGAGTAGGTCCTGTGTTGTCCACCCTTCTGAGCAACATAGGGAAGATGTTAGGAAAAAGGGCATACCATCTTCCATTGTGAGTATTGTCACGGAGCACGTGTTGAACATGGATGAGCACGCGATGCTTGAACATAGGTCATGCCCTCTCAAATGGAGACTGCAGCATGCCGTCGGCCATTATCGATGCATGCACCGGCAAGTCAACAAAGCGGACCTTCGGCACATGTGAAGGTTCCTTCAACCATGCAACAACCGGTTGACACATGTTGTCTCTCGAAGGAAAGATCTTCACCGGCTCACCGTTGAGGCTGTTTAGCATCTCCTTAACTATCTCGCGGCCCCAAGCCCATCGTGGCAGGGCCTCGAAGGTTAGATTTGTCAAAAAGGGTAACTCGGAGCACTCTGAGGCGCCCCAACCTGGGTGCCACCATGCGAAGCTAACCCACATGCCTAGGCAGAGAATGGGGGATTCCTTGAACACAAGACAACATTCAGTTTCCCTCCGGAATGTAACCATAAAATCATCCAGGGGCGCACACACTTCAACGAGCAAGTCATGGGACCGGATGTCATGGATATCCTCTAGAGCTCTCGCTAGGTCATTTGGCGACCTCGTAGGACGGGGCCCTTCGACGGTATCCATGAGGGAAAACCTGCCATACTCACAGTCCCGCGTCGACATTCGGGCATTCATCGACAGAAAGCAATGCCCAAGATCAGGGCAGAGCTCGGGATCGCCATGTCGGAGTGCTTTGGAGCCGTCGAAGGGGGTCTGCATGGAAGTGATGGCGGCGCTTGGTATAGGGAGTAGTGTGTGTCTGGTGGTGATGGGTAGTGGATTTGATTTAGGGGTGGTGGACTATGGAAGGATGAGCGAGGATACATATTGAAGAAGTAATTTCATGGTAGCATCAAAAGGTTGCCATGTATTAGTGAAAATATGGGGTATGCATAATCATTTGTTTTTTGGACTCAACCTGCTTTGGCATACCGAGCCTAGATCAATTACGGCCCAGTTAAGGCATGTTTCCTGGCCGTGGTGTCCTACTTTTTCTGTCAAGAAGGAATATTTCTCTAAAAACATAGAGCTGCACAGTAAAGGAACTGATAAATATAGTACAGAAATGACGCTAGGAGATAAGCATGGATACATGGATTATAACATGAAAGGAAATAATAATTACAAAAGCATGGTAGGGATCATATAAACTATTTCAGACTAGACAATAAAACCAGTGTACTAACAGTCAACTGTTGAACCATAAAAAAAAGATGACACAGCGATACACGAGAAAGATGCACAGCTCAGTCTAGAGACAGAACAACGAGCCTACCACACCTAAATTAGGCCTAACCAAATTGTCGTATGTCGCACACTGTTCCAACCATATTTGGGAAAGCTGATAACTACCACAGGCTCACATTCAGTTGGCTACAGGTTCCATCGTTTATTCTAAGGGAATTGTATTCTGTGAAACATCCTATATGTTGTGTACACACAGTTTTTCCTCATGAATGAGAAATGTGCCATCAGGATGCTGACATCTGCGTTGCTTCCCCATCTTATCAATTATTGGATAATTAAGACCGAGAAACAAAGAGTTGTCGCCTAGACTATTAACCTTCCTCCAAATGATGACTGATACCTTCGATCCGGATTACGTATGTAGTATAGCTCTTTTTCCCTAGTATACCTAGGTTTATCGAATCCTCGAGAAGCAGAAAGCAAAGTGAGATTACTTAAAAAGTCCTTCGAGAGTTTTAGAATTCATTTTGTGTTTTCACCAGACCAAGAGTTTGCGATCTTTTTGTTGTTGTTGACGATGGAGAGAGAGGGCCTAGGGTCTTCGGTTTTCACCGGTATCTATGCAAAACATGTGATAGGAATAAAAGATAATAATAAAGTATGCATGTAATCATTAGAGCAAGATAATTGTATGTCGGCAGTGCATCCATAATTGCTATCGCCTCCTCAACCGCTTATAGCACTAGCCTACTAGTCTCATCCATAGAAGAAAGAGAACTAATGATATGCATAGTGATGTCACCTTTAATCCTAAGTAAATTTCTCATGTACAGCCGTACTACCCCTTCTGTCACTGTGGTTCCCATCCTACAGATCAGTCATTACTCACACTCCCTTTACCTGGATCAATTCTCGGGGTCTTGGGTACCTAGCAAGTCCTTAGATTGAGGCAAGATAGGGTACTACAATCATCATGTCATATAAACTAATACATGATCCCATCTATGATAAATAACATGCACAAAAATCTACATGGCTAGGCCAAAGACCTTATCCCAAGGAGAATTACTCACACATAGAGATGAAATCAACTATCATAAACATTGTAATAGATCATAAGGTTGATAGAAAATAGTCTTACAATGTCGCCAATTGGAGAAGATATCTGCTATTATAAGTGGTGGAAGATGGCTATGGTGGTGGAGAAGGGTTTAGAGGTTTAGATCTAGATCTATTCCTCCGGTGTGGCGGCTTTTGGTGGCAGGGAGAGTTGAGGTCGAAAAGAAGTGTTGTTTCCTGTCGCTTGGAGCATCTTTATATAGGGGTCCCTTCGCAAAAGATTTTCTGTTTGACCTAATGAAGTCGATGGGAACTATACAACCGGAATAAATTTCTTGCCGTATAGGTGGTCGTTAAGGCTTGTCCCTCTACTTCACGGCTCCTGGTTTATTTGACGTGTTGGAAATATCGTATCTTTGACATTTATGTACTGATTCCCATCATCATACGACATTATCCGTGTAGGGAAAAATAGCAAGAAAGGATTGCATACCCCTTTGATCATTAGGCATTAGTGGCAGGTGAAAGAACATGTGTGCCCCCATGTGTGGTTTTGGTAATTAATGACAATGTCTTATGGACTTATGTTTGCATTGAGTTTTACTTGTAGGATTTGTCCATAGACAAAGCTTGAACCATATGGTGGCTTCAAGGTTGGAATAATAAGAAAGTGAAGAAGATCAAGTGTTGATCAAGGTTTCAAGGCATGATCTGGAGATTGGTCAAGTAGAATTTGATCCTATGGCAAGTGTGTCTTGAATAATAAGATGATCTCAAGTGTATCTTTTCATCCTTATGGTGATCATGGATATGTGAAGATATGCCTAAAAGAGAGGCTCTTCCATAATGGAGTATGGGGGAGCAAATTCCAAGTCTTCACAAAGCTAGTGCAATCAAGAAAGGTGCTCCATCTTGAGGTGTGGAATACACAAGGCAAATGTTTGATCTTGATAGGATTTCTTTCTTACTAGTCTCGTGGTGTTAGTTGGGGAGACCGGTTTATAGGATAGATAACCGTACTATCGAGAGGGGCTCTCGAGTGAGTAACTTGATCATATCCCTCGGTGAGATCTCAAACCTTTGCATACTTGGAATCCTCTTCCTTGGTTCTTATCCATGAGAGGATTTAGATCTTGTGTCAATCTCTATAACAAGCTCAAGTTCATCGAAAACGGATTTCATATGCATTCTCTATTATGTTTTCGATATTGGAGGTTTTACCAATTTGTCTTTTATAGATAGGTTAAACCTTTCATCATTTGGTTCTATCCTCCCTTGATGGACTATGATGGTTCCCTGCATTATCTTGTAGATCTCGTTAATATCTTCGAAACGAGCCCAAGATCATCAAAATCGGAGTCTGAATGCAAAAGTTATGATGGTTTCAGTTTTGCTGTTCCTGCCAGTTTTCACGGGGCAGATTATCCGGCCATGGGGCGGATTATCCGGCACAATTTTTGGAATATTGCTAAGGAATTTGAGGTGTGGCTCCCAGTAATGGGGGCGTGTTATCCGCCCCAAATATCCGCCCCCTATACTGAGGGACGCGCCACGAAGTCCTTAGCCTTTTTTTTTGCCCGGGGAACCCGGAATATCTGGGGGAGAGGCGGATTATCCGGCCTCGAAGGTCCCAAATGGTCATATTTCGTTGGGGAGGGGTATAAATAGACCCCTTCTTCCTCCTTAGGATGGTGTCTTGCATACTCTCTCGACTCCATTGTTTTGACCTTCAAGAGCTTGCAAATACTCTCAATCCCTCCCATATTTCTTGAATCTTTTTGGGGGATTTGATAGGGGAGATCTAGATCTACAACTCCACCATTCCATCTCTCCTCTATGTGAGGGGAACATATTGGGATCTAGATCTTGGGGTTTCTTTTGTGGATTTCCTCTTGTGTTCTTCCTCTCTTATTCTCCCACTAGCTTTTATAGCTTTGGTGGAATTTGGGAGAGAAGGACTTGAGCACTTCTTGTGTTCTTGCCATTGCATTTGGTGCATCGGTTTGAGTTCGTGTTGAGGATTCGATTGGGTGAAAGGTGAGAAGATTTTTACTCTTGGGTTCTTGGAACCCTAGACGGTTTAGTTGTTTTGTAGGTTTGTGGATTACTTGGGGCCTCCAATTAAGTTGTGGAGCTTTCCCCGACCTTGTTTGTTGGGAGCCTCCAATTGAGTTGTGGAGAAGTGACCCAACCTCTACCGACAAGTGCACCGATAGTGAAGAAGTGAACCAGGCCTCTTGTGGCGAGGTTCACAGGAGAATAGGGTGAGGCCTTTTGTGGCATGGTGGTCTTAGTACCGCCCACCCCTCCAACGAGATGTACTCCTCTTTATGGGAGGAACTCGGTAATAAATCATCGTCTCCGCGTGCCTCGTTTATCTCTATACCCGAGCTATTTACTTATTCACTTTACTTTGTGATAGCCTTCGTGCTTGAATTCTTATATCTAGCTATCACATAGTTGCTTCTTTTGCTAAGCATAAGTTTGTTGGTGCATATAGGTGAACCGTAGTTTATATAGGTTTTGTGCTTTACAAAGAAAACGCTAGTTTTATTCCGCCTTTGTTAAGACCATCTCGTAAAAGTTTTAAACCGCCTATTCACCCCCCTCTAGGCGGCATCTATATCCTTTTCAGCAGGGTTTACAGAGATATTTCATCAAATATATGAATAATATATAGTTTAAATGCGGACGTGGATGGCTATATTTCATAGTCATCAACCTCCCCAAGCTTAAACTTGATCGTCCCCGAGCAAGAAAACCAAAATCAAAAGGGAACTCGACATTTAAACTGAAATAACGAGATGATGATCTTACGCATGATTGGTAGTCTCATGTTTCCTCCAATTTATTAAACTGAAAAACTTCAGCATAGATAGAGTAATGGCAAGCATATCATACGGGTTTCATGTATCCTTATAGCGTAGCAAAATTATTGTAAGCATGATGATTCAAAAGAGTAAACTTTATTCCATGTCATGTAATCAACTCATAAGCTTGCCTTTGAACAATGAAGTATAATCATATAAAATTGAGGGTGTGAGAGTTTGTCATTAAAATCATATACACTAAAGTATCTCAATTCTCCCACGTCAATAAATCAAGACTTTTCAAGCACTACTTTTCTGCTCATTGTCCGTCAAGAATTTCAGTTCTTAAGTAATTGAGAGCATGCCAAAAAATCATTAGTTTATCGGGCTATGATGTACACTCGTGGTATCACTAAGGTTTTTGTTCCTTTTGTATAATGATTACTCATATGAGCCAGAGGAGTGATTGCATCATGTTTACAGCTACCCGTGAGTGCCAAGAATCTTACCCATTATAGCATTACTGCTACATATGTTTAATCAACTCATAGCTGAAATCTAGGAGTTTCCTCCATGAAGATTGTTCGTAGGCTAGCAGAGTTGTTGGCATACCATGAAGTTTGACACGCATATAGCTATATAATTCTTATGATTCACAAGTCAAACTTTGGCATACTCACAAAAACCGCTCAATATTAATTCAATTGAACAAATCCTTCCAAAGAGAGCTATCAAGTCAATCATTATTTTCTGTGGTGTTGAGTGTCTCTAGGAATAAGCTTTCAAGACTAAACACTACAACACCCAAGCCTTCAATTGTGAGACTTTTTCTTATTTCAACTGTATAGCAAATTTTTAGGCAAGACTTGGTTAACTACAAGATCTAGAACAAAACATACTTAATTAAATACCCATGCAAACAAAATTTTGCTACAATATAGAGACTCACTCCACCGATATAACATCTTATCATTACTAATAACTAGCATGGGTTTCTCAAACTTCAAAAGTGGGGAGTCATAAGGCATACCTCTCATGTTTGGTTCCACTTCTCTTCCATTTTTATTTGTTTCTTGGAAACTCGAAGTCAGTCATTCTCCTGAAAATACATGAGAACCTCGAGGCAAAAAGAAAAGAAAGAGGGAAAATAAAGATAAACGGATAAATATTTTTGTGATTTTTGAGAAGGGGGATTAAAGAATAGAAAATTACAGGCGGCAAATCTCGGCTTGAATATCTCAAACAAAATAAAATAACTAAAGATAAAGTGTTGGGGAAATTGACACGAGTGCTTATAAACTCAATTAAAAGCATAACCTCGAAAATAAAGTAAAGCAAATTAAATCTAGAAATAAAAATAGATAGAAAACCTCCCCAAGCTTAGGCTTTTGCATGCCCTTCAAATCATTGTGGTGGGGGGGAAGTTGTAACTCCAGTCCGCAAATTGAGTTGATAAGTTACTTGTTGTTTCTCAGAGGTTGAGGGCGAGATTATGCATCCCCTCCATAGTTCCTCCAAGTTCTTGGAAATCTTGATATGTATCGAACCATTTTGATGGCTGCTCCTCCTGATGAGGGACTTCTTGATCCTCCTCTTGGTCCTCATCCTCTTCCGGAATCTCTTCCTCGGGTTGGTGTTTCTCAAACTTCAAGTCATAAAGCATGTGTCCTTCCTCGATAGATAAAATACCATTAGGCAAAGGAGCGGGGTAGAGACGCCAAACTCCACCAATATGCAGATAATAAACACCACCTCTCCTAGTGAGCATTACATAATCCCTCAAAGTAGAGAAACCAACATGTCTCTCACCTAACACCGGTTGTAACTTATCTAGGTCGATGCCCATGGCATGAGCAAGCACGGTGATTACGCCTCCACAAGTGATTGGTCCTTGGCTTTGGGAGGATTGGTACTCCAAGTAGCACACAAGAATTACGCCCAAGTGGAGTGACAAGTTGTCGTAGTTGAAAGAAGCTTTTGCAAGGACTAAAATGTCCTCCTCATTGAGTCTTGTAAACTCATTACGCGCCTGCAAAGTGTTAGCAATAACATAGAATAAATAGTGAATAGCAGGATGTTGAATATTTTTCCTTTGCTGACTCTAGAAGTAAAGCTAACTCTATTATAGCAGAGTTCAGGGGAAGGTTCTATGCTGGTAAAAGATGCGCATAGAGCATTAGGATCATTTTATTATACCAAAACAATTGCACCATTCATCAAGTGATAATGAATAATTGTTGTTCATGAGTCGGAAAGAAATCCTATCCTCTCCATGCCATGTCTTAATAGTGCTTTTCAAAGAACTAAGAAATTCAATGGTTAACCGGCAATAGGTTGGTGCATCATGAAATACAAAGTTTTTCAGGACAACCCTATTGCAAAGTAAATTAAAGTCATCAGAAATACCGAGTTGGTTCAATATGACGGGGCAAGCCCACTTGGTTTCCTTCACTTCTCAGCTTTTATCCTGTCAAAACGTTCACGGTGGGACTCATTCTTTAATCGAATACCCATGCGTTCCTGAGCTGCAGCCCGAGAAGAACTAGCGGCGACAATAGCACACGTTTGGCTCCTCGTTTTCATCTTATAAAAATAAATAAGAAAGACAAATATAAAAACTTTTTGATCCAACAATAATAGTCTTAGCATATTCCTCATCATAGCACACTAAAGAATCTCCTCAACATAATAATCTAAGCAAGAGAATCATGGAAAATAGTTCAAAATAAGTCTCACCCTAGATTGATAATGACAATAGATTAGAGATGAATTTGTGAAAATTAATTGGAGGATCGGAGGAGAAACATACCGTAGATCACTTGTGTGCGAGGAAATCGAACGAAATTGAGTAGAGGTGAAGATCCCTTGAGGTTTTGAGAGAGTTTGGAGGTAGAAGAGAGAAAAAGGATTGATGTTTTGATGTTTCGGGTACCTTCCCGTGCGTTTAAGTGGTCGGCGCAACTATACAGTCGCAACTATACGGCCCAAACACTTGTTCCCACCGTGTAGTTGGTCTGACGGCAAAAAAATAGGGTTTTTAGGGTTTCTTTCCTGGCGGCTATAACTATACGGCCGGAACTTTTGTTCCCGCCGTGTAGTTGGTCATCAAACCATCTGTATCCCGAGATGAAAAATTGTCGATAGATCAAATATCTATACGGCCGGAGCTATACGGCGGGAATTTTTATTCCCGCCCTATAGTTGGTCGTTAAAGCATCAGTATACATCAAAAAAAATATTTCTTCAAGAATAACTTTTTAGACTAAAACTTAGCGAAACGCCATGTTTTGACAAAAAAATGACAGACTAAATTGTCGACCAACATTGGCATGTATAAAACAGGGAATGTTTAGTACCACTGAATCTCTCCTTCTCACTGGAGTTTTATAGCACTCTTTATTCAACATAAAACTTAAACTAAAACCTAAAAACTTTACTCAAACCTTTATTTCTCATGGGTTTCCTCCCATGCAGCGCTCTTTTATGATCAATAGCTTGATCTTGATGTTGCTCACTTAGGCCAGATGAGTGGAACACCCACTCCAAAATAGTTGGCCTTCAAAGTGATGGCCTCCTTCTCATCTTGCATGGCTTTCTTTTTCCTGGGAAAATGAATAAAAAAGGATCCCGTGAAGGCAATTGAAGCTTCACGTTCTTAAGAAAGGATGGCCTAATAGTTCTTAAGAAAGGACAGCCTAATATGATAGGAGTAGTAGCATCCTCAGGCATGTCAACAATAACAAAATCAATAAGAGCAGGACAGCCTTTAATGTACACTAAAGTATTTTCTTTAATTCCTACTGCTTGTTTGTAGGTAGAATGTGCTAGATGCAATTTTAAGTCAGTGATTTCAATAGAGCCAAGGTTTAACTTATTAAAAAAATCTTTGGAATTATTGAAACACTTGCACCTAAATCACAAAGTGCAGCTATTTCATTATTCCCAATTTTAATATTAATAGTAGGCTCAAATATCATCAAGCTTAACAGGTAATTTTTTAGCAATTTTCTTATATTATTCCTCAAGTTCACATACATTTATTGCTACCTGATTAACAAAGTGTTGATACATGGCTTCCTCATTTCCTTCACTTACCGAAATCTTGATATTGATCCTTTTTACAAGATCTTCAACTGTGTAATTTGGTGAAGAAGCATAGCTATAGTCAAGTTCTGTAGGCTCTTCCCTTTGGATTCTTATCATCTTAATGTCTTCTACTAAATTGGTCTCAGCTTTACCTGCAAATTTAGCTAGAATAAGAGTTTGACACTCGGTCATCTTACATAGTTGTGCCTCAACAATCCTTGTTCTTTCTTGGAGGGCCTATAAAACATTTCTAAAACTAACAACTTGGTTAGATAATTTACCAAGCATAGAATCACGGTTCTTCGTAATTTTAACTAGGATATTTTTTTGCTCATTTTGTGAGTCCATAAAAGATTTAAGAGTTTCTTGGAGACTACTATTACTTGATGCAATATTATTATTAGAGTTGCCTGCAGGACTAGAATAATGTTTCTGAAAATTTGGATTATGATTCTTCTTCCAAGCAGGGTTATAATCATTACGAGCTATGAAGTCTATTTCTTCAATAGTTGGTTCGGGAGTAGCTCTTACTTGGGTTTCCTTACCTTTCATGGCTAATATGAGCTCATCCAACTTAGCATTGAGTTCTTCATTTTATTGAGGTGTGACGGAGTTCACCTTCTTCGTGTTTGATCTTTCCACATGCCATTGGGCATGGTTATCTTGCATATTGTCTAGCAGATACTTTGCTTCGGTAATTTTCTTACCGGTAAATTTTTCTCCAGCTGCAGTATCTATCATAGACTTATACACAGGGTTAAGAGAATTATAAAATAAAAAGGATAATTAACCAATCTTCCATCCCATGGCTGGGATAGTTTCTCATGCATTCTTCTCTCCCATGAAAGCGCTAGTGGCTCGCGCTCTTCCTGTCTAAACCCAGTAATATTAGATCTGAGTTGCATAGTATTTGCAGGTGGAAAAAATTTAGTCATAAATAAAGAAGTATATTCCACCCATGATGCAATAGTATTTATAGGCAAAGATAGCAATCATTCTTTTGCTCTTCCTCTAAGAGAGAAAGGAAATAAGCGCAACTTGACCGCGTCGGGGTCAACATCATTAATGCGCACCATATAACATATTTCAGTGAAAGTGTTTAAATGCATACCTGCATCTTTAACAACAGAGCCTCCAAATTGATTCTGTTGAACCAAACTTAAATAGTGGGCCTTAATTTCATAATCTTTAGCAGCAATTGTTGGCCGAGTAATAGGAGTACGCAAATAATCATTGTTGGGAGTTGCAAACTCCCCTAGCTTCTTTTTAGCCATACTTCCTATGTTTTTGGATTTTCTTAAACAAGTACTAATGATGATAAAACAAGAATTAAAAGACTAACTAATTATTTTTGGTTTTTCAAATAAATACTAAAATCAAACTAGCAAAATTAAAAACAAGAACTAAAACTTAGAAAGGTTCCTACTAACCTCACCAGCGTAGCTATTGCTTCCCTGGCAATGGCGCTTGATCCGGATTATGGATGTAGTATAACTCTTTTCCCTAGTAGACCTAGGTTTATCGAATCTTCGGGAAGCAGAAAGCAAAGTGAGATTACTTAAACGGACCTTCGAGAGTTTTAGAATTCCTTTTGTGTTTTCACTGGACCAGGAGTTTGCGATCTTTTTGTTGTTGTTGTTGACGATGAAGAGAGAAGGCCTAGGGTCTTTGGTTTTCACCAGTAGCTGTGAAAAACATCTGATGGGAATAAAGGATAATAATAAAGTATGCATGTAATCATTAGAGCAAGATAATTATATATTGACAGTGCATCCATAATTGCTATCGCCTCTACAACCGCTTATAGCACTAGCCTACTAGTCTCATCCATAGAAGAAAGAGAACTAATAATATGCATAGTGATGTCACCTTTAATCCCAAGTAAATTTCTCACATACAGCCATACTACCCCTTCTGTCACTGTGGTTCCCATCCTGCAGATCAGTCATTACTCACACTCCCTTTACCTGGATAAATCCTTGGGGTCTTGGGTACCTGACAAGTCCTTAGGTTGGTGCAATAGAGGGTACTACAATCATCATGTCATACAAACTAATACATGATCCCATCTATGATAAATAACATGCACAAAAAGTTACATGGCTAGGCCGAAGCCCTTATCCCAAGGAGAATTACTCACACATAGAGATGAAATCAACAATCATAAATATTGTAATAGAGATCATAAGGTTGATAGAAAATAGTCTTACAATGTTGCCAATTGGAGAAGAGATCTACTATTACAAGTGGTGGAAGATGGCTATGGTGGTGGAGAAGGGTTTAGAGGTTTAGATCTAGATCTATTCCTCTGGCATGGCGGAGTCTGGTGGCAGGAAGAGTTGAGGTCGAAAATAAGCGTTGTTTCCCGTCGCCCGAAGCCTCTTTGTATAGGGGTTCCTTCACGAAAGTTGTTCTGCTTGACCTAATGAAGTCGATGGCAAATATACAGTCAGAACTATACGGCCGGAATAAATTTATCGTCGTATAGTTGGTCGTTAAGGCTTCTGCCTCCACTTCACGGCTCCTGGTTTCTTTGACGTGTTGGAAATCTTGTATATTTGGCATTTATGTAGTGATTTCCATCATCATACATCATTATTTGCGTAGGAAAAAATAGCAAGAAAGGATTGCATACCCCTTTGATCAATAGGCAATAGTGGCAGGGTTTGGAGAGATATTTCATCAAATATATGAATAATATCTAGTTTAAATGCGGACATGGATGGCTATATTTCACAGCCATCAATGACCCCTGGAGGTCCAGTATAGCTAAGATTGTGTTCAAGAACGTAGACACGAGCGGATGTATATAGGCGTAGGTTAGTCCCATTTTTAGCATGGGGAATGATTTCAGCCTCTTCGCCATGAGCAACCCCTATGCCATACGTCGTAAGTATGATCATCAAATGTTCGCCGTCAGCCGATCGAGCGAGAAACCACATGCTTGGTCGATCATTCAGAATAGGTGTTGGGATTACAAATGGCAGCTCCTTCTTTCCTGCAACATCTGAATTGGAGACAAAAAGTGTGTTACTCGCAAACATATTCTAACACCAACATTCTTCATTATTCATCTAATAGTGTGAATAGGAAAATCCTGATTAGGAAATTATTTTTCTTATTATGCTATTCCAAATATTTGTATTTCTTCCATATCTTACTTTCCTAGTTGTTGTAAGTTTTAAAAGAGGGACCGATCATTCAGTTATATGAAAAAATGAGGGATTCTTTGGATCACATGAACACATGAATGAGAAAAACGCTGGCAGCACCACTTTTTATTGATATAGAGTCATGTCTACTTGAATTCTATAGGATTAAATACCTAAAGGATTTTGGATCAAGTGTAGTGTTTGATTGCACTGGAAATCTGAAGGAATTGTACAAAGAGATTGGAGTGGATGGAAATTTTCCTCCAAAATAGAGTGAAAATCCTTTGAAGGAATTCCTAAGGATTATACTCTATTGAATCAAACAACATTTATAGAATAAAACCTAAGGATCCAAATCCTACAAAAATCCTATGCCGATCCAAAGGAAAAGATTGGTGTCCTACAAAAATCCTATGTGATTCCTACAATCTGAGGAGGGCCTGAAAGTACAAAAAAATCAAGAAACCCGTCTTCAGTGTGTTTCCCTCACATTTGAGATGCTGGTTAATAATTTTCATATTCTGAAAATGACCGAACTTACTAGTGCAGGAATGCCGTCATACACTATATTTTTGAAAGACTTATTACTGGTACTAATTTATTAGTAGCAATGGTTCTGTAGAGGTTCCAATCTTTAATAAGATAGAGCCCCCTGTGTTTACAATGCTAGTCCCTGGATCAATAGCTAGCATCCACAGTTAAGATGTAATATCAAGAAACAAAGGTCATAATATAACTTTATAACTAGGAATAACATAATTTTATTACATCTTACATAGCTCATTTGGCTATTACATTACATTGCAGCGGAATAACTATAGTCATGGGGTCCTTCATCTTCAAAGTGCCACAGGCAGATGTTGGTTGTAGACTTTGTAACCGTAATCAATCAATCTTCACTAAAATCAATCAAACTTGCAACATTACAAGTTACAGCCACAAGGGTCAATACATTTGAATTGTATTGGCAAGTGATACTATGGTAGTATAGTGGAATCTATCATCTATATGCATTTGGCTAAGTGGAGTTGAGGCTTGCATTGATCAAAATAGATTTTCCTTATCATTTTGAAAATACTAAGTTTTTGTTTTGACAAAATCTTTTCCAAAGCTTCTCTCAATCAAAGATTGAAGATTTCAAACAACCCTTGTTCAAACCACAAGATTTTAACTTAGAAATTTGAATGATGAGATTCTTGATTGCTTCCATGTCTTCATGCTCAAATTGTCCTTTACCAGGGACATGGCTAAGTACTTAGATTTTACACTCTGCAGAGGTGGTGCACTTTCCCCACAAGACTTGGTTTCCCAAGACAAGATCTTTCAGAAGCCTTCCCTAAGACCAAAATGGACGCGCTCCAACCTATCAAACACTACCACCCACTGTCCATATGGCTAAGTTCTTGCAACCTATATGATCATGGCAGAGCCCATATTGCCAAGTGGTTGCACTTGAAGCTTCTCAACATTTGACATCTCAAATCTCTTTGTTCCTGGGTGGCCATCCACAAGTGAGATACACAAGGTAAACCATAAACATGGGCCTTGTGAACCACTCAACCAAAAACCACCAAGCAATTACCATTCCACCCAGGTGATTCATTAACTTAGTTGTTTTATTAAACAAAACATAAGTCCTCAGACTTAGAATATTTTTCCATAGTGTGAATATATTTCCACCCTTGTTTTCTACTAGCTAGGCTAAGCTTGATAGTAATAGGAATCTTAACTTAGGAAGATTTCCACTAAGGTTTCATCTACTAGGTTTTCCTATAGCAAGGTCTATACTTAGCAAAATCCATGCAAGTTTACTTAGCAAAATCACTAATGCATAGTGAAAGTAATGGGACAAAAGTATGAAGCATCACTTGCCTTTTTGGTAGAGTATGGGTTCACTCCTTGTCCTTGCAACAATCACATTCTTCAAGTCACTACAAATCAATCAAGCAAGGCACAAGTTCAATCTACCAATCAAGCAAAACAACACATAAAATGACAAAGTCAAAGTAATGCATGCAAGCATGCCAAGCTTTGTTTTGTTTTGAAAAGTGGTTCCTAATGGGTCATAAACTTTTGAAAACACCTAATGGTCATTTTGTAAAGTGGCAAAGTCATTTGCAAAAGGTTTCACTACAAAAACCATTTTCAAAACAAAGTATCATTTTATGTGGTGTAGAAATATTTTTACCAAGGCATTAATCTCCAAGGTTCACCAAATATGTTTTCAAACCATAAAACTTGTTGTTTAGGGTCAGAGAGTTTAAAAAAAAACATTTCCCAAAAGTTTTCCTTCAAAATAATTTTTAACAAGTAAACCACATTTCTATTTGACTAGAAATGGTTTTAAATCAAAAAATCTTTATTTTGTTTCACCAAATACATTTTTGAGTCCACAAAGTGTTTTCTAATGTTAGTAGGTTCAAATCAATCCAATTGCCAAAGATTTTAACCCCAAATTCATTTTTAAACAATTTTTACATCCTTAACAAGCATACAAATGTTTCTTCAAAAACAAACACTCTAACATATACTATTTGCTAAACTAAAGGCATGGTTGGATAGGGTTTGTTCCACTGATTCCAACGATATAAAGTTTGCAAAAATTGGACGTGTGGATCAAAAGTTATAGGGTTTTCAAATTGCAACTTAAATCAGATTCAAATTCTATTTCTAATTCATCTGGTGACACGCGGCGCGTCGTTATTCGCTGGTACCGGTTTGGTCGGATTGATCTATCTGGATCGTTGGATCTAAGTGAGATCGTGCGGTGCAGAGACACTACTTACCCTTTCGCCTACGTTCTATCGCATCCGTTAGATCACGATCCTACGGTTGCTAGCATGCTTGCCAAAGATCGGCGGCGCTGGCGGCGGCGGGTGGCGGCGCACACTCGGGCAGGAGGTTTCCGGTGAAGCTAGGAAGCGAGAGGAGTAGGGGAGGTGCTCACCAGAATCGTGAGGGCGTGGTGATGCTGGACGTGTGGTCGACGTGGTAGGGGGCGCACGAGAACGGTGGCGATTGCTCGTCGGAGGCGTTGTCGGCGTCGGGCTTGCTCAGGTGTCGTCGAGGACGGCGCTAAGGGTCACTCGGAGACAAACGAAATGCACAGTCAGACGCGCAAAGACACGGTGAAGGTGTGTGCGTGAACGAGAGGGGTCGGGGCGGTCGGATTCTACCTGGAGGACTCGCCGGAGTAGAAGGCAGACGCGGCGGCGCTCAGAGCTTGTCGAAGACGGCTTTCTGGGGCGCCCGCGGTTGAACGGCGGGTACAGGGAGATGCGTCTGGGAGTGGGGAGTCTCCTAGTGTGCTCAGGGAGGCACGGGGTGGCGCTGGGTCACCGGATTTTGCACCGGAGCATCGTCGGAGTCAGTGATGGTTTGGGGATGATTCAAGCAGCCTGGGGGCGTGTCGAGGTGGGGCGACAGAGGGAAAGTGGAGAGGAGAGGGAGACGATTTATCCTGCGTGGTCAAGGGGCTGATTCAACGCGCGATTAAGACGAATTACGCCGGAGTTATTCCGTCTGCAACGGCCGGCGAGGGGTGGCGTAGTCTGCGGGTGGGGAAGAAGAGGGACGTGGCGGTGGGGTCCTCTGGTCAGTGAGAAAGGGAGAGGAAACGCGGTCCACCAGTCGGTGTCTCAGTGGGTGCGGCTTTAAGTGAAAAACGTTTCGTGGAGGGGGAGAAAGACTGGGCTGGTACTGGGCTCAGTTGGGCTGCATGGTTGGGTCGGCCAGTTTCTATTTTTTTCTGTTTGAAACATTTTTCTTTTTCTAATTCTAATTTCTGTTTTGACAATTCAAACAAACAAACAATGTTCAAATCAATTCAAACAAACACCAAACTTTTCATTTGAAATTGGTTCTGTTTAACAACATAAACCCAATCCCAAAACAAAATAATATTTTTATTCTTTTTAGGATCCATTCATTAATTAAATAAAATGGATCATTTAGTTATTTAATAAAATAGGGTTTGATTTAATTAATAAAATCTCCATTTGAAATCCAATTATTTTCAAAACCAAATCAGTAGGTTTTATTTGGAAATAAAGAATATTTGGAAACTTGTTTAAAACAAAATAACCTTTTATTTTAGGGTCCATTAATAATTAAATACAATAGACCTTCATTATTAAATCAAATAGGATTTGTTTTATTAAAAACTTTATTTTGAAATCTAAAATAAAACCAAAACATTTCAGTAGGTTTTATTTGAGAATTAAAATACTTGGAAAACTCATTTAAAATAAGTAAATAAGTTTTTGTGTTTATTTAAAATGGAAAAAGCCTTTACTTAGATAAAATTTGGATATTAAATCCTTATTATTTTATTTAAATAAACCTTTACTATTTTTAATCAAAACAAAACATTTTATTTTAAATACTTGGCCAAGGTTTAATTTGGCTCTGTAAAATAATCTTTATTTATAAATCCACTTCTTCCTTTGAAAGCCAAAACCTTTTATTTAAAAGATCCAAAATAGTAAGTCTAAATATTTTGAAGTTTATTATTTATTTAACTTTTTAAATCCCTTTAGGATTTCATTTGATCCAAATAGGTTTTGAAAGTCTCCAATTGGATTCAAAAAGTTTCTTCTGGCCTTCAAAATCAAACAAAGTTTTATTTTATTCATTTATTTTTCACATTACAAGATTTGGAAAATCTTGGGATGTGACAGGCTACCACCCTTAAAATAAATCTCGTCCCGAGATTTGGGGAGGCTAGGGTTACAAGCAGGTTCAAAACAACTAGGGTACTACCACCCTTAAAAATTTTCAAACTAAATTACATACTGGCCTTCTTGGGTTCCTGGGGAAACTTCTCTGGGCAAACATTCTGCATAGTGTCCTTTGTTTCCACACTTGACTCATGGGCCAAGGTTGAGATCCTTCATAGACTTGTTCAACTTGTTCTTCATCTTTTCTGGACATTTGTTTGCATAGTGGCCTAGTTCCTTGCATTTGAAACACATCACTTGGCTGATATCTTTCTTTTCCTTGGGTAACAATTCTTCTTGTTTGTTTCCTTGGTTTTTCTTCTTCTCTGGGCATTCATTGGCATAATGTCCCATCTCTTTGCAATTGTAGCATTGCACTTGACTAATATCCTCCTTGTTAGGGTTGGGGCATTTCTTCTTCTTCTTGGGTCTCTCCAAAGCTAGGAGTTCTTCTAGTTCATGTTCTTCATAGGTGGGAGATCTTTCTATCTTCTTGAGGCATTGATCTTCATGTGCCTTGGATGCATGATCCTTGTCTCCACAAGTATTGCTAGCTTGGGTTCCTTCTAGATTAATATCTTTGTCATCCCTGTTGTCATTAGCTCTTTGGGAAAGGTTTTCTCCCATGTTGGTCATTTGAGTAACCAATCCTTGCAACAATTGGGATTGAAGTTTCAAAATCCTTTGTATGGCTGGGTCTAGTCCATTGTTGTTGGCTAAAAGCTGAGTTGTCTCTTGGCTCAACTGGTTTTGGGTTGCTATAAATTCTCTCATGTTGTCCTCTTGATTGTTGTTGTTGTCATCAACCTTGATGTTGAAGTTTCTTGGAGAAGTCATCTGTTTGGGTTTGAAGGGAGATTAGAATAGGCAAGATATTTCTAAGGAAATATTTCTAATCACACACATCACAATTCACACAAACAATGTGCAAGCATTCACAAACAACTTTTCACTCAAACAACAAAGTTCAAGCACATTCTTAGGCAACAAAATTATTTTTGTTACACCATATAAGTTGGTGTGTTTGACTTAACTAAGTTATGGTGGTCCATCTATATGGTTCACTTGTGATCCTTCCATCCTTCTTGGTTCTTCTTGTATGAGATCATGGTTTCCTTGAGAAAAACTCTTGGTTGCAATACTTCAAAGTTGTTGATGGTTCCTTCTTATTTTGCATTCCCTCAGTCTCTAATTCTTGAGTAAGATTTCCTTGTCTCACTTGTAGTCCTTAGTGGTATCCAAGTTATAAGTCTTTGGAGAACATGCTGAAGATGTTGAAGTCATTAGAGTTGAAGAAGTTGAAGTCATTAGAGTTGAAGATGTTGAAGAAGTCCTTTGCATATGGTGTAGTCTTTGGCCATGGGTAGGTTCTTCCATCAAGTTGAAGTTGAAGAGGTGTAAAGTTGAAACCAAAATGGTTGAGGAAAGAGTTTACAAGTGTTTTTGTAAATAAGTTTTGGATCAAAATATAACTCCTATTTTTCTAAGGGTTTTTGTCCAATCCTAGGGTTTACAAATCCTACAGGCAACACAATGCTCTGATACCATCTGTAGAGGTTCCAATCTTTAATAAGATAGAGCCCCCTGTGTTTACAATGCTAGTCCCTGGATCAATAGCTAGCATCCACAGTTAAGATGTAATATCAAGAAACAAAGGTCATCATATAACTTTATAACCAGGAATAACATAATTTTATTACATCTTACATAGCTCATTTGGCTATTACATTACATTGCAGCGGAATAACTATAGTCATGGGGTCCTTCATCTTCAAAGTGCCACAGGCAGATGTTGGTTGTAGACTTTGTAATCCTAATCAATCAATCTTCACTAAAATCAATCAAACTTGCAACATTACAAGTTACAGCCACAAGGGTCAATACATTTGAATTGTATTGGCAAGTGATACTATGGTAGTATAGTGGAATCTATCATCTATATGCATTTGGCTAAGTGGAGTTGAGGCTTGCATTGCTCAAAATAGATTTTCCTTATCATTTTGAAAATACTAAGTTTTTGTTTCGACAAAATCTTTTCCAAAGCTTCTCTCAATCAAAGATTGAAGATTTCAAACAACCCTTGTTCAAACCACAAGATTTTAACTTAGAAATTTGAATGATGAGATTCTTGATTGCTTCCATGTCTTGATTCTCAAATTGTCCTTTACCAGGGACATGGCTAAGTACTTAGATTTTACACTCTGCAGAGGTGGTGCACTTTCCCCACAAGACTTGGTTTCCCAAGACAAGATCTTTCAGAAGCCTTCCCTTAGACCAAAATGGACGCGCTCCAACCTATCAAACACTACCACCCACTGTTCATATGGCTAAGTTCTTGCAACCTATATGATCATGGCAGAGCCCATATTGCCAAGTGGTTGCACTTGAAGCTTCTCAACATTTGACATCTCAAATCTCTTTGTTCCTGGGTGGCCATCCACAAGTGAGATACACAAGGTAAACCATAAACATGGGCCTTGTGAACCACTCAACCAAAAACCACCAAGCAATTACCATTCCACCCAGGTGATTCATTAACTTAGTTGTTTTATTAAACAAAACATAAGTCCTCAGACTTAGAATATTTTTACATAGTGTGAATATATTTCCACCCTTGTTTTCTACTATCTAGGCTAAGCTTGATAGTAATAGGAATCTTAACTTAGGAAGATTTCCACTAAGGTTTCATCTACTAGGTTTTCCTATAGCAAGGTCTATACTTAGCAAAATCCATGCAAGTTTACTTAGCAAAATCACTAATGCATAGTGAAAGTAATGGGACAAAAGTATGAAGCATCACTTGCCTTTTTGGTAGAGTATGGGTTCACTCCTTGTCCTTGCAACAATCACACTCTTCAAGTCACTACAAATCAATCAAGCAAGGCACAAGTTCAATCTACCAATCAAGCAAAACAACACATAAAATGACAAAGTCAAAGTAATGCATGCAAGCATGCCAAGCTTTGTTTTGTTTTGAAAAGTGGTTCCTAATGGGTCATAAACTTTTGAAAACACCTAATGGTCATTTTGTAAAGTGGCAAAGTCATTTGCAAAAGGTTTCACTACAAAAACCATTTTCAAAACAAAGTATCATTTTATGTGGTGTAGAAATATTTTTACCAAGGCATTAATCTCCAAGGTTCACCAAATATGTTTTCAAACCATAAAACTTGTTGTTTAGGGTCAGAGAGTTTAAAACAAAACATTTCCCAAAAGTTTTCCTTCAAAATAATTTTTAACAAGTAAACCACATTTCTATTTGACTAGAAATGGTTTTAAATCAAAGAATCTTTATTTTGTTTCACCAAATACATTTTTGACTCCACAAAGTGTTTTCTAATGTTAGTAGGTTCAAATCAATCCAATTGCCAAAGATTTTAACCCCAAATTCATTTTTAAACAATTTTTACATCCTTAACAAGCATACAAATGTTTCTTCAAAAACAAACACTCTAACAGATACTATTTGCTAAACTAAAGGCATGGTTGGATAGGGTTTGTTCCACTGATTCCAATGATATAAAGTTTGCAAAAATTGGACGTGTGGATCAAAAGTTATAGGGTTTTCAAATTGCAACTTAAATCAGATTCAAATTCTATTTCTAATTCATCTGGTGACACGCGGCGCGTCGTTATTCGCTGGTACCGGTTCGGTAGGATTGATCTATCTGGATCGTTGGATCTAAGTGAGATCGTGCGGTGCAGAGACACTACTTACCCTTTCGCCTACGTTCTATCGCATCCGTTAGATCACGATCCTACGGTTGCTAGCATGCTTGCCAAAGATCGGCGGCGCTGGCGGCGGCGGGTGGCGGCGCACACTCGGGCAGGAGGTTTCCGGTGAAGCTAGGAAGCGAGAGGAGTAGGGGAGGTGCTCACCAGAATCGCGAGGGCGTGGTGATGCTGGATGTGTGGTCGACGTGGTAGGGGGCGCACGAGAACGGTGGCGATTGCTCGTCGGAGGCGTTGTCGGCGTCGGGCTTGCTCAGGTGTCGTCGAGGACGGCGCTAAGGGTCACTCGGAGACAAACTAAATGCACAGTCAGACGCGCAAAGACACGGCGAAGGTGTGTGCGTGAACGAGAGGGGTCGGGGCGGTCGGATTCTACCTGGAGGACTCGCCGGAGTAGAAGGCAGACGCGGCGGCGCTCAGAGCTTGTCGAAGACGGCTTTCTGGGGCGCCCGCGGTTGAACGGCGGGTACAGGGAGATGCGTCTGGGAGTGGGGAGTCTCCTAGTGTGCTCAGGGAGGCACGGGGTGGCGCTGGGTCACCGGATTTTGCATCGGAGCATCGTCGGAGTCAGTGATGGTTTGGGGATGATTCAAGCAGCCTGGGGGCGTGTCGAGGTGGGGCGACAGAGGGAAAGTGGAGAGGAGAGGGAGACGATTTATCCTGCGTGGTCAAGGGGCTGATTCAACGCGCGATTAAGACGAATTATGCCGGAGTTATTCCGTCTGCAACGGCCGGCGAGGGGTGGCGTAGTCTGCGGGTGGGGAAGAAGAGGGACGTGGCGGTGGGGTCCTCTGGTCAGTGAGAAAGGGAGAGGAAACGCGGTCCACCAGTCGGTGTCTCAGTGGGTGCGGCTTTAAGTGAAAAACGTTTCGTGGAGGGGGAGAAAGACTGGGCTGGTACTGGGCTCAGTTGGGCTGCTGGGTTGGGTCGGCCAGTTTCTATTTTTTTCTGTCTGAAACATTTTTCTTTTTCTAATTCTAATTTCTGTTTTGACAATTCAAACAAACAAACAATGTTCAAATCAATTCAAACAAACACCAAACTTTTCATTTGAAATTGGTTCTATTTAACAACATAAACCCAATCCCAAAATAAAATAATATTTTTATTCTTTTTAGGATCCATTCATTAATTAAATAAAATGGATCATTTAGTTATTTAATAAAATAGGGTTTGATTTAATTAATAAAATCTCCATTTGAAATCCAAATATTTTCAAAACCAAATCAGTAGGTTTTATTTGGAAATAAAGAATATTTGGAAACTTGTTTAAAACAAAATAACCTTTTATTTTAGGGTCCATTAATAATTAAATACAATAGACCTTCATTATTAAATCAAATAGGATTTGTTTTATTAAAAACTTTATTTTGAAATCTAAAATAAAACCAAAACATTTCAGTAGGTTTTATTTGAGAATTAAAATACTTGGAAAACTCATTTAAAGTAAGTAAATAAGTTTTTGTGTTTATTTAAAATGGAAAAAGCCTTTACTTAGATAAAATTTGGATATTAAATCCTTATTATTTTATTTAAATAAACCTTTACTATTTTTAATCAAAACAAAACATTTTATTTTAAATACTTGGCCAAGGTTTAATTTGGCTCTGTAAAATAATCTTTATTTATAAATCCACTTTTTCCTTTGAAAGCCAAAACCTTTTATTTAAAAGATCCAAAATAGTAAGTCTAAATATTTTGAAGTTTATTGTTTATTTAACTTTTTAAATCCCTTTAGGATTTCATTTGATCCAAATAGGTTTTGAAAGTCTCCAATTGGATTCAAAAAGTTTCTTCTGGCCTTGAAAATCAAACAAAGTTTTATTTTATTCATTTATTTTTCACATTACAAGATTTGGAAAATCTTGGGATGTGACAGGTTCATACATATTTTTTAGTACATAAAGGGTGTGCTCATTCAGTCATATCAAAGGTAAAATATAAACAAGGTAGTTAAAGATCAACTTCAGTAAATCACTCACAATGTATCATGGAACTAGAATTACCTTCCAATGTGGGATCCTAGCAGTAGTTGCAGCCTTTACCTCAAAAATTAGGCCACTATGTTCAATGGAATCATGGTATTGTCTCCTTCCATGACCTAAATGGTCCAGACATCTCCAACTTCGGTACCGCCTTCCATGTAGGCGATTTCACTGTCGAATAACGCAAGGAGCTTGTAGTCTGTGTAGTCCCCAGATTCTATGGGAACTCTATAGATTATGATCTTCAGCAGGTCAAGCCATCCATCCCACGACTTTTCGTACTTTTCTCCAAAGTTGTGGATTCGACAAAAAACAAAATTTTGAACTATGCATGAGTATAGAAATGAGTACATGTAACTCTTGGTTTTTGTTTCTGCTTTCTCAAAACACAAAAATACCAAAAATATTTTCGTTGTTTCTCTTAGTTTGTTTCTTTGCTTTTTATCTTTGGTTTGGCTTAAAGAAAAATCCAAATAGATTTTGCTTTGTGTGCTTGCTTTAAAAATCGAAAACACCAAAAATATTTGTTGTTCTTCTTTGGTTTTGTGAGTTCTTTGCAGGGTTCAGCCATCCTCAGTAGAGTTTGGTTTCATGTTATTATTCAAGCCACACAAGTGAAGGGCAATAATGAAGATTAAGACAACTTGAGGTGTGGTAAGAGGCTGGTAACGAACTCTATCTGTTTTCATTTTTGTACATATACTCATCATTGTGAGCATGCTTAGTCTGTTCATGTGAGGTGTATGTTATTTATGGATGCTTAGTAGTTCTTACTTTCTTGTGATTAACTCCAGCATGCTAATAGTTTGTAGCATGTCATATGAATGTTTGCTTGCATTGTTTTATTCATAACTTGGTATGATATTGTGGTATCCTCCTCTAAATGTTTCATGTGAATCGACTTGGCACATGCTCACGCATGCATATGACTAAACAATAGTCAATAAGCCTCGATGATTTATTTTGCCTCGGCGTTCTTGTATCATTTTCATGTCATAATTAGTCATGTTTTGTTGCAACCATGATTATGATAGTTATTGATCTCTTGTTTGTCGCCCCCTCTCTATTGCTAGCCTTCACTTGCACTGAGTATGAGCTTTACTTGTGCATCCAACTCGCCAAAACCATTATTGCCAACAGTGTCCACCATACCTACCTACTAGCATCATTTTCTATTCCGTGCATATTCATTGTGCCTTGTTATCTTCCAAAAAAATGTTTGTCTGTTTTGAGAAAGTTAGTTAGTAAATCTCTCATGAACTTGATGGCACACCTTATTTCTTGCACTTAATAAACTTGAACCACTGTGACCTGTACATGAAAGTTATATGCTTGCAAATTATAGGCTGGGAGTTAGCAGAACCGTGTTGTCACGGGGAACGCTTTCAACACTTATGGATGCATATCCAGTTGATATCATGCTCTTTTGTTTGCGGATGTCGTCAGTGTGAAATAAAAGGAGAGCTTTTAAGTTCATGGAGTTATATATATATGTTAGATAAACGCTTGGGCCGCTAGCCTAAGCCATGCATAATCATGGTGGAAACTTGCAGCATAACCATAATGAGCAATCTATGAAGCATCCTCAATAAAAACCTATGAATAGCAAATAAAAAGATCGCTAAGATGCTTATTGTCTGCTTGCCTTGTCATTTTGATTGTGGGATAGCTCCTGCATCATGTGCAAGGGGTACCCCATTGGCGTTTCTCTATGATACGCATGTATTTACGATGACAAGAAATTATCGTTAACTAAAGTTGAGTAGCATGAGGAGAGGCCCTCGTACTCAAGGGACATGATATTTCCAATTTATGGTCTGTCAAGCATATAACTCATATTGGACCTCACTTTCACCTTAATCATATAAAGATGCATATGATAGGGGCAATGAGAGCTCAAATCTAGTGAGTACCTTACTTTCAGCATTTGTAAGCCTTTCAAAACCTTTTCACCTCCTTGTTGAGTCACCACTTATTCTATGAGCACCTTCTTGAGAGCATAGTTGTCATTATTGTGTTTGTTCCAAAACTTGGTTAATTATGTCATTACTTTGATGATTGTATCTCTGATATCTTTACTTCTAGTCTTCACTTGAACTTTAGAGGTGCTTTGGCATTTATTTTGTGCTCTACAAACAAAGGCAAGCGATATACCACTCTATCATACCTTATTATGAGCATTGCAATGTTGCTTATGTTTATGTTCCATGCTACTTATTATTAATGAGTTGGAATCTCTTCATAGCTTGAAATGACTATTGAGTAGACTTAGTTGCATACTTCTTATTATGAATGTTCTAAGTATCTACTCCTGGGCTGAGAATATATACATCATATCAAGCAAATGTGTTCGTGAAAGTTCTTTTATCGCACTCAATTTTTAACTGAATTGCTTGAGTACAAGCAATAAGCTAAGCTTGGAGGGAGTTGATACGTCCAAAATGTATCTACTTTCCTGAACAATTTTGCTATTGTTTCTCCTCTAAACTTGTGTTATTTGGATACAACTAACACGGACTGACGCTATTTTTAGCAGAATTACCTTGGTGTCCAGTTTTTGTGCAGAAAATCAACTATCAGGAAAAATCCCGGAAAATTTACCAAAAATCCTATTTCACCGGAAGACTCATGGAGCCAGAGTACGAGACAGAGGGGAGGCCTGAGGGCCCCACCCCCTACCACGCAGGTGGGCCCTGACCGTGCCTAGAAGGGGTGTGGCTGCCCCAGGCACTCCCTCGGCCTCCCTCTTCGCCTATAAGATGCCTCTTGACCTAAAAACCGAGGGGGGTTTGACGTTTTTCCAAAAAGAGTTCCGCTGTGCCGCCACCACCAGAAACCACGATTCGGAACCAGGAACTCCGTTCTGGCACCCTGCCGGGACGAGGAATTTGGAGAGGATCATCACCATCATCATCACCAACGCCTCTCCATCAACCATCCATGTTTCCCTCATCCATGAGTGAGTAATCCCCCGCTGTAGGCTATGGGGATGGTAGGGATTGGATGAGTTCTATCATGTAATCGAATAAGATTGTTAGGGCATGGTGCCTAGTATCTCTATTAGTGTTATTTGACATTGTTGCAACTTGTTGTGCTTAATGCTTGTCACTAGGGCCCGAGTGCCATGATCTCAGGTCTGAACTTATTATTGAATCATTATGATAGTATTGTTTGTGATCTTATCTGCAAGTTGTGTACACATATCATTATCCGGATCCAAAGGCCCCGAAGTGATAGAAATTGGGACAACCTGAGGGAATGGCTGTGATGTGAGGATCACATGTGTTCACGGAGTGTTAATGATTTTCTCCAGTGCTCTATTAAAAGGAGCACCTTAATTGGCACTACTTCCCTTGAGGCCCCGCTACAACGGGCCTCGAATCAATAAATTGGGTAATACTACCATCGAAGACTGGTGCGATCCCTTTACTTGTGGGTCATTAGTCTTCACGTCCTCAGCATTCCTCATGAGGTAGTTGAAGTCGGTGGCGTGGGGCCTCCTGGTGCAGAAGGGGCACCTGTAGATGTCGCCGGCGAAGAAGTTGTTGAACTGGCCGGACTTCAGCTTCCTTAGCACCTGACAAGTCTTGGTGTCCGTGGACTCATCATCGCTGCAAACGTCACTCCTATCCACCTGTTGGAAAAACAGTAGAGTGCAATAAGGACATGATTGAGATACCTTGATTATCTGGATTGATTACTTGCATAAATTAACCGATTGAGATCCCCTGATTATTCCCCAATCCCCAAATCTCTAACCAAATCGAATATTGATCCCAACTACAGATCGGTGCTAGTAATAACAAGGGAATTCATCGAAATACAAGATCTAATATAAGAGGATTAGCTACTGTAAAAGTACCTAGCATCCAACGATTGAAAATACGAATAGTCAAGCCCTAATAACACACGATCTAGCATCCAACGATGGGAATGGGGGAAGAACAAAGGAAGGGGAGAAAACCCTAGTTACCTCCGACCATGGGTCGGGTAAGCTGGTATCGTAGGGTTGTCCTACCTGATGTAATTGTTCTTCTCATAGGGGTCCTAGTCGTGAAGGATCTGCCAGAGATCAGTGGGGGCTTCCTCGCCGGCGGCTACGGTGGAAGTAGGGACGGGAGTCTGGACGGGGACGGCGGCTTCCTTCGATGCCTCGACGGGGGCCTGTACAGGGATGGGGGCCTCCTCGCCAGCGGCCTTGGAGGCGACAATGGCCACCACACTGTTCTTCTCCATCGCCGGCGTGGTTGGGGTTTTCTTGGGGGTTTGCAAAAGGTGATGGGGAAGTGGAGATGGTTGTGTGAGTGAGTGAGCGAGTGATGAGTGAGAGTGAGGAGGCCTCTATAAAGGTGAAGGGAGGAGACGTTTCGTTGCACTACCTTGCAACATGTAACCGTGTACACTATTGCACCGTGCACGGCCACACGCGTCCGCTACCTCCCCGTGCACCGCGACACGCATACCGTGCGTCACATTTTGCCCCTCGTGTCTAACCTTGGCCACTTAGTTGTGCTCAGTTATACCCTCGAGTGTAACACTGGCAGTTTGGTTGTACTCAGTTTTTCCCTCCAGTACTAACATTGTAGTGTGCAATATACTCACTTCTACCCTCCGGTGGCTGGTCAACAGAGAGTCAACGAATGGGTTTTAGCTAGCTAATTGAGTCATTTTATGCAAAAAAAATTCAAAAGGATCAAAACATAGTGGCATCTATACAGGGAGTCTTATTATGTGACCTGCCACCATAAGAAATGTATATAAATCAAGTTTTAACCTAAATCACCACTTCTCAAATCACCTACTATCTATGAAGGTTTATGGATTTCTACTCAATCCTCTTCCCAAAACATCCCTCCCCAAAATATAATTTGTTTGAATGAGGCAATAATTGTAAAACTGATATATATTTGACTTCCAAATAGTTTGGTGTATGCTAAGATGTACTTTAATGTATAAAAGAATCATTTTCCATTTTTTAAATCTCTTTCTGTTTTCTATTTGAACCCGTTTGTCAGTTTTGCCCTTGGTTTTTAAGTTCTACTCACTTTTCCCCTCTCTATTAGTCACAAACTCTCACACTTATGCTCATCTTGGCTGCTACGCTCTGAATGGTCGAGACAGTTGTCACGCGGATCTTACCCACCAACCGTTGATCCTCTATGATCTAGCGGACAGGATAACCCCCGTATCTGTCGGGGGGCACCCTCTATCCATGCAAAATAACGAGTTTTCCAGTAATACTTTAACTCCATAATTAATGATTTTGAATATAATTGGAAGGGAAAGTTTTCAAAGGTGTATAATTTTCGTATATGCAAGTTTATGCATTATATTTCACTCCATGCAAATGATAAATGATCAGGATTTTATTAGCACAATATTATCATCTCCTAAGTGCGATTTCAAAGAGTTCAAAGGTGTATAATTTTTGCCATATGCAAGTTTATGCATGAAATTCTATGAAAATGATAATCTCTCAAGATTTTCTTAGCACATCATTATCACGTATTAAGTGCGATTTCATAGTGTTCAAAGGTTTATAATTTTCATATACAGAAGTTTAGGGATCACTTTTCACGCTCTAAAAATGGTAAACTCAAGATTTTCTTAGGACGCTATAATTTGAAAGTGTTCAAGAGTTGTGTCAATTATAAACACTCTTTTACATTAAGAGTTTTTAATTTTTTCAATTTTAAAGTTTTCAAGAGTTGTGTCAATTATAAACACTCTTTTACATTAAGAGTTGTATAATTTTTTTTAATTTGAAAGTGTTCAAGAGTTGTGTCAATTATAAACACTCTTTTACATTAAGAGTTGTATCAGTTTTTCAATTTGAAAGTGTTCAAGAGTTGTGTCAATTATAAACACTCTTTTACATTAAGAGTTTTTAATTTTTTCAATTTTAAAGTTTTCAAGAGTTGTGTCAATTATAAACACTCTTTTACATTAAGAGTTGTATATTTTTTTTTGTTTGAAAGGGTTCAAGATTTGTGTCAATTATAAACACTCTTTTACATTAAGATTTGTATAATTTTTTTTAATTTGAAAGTGTTCAAGAGTTATGTCCAAGAGTTGTGTAAATTATAAACACTCTTTTACATTAAGAGTTGTATAATAATATGAAAGTGTTCAAGAGTTATGTCCAAGAGTTGTGTCAATTATAAACACTCTTTTACATGAAGAGTTGTATAATTTTTTAAATTTGAAAGTGTTCAAGAGTTGTGTCAATTATAAACACTCTTTTACATTTAGAACTGTGTACTTTTTTTGATTTGAAAGTGTTCAAGAGTTGTGTAAATTATAAACACTCTTTTACATTAAGAGTTGTATAATTTTTTTAATTTGAGAGTGTTCAAGAGTTGTGTCAATTATAAACACTCTTTTACATTAAGAGTTGTATATTTTTTTTAATTTAATAGTTTTCAAGAGTTGTGTCAATTACAAACACTCTTGTACATTAAGAGTTGTATAATTTTTTTAATTTTAAAGTGTTCAAGAGTTGTGTGATTTTCTTATTTATTATACATCCATCTCCCTATTTTTAATTATAAACACTCTTTCACTTGATTGCAGCCGAGACATTAACTCGATAAACCAATTAAATCATCAAAATAGCTCGCCGGCCGCATTCTCCACAGCAAGCGCACCCATCTAATCGGAACATTTTGGTGCAAGATCTAACCTTCTCTGCGCACGGTTGCCATTGTCATCCTTCATATAGGTCAACAGGACGACACCATACTGCGGACAGAACGAATGGGAGGCCGAAGTGAAGCTCGACAAAGTGCCACCGTCGCTGGAGAAGGGTTCTATAGCCGGAGAAGAAGAAGAAAGGGGAGGCAAAGACACGGGCACGGGCGCGGGGCTGGCTCACGTGGATAAGTTGTGCGTCTGGAGCTCATGTGGTAAGTTGTGGGTCCCATGCTGATCTGGATAAGTGGAGAGAGGTGTCCACTACGGTAACCAACTTAAAGCGGCCCCATTTGTCAGCATGTAACGGCAAGGTTCCACTACGGGACTTGATAGACCATAGTTCCACTTGTTAGCACGTAACGGCGAGGGTCCACTACGGGACCCAACTAAATGTGGCACCACTTGTCAGCATGTAACGGCAAGGCTGATGGACAGCAAGTTTCACACCGTGCGAGAGTTTCATAATAGGAGATAGGCAAAAGTGAGGAAAAGCTAAGCGGCTAGGGAAAAGTGTGTACAACTAAGGAACAAGGGAGATATGCCTAAGGTTTTATGTTGAAATTTTTTCAGTGCATCAAGATGAACAATCTTGGTAGCATTTTTCGCAAGAGCAAGCACCAACATGGTGAGGGCTCGGGGCTCTGGGCTAAGCTCGACAGCAAGTACGCCATGGTTTCATCAAGGAGGTTGATGCCCACACATTTGGCCGATGATGATTTTCTCACCGCGGCAGGGTTGGGGAGGATTTCGACCACATGTGTGCAAATGCAGGGTTATCGCTCCTCGCCTACGCAAGCCACTACACCTACACTGAGCTTACCTTCGAGTTCCTTGCCTCCTTCTATGATGACTACAAGGAGAAAGTTAATGTGTGCACGGTAAGCTTCACCATAAACTAACACCTATATCAAATCTCTTTTCAACAATTTTGTGAAGCTTTTGGATTCCCTCAAGAAGGGCAATCAATTGTTACAAATTTTTATAGCGTCTGAAGTGGAGAAACTAGGGAGGTTATTTCTATTAACGGTGGCAGACTAGAAGAAGATGTCCACCATTCAAAACCCGACAATTCGCTGCTTCGCCTTGTTTCTCACCAACACTCTGTTGGGAAGAGGAGATACCAGTTCCATGGCCAATGCAGGCATGGCCATGATCACCAAGGCACTCTTCCCCGCTGCACCGCATAGTTCCAATCCTGTAGCTTTATTCCTCCAACACCTCCTCCACTAGAGCAACAAAAAGAACTGTGATATTCGCATTGGTGGATTGGTAACCCACCTTGTCCAAGACTGTGGAATTCCAATACCTATTGACGGCTCCATACTTATGGACGTCAAATATATAACTGCTTGTGGCTTCGAGCATATCAGTTTGGTTAACAAGAGGCTCCGAGCATATCAGTTTGGTTATCTTGATCCTCACAGGATGAGCAGGTGTCATTGCCTTGTCCACAAGCTTTCTCGATTTTGGAGAAGGACAGCTGGATCCTCACCAAATACCAAGTGATGGAGATCATGGCTGGGCTTCATCCTGACCCAGAGGAGAATGAGCAGGAGGAGCAGCAGGACAATCCTGCTTGGGAAGGACAGCAGCAGCAATAGGAAGGACCCCAGGGACCCATGGCCCAATCAGCAGCAACAGTAGCAGGGGTTCAACAACGACCCCTATGAAGAATTTCTGCAACTCAACCAGCGTGTTGGGGAGATCGACCACAATATTAAGGGAGTGAATGAGGATGTTAGTTCCCTAACTAATAGCTTCATTCACTTCATGAACAACTTTCCCAACTACTACCAGCAATACTCGTACCCGCCGCCGAATGACGGCAACAACTAAGTATGGCAACAGCCTAAGCTTGGGGGAGGTTTGAAAAACTCCAAACTTTGCATTCATATTTTTATTTCTTCTTTTGATTTATCTTAGTTCTTCAAAAATTGCATGTTTACTTTCAGTTCGCATTCCTAAATCAAAAACACACACAAATTAGTTGTAATTTTTATTACAAATTTGTTTCTTTGTTTCTCTCAAAGATTTCTCAATTTCAGGTAACTTGGAAATAGAGAAATATTGCGGGGTTCAACTCAAGTACAAGAACGAAGCAAGCAAGAGGAGGTATCACATTCCTTTCATCACCTCTTCTGCAATTTTAAATTGACACAACTATTTGCTCGCTTGCACTTGAGTCACTCCCCACTTAGCTTGTTTTCTTATAAATTCTATTTCTTTGCTAGTGTCTCCTTTTTAGCTTTGAAATAATGAGAAATGTACTTGGTTAAAATATTTCCAACATTTTTTACAACAATAAAAAGCATCTGAAATATGACTTGAGTCCATTTTTAGCCCAAAGGATTTGATTTTAGAAACTACTCAGCCCCATTGAGCTTAATGTAATGGACTTGATAGCACTTTTGAATGAAATTGTTTGATAAAATGAACGTTTTGAAGTAGTAGAAAGTATGCCACTGATTTTCTAATAATTAAAGTAAGATATTTCTTTATGCGTATCATTACAACACTATCGTGCTCCATGGAGAACTATTAACCCCGCTGGCCAACGGACGATCTAAATGTGTGAAACCACTTAATTTCGGCTATTGAGTTACGTAAGCGTCTATAGCTGCAATGCTATGATGAGTAACAATTTTAGTCTCCTCGTGGTTTCACATTCCAAGTGAAGTTGTAGTACTCCTCTGGCTCATTAGTGCTCAACAGTTAACTATTGGCATGGTCACGAGTACGCAACACAGTCCTAGTTAACATTTTAAAAACAGTGGCATGATTTCTCTATGGAAGAGATGAATTTTTTGAAAAGCAAGGAAAGGAAAAAAGTTCTTTGAGAGTATTGAAATTTTGACGTGGGAGTAGATGAGTTGTTCTTAAATTTAATGTTCTAGTACCAACTTGAGTACTCTTAATTGATTAAATAAACAAGAGCAAAAAGTCTTTCATCTCTCAACAAAGAGGGAAACCAAAAGAATTTGTTTCACTTTCCTAGCTAAACTATTGAAACTTGCTCGGGCATACAATTTATTTGCTAGCAAGAAATACGTGGTTAGGAAGTGGACTCGGTGCAATCTTGTAAATACTTGTATGATCATGTTTAAGATTGCGGAAATTGTGAAGAAAAGAATTTGACACCAATTCGATCTTGTAAGTTCTTTTATTTCAGTCTCGAATCTCTGTTATCCTTCCTTATTTTCTTATCACTCGAGGGTGAGGAACATCTAAGCTTGGGGGAGTTTATAGATGTGAGATTTGATACATTTATAATGGGTTTTATTGATGGTTTTCGTCTAGATTTGATGGTTTTATAGCTTTACCTAACGCTAATACTTTGGTAGGAAAGAAAACTTGGTTTTCAATATGTGTTTCAGGTTCTGAACATCACCAGAAGGTTTTGACAGCAAAAATACAATATTCAGATGAAAACAAGCAAGTCTCTTTTTGGAAGCAATCGAGGAAGACAACCAGTAGCTTTGACGACCAACTATACGGCGGGAACATTTTCTCCGGTTGTATAGTTCCCGTCGTATAGTTGCTACCGCCTTCGTCTTGTTAAAAGGAACAACTTTCTTGAAGGGGCCAGACGCGGAAACATAACACAACAGCCACCGTTCCATCTACAAGGGAGAGAGAAGAGATCTGGAGAAGAAGGGGAAGACGTTCTTCATCTCGCTCCACGATCTTCGACCTCCTAGCCACAACACCCCCATAGCCATTACTTGTACTTGAGAGAGAGAGATATATCTTCACCTTGCAAGATTAGGGTTTGAGATTGTTTCTTCCTATCTTGAATTGTGTTGGATTGATTTTCTATTCTTATTGTGGATCTCCAAGGTAATATCGAGAAGAACTCCCTTTATTTAATTATATCGATGATGCGTTCTTCTCTCATGTGTGAGTAATTTCCATTGGGCGTGGGATATGTAAGGTATTGGTGAGATGTGATGTGCCTATATATTTTCCATTATTTTGTGATTGATTTTAATTACTATATTATGTGTGCTTGACTATCTATGGGATGCCTAATGTTTGTTGTCCAATTAAGGGCCCGGAAAACATGATGCTTTGTTCTACATAGATAAGACCTGATTTGCTAGCAGACCGGCGACCCCTGAGTGACACGGGGATATCAACGGAAAACTAGTTGAACTCGATGAGCACGAGGAGCCACTGTGCCTATTGCATTAGTCTAATCCAAGGAGCTTAATTGCTAAGCAACCTTAATGAATCTTAATCACCTAGTGACTAACCATGGTTTTGGTAATAGACTAGTAGGATTATTGAAGTTGGGATGAAATCTACCAAGAGGAGTTCCGGATATTTATGGGTTGCTCGCCTACACACATACTTATAAGATTATAATTGTTACACTTATCGCTCATCCACTTGGCATAGTCACTATTACCATGAACTGTATCTCCCCGCGCCTACTTTTTCATCTGTAGAAAACAACAAACAATCAAATCGTTCTTTACTTTTATGCTTTTTATTTCTAAAGTTACATTTTAGTTTTATTTAAATACGTTTAGTTTAATCTAAATTTTATTCTTATTTCAACACTTTCAGTCAATTCACTCAAAGACATGTGACAACTTTAAGTGTGAAAGAGACTTCATTCATGAACACTTACCTTTGGGCTCTGATGGGGATATGCCTACCGGGGTATACCGAGCAGGACGTTTCCGACTGGCCCAGGAACTGGCGAGTGGGCCTGCGAGACGACGACTGGATCGAGACCTGGCGCGAGTCCAAGCGACTGGAAGCTGAAGGCCCAGGAGAGTAGATAGTCCCAGTCGGATTAGGTTAAACGAGTACCGAAGCCTTAACTGATTCGGTTGAGATATGTAAACCCTAGGGGGAGGTGAGTCTATATAAACCTCCCTACAGGGCGTGTAGAGGCACGTTCCATCATACACCCAAGCGACTCGCCGCCTAGCCGTCGAGCTCGCCCCATTGTGCCTCCACCATAATACAATCTAGCAGGAGTAGGTCTTTACCCTCCGGGGGGGCGAACCTGGGTAAAACCCTGTGTCTCCGCCCTCATCTCGCACCGCAGATGGCTGGCCGCACTTGCCCTTCGTTCTACTACTCGCTGCCGATTGCAGCATCTGTCGTGACCATTCCCACGACAGTGGCGCCCACCGTGGGGCCTGGCCGGTCTGGCCGGTGTTCTGCGGCGAGATCCAATCTGCCCATCAACGAGTCGGTCGCCACCAGCCGCATGATAGCGATCGGCGAGATGCTCCAGATCTTGCCGAGCAGCTACGTCCCGGCGGCGCGACCCATCACGCACAGCATGATCTTGCCAGTCGGCACGATCAGCCTCTTCGTCGGCCTCACCGACGTCATCGTCTCGGAGGACTCGGCTCGCATCCGCGAGTTGCCGCCACGCAACCGGCTCTCCGAGAGCCTGGTCCGCACGATACATCGCCTCGCCTCTGAGTACAACTCGGCCCACAACGACGTGGCCGAAAACTCCGCGGCCGCGGAAAACGTGGCCCTCAACGACGACGCCGACTCGGCGACCCCGGCGTCACTCGCCGGATCCATCACCGCGGCTTCACCCGCGGGCTCCATCACCCAGGTCTCCAACATGGGAGACTTCGAGGATCCTTCCATCCTTGGGATCTTCGACTTCGACTCCGGGTCGGAAAATTCCGCCAATCTCCGCGACGGGACCGGTCGCCACGCCGCGGCCTACATGACGACTGGCACTGATCCGCCGGAAAATCCATTCTCCACCCCAATCCCTCCTAACGCCACGGCGACAGAGGTCGAGGAACTCCGCCTGAAGCTGGCGGAGGCAGTCCGCAAGGAGCAAGCCGAGCGTGAAAAATTTCGCCTCGAGCAGGTGACGGCGCAGGAGTTGTCACGTTACCACCAGCAGCGAATCAGGTCGCGCTTGAACCCCACCGTCCAGGGGCGCGCCCTGAACTTCGACGACGAAAACGACCCGGCCCGCGTGGCCAAACGCGCGATCTGCGAAAACGCGCCACCAGGAGGAAGTGCCCGGCCCCCACCAGGGTCGACGGCGATGGGCGCCCCACCTCCACCCAACCGCACACCCCCCAGGGATCAGCCGCGGATAGTGGTCTCCTCACGAGAGCGAGACGCGAATGGCCTACCACTATTCTCCACCCCGATGGATAACCCCGTGGCAGGTCGAGCCGCGGCCGACAACATCACGGCCACCGGCGACGGCGCCCTACAGATCCAGTACGCCAGGACCCTGCTCGCAAAGGCGGTCGAGCAGCAAAACGCAGGCGCCGACTCGCAAGGTCGGGTGTACTCGCGTTCGTCGGGCAGCAGAGCGGCCTCAAGCGGCCGCCCATTGGCGGCAAACACCCTCAATTGCCCGCCACCCGAACCACTACATCTCCAACACCGACCCGCGAACGCGGCACTCTCCACCAACGACCCCAGTCCAGCGACCAACTTCGTCGCCGCCAACGGTCAGCCCGTCGACGCCCGCACCCACATCATCAACAACCAAAGCTGGCGCGCACGCCAGCCCGACGACCTGCGACACACCCTAACCAATCGCCGCGACGGCGAGCCAATGGGGTCGCTAAGACGACTCGGGCCCAGGTGCTTCGGACCGATGATCCGAGGCGAAAAGTACCCGGCGAACTTCAAAGCGTCGAAGGAAATAGAGAAGTACGACCCTTCGTACGACCCCTCCGTGTGGCTGGACACATACCTCATGGCAATGGGTATCGCTGGCCACACCGACCTGCTAGCCGCCCGTTACCTCCCCTTGATGATGGAGGGAACGTGCAGGCAGTGGATCAACACCCTTTCGCAGGATAGCATCGACTCCTGGGAAGAGATGCACGATGCCTTCGTCAAGCACTTCGAGTGCTCCTACACCCGCGCCACCACCATCGAGGACCTAGAGCGATGCGTCCAGGGACCCCGCGAGTCGACCCGCAACTGGGTCCAGCGGTGGCAAGAACTATGGTACAACACGGTCGGCATCCACCCGGACACCGCGATCCATTGCTTCAAGACCTCATGCCGCTACGAGCCCTTGGTCGCCAAGCTCAAGCGACATTCTCGCACACTCGACAACATAACGGACCTCCTCGAGATCGCCAAAAGGTACACGGAGGAAGATCCAAACCAAGAATCCGACGACGAGTCGAGAGGCCAACGCCGCACGAGCGGCAACGACAACGGACGACGGTCCAAGCTACGCTACAGCAACACTCGCCGCACTGGCAAGCGACGCAGTGACGGGCGAGTCGACTTCGTCGCCAATGCCGGGCAACCGCAGCGCGAGCCCAAGAGCTTCCGCCGCGATGGAGGGCAACGCCGCGACGGCGGCAACTACAAGGCGAAACCAAGGTTCGACCCCGCGGCCCTCCTTAACCAACCTTGTGCGTTTCACAGCAGGGAAGTGAAGCCCGCCACGCACACGACCGCTGACTGCCACACTCTCAGGGAGATTGAGAAGGCACGACGAGCGCGGGAGGACCCCGACAACAACCCGCCAAACGGAGGAAAATTCTGCAATGTGGCCGGCTCGCTCCACACCTTCACAGGCTTCAACACGAAGCGCGAGAAGAAGGTCATCGCCCGCGCCGTCGCCGTCAACGCGGTGGCCTAGGTGGACGTTCCCTAGTTCCTCAACTGGTCGGAGCAGCCCATCACCTGGAGCCGCCAGGACCACTCGCCACGCATCGAGTACCCGGGCCGAGTCGCCCTGGTGGTCAAGCCCAAGGTGGGAGACTACTGGCTAACCAAGACATTGATGGACGGCGGCAGCTCCATCAACATCATGTACCTGGACACCTTCAGGCGACTGCGGCTCCCGCAGTCGATGGTCGAGACGACCTACACCATGTTCCACGGCATCGTCCCCGGTCGGAAGGCGTACCCGATCGGCAAGGTCACGCTGCCAGTCACCTTCGGCACACCAGCAAACTTCCACACCGAGCGGATCGTCTTCGAGCTGGTACCCTTCGACAGCCCCTACCACTGCGTCCTAGGGCGCCAGGCGTTCGCCAAGTTCATGGCAGAGCCCCACTACGCGTACAACGCGATGAAGCTCCCCGGGCCATGCGGCGTCATCACCATCAACGGCGACCCCGACATGGCCGCCGAGTGCGAGGCCAAAGGAGCCGAACTCGCTGATGCCATCATCGCGGCAGAGGCTAACCACGCCGACGAGCTCGCCAAGTACGCGAGCGGGGTCAACAACGACGACCCCACCATACTCAAGAAGCCCAATTCGGAGGGCGCAAACACCTCAGCCTTCGAGGCAACGACGCACACCCGCACCGTCGAGCTGGTCCCAGGCGACTCCAGCCAGACGATGACGATTGGGACGGGCATGAGCCCAGCCTAGGAAGGCGCGCTCATCGAGTTCCCCCGTGAGAACAGGGACATCTTCGCATGGAAGCCCTCTGACATGCCTGGTGTCCCTAGGGAACTCGCTGAGCACAAACTAAACGCCGACCCCAAAGTGCGACCCGTCAAGCAGTCGATGTGGCCCTTCAATGAAGAGCGCCGCCGAGCTATCGCCGAGGAGGTGCAGCGTCTACTCGCTGCAGGCTTCATCCGGCCAATCAAATACTCCAAGTGGCTGGCAAACCCAGTCCTGGTCGAGAAGAAGAACGGGACCTGGAGGATGTGTATCGACTACACAAACTTAAATAGCGCCTGTCCGAAGGAGCAGTTCGTCCTCCCGCGGATCGACCAAATAATCGACTCCACCACGGGCTCGGAGTCGCTGTGTTTCCTCGGCGCCTACTCTGGGTACAACCAGATCAAGATGGCTGTCGAGGATGAGTAAAAGACGGCGTTCATCACACCATTCGGAGCCTTCTGTTACACCGCCATGACCTTCGGCCTCAAGAACGCCGGGGCGACCTACCAGCGGTGCATGCAGCAGTGCCTTGCGATCCAAATTGGCCGCAATATCCACGTCTACATCGACGACGTGGTCGTGAAGTCCGCTCGCAAGGGCGATCTACTCGCCGACCTGGCGGAAACATTCGCCAACCTGCGGAAATACAAGATAAAGCTCAACCCAGGCAAGTGCACCTTCGGTGTACCAGCAGGACAACTACTGGGGTACGTCGTCTCCAAGCGCGGGATCGAGGCAAACCCCACAAACATCGACACGATCGCTCGACTCGGCAAACCCGAGTGCCTGCGCGACGTCCAGAAGCTGGCCGGGCGAGTCGCGGCTCTCAGCCACTTCATCCCCCGATTGGGCGAGAAGGCGATGCCCCTATACCGCCTGATGAGAAAGAACCCCACCTTCCAGTGGGACAAGGAGGCGGACGACGCACTCCGCGACCTCAAGAAGGTGCTACTCGCAGCACCACTACTCGCCGCCCCCCCGACAAAGAACCCATGCTGGTCTACGTCGCGGCTTCCGAGCACGTCGTCAGCGCCGTCATGGTCGTCGAGCAGCCGGATGAAGGAAAGGAGTGCCCGGTATAGCGACCGGTGTACTACATCAGCGAAGTCCTCACCGAGTCGCGCCAGCGATACCCGCAATACCAGAAACTGGTATACGCGGTCTTCAGAGCACAGCGGCGCCTGCCGCACTACTTCTAGGAGCACCCGATCACGGTCGTCTCCTCAGCACCGTTGCAGGACATCATCCGCAACCGTGAGGCGACCGGGCGAGTCGCCAAGTGGGCCGTCGAAATCGGCGTCCACAACATCAAGTATGAGCCATGAAAAGCGATCAAGTCGCAGGCTCTCGTGGACTTCATCGCCAACTGGGAAGAGGCCCAGCAGCCAGAAAAGCTGCCATACCTCCACTACTGGAGCCTGCACTTCGACGGCTCCAAGAACGCGGACGGCGCAGGATCAGGGATCGTGCTGACTTCACCGAAGGGCGACAAGCTCCGCTACGTCCTCTGCCTCGACTTCACCTCCTGCACCAACAACATGGCTGAGTACGAGGCACTACTCCACGGCATGCGAGCTGCCAAGGAGATGAACGCCAACCGCCTACGTTGCTACGGAGACTCCGACCTCGTCACTGGGCAAGTCGCTGGAACTTGCGATGCTCTCTCCCACCATGGCGGCATAACGCCAAGCAGTAGACAAGCTGGGAGGACACTTCGCAGGCTACTCCGTCGAGTGGATCGACAGGTGGAAAAACGAGGGGCCGACGCACTCTCTCACATCGGGTCGGCTCGACTCGCACCACCCGCCGGCGTCTTCCTCGACACAATCACCAAGCCATCAGTCTCTCCCCCAAGGGAGATCGACATCGGAGTCCCGCTGCAGCCAGAGGCAGCCCTGGTCGCACTCATCGCCGAGCCAGACGACTGGACTAAGCCGTACATCGCCTACCTGGAGGCCGGCACCTTGCCGGCAGACGAGACAGACGCCCGGATGATTGTACATCGATTCAAATCCTTCACCATCATCGACGGCGAGCTCCATAAGCGCAGCGTGACAGGCGTGTTCCAACGCTGCGTCCAACCCGCCGAAGGACGTAAGATCCTCCACGACATCCACTCCGGCGACTGCGGCCACCACGCCGGCGCCCGGTCCCTGGTCACCAAGGCTATGTGGCACGGCTTCTACTGGCCCACCACACATTCCGATGCCGTCGACATCGTCCAACGGTGCGCCGGGTGCCAGAAGTGCGCCAACCAGACACACGTGCCGAGCTCAGCGCTCAAGACAATCCCCATCACCTGGCCATTCGCCGTGTGGGGCATGGACATGGTAAGCCCTTTCAAAAAGTCCCCCTCCGGCTTCACCCACCTCCTGGTCGCGGTCGATAAATTCACAAAGTGGGTGGAGGCCAAGCCAGTCCGGAAATGCGATGGGAAGACCGCCACCAAATTCCTACGCGAGCTCATATATCGCTACGGGTTCCCAAACAGCATCATCACAGACAACGGCACCAACTTCGCCAAAGGAGCCATAGCCGAGTTTTGCGAGGAACACCACATCCGGCTCGACCTCGCGTCAGTCGCCCACCCGGAGTCCAACGGCCAGGCGGAACGGGCCAACCAGAGCATCCTCCACGGCCTAAAGCCGCGGCTCCAAGTACCGCTCGAGCGCACTGCCGGGTGCTGGGTCGAGGAGCTACCCTCCATCATCTGGGGCATCCGCACCTCAATCAACAGGTCGACAGGGTTCACCCCCTTCTTCATGGTGTACGGCGCCGAGACGGTTATGCCTACCGACCTCGAGCACGATTCGCCAAGGGTCGTCCACTACACGGAGGCGGCGAACGAACTCGCACGTCAGGACGGAGTCGATCAACTTGACGAGGCACGTGACCTAGCTCGCTCTCGCACTGCCATCTACCAGCAAGGACTCCGCCGCTACCATAGCCGGCTGGTGAAAACTCGCACCTTCCATGAAGGCGACCTGGTGCTGCGCCTCATCCAGGACAAGAAGGGCATGCATAAGCTCTCCCCCCCATGGGAGGGACCATTTGCCATCGGGCGATAACTCGGCAACGACGCCTACTACCTCATCCACGTCCGCGGGGACGGCAAACTCGACGTAAAGCGACCATGGAATGTAAACCTCCTACGGAAGTTCTACTCCTAGAACCCCACATATGTATCTTCCAGTCGCTATGAAATAAAAAATATTGGTTACCGCAAATTGCGTCTACTCTCCGTGTCTTGTGCCACTCGCACTCGTAATAACAGCGTCAAGCTAACTGCAGAAGTCAACCTCTGGTACAGCGATCGGCACGGCCAAGTAGTGCGCTACAAGGGCACTGGGTTACCCCAGGTCTTGTAACGTCCACGAAAAACGCCTACCCGGAGCCTCATTGGAGTCGCCTAGCTCGACTGGCTCAACGAGCCAAGACAACTGCCTTCGCTTCTCACAGCGACCATGATCCTCCGCATCCTCGACATAGCAACTCGAACGGCCAAGTACCACGCTCGGGGAATGATGACCAGTTCAGCGCGAGCGGCTAGGGAAAACGCCAAGTATGAGAGCATGCCCAGGACTCGCCATGTGACTGACCCAACGGGCCAGGCAGGAGTGATGCGCTTATTCTAACGCGCCGAGTCCTCACCCGCCCTAGAGTTGCGCCTAGAACAACCAAGTACCACGCTCGGGGACTCGGCTACCCGACCTTGTTCGCGCAAGGGAAAACGGTGAAGTACAGAGCACTCATGGGAGTCGCCTTGCGACTGGCTTTCCGAGCTCGGGCGAGTCGACATCAATAACAAAACATTCAAAATCACAAGCACATAATAAACGAGGTAAACCCCATAAAAAAGGGCGGACGCGCTCGGGGACTCGTTCAACCCTCAATCACAAACACACAACAATTTACAAAATACCACGATATTTCATTATAGCATATCACAAATGTCACAAAATACAAAGTATGCCCAACGGCAGCGCTGCTACTAACGCCCCAAGGGCACAATGTCTTATTCCGCAGGCTTCGATGACGACTCGCCGCAACCCTTGCGGTTGCGAATGAAGGGAGTATACGGGTTCGATGGGTACGTCGTCAACTCACCCGCCATCGCCGCACGGAAGGGCTGCTCGATCTTGAAGTCCCGGTGCTGTGGCTCAGGGTCGTTGGGTGCGACGACCGTCTCCTGATAAGGAAGGAGGTCGCCCATCGCCCAGACGCGCTCGGAGTACACCGCGGCGTGGTCCGTCAGCTTCAACACCTCGGCGATCTGCACCGAGCCAGTCGACGACGAATAGCCACTCGTCACGTCATCAAGATCGAAATCTTCCGGGAAGTGGGCGAGCCCAAGGCTCAGCGTCGTCGCCGTCCCGCGCCGGAACGCTGACCGCGTCATAAACTCGACGACCGACGGCGCCTTCTCCAAGTATCGCCACACCTCGACGAGGTCGCTGGGAATCACTTCCGTGGGCGACATCTACTGAAGATACGCCCGTATACATGTCGCCGACAACGTGGCCGAGTCGACCAGCGTGGCTACACATTGCTGTGCATCGAAGGAATTCGCCTCTTCCGCGCTATCAATGATCCGACCTGCGGACAGAAGGTGACAGTGAATACATCAAAGATTACACAATGCATATGTTACAGGCAGAGGCAGGCACACTCACCAATCAAGGGACAGGAGAGATCCGTGATGAAGCTCTGAAGAGAGGTGTAGTCGTCTTGAAGACCAACAACAAGGGCGTTAGAGACCTTACGCTCCTCAGCGGCGGCTGCAACAGCAGCCTTGGCTCGCCCATCCGCCGAACTCGCCTCTTCCTTCGCTTCCTTCAGCTCGCGCTCAAGGTCGGCGATCCGCTTCTCAGCCGAGCTCAACATAGACTGAGCTGCCGTCAATTCACTCGCTGGGACAAGGCCTTGGCGGACCTCCTCTGCCTTCACAGCAGTCGCCTGGAGTCCCTTGTTCGCCTCTTGGACGATGGCAAGTTCTTTCTCCGCGCGACGCTTCGCAGCAAGCCGGTCGGCTAACTCACGCTGCAAACCCTGTGCAAAAGACAAACAGTTAACAAAAACGAAATCCTAAGTTCCCACCCGCTGAAATTCAGCGCATAGGCACTCGGGGACTGGAGATCAAAAATCCTAAGTGCCCACTCGCTGAAATTCAGCGAATAGGCACTCGGGGACTGGAGATCAAAAATCCTAAGTGCCCACCCGCTGAAATTCAGAGAATAGGCACTCAGGGACTGGAGATCAAAAAACTAAGTGTCCACACGCTGAAATTCAGCGACTAGGCACTCGGGGACTGGACGCGAGAAACAAAAACAAAGACACTAAAAGAATTCGACCGCTGCAAGTCAGCGGCCCGATCCTCGGGGACTGGACATACCTGGATGGCAGCGCCAACCATGCCATGAAGCTGTATCGCGTCCACGGATGCGAGAAGAGCCGAAGTGTGCCCGCGACGTTGCTCGACCTCCGTCTCGACGACCTCAGGTGTGCGTCTCGAGGGCGTGGTACCACTCGTCGTAGCCTCTCTGGCCATGAAGCGCGGGAAGGTCGCGATGGATGCACCGGCACCAAAAGAGGCCGGCTCGGCCACCCCAGGCGAGGGAGCACCCTCCTTGATCGTCAAGGCCGCCTCCACCACGGGCTCACTCGGAGCGATCGTCATGTCGTCAGAAACCGTGACGACTTCGTCGCCCTTGGTCTTCTTGGCACTATCCACGGGGGCGACGACCTCGTCCGCCTTCCTCTTCCGAGAGGGGTCCTCCTCAGTGACGACTGGCGGCACCTTGGCCACGGTCGGGTGGCCTATCTTCTTAGCTCCAGTCCTACAAATTGATCACATGAGCAAAGTGGTCCGAGTACAATGAAAAATAAAGGCGGGTGAATGAAACTCACTTGGCGACTGGTAGGAACCGCAGCCCCGTGCGGATGCCGACCGGCTTCTCCAGTTCGGGGCCCAGTTTACGACTGAGACCCAACTCCAGGACATCATGTGCCCAAGACACGGACGGCTTCTTCATTGTCGAGGCCGCGACAGGTGCCTCCGAAACATTTTCGGCGGGAGCCTCCCTGGGAGGTGAAGCCGCCGCGACCGGAGCGACCCCCGACCCAGAGACTGGGGCGAATGGGGTAGGCATCGAGGCCAGAGGAGCCTCACTCAGGACGGCGGTGACATCCGCCTCTGCCATCGTCTGTGGCGTTTCATCCTTGGCCAGGCTGGTGGCGTTGGAGCTGCTCGCCGAATGAGGCGGAGATGCCTGTCTCGTCGGCTTCGTCTTCCTCTTCGGAGGGGCCTTCACCTCCTTCTTCTTCTTCTTCGACGGAGTGGCCTGGTGACGCGAGGTGGTTTCTGGAAGTTCGTCGTCGTCGTCGTGACGTTCGAGGCTTTTACTCGCCTCGAGTTTGCGCTAACGCTGCCCGCGAGTCTTGTGAACCAGCGGGGCGACCTCCTCCTCGAACTCGTCGTCGTCGTCGCTCCTGTCGCTCTCGATGCCGCCTTTGGCAGGAGGTGACTCGCCCCTGTCCCGGACGGACGAGCTCGAGTTCTCGTCGTCTGTGGGCGGAAGCCACCCTTCCACCACTTGAAATAACTACAATGAGCATAAGACAGCATCAGTACAACCGCGACTGCATTAACTACGACTACGAATGACAGAAAGTGACTTACCGTCGGGGCTGGATGCTTTGCGGTATAGGGGGCGACCCCGGCCTTCGCGTCCAGGTACACCGCCTGGGTGATCTTCTTTAATGCCGGAATGTAATCCTCGAGTTTCCACTCGGTGAGGCAGGATTTCGTCGAGTCCTCCCGGCCCGTGTACTCGTACATATAGTGGTCACGTCGGGCCAGGGGAACGAGTCGCCGCCCAAGCCAGCAGTTGTACAAGTTGATGGTCTGAAAACCCTTCTTCAGGCCGCGGATGGTTTGAAGCATCTCATCCACTACCATCCGCTGGTCTGTTGGGAGCTTGCCGAATTGGAGTCGGCGCGGTTCGGGCCGGTCGGCGGAGTATCTTGGGATCGCCACCTCTCCCTCGGGAGTCGCCTCGGTGACGTAAAACCAAGACTTCTTCCACTCGCTCGCCGCCTTGGCGGGTAGCATCAGATCAAAAAAGGAAGCCTTCGACTTCAATTGAAACGTCAACCCGCCCGCCGCAAGCATTGGGCCGCCTACTTCTTCGCGACCGATCCTCCCGTGGAACAGATCTTGCCACAGGGGGAAGTAGGGCCTGCAGCCCAGGTAGCACTCGCAGAACGCCATGAAAATGGCGAGCTATTCGATGTTGTGCGGGCCAGGTCCGACGGCTGGATCCCGTAGAAGGCGCAGAAGCGCCGAAATAAAAGAGATGTGGGGAACCCAGCCCCCGTTCCAGGTGGCTGGTAAAGCAGACGAACTCTCCCTCGCGTGGGTCCGGAGTCACCTCTCCGGCCGTGGGGATGCGCCACCTACCGGCGCGCAGGATCCTGGGCTCCTCAAAGGACGCCAGAAGCGCTCTCGTACACTTGGACCTGCCCCATGGTTCAGTAGAGGGAGCCATTGGCGACAAGGATTGTGGGGGTCGGAGGATTTCGGATCGGCTGGATCGCGATGCGGAGGAAGACGGAGGTGCGCGCAATCGGAGGAAATGACGAGGGGGTGGTTTTCAGATCGCCTACCATTCCCTTTATATAGCGGTTGTTACCCGCCAAATCAGGAAGCCGTTACTACACGGTGATTACGCCAAAAGTTACCGCTGGATTACCCCAACGGCTAGTTTGACTGCGTTTGACGGTCCAACTTCGGCCACTCGGCTCGCCGACCCGGTCACTACAACAGTGACTAAATATTCATCTGTATCAACTTCATCTGGTGCATAGCGTGCCAGATTGTTGAATTCTACAATATACTCAGCCACACTGAGGTGACGTTGTTTCAGATTGTGAAACACCTTTTTCTTCAAGTACATCACTCCAGGTGAGATGTGAGTTGTTCTAAATCCATCTTCAAAAATAGCCCATGTTACATCTTCAAGGGGAGTGGTGATTTGAAAGTTGTCCCACCATGTTGCTGCTGGTCCTTCAAGCAGAAATGCTGCAAACCTTACTTTTTCTTCATCAGTGCAGCCAACAGTCACTAAGTCTTTGTTCACTGAACGTAACCAATCATCAGCTTCCATTGGGTCAGTTGTTCCAGAGAACCTTGCAGGCCTAAGTTTCAGAAACTTGGTGAGCATGTCAAGTGCTGGAGGGTTATTCTGGTTGGTGTTGTTGTTGTTGTTCTGATTCTGTATATATGTGGTCATCTGTTGCATCAAATGTGTCTGAGCTGCCATCATCTGCTGCATCTCAGGGGTGATGTTGTTGTTTTGGTTGGGGTTGGCACGACGGGGAGGCATCTGTTGGTTTGATAGGGATAAGTATGATGGCTAGGTTTTAAGAAGTTCTAACACACAACTCAAAAACCAACCAAGTTCAATCAAACACTCAACAATCAAACAATCAACAAGCAACTATCCACTTAACAACTTATGAGCTTAACTCATGAGTTGAAGGAAACAACAAGTTTTCTTGAAAATAATAACTTAGTATAATCATACCTCTGTAGGGGTTCGTAGCATGGAAAACAAAAAAATTCTATCGCATACAAACAAACAAGCCAAGATCTATCTACTAGATTGTAGCAACGAGTCGATGGAATAACTTACCCTCGAATATTCCAAAGTGTTTAACGAGAGCGGATTCTCGTGGGTGATGTAGTCGTACTCTTTCCGATCTCAAGATCGTGTAGACGATCCTTCCGGCGCTGCGTTCCGGCAGCGCTTCCGCAGTCGGTCACACGTTCGGTACTCGACGAAGACCTTCCTCTCCCTTGTTCCATCAGGCAGCGGAGGTTGTAGCTCTCTCCTCGCGATTCCGGCAGCACAACGGCGTGGTACCGGAAGTAGAGGGGAAATCCCGCAGGGCTTCGCCTTAAGCCGGAGCGAGTATGGTGGAGTATGAGAGAGGGCTATTAGTGGTCTAGAGATTAGACACACCAATTAGAAGGCTCTAAACCGCAGGCTAAAGCAATTAGAAGCTCTAAACCAGAACGGCTCTAAACCGGAGATTAGAGGTAGAAACTTGTGTGTCTCAAGGAGGAGGCCCTGCCCCTCCTTTTATAGGCGGAGGGGCTTGGCGTGCCAGGGAGGGAGGGGAGTCCCTCCCCAACTCGGCCTAGGGCTGGCCGCCGGCTTGGAGGAGAGGAACTCCTCCTCCAAGTTGGTTTCAACCTCCTCTTGCTTGTTTCCCACAGTTTCCTGTTTCCCACAGTTTCCTCTTTTCCACAGTTTCCTGTTTTAGCCGTTTGACTTTCAAACTGGCAATTTGACTTTTCAGTTTTGGAACAGCAAGAACACTTAGTACATGATGCAATCATTCAATGACACATTCATGTACCCTCCCCTTTCGGAGTGCCGGACAATCCGGAACCTTCTAGAACATTCCCTGATGAAAACACCGGAATCATTCCCGAACTCCGAAACGGGACTTTCCTTATATGAATCTTATTCTCCGGACCATTCCGGATCACCTCGTGATATCCCGGATCCCATCCGAGACTCCGAACAACATTCGGTCTCTTTCTCATAATACCATAACTACTCAAACAACGTCGAATCCTTAAGTGTGTCTCCCTACGGTTCGTGAATTATGCGGACATGATCGAGACACTTCTACGAACAATAACCAATAGAGGAATCTGGAAATTCATATGGCTCCCACATATTTCTACGATTACTTTGCGATCGAATGAACCACTTACATACGATACCAATTTCCCTTTGTCTCACGATAGTTTACTTATCCAAGGTTATGATCGTTGGTATCTCTGCATACCTAGTTCAACCTCGTTACCGATAAGTACTCTTTTCTCGTTCCCGTGATATGTGATCCCTTGTGACCCAGTCACATGCTTGCAAGCTAATTGGATGACATTCCACCGAGAGGGCCCAGAGTATATCTATCCGTCATATGGATGGACAAATCCCACTCTTGATCCATGTGTTTCAACCAATACTTTCCGAACACTCAATGCCACCTTTATAGCCACCCAGTTACGGTGTGGTGTTTGATGTCATCAAAGCATCCATCCGGTAAAGGTGATATGCATGATCTCATGGTCGAAGGAATTAGGTTACTATGTATCAGAAAGCATATAGCAATTGAACTATTGAAATGACTTGATCTTTATGCTACGCTTATCTATAGGAGTATGTCCACCATATCATTCTCCTAACGATATGATCTTGTTGTTGATAACATCTCAATGTTCATGATACGGAAACCACAATCATTAATTAACCAACAAGCTAGTGAAGTATAGAGGCTATACTAGGGACTTCAAATTAAGTTTACAAATCACACAAGTATTAATGTTTCCTTGTTAATACTATTATAGCATGAATGTAAACATTTATCATAAACACAAAGATATAATAATAACTACATTTATTATTGCCTCTAGGGCATATCTCCAACAGTCTCCCACTTGCACTAGAGTCATCTAATCTAGATTACATGGTAATATACCGAACACCCATGGCAGTTTGGTGTTGGTCATGTTTTGCCCTCGGGAGAGGTTTAGTCAACGGATCCGCCACATTCAGATCTGTGTGTACTTTGCAAATCTTTATATCCCCATCCTGGATATGTTCTCGAATAGCGTGAAAACGCAGCTTTATATGCTTCAGCTTTTTGTGTGACCTTGGTTCTTGCGCATTGGCTATGGCGCCCATGTTATCACAGTAGATAGACATTGGGTCCAGCGCACTAGGAACCACACCCAGCTCTGTAATGAACTCTTTCATCCATATCGCCTCTTGTGAAGCCTCAGAAGCAGCCATGTATTCCGATTCAGTTGAAGATCTCGCCACAACGCTTTGCTTTGCACTCCTCCAGCTAACTGCTGCACCATTCAAAATAAATACGTATCCAGATTGTGATTTAGAATCATCCGGATCGGTGTTCCAACTAGCATCGGTGTAACCATTAACAACGAGTTGTTCATCACCTCCATAAGAAAGAACCATATCCTTAGTTCTTCTCAAGTACTTAAGGATGTTTTTGACCGCTGTCCAATGATCCACTCCTGGATCACTTTGATATCTGCTAGTTAAACTAACAGCATATGCAATATCGGGTCTAGTACATAGCATGGCATACATTAGAGATTCTATGGCTGAGGCATAGGGAGTCTTACTCATCCTTTCTCTATCTTCTGCCGATGTCGGACTTTGAGTTTTACTCAAGGTCGTATTGGGCAACATGGGCAAGAACCCTTTCTTGCTTTCTTCCATTCCAAACCTCTTTAGAACTTTGTCCAAATATGTACTCTGTGACAATGATATTTGGCGTTTCGATCTATCTCTATAAATCTTTATGCCTAATATGTAAGCTGCTTCGCCAAGATCCTTCATTGAAAAACTATTATTCAAATATTCCTTGACACTATTAAGAAGGTCTACATCATTCCCAATCAACAATATGTCATCCACATATAGTATTAAGAATGCTACAGAGCTCCCACTCACTTTCTTGTAAATACAAGCTTCTCCATAAGTTTGTATAAAACCAAAACTTTTGATCACCTTATCAAAACGTTGATTCCAACTTCGGGATGCTTGCTTCAATCCATAGATGGACCGTTGAAGTTTGCATACCTTGTTAGCATCTTTAGGATCGACAAAACCTTTGGGTTGCATCATATACAACTCTTCATCAATATCTCCATTGAGGAATGTTGTTTTGACATCCATCTGCCATATCTCATAATCATAATATGCAGCGATTGCTAACATAATCCTCACAGACTTTAGCTTCGCTACCGGTGAGAAAGTCTCATCGTAGTCAACTCCTTGAATTTGTCGAAACCCTTTTGCGACAAGTCGAGCTTTATAGACAGTAACATTACCATCAGCATCTGTTTTCTTCTTGAAAATCCATTTGTTCTCGACAGCCTTCCGGCCATCCGGTAAGTCCACCAAAGTCCATACTTGGTTTTCGTACATGGATCCAATCTCGGATTTCATGGCTTCTTGCCATTTATTGGAATCTGGGCTCATCATCGCTTCCTCATATGTCTCGGGGTCATCGGTGCTGTCCACCAACATGACACTCATAACGGGATCATACCAATCTGGAGTGGTACGAGTTCTCGTTGACCTCCGAGGCTCTGTAGCAACTTCAACCGAAGTTTCATGATCACCATCATTAGCTTCCTCTCTTATTGATGTAGGCACCACAGGAACTTCTTCCGACGCTGCGCTACTCGCAATTTCGAGAGAAGGTTCGACAACCTCGTCGAGTTCTACTTTCCTTCCAGTCACTTCTTTCGAGAGAAATTCCTTCTCTAGAAAGGATCCATTCTTGGCAACGAAGATTTTGCCTTCGGATCTATGATAGAAGGTATACCCAATAGTTTCCTTTGGGTATCCTATGAAGACGCATTTTTCCGCTTTGGGCTCAAGCTTGTCCGGCTGTAACTTCTTTACATAGGCTTCGCATCCCCAAACTTTAAGGAACGACAATTTAGGTTTCTTCCCAAACCATAATTCATACGGTGTCGTTTCTACGGATTTAGACGGTGCCCTATTTAAAGTGAATGCGGCTGTTTCTAATGCATAACCCCAAAATGATAGCGGTAAATCTGTAAGTGACATCATAGAACGAACCATATCTAAGAGAGTTTGATTACGACGTTCGGACACACCATTACGCTATGGTGTTCCCGGCGGTGTCAATTGTGAAAGTATTCCGCATTTCTTCAAATGCTCGCCAAACTCGTAACTTAGATATTCACCTCCACGATCAGAACGTAGAAATTTAATCTTCTTGTTACGTTGATTCTCTACCTCACTTTGAAACTCCTTAAACTTCTCGAAAGTTTCGGACTTATGTTTCAAGAAATAGATATACCCATATCTACTCAAGTCATCCGTGAAGGTAAGAACATAACGATAACCACCGCGCGATGCTACACTCATCGGACCACACACATCGGTATGTATGATTTCCAACAATTCCGTAGCTCGCTCCATCATACCAGAAAATGGAGTCTTAGTCATTTTTCCCATCAGACATGCTTCACATCTTTCAAGTGATTCAAAATCAAGTGATTCAAGAAGTCCATCGGAATGGAGTTTCTTCATACGCTTCACTCCAATGTGACCAAGACGACAGTGCCACATATAGGTCGAATTATCGCTTGATTTCAAACGTTTAGCCTCAATGTTGTTGATTTGTGTATTTCCACTATCGAGATTCAATAAGAATAGACCATCTATCAAAGGTGCATGTGCGTAAAACATATTACTCATATAAATCGAACAACCATTATTCTCGGATTTAAACAAGTAACCGTCTCGCAATAAACAAGATCCCGATATAATGTTCATGCTTAACACAGGCACTAAATAACAATTATTTAAGTATAAAACTAATCCCGATGGTAGATGAAGGGGTAGCGTGCCGACCACGATCACATCAACCTTTGATCCGTTTCCCACGCGCATCGTCACCTCGTTCTTCGCTAGCTTCCGTTTATTCTGTAGCACCTGTTTCGAGTTACAAATATGAGCAACCGAACCAGTATCAAATACCCAGGCACTACTACGAGTACTAGTGAGATACACATCAATAACATGTATATCAGATATACCTTTCTTCTTGATGTTGCCGTTCTTCAGATCCGCCAAGTACTTTGGGCAATTCCGCTTCCAGTGACCTTCTCCCTTGCAGTAAAAGCACTCAGTATCAGGCTTGGGTCCAGCTTTGGTCTTCTTAGCCGGTGTGGTAACTTTCTTACCACCCTTCTTGAAGTGTCCCTTTTGCTTAGACTTGCCTTTCTTGAATTTGGTGGTCTTATTGACCAACAAAACTTGGTGCTCTTTCTTTATCTCCACTTCTGCAGATTTCAACATGGCAAACAGTTCTGGCAACTCTTTGTTCATGTTCTGCATGTTGTAGTTCATCACAAAGTTCCTGTAACTTGGTGGTAGTGACTGGAGGACACGGTAAATCCCCAAAGCATTAGGAATCACTATACCCAAGCTTTGAAGTTTGCTTGCGTGCCCAGACATCTTAAGCACATGCTCACTGACGGAGCTGCCCTCTTCCATCTTGCAGTTAAAGAACTTTTCAGAAGCCTCATAGCTTTCAATTGCCGCATGAGTCTCAAAATTCAATTTGAGATCCTCGACAATATCATATGGGTCTGAATTCTCAAACCTTTTCTGAAGCTCCGATTCCAAACCATACAAGATAGCACACTGAACTATGGAGTACTGATTCTTCCGAGCGAGGTAAACATTCTTTACTTCATCGGAAGCATCATCTGCAGGCGGGTCACCCAGCGGTGCATCCATCACATAGGTCAAATTACCAGCTGTGAGGACAATCCTCAAATTGCGGAACCAATCCGCGAAGTTGCTTCCATTGTTTTTCAACTTTTCTTTCTCTAGGAACGCATTAAAATTGATGGTAGGGGCTGCCATTGATCTACAACATATTTGCAATAGTTTAGACTAAGTTTATGATAAATTGAGTTCAAATTAATTAAGAAATTAAACTAGGTGAACTCCCACTCAAAACAACATCCCTCACATTGTTTTAGTGATCACATGAACCAAATCCACCATATCAACACCGATCATCACGAGAGTTGATATAGTTTCAATGGCGAACAATCGTCATGTTCATCATATCTACTATATGATTCATGCTTTACCTTTCGGTGATCCATGTTCCGAGACCATGTCTGTACATGCTAGGCTCGTCAAGATCAAACCTTAGTTTCTGCATGAGCAAATCTGGCTTGCTCACGTTGTATACACTTGCAGAATCTAACACACCCGATCTTCACGTGGTGCTTCGAAACAACAAGCTTTAGCAACGGTGCTAACTAAGGGTGAACACTTTATGACTTGAAATTCATGTGCATGAGGGATCATCTTATAATGCTACCGTCGTCTACTAAGCAATACAAGATGCATAAAGGATTAACATCACATGCAATTCAATATATATGTGATATATGGCCTTTCTTCTTCGTGCTTCCGATCTCTATCTTCAACCACGAACATGATCTCCATCATCACCGGCATTGCATCAAGGTCAATGACGCTTCTCCATGGTTGTCGTTCACCGGCTTCAACTATTACAACTACTTTGAATAGACACGCGGGTCTTAACATAAATTAAAGACAACCATATGGCTCCTGCCGGTTGCCAACTTACAATAAGGAACATTGCATACATCAAATATAATCACAATCATGGCCATATCACATCACTGCACACCCCTGCAAAACAAAGTTAGACGCCTCTACTTTCTTTGCATTTTTTACGTGGTTTGGGGCTTTCAATAAGTGTCGTTCTAACTTACGAACAAGAACCACGACATTGATACTAGCATTGTTGATCACCCGTTGTAAATTGGATCTTAACTATGCTAGGAGAGACAGGCACCCGCAAAGCCACTTATGCAATACAAGTTGCATGTCTAGCGTGGAGCAAGTCTCATGAACGATGTCATGTAAGGTTAGCCCGGGCCGCTTCATCCCAACATACCGCAAGATGCAAAGTACACAAGAAGCAATCGACAATAAAAGCATCAACGCCCACAATGACCATTGTGTTCTACTCGTGCAACAGATCTACATATAGACACGGCTCTGATACCACTGTAGGGGTTCGTAGCATGGAAAACAAAAATTTTCTATCGCATACAAACAAACAAGCCAAGATCTATCTACTAGATTGTAGAAACGAGTCGATGGAATAACTTACCCTCGAAGATTCCAAAGTGTTTAACGAGAGCGGATTCTCGTGGGTGATGTAGTCGTACTCTTTCCGATCTCAAGATCGTGTAGACGATCCTTCCGGCGCTGCGTTCCGGCAGCGCTTCCGCAGTCGGTCACACGTTCGGTACTCGACGAAGACCTTCCTCTCCCTTGTTCCAGCAGGCAGCAGAGGTTGTAGCTCTCTCCTCGCGATTCCGGCAGCACAACGGCGTGGTACCGGAAGTAGAGGGGAAATCCCGCAGGGCTTCGCCTTAAGCTGGAGCGAGTATGGTGGAGTATGAGAGAGGGCTATTAGTGGTCTAGAGATTATACACACCAATTAGAAGGCTCTAAACCGCAGGCTAAAGCAATTAGAAGATCTAAACCAGAACGGCTCTAAACCGGAGATTAGAGGTAGAAACTTGTGTGTCTCAAGGAGGAGGCCCTGCCCCTCCTTTTATAGGTGGAGGGGCTTGGCGCGCCAGGGAGGGAGGGGAGTCCCTCCCCAACTCGGCCTAGGGCTGGCCGCCGGCTTGGAGGAGAGGAACTCCTCCTCCAAGTTGGTTTCAACCTCCTCTTGCTTGTTTCCCACAGTTTCCTGTTTCCCACAGTTTCCTGTTTTCCACAGTTTCCTGTTTTAGCCGTTTGACTTTCAAACTGGCAATTTGACTTTTCAGTTTTGGAACAGCAAGAACACTTAGTACATGATGCAATCATTCAATGACACATTCATGTACCCTCCCCTTTCGGAGTGCCGGACAATCCGGAACCTTCTAGAACATTCCCTGATGAAAACACCGGAATCATTCCCGAACTCCGAAACGGGACTTTCCTTATATGAATCTTATTCTCCGGACCATTCCGGATCACCTCGTGATATCCCGGATCCCATCCGAGACTCCGAACAACATTCGGTCTCTTTCTCATAATACCATAACTACTCAAACAACGTCGAATCCTTAAGTGTGTCTCCCTACGGTTCGTGAATTATGCGGACATGATCGAGACACTTCTACGAACAATAACCAATAGAGGAATCTGGAAATTCATATGGCTCCCACATATTTCTACGATTACTTTGCGATCGAATGAACCACTTACATACGATACCAATTTCCCTTTGTCTCACGATAGTTTACTTATCCAAGGTTATGATCGTTGGTATCTCTGCATACCTAGTTCAACCTCATTACCGATAAGTACTCTTTTCTCGTTCCCGTGATATGTGATCCCTTGTGACCCAGTCACATGCTTGCAAGCTAATTGGATGACATTCCACCGAGAGGGCCCAGAGTATATCTATCCGTCATATGGATGGACAAATCCCACTCTTGATCCATGTGTTTCAACCAATACTTTCCGAACACTCAATGCCACCTTTATAGCCACCCAGTTACGGTGTGGTGTTTGATGTCATCAAAGCATCCATCCGGTAAAGGTGATATGCATGATCTCATGGTCGAAGGAATTAGGTTACTATGTATCAGAAAGCATATAGCAATTGAACTATTGAAATGACTTGATCTTTATGCTACGCTTATCTATAGGAGTATGTCCACCATATCATTCTCCTAACGATATGATCTTGTTGTTGATAACATCTCAATGTTCATGATACGGAAACCACAATCATTAATTAACCAACAAGCTAGTGAAGTATAGAGGCTATACTAGGGACTTCAAATTAAGTTTACAAATCACACAAGTATTAATGTTTCCTTGTTAATACTATTATAGCATGAATGTAAACATTTATCATAAACACAAAGATATAATAATAACTACATTTATTATTGCCTCTAGGGCATATCTCCAACAACCTCATAGGTCAATATGATTCATACTCTAACTTGATATCAAGGTCTTTTGGTAGGCAATCTAGTGTCTCTTGGTTTTCACTTGTAGTCCTCAGTGATATCTAAGGTTGAAGTCCTTCGTGAAAATGTTGAAGATGTTGAAGTCATTAGAGTTGAAGATGTTGAAGTCATTAGAGTTGAAGATGTTGAAGTCATTAGAGTTGAAGATATTCTTAGATCATGGTGAAGTCTTTGGACATGGGGTAGGTTTTGTCCATCAAGTTGAAATAGAGAGATGTAGAGTCAAAACCAAAAAGGTTGAGGAAAGAGTTTACAAGATTGTTTGTAAATAAGTTTTTGGAACAAAACAACTCCTATTTTTCTAAGGGGTTTTGTCCAATCCTAGGGTTACAATCCTACAGGCAACACAGTGCTCTGATACCATCTGTAAGGTTCCCAACCTTTAATAAGGTAGAGATCCCTGTGTTTACAATGCTAGTCCCTGGATCAATAGCTAGCATCCACAGTTAAGATGTAATATCAAGAAACAATGGTCATAATACAACTTTATAACCAGGAATAAAATAATCATTACATCTTACATAGCTCATTTGGCTATCACATTACATTGCAGCAGAATATCTATAAGCATGGGGTCCTTCATCTTCAAAGTTCCACAGGCAGTCATGTTGGTTGTAGACTTGTAATCCTAATCAATAAACTTCTCTAGTATCAAACAAACCTGCAACATAATAAGTTGCAGCCACAAGGGTCAATACATTTGAATTGTATTGGCAAGTTTCACTACTAAGTAGATATAAGTGGATCCTATCATTACATGCATTTTTGGCTATGTGGGGTTTAGGCTCATTTGCAGAAAGCAATATAGTTTTATCCTATCCTTTCAAAATAGTTTTTGATCTTTGTCAAATCTTTTTGAATTTCTTGGAAAACTCCAAGTGCTTCTAATCCCTTGTTGTCACCCTCAAGTTTTAACTTTGCGAAATTGGAATGTCGAGATCTTCCATAGCTTCAGGCCTTAGTTGCTCAGTATTGTCCATAACCGGGGACACGACTAAGTACTTAGAATTTTGATCTTCTGCAGAAGTTGTACACTTTACCCACATGACACAATCTCATCTTGATGCCACCAGTGGCCGCTGGATAAGTACTCACCAAGATGGAGTACTGGCAGATTGAGAATGTGACAAAGTCTTTCCATAGGAGTCCTCCCAATACACAATGCTATCTTGTCTTCCAGGCACCAATGTAGGGTTTCAAGTTCCCTAGCATAAATCTAGTTAACCTGAAGATGCCAATGCATGGGTCTTCCACTATGTAGTTTACTAAGCCAGAGCCCATTTAGCATGTGGCTGTACACGAAAGCCACTGTATGAGAAACATGTTCAATCTCTAACTCCCTGGGTGGTTTTCTTCTAGTGCACAACAAAAGAGATTGCCATATAAACATGGTCCCTTTTGTTGCCACCTTGTCCAACCTTGAGTATCCTTGTCCACCCAGGTGGTTCATTGAGTACTTGTTTTATTATATAAAACATAAGTCTTTTCAATACTTCATATATTCATAACATGTATCCCATTCCAAATATATAGCTGGGCTAAGCATACTAGAACTACAATGTTTACACTATGGAATATATAGGGGTATCCTATTAGGACTTGGTGTAATGAAAATATAGTAAACCTTATCATGCATGTTTCAAAAATCCACTAAGTGTAATGAAAATAGTAGGACTTGGATGATAGTGTCACTTGCCTTTTTGGTAGAGAATGTTGGTTCACTTCTTGATCTTGCTAATATCACACTCTTCTAACTTCACTACAAATCAATCAAGCAAACATAGATTCAACTAGCATTCCAACCAATATTCAAAAAATTTATCACACATAAAATAATAGAAACAAGGTCATGCATGCAAGCATGCAAAAGGTAGTTTTATTTGCAAAGGTGGTTTCTACTAGGCTCTAAACATTATAAAGTTCAAAGTGGTCATTTTACTAAAGTGGTAAAACCATTTGCAAAAGGTTTTATCTATAAACCATTTCTAAACCAATTCATTATTTTATGTGTTTGAAAATGCTTTTATCAAAGCAATAATTTTGTATTGTTCATTAAATAAGTTGTTAATTCACAAAGCTTGGTGTTTAGGGTCAGAAGGTTTGAATCAAATTATTTCCCAAAGGTTTTACTCAAAAATCATTTCCATATCAAAATCAATATTTTTATTTGACTAGAAATGAGCTAATTCAAGTATTTATTCCTAAACTTCACAAAATTCATTTTTAAGTCCAAGAGTTGGTTCCTAGGGTCAGTAGGTTCACAACAAACCATTTTGCAAAGATTTCACATTAAAATTTTATCTAGAACAATTTTTATAAAAATAAGCCTACACAAGTTTCTGCAAATTCAACCAATTTACCAGAAGAAAAACATTAAAAAAATACATGGTTGCAAAGTACTTGTTCTACTGATTCCATTGATATAAAATTTGCAAAATTTGGACGTGTAGATTTTAAGTTATGAATTTTACAAGTTTGCATACAAATCAGATTCAGAATTCTGTTTTAAATCAAACTAGTGCCACGCGGCGTGATTCTACTGGCCGGTACCGTTTCGTGCGGATCGGCCTCTGCGAACCATAGGATTTAAGTTAGATCGCTCGGCTCAGATGCGCTCGTACCCTTTCAGTTAAATCTAATCACAGCCGCAGGATAAGGATCCAACGGGCTCAGCTGCTTCGACCAAGGACTGGTGGCGCTGCGCGGCGGCAGACGACGGCGATGCTCGGCTAGTGGCGCTGCGGCGGCTACAGGAAGCGAGGGAGAGGAAGGAGGTGCTCACCGTGTTCGCCTTGACGTGCTAATGCTCAACCCGTTCACGAGAAGGCAGGGGGTGCATGGGAACGAAGGAAATTGCTCGCCGGAGTTGGGTTCATCGTCGGGTCCGTCTGGTTGTTGTCGGAGGCGAGGTTATAGGCCATGCCAAAGCAAAAGGATGACACGGTTAGGTGCGCGTGAAGACGATGAACATGCGGCTTACAAGCAGAGAGAAAGGGGCGATCTGTTCTTACGAGGAGGGGTCGCCGGAGAGGTGGCAGACGCGGCGGCGCGTTGAGCTTGTCCTTGCCGACGCTTTGGGGCAAGCGCGGGCGAACGGGAGGCACTGGCTGGTGCGCACTGGTCTGAGGAGCAAGCTCGCGTGCTCGGGGAGGCGAGGCGAGGCTGGACGGCGCCGGAATTGGTCGGAGACGTCGTCGGAGCAGCGGCGGTGCAAAGCTAATTCGGGGCAGCCTGGCGGTAGAGAGGAGGAGCTGTTTGGGGGGAATGGCGAGGAGGAATGGGCGGTTTAACGAGCGTGGTCGTAGGCAGGATTAACGCAGGCAATTAGGCGTATTGACGCCGGCAATAACGCGACAGCAACGGCAGGGCGACAAGGTCATGGTGGAGACGATGAACAGGAGTGTGGGGCCGTGCTGTCAGCGGGATGGAGGAAATAGGAGTGGGGCCTTCCTGTCTGTGACTCTGCGGGTTGATTTTTCAGTGAAAAACGATTCGCAGAGAGGGGGGAAGAGTTGGGCTGCGACTGGGCTGTTGGGCTTGTTTGCTGGGCTGGTCTTGTTTCTATTTTTTTTCCATTCTGATTGCTTTTTCTTTTTCTATTTGATTTTCTGTTTTGTTTTTATTCAAACAATTCAAACACTCAAATGATTTCAAATATTTGCCAAACTTTGAATAATTTTTAGTTCTGTTTAACAATACAATCCCAAGTCCAAAATAAAATAATACTTTTATTCATTTAGGATCTATTTAATAATTAAATAAAATAGTCTTAGTTATTAATTCAAATAGGATTTAATTTATTTTAAAACTCTATTTGAAATCTAAATAATACCAAAATCATTTCAGTAGGTTTTATTTAAAAAATATAAAACACTTGGAAAACTTATTTAAAATAAATTAATAAGTTTTAGTGTTTATTTAAAATGGAAAACCTTTACTCTTTTTATCAAATAGGAATATTTTATTTCAAAAGCTTGGCCAAGATTTAATTTGGCTCTATAAAATAATCCTTATTTATAATTCCACCTTTTCTTTTGGAAACCAAATTTTTTTATTAAAAGTTCCAAAAATAGTGATTCCAAATATTTTGACTTTATTGTTTATTTATCTTTTTAAATCCCTTTAGGATTTTATTTGATCAAAATAGGTTTTGGATGTTTCCCAATTGGAATCAAAAAGTTTCTTCTCACCCTAAATTTCAACAAAGTTTATTTTGTTTATTTAATTTTTTCACATTTCAAAATTTGGAAAATTTTGGGATGTGACAGGCTACCACCCTTAAAATAAATCTCGTCCCGAGATTTGGGAAGGCTAGAGGTTACAAGTTGGCTTCAAGGCAACTAGGGTACTACCACCCTTAAAAATAAAGTCTCATAGGGTTACATTGATGGTTCACTTGACTATGGGTTCAACACTTAATATCCAGACAAGGAATCCTTATTTGGCTCAACTGAGTTAACTAATTTCTGACATCCACTTCTTCTATCTCTTCAAAGTTTCCATCCATGTCAATGTGGTTCACATGTCCTTTCTGGGTCACATTGGAGTTATTTCCATTGGCTCTTCTAGCATCCTTATTCTTTTTCTTCTCAGGAAAGTCTGATGCATAGTGTCCAAGTTCCTTGCAGTTATAGCACTGCAACTGGCTAATGTCTTTCTTGAAAGTGTCATGTTGGTTCTGATCAAGGTCATCTCCATTGTCATTATCATTTCCATTATTCTCATTTCCATTGTTGTAGTGGTGATACTGATGTGGTTCAGAATCTTCATTACTCTTTTTGAATGAATGCTTCTTCTTTGATGATCCTGAGTGATTCTTGAGTTTATGTTTCCTCTTTCTATTCTCAACTTGATTCATCTTGTTTTCCAATATAGTGCCTTTGTCACAGAGTGATTGATAAGTTGGGACATAGGCAACAGCTAGCTGCAGGTTCAACTCATCATTAAGTCCTTCAAAGAAATTTTTCTTTTCTCTTAGCATCTGTATCAACTTCATCCGGTGCATAGCGTGCCAGATTGTTGAATTCTTCAATATACTCAGCCACACTGAGGTGACGTTGTTTCAGATTGTGAAACTCCTTTTTCTTCAAGTACATCACT